>JASUUG010000382.1:2635691-3953537 GCA_030449905.1 Luvunga scandens | reverse complement strand
TTTTACACCCATGATCAAACCTCGTCGAACCGGATCTTACTACTCGCGACCTACGATCAACTCCGCGATGACCGGACCGCCCGCACCCACGATCGGACCTCAAGCATAACCAAATCTACTAGTTTGATAAGTTGTTCGCTTGTTACGTGTTACTTGTTTTGGATTATTGATCATTAAATGTTAGAAACTAAGTTTTTATACATTTCAGAGAAGATTATGCATAAATAAATTTGCAATGACGAGAAATTTATGAAAGTTGGTCACCCGTTCAAAATGTAGATCTAAAATTTACCACCCTCCGCAAATCAACTCAAGACACCCACTTAACTTGATCCTATCCAAATTTAACCCGATTTTACGATCTCGGATGGAATATATTCAGATCAATCAAAGTTATAAGTTCAAATTGAATTGGATGAACTCTTTCTAACCTAATCAACCCGAAATCCAATCGTTAATCAACCCGATTCAACCTCCGAAATGCCTGTACCTTAATAAATATCATTGATTTTGATAATCAAATCTTCTCGCGGTAACAAAGTCATTTCATCAAATTTATATTGTTACAATTATTTAAAGTGTGATCGAGCAACATGTTTAGCAAAAGCATTACGCTTTGAAAACTAAAGTGACATATTGAAAATGACAACATATAGACTCGGTTATTCAATCAAGAAAGATATAAAGACAAAGTTGACGGTTGCAATAATCGCATTTCAAAGTGAATTTAAAAAGACCTTTTCTCAACAAGGCCCTCGTAGAAGAACTTGTCCTTTTCATGTCCTTTATAAGATAGGGATTTCTATAAAATTCAAGCATAAGTTATCGATATGTTTTAAATACTTAATAGATTTTTAATGATCAAGCGAACTAATAACATGTTTTTTAAACGCTTATAACAATACGCGCTGGTAAAGCGGGTTCAAGCTCTAAATGTCATAAATGTATGTCCAACTTGAGAGATAGTTAAGCCTTTATCATTTCCAATAACGAAACAATCAATACTTTTGTATTCTTTTGATATGCAAATTCTCCATGTTGTTTGTCAAATGATGAGTTGCTTTCTACTACATAAGTTGCTAGGCATCATCAATAACCCCTTCATAATTGGCTAGAACGCACGGCAATTTACATAAGCATCAATTCCAAAGTAATTATTAATTCTGCTTGATAAAGTTCTGGATGGTATACAATCGAAATTATCACACCCTCATAACCTGATAAAAAGCAAATCCATCAAAATTAGTAAGATAAGCTAATCTTGATCCTTTGCCTTTTCCAAAATTCCTTAAGATAGGTATATAATCTTCAACAAATTTGTCCCAAAGATATTAAGTAGTGTGACTAGGTTTAAAGCAAATCGACATGTCATCTCTTCTACATTTCCAGAACTATTAAAGATCCATTAACACCATTGAATCCATTTAAGAAACCGAGATGGGCTCTGATGTTTGAAAATAATTGAGATTATTATTTTGACCAAATGGTTGTCCTCTGCCATATCCACCTTTAAAACCACACTTTGCATTCTCACTTGATAATTGATGTTACCTTTACCAAGAAAATGGTTTCTACCACCAAAGCTTCCAGAATTACCACCGGTATATCCTTCTCTTCTCGAAACTACTTCTAAGATGAGCATAAAATGCCTTTGGATAAGATGCGATTAATATATGCATAGTTTATTTTGAGCATACTTTTATCATCTTGTTCTTGCTCTAATATGGTTTTACGTGTAAGCAAATAATGCATATGCCTCATAAAATTCCATTTTTAGAACTAGTTATAAAGGTGGCAATATCACGATATCCAAGTCCTAGTCCATTTAGAATTGTTAACATAAAATCTTTCTCTGTTATTGGACTTCTAGCACTAGCAAGTTTGTCAATAATTGATCTCATCTTAATACAGTAATTAGTGACAAGACTGAGTGTACCTTCACTGATGGATGATAGCAACCAACCAAGTAGAGTGTGATATTGTGATCTCCACTTCTTATATGCAGGATTATTAATTTGCTAATTATATCCATTAGCATCAATGACAAAAATACATTCTTCAAGTGCTGGTTTTATTCCATTGATGAAACTTTCCAATCAATTGCCTCTAATCGAAATGGCCAGAACTTCTGCGAACGCCTATATAAGGAATTGAACAATCTAGTTTGATTAGAGTGTTAAAAGAAAATATGATTTGAGTGTGTTGATTTGCATCTATTGTCGTTGAATTTCTAGATATTATTACTTTGGTTATCGGAACTTCTTTGTTCGGATCTGATACCATGTTAAAAGCTTGTATTAAATTGATAATTTTGTTCTGGCTAAGAAAATTTAACGAAAAATGAAATAGAATGTTCTGATTCTTTTTATTTCTTCACTCACTTTACAAATGATTATTACAAGTAGATTTATATTTAATTACAACATGAAACAAGAATTACGACAATACTAACAATCAGAATAAAATCAAAGGCATCCTTAACTAATTTGCTGGTAATCTACTTTTAACTAACAATCCGACGACTTTAGCTCACACGTGCTCGTATTGTAACTCCTCCGTATGTAGTATGTGCTTCCTTAATAAGAAGTACTAAAGAATAGTGCAACTTTAAGGAAATCTCTATTTTGGATGTAGTTTTGTTACTCCAACTTCCTTATGGAAAAGAGTGGACCAAACAAGAATACGTTAATTAACAATGGAAGGTAGATTTATATGTTATAGAATTCTTAAATAATAAGTTGCTTGATTTTCAATTTAGAAGATCTTCTCAATTGTTAGGGAGTTTCAATTTCCATTTTGCGTTAATTTCTTTTGTTTTGGCTGAGGGCTTTCTCTTGTAATCTCTTTCATTATATGAATAATACATCTCTTAAACGGAGATTGACTGCCTTAGAGGGCAACTCTTCTATGTATAGTCCCTTTCATTTTATAGGCTCAGCATATGATATCAACTCATCATTGTCAAGGAAAAATGTATGTTTATCTCATTTTATTATTATTATTATTATTATTATTATTATTATTATTATTATTATTATTATTATTATTATTATTATTATTATTATTATTATTATTATTATTATTATTATTATTTCTAGTCATTGCAAAGTCATAAAAATCCAGGCCTACTTGGACAAGAATATGGAATTAAGCCCACCAAATATTTATAGAAAAATAAAAACACAAAAATTTAACACGGCTCAACAATTACGCTATCTCCCCCCAGGAGAAAGAGAAAATAATTATTTTACTAACAATTATTAACAGATAATATTTGAAAGAAATAAATCTCACTTTCCAAAACTTAAATACACACAAAGACTTTCACACACACTTAAAAAGAAAAACGTCTCAATTGTTCATACTCTCCAATCGCTCACTCTCTTCAATTCATCACTTGAATTGTTTCACTCAAATTTGAGATGTTAGAAATAAATGAAGTGCCTCCATTTATAGACAACAAAGCTTGCACTATTGCACCTATAAAGCAAAGTCATCTAATGCTTTTGGCCGCCCCCCTTGGTAAATTCTTCAAATGCATATAAATGCTCGGAAAAGAATTCAAAGCATAATAATGCCTATCTCTCGTAATAAATGTCTTTGACTTGATATTAGGAAGGTTGTTATTTATCATTGGAGATAGACCTTAGCTTCAAGGAAAATTCTTATGTGATGTTGTGATTTTAAAATCTTAAACATTCAAGAAACCACAGATTTTGATCACAGATCAAGACCTGATCAAATAACAAAACTAGATAGATTAACCAAAATAGAACAAGCACGATACACGCGCTTTTGAAGGAAAAATCTGCTCACTTTTATCGATCACAAATACATGAAACGAATATGGAATTACAAGGAAGATTACACTTATCACAGAGAAACAAATCTCAGGCTAAATGACTAAGTAATGAATAAGAAAATGATCATACATCAGGTTCTGTTAATCAACCCTTAGATATAATGGAAAATTAACATCAGGTGTTGTCAATCAACCCTTAGATATAATGTTAAGGGCTAAAGATTTTTTTCAAACAGCCCCCTTAACTGAAGTCAATCTGCGCATTTCCCATAAACTTCTCTTCCATTGCAGTTGAGTACAAAATCTCAAGCTCTTAACATGTGAACTTTTTTTTTTTTTTTAAAAGGAAAGGGGGGGTGGGCAAGCTCAAATTAATTTTTACCCCCCTCCCCACCCTCAAGGCTCGAACCCGAGTCCACACAAGTGAGGGGCGACAGATTGCACTGCCAACCAGGGGCTATTTTTAAATTAATCTCCATAATATCCTTATGGAGACTCGAACCCTTGCTCTCACAGTTGTAAGTGTAAGAGTTCTCCCACTAAGCCAAAGGCCCATTGGTTCTTAACATGTGAACTTGATATCTTGTAATTATAGGTTATTTGAATGATCCTAATCGCAACTGCGGCTATCATAGACGTCGAGCATTGGCTTCACACTGGTGACATAGGCTATGTTGATGATAATGAACTTTTCATAGTCGACCGGGCCGAGGAAATCATTAAATTTAAAGGATTCTGGACATATTCTCTCCTAACGGTCTGTTAAATATTTAAACTGAAAAGGATTTCGGAAATTAAGATGAAACAGAAAAGCAATCAATAATCACATTACTTTCTATGATCACTTATATATTAAGTCACATACCAAAATATAGAGGTGCCGCCTGCTGAGATGGAAGCCTCCTTTTAGCTTTTAAGCCACCCATCAATTGCGAATGAAGCTGTTGTTCCGCAAGTGAAATTCAAAATCTTGGATTGTACATGAATAATAACCAATGAGGCTTAAAATTTTCAAAGGGATTCTAACGGCTTGGACATTTTAATACTTAGGCAAAGAGATAAAGTTGCAGTTGAAGTTCAAGTTGCATTTGTAGTTTTTTTTTTTTTTTTTAAAGGAAAAAGGGGGTGGGCAAGCCCAAATCAATTTTTACCCCTCTCCCCACCCCCAAGGCTCGAACCCGAGTCCACACAAGTGAGGGGCGACAGACTGCACTGCCAACCAACTCGGCTACACCCTTGGGGGCAAGTTGCATTTGTAGTTTGATCAAATGGGTTTAAACTTACTGAAGAAGCCATTAAAGACTACATAGCAAAACAGGCGGTGTTTTCCAAGAGATTGCATAATATTTATTTTCTGTTCATGCAATTCCCGAATGTCCTCAGGTAAGATTTTGAGGAAAGATCTCAGAGCCAAGCTGGCCTTTTCAATGCCCTTGAATTAATTCTTCTTATTAATTATATTAGTTTTTGTTCAATTTTGAGTTGTAGGCACTCAAGAAAACTTCAAATGGTGCAACAAAAATTTATCATGCCTGCTTGTAATATGTAATTCTTGATGAGTAATTTACCAAAAGTTTATTGTAATAAATTTTGATAAATATATGAATTCTTATTCTTTGAACATATGCCATTAGATTCACAAATTATAATATTATTTGTATATTCTTCATCTAATGAAAAACAAAATCCTTATTACGACCTTGTATAATCACGCAATTCGGGTGTGATAATATTTTTCTTAAATACTTAGTTATGGAAAATGTCGATGTTTGATTATACGAATGAAAGAAAAGACAAACAAATAAAGGAATGAAAAGTAATAAATTAAGAGTAAGCAATGGCCGGCGCTGTGCTTGAATATGTTATTCTTATACGGGTTATCATATACTTATTATTATTTTTTTTTTTAATTTGGGATTGGTGCATGCAATTATTACGGGTAGGTTCAGCCTGTGATATCTGATCCGTTGTCGAGAAAAAAAATATTACCCAGTTAACTTACATTATAATATCTCAAAAAAAAAAGGTCGGTTTAATTCTTGTAACGAAAGCAATAAGTCATGGGTTCAACTCTAAAGGCGACACGTTTAATTTAGGGTTGGATAGGGGTGTTGTGCAATATTATTACTTTTGGGAAAAACAAAAAAAAAAATCTCATATGATCTTCTATGGTTGATTATATTGAGGTATGACATGAATTTTTGAAGCTCGGGAGTAATCAATAAAACTCTCTGCTCTCAGCCGGTGCATCTTTGGATTGCTATATGTATTCTTTTATGCTTATATTGCAAAGTTGTAAAAACCTGCATTATATATAATTTAAGGATCCTGTAAGAATGATTGATTTTTGAAAACATAATCAAATATGTGCACCATTAAATGAATCGGGTGAAGACTGAGGATATATTGAAAATGGATTGCGAAGATTTAATTTTTCATTGAACAACTATTGGGAGCTGTCTTTTGAGAATAGTCGCACACGTGCTTTAAGGAAGTCCAATTTTATCAAATATATTTTGACCTGTAAGATTAATATAGATGCAAAAGTCACCTATAGATAATTTAATTTGTTCCTTTTCTCTGTGAAAAAATGGTCAATTTTGGCTCAAATCAATTCCTTTTAAATACTAAAAAATTATAGATTCTATGAAAAAATGGTCAATTTTGGCTCATATTAATTCCTTTTAAAAAAACTAAAAATTGTAGATTCGATGAAAAAAAGGTCAATTTTGTCTCAAATTATTTCCTTTTAAAAAATATTAAAAATTGTAGCTAATTTTATGTTTCACCAGTTGGAATTTTTAGAAACGAATTCATATCAAAACAAAAGAAAAAGCCAGGGTGAAGAGAATTTGAGAGCTTGAAATCTTTAATGAGATTTTTTTTTTTTTTGGGTTCTTGAGTGAGTGAATAGGAATATCAATTAAGTGATTGGGGCTCGGCTAAGTCGAACGTGATAGCGAAGTACCCGTAACTCAATTAATACATTTCTAATTGATTGAAAAACTACCGTCAGTGTCCAATTTCAATTAACTTAAAAACGTTAGGTTTTGGTGTTTAAATAGGAAAAATTGTAAATAATTTTATCTTAACCTTACAATTTTTTAAATGCTATGTGTTCAAATCTTTTACAAAGATTAGGAAAAATTAGAGCAGGAGAGGATTTGAATTATTAGATGAGATTGCCACTTTAGAAATTGCTCAATCGTCAATTTAATCGGATATCATTTATAGTAAGAGTGAGATTTTGATTTCTCTTTAAAGTCTTATATATAACTTTTGAGTTATATACTAATAAATTTTCATATAACCCATTGATTTATGATGTAGAAATAGTGATGGAAAAATATAAAGTGTTGAAGTGACTTTTTAACCATACAAATTATCTAGTTTTAATAGTAGCTAAAACTTTCATGTTATTTAGTTTTGTATATGAAAAATTGAAAATATGACATGTACCCTATAACATTAGTTTTTTTCATTTTTTATTTATTGTTTATGTTTTACTATTTGATGTGTAGCCAAACGGTAAAAACAAACTCTAGTATCTAAGATTTGAATCAATTATTCAGTTGGTCTTTATATTTTTAGGAGAAAAGCCACTTACATCCCCAAATTTTGATTAAATTGTCACACAAACTCCCCTTTAATTTGTTTAACTATTATACCCTTGATTACAATAATCCAATAATTATTTTAAATGAACTTTTATTATAAACATAAATAAAAATAAAAATAATATAATACATAAATAAGATAAAATTTATAAATTATTTTTAATATTAGAAAAGATATTTTAACATTCTTAATATGTCGTATTCTTTTAATAATAATAAAATCTATTTGACAAATTAATAATATTAAAATAATTATACCTAACATTTATAGTAGTTTATAAAATTTATATTATTTTATTTACAATATTTCTTAATTATGTCTACATTATTATAAATCTTAAAGTCAATTTTGAATTAATAAATTTTAGTATTAATAAAATCTTTTTGGATAGACTAATAATAGCTTAGTATTACAAAAAAATCTTTGGTATATATGTTGTTTTATCAATTATACTTATTGCAATATTTTATTTGTACATCTGATATATTTTTTTTTATTTTTATGTTATTACTTTATTTATATTTATTTTGATTGTCGCAATCAAAAGGTATAATAATAAAAAAAAATACATATAACCATTTATGAAACTAAAAAGTTCTGCTTGATCATTTAACCAAAATTTAAAAAGTGGATGGCTTTTTCCCATATTTTTTTAAAATCATCCAAGACTTTCATATAATATATATATATTTTCAGTAGATCTACCTAATTGTTCTTTAGTTTCACACATTGCGTGTCAAAATCTATTTGAATTATTATTTATAAAAGACATAAACACTATTTCACCCTTAAAAACTTATATTCGATAGTTATAAAAATGACAAGACATTTTGAATAATTTTTTAAAAATACATAAATCAGTTGAGTAATTGGTCAAACTTAAGAAAAATTAAAAGGAAGTTACCGAAGTGTCATTCTGCCTCATTAACAATTAATATTAGCACAAACCTCAAGGACAGGCACATGGAAAAATCAAAACTTGAGCAAGCATGATTGGTGATGACGTATATATGTATAAATGTTCTTTGATGTTAATGCCCTCAATTTTTTTTTATATATGAAAATACTTTAATTAGTAAGATTTAATACAGTCATTCTTTAATATTATTAAATTAGATGATTTTATAATGTATTAAAAATTAATTTTATTAAATTAATAGCATGTCCACACTTAAGAATGATTATGTCTGTGTGTATTCTCTAATGTGGGCATCCTCATTTTTTTTTCGTATAACCACGTTGTTAAATCATGGGGGTCTAATAAAGATAATTTTTAATATTATTAAACTGAATGATTTTGTAATGTACTGAAAATTAATTCTATTAAGTCGATTTAATAGTGTGTTCACATTAAAAAAAATAAAATACTAACACCTGACAATGATACATACATACATACATACGTACGTACATACATGCATGCATGCATATATAAACATATCTCCACCTTGATGATTCAATTAAGAAAGAAGCAGATTATAATCATGGCTTCTTTAGCTGATCAGGGGGAAGAGACAAATAACTTTTCATATGCAATGGAACTGGCAAGTGCAATAGTGCTACCTGCAGTTATGCAAGCAGTGGTAGAGCTTGATGTGTTTGAGATCATAAGCAAAGCCGGTCCTGGTGCTAAGCTTTCGGTTTCCGAGATTGTGGCTCAAATTCCCTTGAAAGATAATAATCCTGAAACTGCAGCTATGATGTTGGATCGGGTGCTGAGGCTTCTTGTCAGCTATAATGCTCTTCATTGCTCTGTTGTTGATGGACAAAGGCTCTACGGTCTTGCTCCTGTTTCTAAATATTTTGTTCGCGATAATCAAAACGGTGCGTCGTTGCGTCCCTACATGGCCTTGTGTCTCGACAAGGTCTGCTGGGATGGCTGGTATATATAATTACTTCCTTTCTTTACAAATTTTGATAAATTGCGGAAATGATCAAAACCTTCTAGCTTTATATATCAATGAATTAATCATTTGCATCTCATGTTTTAAACCCGTCAAAATCCGTCAGCTGCTAAAAATACAGTTAACTTCAATTGTTTTACTTTTAATGTGGTAAAAGACACAAAAAATTTGAAAATCCCCGAGTTTTTGAAATACGAAAGTAGAAAAGATTGATTCTAACAAACAATTAATTAAGTGTTCTTTATCTTGGTTAATTATGCGGTCAAATTTTACAAACTAAGCTTCTAAAATTGTTACTAATTGTGTTTGGATTTTGGAAAATTCAGGTTTGGGTTGAAAGAGCAAATTCTTGAAGGCGGAATTGCGTTTAATAAAGCGCACGGAATGCAAATCTATGATTACCTAGGCGTTGACTCAAGGTTCAATAATGTTTTCAATAATGGAATGTTAAGCCACACTTCTATTGTCATGGAGAAGGTCCTAGAATCATACAAAGGCTTTCAGCATGTTAAGAAGCTTGTTGATGTTGGCGGCGGTTTAGGAACAACCCTTAACATGATAATTTCCAAATACCCTCATATTGAGGGTATTAATTATGACCTACCTTATGTTATTAAAGATGCCCCATCTTATCCTGGTATGTTATTTACAATATTTATATAGCATTTTTGTTAATGATTCATTGATGCTACACTAACTAACAAAAGTAAGTTTATTTAAATTTCAGGCTTAGAACATGTAGGTGGAGATTTGTTCGAAAGTGTTCCTCAGGCAGATACCATTTTCATGAAGGTTTATATTTTCTTATATTACTTGAAATCATCATTATAAGGAAAAATTAAATAGAGTGAATGACACTTTACTCCCTATTGTTTTCGAGTTAACATGCACCCTAACCCTGTTACTCACTTGGTATTAGAACTTCTATAGAAAAACTCAAAAGGGATAATAGGATATTATGAAAACTATTAATAGAAAAAAAAAATGGTAAAACTCAAGACTATATCTAGAAGGAAAGTGTAAATAACTCTCTTTTTTTTTCTTCAATGGTAAAAGGGGTGGGTAAAGCGCAAATTAACTAATTATTGATCCTATATCTCCATAAAATTTAAATTTGAGTGACAGTTAAATAAAGTTGCTTGAAAACAATTTGATCAGGTGGCCCAGGTGAAAAGTATCAATCTCTCTTCTTTATGAATGTTTTGTTCAATCACATAAATTGATCATAGATATTTGAATAGAACAAATGAGAATTCATATGAATATATGGAACTTTTGCAGTGGATGCTTCATAGTTTTGATGACGAACAAGCCTTGAAAGTGCTGAAGAATTGTTATAAAGCTCTTCCAGATGGCGGGAAGCTGCTTAATATTAATTCGACAATTTCGGAAGTGCCTGGGAATAATGCTGCTTCAAGGGAAATCTCTATTTTGGATACGGTTTTGTTAGTCCAACTTCCTCATGGAAGAGAGCGGAGCAAACAAGAGTACACTGAATTGGCAACCAAAGCTGGATTTAAAGGTGTCAACTATGATTATTGTGTGTGCAATTTATATGTTATGGAATTCTTCAAATAAATTGCGTATAAATTCCATACTTTCTTTCATTTTGGAAAGATCTTCTCAACCCTTGGGGAGTTTCCAATTTTCTATTTGTGTTAATTATTTTATCTTTTGCTCGGCCTTAGGGCTTCTCTTATGTACTTTGTTTCATCTTATGAAAATAATACGTCTCTTAGAAAGAGATTGATGGTCGTATACGGCACCCCTTATGTAATCTTTTTCAGTTTACAGGTTCAGCATGTGATTTTTGGTTTATTATTGAGGCCAAAAAAGAAGTATTTTTTATCTCATCTTATTATTATCATTATTATTATTTTGTTCATTGCAAAGTTGAAAAAATAAGTAATATATAACTTTTTTATCTTTTAAAGTAAGAACATTTGATTTTTGAAAGAGTAGCTATAAAGAATTCATTCTAACGCCATGTAAATCTCACACAAAAGTAAATAAAAGTAGAACTAATGTTAAAATAGTTCTAAATTTTGAACCAATGACAAACTTATCCTAAAAGCTTGTCTTGGTGGAGTTTATGTGCGGTTCTGGTGTTTATTTCATTTTTCTTTTTGAAAACATAGTAAATTAAATGCACCAATACGTGAACCAGATGAAGATTAAAAATTATTAAAAATGGATAGTGGAGATTTTGCTTTTCATTAAAGAACTACTAAGAGCTAATATTGCTCAAATGAAAAAGAAAAAAAATCTGAATATTATGTTTATCTTTGAAAGGTGCGTAGTGAATAGAGAAAAAAAAGAAAAAAGAAAAAAGTTGAGTTTTTTTACTGGACGGGTATTTTGTTTTGGAAAAATTCTATAATGCTGTAATTAAAAATTTAAAATTATGGTATTAATGCTGTGATAAATATAAATTTTGTAAATTAAACATACGACTAGTAAATAAAAGGTAAAACAAATAAGTTAATATAAGAGTAGTAAATTAGCGTCTTAAAACTGTAAAAAAACAAATACTTATAAAAATAACATAAAACTTGTAAATCAATATTAAACTTATATTTAAAAAATAGTTTATTCATTTAATTTAAATAAATGATGAAAGAAATACTCATCAATTGAAAAAAAAAACTATTGTAATAAGTTTTATTGGATTGGTTTAACTATATATTCTATATTTATTCTAGAACATTTATAAAAAAAAAAATGTTTTCTATCTATAGTATTTGTTTACTAGATGTGTTAATTAAGAAAAAATTATTTTTTTAATGTGGATCAAGCAAAAACAAAGTGAAAAGATATTCTTATATTACTATATGTATATGATATATTAATAAAATTGAATCTAATTTTCAGTTTTATACATAAAATTGAATCTAATTTTCAGTTTTATACATACTTCATGTAATTTTTAACTATATTTCTTATTGTACTTGAAAGACCATTTGGTGTTACTGTCAAGAAGGTTTAAAAGAATACAAAATCACCTTATTCTACAAGCAGTGAGGTTTGAAAGTCTAATTTTAAGGATAAGTTTATCTTTAATAAAATGAATGATGATACAGTCACAAACTCTTGTACAAATTTATTTTGTACCAACTGATTTGGAATTAATTCATTGATTGAATTGAAATACAAAATAATAAAACAAATCATATAGACTAAATGATATTTAATCCAACTAATTTAATCGTGTCATATCAGTCAGTTTGTATAAAAAATTTATACAAAAGTTTGTAGCCATGTTATTACTCTAATAAAATTTCACATATATCATCACATATATCACACAAACTCAAAACTATCATTACTTAACTTAGATTCAATTAGTAAATATATAAGCTAATCGTCATTATAATGAGTTTTTATTTTATATTTGTAAGTTTTTATTTTTATTTTTTAATAACTCTTATGCTAATGTAGTTGTTTTACCTTGTATTTACGACTATTATATTTTATTTACATAATTTATATTTTATTTTACGGTTAATGTTGACACTTTTATGTTACATATTTGAGTTTTTATTTTGTTTATTAATAGTACACCAATTTACCACTCCTATGCTAATTTTCTTGTTTTATGTCCCATTTACAAGTTTTATGTCCCATTTACAAGTTTTATGTCTCATTTACATTTTTATGTTTTATTTTACACTTCAATTTTAATTTATAAGTTTTATTTTATATGCATAAGTTTTTGTTTTATTTACTAATAATACACCAATTTACTACTCATATGTTGGTTTACTTATTTTACATTCTATTTATAAGTTTTATGTTTTATCTATATAATTTACGTTTTATTTTATATTTAATGTTGATTTATAAGTTTTATGTTACATCTATAAATTTTTATTTTGTTTATTAATAAAAAATTAATTTACCAATCCTATATTGATTTATTTATTTAACTTCCATATACACGTCTTATATTTCATTTACATAATTTATATTTTATTTTATATTTTATGTTGATTAACATGTTTTGTACTACATCTGTAAGTTTTTGTTTATTTACTATTAATACATCAATTTATTATTCTTATATTAATTTACTAGTTTTACTTTTCATTTACAAGTTCTATATTCTATTTCCATAATTTATATATATATTTTTTACACTTAATATTGATTTACAAGTTTTATCTTACATTTGTCTGTTGTTGTTTTTTTTATTTATAATACACTGATTTACAAGTCATATTTTAGTTTACTTGCTTTGTCTTACATTAAAAAGTCTTCTATTTAATTTAATTAATTTATGTTTGGATAAATACTTGATTAATTCTTATATTTTGACTTCAATGTCTATTTAGTTCTTATATTTTAAAAAGTACCTCAAAACACCCTTGTAGTTAAATACATTATATTTTTACCCTCGTTGTTGCTTTACTTTTACAATAATAGCCTTGCAAAAAAAGGTTTTAACATTAATTAATTTATTTACAAAAATTTCATTAGAAAATTAACTAATAATTATTTATTAACGAATTAACCAATAAATATCAATATGAAAGAGCTAATATTGTTTTTACCCATGCAATAATCTTGCTAATAGTTTATTTATAAATAAAAATTAATATCAACTAACTTAAAGCGATGTTTAATATCCTTGCAACAATTATATTAATATTTATTTTATAAAAAAATTAATTTACCAAATTAAACTTAAAAGTAAATTAATAACATGAAAATTTCTAAAAATAATTATTTTACTCTTCACCGGCTGCAATTTGTTGAAACTTTGGTGAAGACAAATTAAGAGCTTAGAAATCTCCAATGAAATTTGAACAGGACTGTCAATTACGAGCAAATAAAACAAATTTGCTGAGGGGGTTCGACTAAGCCGTACGGGCAGCATTGCTAAGTTCGCGTAACTCTCCTTCTCACTGAGGATTTGAATTTCAGATATCTTGTTTCTAACGTAAGAAATTTTATTATCTCGACATCCACAATTAATTATAATTATTTAAGTAATATGGAGTTATATATTAGTTAAGAGTAAAATTTAGATTATTTTCTCATGAATCAATTATTTTCAGGTCACTCTCTTATTTTTAGAAACCTCAAGCTATTTGTTTTGGTTTAAAGATAAGAGAAAAATGGGGATGGATTGATTATTCTTTTTGTCTTCTTAACAAAAATGAAAGTAAATAAAAATTTTCAAAAGTAAATAGAATAATTTAAAAATAATCAATTCATAAGGAGAGCAATTCGAAATTAATCCATTAGTTAATAAACTTGTGTGCATCTTTTGGTGAGTCGTGACTTTGCAAGAGCACAATTGTTAATTGGGAAATTATATTGACGGAGCGGAGATTGAGATTTTGGTCTCTCTTAAAAACTATTTTTACAACTTGAGTTATTAATAAAGTCCTTCATTTCATCTTTGATAGAAAAATAATAATAGAAAAAATATATTCCTAAAATGTTCATTTGATTTTTTGACAAATAAAATAATCTAGTTTTAATTTGTAGCTAGAGCTCTCATGTAGTTTTGTATATGAAAATGTGAAATTTACCCTTTGACGTTAATTTCTCTATTTATGATGTTAATACAAATTCTAAGAATTATAAAAGTGTCATTGGTAAATTTATTTGTTAAGGTGTGAGCCAATTATCATGTTAACCTATGGATTTTTAAAAGTTAGCAAAAATATTTTTGTTGGAATCTATTTAATAATTCTCTACTTTTCACATATTATATGTCAGCGTTTGTTTGAACTATAATTTATACAAAACAAAAATACTATTTTACCTTGGCAAACTCAAATGGGAACATTTTGAATAATTAAAAAAAAAAAAAGCATAAATGAATCGAGTAAGCAGTCAAGCCTTATAAAAATTAAAGGGAAATTTACCCCTAAGTGCTATTCTCCCTAATTGATATTAGCACAAACCTCAAGGACAGGAATGAAAATATCAAAACGGAGCGTGATTGGTGATGACATATATATATATATGAAAGCACCCCTGCCTTGGAAGGGGAGAAAAAGGAAAAACATAACAAGAAAACAGGAGCAAGCAATTAAGAAAGAAGCAAATTGCGATCATGGCTTCTGTAGCTGATCACGAAGAAGAGACAAATAATTTTTCATATGCCATGGAGCTGGCAAGTGCAATAGTGCTACCGCCGGTTATGCAGGCAGTGGTAGAGCTTGATGTGTTTGAGATCATAAGCAAAGCCGGTCCTGGTACTAAGCTTTCGGTTTCGGAGATTGTGTCTCAAATTCCCTTAAAAGATAATAATCCTGAAGCTGCGGCTATGATGTTGGATCGGGTGCTGAGGCTGCTTGTCGGCTACAACGCTCTTCATTGCTCTTTTGTTGATGGACAGAGGCTCTACAGTCTTGCGCCTGTTTCTAAGTACTTCGTTCGCAATAATCGAAACGGCGTGTCGATGCGTCCCTACATGGCCTTGTGCCTCGACAAGATCACCTTGGCTGGCTGGTATATAGAATTACTTCTTCTCTTTACCGTCTCAGTAAATTAATCATTTTCATTCTCATAATTTAAAATCGATTAAAAAGACAGTTGTTTTTCAGCTGTTTTACTCTTAATGTTATAAATGACACAAAAAGTTGAAAGTTAATAAATTTTTTTCTTTTAATGAAGGAGGATTTTCAAAAATGAAAACAGAAATGATTGATTTTAACGAACAACGGTTTTTTTATTTCTTATTTTTTTAATCATTTTCGAAATAAATTAATTTCTTGAATTTCTAGGCTAAAAATGCAGTCTAATTTTTGAATCACCAGCATCAAACCAAGCTTGTGAAATTGTTGCTTGTGTTTGGATTTTGGAAAATTCAGGTTTGGGTTGAAAGAGCAAATTCTTGATGGAGGAATTGCGTTTAATAAAACGTACGGAATGCAAATCTATGATTACCTAGGCCTTGACTCAAGGTACAATAATGTTTTCAATAATGCAATGTCAAGCCACACTTCTTTTGTCATGGAGAAGTTCCTAGAATCATACAAAGGCTTTCAACATGTTAAGAGGCTTGTTGATGTTGGCGGCGGCTTAGGAACAGCCCTTAACGTGATAATTTCCAAATACCCTCATATTGAGGGTATTAATTATGATCAGCCTCATGTTATTAAAGATGCCCCATCTTATCCTGGTATGTTATCTATAAAAGTTATATAGCATTTTTGTTAATGATTCATTGATGCTACACTAGCTAACAGAAGTGAGTTTGTTTAAATTTCAGGCATAGAACATGTTGGTGGAGATTTGTTCGAAAGTGTTCCTCAAGCGGATACCATTTTCATGAAGGTTTCTTCTATATATGTGACTTGAAGTCATAATTATCCAAAGAATGACAATTTTCTCCTTACTGCTTTTGAGTTTTATAAGCCACTCATTTGGTATTAAAATTTTCATAGAAAAACTCATTAGAGTAACAAGATCTTATGAAAACTGTAAAAAAATGATAAAACTCAAAAATAGTATACAGGAAAAAAGTGTGAATCTGTCTTGTCTATGAATTGATCACTGATATTCAATTATAGCTAATTAATGAGAACTGATACGTATACGAAACTATTTTGCAGTGGGTGCTTCATAATTTTGATGATGAGCAAACCTTGAAATTGTTGAAGAATTGTTACAAAGCTCTTCCGGATGGTGGGAAGCTACTCAATATTGCTTATGCAGTTCCAGAAGTGCCCGAGAATAGTGCAGCTTCGAGGGAAATCTCAATTTTGGATACAATTCTGTTAATCCAAATTCCTCATGGAAGAGAGCGGACTAAACAAGAATACAATGAATTGGCAATCAAAGCTGGATTTAAAGGCGTCAATTACGAATGTCGTGTGCACAATTTATATGTTATGGGATTCCTCAAATAGATTTCTCCATTTGGAATGATCTTCTTAACTCTATTGCGTTGTTTTCAGTTTCGGACTTGTACTATTATCTCTTTTCTTTGGAGTGAGTGCTTCTCTTGTGTAATTTCTTCCGTCTTATCAATAATACATCTCTCATGGGGAGACCAATTGCCTTGTAAGGCAGCTATTGTATCTGTACAATCTCTTTCATCTTATCAATAATACTCTTTTATCGAATATGCCAAAAATACAAATGTAGTATTTTTTTCCTAAAAATTTGAAAATACTTGAATTCAACTAAAGTTTGAAACTCTGAATAAATCTAAATATATAAACCTAAATGATATTTTTTTCTTTTTTTTTTGGTTAAAGTCTAATTATAAGTGTTAAGTTGCTCATTTTTATTAGTAAAAAAATCCTAAAAAGTGGTGTTTGACATATATATCTCTAAATTATTATACACTTTTGT
The DNA here is from genome assembly GCA_030449905.1 of Luvunga scandens. Taxonomy (NCBI): domain Eukaryota; kingdom Viridiplantae; phylum Streptophyta; class Magnoliopsida; order Sapindales; family Rutaceae; genus Luvunga; species Luvunga scandens. The sequence goes on along the minus strand of JASUUG010000382.1, from coordinate 3,935,897 downwards.
ATTTGTTGAAAATATATGTATTTATATTTAAAATTAGATATATGAAATCATACAAACAAAAAACTATATTAATATATAGTATTAACTTTCAAAAGCCAATAGTCCTTTTGGGGCATACATATATCCACCCATATTTATGGGGTAGATTTTTCCACAGAGTAGGCTTTTTGACGCCATTCTCAATTTTTTTATAAATTCTCTCTTTAATTAAAATTATTTAAATAACAAAATGAAAATCAATTCCTTTTTGTTTTGAATAAAAAATTAATGAAACGTTGAAATAAATTATTCTTTCAATTTTTTATGCCTGCCCAATTTCATAATTTATATTTATATTTTAGAATGCAATTGGACATTTTTTTTAGAAACTTTTAAGAATTAAGAATTATGGGGATAGAAATCATAAAACAAGAAGAAAATACTTTAAGATTTTATAATTTGTTTGCATTTATAATGAAAACATAAAAGAAATACTCTTTCAATGTCAAATTTTAATGACAAAATGATTGAATTTAATTTATCAATTAGTATTTTATAATTAAATTGGGGCATTCTAAAGGGGTGCTATAAGGGCTTTTTGCTACAAGGATTTTTTTAAGTGTCTTAAAAGCTCTGCTCTTTTTGATATCTCTAGATTAGTGGTGAATATACTATAACATGGTTTTTTTTTTTTTTACTTTAACAATAATACTTAAGATCTCAATAATTAACCCTCAATTTAAGTTTTAATTATGTGTCACTTATCTATTTGATAATTAATATAATATTATTTATTATTCTAAGCTATCATCTAATAGATATAATGTCGTATTTATTGGAATTTAAAATTTAGGATATGTAGTATAAGTCACCCGAATAGGGGTAAAGACCTATGGGTAGAGACTTAAAAGCAAGGCGGATCTCTAACATTAGCAATAGTGTATATTCTATCATCCAATTAATAGATTGTAATAAGTTTCTTGATCTTAAGAATTTGAAATATGAATAATTATTATGAATCAAATCGAGAAGTATTATCTCATTTCTCAATTTTTAAATTGAATGTGATTACAAATGGTGATGGCTATTTATAACCAATAAAATATATTATTGGTAGTGCATTAAGCAATACATTCTTTGAATTTTAAGATATTATGTGTATAACATCTTGTGTATTGATTAGAATTAATTAGTATGAGATATAACTTATAACATATTTGAAGATAAATGATACACACATCATGTACAAATCGTGTAACTATTTTAAAATTCTCTTCCTAAAATCAGTAATATGAAAGAAACATTACTTTTGTAAGACAAGGATGAGTGGACAACAATAATAATAACCGACCGGTTTGCTTTTTTTTCTTTATTGAACTTGTATGAATCCGGTCCGGACGAACCTGTAATCAGAAAACCGCCATAAACCCTAAACACAAACCCTACAAAAACCCTGAACTGTCTTTGTCTCTGCCTTTGTTTCAATGGAACACCACACCAGACACCACCTCATTTTCTTGTTCCCTAAGCCGAGTTTTCCTCAATAAATAAAACTCTCCCTTTTAACAACTCACGTTCGGCGTTCAAAAGAACTCCAATTTTTGGTTAAGAAAGAAAATGGGGAAAGCATATGCAATAGGGTTAATATCATCAGCACTGGCAGCAGCCTCTGCTTCTGCTTGTTCCCAACCCAACACCGCTTTTGCTGATGGCCCTTTGAACTTCTCCCCTTTCTCTTTTGGTACTTCTTCTCAATCTGGGCAATCCCAACCGTCCAATTTGCCTCAGCCGTCTGCAGCGGTTGGAGATAAGTCCGCTTCTGCTCCTGCCCCTGCCAAAGTTAGGAATGACCATCCCAGAACGACCTCTGCGGGCTTCGACCCGGAGCCCTTGGAGCGGGGTGCCAAGCTTTTGAGGGAGATCAGCGCCTCTCCTAATGCCAAAAAGGTTTCGAGTTTGAGTGTTTATGTTTACCATTTTTAAATCCCTGTTCATGGAGTTTGTTTGCTTTACGTTGGTGATTTACAAATATTTTTTTTTTTCATGTAGGCTTTTGAATTTATGAAGAAGCAAGAAGAGACAAAACAAGCAGAACTAGCCGCAAAGGCTGCTGAATACAAGGCTATGCAGGCCCAAGCCGAAAATGTAAGATGCTTACTTCTTATCTGCCTTCCTTATTCATGTTTGAGGTTCTTGAAGAGTATATTTCTTGTTGCAGTGCCCTTAGAAGAATATACTGTTCGAGTTGCATGAACTGGTTTGTTCCTTTATTCAAGTTGAGGCTGATTTTTCATTTTAATTGGATGCTAGAACTATTTTGCAAAGTTTTCTATATGTAGTGTTTAACATGACTTGGTTCTCTGTGAGTGGCATTGTTTATTGATTAGGCTCATATGTTAAATTTTCTTGCACTGCATTTGTTTATTCTGTTCAAGTTGGGAAATTGTAGGATTATGATTTGATTTCCTGCTGTAGCATGGCAGCATTATAGATGTCCTTTTGAGCATATAGGTTGTGTGAATTTGAAGTAATAAATTTCATGGCCTTTTTTTTTTTTAATACTTTCTAAAGTAGTCTTCACATTTAATTTCTGAAAGTATTCACTTGATGTATTTACTGTCTTGGGAAAGCTTTCACAATTAGTCTTTTAATTTAGAGGTTAAAATAATTGGTGAAACAAAGAAAAGGAGCTGGATCTATTTAGCATTCTTGATTACCTGATTTGTACATAAGCATAATTGCTTTATGCTTCTACTTATTATGTTGGCCTCTGGAACATAGTTAAAACATTTCATTTATTGAATTTTTTCACTTTTGCTTGGGCAGGAGAGGCAAAGGGTAATATATGATGAACAGAGAAAGTTAGCTCAGCATAATGCACAAACAAAATCACAGATGGCTCGTTATGAGGACGAATTGGCAAGGAAGAGGATGCAGGCATGTAGCATTTATGCTTTGGGGTTTGCTTAGTAATTTTTGTTTCAGACATGTTTATAAATTTGACCAGCACTTGTTACAGGCTGAAAACGAATATCACAGAGCCAGAAACCAAGAGCTTGTAAAAATGCAAGAAGAGTCATCAGTAAGGCTGGAGCAAGCTCGACGAGCTACCGAAGAACAGATTCAAGCACAAAAGCGACAGACTGAGAGGGAAAAGGCTGAGATAGAGCGTGAGACAATCAGGGTGAAAGCAATGGCAGAAGCAGAAGGGAGAGCACATGAGGCAAAGCTTGCTGAAGATGTGAACAGGAGAATGCTAGTAGATCGTGCAAATGCAGAAAGAGAAAAATGGATTGCTGCCATAAATACTACTTTTGATCATATTGGGGGTATAAATTCAATCTCATTCACTTTAACTCAACAAAGCGTAAATAGTTGATCTCATCACAATGAATGCTTTTATGGTATTACAATATCTCCTAGTTGATTTTAGTTTGATAATGTGATTTCTTATTAGACAAGGTTTCAAAATACTAAGTGGACAAATTTGGGCCCTGATTTGATAAGCTTCTCAATTGGGAAATACACACCTTGTCATGGCTAGAGTGAATTAAAATGCTTGGTCACATCCTCTGGAGGGAGGAAGTGGTTCTCCACATTCTGTTGAAACATTATGTCCAAGTGACACACAAAGTTGTGTGTTTACTGTTTTGGGTTTGGTAGTCACAATTCAGTTAATTACAAGTAATACTTTTTGGTTGGTATGAGGGGAATAATTCTGAGTTTGAAACTTAATGTACTCATTTCAGGGACAAATTTTTCTAGAGGTGATACTTGTTAGTTTCATTCCATGGTCTTAGAGTAAACTTAATGTTGCTAACGACTTCTTTGGCATCTATCCTTCTTATGGTGGGAGACTTGGTCACCGTCTGTTCTGTACGGTATGATCATTACTGTTAACTTCTTTTACAATCTGCCCTTTTCTTTTCTTTTCTTTCCCTTATTTTTTTTCCTCTTTTTCTTTTTCTTTCTTTAAAGAAAATGTTTGTAAAGAGTTAAGGTTTGCTAATAGCAATGTTTGTATAGGTAATTTTTCCCTCAAAATAGGTAACCTCAAATAAGTACGTAGGTACCTTGTTCTTTTAACATCCGACACTCCCAGCCCCACCACTTCTTTAAACATAATTATCTATGCTATCAGCTGCACTTCCACTATTGGATGCGTTTTTTTCTAGAAAGGGTATCCCAACATTTTAGTTTAATGAGAACATATATTAAATACAATGTTTAATGTTGTTCTGATGTCACCTGTTTAAATGCTATTACTCAAAAAGTTGTTGCTATGTATGTATCTGTCTTATGCAGGGGGTTTGCGAGCCATATTAACTGACCAAAATAAGCTGGTAGTTGCTGTTGGGGGAGCGACTGCTCTTGCAGCAGGAATTTACACAACTAGGTAAATCACAAAATCTTTACTTGAAGATTTGCACCTGTATTGTTTCATATATATGTGGGGGATTTGCCTGTTGAAGCTGAGGATAATTCAAATAAATATTTCCTGGGTCTGGCTGGCGTTCCATATGCTTCCTTAATCATCCGGAGGCTATGTCTGAAATTGTTGTTACCATTTTGTGGTTGTCTCTTTCTGAAGATTTCAAGCCTTGCTTTGGAAGTAAATTATAGAAAATGGAACCCTTGACATTCTTTCTATGCTTTAATGGCCACAATTGATGTCTGTTGTACAATATGAAAATTTGTTGTATGCTTGCGTGCTTGTGCCCTAATACTTCTAGCAGGCTTCACTTGTTCAGACCTTGTTTGATGTTTCCTTATCTCCTCATTTATAGTTTTTCCATATAGATTCTTGATCAACTTCTTGTGGCACATGTGAATAGACTTGAGATCCTAGCAGTTCAGGCTGCCGGCTATATTTCCCAAGTTCTTTTATGTTATTCTGGAAGATGCTTTTGTATGAAGAGGTTTGTAGTTTATACGTGTCTTATTTTAACTATGCAGAGAAGGTGCTAAGGTGATTTGGGGATATGTGGATAGAATATTGGGGCAACCATCACTGATAAGGGAGTCCTCGAGAGGGAAATATCCTTGGTCAGGTTTGTTTTCCCGTACCTTGAAGTCTCTACGTGGTGGTGATAAAGAATTGCCTTCAAAGAATGGAAATGGGTTTGGTGATGTGATTCTACACCCATCTCTTCAAAAACGAATTCAACAGCTGTCTGGTGCAACTGCCAATACAAAAGCACACAATGCACCATTTCGAAACATGCTCTTCTACGGTCCTCCAGGAACAGGCAAAACTATGGCTGCTAGAGAATTGGCTCGTAAATCTGTAAGATCATAGTCCACTTTTTTTATGTTGCAAGTTTGACTCTTGATATTTTCTGTTCTGAGACTTATTATTGTTTGGTGTCCTATTTTCTTCTTTTTACACACAGCATAATATCTATAAAAAAAAATTGCTTCATAATTTTGACTTGGACCTTGGGCATTTATGGTTATTTTTGGTAGTCTGATGGGTATGAATCTGTTTGTTGTTCATGGTTTGAAACTTTGGATCTTGCTAAAACAACAGACCATTATGAAAGTAAATTAAATACAAATAGGAGAAATTCTGGATTTTTGTTGTGGTTGTTTGGTTTCATATATTGTCATACCATTATCAAAGCAGCTTATGGAATGTTCAGTTTTTGTTTATCCTTTCTTCATTCTCTAATTTTTAATTTGTATGCAGGGATTAGACTATGCATTGATGACTGGTGGAGATGTTGCTCCCCTGGGACCACAGGCGGTTACCAAGATACACCAGTTGTTTGATTGGGCAAAGAAGTCTAAGAGGGGTTTATTATTGTTCATTGATGAAGCAGATGCATTTTTATGCGAGTAAGTGACATGTTACCTAATTTGATTATCTAAAGATATTACGTGTTGAAACTAGTAAAGAAATCTGCATATTCCAGTATAATTGGTGGTATGCTAAGAGGTTGGTTTGGCCTTAATGAACAAATTGTTCAAGTGGCAATCCAAGTTGGAATGACCATGGAATATGATTTAAATGCTACATATGTTGTATATCTTAGTCTTTCAATCTTCTGGCATAGTTTTGAAATTCTTTGGTGAGGGGCAAAAGCCAAGTTTCCCAGAATGATTTTGTGCTCTTGTTAGTATTGCTATTGCAATGTGTGGGCTAGTTATGATTGTGCCTTAGATCAGGGAGACAGGGAGTGTCTCAATGAGCTTAAATGCCATTCTTGCATGGGTTTCTGTGGCAAGGGTGCTGGAACAGAAATCAAATATGCTGATTTTGTGGATTTTAGGATAGTGTAATGTTCTCAAAATGCTGTGGAATGATTTCACACGTGGGGAAAAGCCGACTACTTCAAAAGCCAAGGCACCAAATTAAACTAAAAATTCAAATATTTCATCTGTACCCTATCAAAATGACTGTTAGTTTATAAATGGGATGCATATGCATGCAAGCCTTTTTTATTGGACGAAAACAACTTTTATTCTTTATGTTCTTGTGGAAAACCTGTCAGAGATTGAATTCATCGACCTAAAATTTTGTAGGCGGAATAAAACCTACATGAGTGAAGCTCAAAGGAGTGCACTCAATGCTCTTCTTTTCCGTACTGGTGACCAGTCCAAGGATATAGTTCTTGCACTCGCCACTAACCGTCCTGGTGATCTTGATTCAGCAGTGGCAGACCGAATTGATGAAGTACTGGAATTCCCTTTGCCTGGTCAAGAGGAACGCTGTAAGATGCTAAAGCTCTATTTGGACAGGTATATCGCTCATGTCGGATCAAGGAAACCTGGTTTGGTTCACAGATTGTTCAAAGGTCAACAGCAAAAAATAGAGATTAAGGGCTTGACTGATGATATCTTAACGGAAGCAGCAGCTAAAACCGAAGGATTTTCTGGAAGGGAAATTGCAAAGTTAATGGCAAGCGTTCAAGCAGCTGTTTACGGAAGTGAGAATTGTGTGCTTGATCCATTCCTGTTCCGTGAAGTTGTAGATTATAAAGTAGCGGAGCATCAGCAGAGAAGAAAACTTGCAGCTGCAGGCGGAGGAAGCAACTGACAAATTCACAAGTCATATTCTTTATTTTAGTCAGGCATTTTTGACCTGCGGGCTAAAAGAAAAGATTGATGAGCATCTCCATTTCTGAATATGCACCTGATGTTAAGCTATTTAAAGTGGTGCATTTTTTTGTTCTGGGCACCGTAATGTTAACTTATCTCATTCTTTTTATTAGATCATGGTATCACTTTCAAAAGCCTTCCCCCTTTTCTGTGGGGCATTTTGTTCGCCCTGTTATTCAGCCCTGATAATTGTTGTCTAGTAATTTACAGGTATAATAATAAAATTTTAGTTTGCTATTCTGCTCTCTTTCTAGATCTGTTTTTTTTCTTACATTATTTTTCCTCATTTCTTTCTCCAAACTAACAGTGTAAATGACCACTCACATGCTGGAGACAATGTATTGTCGCGAATGATTATCCAAATATTAGAGGGAAAAGCCTCCTAAATAATCCCCTCTGAGGTCACGCAGCAGCACATAAGGCAAAGACAATTTGATCAATAAAGTAAATTTATGAAAACAGTTATGTAAATAGTAATTTAGTGCAATACTGCATCAAATTCTTATTTTTCCAGATACTAAAGATGGATATAACCAGTGTGCGCACGTGATTCACAACCTGAAAGCAGAAAAAGCTTGAAGCAAGGTAACAATCACAAATAATGTTAATAGCTCAGTAACATCATCCCCCAGCAACTGTCACAGAAGACAGTTATCATACTGAACTGAGACCGCCCACATTCCGGGTGACACTGTTTTTGCTGGGAAAACAACTCCTAATGATGGTGATTTTGAACATAGCGTAGACCGCAGTACTTGCAGACAGCTGGCTCCTTCAAGTCAAGGCATATGAACTCAATTGGGTGCCCAAGGGCAGGATTGTTGTCTACAATCAGAAACAGCCCAAACAAAACAAATTTCAGTGAGCAAAAACAAGATATACTCCACAGAGAAACTTGCTTAAAATTGCAAGAGATAGCACGGAAACAAACTGACCTCCTTCACAAGCCACAATTCGTCCTTCAACCTTTATTGGTGGAACTTCATTAATCAACTCCATCGGTGATTTCTTGCTAACATCCTATCAAGAAAACAAACAGTTTAATCAGTTCTATTTTACCAGTCATTGTGAGATCCCAGACCTGACTAAAATTGAATCATCCAAGTGGAAGAAAGTTAGAGAATAAAACAAAAAACAACTGCAAACAAATGGTCCATGGTCAGTTGTGCCTTCAGCGAAAAAAATCATTGTTACAAACTAATGCTTTTGTAATCAAATGTTTGGAAGTATATTTTTTTATGTGCTCCATTTACCTTTGCATTGAAATCACATCCCAAATTGATCCCTTGATGCAAGAGGTCAAACCAAATGGGATTTCCTTTGGAATCAAAATGGGATCTCTTGATGTAGCATTGAAAATGAAATGATTATTTAAAATGTACACGTACAGTGATACAATTTTATAACTAGTAATGTTGAAAAGTTTTCAATTATATTATTAAATGTAGTTTAGGGTCGATGAACAATGGCGCATGAACCAAATCAGTTCCCCATCAAAATTTTTTTTGGACCAGCCTAATAAAATAATAGGGAAAAAGAAAAATGTTGCAATAAGGACAGTTGACATAAAATTAATCTTACAAACAAAGCTTTCAATGCAAGTTATGTCCAGTGAAAATTGAAAGTCACAGAAATGAGAAATTAGTACTTAGGATTATTAGAGGTGGGAGAAAATTAAGATCGCACAAAAGGGTTTTCTCCAACTGCCACAAATTCTTCAAAAATAGTTATTTGAACTGAAATTATCATAATTTTGCCTATAGTGAAAAAGTGTACTTTATATAATCCAATCCACTTGATCTATTATTGTAAAAATATACTTCAAGTCTGGTAATCTTATAATTTGGACAGTTGAGTCAAATTCCAAAATATAAAACTACAGAGTCAGTCCACAAACAAGATTGTGATCTACTTCAACAACTCAGTTATGAAGTTTGATCACTATAAATATTTCTTGAAAACAGGTAGAAATGAGAATTTCCATAGAAGAGTAACTGAGTATGCAAAGGCCAGTGAAATATCATCTCTAAGGCAACAGAAAGGAATCAAAATATTTGAACAACTAAGCCATCACACCTACATGACAAGAAATCAGTATAAACAAGGAGCCAACTAACATAACGCATGTGGCTAAGGCAAGAATTTAATCTATAGACATGAAATTAGCTTTACTAATCAATAATTTTCAGCTATTTTTTTAGATTTTTGTTAAAAAATCAGAAAGAGATACATTCTAAAAGTCAATATTCCTAAACCTCAATGAGAAGACAGTTTTAGTATGCTTTAAGAGTCCCTTTTTTTTCTTTTCTTCCCGCTAATCCCACCACTGAACTAAACATGCTTCACCACTCCACATTCGTTGTTTACACTAATCAGATATCTATAACTCAAAGAACCACAAGCCTACATTCTTATCCGATAAAGTTTTCAAAATGAATACAATTCAACATGACACAGTTCCTAATCTCCTACCCTATGACACTGAAAATCAAAAAGTCTAAGGAGTACAAAGAATTTTTTTTCCCCTTTCAGGAAGATAACAAAATTGCTATGATAAAAAGCATTACAATGGTGTGAAAGTTGATCATATATCCAGTGCCTATATCCAACAAATTAGAAATAGTAGTTTGTCTCTTGTTAAGTTTTCTTCTTCTTATTATTATTTTTCAATTGTAAAAACTGAATCTCTGACTCACCCCATCCTCCATCGTGAATGAAAATTACGCCACCAAAATTGTGTCAAGAGTCGCATTTACTAAATACATGAAAAGAAAATTCAGGTGAGTTACCACATGACTGCTTTTTCTATTAGTGGCCATAAAAGATGGTTCAAACAATCAACAATTTGATTGTCATATTATGGAGAATTTCAAATCTAAAAAAGATATATTTTTAGCTCCAATTGAAAAATTAAGAAAAAAATAAGGATGTCCATATGTTAGAAAATGTAAAAAAATGATCTAATATCAAAGAGAAAACAAAATAAATGAGATTTAAAATTTCTGATTAAAAAATTTGAAAAAGATCGTTAAAGAAAATGAACCTGCATCCATTTGGCAGTGTGTTCGCTAATCTGATTGGCTGCAACGGTCAGATTTCTTGTGGTTGATGGCAAATTCGACGACTTTACTAGGGCTTTCAGCAAAGACGACGCCATTGTTAATTTGCTATCTTACCAGCGGCAGAGAGACACCAGAAAGAGAGAGAAGCAAGATGGTAGCCTCAATCAATTTAATGGGCCTTAGATTTAGTTCTTGGGCTATACTGTTAGGCCCACACCGCCTCACCGAAGAAAGAAAAATAAAAATGAGATAAAAAAATGAGTGGGACTGTTGTGCTCTCTAAACAGTGTGTGTGGAACTTAATTATATGGTAGTAAAACACTGTTTATATTAATTTATTATCAAAATAAAATTATAATGCACCATAACGTGTCATTTGGGCATTAATTTTTTCCCTCAGGTCTGTATAATGCGTTACATTTTGCCTCAAATTGAGACAAATTTTTTAATTATTTTGTATTTTTTATAACAAATATATTATAAAAATAAGTTATATTATAATATTATTTTATTTAATAATACTATATTTTATTATATTATATATAACATTACATTTATATATTAATAATTAATATCAAAATAATTATTCAGTAATTAATTTTAATATTAATATAAATTTAACAAGACCAGCCCACCTCATCAATCTACATACTACACGTATGAGAAAATAAAAAGGAAAATAATTAGGTAGGTGTTATATTCTAACACCAAATATTGTATAATATTATTATAATATAATGTTAATGCACTATAATATATAATACAGTACACTAAACGCACCAAACTCTCTCGTCTTCTTTAACCACCCATTAAAATCACTGAAAATAAAATAAGTTTGTTTGAACCCAGCAAAATACTTATTATATCTATAATAATTTTTTTTATTACTAAAATGGCATATTGGTGAATTACTACTATAGACAAGCAAGTAATTAAATAAAAAAAATTCCCAACCTTCAAACCAAATTTGGATTTTTTTTTTTTTCAGTTTACAATACTTCTCTTTCTTTAAACTTTTTGCCCATTTATTAAACTCGTCTTCCTCATTTACAATCATCTTATCAAAATAAAGATTCAGCGTACTTGTTTAGTAATTGAATTTGGCCAAAAGTCTGCAGGTTGGTAGAGTTCCTCTTAATTTTAATCAATAATTTATTCATGCAAATTTCTTTGACTCAACAATAAATTGCTCTAATCCTATGTTAAGGGTTCAACACATGAAAAATAAAAGTCCATGCGAGAATTAGCAAATTGTGAAATTTTATTATTAAGTGTAATAGTAAATTTATCAGTTATGGTTTCTTTAATTTCACATATTTTTGAAATAATTCGTTAAAACTAATTTTCAAATTCAACGAAAAAATCTTCAGCAAAACAAAAATGCAGAATTCGGATATAAAATAATGACCAATAAAAGACCAGATATTGGGGAAAGAGGAGATGAAGAAAAGGCTCAAATTGATAATTTAGTATTTTAGGTATTAAAATGAGTTTATTAAATAAATTTTTAAGTTTTAAATATTTATTTTATGTTTATTAAGTAAGTGGATACAATGAGTATTTTGAAAGGTTCAAATAACCTCACCCTTAACAATAAATTAATTTCTCATAACACCTCTATTAATGACAAAAATAACTTTAATCAAGCCTACTTGTCATTAAACCAGATTTTAATTTTTTTTAACGTTCATCTTTCTCATCATTACAATTAAACAGAATAATAAAAAAAATTGTTTACAAAAAAAATAAAGAAAAATTTTAATAACTTATTTTTTTAATCATCTCCTTTTGGTTGCATGATAATTTTTCCTCACTTTAAAATTATTTAAAAAGATAAATGATGTTAAGGTTTAAAAAAAAAAGAGTCGGATTGTTAGCACTCCTCAAAAATCATGTTGAAACCCTTTTTTCATTTATATTCCATTTAATGCCAAAAATACCCATTTTTATCTTAATAATCATTCTTTTCATTTATGAATTTTTCAGTTTATAATAATTTTTTTACTCTTTCAATCTTAATATTTGTATTTCTCTCTTCAAACTTCTTTGTTATTTAATTTCTAAAGAAAAAAATCTAAAAGAAAAAGTAAGAAAAACATCACACTTACAAAATAATGAATATTTTATAAGTCTAATATTTATCCTACCTATAAATTTTGGGTTTAGCAATTATTTTGAGAATCCTTAAAAAATTATTAGCAATGGGATAAAATTTTATTTAATTTATTTTTTTCACTATGTTGTATCTTAATTTAATTGTTAGTTTTTTGCAAGAATTTTGTTTTAGCTTAGAGAATTAATCTTTAAATTCAGATTATTTTAATGGTAATAAAAAAAATTATATTGTGCAAGAAAAATAAAATTGAAGAGAGAAATAAAATATAAATTGCTTAATTTTATTTATGTTTGTCCTTAAAAGTAATTATAATATAATAGGAGTTTTAATAGATTAATGAAAGGGTACCAATAGTCCAACTCAAAAAAAAAATTATAATATGTGGGTGTAAAAAATTTTCAAATAAATAAATAAATATAATGCATCGGTGTAGAAAGTTTTAGTAAAATAAATTAGTTTGTGTTTACTTAATTTTTACTTGAAAAAGAAGTGTGAGTTTTATTTACACTTCATTTTTATTTTTTGTCCTTTCATATAATTTTAATAAAGGCTATAGTTGTAGAATATCAAAGAGGCTTTAAAAAGTTTTTGGAGAGGTACTAGTAGTTCAATTCTAAAAAAGTTAAAGAATAATTAATTAACTTTTGAAATCCCAAATTTTAGTTAAAAATTTGACAATAAAAAGTCTTGTATTCTCAATTTGTATCGTAACTATTTCAATTCTTTTTTTAATAAATACGATATATTTAAATTTAACTAAAATATAAATAGATATGAATACATGGATTTCAACAATATGCTTTTATCAATATAAATTTAATTATGAGATCATACAGTAATATGTTACATAAAGGAATTTATAGCATCGTGTAGTAAGTTAAAACTTTAAATTAATTCTCATATTTCCAACACTCTAGCTTCTTATGACATAGTTCCTAGGTTCAATGAATTATCTAAGAAGCATCAGTTGTAGTCTCTTCGATAAATTTGATCAATCAACTATACAGAGATGCATTCATAAAGCTCTATACAATCATTGTTGTACTCTTAATTAAGGTAACCCAATGTTTATGTTCATTAACCAGATCACCATATCTTAATGATGAGAGATTTAGAACATCTCTATTGTACTACACTCACTTAAAATATATACACATGTGCGAATGAATTAAATACAACTATTAATTACATGATAGATTTTTTAAAATAAATACACAGATATCTTATATACGCATTGAGCGAGTGTACTAAAACAAAAGTACTACATAATCTCTCTCCTTAATGATTAGAATCTCTTCTTAATGATGCAGGCGCGTGGTCAACAGCTGTATTAAGCTGCCGTTACTGATTCACCATGCGCTGCATATCCAGCATCTGGAGGCAAATATCAGTGCCATTTGCAACAAGCTATCACCGGTCTCTCTTTACTTCCGGACCTCCTATACCACCAGAGGACAGACATCTTTGCACCTGGTCAGTACAATCCGATGACCATTTTCCCCACCAGCAAACTGCTAACTGGCGTTTCTTCGTCATTAGTCCTTTTCCTCGATCAGAATATCCAGACTTCAGTTGTATTCAATGTTAGACACGATAGGACCTATGAAGGTTTTATCTTTGATCCAACTTCCAGGTTCTTCAGGAATGGTATCCTCAAAGAAATCATAGAATCCAAAATACCATTAGCTTCATGTTCCTTCCCCGCATGCTTATATAAATGCACAGCTGCACTCATGATAAACTTGTCTGATTCTGAGGACCCGCTGACCACCTGAAAAAAGTTTATTCCTTCCTCAATGCATCCCTGGTCCATGTACCCTTTCAGCATTGTCCGATAACAAGCGAGGTCAGGAATTAAACCAGCTGCGAGTGATTCATTGTAAACCCTTGTAGCGTCTGCCATCAGACCCGCCTTAGAAAATGCAGATAGCAAGTGGTTGGCATGTAAGCATGAAGGGGGAATCCCTTGCTTCTGCATAGAATTGATTGTTTCCTCTGCTTCTGGGTATTTGCCCACCTCCGTATAAGCCTGTACAAGGGAAAGGTAGGTGAAAGAGTCCGGTGAAAAACCATCCCTCTGCATAGCTTGGATTAGTTTCTCAACTTCCTTATAAAGTCCTGCAGCAGCATATACATTGATGATAATGTTGTAGCTAACCTGCAGTTCCTCAGTGAAGAAGGGATAGAACATTAATACATCATCCAGAAGCAATAAATTTAACTGATAGTACAAGTGTATATGTTGAAATTTTAAAAATTTGGACAATCCCAGAATGAAGATATGCAGTTGATAACCATGTGGAGATTATTTCACAACATTTCACACTATTAGGCTGCAATCCCTCGTATCTCATGGAATTAATATAAAGAAATGGACCCATACTGAGTTTAACAATTATTTATTTATTTTTCTTAATTTATAAAATAGAAGCCTTACACATATTTTATGAATGATCTCGGTAACCTAGATCCATTACCCAAACTATCATGAGAGAGACATGGATGGAGAATAGTATAACATGTCATTTGTTTTTTATATTGTTACGCAATTAGGTTTCCTAACATAAAGTTGGAGTAATCCTGTCAATAAACATTTTAAAAAACAACTATTGTTTACTGATTATATTATATCCAGATCATTTTATTACAAGAGCCAGAATTTGGAGAATTTTAAGAGCATACCAGCCCTGGCTTTATCCCTTCTTCTTGCATTTCAGAGAATAGAAGGGATGCTTCATGTGTTTTACCTGCAAAATGAGTAAAATAATAAAGCTATAGGACACTTAAACAAAATAATGAATCTGATACCCAACAAATTTAACTACTAGATATTCAAATATTAGAAAAGGAATAAATCAGTCATGCATTAAAATACACCAATCCAACTATGTGACTGGCTTGTCTTTCATGTATCAATTCATCTACAGGTGCTAAGAGTGATCAGCCATGATGATTGATGCACAAAATGATGTTTCATGGACAGTCTTCATGATAATATGAACTAAGTACATCTCCAAAGAACCATAAATTGATAAATATATATAGTAGATAGTTGTAATGACATTTCTTTTGGTGACATTAAAAAAAATATTATCTAGAATCAGAAGAACATCATTCTTTGAAGATGCTAAGACAATAAAAGAAAATTAATCAAGCTAGACTGTTACCAGCCTTCCCATAAAAGCTGACAAGATTCATGTATGCCTTCTCATCGAGAGACAGACCCAAGCTACGAGCTGTGTTGAACATCTCTAAAGCTTTATCCAGTTTTCTACCTCTTCCGTAGACACTGAATCCAAAGTGAACCAACAGAAGCGGAAAATCCATAAGAATGGGTATATACACATGTAAATGTTCGAAAGATAAAACATTTCTTGATTCATATTCTGGCGGTCAAAACATGGAATGTGTTTCCTCCCATGCTCATAAAACATGCAGAAAAGCTCACTAATCAGTGAATAGAATAATTGTCTGATCCATAAGAGTCAACATACGTGAGCAAACATAAACACGCAGAGAGAGCAGGAGGGAGGGAAGGAGGGAAGGAGAGAGGGGTTATAAATCTAACTTTGATATATTAATATATATATAAGAAACTTAGGTGTATTAAACAAAAAATATAGAGATTACTTAGGTGGACCATGTCTCCGAAAATAAAATTAAAACGAGACAAAATGGGGAAGCAAAATAATCAATGCAAAGCCCATCCAATAGCTGCAAAGAAACCATTATTCCCCAATCCAAAACAATCCATCCAAATCATCCCAATTAACACAAACTCTCTCCCAAATTAAATTTATCAACATGAAAAAAGATAACAGAAAATTTTGAAGTCCTTTGTCACCGAAGCCCAAATTGGTGCCCAAAGCACTATCCCACATACTCTCTATGTTTTCTTCCTTTCTCTTTCTCGAAATACAATTGTTTCTTTCTGGCCATAAAACCCAAAAAAGAGCCGAAAAGACATGATACCTAATCATTGTATTGTATGTCTGAATTGATGTAGGAACTCTGAAAGACAGCATGCGCTCATAAATGCTGGCTGCAAAATGCAATTTACCTGCGAAATTATACTTACAGGTCATTGCAAGATTTCTTACACATGCATCCATCCAAATTAAATACAGATAATGTCACTTTTACCTGCTTCTAGCATTGCCTTAATACAGGTATTGTAAGCCACGGTATCAAGGTCCAAGTTGTCTTGAAAAGAGTTATGTATAATAATCTCAGCCTGTTCGTGTTTTCCTGCGAATGGATTAGTCTCATTATTAATCAACACATAACAACCTGCAATGGAAAATTCACACGCTGCCCTTCAAACTTCTCTATAGTAGAGAACAGGATGTATAGCTATGACATGATTGTGATAATTTCAATCGCAAATGACTGGATACACTATCACTACCTTATGCACATCATGAACATTATTTTGTGAACAAGAAGTTGGTCAATGTTCAGACTAGAAAATTTTCCAACAAGTACTGGTTTTTGGCAGAAAAGAGCTATGTACCAGGTTATCTCTGTCAGTAAACTAATATTTTTATTTATACATAGGACAGTAAAACTTATGATTTTCAACCTAAAATTCATTACATGCAATGGAAAAAGGACTAAGGTTTAGCTGCTCTGCTGAAGATATTTATAGCCATACCATGATTAGTCAACGTATTCACAAGTATGCTGATAGCCACAGCATCCAGAGAATACCCCTGTGCAGTTGCTTCTTTATAAAGTAGGTACACATCCTCAGTTTTACCACATTTGGCATATGCATCAACCATTGATCTCAATACTAATTTCCCAGGTTTGCATGAAACTGTAGCAGCTTTGAAGACATCTTGAGCCTCTTTTAGCTTCTGTTGCTTCCCATATGAGCCAATCAGTGAAGCGGTTACTTCATCTTCCAATATGTAACCCAGCTTCATCGCTATATCATTAATAATTTTTGCATTAGAAATGTCACCTGTGTAAAATATCAATGTCAGTCTTCAAGATATACCAACTTATCAATTTACTGCTTCAACACCTATCTTATACATACATAAAAACAAATAAAAAAACTATACACAACTTGTTTCATGGCAAAATGACTTATAATCAATAGTGAAACTTAAAAGTTAATCTCATACCATCTCTAATAAATTTGCAAACGAGTTGACTCACTGCTGATGAGCCACCAGCTGTGTGAAGCAATAGCTTCAGGATTTTTTCCCTCTTACTGAAATTGTCATCTCTGAGATATAGACTAAGCATCAGCCCAAGAGCAATCGAGTCAAGTTGGTTGGATGCCTCACCAAATTCCGCACTTTCTGTACATCCACCATGCACAATCTTACAAAATGTTTGAATGAATTTGCTATCTTTTAATGATCCATTTTTGCCCATCTCTTCTACTAACTGTTCAGCATCCGTCACCATTCCTTCCTTACAGTATATTTTCATAACTGACCTGTAAAGCTCCTCATCAAAATCAACTTGGTCTTTCCTTATCTGGGCAATAAAAACTTTTGCCTTTTCTTTTAAGTCAAGTTTTATATACAAATTCAGCATGTCATTGCAAGAGCCAGCATCAGGAAGTCCAGTCTTGGACAGAGTTTGAAACATGCCTTCAGCAGAGCCCAAATCCTCTTTCATAACATAACATTGCAACATGACAATATAAGCAAATCTCGATAACCAAATGTTTCTTGATTTCATTAACTCAATAACATCCAAAGCTTTCTCCACATTCCTAGAGGTAAGATGGACTTGTGCCATTGCCAAATATGTTTTTTCATCACTGAGTAGGCCCAGCTGCTCAGTCTCCTCAAATGTTTTCTGAGCATCCTCATAAAGACCAAGTTTTCCATAAATCCGAATGAGCAGACCATAGATTACTTCATCAGCAGCTACTTTGAATTTTTCCATTTCAGAAAAGAGAGAAAGGGCTTTAGAATAATTTTCATTTTTGTAATACAAAGATAGAAGCGAAGCACAAGTGTAGTTACTGGGAATAAGCCCACGACTCCTCATGTCCTCATATAAACTTAGTGCTTCATCCGATTTACCATGTTTTATACTTAAACTAATAAGCTGGCTATAAGTTACTTCCTCAGGACCAAACCCAGTGCTTTTCATCTCATTAAAAGTCTTCAAAGCCTCCTCAAGGAGACTACCTTTAACAAATGAACTGATAACTAGTGTATAAGTAAAATCAGTAGGCACAACCCCTTTATCCATCATCTGCCTCCACAAATCTATTACCTTCCTATGGTATGATTTTTTGTGCAAAGAGGAGAGCATAAAGTTAAATACTGCTGTAGAGGGTAAAATTTCCCTTTCTTTTACAGCAGAATAAAACGTCAACATAGCCTTATGATTTCCCCATCTGGCATATGTACAAAGCATGGTACCACAAGCGATCTCATCTGGTTCACATCCTGCTTCAAGCATCTCCAGGAAGGTCTGTTCAGCCAGCTTAATCTTTCCAATTTGCCCATATAATCGCAGAAGAATCGTATAAACAACAACACAGGGGCGATAGCTTAACTGTTCAAGAAATTAGCTTCAGGTACTTAGAAAATGTGAAAGCACTTATCAATACCCTAATTTGCCCTATCTTGACTTGCTAATAATTCGGCACAAATAAGATTGAATCAATTCATAACTGAAGGGAAGTTCTAACCGTAGCTTCATAAATCAATTCAATTTCATTTTTAGCTAACAGAAATTATAAAAGGCCAAAAGCCCACCTGCAGTTTCATCCAAGCAAAGAACTCAGTGGCCTGCCTCCAACCCTTTTGCTCTTTCAACACAACACACATTTCTCGAAAACTCAACTTGCCCACAAAGCTCCCCATCACAACTCTCACATTTCGGCTCCCATCCATGGCTCTCACGGCCTTAATCGCAGCCACAACGTGCTTTCCGTACAAATGGCCGTTCCTATCATCCTCCAAGTACTTCACCATCTGCTCCGGCGTCCGCTTTATCCATTTGGGGGTGGCTGCTGTCGGCCCCTGGTTTCTCCTCAGCACGCTCAAGTACTGAGCCTTGGCTTTTAAAATTCGACGAGCGTTGTCGTCGGAGAGAGGCTTTTTGGGGTTCTTTGATCTGGGTTTGGGTTTAGTGATGTCGCTGCCGTCGCTTAAGGACCAGGGGTCTGGGCGCACTCTTGAAGAGGACTTTATGGGGATTTTGTAAATTTTTTTGGGCGGTTTTGGGTTCCAAGGTTGGAACTGGAACTGGAACTGGGTGGTGGTTACAATGAAAGTGGAGCTGAGAGAAACCATTTGTTAGAGTTGAAGGATACTGGAGGCTAGTGTAGCTGAAATGCTTTTGATTTTTGAGGAACATAGAGTTTTTGCTGGAAAGTTCTGAGAGTTTAAAGAAAGTTTCAGAGGCATTAATTCGTAACCGTGCCTCAGCGAAGGGAGCAGAGCCGCAGAGGAGAGGCGAGAGATAACCACCCAGTCAATTGCAGACTTGCAGTAGATAAACTGTGATAGTTTGAAAATTATCTCCGTACCTAAAAACGGAATTTACCAAAATTCTCATCAATACTCTCTAAAAATTCACATGAAATTACTAAATTACCCTCTTTCTAAGACAAATTTAACATGGCTCAAACAAACAATCATAAATGCTAAATCGGACATCAACAGATCAGCAAACCAAGCTTGAAAGGAAAGCTACTGCAATTGAAAAAGAGTAGCTTGGTTCGTCATTGTAAAATTGTCGGAATCTAGCTTTTTAAAATAAGTAATTTCTTATAATTAACTTTTTTTTTATATTTAGGGAAAAATAAAAAATTTAAGATGTAATATTAAAAAAAATATATTAAATTAGTTATGCATCTCTCATAATATATTCAAAAATAAATTTTTAGTTGTTTTGCTCATACAAATGATGAAAATTTAATGGGTTGTGCAGATTATAATTCGATCGTGTAAGGTCATGCAACACACGATTTGGTTGTATAAGGTCATATAACTCAAAATTCAAGACCGTGTAATACATATGAGTTCATGTAATACACGACCCTCAGTCGTATATGAAATGACTTTTTATAATATTACCTAACTTTTAATCATGTATTACAAGATCTTCACAACCTTCAATTGTGTATTATACAATCTTCATATATTATACGATTACACCTTCATGTATGACACAACCTTTACGTGTTGCATGACCTTCATGTATTATAGGACTTCAAAATTACACGACTTTTTCCATTATTGTTAATTTATTAGAATAATTTAGTTCTTTAAAGATTTAATTTGTGCTAAGAGTTTATATTTGTTGCTATCCAGAAATTGTCAACAAAAATTATTTAGCAAAAAAAAAAATACAGCAGATCAAAAATGAAAATTACTAATTTGTCATTGTTAGATCCAATAAGATGCTTTCACCAAGTCATTACTTGGAGATTATTCTTTGTATCCAATTATAAGGCATAGTAAGTCATGATAAGTCCAATTATGAGTTCGTGGTAGAAACACTTTGATCACTGCAGAGGGCCTTCTTCTATGTATTTTATCTAATCAATTTCCTCCCATTGATATGCTTTTTCCAAATTGATTTCATAAAATTATCATATGTAGGCAATCCTCATATAAATACATATATGCTTGGGTAGAGGAAGAAAGCACTTTAAAAAAAAAAAAAGAGTAAAATGGCTGCAATCTTTTTAATTGCAATGTTCATTAGTGTATCTTATCTAAATATTAAAAAATCTAGAGAAAACTTGGTTTGTTTATAATATTTACTCTAACCATTTCTTAAAGCGTTGGACATACAAATTTAGTGAATTAGTGGACTGTAATTTTTTATTAAAAAAAAAAACTACCATATCCATGCTAGTACTATTAAAAGGCACATCTCTATTATCAATTGCAAATATTCTATCTTTTATATTATGTTTGATTTAACCTTTACAATCTACTAGTGTTGTACGGGAATGAAAAATTACAATTTCATTTTATGTATAATGTCTGCGGTTCTTGTTAAATTTCATTTCATGTATAATTTTAATCTTGGAATTTTGTGAGCTATTGTAAGACATATATAATGATCTCATTAGTATGAGGTACAAATTTTTAATTAACCGTGAGTACAGCTAAGGTTCTTATTAGATTCCATTACCACAAGTCATACTTACCAAAATAAAAAGACCATATATTTATATAGATTTTGTTATATCCAAGTCTCATCACATGCATTATTAATTAATAATAATTTATTATTTTATTATTTTATTCTTACACAATCAATTTATTATTTGATGATTCCAAATGTTTTCTTTAATGCAAATTTGTTAGGTAGTTGAAATTATTCTTAATTGAGAAGAAACTCAAGAACTGAAAAATAGCTACATGCTTGTTCAGAACTAATATTTATAAAATGACTAAATAGAGAAACTTTTTAAATAAAATCACTTAAATTTGCTTTCCCTTTATTCAAAATAAGGATAATTCTTATTAACATGATATCTAAATTGGAATTTAGAAAATTAAATTCTTTCATAATGTAGCAAATTACATTTTCCAAGCACAACATGTTTCAGCAAACAAGTTATATATACTAGTTTTAAAAGACAAAACAATTATCCAAGACTAAAATTGTGCAAATGCAATTATTTAATATTGCATATATTACAATTATTTATTTTTAGATTGGCTGGCCCTAGGGGCATGCTCTTGCTCTAAAAGTGGAATTGCTGCAGTGCATATTACTCGATTATGCCCCCACAATCCGCACCTACCACATTTACATGACTACACGACCTACACAACTATATTATTTACATTACCTACACAACCTACACGACTACATTATTTACATGACCTACACGACCTACACAACAATATTATTTATATGACTTACACCACCTATATAACTGCACGACTTACACAACTGATTACATGACATAAGTGACATCTGAAGGAATATACACGACACGAAACATTTTTGACATAAATAAAGTATCTTGTTGAAAAAAAATAATTAAACAACCTATATTGTATATATTTTGACATATAAGGAAAACTTGTGAAAATAATTGAATATAAAACATTATAAAATGAGGAAAATTTCTAATTTTTTCTAAAAAATATAAAACTTTAAATCGAACAACATTAACATACCTTATTGAGTTGTTTATTGAGCAATGCACTTCTTTTCATTTGAAAAAGTGTGGGAGTTAAAGAAGTGAGTACATAATTGTATTTGTATGAGAAATTATAAGAAATTTTGAGAGATTTTTGAGAGAATTTCCATAGGAAGATATTTGAGTGTAAGAACTAAGAAGAGAGTGAAAATGAGTGGATTGATGCATTCATTAAAGATATTTTAAACTTTCTATACATTTGTTAGGATATCCATGAAAATAAAAAAGGGGAGAGGCATTTAAATAATTTTACAACTATTAAAGGGTATTTAATTAAAAAACCCCCCAACCCCATTATGTTTATTTCCACAAAATTGATTTTCATGCTTCTAGCGGGCTTTTGACAAAGGCGCGTTGTTGGGCTGGGCTCTGCACAGGTTCCTCACGACGGGCCAACTCTGTGGACCGTTCCATTCTAGCCCATGAGCCAGCAAAAAAATTGGATTGCTTTTAAATTTAAAAAAATCGATTGGTTTATATGAGAAAAAAAAAAGAAAATACAAAAGAAATTATCACTCATTCGAACATGACGCTTTCTTGAATGAATATGTTTTTTTTTCCCTTTTCCGGGAGAAAATACAAGCGATTTCTTTTCTGAATGCAGGTTAGTCTCCTCTGAAGTCTCTAGTGATCTCATAATTCAAGTGAAAGGAAGTAGATACCTGCTTCACTAGGTAAAATTAGGGATATTAATATTAGTCATTTTTAAATTATGATTTTAGGCTTTATTTGGATTGATTTTTATTTTATTTTTTGAATGTCATTCCTATGCATGAAGTTTCCTCTGTTGTCCAAGTGTTTGCGGCTGCAGAGGCTATGCTCTGAGTCCCTTGAATCCTCACAACACCAAATAGTCCAACTCCCGAATTTCCCAGGCGGTATCGAAGCATTTGAACTCTGTGCAAAGTTTTGTTATGGAAGATGTGCAAGATGTGCTGCCGAATATTTGCAGATGATAGAGGATGTCGAGAAGGGGAACTTGATATACAAGATTGAGGTTTTCTTCAATTCATGCATCCTTCATGGGTGGAGAGATTCCATTGTGACTCTACAAAGCACAAAAGCTTTTCCTTTGTGAATTTTGGAGTAGCAAACAAATAGTTGTATTGAAAAAAATTGGGTTGCTTTTGAAAATTTAAAAAAATCGATTGGTTTATATGAGGAAAAAAAAAAGAAAATATAAAAGAAATTACATTTAAAAATTGAAAAACCTTAATCGAATTGAAAACCAAAATAATTGAGTTTGGATTATTATTTCCATAAAAACTAACAGTTTGATTCAAATAGAACCGTTGCCACCCCCCTAAGTGCACTCAGCATAACTATCATTCGCATGGATGTTTTTATAAAATAAATACACACATTACATAGATAACCATTTTGAATATGATCTTATCATGAGCAAAATTCATTCAACTTATTGGTAATTAGTAAATTAAAAAATAAAAGTAGTTAAATACTAATTATACATAAATACTAAATGAAATGAGGTATAAGATCTTTAAAAATTCAAGAGAGCACAAATTAGAATCTAATTTACATAGCATAATCAGTTAGTTGTTTTACAACTCACATTTATATACTTTGATATATTTAAAAGTTCTCAATTTGAGAGGGACGGAATCTTTCGGTAACGACAAATATTATTACAAACCAAAGTGGCTATAAATTTTATATGTCAGTCATTAAATCTTGAGCGTAATGTTTAGACAAAATACCAAAGAAGATTAGTTAAAATTGACACTAGTTTACTCACTTAATTGAACCCCCCCTCCCCCCCCCACCTCCTCCTCTCTCTTCAAAATAATAAAAAAAAAAAGTTAATGAATTCTAAATATATCCTATTGTTGTCCACATTCTATCACACAAATAGTATCTTTTAACATTTTTCTTAAATCTTAGCCCCATTGGCAATCATACTTCACCAGATTCACAATCTCAAACCTTAATTATTCTGTCTCACACTTATTGCATTGTTTGAAAAAGTTGAGAAGAAGAAAATTATATATTAAAGAAGCGTCAAAATTTGGTAAACTTTTGGTGGCGAGAGCTCAGAAGTTAAACCCTCAGATTAAAAACCTAAACAACTACCCCTTCAGAAAATGCAGGGCGTATGAACTTACAAGTTGGTGAAGCAGCAAAAACGCATGCAACCTAATAAGATAACATTAATTTCGAAAGTACAAAAGCCAGTCCCATTTGTCCATAATGAAAGCAATAATGGCAAACAAAATGACATTTTTGACAATTCTTGTCATGGCACTCATCTCATCAGCCATGCCTGTAGTCATCGTCAGAAGCCAAGACCTTGTTGTGGCCGCGGAAGAGATGCGAAAAGCCAACTACTTCACTTTTGCCATGCTCATTAACATGTCTCCAAGTATCACTACAAATATTGGAAACGTCACGTTCTTGATGCCCAAGGACAGAACGTTGTCGACAACGGACATGCTTCGAGAATCCATCAACGATTTCTTGCTTTGACATTCAATCCTATCAGCTTTGCTTTTCGAGAATCTAAAGCGTATTCCTTCCGACTCGTTGATTCCGAGTGCTTTGCCAGATTACATGCTCGGGATTTCTAACGATGGAAGGAAAGGCTTTTTTCTTAATAATGTGAGAATTACTAGTCCAAATTTATGCACTGCAGGCTCTTCAATCCGATGCCATGGCATAGACGGAGTGTTAAATAATAATAGCAGCTCATCATCATCTCAACATTCTTGCTCATCAAACAGCTCCTCCGGCCCTGTTGTTGTGGCTATGCCCCCGACATCATCACCGGCGCCATCAACGGTTCCTTCTTTTGCGGATCAGGCTCCCCCAATTGCGCCGCAACCATTAGATTCAAGCACGCCAAAGCAGAAGTCAGTTGCTGGCAATTCCCAGAGGCTATCTTGTGGGGGAATAATATCCAACTTCTTTTTGGTCTTTGCTATGGTTTTCATATTTTGATTGGAACAATATTTATTCTGAAATGTATGTAGAAATAGTCAATTTAGTATTCGATCTTTATGTTTATTCTCCAAAATGACGTCATTAGAAGACGGTTCCTTAATATTTTCCAAATAGTGATTCAACGTTAATCTTATTTTTATGTTGAGTTTTAGGAACACGTAATTGGTAGCTAAAGATATAAAAGATTTCTCACCTCCTCTTTCAAAAATGGTAATATTTGTAGTCCATGGTAGCTTTTCGAACTTTCAGTTGGTTTTGCTTATTTTCATCTTTTCGAGGATGGCATTTTAAAACAGACTAAAGCCATAACGCGAGGTGTGTTGGGTTTTAAAAGCCTCATCATATATGAAATGTATTTGAGTTCAAATAAATGTGATCGTTCATATGCAATTAACACATCAAGTTCATTAACCAAATTACAATAAGGCAGTTAAAGATTAGTTGCCGAAGTTCAAATGCTGACAGTCTAGTACTATTGATATAGAATCTCTCTCTATTTTCCATTCAAAATCTCATTACACCTAAACAGATAATCAGCTAACTAATACGACTAGTTCATCAGAAAAGCAGTGGAGGTGCGTAGCTACCTCCTCTCATTATCAGACACGCGGCAACTGCCCACTTATTGGCTAGCCATTGTAAAAATTAACCCTTATCAATAGGATCTCTCCATCAACATCCGTTCTACACTATAAATATAGTCCTTCAGTTTCCTCTCGTAGCATATTAATTCACATTCCTGATCTGTTATTTTTATAGATATCTTCATTAGCAACAATAATAATAATAATAATCAAGAAAAATTTAAATCATGGGTGACGAACCCGAAGCCGAACCTCCAATACCTCCGGTTCAAACAGCAGCAGAAGGCAACCGTCCAGTCCCGAAACTGAACGAAAGAATCCTATCAACGCTCTCAAGAAGATCAGTGGCCGCACATCCGTGGCACGATCTCGAAATAGGCCCCGGAGCCCCGCAAGTGGTCAACATCGTCGTAGAGATAACGAAAGGGAGCAAAGTGAAATACGAACTGGACAAGAAAACAGGACTCATCAAAGTCGACAGAGTCCTTTACTCATCGGTCGTGTACCCACACAACTACGGCTTCATTCCCCGGACACTCTGCGAAGACAACGACCCCCTCGACGTGTTGATCCTGATGCAAGAGCCGGTCATTCCGGGGAGTTATCTGCGAGCCAGGGCCATCGGATTGATGCCCATGATCGATCAAGGTGAGAAGGACGATAAAATCATAGCCGTCTGTGCTGATGACCCTGAGTATAAGCATTACACCGACATCAAACAACTGCCGCCTCACCGGCTGATGGAGATACGTCGTTTCTTTGAGGATTATAAGAAGAATGAGAACAAAGAGGTTGCTGTTAACGAGTTCCTGCCTCCTCAGATTGCTTTCGATGCCATTCAGTACTCCATGGACCTTTATGCCGAGTACATTATGCAATCCCTCAGGCGATAGAGCAGATTTTTTTTCCTATTTTTAATATTATTAATCAATTAATTCATCATCAATCATATGCTGTTTATTTATTTATTTATTTTTTCCTTATCGTCTCTCGATGGAAAAGTCCCTGTCCATCAGCTGGAATAATAAGTCATTTGATTATTATTACGAGCTACACTTATATATATACATATATGGGATTTTGAACCTCAGATATGTACTCAAAACTTTGATTGTTATGCATTAACTATATTTAATTTTTCTAAAGTTTAAATCATGAGATTAATTAAAAAGTGTAGTGGGATGGGATGGATCAGAATTTTTGTTTACATATCATCGCTGTATTGATTTGTTCTGATGTGTGTGTGTGTGTATATATATGTATGTATGTATGTATGTAAATATTGATAATTAAAGAAAAAAAAGATCTCTAAATTAATGATGGTTAGTCATAAATACTTTTAATATGATGCAGGAAGATTTTTAAACCCTCGGGTCAAGGATTACTGTGTATATTGTTATCGTAAAGATTACATAGTGCTGTAGGCATTATATGCATATGTAACTGCTTATGAAATATAAGTCTATATGCATTTTCATTCAGAAAATATTATTGTTCGTCTAAAATAAAAATAGGCTTACTTTTGTTATTGTTCATTTTGATTTTCAGATCTCAAAAAGTTTTGAATTGAACACCACAGGGGATTGGCATGCGGCAGCTCATGAGACGATAGGTTTACAACTTCAGCTCTATTTACGAGGCGTTAAATAATTTAGTAGGCACACCATGTGTGCAATTAGTGTTTATCAAAATGAATAAGATTGTTCGTGGTGTTTTTTTCGTGTACATAATCTATACATTGGAGAGAAAGAAAAAAAGAAGCGCAGATTATTATTCATATAGATATCAGCATTCATTCACAAACGTAGGTCATTATTCACATATACATCAGGCATTCTCTCACATAAGAAGAAAGAAAGAGAAACCTTATTGACGGATGTGACATAACGTGTCCCTACTCATGGTACTTAGCCTGAAGAAAAAGAAAATTCTTCTTTTGCATAGCAATTCTGGGTAGAGAATCAAAGTCCAAATCTTGGATCTTCATTCCAGGCGGCATTTCCCAATCAAATTTGTAAAGAAGATTAGCATGTGCAAGATCCACGTTTGCTGTTCCCAAATGCATTCCAGGACAAATTCTTCTGCCAGCACCAAATGGTATAAACTCAAAGTTTTGCCCTTTATAGTCAATAGAACGATCAATAAATCTATCTGGATTAAATTCCTCAGGATTCTCCCAAGCTTCGGAATCTGTTTAAACAAATGTTTTGCTGGAATTTCATACCTGTCTATTATGCGCTTTTCAATTGTTTCCTTTGGGACTAGTAAGGGAATTGGTGATTTCAATCTCAAAGTCTCCTTCAGTACAGCTTTAAGATAATGTAGTTCTTAAGATCAGCTTCATCTACAAAGCCTTTACTGCCAATCAAAGATCTAATTTCTTCTTGAACTTTTTTCATTGCTCTAGGATGCTTCATTAGCCAAAACACAATTAATGCGTTCGTGTCTGTTTCAACAATGAATACGTTCCGTAAAGTAAACACATATTTTTTTTTTTTGGATATTATCCACTGACCACTTCTCTTTTAAGACTTTTTAAAAAATACACAATTCTTTCATTTTTTCGTTGAATTCCACATAAAGTTACATTTCTTTACACTTTTCCATTTCCGTCTGTTGACCATTAAGATTTCGTTAGTTTTCTTAACAAAATGATGATTTTGCCCCCAAAATTAATACTATAGGATAAAATTGTAAGTTTACATTCGGAGGGCAAAACCATCATTTTATTAAAAAAACTTAGGGGTGGGCAAATAACCTGACCCGACTCAATCCAACCCGATCCGATCCGAAAATTTTGAGTTCAAATCGGGTTCGGATGAAGGTTATAACCCGATTAGGTTGAATTTTAGCCAACCCGATCGGATCATGATCGGATCTGGTCAAACCCAATCCGATCAGAAAATTTGAAAAAAATATAACTAAAACAATAGAAAATGATCCGATTCGATCCAAATATTTGGATTTGATTGAATCATATGTTCGGGTTGAGTTCGGGTCACATTTTACTCAACCCGATTAACCTGAAATCCGATCGGGTTGATCCGAACCCAAAGTTGCCCACCAATAAAAAAAAGTAACGAAATCTTAATGGTCAACAGACGGAAGTCGAAAAGTGCAAAAAAATATAATTTCATGTGAAATTCAACAAAAAAATGAAAGAATTGTGTATTTTTAAAAAAATTTAAAAAAAAGAAGTGGTCGATGAATAATTTTTTTTTTTTCATTTTAAGGCTAGGTCAAGTCAAGGCATATAAAGCCTAAATCATGACCCAAATTTAATAGGATCCTAATATCTAGGCCCAAGCTCGACTCATGGCCCTTAAATTTGGGGTAAAGCTTGAAAAATTCGAGTAAGGTCAATTGATTAAAATTGACCTAACCTGGCTAATTAGCCAAGTTTCTTGCCCTCAAAATTTTCATCTTTCTCCCTCAATTTTTAATTTTTCATTCAAATCTTTGATGTTGTTCATGATTTATTGCTTACCATTATTTTTTGTTTGTTGGATGCTAAGGAAAATGTCGGTGATACTGAGTACTACATTAACATAATGCTGGTTGACAAACAGAATCATCTTCTGCAAATGTGGGTCATGCTAACGAAAAATAATTGCAATTTCACTTACTGAAATTCTTGGTTATAATTCACTTACTAAAATTCTCCCTAAAATTCTCAGAGGAATTTCTAGTCCAAAAAATGATTGTAATTTCAAACACAAGTCAAACAATTATTTACTCTCCGTCTACTCATATAGAAAAAGTAAAAAGATCATATGAAGGTCTAATTCATGCTCTCTCTCTCTGTATATATATGCATGTATGTATATATGTATATGCCGAGTCTTGGTCAAATAAATATTAAGGGCTGTGGCAAAAACTATGATCAAGACCTGGTCCTACGCTTCTTGCCCTGTTACAATCTCATCAAAATTTCTTTATCCCTCAAATTTCTCAGAAACCAAACAAAAAACTACAATTAAAACAGACGCACATTATCCAAAAATTATAAAAATGCCACTTAAAAAAATTCTTACGAACACAAAGTCTTATCCTCTTGAATCGCTGACGCCGAGTTGTTATCGTCAACCAGAAACCGCTTCACGAACACAAACCCAACCTAGTTTTTCTTGATGATGTTGTTGTAGAGCTTCTTCTTGTCGAATTAAACATAAATCCGCTTCTTTTTCGCTTCAAGCATATTTCAAAGCGTTGAATTGGCAGGAAAAATGAATCAATTGAGGAAAACACAATCCAGATTGGCCAGCAAACCTATATTTTAGCTTTTGTAGATTCTATTATATATATATATAATCAGTTAAATTTTATTTTTAAATAAATATTTAGCCCGTTAAAAAAAATTTTAAATTTATTTATTATATTATAATTATTGTGTGCCGTTGATTTAATCCAATGGTACACAATAACTATGACATTGATATCGAAATTTTTATTAGAGCATTATAGAATTTTCCTTATATTAATTGGTGTTTTAGTTATTTCTAGTTAAAATGGACATTTTCGTCATTCTATAATCTAAGCATATAATGGTACATTGTATGGTCAAAACAGCCTACCATAAATTTAATGAAAATTCTAACGGTTGGGTTTTCGTTGATGACTTTACAAGGGGGTAATGTAATAAATGGCAGTACACAATTGAGTGTCCATTAAAATTAACCCCAAAAAATGATAAAGCAAATACAAAAACCATAAACTTCAGTGTGCTATAACATTAAATCGGTAAAATTTAAAAAGCTAATAATGTCAATGACGACCATAATAAATAAACCATACACTATAGTAGGCAATAAAAAAGAATTAAAAAAAATTGAATCTATTTCTAAATTAATTTATGTTATTTTTTAAATTATAAATTAAACTATCAATATTGAATTGGATTTGTTATTGCACTTCAATATAGTTGTACTTCAAATAAATTACGACATTTCTTTTTAAGTAATTGAATGCGTTATGATATGTTTTAAAAAGTAATAATAGATGATTATATATTTGCAAGCTGAAATAAACCTTATTACGAAAAGAAAAAAATCATTACACTCATGATCTAATAACACTATTTCAAATAAATAATTGAAAATTTCCATCAAGAAAAAGTGAATAAATTCCTCTTTATACAAATCCTTTATAAATTTGTGAATACTAGCTAAGTATATCATTACTCAATCCTTTAGAAATATGGCAGTATTTATAATTAGTATATCCCTAATTGAAACCAATTACATGCGTATGAGCTCTTAATTAAATTAGGA
This sequence comes from Luvunga scandens, assembly GCA_030449905.1. Taxonomy (NCBI): domain Eukaryota; kingdom Viridiplantae; phylum Streptophyta; class Magnoliopsida; order Sapindales; family Rutaceae; genus Luvunga; species Luvunga scandens. The sequence goes on along the minus strand of JASUUG010000382.1, from coordinate 3,904,674 downwards.
AAAAAGACACCTACACTCCTAAAGTTTGAGAAAATGATCATAAAGATCTCCAAGTTTTTAATAAGTGAGGGACATTAAGATCTCTTTTAACCATAATACCCTTTAACTATAAACCCAAATAAATTGATCCTAATATTTTATAGTAAATAGAAATATAGCATTAAAATAAATGTGATAATATATACATTTTAAAATAATTTATTATTTAAAAAATATTTTTATACTTTACAATCAATTAGAAATATTTTATTACATTAAAGCATTTTTAATAATAAATAGAAACAAAATATTAAAATAAATAAATTAAAATCATTTTGAATATTATGTGAAAAATAATCTTATATTATTAATAGGGAGATATGTTGTTAATTGTAAAATTTATTTAATCCCAAGATTTATTTAAAATCTTTATAATAAAAAAAATATTATTAAAATAAATGTATTAATTTACAATTTTAATATCATTTTAAATGTTTAAGTATTAGTCTACAAGATAGATAATACTGTTTATATTATATTTATGTTAATTAAAAAATTTTAAAGTCAATTTTCGAGTTACTATATTCAAATGGTATTATTGTAAAAAATGGGTCTTTATGTTCCTTTTTAAAAATTTAAGAATCTCTACGACTATTTTTTCAAATATTGGAGTGTAGGTGTCTTTTTTTTATTAAGTTATTATCCATGTATATAGACACATTCATATTTCTCTTACTACTTTTGAGGCCATTCAGTACTTCATGGACCTTTGTGCTGAGTACATCCTGCATTCCCTCATGCTATAGGGATTTTGTATTTTACTAATTAATTCAACTACCATAATTTTTTTTTTTTAATTTTTTCATTAAATTTGTCTCTTGATGGAAGTTTGCATCCATTAGCTAGAACAATAATAAGTCATCTTATTATTTTTATTGTTTATTATTACTATGATACTAATGTTTGGGATCCAACATATTTGAGTTGCAACTTGAGTTCTAATATCTATATTACTCATTTATTGGATGATGAATGTAAAATTATTTATTATTCTATTATATTATCTAATAGATAAACAACATATTAATCGAGACTTAAATTGAAATTTAAATGTTAGCATCCTTTACATTACTCTTACTATGAGCTATGCGGTTTTAAAACCTCGAATATGTATTCAAAATTTTGATAGTTATGCATTAGCTGTGTGTTTCTAAAGTTTAAAAGTGGTGATGAAATTAAAAAGTTTAGTAGGATGTATCAAATATTTCGTCTATATTTACGTCATCGATATATTGATACGTTCATGTAGATTTTTTGTAACAATAGAAATAGATCTCTAAATTAATGATGGTTGTCATAAATATTCTTATAAGTAGGCTAGAAATTTTTTCGTCAAGAATGTCTATACTGTATAAGATTAATGATGACACAGGGACTATGTGCATATGTATGTTTTACAAATCTATACATATTCTCAAAAAATATTATTTAATATTTAAAAGTTAAATGGGTTTACTTGCTACTATTCATTTTGATTTCCAGATATCAAAAATTTTTGAATTGAAGAGCACAGGGGATTGCATGCATCGGCTTATGACGCTATAGGCTTACACAACTTCAAATTTTATTTTTATTTTTTTGGAGGTGTTAAATAATTTATGAGGCGTTAAATAATCGTGCAAACCGTTGTGTAATTATTCTTTAGCAAAATGAATAATGGTTTTGGTGGTGATTTTTTTGTACATATATGTAAGCTTTTGACATTAGAGAGAGAAATAAAAAGGAAAAAACAAACTTAGATTATTATTCATACAGATATTAGCATTCATTATTTTGTTACACACATAAGAAGAGAATCCTTATCGATGGAGGTGACTTAATTTACCTACTCATAATACTTAGCCACAAGACAAAGATTATTCTTTTTGTGGATGCATAGTAAGTCTAAGCAGAACATCAAAATCTAAGTCTTCCTTGTTCATTCTAGGCGGCATTCCCGAATCAAATTTGTAAAGAAGATTAGCTAGTGCAAGATCCACATTTGCAATTCCCAAATGTATTCCATGACAAATTCTTCTGCCAGCTGCATTAGATGGCATTAACTCAAAGTTACCCTTTCAAGTTAATAGAACTATCAAAATTTTCCTGGGATTAAATTTCTCGGGATTCCCCCAAGCTTCAGGATACCTTCACTTGTATTTCATACCCTATATTATGCAATTTTCGATTGTTTCTTTTGAGATTATTTATGGTACTGGCGGTTGAAATCTCATCGTCTCCTTCTCTGCAACATGAAGATAATGTGGTTGTTGAGGAATTATCTTCGTTTACAAAGCCTTTGTTGCCAGTCAAGTCAAAGATCTGATTTCCTCTTGAGCCTTTTTTGCTGCCCTAGGATGCTTCATTAGGCAGGTCATAACCCAAACGCACAGTCACCGCGCTCGTGCTTGTTCCAGCAATGAATATGTTCTGCAAAGTGAACAACATATTATATAAATCAGTTGAAGCCACAAATTAAATTAAATTAAGTGTGCACATAAATATTTATAACATATATTTGTTAAGTATAATTAGTGAGCTTAGCTTATAGTTGGAGTTTGTTAGATTGCTTGCTGATGTGGCTGATGAGTCAGCTTGAATAAGTTGAGTTTGTTATAAAGGTTTGTTAGTTACTGGTAAAGTGTGATTATGTTACAAGTGTGTAGAATTTTCCAATTGTATATAAGACCTTGTATTTTCTAGATTTATTCAGTAATGAAATATAAAAATTTACAGTTTCTAAAATGTTCTATTAGCTCTGTATTTTCTCAGCAAGTTTCTTACTAACCAAACAGTATTGCAAAACCATATGAACTTCTATATGGTATCAGAGTCACAATCAAACTTATCAATGGCTTCAAACATAAACAATTCACCATCAATTTCATCATTCACCTTTGCAACACCGATCAAACTTGATCGATCAAATTACTTAATCTGGAAATCTCAGATTCTGTCCTCAGCTCGAGCTAATGATCTTGAAGGCTTTCTTGATGGTTCCAAAACCTGTCCATATCAGTTTCTTGATGGTGGATTTGAGAACTCTAATGAAGTTTTGCGTGAAAATTCAGCATTCATGACTTGGAAGAAACAAGATCAAATGCTTTTGAGTTGGCTTCTCTCTTCCATTAGTGTTGACATTCTCAGCTTAGTGGTAACTTCTAAAACTCCTTTTGAGCTTTGGACTAGCCTAGAGCAACAATTTGGATCTGAAACTGTAGCTAAAAAGGTTCATCTGAAAATGATGCTAAATAATCTTAGCAAAGGTTCTATGTCTATCTCTGCATACTTTGGTAAGCTAAATTCAATAACTGATGAATTAGCTTTAGCTGGAAGTCCAGTCAGTGATTTGGATTTCATTACTCATTTGATCTCTAGACTAGGATAGCCATATTATCCAGTTGTGGTTTATATTAAAGCAAATGTTCTTAAAATGATTGTTAATGAAGCTTACTCTATGTTATTAACTCATGAGGCTCGATTGGAGAGTAGTCATCTTAATGCTAATAAAGAAGCTAAAATGAACTATGCTGCAAATTTGGCTCAAACTGGGAATAATCAAAGAAAAGGTAATGCTGGATCAAATAGCAATAATCAGAACAATTGGAATGGAAATTATCAAGGAAATTGGTCTAAAAACTATGTGAAGAAAAATGAAGGAGGAAACTGGAATGGAAACTATGGTAACAGAGGAAACTTAGGACCTAAGAGAGGAGGTAATGCAGGCTATGGTACTGGAAGAGTACAATGGAATGGTAATTTCAATTGGTTTCCAAATCAAGGCAGAGGTGGATTTATTCCTAGTATTAATGCATTTGGAAGAGGAGGTGGCAGAGCAAGTATCACTTGTCAGATTTGTTTCAAACATAATCATTCAGCAGTTGAATGCAGAGATAAATACAACAAAAATTTTGTTCCAAATCTTTCTCCAAATTCTTTCGCACAAGGCTTCTTTCCAAATCCAAGCCCTAGAGCTGCCTATATGGTAACATCAGAAGGAGTTGCTGACCAAGGGTGGTATTTAGATAGTGGTGCCACTCATCATCTTACTGATGCAGAGCAAAATCTCACTAATGGTAAGCCTTATTTTGGTTCTGAGTTGCTGTTAGTTGGTGATGGTAAAGGTCTCCCTATTACTCATATTGGCTATACTTGTTTTTATACATCTATTGGTGTTTCATTACATCTTACTGATGTATTATGTGTCCCATATATTACCAAAAATCTTATCAATGTGTCCAAACTTCTTGCTGATAACAATGTGATAATAGAATTTTCTTCCAATCTTTGTTTTGTAAAGGACAAAGTGAAGGGGACACTGCTAGCACAAGGAATTGCTAAAGGTGGTCTCTACAAGTTATTGTCATAAGATAATCTCTTTCCAAAATCTGAAGTCATAGTCCTTAAGCCAAGTTCAATGTTGTCTGCTGTTTCTAATAAGAATGTAAACACCTCTTCAGAGTCAATTAAGTCTATGTTTGTTAGCTCAAATTCCTTCAATAATCATCCTACAAACTACAATGCTTCAAGCTGTATTCCATTTCAATTGTTACATAATAGACTTGGTCATCCTAATAAACATGTAATGCAAGTCATTTTGAAAAAACAACCCTTGAATGTTGTCAGAATTCAGTCTTTTACCTTTTGTGATGCATGCCAATTTGAAAAATTGTATCAGTCCTGTACATATTTTACTCTTTCCAGTCACTGATATAAAATCAAAGTCTCCACTTGAATTGATTTATGCTGATATATGGGGTCCAGCACTTGTGCAGTCAAGAGATGGATATAGATATTATCTTTCTTTTATAGATGACTACACTAGATATTGTTGGTTATTTCCTCTTAATTTAAAATCGGATGCATTATATACTTTCAAACATTTTAGAACTCTTGTGGAAAAACAATTTTCTTTGTCTATTAAAGCCTTACAATCTGATATGGGGGGGTGAGTTTAAAGTCTTTGGTTCTTTTCTTCAACAACAAGGGATACTTCTTAGGTATAGTTGTCCACATACACATCATCAAAATGGTGTTGTAGAGAGAAAACACAAACACATTGTTGAAATTAATCTTACTCTTCTAGCTCAAGCAACACTTCCTCTTACTTTTTGGTGGGAAGTATTTCATACAGCTTCTTTTTTTATTAACAGGCTTCCAACTCCAATTCTTAATAATAAAACACCTTACCAAAAATTGCACAATCAGCAACCTGATTATGCATTTCTTAAAGTCTTTGGTTGCTCATGTTTTCCTCTGTTAAGACCTTACGATCATCACAAGTTTGATTTTCATACCCAAAAATGTATTTTATTGGTTACAGTCCCATGCATAAAGGTTATAAATGTTTAGCCAAGTCAGGAAGAATTTATATTGCTAGACATGTGACCTTTAATGAGCTTGAGTTTCTTTACTCAGAATTGTTTTCTGTTCATAATCCTTCTCCTCAGTCAATAATTGCTCCTGTCAATCAGTCCTGTACATATTTTACTCTTTCCAACTCCTCACATCGTAGTGACAGTAATGAGAATCAATCATCTATAGCAGCTTCTAAACTAGTAAGCACAACCCAACATTCAAATTAACCAAATTCAATTCCTGTACTCAACCATCCTCCACCCATTGAATCACCTCCAACTCCCTCTATTACCTCTTAATCCACACATCCTATGGTTACTAGAGCTAAATATGGAATTTTCAAACCCAAAACTTACCTTGCAGTAATTCAAGATATTGAACCACCAACTGTTAAAGTAACTTTATTAAGTCTAAAATGGTATATGGCCATGAGGGAGGAGATTGAGGCTTTGTACAGAAATCAAACTTGGACTCTAGTACCTCCTGATTCATCAACAAAAGTTGTGGGCAACAAATGGGTATTTTGATTAAGTATAACCCAGATGGAAATATATCAAAATATAAAGCAAGGCTGGTTTCTAAAGGATTTCATCAAACATATGGGGTGGATGTTTTTGAAACATTCAGTCCAGTTGTGAAGGCTTGTATAATCAGAGTTGTCCTTAGCCTAGCAGTGATGCATAATTAGACCATTAGGCAACTAGACATCAACAATGCCTTCTTAAATGGAGTGCTTACAAATGATGTTTATATGCATCAATCAGAGGGGTTTATTGACTCAAGATTTCCTTCTCATGTATGTAAGCTGAACAAGGCTTTATATGGTCTTAAACAAGCTCCAAGGGCCTGGTATGATCAGTTGAAGAGCTCACTGGTAAAATGGGGTTTTCAATCCTCAAAATCAGACACTTCTCTCTTTATTAAGCCTGTTGATGTTGATATCTTGGTTATCTTAGTCTATGTGGATGATATACTCATAACTTGGTCAAATTCAAAACAAATTAAGAAGGTTATTGATATGTTTGGCTCAATTTATGCTCTTAAAGACTTAGAAGAGTTTAATTACTTTCTTGGTCTATAAGTTACACCTAGTTTGGATGGTTTACATCTTTCACAGACTAAATACATTGGTGATATTCTTAAAAAAGCTCACATGTTGGATAGTAATAGATATAATACACCCATGAGTGCATCTGAAAAATTAAAGAAAGACAGTGGTGCATTATTTGAAAATCCTTCTCTCTACAGGAGTATCATAGGTTCTTTACAATATGTTACATTAACAAGGCCTAACATTGCTTTTCCAGTGAACAAATTAATTCAGTTCCTTACTACTCCTACTGTCCTTCACTGGCAAGCTTGCAAAAAAGTCTTGCATTATCTTCAAAGTATCTCTCATTATGGTCTTCAGTTCTTCTATTCTGGTTCTCTTATTTTGAATGCTTATTTTGATGCGGATTGGGGATCAAATCCTGATGATCGAAGATCAGTTGGTGGTTATTGTATGTTTCTTGGTCTAAATCTGATTTCACGGTCATCAAAGAAACAATATATTGTCTCCAGATCATCTGCAAAATCAAAGTATAGAGCTCTTGCACTTGCAACATCAAAGGTACTTTGGATTACTTATTTGTTACAAGAGCTCAAGGTTTTTTTTGCAAAAATGCCCTACTTTGTATTGTGATAATAAAAGTGATGAGGCATTGGCTTGCAATCCAAAGTTCCATACACGTACAAAACACATTGAACTTGACCTTCACTTTATCCGTGAGCATATTGCCAAGCATGACCTCTCTGTTATTCATGTTTCCAGCTCTGAACAATTAGTTGATATTCTTACTAAGCCTTTGGCTTATGATCAGTTTGTTTATTTGCGTCACAAGTTTAATGTTATCCCGAGACATTAAGCTTGAGGGGGAATGTTAAGTATAATTAGTGAGCTTAGCTTATAGCTGGAGTTTGCTAGATTGCCTGCTGATATGGCTGATGAGTCAGCTTGAATAAGTTGAGTTTGTTATAAAGGTTTGTTAGTTACTGGAAAAGTGTGATTCTGTTACAAGTGTGTAGAATCTTCCAATTGTATATAAGACCTTGTATTTTTCAGATTTATTCAGTAATGAAATATAGAAATTTACAGTTTCTAAAATGTTCTATTAGCTCTGTATTTTCTCAGCAAGTTTCTCACTAACCAAACAGTATTGCAAAACCATATGAATTTCTCTGCCACGAGCATTGTTTTGATGTGATTCAACGTTAGATCAACTTTGAACCCATCTTTTTCTTTTCATATTTGAAGTAAAACATCAACTAAATTAATCCTTATGTCGCATCTCTGTTTTTGTTATTTTTGGATCTAAATGTTCATCGATTAGTTCTTGGTTGAATCTATCAAATTCTTGGAAGTTATTTTTTAGCCAACACATCATTTCGATGAGTTCATCAAGCCAACCCATAAAAGGAAAATGATCTGTTACAAAAAAGCTTACAAACAAGGCTTGAGTTTCGCTAAGCAGTAATTCATATGGAATCTACTTCTTTCACTTGTTTCGTCATCTTCTTCATACCTCTTCCCAAAACCAACTCTGCAAATAATGGTGTTAGTAAGAGACACCTATCTCGCCTAAGTTTATGGGTTTAGAAGCGATAACTGATTTTGATATCTTTTCAATGATCCGCCAAACTTCATCTTCTCTAATGGGTCGAAAAATTTTGCACTTTACAGAAGAGATGAGCGGCACATATTTGTCTTATCTATCTTTAATATTCATTATAGGGTGAAGATGCCAGATCTCGAGACAATTGCAAGATAACTTTTGTCGTGCTAGCAAAGGTGGCCTAGTACAAAATTGAATTTAATATATCTTTATCCATTTTTACTGAGGTAACCACTAGAGCTGGTAAAAAACCAAGATGCGAGGACATAAGACGGCCATACTTTCTAGGTAGTTAACAAAATGACGCATGAGACTTTGATAAATACGATAAAGGGAAGACCCTAGCGAATCCGGAGCATATTTCGATGTTATGTGCCGTAATAAAACAAAGAAGAGGAAGATTCAAAGGCACAGAAGAACGATGATAATTAGTAAAGGTATGATACGAACAATAAAGTTTATAAGAGAAATCAAATGAAACAAAAAAATTAAATGACAAATAGGATTAATTTAAGGAAACCTCCAAATAAGTATTGATTATTCAAGAAACCAATAAACTCCCAATTACAACTCTTAAGTTGTCAGAATAATAACTCACGATACTTTTTATTGAATAACATCAAGCTTTATATAATAAAGCTTATTTAAGATTACAACATAAAAATTAGTAACACTAAGCATGTTCTCACATAATGCTCCACTACTTACATATAGTTCCACAAAATATGTGCAACTATTTTTGACTCGTTCAAAATTAACTAATACCATAAAATTAAATAAATTAAATAAATAATTTTAATTATTTTAAGAGTTTGTGTCATTCCTTCCCCTTAGAAATACCCTTCTCCTCAAGGGTAGATTTATCTAAAATAATTTGCTTTCTCTTACGTTTCCAATTCATAATTAGGTATAATGATGCCTTGAAGCTCTTTTAAAAATTCTTCATTGATCCAACCATGTTCTTCATCTCAATTTTTGGCACTTTACAGATGAACAATTTCTCATCATGGTGGCTAGGCCATTTGGCTTGGTCCTTAAAATACACACTCTGCTCCTTTGACTTGTAAGAGAAAATTTTAACCTTTTGAATGTTGATTTGTGGGATTTTCATCAATAATACCACTACTTTGCTGCATTGTTTAGCACCTCCGTCATGCGTTGCAGTTGCCAAATTGTCACTTTGTTGGAGACGTTGAACTTCAACCAAAGATGTAGAATTTTTTTTCACATGTTTGATGTGATGGCTACGTGAGTTCAACCTTGCATCTCATGTTCTTGATATTTCATCCATTTTTCACAATAATTTCTTGGTAAGCTCTTTCTGTTCAAGAATCATAGCCTTCATCATCTTTTGAATCCTCTCAAATCTCTGCTTGATTATAAGGATTTACTTCTTATTTATTACCAAGCTCTGATACCAAATGATACAAACAATAAAATTTACAAGGAGAAATCAAATGAAACAAAAAAATTAGATGACAAATAGGATTAATTTGAGGAAATCCAAACCTTCAAACACCACTGAAAAAATGGCCTACCATAACAGAGAATATTTGTCATCCGCCCCCTTTTATGATAGAGTTTCCATCTGCCATTGTATCTCCTATGATAAATCTATGGCATAATTTTATCTATCATATGTTCCCATGATAGTGTGCATCTATCACACATATGTCACAAACCAAGTGACGTCATTTTACAAGATTTTCAAGAATTAATTGAAAATTTTAGCGGGTAATTTGAATTATTTTGAATTTGGTGGATTTCTTCAAAATTTATCATATATTAATGATTCACATCCTTTATCATGAGCTTTAAGGTTTAAAAAAATAAAATTATTGTTTTTAATTTTGAAATTATAATAATACTAACTATTATTTTTAAATTCTAGAATTTTGAAATTGAAATAACAAAAACCACATTTTAAAACTTTAATTAGCTGAAATAAAAATTACATTCAAATTCATAAAAACTATCAAATACCAAATAACATCATACACTAAAAATTATAATCACTTGAAACTTCCAACAAATAGCATCATCAAAATACATGGTGAATTAAATCCATAACAATATCTCACAAGTCCTTTACAATATCCAATCACCAATTATCACTACAAAAAAAAAATAATTAATCCATAAAAAAATACAGATAGTAAACTCCAAAAGCTACCAACATCACCTGAAACATAGATTACATTAAGATGAATACCAAAAAAATATAGATTGTAGTAAACATTGTATGCGTCCAAAGGTTACAACTAGCACATGTCAAAGAATAGAGTTGGGAATTTTGAACTAATATTCATAACTAAAGCAAGCTGCATTCTATTTCTTACCATAACTATTAATTTAAAAAATTTTTGTTCTCCAAAATTGTTCTTCTCTAAAGCCAAATAGAACAACATAAGATAACATCAAATATCCACCTTGATCACGGAGGTAGAGTGCTGCACATGCTGCAGTCAATGCCTTACAAAGTTGGTGATTTCCAATCATGCACAGCTTTACATCAATTAATACAATAGACTGCATAGGAAAAATAATAATAGAAGTTGATTCAAATGTACACAACTGAAGACACAAAGATATAAGGTTTCAAAAAATAGATTTTTGGGAGCATACCAACTTAAAGTCTCCCTCAGCTTGTACCATTATATCACAAGATTGGCAAGGTTTATCATTGACCATACTCAGTCCATCTATATAGTAGCTCTAATTTCAGCATCATATGTTGATAACACCTGAGAATACATCAATGATGCTTTATCGTGACGAATATACTCAATATATCGAAGAAATGGTGCTCTAAAACCAATTCAAAAAAATGAAACCAAAAACATTTAGATTCTATTTCAAATAAGAATGTAGAAAATATTTTAGTAAGCTATGAAATTATGACAGTAAAAAATATATTGCCAAATAATTAGGCAGAATCCATAATAAGAAAAATTATAAATCTCATAAAGTTATATATATATATAAAAGCCAAAAAAAGATAAATAGGTTGGAATCTGTTAGTTCTTAGGAGCAAAAGTATCATTGTTTATAGACCAACTGTTTTAATTTTTCCAAAATTACATCTTCAATTTAGCTTTGCAAGACCATTCCCCCAGTTAGTTTACTTAGTCACCAACTTTGATTGTCCATTTAGGATTGAATCTATATACTCATATATAATGTCTTTACTGGAGGAAATATGGAGAAAAAACATATCCTAACTAGATGAGACCTTTTAGTGTAATGATTCTATACACTGGATGCTTTAAATGCATCCAATTATAATTTATGATGCTAAAGGACCACCAAGTACTGAAAATTGGTAAGTGCAACATGCTCCACAAACCAAAACATTTCCAACTAACAAAGCACAATATGTGACAAATCAAATTGGAAAAAAGGAAAAGTTCAACATGTCAATTAAGAGAAAAATCATAGGATTCACATTAATGCATCCATAAATGGCCTAGTTTCTTTGTCAACAAGTTAGTCATGAGCACAAGTCAAAATAAATCATTTGACTGGAATGGTAGAAGACCAAGCAAATAAAGGCAAGTACCGTGATGCAAAGCATTTGCATTTCCAAAAGTGAAGTTCATAAAGTTTTTGCAGAAGATATCTTTCTAATAAAAAAAAACACAAGCACCAATCAATTATAATGGGTTTGAGAACCACATATAGCTCTAAATTTGATTAAAACCTTGGAGTCACTGAGGAAATTATTCCATGTATTAACAACATTAATATTCAGCAGGGTTTTGTGTATGAGATTGGGCTTATGTAACTTGGGCAATGACATGTGCCAGGGCCTGCTGGTGCATCATTCTAAAGGCTCCTAGGTTGCATCCAATGAATCAAGAAAAGTAGTAATAGATACACGCAAAATTTGGATGCCCAAGTAACATAATGCTGATGAGGCATAACATACATAGCAATATAGCTAGACAGTACAAGTTATCACTCACTCATTCAAGCTTCAGTCCTCAAATTATAATTGGAAGCTAATACTCTTCCGTTCTTGGTTGCTAATAAAGTCGTGACTAGATTGGAGAATTTCTCACATATTTTGCTTAAAGCTATATAAAGATGTTTATATCTTGGATATGGGAGTTAAAAGTGTTCACAATGTACATGAAGACAAATGGATCTCCAACATCAGTAATACTAAGAGCTTTTCTTTCGTTACTAGTTTACATTAACTATATGTTTCATCTAAAAAGAGATGAAACTAAAATTAGGAAAGAAAAATGCCCGATTACTATTAAAACTTTACCTGGATAACCTACTATACAGTCTATTTGGATATTTAGAATACCAAAACAAGATGAGATCATCTCAGCAATGCAATCACATTATAACATTGCTCAAAATGTTCTTCTTTTAGATTAATTAAGTCAAGAGTTTTTATCCCAATTACAGGACACATTTTAAATTATATTTTAAATGCTTTAGCAAGCTCTAATTCAAAATTCCAACTTCTAACAAATCAAGGCAATGAAGAAAATTCCCCCTCCCTAAAAAAAAATCAAAATTCAAACCCAAGAATTGTTCGAATTTAAATGCAAAACTTAATAAAAATTAAAAGCTTTCCTAAACGAGCTAAAATCTGATGAATAAATTAACAAACTTTAGGTCAGAGAAAGTTAAATTGAATTACTTGTGCAGGGAAAGACAAACCAAAATTTAGCAAGTCAAGTAGAGTTGCGAGGCTTGACCCGGGCAGCACCTCAAAAATTGGCAGCGGTTGAGCAATCACCAGACCAGCCGGTCTATTCTGATTAGAGAACCCCAAAATCTAGTGCCCCAATGAAGGAACCCATCAGCTTACCTCTCACGAAATAAGACAGTAGCAGTAGCTCGAACTTGAAGAAAATCTAAATTAAGAAGACATTAGCTATAGCTCAGAGTTGAAGAAGGTAGCACACTACTGGCAGCCAACCATTAAGCTACGAAACAAAAGAAAATAAGAATAGCCAGCAAGCTGGGGATTAGGGATGAGGAAAAATACGAAGACAAAGAGCAGCAATTTGTTGTTCGCAACTAGCGCAGCAGAGGACCAAATCTGTTGTCGGCAGCGTGATTGTGTATTTGTGTGTGATTAGATTTGGATTAAGAAGTTAGGGTTTGCCAAAGTCAAAAGAGAGTCCAACACTTAGAAAATTTTTTAGTGGTTTCAAGTCATTCCATGCCCAAATTGACCCATTATAAATTAAATGTTTCATTAAATAATAATATGCTATCATGTGTATGTGATAGATAAATAAACTATCAGAAATCTATCATGTCTTTATGATATATGAATATTTTGTCACACATCTATCATATTCTTGTGATAAATGATTAATTTTTTAACATCTATCATAAAAATTCTATCATAGTAGCCTATTTTTCTAGTAGTGAAATAAATATTGGTTATTTGAGAAACCAATAAACTCCCAATTACAACTTTTAAGTTGCCAGATTAATAAACTCATGATATTTTTTATTGAATAACATCAAGCTTTATATAATAAAGTTTATTTAAGATTACAACCCAAAAATTAGTAACACTAAGCATGTTCTTATATAATGTTCCACTACTTATATGTAGTTCTACGAAAAAATGTGCAACTACTTTTGATTAGTTCAAAATTAACTAATACCATAAAATTAAATAAATAATTTTAATTATTTTAAGAGTTTGTGTCAAGGTATTATATATATTCTATAAGCAAAATGCCTTAAAAAAGAATCTCCGTATATAAGGAATAAAATGTTAATAGTCGGAGGAAAACATCTGTATGGCGCAGCAAACCAATTGAGACCTACTAAGCGACATGTTTACGGTCCTGTAGTAGAACTCGCTTAATTTAAAACAAATAACAAAAAAATGATAAAATTTTCATTAATGATAATAATTGTTGTACTCTGGATTTTAAAAATGCATGGACCAATGGATCGCTGAGCATCATATATAGATCAGTGGCGTTAAAACCTTAAAACCCAAATAATAGATAAGGACTTTCATACAAGAATAACAACGGTCAAACATTATTTTAGTGTTTGGGGAAATGTCACACACACTCTCAAGATTTGTTTAAATTGTCACACAAACCTCTTTAATTTCATAAATAACTATTATACCCGTTCATTGTGCTTTTTTTATTGAAAACAAATTGTTGACAATCTATAGATGTATACTATCTGAAATCTGGTGAGATTATAAATACAAATACTTATAGTGACACTCTGGATGCTAACACTGGAAATCTACTCTCTGTTTCTTTTTAGTGTGTTTTACTGTTCACAGACTGAGCTCAAAAAATATAGTTAATGTAGTGATCGTACTAGTGAATGTTGAAAAATGAGCAGAAAATGATAAAAAGGAGTTTTAAGCATTTTCCATTCACACATTTGTGAGTACGTGCTAGGTCGGGAAAAGGACTTTCGAGTTACTAATGAAGGTCTCTTGTCATGTCATGTGACTCACCAAGCTAATAACTTACTAAAATGGCAATTATTGATCACTTAATTTAACAAGTTGAGCTCCGGGCCGAGGCAGGAAGCAGGTCGTCAAGCTGATCTCATAGGCGGAGTGCAATAGAAGAAAATGAATAATATTGTCAGAGGTCATTTTTGTACATGCATATACATTTTTTACTCGAGAGAACAATAGAAGAAGTGAAAAAGGCTTGCAATATTATTCGCACAGTCATCAGCATTCATTATTCGGGGGGGGGGGGAACCCCTAACCATCAAAGGAGGTGCCTTAATTCACCTACCCATGGTACTTAGCCAGAAGAACAAGAAAATTCTTCTTATGCACGGTAGTTCCGGGCAGAGAATCAAAGTCCAAATCTTGGATCTTCATTCCTGGAGGCATTTCCCAATCAAATTTGTAAAGAAGATTAGCAAGTGCAAGATTCACATTTGCAATTCCCAAATGCATTCCAGGACAAATTCTTCTGCCAGCTCCAAATGGTATAAACTCAAAGTTTTGCCCTTTAAAGTCGATAGCACGATCAATAAATCTCTCAGGATTAAATTCCTCAGGATTCTCCCAAGCTTCAGGATCTCTTCCTATTGCCCATGCATTTACGTAAACAACTGTTTTGGCCGGAATTTCGTACCCGTATATTGTGCACTTTTCAATTGTTTCTTTGGGGACTAGTAAGGGAACTGGCGGTTGCAATCTCATAGTTTCTTTCACTACAGCTTTAAGATAGTGTAGTTCTTGAACATCATCTTCATCTACAAAGCTTTTGTTGCCGCCAACCAAAGATCTAATTTCTTCTTGAACCTTTTTCATCACTCTAGGATGCTTCATTAGGCAGGTCATGGTCCAAACCAAAGTTGCCGCGCTCGTGTCTGTTCCAGCAACGAATATGTCCTGCAAAGCAAACGACATATATGTACATATAGATAAATTATTTAAAGCAACAAAAATTATGCTAGATTAATTATACACATAAATAGACATACTGTCAATTACGTACAAAGAGCACTGCTTTGATGTGATCAAAAGTTAGGTCAACGTTGAACCCACGATCTTTTCGAATTCGAAGTAAAACATCAATTAAATCCTCCTGCTGCATCTCTGCTCTTGTTCTTTTTGGATCTAAATGCTCGTCGATGAGTTCTTGGTAGAATCTATCACATTCTTGCAAGTTATTTTCCAGACGACGCATCATTCCAGTGAGTTTATCAATCCAACCCATAAAAGGAAAATAATCCGTAACAAAAAAGGCTATAGACAAGGCTTGAATTTCATTAAGCAATGTATGGACTCTACTTCTTTCATATATTGGCTCATCTTTATCATCAGATCTCTTGCCAAAACCCAAGTCTACAAATGATGTTGAACGAAAGAGACATCATTATCTCACTTAAGTTGACTGGTTTGGAAGCAGCAGCTGAATTTGATATGGATTCAATCATTCTCGAAACTTCATCTTCTCTAATGGGTCGAAAATTTTGTGCTCTAATAGAGTTAAAGAGATGAATAACACATATTTTTCTAATCTCTCTCCAGTACTCACCGTAGGGTGAAAATACCAAGTCCAAGCAATTATAAGATAGCTTTTGTGTTGCTACCAAAACTGGCCTACCAGAGAATTGAAGATCATGGGCTTTTAATGTCTCTTTAGCCATTTTTGCTGAGGAAACAATTAGGGTTGGCTGAAAACCAAGACGCAATGACATGAGGGGACCATATTTTTTAGATAGTTCCCAAAATGACACATGAGGCTTTGAGACGTCAAACTGGTGTAAGTTACCAATAAAAGGAAGGCCCTTCGGACCTGGTGGTAGCGACGAAGCATATCTTGATGTTATGTGTCTTCGCAAAACAAAGAAGACGAAGATTGGGAGACACAGAAGGATGATAATGATGATGAGTAAAGCCATTATCCCTACTGCAATAATAATACAGAACCTCTATGAATAAGGAAACAAAACACAATTTAGTAATATAAACGGGAGGGCTCTCCTTTAGTGCTCTTGTGAGGCCCTTTTATCTTGTGTGAGGTTTGCAAGACGAAACACTACAGACTTGGTAAGTTCGACACAGATGTAATACCTACATCTTACCTTCGAAAATTCAAAAGTTGCGGTGTTGTTGTGGCACTATTTTGGACGTAAGATAAGCCTGAAAGGATATTTTGAGTGCTAAGAGATCTTTCTTCACTTACGATGTTAATTGTTGATTGATCTGTGTCAAAGCTTATCCTTTTTAATCAAGAAAATTAACTTGCTTTTGTCCTTTCATGGCCACTTGATTTAATAATTGGTAAGTTGGCACCTTATTTGGGCCATGCATATGAAGACTTCCAAGTTTCATTCTTTGACCCGTCTCCATGCAGAAGGCTCTCCTGTTGTCTTTTGCTTAAGCGATCAAGTTATTGTACGTGCTTCCCCTTTGAACCATAAAACTTTAGGGTGGGTTTGGATATCGAATTGTGTTATGTTATATTGTATTATTTTAATATTGATATATTGTATTATATTAGTACTGTATTATAATAATATTATATAATATTTGGTACTACATTGTACTTGATTAATTTTTTTATGATTAAGTTAAATTATATATTATATTATATTATATTAATATTTTATATTACATTAATATATTTAAATTATATTAATATTTTAAATTATTATTTATATTATTGTTAATTTTAAAGTAATATTATTTAAATTTATTCATATTTAAATATTTATTATTAGTTATATTAAATTATAAATTTATTAATTTATATTAATGTAAAAATAAAAAATATTATATTATATTATTAAATGATAAATTTATAATTTGTTAATTTATATTAATAATTATGATGTAAAAATAAAAAAATAAAAATTAATATTATATTAAATTAAAAAGTTATATTTATTTAATATTATTAAAAAAAACAAAAGAAAAAAAAGTTGCCGCATTAGCTTTGGCCCATTATGCAGTGCTCCTGTAGCAATTGCAATGATCAAACATGGGCATGCATAAATATAATGCAATGAGAAATTTGAATATAAGAACCAAACAAACCCTTACCGTTTTTCCACAAACAAATAATAGGCTACCGAGCTCCGTGGGCTAGTGGGCCACGAAATTTGATATAAGTGACATTTATGGCATTAAGTCATGACTTGAGTTACAAATGTCTTTCTCGAGTTTATAATAATAATATTATTTTAAACTTTTAAAAAAGCGAAATATGAAAAATTACTTGATTATTTATGATGGACCGATAAATCATCGCCAAAATTTTTTATTTTGATCCTTAATCAAATCGTAGTTAAAAAAAAAAAGTTTCTTACTTTTGGGATTTCTTAAATGTTTTTATTTTTTAAAAAAAATTATATTTAAGTATCATTTTTTTTTAATTTCGGATACTAGAACTTTATTATGTTAAAATAATTTAGATTTTCCTCTTCTGACAAATTCACACGTTAGAATTTTAGTACAAAAGAGGGTCAAAACGTAGTTGTGAGACTGTTGGCTACCATTAAAAAATTTCTCTTCTTCGAACTCGTGTGTTGTTATTCTTTTGCTTCCGTTTCGCATTAGAAATCTTAAGCCCCAAGCGCCTGATAAAGACTCCCCATACAAAAGGAATAATAATTACGCATCATCCTAGTCTGAACTGGTTGAAACCAAGGTTATTTAAAACGAGATCCTATTTTTGTAATAGAACTGACATGGTCGGATAACGGAAGCGAAACAAAGACAGCTCTTAAATTGATAAGCAGATAATCACAAAACCTGAACTAGAATAACAAAGCGTGACTCAAGCCCCTGCTCAGAAATAAGCCAGGTTGGTTGGCGATCTAAATCTGTCGCCCTTTCACTTTTTTTGGGACTGGGTTCGGCAGGGGGTGGGGAGGGGGTAAAAATTGATTTGGGCTTGCCCACCCCCCTTTCCTTTAAAAAAAAAAAAAAAACTGGACGTAACTATGGATAAAAATAGCGGTGGATCCCATTTTCAACTTTCTTTATTAATATTGTAAAACAAGTATGATTAATTTTCATTAAAAAAAAGTCACTTTAACACTCTTAGATCTACGAATTAGTATTTTAGTAGTTACAAGTTAAAATGGATATTTTTGTCAGTTTATGACATTCATATGGTCAGAAAATCTACAATTAATCTTTAACGAAAATTCTAATGGTTGGTTGTTTGTTGATAACTTTTCATACTTGGATTATAGATCATACTATCAACTTTTTAGATTCTAGATTAATCTTTAACGGTATCTTTAATGAAAATTTTTAGATTATAGATCATACTATCAAATTTGAATTGGATTTGTTATTGCACTTCAACATAATTGAACTTGAATTAAAATTACCACATGTTCATGTTAAGTCACTACTACAAAAATTAAAAATAATGACCCCATAAGTTATGACAGTCATTTTTAATAACCATCATTAAAATTATTTTATGATCATTATTATGTGAACCGTCATAATATCTAATGCTTATAATGATAGTTTTATAAAAAAACCGTTATTAAATATAAAATTAAAATATGATGTTAATGGTTCGTTATAAAAACCGTCATTAAAAATTATTGATTACAATGACAGTTTTATTCGAAAACGGTTATTAAATGTATAGTTAAAATATAATGTTAAGTTTAATGACGGTTTGTTATACAAACCGTCATTAAAAATTTATACTTACAATCACGGTTTTTAAACGTAACCGTTAATTGTATATCTACTACAAAATATAACCCTAATATTAATGACGGTTATTTAAGAAACGTCGTTAAAACAAAACCAATTACTCTTCACTCATGATCGTTTATTTTATAAACAGTCATGGAATATACAAAAAAAAAAAAAAAAAGTGAAGCCGATGGATTTCAAGACTCGGGCATTTTATTTCTTCCCTTAAGAATATCTCTCCCAAATACCCAAATTCCTTCCATCACTCTCTCATCTCTCTCCAGAATGAACATTCATGCAAAATATACTCTTAACCAAGATTGATCGTTACCCACTTCGTAACCATCACAACCCCATGATAGTTGTGCCATCTCAGCAGTCACAAAGGTGAGTCTCATCATTGATGCACCAATGCATCCTCAGGTCACTGTCTAGGTCAGCCCCATTTGTGGTTTTGATTTATTTGTAATTAAATTGACACATTATCAGCTCCTCCATTGAAAGCCCTTTACTTTTCACATGCATTATTGGAGAGGAATTTGAGGAATTTTATTTATGAGCCAAATCATTCTCTGTCTCTCTCTCTGCATCATTTTCGTTTTATTACTTATAAATCTTGTTAATTTGGTTGGGCAGGTTTCATGATTTTGTAAACTAGCATCGGATGACTCTAAATATGGCTACTTCTCTCAGAGACTGTTGGTGTGCTTGAGATAAGTATTGAGTTCAATCATCTACAAGGTTTTTTCAATTCTTTTATTTTGTTTTAAAATTTTTCGTTGCCATGTAATTTTATGGTGTGGGTTTTATGAAATTCATGTTTAATGCAGCAAACTTTGTTTCCTTTGATTATTTAGTTTCATGACCAGCAGCAATAGGTAGAGAAACCTTGAAATGGTCATAGCATTTTTCATTTTTGTTGTTTTCTAACTTGTTTTGATGTAATAAAAGTATTCCTTCCTCCCAAACCCAATTGCAAGGATTTAATTTAATTGTTCTTTCCTTATATTGAAGTATAAAAAGGTTCTGATTGCCACTGATTTATGAAGAAAATAGCAATTGAAAAATTGTTCTGCTGTTGTCATGCTGCTATATGCTGTTAAAAATAGTACATGGAACTTCCAGGTACTGATTTTAGCTGCTAGACAGCACCTATAAAGTTTTCGTAGTGTGCCATGTTGTTATTTGTGGTTAAAACAACACCTAAAAATTTCAGGTGTTGTTTTAACACGATTACGGCTGCATGACAGCACCAAAAAATAATTTTTTTTTAGGCACTGTCATGCTGTTGTTTGCTGTTAAAAATAGCACTTGGAGCTTTTAAGTTTTATTTTTATCAACTAGATAGCACCTAAAAAATTTTTGGTTGTTGTCATGCTATTGTTTGATGTTAAAAGAGGCACCCAAAAGTTCCAAGTTATGTTTTTAACAAAATTACAACAACTAGGTAGCACCTAAAAAATATTCTCGTTGCTGTCATACTATTGTTTGATGTTAAAAACAGCATCTAAAATTTGCAGGTTCTGTTTTTAACATAATTTCAGCAGTTGGACAGCACCCAAAAATATTTTTGGGTGCTATCATACTGCTGTTTGATGTTAAAAACAGCACCCGAAAGTTGCAGGTGTTGTTTTTAACACAATTTCAGCAACTAGACGTCATGTTGCTTTTTGCTATTAAAACATTACCTGGAAGTTCCAAGTGTTGTTTTTATCAGCTACACAACACCCAAAACAATTTTGGGCGCTGTCATGCTGCTGTTCAAGGTTAAAATAAGCACTCGAAAGTTTCAGATGCTATTTCTAACATAATTTCGGTAGCTTGGCAGCACCCAAAATATTTTAGGTGTTGTCATGCTGCTGTTTGATGTTAAAAACAACTCCAAAAGTTGCAGGCTCTGTTTTTAACACAATTTCAGCAGCTAAACAGCACCTAAAAAATTTTTTGGGCGCTGTCATGCTACTTTTTACAGTTAAAAACAGTACCTAGAAGTTCCACATGCTATTTTTATTAGTTAGGCAGCACCCAAAACAATTTTGGGTGCTGTCATGCTGCTGTTTAAGGCTAAAAACAGCATCCAAAAGTTGTTGATGTTATTTTTAACATAATTTCAGTAGCTCAGCAACACTCAAAAATTTTTTGGGTGTTGTCATGCTGTTGTTTGATATTAAAAATAGCACTGAAAAGTTGCAAGTACTATTTAACACAATTTTAGTAGTTCAACTGCACCTAAAAATTTTTTTGGGTGCTGTGATGCTGCTGTTTACTTTTAACAATATTGCATATGAAGACTTGATGAAAATTTAGATGTGGTAGCTAGATTACATGTCGAAGAGCTGTATTTTGTTGAAGATGAAGGATTGCCAAAGTTCTCTACAAAAATAGCTTTATTTTATTGCTATTTTGTGCTTTTAATTATGTTGTTTTTTGCAAAATAGTTGCAAAAAATAACACAATTTTACTATTATTTTTGCCGCTCTTTTGTACTAAAAGTTATGCTGTTTTTCATTGAAAACAAAAGTAAAATCCTTGCTCTTTTGTGACAACATACAAGTAACAATAGTTATATTAAAATAGCTTTATTTTACTGCTATGTTGTCTATTTTTTGCAGTTGTTTTATGGAATATGAAGTTATTAAGTAATTATTTGTTGGTTTATTATCTTTTATTATAGGGGACTTTTTGTAAGTTGGCATTAGGCAATGACCATAACATAGTGGCTCAAGGAACGGCATTTATGGATAATGAACCAAATGCAACTGTGCATGGCATTACCAGTTGCATCTACCGATGTGCGTGTGTTTATTGATGTTGCATTTCAAAAAAATGCTATCTTACCTCGACCGGTTCATGATGAGCTTCTATTTGTAAGCCATGCTATTGGATCTATTGTGGCTTGGCCTAAAAAATTTGTTATTACAAGTAACAATAAGGTAAATTATTTCATTACACCATATATTCAAATAGGTAGATTATTATTTTGTGTTTAATTGGTTTTTTGCTTTTTAATATTAGGTATCAAAGTTTGTTTCTCAAGACGTAGCAAGTCCAAGTATGCCTCCAATTGTGAAAAGTGTTTTTTCATTTGCTAAGAATTTGATGCACCCATCTGGATCCATTGTAATCCATTTTGATCCAAACATGTTTGCTTCTACAACTGAAATGATGTTTCTTGGTAGGGATGATATTCTACAATTTTGTAGAATGGAACAAATATCAGTTAGCGTCATAAAAGTGTATATGAGGTGATGTCTTATACAAAATTTCAAATATTGCTATACATAGATGTAAGAGTGTATATTATTTCTTTTTTATATCTTGTACAGGATGCTAATTGAGAATATAAAGAGATGCAATTTGGAAAAAAAGTTCAAGTTTGTTGATCCAGAATTTTTTGCAAATGAGAGTGCCCATGACAGTGAGGAAAAGGCCAAAAGGCTTGGAGATATAATGGAGTCGGTTGATCCAAAACAACTTATCATTTTTTCATATAATGAATCATAAGTTATACATTTAAAGTGAATAAGATTGCTATGATATTTGAAATTTTACAATGATAAATATTTTGCATGCAAAGCACATTGGATGTTGGTTGTTATTGATTCATATGAAGGCCAATGTTATTTTTTTTATTCAATTGGCCGTGATCCGCGTCAAAACCTAAAAGAGCTTATTAATTGGTATGTTAAAAAATTGTACTTTTTAGCTTGCATTTTCTTTCTATTAGTTTCTAATATATGCTTCACAATTTTGAAATTAAGTTCATTGAGAATGTTTGGAGCGGCACATGGAAAAATTAATCGAAAGAATTGCGTATGGAAACCAATCAAAGTAAGGAACATTCAAATTCATAATAGCTTTTATATAAGATTTATAGTCTATTATTGCATGAATTTGTTCATTGTGTAACTTAAATCTACTACTTTTTCTTTTGTAGTATCCTCGTCAACCCAAAAACGTTGAGCATTGCATATATTATATGATGAAATATTGTGGGATATTATGGCTAATACTAATGTCTCTATTATAGAAAAGGTATTGGCAATTTGTTATCAAATATTTATTTATTTTTCCTAACTAAATAATTTATATATTTTTCACTTTAGAGTTTGTTAAGATTCAAAGCTACACTCAAGGAGAGATTGACGAGGTGAGATACTAGTGGGCTAGGTATACATGGCAACTTGCTGCTACATATGAAAATTAATCGATTGGTAATTCAAGGTTAGTCTCTAATAGTACTGAATACTATATATAACTTATCGTGGCTTAACTACAACTTATAATAAATGAGCTTGATATATTTATTTTTTCTTTCTTTGTAAATAATGTCATAGGTCACTAGTGGCGGCATAATTTTTTAGAAAATATTGCATATGAAGACTTGATGAAAATTTAGATGTGGTAGCTAAATTACATGTGGAAGAGCTAGTATTTTGTTGAAGATGAGGGATTGTCAGAGTTCTCTACAAAAGAGTATGTGAATTTTCTTGGTTAGTAGTCAATTTTGTTATATTGGAAGAGTATTTTTCAAAATTTCAATGAATAACATTTTATTGAAGATGTATGAAAGATTATCTAAGATTTTTGTAAAGCAATATTTTGTATATGATATAGTTTGTAAAAAAGTAATTGTGAAAAATATTTATTAAATAGAAAATTACAATTAAAGCGAGCGTTTAATAAATTGTTAAAAAATATTATAATTTTTTTTTTATTTAGATAACTTCAACGTTAAAAAATATTATAATTTTTTTTATTTAGATAACTTCAACTACTATGGTTCTATAAAAAAAAAAAATCATTGTATTATAATCACAAAGATGACCGTTATTACCTACAAAGCCATCATTATAAATTCATTTATCATGACCGATTATTATAAAAATTGTCATAAAAAGTAGCAAAATATGACATAAGATGACTGTTTTATGTAAAACAATTATTAAAAATGTTAGTTTAATGACAAGTGTTAATTAAAAAATTAAAAAAGTAGACATTTAATGATAGTTTTTCTCAATTAACTATCATTAAAAAGTACATTTAATGACGGTTTTTAGGAAAAAACTGTCATTAAATGCCTATTTTTAATGACTGTTTTACAAAAAAAAAGGGTCATTAAATCCCTGATATAATTGCAAATAATGATTGTTTCGTAAAATAACCATCATTATAAATACACATTTAATGACAGTTTTTTATAAAAAAAACTGTCATTAAATGTTACATACCTATGACATATAATAACAGTTTCTTAAAATAACCGTTATTATAAATACACATTTAATGACAGTTTTCTACAAAGAACATCATTAAATATTACATAGCTATGGCATATAATGACGGTCTCGTAAAATAACCATCATTATAAGTTAACATTTGATGATGGTTTTTGAACCGTCATAAAAAATTTACCCCTTTTAATGTCACTGTCTAAGATGACGGTTTGAAAACTGTCATCTTATGTCTTTTATAACCGTCATTAAAAATCAATTTTGTATTAAAAATCAATTTTGTAGTAGTGAGTGATTGAACTCATTCAACTAAGTTGTAATTTGTGTTTAAAATTAATGGATGATTTATATATTTGCAAGCTGCAATAAACCTTGTTCAATTTTTTATGTCGACAATTAATACAAAAAAATCATTGGACACATGGTCTAGTAACGCTATCCCAAATATATGATTGAAAGTCTCGATCAAGAAAGTGAATAAATTCCTTTCTATCCTAATTCTCTATAAATTTTGTGTATACTAATTAATTGTAGTATTGTTCATCCTTTAGAAATTTGAGAGCATTTATAATTAGTTCATATCAAATTGAAACTAAAGCTCTAATTAATTAAATCTCGATACATGTCTACAGGCACATTTATCTTTCTCAGTCAGTTGAACAATTCTATCAAGATCAAACACTTGCCATTATGGTACTGACTACATATAAAAGATTAAAAAAAAATCAACAATTAAACAAAGAAACCAACAAAATGTGAGAAGAGGTAAAAGGGAAGGACGAACAACTAACAATACGCATGATATTGACATGTTCATGAATATTTTTTGTTATATAAAAAAAAATATAAATTAATGATGGTTAGTAATAAATATATTTACTACGATGCAAGAAGAGTTTTATCATGTCAAGTATATGTATTGTATATAAGATCAATGATCCGGGCACTACAAGCAAAAGTGATGTGCATATGCTTTTAATTTGTGGGCATTTTAGTAACTTAATTTGTGGGTATTTTAGTAACTTGAAACAATCTCATATAATTATAAGATAAAATAGATACATCGATGAGGAATACAATTTATATATTCTAATTTTGATTCATGCGGTTTTAGTAATTATAATTCTCATTCCTGTCAATTTCAATTTCTATCCATTCTGATTAACAATTTGTAGACACACCATGAGTTAATGCCATTTGATGCTAGTAAGAAGAATTTGTCCAGGGTGTTGTATAGGAACCGCGAATGTTGAACGTTGAACGTTGAACGGGCATGGGGCACAAGATAATCTTCTTTACAAATTTGATTGGGAAATGCTACCTGTAATGAAGATCCAAGACTTAGGTTTTTGTGTTCACCATGGAGGTACCATGCATTGCATGAGGAAGTGTTTAATGTCAAAGAAATAGCAGTTGCAGATTATGCTCTCTTTTGTCTGAAAGGCAGATTATATACGCTCTTACTTTCTCCCAGTTTGAGGGTTGTATAATACTGCAGGTCATTCGCATGCTTGTTTTCTTAAGACTTAAAGAGTGCATGCTTCCCTCTTCTTTTATGTCTCCTGCCTTCATCAGCATCCTTTCAGAACATCCGCACTAGGTACTTTGCGCGTGCGTGTTTAGTGTAAAAATGACGACCAAATTGTTTTCTAAGAGCAGACACAGGTCGGTTCGGTTCAATAATTTTTTTTGTTTACAATAGATGATTCAAATGAAATCAAATTAACTCAGTTCTCAATTTTTTTTATTTTTTTTTTGTTTATTTTGTGTTTCTTTTTCAATTTCTTTTATATAAACCGAACGATTTTTCCCAATTTTTTAAACCCAACTGCCAGTTTGGTTCAATATTTCAAGCGCAACAATTTTTTTGCCTAGCCCTACTTTTCTGTCATTTGGGCAAAAATTTGAAACACTGATTGACCAAATCCAAGATTTATTGAATTATGAGATACAACATACAGCAATTAATAGGGTAAATATTTTTCCTATGCTTAAATTAGTTATTTAAAACGACCCTCAACAGTAGACCTAACTTTTGACCAAAATTAATGGTACATGCTTCTATAGCAATGATAAAAATAAAATATAAAATTCCAATTATTAAAAACACACACACTACTGAACTTCAACCCTCACACCATGAAAGGAGGAATAACACAATACCAAACCAAACATAATCATGTAACTTCAGCTCCCAAATAGACAAGATAATTTCAGGAAAAAATTAACAAGATGATTTTTCAATATAATATTACAAAGAGTTCAGCCTAGTGTTCAGCAATAAAAATTCAAAAAGAATGGATCCTGACATCAATCTTGAGCATCCATGTAAAACAGAGACACTAATATAAGTAATCCATGTCAGGCATGATTCAATAAAAACAAAATGCCAGGAAAACCAGTTCCCCATTCTCTTGACCCATCTAAGCTTTCCTAAACCTACTAATTGAAGTTCAAATGGGCACAAGAAACAGAGCATATCTTAGGCTGTTCAACAGCATAATCAACTTGTCAAAAAAGAATAAATGAAGGAATGCCACCAGAAAGATTAAACTGAAAAGAAGAAGAATGACCTATTATGGGAACTGGAATGAACCTCCTATTTGGTTAGTACCGGCCGGAGGATTGATTGCCACCCAAAGGAGAGAGATGGTGATTGCAATAAGTCCTGACCATACAAAAACAATGGTAGGCGTTCTGCCTCTTCTTCCCATGAGACCTTTTGCGAAAGGGTAGAGATGGGCCAAGACCCAGAAACTGAAGAAAACTCCACCCACTAAGCGACTCCATTGTGGTATAACACTGTAAATTGTTCTGCTCAACCCAACTGCTATTGCAATTAAGTTAACCATCATGATTGTGATTGGCGGTATCATCAGAGACGTCCATTTGACAATGTAGAGATCAGCAAACTCATCATCCACATCATCACCACCTGATTTTGATGTCAAGGTGAAAGATATTTCAATTCCAGCAATGACTTTCAGCAGCCCTTGAAGCACAGCAGCAAGGTGAGCACTAGTGCCTCCAATCAGCCAAAACTGTTCATTTCTCCACCACTCTTCTAATTCAATGCCAGACCATTTAATTTCAAGCAAAGCTAGTATACTTAGAGTCACAGTGATGGTAAGAAGGTAGGAAAGGAATGTAACATTGAGGGTCTGGACAATGAACTGGCCAGAGAAGAGCGAAAGAGCTGGAAGAAAGCAGTAGACAATCAGGAAGATAGAAGTGAAAGGATAGATTCCAACATTGAGGTATGCTATCCTTTGGAGCAACTTCATTTTTGGGCTGGCAAGGAGGGCATTGTTGCGGGAGAAAAAGATCTCAACTGAACCAGTAGCCCACCGTAGGACTTGATGAAGCCTATCAGTAAGATTTATCGGAGCAGTTCCACGGAAGGCATCACGCTTGGTCACACAATAAACGGATTTCCATCCTCTATTGTGCATTCTATACCCAGTGACCACATCTTCAGTAACAGACCCATAAATCCACCCTATACGCTGTCCCCATTCAGTCTTGTCTTCATACCAGCACGAGATGACACTGATGGCCTCTGCAACAGTTGATGCATCAAGAAGTTCACGAGGTATGGTAAGAGCACCAGGTGGGCGTCCATTCTTCACAGAAGGGTGATCTGCAAGGGGACGACCTTGGAACTCTGCCACTGGGATTGAATCAACAAGGAAAGTTGAGTTACCAAACTTCTTAGGGAACAAAGAAAGGTTCATCTCTTCATCATCAGAATCACCCATTCTTAGGGCCCGATTCTCTTCAGGGGTGTTTGTAACTGAGGAATGCTTCTTGTGACGGCCAAAGCAGCAGCTGCAGCAACCTGGGTGGTGTTCTTTTGACCGAGGAGGATCAAATCCATAGAGGGCAATCCTCCTAAATAGACATCCAGTGCCGACATAGAATGGACCCATAACTCCATCTAGGGCTCGCATGTTAACATCAAAGAAAACAGTGTTGTGATTTGCATATCGATCAGAAGGGTCAATACCCTCAAATCTCTGAGGGAACTGGACATAACAAAGACGATCACCTCCACGATCCATCATAAAGCACATACCCTCCCTCAATGCCTGAGAGTTGTAGATGTAATGGTCACAGTCAAGGTTGAGAATAAAGGGGCCATTAGACATAATGGCAGAGGCACGAACTAGGGCATTCATGGCTCCAGCCTTCTTATTATGATCGTATCCCGGGCGCTTCTCACGAGAAACATAAACAAGCATTGGGAGACGAATATCTACATCAGTGAGATCAATGAGCTTGGTATCCTCAGCAGTTCCGAGCAGAGGTTCATCACTGGGAGGTTTTAACATGACCTTAATCATCAAAATGTGAGTTCTAATTAACTAACAAATAAACAAAATAGCATATCATCAAACACCCACCACCCCACCCGCCACCAAAATACTTGAAATACAAAGCCTCAAAATATCTTCATTTACGTTGCACATTATTACTGCTAGCTTAAACATAATGTGTTTAAAAGATGCTAACCATACAAACCCTGTTACCCTCAACAGATTATTTCAGATCATAAGAACAAATACCTGAATTATACCAGCGTGATCACCCCGAGAGTGCTCAGAAGATGGGTTCATCCAAGTGCCTGGCCAGTGGGTACCATCAGCCATCCATGTGGCTTTGGGAATCTTCACACTCTCCACAGGTTCATCATCCCTGTTCTGTCTCTGAAGCTTCATGGCCTTGATTTCCTCCCTAGCATGATAAGCATCAGACCGGCGACGTATAGAGTCAGGTAAACCATTGATCCTGACCTTGAACTCATCATACTCACGCTTAACTCGTCTACGGTCCTTCACAAAATCTGACTTTACTTTATTCTTGTAAGGATCCCTCCTCAAATTGAAGTAAGATTCTGGATTTCTGGGCTCAATACCATGTTTCCGACAAAATGGAACCCATATATTAGCAAAGCTTGCAGCTTCTGCCATGGCCTCAAAAGTTAAAAGTGCACCTCCATCATCAGAAACATAACAAGCTAGCTTCTCTACTGGGTAATCAGCAGCCAAAATTGACAAGATAGTGTTGGCCGTAACAAGAGGCGGTTCTTTCTCTGGATCAGCAGTAGAGACATAGACATCAATGCCTGGAAGGTCAGATTTTCCAGTGGGGTTGTTGGGGGTAGGTGTTTCAAATTTGTCTTTCAAGACATTAAGATCTGTCACACGGTTGATTGGGCAGAGCTTCGGGAGTTGGTCAAGAAGCCAGGAAAAAGCGAACCAGATTTCACAAACCACAGACATCCCCCATAGCCAAACCGCGTCTTCATTTTTGTGCTTGATCCTCCATGCCAAGAACAAGCTCAGAACGATCATCCGAACAAATATGATAACCCTTTCAGAACAAAAGCAAGAGAAAGCAAACTGCATCCATCAGTATAAGAGCAAGAGGATGGCAAAAAAGTAAAACATTTACTCTCACGGTACCTCTAAATGTTACTAAATTTGAAATCACAAAGCCCTAGAATACTAATAAAATTTGCGGGAAATATATGATCTTAGATCTATTGGTGCCTTCCTTAGGGCGGACATTTGGAGATTAAAAAGATTATGCCAGGGGGATGTTTATGCGGAAGGTGTTCAGAAACACAAGTCTCGATATATTGGTGAAATGAAAACACAAATAAGTGTTTTGACCTTTCAAAATATCGTAGCAATTTTTTAATGTCAGAGCAACATATAAAGTCTATAGCAGAAGAATTGCATAATGAACAATAAGAACAAATACTATACCGATATGGGCTAATAATAGCAGCAGGTATTTTCAGTTTCCGCGTTAGTGGCCTCCACGGCTTGTTCATCAACTCTTGTGGCTCTGCAACTTCACCATCTTTACCATTTCCAAAATTTCCATCTTTAGGCCATATAGCATTCCCATAGCCATAAGTTCCTCTGGTCTCAAACAGCCAACGATTATGATCAAAGTCACCAGTTTGGCTCCTCATCAGCACAGACTTCGTTGACTTCATCAAAGACAACCTCCTCTCCATTTTCGACATCCCAGCTGGAGGAGGAAGTGGAAGTGGCCGCCCATTATCCATAGCTACCTCATCTAAATCTGTGCTCTTGTATGGCTCCTTACATCCCGGGCAAATGCCACCTCCTGTTTTCACAGCATCAATATAGCAATCCCTACATATTTTAAAATCACACTCGCAAGGGAGAATATCCATTCCACGCTCATCACTCATCACGTTGGCATCACACCCAAGGACTGAACAGGAAGACCCTTTTGCACCAGCCATCTGGGGATGATTTGCTTCAGATTCAATCACCTTATCCATGAGATGAGCTCGGGTAACACTATTGAAACCACCTGTAAAGAGCGAATTCGACACATACTGCTCCTCAACCTTCTGTGAGATTGATGGATCCATAGGTTGGTTGTCAGGGGTGGGTGGAATGTGTACTGTATAGTTCATGAAATCACTACTCCCAAGTTCACTATCAAGATCATCCCGTGAGTAGTTGACATAGCGACCCGAGGAAGTCCTCCGGGCAAATGTCACAGTTGGAGGTAGTGGAGGCTTGAGTTCCTGAGCATCTGAAGATGTTGATAGATTTGACCGGCTACCTTTAAAGGATTTTGATGCCATAATTGAAAAATACTCTAAAAGCAACCTTCAGTCCTGAAATTAAAAAATGCAATGAAATTCAATCTCCATCAAAATACATATGAGACAACTACTACTATGAATGTCTTTAGCTTAAAATCCAAAACCAAACCAACGACTCGCATTGTCTTTCGTTGTTGAAGAGTAAGATAAGATATATATGTTAAGATAAGATACAATGACATATCCGGGCATTCTTACGATTTTGACATCTTAATAACAGATCATGAACAAAATAATTAATGGAACCACTCTCTAAAAGTTTCAAAATTTTCAAAAAATCCTACCTAAAAGACCAGAAGTCAGTAACAACAGATCAGTCGAAAATGCCACGAATCTCTGTCTATACACCCCCGAAAATTAATAAGAAATACAAAAAATTATCAGATTATCACCCAAAAAGCTTAAATCAACTAAAAGATGAAAGAAAAAGCAGCTCTAAACTCCACTAAGTAACCCTTTAAACTAAGCGCAAAACACCAAATGACGAAAAGCCATAATCCAAAACTTTATTTTCCTTCAATTTCCTTACACTTTCCTACCAACCAAACAGCAAAAAGAAGAAAACCCATTTACGCTTTAAGCGAGAAAAGATCGGACCGTGTCTGAAAAACTTACCTTTTTTTACGCGAATATACAACAAGAGTACTTTAATTTAGATCCATTTTTGTCCAAACCCAAGTAGAATAAAACCAAAAAAGCAGCTCTCTTTCTCTCTAAATCTGAATGATTCAAAACACTCTTCCTCTTCGACTTTGTTGAGGGCTTCAACTGTCTTAAAATGGAAAATAAATTAATAAATAAATAACAACAGAATTATAAGAGACTTAGTCGCGAGCAAGACTACAAGCACTACTCCTTCACGATTTAAAAGCTTGCTTCTTATTATTATTGTTTAGTAATTAAAATAATATAGAGTTTTATAATATTGGAAGAGAGAGAGAGAGAGAGAGAGAAGCTTCTTTGTTCTGTGTAAGTGGGTATCCGCGGATCGCCGGCTGTTTATGGGTTAAGGCCAGACCAGCTCTTCACTAAACTCTCTACTCTGTTGCTGCGTTTGAGGGACAAATCTTTTTTTAATTGTTATTTATTAATTATTATTACCAAAACCAAAAGAAAAGGGACTGTTTAACAGGAATTTTAAAATATTGTAAAAGGGCATTTTGGGGTTTTGGTGCTAACTCAGAGATCCCAAGAAGAGGGCATTGATGGAAATTCGCGAGAAGATGAGATAAGCATATTTATGAGAACCTGTTTGGATTTTTTTCCTTGTTTAGTTTTTCACTAATTTGGAATTTTTTTTTTAACACGTAGTTAGACTTAAACTCACGAACTCTTATATTTATCATAAAGAATTAAGGTTCTATTTGGTATTAAGGTATTATAATTTTTAAATTATAATTATATTAAGAAAAAAATTATGATTATAAAATAAAAATTAATAATATGTAATAAATATGATTTGTAAATAATAATTATGACAAAATAATAAAGATATAATAAACTTGAAACCATAGCATCAATTATTTACCAAATACTTTAAGTATTGTACATTAAAAACTACAACTATCTAGCTCAATACCAAATAGGTCAAAGGGAACTTGACTATCATTTAGGGATCAATTTATAAAATTAAATGACAAATAACTAAGACATGATATTATACTTATAAATCTTTTACTAAGATGCTTATTGTCATTACCAAGGTTATGATTAACATATTCAGTTCTTATTAATAAATTTTTATTGTATTTTTAGTAGAATAATTATTATTATTTGTTGTTGTCAAATGTCAATAAAATAACGAATAATGATTTATAACATATCACTTGAATATAAAAATTTAGTGAGTGAAGTTAGATAATAAACGAAACCACTCAATAACCTAGTTGTAAAATATGAATTGTTTATTTTTTCATTTGTGTAGGTCAGACTTCAAGTTCTCTCCTATGTATAATGAATCTTGATTTTATTCAAAATATTTAAAAATAGATACAATCTAGACCTAATAATTTTAACTTATTGACCCACTAAATATTCAATTCGGGAGTTTTTGATAAGCCTCAAAAGTTTGATTTAAGAGGCTCCAGTGGTCCTAGATATGGACTTGCTAGTTGCTATGCTATTATTAGAGAGCTACCAAAAATTGAAAAACAAATGCTAAGTTAGTAAGATTAGAGCAACACAAAATACAAATACATTGCTGTTGTGTTGTAATGTTACAAATAGCAAGAAAGGACACTCGTACAAAGGTGTGGTGCTGCTGACACGAAGCGCTTCTGTATACGTGTTGACGTGTGAAATTGCTAGTTGTTTACGGGTTGTAAATTTTAGTCCTCTGCAACTGGTACGCCATTACTGACCGTGGCCATTCGTCTTGAGCCGCTGGAAATCTACCGTTTCTAGGAACGTGTCATACAGTGAATGGCTGGCCACGCGGAACAATTCGTTTTGTTCTAATTTAGAGGATTGGACCTTTTCAAGTAAAATAAACTTCCTAAACTACCCTTATTCGTTGGATCGTTAAATGTCCGAAGTACCCTTATTAGTTCGCTTCAATTGCAGTGTAGTCCATTTAAATCAAAACGCGGGATGGGCGGAAAGATTAGCGAATGCCTGTCTGTCTCGTGCGTGGCTTTTCGTCGATGCATCGAAGTCGAAGATATTCAATTATCGTACTCATTCGCTTTCCCTCTAAATGACGGGTCCCACAAGCCACATCCTTCGTAGTCGCGTGGTCACACGATCCAATCACAGGAGAAATATAAGTCTTTGGCTCGATCGCTATGGCTTTTTCAGGTAGAGATTTTTGCAAAGTTATGATTTTTAGTGAAAAGTTTTTAGTTATTATTTATCATTAAGAGCTCTTATTAGAAATTAGTTTTTATTTTTTGAAACATTTAATCGGAATAAATTGCAATCTGATTGGACAGTGCGATTTTTTTATGAAAATAAACACCATTAGATAATCTCATTTTTCATTTCAGTTGTCTAATTTAATAGATGGACGCGCTTTTAAAAGTATATTATGAAATGAATAAAAATTATTTTAAATAATTTAATTTTTTTAAAAAAGCTCTGCAATATCTACTTTTAAAAATCTAAAATTTAATTTTTCTTAGTAAAAATAAATAACTTATTAACCTTCAAAAACTCTACTTAAATTACAACCATACAAAAAAATGAAAAAAAAAACCTAATAAACACTTTTAATTTGTAAATAAATTATGACAAGTAAGAAAACACAATTTGATGCCCGACAGTGCATATATTAAGTTGTTATTGGAAGAGTTGTGGAATCCATATTATAACTTCAAATAAGAGTTTATCTTGCACACGGTTGTGGTTAGCACCCTTCAAATAAGTATTAAGAAGTACAGCTGTCAAAATTTAATATGACATGATTATCCGATATAAATAAATGAGTATGAGTCGTCAAATTTAACACGATTATTAAATGAGTCGGATTGAGCTCAACTTGATATTTTTGGGGTGGGATTAAGGTTAAAGTTTTTGGTTCATTTATCCAATAATGACACAATTATATTTTTTTATTTTAAATCAATTTATAGGTTCTCTTTATAAAAACTTAAATATTGGATATGATTATCTCTTTTATTTTTGGAATAATGAATATACACATGGTGTTCCATATCTAAAAGTTTGTATAAATTTAAAACTTCAATAGTATAAATGTATAAAATATTGATAGATATTTATATTTTATAATATCGATAACTACTATTTTATATTTACACACATGCACGCGCACACACACATATAATGGAGTGTAAATATTTAATGTAAATCTTATTTATAAATATTGAACAGATTACTAAGTAATCTTTTTATTTTTTATATTAAATTAGAGTCTTAATATTTTAATATAATTATTAATAAATTATGATTGAATTAGTCCAAATATACATGACACAAAGATAATATAATATGAACACGATTCAGATAACCCAATTTATCAAAAATATTAAGAAAAGCGATTATAAGACCCAACACAACAAACAAATTTGAGAGTCCTTGCACGCGCCTTTGAAAGCATTCCTGCACGATACTTTAGAGCGTAGCAGCTAGCGGCGGGCTCCAAAAAAGCCCCGATGAGGAGCGACAGTAACTCAGAAAGCACAAGATTTTGGTCGAATCGGGTGAACAATAAAGAAATTATAAATTTGAGGAAGTTAAAATGTAAAAGTTTATATAAAATGTCATTTAAAACCCTTATTTTTGTTGGATTTTATTCTCGACCTTATGGTTAGCCCCGTGTCCCAGTATAGTTCTGACCTTAGAGTTTACTCTCGTTGATTAATACAGTTTTGATATTGTTACATTTATGATGTTGGATAGAAAATATGTACTTGACTTTTTAATTAAAAATTGATTGGCATTTTGAGAGGGAAGAAAAATACAAATGTATCTCAATTTTGAGAAAAAAATTAGGCACATTATGTAATTTTTATACCCGTATATTAATATTTTGACCCATATATACTTTTGTTCCGAGTTGACCAATCATACATAATAAAGAGAAAAAATCATTTCAAACATGTGATATACATATATTGATACCGTCGTGGAGTCTTATACAACTTTTGTACATACAGTATTATTGTTAATTATTTAATTGTCACTCCCATCTCTCTAAATTCAATTTTCTTACATATAATTATTTGACGCAAATTTGGAGTGGTTGATTTCAAGAAATTTAAAGGTCAATGAATAGCCATCATTAAATGCCACTCCAATTTTTAATATCCATCATCATTAGATTGCTTGAAATTAATAATTTAAAAATTGTATCAAAATTTTAATTAAAAAAATTATGTTAAAATAAACCTACCATAATTAAATATTTCAGTAATACACAAAGAAAAAGTAAATTAAGGTGGCGTTTGTTTTTCCGTCTGAAATCTGAATAGATCTGAATTAGTTTGAATTCTGAATAGATCTGAATTAGTTTCTGAATAGATCTGAATGTCTGAATCTGAATAATGTGTTTGTTTTTTTTTATCTGAATCTCTGAAAATAAGTATTAAGTTGTTTGTTTTTTAAACTTAAAAATCTGAAAATATATATTTTTACATTTGTACCCTTATTAAATTTAAATGTCAAATAAATAATACACTAAATACCATAATATTTTAATATTTATAAGTAAAACTATATTCAAGTGAATACATAATGATTTTGGAATTATAATATATAAAATACCATAAATTTTAAATTTTATCACTAATTCTCAATAATAGTACATAATATAAGAAAAAAAAACTAACAAAATGATTGAAATAGTTGATTTGTTATTTCATCTCAAAGTTGTCTCATGTAAAGATGAGATTATGTAGGATAAACGTTTATGGGTGAGTTTTGGAATATATATGAAAAATAAATTATAAAATAGGGATATTTTTTACATTATAAATTAATTGACTTAATTCAGATTCTTCTATTCAGCAAAAAGCTAAAAAAATTGGCTTCTTTTATTAAGTCAAAATTATTTGAAAAGTCCTATTAAGTTATAAAAACAAACACATCTAATTAATTTAATTAATTAAGTTAAGTCACTTTAAGTTATTAAGTTAAAAAACAAACGCCACCTAAGTAGGGCTTACCATAAAGGATTACATGTTTTAGTTGACTTAACTGACATAGTTTTTATGATGGTACAAAAACTTTAGGTTTTGAATCTTATTAATATGAGTGAGGAAAGAATTTGGTTGCCATCACACTACTATTAAAAATACTAAAGAAAAATATGGCTAATTCTAATTAGCTATAACTAAATTTAATTTTTTTAAATAGTATATTAAAGGGTCAAATTATTTTCACTTAAAAATTTAGTCACAATTTTTATATAGGAATTTCATGCAATCTAATGCCAAATATTCAAAATAATTTTTAGTTAATGTTTAGTTTGAAGAAATGTGAGAAGATAAGAGGAGAGAAAAGCAGAGGAAAAGAAAGAAAAAGAGAAAATAAGAGAGTAAAATATTTTTCTAATGTTTAGTTTGTTACATAATTATACAAAGAAAGGAAATCTCTAATGTTTAATTTAGACAATTTTAGTATTAAGAAGTGTTAAACTTTTAATATTTATTATAAATATAATTCAAAAAATTAAATAATAAATGTTAGAGAGAGATGATCGTGTCACAAGAGAGAAAAACGTGTCACATCACTGCCAATGGAAGGCACCAATTGAAACCTCAAGAGCTGGCCATCATTCCCCAGCCATCACTGTTGTCGGGAAATTGCCGGAAAGCCGCCGATTAAAGCGTGAAAAGCCACGGATAATGCTGCCTCAAATAGATGCATTTTCTCTGGTTTCTGGTTACATCGTCACCTTGGTTTTGTCCATCACAGCTGCCACTTCCATTTTTGACCATCCATAGCCACCAAGAACCGCTAAATCACCACCGATTAGACAGCTCTGTAGAAGACAAAAAGTTTCTAAACATTTTGAACTGGATTTGAACAATACACATCCATTTTCTGATCTTAGCGACAATGTATTAATGTTGATGGTTTGGCCATCGAGTCCGATGGTACTGATGGTGAGATCGCATACGCCAACGACAAGGGCGGCGATGGCGGTCCGTCGGTCTGGCGACTGTTAAAATTATATTTTCATATTAATTAAATAAATTAGTTTATTTTATTAAGCTATTTAAATCATTACTTAAATTTAACTAATATAAATATTAAATTGATAAAATAAAATTATAAATAATAATTATTTGATTACATTAATCAATTAAAAAAGTTGAAGGTGCATTTTTAGAAGTTTGGTTTCTAGGAGAAAGGGAATTTGAATTTTTTACTCTTTGGTGTCGAATCAAATTTTACATTATAATGGATGTATAATTCTAATAAAAATTAATTTCTCATATATTATGTTAAACCAAACAATAAAAATAAAAAAAAAACTTAAATTACTTCCCTCTGCTTTATCTTCTCCTTCTAAGTTCCAATCAAACATCATCTTAATGATATTACCTTTTTCCAAATTGGTGATATTAAAGGATAAAAATTTCATGTCAAAATTTTAAATCAAATTAGCCCCACCCTATATTTTTTATAGGCCGATCCAAGCTCATATGCCTTACTCATGATTGCCTAAGTGGATGCCACTGCCCATTGGCCATTGGTGCTTGAAACATGTCCCACATGCTTGTCACGTGAGTGCCTCAATAAAAATAATATTTGTTTAATTAAGCTTTATTTTTTCATCTTCTTTTCAAGAGATTGGTCCCTAGGGGATCGGACAGAGGTTTTAATTAAACATCAAGCTGGGTGAAATAAAGCATTTAGGCAATTTTGCGGGAGGCTTATATAGATAATTCGAATTTACAGTGGCATGCAGAAAGGAAACATGCCCACGTATGAGTATGATTATAACATACTATTTCTGAAACCATCAATAGATAAATATAATTAAATCTTGTAGGGAAAAGAGTCATGAAATTGAAGACCAGTATTTTCGTTTTGTTCTTTCTTTTATTTTATTAAAATATTAAGTTCTATATATATATATTCTCCAAGTTTTGAAAATCACGTTCATGTTCGGACCAGGTCGGTGGATTTCATGTTTTCCATTATGTTCATGCTTGCGTCTTCGACCAATTAACATATGCCACGTGGTATTCCTATAACAGAAGGAAGGGGGTTGAGAACACGACGTCGTCGTCCAACCCCATGAGGGCCCTATCAAATTTTGCGAACGTGTGGGCCCTTCTGGCATCGCTGACCGTTGGCACGGGAAAGAAAAAGTTGGAAAGATAGATGGACCAACTCCAGGCACCAGCTGTCGAAATTTTCAAACTTAGATATCAAATTTTGAATTTTCCTTTTGTTAATATTATTAAAATAGTTTTCTTTGATTAATTTTTAATCTATTGTAATGCTTTAAAAACAATCATTTGCTTTTGTCGAAGTGGATGGGCACCAGCATTCCATTCGCTTGTTGATCTAAATTTCTAAACACATTTTTATCTTGGGATTGATTAATTATAATAATATATTCCCTAATTATACTGGGTAATAAGATTAAAATAATACCATTAAAACCATCTTTCTCGTAAAATTAGTCCTGATATTGTCATAATTAAATCATAATATCGCATCATGGTAATGCAAATTTTGACATCATCTGGGCATGATTTCAAATTTCAAATTACTTTAATAAGTGGTAGGAATTCAACGAATATTGTCATCACCGAAAACACCTACTTAAAGTTAAAGAAAGACTTTCAATTCCCCACCACCATCAAGAATTATAGTGAATAAGGCCTTGAAGTCTATAACTCATTTAGTCATTTACATAACAAATCCATGGGTTCAAATCATGTACATATAACCCAATTTAGTTATGTCAATTGGGTCATCCACATCTTACTTATCTCCAGCTATTTGCACATAAAAGCACTCTCTCTCTCTCTCTCTCTACACACACACACACACACATATGTATGCATATATATAAACTGCTCCATTAACCTTTCTATATCCACTTACCAAAATGAAATTCAGGGTTCAAAAGGTAAATGATTGATTATGTCCGCAATGTAACAAAATGGGAGTACAAAAACAAACAGAACTGTTGGAACAACTTTTTAATAAGTTACAATATCATCCAAAACTTGCTACAGCCAAATAAAATGAAGATGTGGAACTTAAAACGTGAAACTATTAATATGAACATGCAGCCGTACAACCGCCCATATAAAAGAATAATTTTAACCGTGAGAAAGAAGACAAAGTAATTTTAACCAAAGATTAGGACAAGGAAGTGGCATTCGTGAAGTTAGCACGGCTGCAATCACAAGTGCATATGCTTCTAGATTCTTTCACTACACGCTGTGATCTTCGAGCGTGAAGCTTGATGTTTACCAACTTCCCTGCCATCTGTTGCCAGAAGAAAGATAACAATCAACTAATAATTTCATCCAGACATAATGCAAAATTCCACCATTTTTGAACAATTCTACTAGCACTATACAGAACCCAGATTTCAGTTTCAGAAGCCAGGAAAAAATTATTAACGAAAAAAGGGTAAGATTTTCATTATCTTTTAATATGGCACTCCTTCCTGAGAGCATCCCCGAAAAAATGACTATAATTTTGCAGCAATAGAAAATATTTACTATTACAGCAATGTCAAAAAAGTCCAACTCAGAAAATTGTTAAGGCAGGTACACAAGAAGATCAAAACATCAAGGACAGAAACAAACATGCAAAATAACAAGCTACAATGATTAATCAACACTAGGTTTGACATCTGTAACTCAAAACAGTCAAAAGGTCTAGTGAATACTCACTCTCTATGGTCTCCAGATCAAAACCTGGGATTCTTCACCTGGATTTTTTTTTTTTTTGTAGATTATATAACAAGGTTTAACCATGAATCAGAGGGGTTCAGGTATCCCAGCCAACAGCAATAATATTTTGTAGGAAAACATTAATTGTCAAAAACAATGCCCAGACTACTAGCAGTACAAGAAAACCCTATATTGTTGGTCATCTATTGAGAGAGAAAAAAAAATACTTCACTAATTTTGGGGATATATCTGTTAGTTCCCTAAGGGGCTCAAGCAAATTAAGCTAACTTAATCAATCACATAAAGAGTGGCCACCTGGAATACTACATAAATTACTTAAATGGCTTCATTTCAATACAAATGGAAAAGAAAATTATACTGGAACCAACTATTTGGTTACAAAAAGAGGCAGTACAAACCATTCTCCAAACCAAGTCTTCCGGACCCAACAGTTGAGCTGGACTGGAATACAAGAAATGCCTCGAGTACTGGGACAAATGAAAACAAATAATGTGACTACACAAGTCATCTAACATAAATAATCAAAAGTACATAAGATATACAAAATAATTAATCAGATGCATAAAACTGGCCTTCCCAAGTTCAATGTGGAAAAATTGTTAGAAACTAGGATCCAATAAATGCATGTTCACATAACCATTTCCAAAGAAGTACATGTAGCAATACTACAGCATAATAATAGAAATTATGTAAACTTTACAGTCACAAACCTCTACAAGATTTCTCCGCATTTCTCTTATTTGAGAATGGCTAATGCCTCTTAAAAATTTCAAAAGATATCCCGGTTGTGTAGCATCACTGGAAGAAACAAATAAAGCTATCTGTACAAAAAGAAAGAGATGGAATACTCAGCAACTGATCGTAAAGAATGGAACAAAGCCACGTTACCAAGCTCTTTTGTTTCATAATGTCAATGTTACGTACTGGGTTTATGAATCAATAATCAATACAAAAGTCTGGTCCATCTGCAAGAGCGTCAAACATGGATAATTCACTCAATTTAATAAACAAGTTACAGGAATCTTGTCTGATTCAGAAATTGGTCATCTCTTCACTTACTGAAAGAAAATCATAGAAGTGCTTTTTCATAAGGCAAACATTTTTTTCTCTCAACAACATCATATCACTTCAAACAAATAATATTTGATAACAATTTGACGTGTCCATGTAGCTAACAAGAATATTTCATGTGTTGTCTCACCCAAAAAGATATTATTCACTTCATGAATTGAAGTCTGGCTCTTAAAAATAGGCTAGTAATATACCAACATGACATCAAGTGACATCCTTTTGAGACACAAGGAAAGCAAACAACAATTTGAACCGTTGCATGTCCAAAACATCAACTTATGCCAAGTACTGTCATATACCATAACTTTCTATTAACCAGAATAAAAATATCAGAAAACCCCATGCCAATAATGAAAATCTGTTTTATAATTCTTTATCACAACAACCAGGTCATATATCATTGGGGTTAAGTGCAACTTATTCCACCATTGGGGCTTAATATATCTTTCTAAAATATATCAATTATCTTAATATTTAGACAAAAAGGAGATAACAGTACAAGCTTTAAAAATCTGCACATACCTTCTTATAATCAAGGATTCCTTCAAAAGGAAGCTCCAATTCGTCACTGACAATAACAGGGATACACCCACTGACAATAGCATCAAACAATCTAGCAGATGATGGAGTGTCACCAGCAGGACTTAGGCAAAAAATAGACCTGATGACACCAAGCAACTTGATTATTAGGACCAGGTACAATCTCCAAGCTATGCAGCAAAAATGAACCAACTTATTTTACCTGCGCATGCCATTTTGAGCAGCTGCTTTCCCAACTTCTCCAGCTGCCCCCTCCTCTATAACTACGCCCTCAGCACTACTTAATTCAGCTACAAGTTTAGCACGTATTTTTCCTCCCT
This sequence comes from Luvunga scandens, assembly GCA_030449905.1. NCBI lineage: Eukaryota > Viridiplantae > Streptophyta > Magnoliopsida > Sapindales > Rutaceae > Luvunga > Luvunga scandens. Next base: position 3,862,325 of record JASUUG010000382.1, on the reverse strand, counting down.
GAAAGTAAAGCTAAGATGAGCGAGCACACAACAGAACCTATAGTGCCGTACCAACAATTAAGTGTATTTTGAACAAAAGTAATAATCAGAAACAAAGTGTTTTTTTAGCCCACAGCAAATGAAAGACATCCTAGCCCATGAAATAAGAAGATTACATTATCAAAATCACCTGATTAAACATTTATAGAAAACAACAAAAAGCTTTCATAAAAAATTAAAGAAAATTGCTTCATTTGGCCAAAAATCTTACCGCATTTCTTTTAAGCCGTCCGCGGAAAAAAAGTAATGTGCTTCTCTTTGATTCACTTTCTGATACACATTTGACATCACAGAAATCAACATTGGGGACATAAGGAAGAATCAGGTCCTTCTCCAGCGAAACTTGTCCTGGCTTGTACCTAAAAGTTCAAAAACAATCATGAATTATCAATTGCACTGAAATAATCAATGAATCAAATCCAAAAAGAAATGCGCAAATCATTTTTTTCCAACTCAGTCATATAATTACCAGTTCCCAGTGGAGTCCATATCTGGCAACAGCCATATTGCATTTTTCATATATCTGCGAACAGACTTAAAAGACCAGGGATGATGAACTGGAAGTATGTGATCCCTTCCTTCAGATCGTTTCCATGCAGGCTGATCTGTTACCCACTTCAGGGCTTCCTGCAGTCACATGCAACAGTACATTAAATTGTTGCAACTCATAAGAACCTCCGTATCAAATCCATCCACAGAAAGGCTATACAACAGATTTTTCAAACTGTGTGTACAAGCCACATATTGAAGAATTTACAAACAAACAAAAACACAAGAATATCAGCACGAAACTTCTAATTTCAGGAAAATGCTGACAATATGACTGCATTAAAAGGTTCTCATTCCAGAAACTCAGGCTTCAGTACCATATGATCCCAGGTATTAACTTCCATTTCTTAACACCAACAAGGTCTGCAGAATTCAACTTATAATAAATATTTTTCACTTATGACAAAGCCCACCTCGTCCCTCCCCATGCACAAACACAAGTTGAGAACAATCCTGCTTTAATATTCACGGAAGCCGTACGGAAATACAAACAGAGAAAGCAGATAATGTAAAAACCTCGGAAGTTCACTCACACCCTATAAAGAGCCTTGCACTGTTGCTTCTCCAGCAAGAAAAAGCTGATCGTCGTGAAGAAAGGGATGTAGAATAAATCAGCCTCCTCCTGGTGACGAACCCTAACGACATTCTTCAAAAGTCTCTCAGATTCCGGAGCAATCAAATCCGCCCAAAGCCAGTAATCAATGGAATGCTGCAGGCAAATACACATTGCTTGTTTCAGTCGTAATAACAGAATAAAAAAGTAAAAACTTTAATTAATTAAAAAAATTTAAAAAAAAACACCTGCTCGATTAAACGATGAACAGGACTACCATTGGAAGTTAAATTAGAAGTGTCCTTATAAGTGCTCCTAAACAGCCAAAGCAAATCGTAGGTGAATTTCCCCGGCATCTCGTACACATAAACCCTAATCGGCAAGCTCAACGGGTAGTAAGAATCTTCGTACACTCTTTGCCTCTCAATTTTAAAAGCCACGTCATCGAACTTCCGGACGGCGTCGTCTTCAGTAAGTGAACTCACGGTGTCGTCGCCGAAGCGTTGGGATGTTTGAGCTAGGAAGTGTTCGAGGGAAGCCATGAAGGAAGTCTCGGGTTTGGTGTTAGGGGTGGGGTACGGGTACGGGTCGGAGTAGGGGTTGCGGGCGAGGGAGAAGAGGATGATGAGGAGTGAGAAGGCGAAGAGAGAGAGCGTGAAGTAGAGGATTCGTGATTTGGCGTTGGATCTGGCGATGGTTAGTGGAGTTTGTTTTAGTAGTGCCATTTTTGTTTCTGAATCTTCTTCAGAGTTCAAATGCCTCTTTTGGGGATTGTTTTAGTAATGGTGAAGGTTGAAGTACAGCGAGTGCTAGTGAAGCAGAAAATGGATGCGATCTGTTCTCTCTTTCCTACCGCTTTAAAGAACAAAAATGGAAAATAATAAAATATTGGAGTTAAATAAGTCAAAAAAAATATATTTTAGATGTGATTCGTTAATACCACTGCCACAACCCCGTTGCCATAATTTCTGAATTAAATAAATATATCAACGGTGGATCCCAATTAGGTTGGGGGTACTCTCCCACAGCTCAGGCACCGCAGGTCCCAAATTCTGATGTAAGACGCTATTGATCATAACGTAATAAATATTAAAATCATTTATCCGCCTTTATATGATAGCGAATTTCTATTCTTATTTTCTGAAATTTTGAATTAATACAAATATAAATTAATAAACATTTAAATCATAATTATTTATTTGCTTAATCTTTTACTACATTCCTTGAATTTCGGGAAGTGTAATTTTATAACAATTGTGTGTACATTTTAGAAAGTGTAACTTAAAAACACATTAAGAAGATTGAATCAACATTCATTTTGCATCTACCAAACAGCATGCTCCTCCAACAAAAACAAAAGCAAAGCATGCACTCCAAATTGCTCTGCAGTCACGGGGAGAATAGTGATGGCACTAAAATTACAGCCATTGAAGAAAAGACAAGCCAGAGAGCTTAAATACATGCCTATAATAAATTCTTAGATATATATACCTCTTCAAGCAATTATGCAACCAAATCCAAATATGAATTACTTACAGAAAATGCAGACACAATGAAAGTTATACTTCAAAGAGAAGTACACAACCGTGTTTATGATGATCATTAGGATTTTGAAATCAAACTTAATTGTCTTCAAAACCTAAACAGCCTGGCATCCGCATCAGGCACCGTCTAACAGTCCCAATTTATGAAATTGTATTGCATACGGCATCTTAGAACCTGATGAGATCATCTTTTGGTGGTTGCTGCTTCTTCGAGTCATGTCCCCCTTCAGATGTACCCCCACCTTTCTTACCAAAGATCATCTCATCGAGATCATCCATCATGTCATCATTACTTGATCCATGGGATCCACCTCGAGAACCTGCTGGTTTTCTAATAAGAGCATCTTCTTTTGCATGACGAGGTGAATCATCAGGCTCAACAGCCACTGGAATCATAGCAGGTTCTGGCTCAGCAGGGGGCCCTGATGGTTTCTTCAGCTCTTCATACTTGGTGAGAACTTTCTGGATCTCATCATTCACATTCAAAGCTTCAAAGAGAAGGGCCTCGTTATCCCCTGCAGTCTCAATTATTCTCTGGACAGTGAATTGGGATTGACGACACTGTTGTACTAGCGTAGTTGTCAAGTCATCCTGCCAACAGCATCATTAAAATCTGATCCTTATTTTGTTCTCAAGAACACATAAACATTCCCAAGATTGACAATGGGTTGCACCCTAAAAAGAATAGGATTGACAAGGAAATAGACATGCACATTGAAACAACTGAAAATTAAATATTACAGAGTAACAAATAAGTCAAATAATAAAAATCCACATTTTGTAGAGCACATGGAAGTCAACTGTCAATAATTATATAATTGACTGACAATCCACTGACATCTTAATCAATATATGAATAAAAAGCGGTCTGGTACTCCCATTAAAATAAAGGATCTGCAGACAGCAAAATGATCGTTCCAAAGAGTGAAAATGAACATCGGTTATAGGTCCAGGGCAAGAATGGTTATAGAGCAACAATTCAACAATTCTTGTAATTCGAGAAAAGGGTAAATTTCACTGTACATCCGAATAAATTGACTATCACTACTCCACCCCCAATATTTCAAAAAGTCATTAGTCCACCCCAAGCCATAAGTTTTTTTGCTAAATTTTACTGTCGACCAAAAAAAAACCCCATCAACATAAATTTAATTTCCTTTTGCCCTTTTATTCTCTCTCCTCTTCTTTGCCAAATAGTCGAACCCTTTTAGGCTTATTCCCATCTGCCGAAACAAGCAAGCTAAAGGAAAAAGAATTTAGCTTGCAGCTCAGATGTCGGTGGCCAGCCTATCAGTCCAACAGCTGTAGAATGACATCATAAATATGTTTCTGAGGTAGTCTTGCTCAGATACACCTCAAGTTTTTCTTGGAGCTCCTGACAACTAAGCAGCAGGATGCTTTTTACGAAGCAAAACTGAGTATCCACTAACTATCTGGTTGGAAGAAGACCTTGATTACTTGGATGATAAATATTCCAGAATGTTTTGGTTAAGACACAGACTTATATAAAGTCAATTTGACCTTTAGTTTGATTTACCATTTGAAGCCAAAGGTCCAGCTCCAATGGTAAGGATAGGCTTTCCAAGGGCTTAGGTCCTGGGTTTGAGCTTAAATGGATGCGTGAGTTAACAATAATAAAAAAAGATAAAGTCAATTTGACCAGCTGAACTTTCAAATAATGTGAAATGTGAAATGATAACTACTAGATGAATATCACATGTAGGTCCAAAACGACCATACATTCAATAAAATTAGAAGGAAATGCATAAACATAAATACAAACAGACAACTTGTATGATATTAGGAAATACCTGTAAAGCGTCTTGTTGGGGCGAGGATGATAGAACAGTTGAAAGAAGCTCGATACTGTTTCTTGCAACATCAAAGGCTTCCTTTGTTTGTTCTGTGGTAAAGCTTTGCCCACGAATATCACGCTGAATCTGCTGAGCAAGAGTAGCATCCACTTCTGTTTCTGAAACCGAACGAGGAGGTGTAAAAATAGGTGCCAAACTCTCATTGTCACGTCCTGGAAACCGGATGCCCCTTGATCTTAAACTCTATTACAAAATGCAATACAAAGAAAAGCTCCGAGTTATAAAATCTGAAATTATCAAGAATACAAACTTATTCTGTAAAAGAACACTACACCAGAACATTTGGCTTGCACACAAAAATTTAAAAGGCATTTTATCCAAACATATACAAATTGGACATCAAAAGACTGCAAATCTGGAAATTGTAGACACAAAATGTACAAGATTCTCAATACATTTTAATCTCCAAGCAATATAACCATATTTCCCACAAAAAAATTTCAATATTGTTTCATTCCTTTGCATCCAAAAGTGAAAAATTTTGACTTAAAACATTTCACTACATGAATTTAGGTGGGAAAAAATCTCTTTATAAACTGTGCCTGGAACAATAACTGGATACATATACATCATTCTCCAATAAAAACCAGTAGGCAATTTTAGATAACATTTAAAATCCTTTGTTTCTTTCCCCATTTTTAGGAATAAATCAAAGAATCAAATTCTACACAGAAACTACGCTGGTACCTTGTATGTTTCTTCATATACAGGCAAGTATCGAAGTTCGCTTGTGGACTCACCCCAAGCTTCAATCATCACCAAAGCCTTGTTCCTATTATTGACAACAGTTTGAGGATCATCAATCAGCTTGACCATTTCATCAAGAACCCTCTCAGCTGCCACCTCCGAGAAGGCCTTCTCACAGTTTTTAACAACTGTTTCAAGCAATACCAAGGCCAAATACTGAACCCTAGGGCTCTTCAACATGATCCTCTTCTTTATACCACGGATCAAATCAACACTGCTGATTTTCTCAGTATTGATCATGTCACAGAGATCGAGATTCATGGCCCAATCAGGCTCCTCAAGGGCCTCAGAGGTGGCATCATCAACAAGTTTTTCAACTGGGTTTGGGCCTTGGAAGAGCTCCTTCATCTTGAAGCTCATTTGGCTCATTCCTTCACTCATTTTACGACCCACTTCAGCCCCCCCAATCTTGAGGCGTTCACCAAAGGCACTAACTTTCTCCATCAAATTATCACTCATCTTTGCAACGGTTTAAAATCCTACGACAAAATTTTTTAACTTGTTATGCTGGCAACTGAAATCTATACATGCCATCAAAATCAGAAGAAATACCATCACATGATTAGTGGTAAAGCTGAAAAGAGGAAAGAAAAGAGAAGGATATTACAACAAAAAATATCAAAGCTTAGTTTCTTCTCTTTTCTTTTCTTACTCCATATCCTCAGAAGCAAGCAGAAAATTTCAAAATAAAAATAAGAGTAAACACTAGTCCCCATAACTGATAATAGGTACAACAAATACAAATCATACAACATAATTTACTTATCTTAGAGGAAAATCCACTCTTCACTTGAGAATTAAAATTCCCAGCTCCTCTAAATTCAATGACAAAATGAAATTCACCATCATATTATAAATTGCAAAAGTTCACGGCAATTGAATCAACAAATATAAGACTTTCAACTCTTCAAAGCAATAATGCAACAAAAATATCCTAAATCAAACTATAAATATTATAGACTAAAGAAAAGCTACTAATCTTAAAAAAAAAAAAAAAGAAAGACAAAAAGACAAAAATAAAAACTAAAACCTATCTAACCACTAATTTGCAAATCTTAAAAATTCCCCTAAAATTTTAAGAAACCAGATCAATAAACCTAAGGATCTGTTCGGTTGCTTGAAAAATGAAATTAGTCGTCAACGTGTGTTTGCAAATATTGGTCAAAGTTCATGTGACTTCACCAGAAGCTGAACATCAATTTACAACTTATTTTCTTTAGCTTTCTCGGCAACCAAACAACCTCAAATGGCAAATATAAAAAATTTAGTTAAGTTCATTCCAATCTTTTTATTTTCTCATCAGCTCAAACAGTAAACGAAAGGAAGTAAATTGATCAGATCAAAGAAAGAAATAAAGCAGAATTTATGAAATTGTTTTTGCAAAATTGATTAAATGAAAATCAGAATAATAATGATAATAATTATTTTGTTACCTTTACAACTGAAAATAGAGCTGTTGAGTTGAGACGACAACGCGCAACGACTCGGTTAAGTTATTGATCTTCCTTGGAGTTTCAGTATCCCTCATGTACGTTATGCAAAATATAATTTATTTTATAATTCGAAATTTTGTTTAATTAATTTTTTTTTCGGTGGAAATATTAATTTATTTTGTTTTTAGTAAAAAGAAACCGCGTTTCTTTGTTCTGAGTCCATGGCACAGCATCATCACTGATGGAGCTTCACTTTCTTATTTTACCTCAGTTTATGTTAAGTATTATGAATAAAAATTTTGTATTTCTTGTAGCGTTGATGTGCTATCGCTTGGGATAATTATTAAATATTATGTTGACATAAATTAATTATATAATTATTTTATCAAGTTTGATTTATAGGAGATAAATTATTTTTTCATATAATGCTACATGTTGTATTTATCTATCTTAGATTGTGGAATAGTATAAATGCTTTGAACTATTTTATATTTTATTGAATTAATACACGACTAATGTAACATATTAAGAAATTTTTTTTATTATTTAATTAAATATTATGTTAATAGGTTTAATTTTTTCACATTGTATATAATAATATGCTGTGGATAAGTATAACTCCAAATAATGTTGTTTTAGCTCATAGTAAAATGAATAATTTTATAACTAACACATGAATGGTCTCTACAATTTGAATTTTAGCTCATAAGATCACAGGTTTATGTCTAAATTAATCAAGCAGTAATTTGATAGTTCATCAAAAGTTATTGGAATTTGTTTCTATCAGTCCGAAAATACGCTTTAGATGAAAAAACAGGAAAAAGAAAAATCTACGACACTGGCAAACTCAAACCATCCATCGCATTTTAAGAGCATTTGCTGAAAATTAAATTTCTTATAAACAGTTAAAATATTCACAAGTTAGTAATTAACTTGTTGGGTCTCATTCCTGATTGATCCAACAATACATTGGCTATGAATCCCTAGAATATCAAGGATATTTCTTTCTCACCCGTCACCACCATTGGCTTGGAAGGACAATTTCTATGCCAATGAAGGATCCGGATCCTTTTTTTTTTCCTCCTCTAATGCAAAAATGAAAACGAAAGGTTAAGATTGAGTTTTATCCAATACTCGCACCTCATATATTAGTATTAGACTTAATTTAGTGGAATCTAAACGTCCATATTCTTAATAAAGAAATCAAATTCCTCAAAACACAGAAATTAGATGTAAAATATAATTTAATCTTCAGTTCACTTTCATCAACCGACCAAAAAAATTATGGAGAACATGGAAAACCTCTCCTCTCCTAACTTAGGTGGCGTTTGTTTTTTCGTCTGAAATCTGAATAGATCTGAATTAGTCTGAATTCTGAATAGATCTGAATGTCTAAATCTGAATAATGTGTTTGTTTTTTTTATTTGAATCTCTGAAAATAAGTATTAAGTTGTTTGTTTTTTAAACTTAAAAATCTGAAAATATATAATTTTACATTTGTACCCTTATTAAATTTAAATGTCAAATAAATAATACACTAAATACCATAATATTTTAATGTTTATAAGTAAAATTATATTCAAGTGAATACATAATAATTTTGGAATTATAATATATAAAAACCATAAATTTTAAATTTTATCACTAATTCTCAATAATAGTACATAATATAAGAAAAAAAAACTAACAAAATGATTGAAATAGTTGATTTGTTATTTCATCTCGAAGTTGTCTCATGTAAAGATGAGATTATGTAGGATAAACGTCTATGGGTGAGTTTTGGAATATGTATGAAAAATAAATTATAAAATAGGGATATTTTTGACATTAGAAATTAATTGACTTAATTCAAATTCTTCTATTCGGCAAAAAGCTAAAAAAATTAGCTTCTTTTATTAAGTCAAAATTATCTGAAAAGTCCTATTAAGTTATAAAAACAAACACATCTAATTAACTTAATTAATTAAGTTAAGTCACTTTAAGTTATTAAGTTAAAAAACAAACGCCACCTTAATTTCTTGCAACCAAACATGCCCTTTTATGACATGTTTGATTTGAACAAATATAAAGAGAGGAGGGGAAAAAAATAAAGAAAAAAAATAAATTTCATATCCAAGTAAATAATAAAAAATGATATTGACTCTCTTTTACATTTATTTTTTCTTATATTCTTTATTTTTTATTCTTCTCTTCACTTATTATTTTTTCCAACCAAACATCACCTTAACGTACCTTTTTATTAAGAGTAGGGTGTGGCTGAGTTATAGCCCATCTAACTTACAACCCAAATGAGTAGTCCGACTGCCATATTATTGATTTTTAGACCTTTTTACATGGACAGTAAATTATTCTAAAAATAACTTAGCAAAATCCATTGTGTAAATTCGAGTCAAAGGGTACATTTATGCGGGTCAAAGTCAACAGATGTTGGGTGATGGATTCTTCTGTTTGTCATTGTCACCGCTGGATTAAGTATTAGCCTTCGTCTCATCAACACGCAATGCTCATTTTATTTTATTTTATTTTATTTTATTTTATTTTATTTTGTTTGAAAATCATGCTGAGAGCTCAGTCTATTTAAGGGAACAAAAAAAAGAAAAAAGAAGCAGGCCTCCCCCGCCGACACGACGTTGCGTTTAGATTTTTTTTTTTCTTTTAACTTTCTGAAAGTTTTTCAATTGTTCTTAAATCTATTTTTGAAAATTAAAGCTTTTTTAATATATTTTAATTTATAAATACGTCCGAATAAATCAAATTAATTCTAAACAGGGAATGTAAGTTACCTTACAAAACTGATTTTATAATTGTATGACTACTATAATCCTTCATTATACAAAAATAATTTCATAATCTTTTAAAGGATCACTCAATGATGTTGTTATAAAAATTACAACATCAATAGTGATATAAATATGTAATATTAGATTTAATTAACGGTTCACAAAATTAAAATTTAGTTAGGAAAATATTTTAATTTTGATTATTTAAAATTTAAACTTAGTAGTTATTAAAATTATTAAACATGCTTTTAAAATATTAAATAATAAAAAGAAACCACGCATAGTTTATCCTCTCATAATTATCTCTTCTTCAACAAAAAATTATTAGATTAATAAACATTGCAACAAATAATTCAACCCAATCTTAGCCAATTAGTAATTTCAAAAAAAAAAAGACAATGAATGAAATTAAGAATTCAAAATTATATTGTAATTACAATTATAAATGACTAAAAGGATATGTATTAACATGTGTTGTTGAAGATTGAATAATTTATATTTTTTATTTTCATATCTAAAATATTTTGTATATTTACATATTTAAATTTTAATATTGATGATTTAGAAAATATTTATCAAATTATAAAAAATAAAAGTATATCCAAGAACTTGATTTATTATATGTTAATTATTAAGTAATTAGTTATAATTTATAAAACTCATAGTTTCATGCGGCATTGTAGAAAAATTGTCTTTTAAATGTAATGTTTAAAGCAGTCTTTTAACTTTTAATACAACCTAGGTCTGAACTAATGTGTAACACAGCCTAGATCCCAACCAAACTGTAATAATAACATTTAAGTTCGAATTGATTTGATGGTGAAAGTAACCACACTACCACGTCAATATTTTTTTTAAAAAAAATGAAATTATAATTTATAAAACCCAAATATCAACAACAAACAGTTTGTGAATGTTGTACATTTTAAAATAAATGCTATTAGTTGTATTATAAAAATAATTAATTTTAAAGAAAATTAATTAAGTGTTTGGTAAATTTTATTTTCAGAAATACTATGAGTTTTAAAAGTAATTATGAATATTTAGTAAATTTTATTGTTAAACTGCTGAAAAAAATATATGACTAAAATACATATATATATATATATATATATATATATATATATATATATATATATATATATATATATATATATAATATAATATAATATAATATAATAAAATTTACTTATATATATAAAAATATGTACATATAATATTTTTAACTGTGTATTATAATAATTTTAACTAAAAATAACATTTATAATATACTGATTTTATTTATTTTTATTTTTTATTTTAAAATAATTGATAATTAAATTTATAATATAATGAAAAAAATTTAATAATAATTCGACCAACAAATTGATATTAACAAATTGATATTAATAAATTTATATTAATAAATTATAACAAAAATTTATTAAAATATTAATTTTATTTCTAATTTGAATAAGGATAATTTTGGATTTAGATAATAATTTTAAGAATATTTATGGAATTGTATTAAAGGATAAAACTGATTTTCAAAATCAAAATTTAAAAGTTATTTAGCTTTTCAAAATCAGTTATAAGAAGGACTAATTTTGACAAAAATAATTTTAATTTTTTTTATTAAATATTAAAATTAATTTTTAAATATTTAAAATTACCTCTAATCCTTCAAAAAATAATCCCAAACGGTACCTAAAATGATGATTAAAGATACGGGCTGATGGGTCAAGCCAGCCTCACCGGGCCCGTTGTTACTACCAAATTCAAACGGAGTCTTAAAATTTCCCCATCGTCCTCGTCTCATCTCAAGACGACGGGTCTAGCGCCTGAACCCCCCAATGTCTGCGTGAGTTCAACGCCGTCCGATCAACAGTCCCTCAGTTGTATGCAGCTACTTAAGGTTTCATTTTTTTTTTAATTTTTATTTCAAGTTTGTTCTCTTTCTTCTGTAGTGTCTACTCTCGATTAACAAAAGTATCAATTTAGAAAACTTTGGTACACAAACATATCAGTGTAAATTTCAAAATGATCCCTAAAATATAATAATTTTTCACTTGTTTTTGAACTGAAAAAATCACCATTTTTATTCCGGTCTCTAGTTTCCAACTAGTTTATTCCATTCACAAGTGACTTGAGCAAAGTATTTTATTAAAATGTGGTGCTTGATCAAATTGCTAGTTTAAATTAAGAGTGACGCTAGAGCTTCAAACTCAACAAACTGGTGCGGCATAACAGTATTGGTTGGATGAAAACACAAAACAATGGAAATAAATCGTGTGGGTAGCCATGTGGTGTTTTCATCTGACCAATAGTATTTTCCCAAGTCAGTTTATAGAAAGAGTGTCCACATTTTGCAATGTTGAGAATTTGAACAATTTAGTAACTTAAAAACTTTTAAGTATTAATTATGACAAAGTAAATTTTTTGTATGAAGCTGTAGAGTTGTTAGTATTTTCAGTGCAAAAAGAAAAATTTAAACATTTGTTAGTGCATTCTGTAAAACTAGGTTTCTGGTTGCTTACAATATAGCACATTGGATATACTAATATGTGGATATGTGTAGAGTTATTGATATTCTATTATACTGATGTTCCATTTTGATCAGGCTTTCCTAGGTAGGCTTGTTGCATCATATGTATATTAATTTTGCATCAGCTTCTAGCTTGATTTTGGCCGAGACTTAAGTACCTGCTGGGGTTCTGTTTGGGCTTGGGAATGATGGGTCTGTCATGGCTGAGCACCATCTTATTTGGCGCTGGATGCCTCGTGTTGGGATATTGCATTGGGAAAGGTTGTCCTGCTTGTTTCTTTGTTTCAGCTAGAAGAGCTAAGAATGCAGCAGTTGCTAATGAAAACAGGAAAAATAAGGCCAAGGAACCTCTTGATATTGAAAAGCTGGCTGATATCCTAGATGATTTTAAAATGGTATGACTTCTTCTTTTCTCTCAATTGACATGTGTGTACTCTTGCTTATAGAGAGAGCTAAAGATCTTGGCAGTGTTCCCCCGTTTAGAACTCAGTGAGCATCGAGGTTCAAGGGATTTTTGGGTATTTAAAATTTATCAATAAGTGAATACTAAAGGTCTATGTTGTGACCTGGATTATCTGCAGGTTTTGGTTGTGAGAAATGATCTTAAGATGGGTAAAGGGAAAATTGCTGCCCAGTGCAGGTAACTATTATTTTTACTCTTTAGATCAAATTTTGTGTTTATTCTTGTCTTTCTCGGTACAAGCTTTGTACATTTATATCTCATATTTTTAAGTATTAGGTGTCATGGGAGATTAGCACCCACCCACCCCCCACCCTATCATCACATGCTTGATATCTCACATGCCTGCTTTAAAATGTTGTCACTGTTTAGCTAACTCTTTATTTGTAGCATAGAAGATGCTACTGTTTGTGATAATTAGAAGAAGTGCCAATTAGGCTGCAAATTATGTGAGTATAACTGTTAAGAAAAGAAGTTGGCCTTCTTACTGGCAAGTAATCCTCTCTTGATTTTATTGGGAAGAAAAGGGGAGGAGAGTTGGGGGGAGGACTGAGGAGGTTTCACTAGTGTGCTACTGTGGAAAATACATTGACCTTGATGATCCTTAATTGTCATATCATTTTAGATTTTTTCACTATTAAACTGCCTTTTTGCTTTGATTAACGATCCAAATCTGTTCCTTCTTTGGATAGTCATGCGACTTTAGGTCTCTACAAAAAGGTCCTATATCGGGCTCCGAAAGCTTTAAACAGGTACAGCTGCACTCTAATCTGAATTTATGGTACACTCTGAAATATGCATTTTGCTTTCTTATTCTTACTCTTTTTTATTAAATTGTGTCAATACACAGGTGGGAGACGTGTGCACAACCAAAGGTGGTGCTGAAAATCGAAAGTGAGGAAGATATGCTAGTTTTGCAAGTTAGTATACCTTAAAAGTCCTTCCTGTGTATTATTCTGCGGCCTTACTTTTCTCTTTTTTGGCTTCGGTTTTAGCTTTGTTATAGTTTATGCCCTTTCTGTTTTGTTTATCTGAACTTGTTTTCTTAACAAAAATCTTTTCTACTTTAACAGGAAAGGGCAAAATCACTTAAATTGCCAACTCATATTACAATTGATGCAGGGAGAACACAGATTGCACCAAGTGAGTCATGGATTATTTTATTTAATATCTTTGGTCGATTGAGATTGATTGTGGTTTTTGGCTGATAACCAATTTTCATGCGAACCAAATGATTTGACAATTTTCTTCTGTGTGATTGTGTAACTAGTCTCTCTCTTTCACAAACTCATGTCTTTTAGTTCTCTTTTTCCTCTGTTCTGGGCTGTGATCAGGCCATAATAAATCTATGACAGTTGCTGTGGTTAGCCAAAAGTAGAATTCAAAATATGGGCTTCCTGATGGTAATTATCATTTATCAAGCCATAATTAAAAAAATGCCCTTTATGAAACAGTGGTAGATCTGGACTTTAGATTGGGAAAGGGAGCTGGAAGAAAATGCATTGAAGAAGTATAATTGGAATGTTGGTACAATAAGGAAGCATGATTTATGAACTTTAAACAGTGGTCATTATTATTAATTCATGCAATCTGTGCTCTCAGATATTTAGTTAAGTATGTTACTTATGAATTTATATGCCAAAAGATCATTGTTGTTTGCTTTTCACTTCCATCGGGAACTAGAAAAATTGATGCCTGTCTCCCTTAGCCAATGAAAGTATTGAGTATTTTCGTATTTTCATCCTTGTCTTTAACTTTTGTTTTCTAGTTTCATACATATGTGTGTGTGTGTGTGTGCATTTGAAAAGTCCAGTTTCATATTTTTACTGTTTCGTGAACTTACTCTTTTCCACGTCCTTCCTTTTTTCAGATTCAAGGACAGTGATGGCTATTCTTGGTAAGCTCAAACTCTTCTGTCGGTTCTCTGAGCTTTTAGTTTTGTTTTATGGAGCCCCATGCTTTCATTATGATTATTGTTTTCATCATCTGTGCACAAGTGCTAATTTTGTGGCTGATTCAAGATATCCAGCTGAACATTACCTTAAATTGCCAGTTTCTGCCTGGTTGGTGGTATAAAGAATAGTACCTTTGATACAGTCATTTTATAGCTTTGGCTCAAATGAATAAATATACAAATAAAGTTTATATTTTCCCGTTTTGTTTTGCGGTTTTGTTGATATATATTGACGATCAATTTGTACAGGACCTGTTGAAGTGGTAGATGATGTAACAGGTGGACTGAAACTTTTGTAGTCACTACTCTCAATTCATGCTGATTCCTGGATATAACGTCTGATACTGGAGATTTATAAGGTAATGTCAGTTACTAGTCTATGGACAACGGTCTGTGTTTACTGTGAATTTTCATCCATCCTCTTTTCAGATTCTTTTATCTACTCCCTGCACAGCCTCATTGGAAATTCATTTCCATTCATTCAATTTTCAACAGCAATTTATGATGATGATGAAAATATTTAGCAATGAACTCAGTTGACAATAAGATTTTACAGAAAGTGATGTTGAACATAATTGGCCAACGAACTTTCTTGGGGTGTGCCGGAAGTTCCTTTAAGATATTTTCATCAAATATCCAATATTTGACTGTATTCCAATTTTCAGATATGAAATTGCTAGTTCATATTCCGTATGAATTCAGCATTTTAGCTGATATTCCATAGTTGACAAATTGTTCAATCTCGGTTTACTTCAGCATATCATCAGAGTTCAAGAGGTATAAGTTTATCGTGCTAATATCATAAGCCATTTTCTTATTTAATTGAAAATTGAGAATCTCAAAGTAACCTTAGACTCCGTTTGAAATTGAAATTAAACAGTTGTATCTTAAAAATTATAATATTAAAATATTTAATAAATATTAACTATTACATAATAAAAATTAATTTAATTTTTTATTTATATAATAAAAAATAATATATCTTTAATAATTTTATTAAAATTTTTATTTAAAAATTATATTTTTTATATATTATTAATTTTTATTTCATAATTACAGTTTTTTTATAATAACTATAACTTAAAAATTACATCATTCCCGACCCATCCCAACATTTTCAAGGAAATTATGGTTTACGTTTGTTAGTGAATTTGCAAATGTCGCCTAATATAATCCTACTCGGTAATTTTACAAAAATGCAAATGGCATGGAATACACAGAGTTCGTGAAGGCTACCGGGAAAACACCTTTTCAATAATTAACTAATAAGATACATAACAACAGGTTAATTAATTATGACCTAACAAATACGGTGGCAAAACATCTCTGCATTATGCTTATGCCTGCAATGATATAGCCGCAGCATTTGTGCGATCAGCTCTCTTAACTTTCTTATGAGAGCTCTCTCTAGACTTGTGTGATTTTCGTTTCTTTGAAGCAGTCTTTCCTTCTGACTCTGTTTGCTCCTTCACGACATTTTCTGTCGTAACCATATCATTAGCATCATGGTGGACGTTAGAGTCTACCAATGATTTGGCCTTCACTTCTCTTGCTTCAGTATTTGGTTCGATAACTGACATTCCCGTTAAAGTATAGTCCAACAAAAATGTACTCCTTACAAGTCTATCGATCCTGCCGAAATGCCGTTGAGTGTATGGAATGAGGCCTTCCAGAATATCGGAAATGCCTTTTATCTGCAGTCTCACGTCAAACTAATCAGGATATACACAATCATAAGCTACATATACATTAAGGCTAAGGGATATTTTACACTGTAAATCAAATTCATTCGGTAGTACAACTGCTCCTTTTGGGTGCCACTACTTTGGGAGAAAAAAATAAACTGTAAAATTATCTTATTCATCACAAAACAATGCATGAATTTTAGTAGTGACGTTAAAGGGGGATTGGGGTATGGGTCTGTGAAGCTAAAAGCAATAATGCCCTTCATTTACTTCCAAAAAAAAGGGGAGGAGATCAGGGACGTCATTTCTCTTAATTTGTTTTTATGAGTCTTTTCCCTGAGCATTCCTGCAAGGATGGTCTGAACTTAAAATTCACCAACAAAACTTAACAATGAGTTTATCACATGCAACCGACAAATAAAGACCGAAAAAAGAAATATTCAATTTCTGCATCCAATATCTAGCCTCTTAAAATTTAGGAACCCAAAATCTTAAAAGGACCTAATGGAAGTCTGATTAAGTCTTAACAGACAACTCTTCAATTTTCTGTGATTTGTTTATTTCTTTATCCCGTAAAACTTGTAACAATAATAACAAAGAAAGAAATAAGATGAGGAATAAATAAAACACAATCACCTCAATAATCTCTGTAGGAGGATGGATGTTGAAAAGCCAGAATAGCACAAACTGTGCAACATGACACAACTTTGGCTTTGTATTCCATTCTCGAACATACTCAAGAAGTTGTCGAATCTCTTCCTTGCCAAGTACATGAAGGGCTTTCTCTATCTGATGTTCTGCTTCTCTCTTCCTGCAACTCACTTGGCTAAGAAAAACGCAACACTACAAAGAAAATAAGAAATTTAGTGCTCACCTGCACACGCTGGCAAATAACTCAAAAAGTTTATGAGGCCTGCGAAGTTCAAATGCTAATTGGATTGCTTTAGTGTAGTCAGCATCCAACACAGCATTTTCTAATTCCTGACCTCTCAAAACTGCTTCTTCCTGCTCGACGTTAAGACAGATAAATCCAATTGTTATTATTTGGGTACGGCAAAACTCTGTTGTCAAAAGATTTCTAAAAATACTTGATGTAATAGCAGAGCGATTAAGGGCAAATTCCACCTAGAAACTTGACCAGAAATTGACAGAACAACTACCATCCCAGATAATCAGATATCAATATTCCAATGCAGGTAATTGCCAAGGTGATGTATGGGCCCACAACACGAAGAAACAAATTACCTCCTAAACCACAAATAAGTACACTACACTTCCATCATAATAACTAATTAGCTGGCAAAACACTTGTCCCTGCACGAAGGTCTTAGGTTCAAGTTCCCCAACTGCTCCTGTTTTAGTGGGGCAGCTCTAACACTACAGAGCCAGCTTTAATCTACCAACGGCTTCTTGCCATGGCATTTCCTTTCTTTCTTGCTCAGAAAGAAGTATACGCTGACTTAGTTTACAAGGATAAGTGTCCAAGCTAGATACACCCGAAGTGCATAATTAACTCACCTTTGGATCCAAGTATGATCACCATAATGAACAAAATACCAAATTAAAGACACAGGCTTCAAGAAAACTAATCCATCATCTGTTCTATACGCCTAAGACAAGCAATAAGGCACACAAACAGTGGATGAAACAACTCACCTCTTTTCGGAAAGCTTCCTCTTTCTCAGCAGCGGTTGAATCATGCCACAGATTAACAAGAGCATCACTGCCACCAGTTGCAAACATTTCTGTCTTCTTCCCAACAGCCAAGGCCCAAATCTGCAAACCACTGTCCTTATAAGAAAAAGAAAGAACAACAAAATTCTTGTGGAGAAAGAATATGATATACAATGAAACTTTAGACAAGGTTTTAGCACAATGAACATGATTATGCTGGGAAAGCAGAAAGATATCCTATCTTGGATAACATTGAAACAATTCTATGCATTTAGGAAGGGTTACTTTAACAAAAAATGAACAACAACAATCTCCCAAGAGAAAGTAGTCCAGATTATTCACAACAAATACGAATTTCATAGAAAGCATATTGAATCGCATTCACAATTTAAAAAGAGACTCAATCTAAAACCAAGTCTATTTTCTGAAAATATAACCATCCAAACGTCTAAAACACTATTGGAATACCCAGCCAGAAGTTTGAGGTGAATTCAAAATACTTATGGGATCACCTATCCCTAACCTAACCAGTTGTAATTCCACGAGTTGCACTGAGTTAACCCTAAGTGTGAACCATACATGCTCATTACATTGTATAGCATCCCAATCGCACAGGGAAATCCTTCAATTTATTAAAATATATCAAGTCCATGTTAACTAGTTACCAGAACTCAGCATGTATAAGACACTACATCGTAACAAAGGACAGACCACCAATTAACAGAGAGAGATACAGAGAGAGAAAGGAGGAGGAAGGGAGAAAAGTGAAGCACAGATTACAACACGGACTTAACCTCTTTCTCACTAGCATGCAAAAATCAACAGAAATGCATAGAATTTACTGAATTTCGAAAATTGTATTTTATAAGATCTCAATTAGTAAGCTAGCTATACAGAATAAGGAAAAGCAATGATGGTAAATATAAAATAAGGAAAGAAGTTCTGCACCTTGTCCTCGTGCTTATCATATGTGGCAATACATTCACCAGTTCTGACTGTCCACAATTTCACCAGACCATCGGCACCTAAAAACATAATTATTGAGTTTGTTGAATATGACACTTCAATCAAGTCAGGTCAGCATACAAAAGTAACACTCATTACCACAAGAAACAATTTGGGCCCCACGTGTGAGAAAAGAAGCTCTTAGTACACTTGATGTGTGCCCTTCAAATGTTTTTAAACATGAACCATCAGATATCGACCACATCTTAATTGTTTTGTCACCAGAAGCTGTTATAACAACTTGATCAACTGGTGAAAACTCCACAGACCAAATCCCTCTTTTATGCCCTCGAAGAGTAACAACAGACACCAGATCTGGAAGCCTCCAAACACAAGCAGTACGATCCTGACCACCAGAACAATCCAGGCAAAGATGTAAATAAACTTACAAGACCAACCGTCATACGCGCGCGTGCAAGTGTGTGTGTGCAAGCACAAAATCCAGTGAGCCTAAGTAACTGAAAATTATTCAATAATTAATAAAATTAATCGCAACTAATGGAAAACTGTCTTGGCATTTTTATAAAATTGATTTATAAAGATCTGGGCATTAGAGGTGAATACATGGTTCTGTTTCCTTGTTTATTTATTTACTTTACATTTTCTTGAAAAATTTTGTATTCTGTTTTCAAACTAAGAAAAAGAAATGCAACTAATTAAAAACCACCATTGATTCAAAGATAAAAAAGCACCTCATAAGGTACTGACCTGAGAACCAGTGCAAACCAAACTATCATTGGGTGCGACAGCCAGAGAATTTATATCTTTGCTATGAGCAGCTACTACTGCTTTAGCTTTCAGGTTCATCGGCTGTTCCACATCATCTGAGAGACCATCGAAACTCCAAACCTTGATGGTATGATCACTGAACCGCAGGTGAATATAGCTAACTTAGAGACATGTTAAAGTGGAAAACACACATATAACAGTAAAAGAAAGGGAAAGAATTAGAATTGTCCAAATTTCAGCACCATCTCACATGACAAGAATTTTATACGGAGAAAAGGTAAAAGCAAGTGTAAGTCCTGACCTACTGCCACTAACAAAAAAATTTCGCAACTTCTTAGAAAAAGCAACTGCTCCAACAGCTCCCATATGGCCTGTGCCCACTCCAATACAGCATCTGCTTTCTGAATCCCACAACCTTACCTGCAGAAAGAATGGAATCAGATATTAAGTAGCAGAGTACTTGCAAGAGAGGGATACACATATGAACTGAACAACAAAAACAACTCAAGCAAAGTAGATAGCAAATGAAAGCCATCTTATTTATGGCTGGAGGCAATCAGAGCGCTAATGACAAGCCCAACCACTTTATGACCAAAAGAAGACAAGGAACTTACACTGTTGTCCTTACTTCCCGTTACGATAAGGATTTTTCTAGAACTCAATGCACAAGTGTCAACGCACAAAATAATTTCACTATGGCCTGCCAATACATAGGAACATGACATGGATGAAAGATCATACACTTGAACCTGCATGTATATGAATTCAAAATCATTAGGAACCAAAACCTTGAAATTGAACTGGTCAAGCATTATGCAGGTATTAGGGCAAGTAATATCCAGGGAATTTTTTCCCTCACATCAGAAGCAACAGCACCAGGGAGCTCATCTGTATAGTTAAGAGTTTATTTGTAACTGTAAATTGTTCATTATGCACGTATTAGGATAAGTAATATCCTAGGAATTTTTTTCCCCACATCTGAACTACATACTACTCAATGCTAGCACCAAGGAGATGAGCTATACATTTAAGGATTTTTTTGTTAACTGTATATTGTACTTCGCTTAATATTCATCACATCAGGAAATATCATCCGCCATAATGAAACACTAGCTAGAGAGGAAGAGGTTTGAACATAAATAACAACATTTTGGACAAAATGGAAGATAAGCGAAGATCAATAAATAACAAATAAATCCTAGTATAAAACTACAAAATTCATTTATAATTATGTTAAAATGAAACAACAAAAAATTTCTAGAGAAACCTATTTTACATTTGTTTACATTCACTCAGGATAGAGGCGGCTGCATAAGAAAAAGGAATTCTAAAGTAATAAGACAGATATTTATCACACTTACATGGGAGCTACTTTGGCACACATGATGAACTCCTCAATACATATTTATCAGATAATTATACACAATAACACTTAAAGACACCTGGCACATTCAAAAGAATAAGGGTCGAAAAAAAATGTTCTTTTAAAATTCAAAATTCATAAGTAACAATTACAGTTAATATTCAGCATACCTGAATCCTCCACTGGCAAAATATCATAACTTGAGATTATTTTTAATTAAAATGAAAAAGGAAATATTATGAGAAACATTACCTGTTCAATATTAGTAGCAACAGCAAGATACTGCTCTTCCTCCCCCAAAAACTTCAAATCCAGTATCTCCTCGTTATACCCTACGAGCCTTTTGCTCAGAATCAACTCCAGTTTTTTTTCAGGAACTTCAACCGGGGTATATAAAAGAAGCTGCTGATCAGCAGTCGCACAAAGCAGTCCTTGATTTGAAGGAAGCACAGTAGCTGCAGTAAAGCCCCTTTTTGAGTCATCCATCTCAGAGCTAATGGTAACATCTGAGGACTTTTGTTCATATAGGCAAGCACTGTTGAAATTAATAAAACCAAAATCAAAGAAAAAAATACGAAAAACATTTTATGTAAAATGACGCCAGATTCTTAATATTAGAGGATGTAAAACAATCGCCTGATAAATAAAATATTGTGTATGCTCAATATTCCAAAGTAATTAATAGCCATCACGCTTTACCTATCTGCATTCCACATGCGCAGAATCCCTCGTTCACCAACAGTGATGAAATAAATTTCTAGTGACCTGCGTTTTTTCTTTATAGTCTGCTGATTGTATGAACTTACAAATGAATCAAAAGCACTCCCAGGAGGAATGACACACACAGCTTCAACCATCTCATATGTTGGCACAGTCAACTTGCAGCTGTAGTCATGAAGGTCCCACAAGTTTACAACCTGATATAAAAATACGTTAACTTTTGGTTGAAAACTTAATCTTGCATATAAGATGATAGCTATAGGTGAGTCCACTTTTATCAAAGTAGGCAAATCTGTCAAATGTATGAAAAAATAACAGCATAGAAGCAGAAGCACATCTCAACGTAACAAGATGAACTTTAAAATCTTCAATGGTTGGTTAGCAAGTTCAATCTGGGATCCAAGTTCAATGCCTATGTGGGAAAGAAAGATGCCAGATAACAAAAGAGATAATACATTGTCAGCAAAATTATGGAAATGTACAGGAGTAAAATAAACATGACAAGTTGAGAAATCATTACTGGAGGGCACTTCTTAACAGTGCATAATTGATGTTCTGTATGTTTTCACAGGAAATAAAAGAGTTCTAATAGAATGAAAGGGAAAGCGATGCAAAAGCGAACCAGAAGTGCACAAGGGCTACCTACAGACTGTACAAATTAAAATCAGCATATCCATATTCCAAAGTGTACACCAGTCCCAAAATTCACAAAAAAAAAATGACGGGAGCCCCAATAAAAGGATTAACCCAAAATTCTTAGGGCTAAGGCCTAAAAAGTAGCCAAAAAGAATGTTTAAGATGCCTCCTTCTGGAAGCAGCCTTCTCCTGGAAGCAGCCTTCTCCTTCAGTCGTGACCATCACAGTATTTACATGTCAAAACTAGAATGACCATCTAGGTCAAATAGTCATATTCTTCTAAAAGAAGCTGACTGCTATGCGCCCAGACACCCCCCCCTCAAAAAAAATAAAATAAAAGAGAGACTGACTCTTACTATCCCAATTCAGGAAGACAGAAATTGCCTTGGTCCAACCAAGAAGGCATGGGAGTATTGGATGTCCGAAGGTCAAGTTAACGTAGAGACTACCCACCTAGAAAGAAACAATTTGGTCAAATGAAGACAGAGTAATGTGAGATATTATGTGACTCAATCAGAAACCATCAATTCACAAGATTTACTGTCAAGTTTCACCAGATTCCTCCACCCCCCCCCCCCCCCCACCCCACCATCTTAGTGGAGGGAATCTGGTTCAGTCCAAGCAAATATTGAAACAAACCAAACTGCCCATCTATTTACTTGTTTCATATACAAACATACATGCAGACATCACTAAGGTGATAATGCTCAGTCTTTGCATAATTTGTCCTCTTCGCTAATCAAATACACCAACATTAACCAAAAGAAAAAGGGGTACATAGAGAGGAAATCCATTAATTTAAAGGCTTAGAAAGGCAAGGAAATTGATTTAAGTTTGATGCAGGATATATAAGCTTCCAAAATTGAAGCAGTTCCGCTCAGCTTCCCATGCACGATCTACATCCAAATTTGCAGCCAATCATGTGCTTCAAAATAAACCCATCAAATTGAGTGGATTGATGATTCCATGTCAAATCTCTATACGACATTTTAAGGCAAGAACAAAATCTATTGAGATCCTAAGAGATTTTCTTAGAGAAAGCTGAAGCACAGATAAATGCAAATGCTGATCTTCCAGATGAATAACATAAACATAGATGCATCTAAACAACCAAATCTGTGAAAAAGGGCATTTTTGCAAAAAAGATGAATAAGAGATTGAGCCTTGCCTTATCCCTTCCAGCACTGAGCAATATCGATCTGTCACTAGATATAGCCATAGAAGTAACTGTTGAGAAATGCTTATCCAAAGTTGCAACACATTTCTTGGCTAAAAGATCCCAAACTCGCACAGTCGCATCATCACTACCAGAGAAAAGCTACAAGAAAAAATAAAAAATCAGCTTTTCAAAAACACTGTATATATATATATAAGGATGCTAAAATGAACAGAAAAGAGAAATATCTGACTTATATTTACAGTAAACCCTTCCATCAATTTGGAACATCTTGAGGAAAATTTCCAAATTTTCAAAGCACAGCAAATTTCTAATTCAGACACTGGATTTAAGAAAGTAAAACGAGCATTCAAGCAATATAGATCACATTAAATAAAACAAGAATAACAGATTTGAATAAGCTATCGTTGCATATAACAACAAAATAAAGTGTGGAGGTGAAATGTTCTTAGAGCGGGACTTACAAGAGATTTATCTGTGTCAGGATGAAACAAGATACTACTGACAACTCCCTTATGACCTTTGAAGTAATGAGTGCAAAAGCCACCGTCGACATCCCAAACAAGAACTTTCCTATCAGCTCCTGCAGTTGCAAGCAATCCACCAGACGGGTGACATGCCATTCCAATCGCAGGACCGTCATGGCCCTTTTGATGCCACGAAAAAATACAATTCAGTACAAAAACATTTTCCTTCAATTTTTTTCAGCAATTAAATGAATTCAATCTCTTCATGGAACAAATGTAAGAAAAATTACCTTCCAGGAGCGCAAACATTTTAGTGTTGATAAATCCCAAACCCTAATTTCCCGACTGTGACCAGAAGAGAAGAGCAGCTTATCGTCGGGACTAAGGGCCAAGGCCGTGATTGTATCCGACGCGCCTTCAATTGTTGACTTTATGGAGGCATTTGATGAGTCCACAATGTTGATAGACTCGCCGCACGCACACGCGATGAACGAGCCGTCCGATGAAACCACCAACGGCCCACCACCGTAGAACTGTTGTAAGACAGTTTGGCATCTGTAGTTCTTCTTTAGCGGTAGGGACGCCATTGCGGACCCGTCAACTCAGGATTAGTCTTTATCGGGTCAGGACTTCAACCCGGATTTCCTGTAACAAGAAGAGCGACAGTGACCTGCGAACCAACGAACCTGTGGCTACTACGACGCTTAGGCAAATGGCAAGCCACAGACTGCGCAGCGACTGTAGGTTGGGACTTGGGGTTAGGGTTTAGGGTTTAGGAAAGTAGGAATTATCGATAATTTTCTCTCTCTTTAAATTTCATTAGAAGAATATAAAATAATTTAAAACGGGCGGGTTCGAGTTTAAACGGGCCACGGGTACACCCGGGCATGTAATAATTTGCAAGTTGATCTTCTTGTCGTATTTATCTATCAAAGACATTGTCTGGTAAAATTATTACGAAACAATGTGTCTCACGTGGTTCAATTCATTTCCCAGCAACCACTGCCTTCTACTTTCTTGGAGAGTTTCCATCCAGACAATCTCATCCTCATCGTCATCAAACAATGATAATGGGATTAAATCAACGGCGGAGATGGGTTCTGGATTTGAAGTTAGTGGTGATGGTGGGACTGGGACTATTGTTGGCCATGGCACAACACACAGTGCAGCTGAGGAGTAATCACCCAATGCATGGGATTGTTGATAGAGTCAACGAAATTGGAGGGCCTTATATTGGACTTGTCATGGCTTATCCTCCCGAAGCATTGGCTCTCATCACTTCCGGTTTATTTGTTCACAACTCACTAATCCCCTCCATTGACCTGGCTGGTAGTATACACTTCACACTTCAAAACTTCATTTTTATTTTTTATTTTTTGATGAATATGAATGTGTGTTTTCTTGGTTAATTCTTAGGAAGAAGATTCAACGTGGGGAAGATTAAGAACGTTGATGTAATCTATGTAATGACTGGGGAGCAAACGGTAAGCTTCTTAATTAGTATCCAGTAGAAATACTAGGATTTTTGGTTCCATCAGGTTATGACAATAATATAAACCTTACGACCAAAACATAAAATTTTTCATAGACATAACAAATATATATATGTATATGTGGAAGACCCTTATTTTTCATGAATATTTTTGGCCTGAGACCTCTTTTGGTTTCTGAATCTAACACAACTTTAATTCATGCACATCTACATATCGGTCAAAGTCTGACCTTTAATTGGAGTAGTAGTTAGCTAAATGCAGGTATAACAGTACAAATTCTACTTGATGCATTTGACATTCGGGGGGTAGTCCATTATGGCACAGCTGGAAGCAGTAATAATTCTTTGTCCTTTGGTGATGTTAGTGTGATGAAGTATGTTGCTTTTACGAGTTCTTGGAAATGGAAGGTATATGATATATTTGCAGTTAACTTGCATTTTTAAAGCCGTCATTGGTCTGTCGGAGGGTATGTTGTTAATTGTATCTATTTGTTCTGCAAAGGCATTCAAGTCGGAGACAGGTCAATTACCAGAACTAGATTTTGGAGCCTTTAATCTTCCAGCAAGAGGGAAGAATTTGCTGGCAAAGGTGGAGTTCACGCCAAGCCAGTTATATTCTGGTGGTAAACCAATGGAAGAGTTTTTCTGGCTCCCTGTCGATTCAGAGTGGTTTGATATTGCCACCCAACTTCAGGTATGTCTTCTGTTGATGAAAGGGCATTCTAAAATTTTTCTGACTTTATTTGATAAATTTCTGTGATCTGCTATAGGATTTAGAGTTACAACGATGTTTAAATGACACATATTGCCTACCAGAGACACCAAAAGTCATTGTTGGATTGAGGGGTTCAACTGCAGATATATTCCTCGATAATGCAGCATATAGGGAATTTCTTTTCAAACAATTTGATGTCTCAACCGTTGATGAAGAGAGTGCTGCCATTGTGATGGTCAGTAACCAATCAAACACAAAATTCATTCAAAATTGTTCCTACAAACTTTAGTTTTTGTTATGAATCGTGTTGAATTTTTTATGTTATGCAGGCGTGTCTGTCAAATGCAGTGCCCTCTATTGTCTTCCGAGGAGTTTCTGATTTAGCAGGTGGCAGTGACAGACTGTTGTCAATCAGCCATATTTCATTAGCTTCTGTCAATGCTTTGAGGGTTGCAGCTGAGTTTATTGCGCTAATTGATAAGAATATCTTAGTCCATGATCAATAAAGACAGTTATCCTATGCATTTTGAATGTTAATCATTGAATGAAATTTGAGGCTTCTACTTCTATTTCTGTTTTCTGTACTTGTATTCTCGCTTTTCCTGTGAAAAAAGCAATCGGGTAAAGAGTGTACTTCTAATGCTATAGTCAGCTATTCAATCAAAATTGATGAGGGGTGATCTCTGAAATCTTGAGGCAACTGCTAAACTTTCTCTGTTGGGCTCTCTGCATCAGGTTCAGGTCTTGTTGCTGCCCCTGGAAAAATGAATTTAGAAGAATTCTTCACATCTTGAAATGCTCAAATCTTCCTTACCTAGCTGTTCCGGGCAAGTCCTTCTCCAATGCAAGAAATTATATTCAAATGGCGGGACATTATTTCTTCTTCCTCAAACTTTTTCGCTACTACTTCCACTTCCTGTATATCCTTCCTTAAAAGGACAATTCGATTGTACCCACATGAGCAATGTCGCGACTTAAACTCTGAATATCCAAGAAAAAATAAACGGTGTCAAATTCAATAAGCTGCTGAGCTGACTAGAATATCAGGAAGTTAAAAATGTATGCATTGCTGATACCATGAAAAAGGCACGTGTATCGTTGGCATGACTTGCACACAGTAAAAGCCAAGTAACAGTCGCGTTTGCACATATCACAGACAAAGGATCCTTGGGAATTTAGTAAATATTCAAATGGCATTTTCAGATTGTTTAAGCAAAATAGAGCACTGTTCAGAGATCTTATATGGTGTAAAACTACAGCCTTAACCGACGATGGGATTTCTGAGGCTTCATGTTCTGATACTTCTTTGAAAAGAAGTTCTTGATAAGGAAGGATCACCATCTTGCGGAGACGTGCATAACGCTTTCCAGCCTCTTCTCCAAAGGGAAACCAATCTCTGATTGCAAAGTTCACAGCCTCACCACAGTTAAAACCTGCCATAGTACAAATGAAAAATGAAATTTGACCGAAAATTTTATAACACAAAAAGACTTAAACATTATGCAGCAGGCGAGGATTGTGAGAAATGGTCAATGGATATCTTACCATTACTAAATCCAGCATGATATACTTTAGGAAAGGTGATGACAAACTCCCCTGGCTTCTGCACAGCCTTGTAAACGGATACGCCATTGTCCAGCAATATCTTAGGAGGAAAAATTGTTGTTTTCTGTGCAATCACTTCGAAAGCTCCATCCTCTCCAGCAGCTGATAAGATGTCTCGAGAGTACACATGATTGCGGGCTACCTTCTCAAACTGAAGAGCATGATGTTCAGGAACGCCATACCAGGTTTTGGGGGCACCAGAGTGATGATAATTGATGCTGAAAATTGAAATAGTGGTGGATCTTAGTATGAAGATTGTGTAAATTATAGAAGCAAAGAAGAAGAGATAGAGAAACAGACCCGTGTACCTGTATAAGTAGTGATCTTCCACATGCCAAGCAAACATACTGAATAGCATACCGATGTAAAGCATGGGATCCGTAATTCCCTGGATTCACATGGACTAAATTTAGAAAATTGCTCAAAAATAACAATAAGAAGAATGAACTGAGATTGGATTGAACTCAGCATACTGGGATTATATGTTCAAGAAAGCGAAAGACAGATTGTGGCCGCCCCCGTAGAGCCTGAGATCAAAGAAATAAAACGTAAACAAACTGAAAGATGCAAAATCGAAGATGGCTCGTTACCCCAGACAGCATTACCTTCAAATGCCATTTGCATTTTCCTAGCAGATCATTAGGATCTGATGAAAAGGCACTGCCTTCAATATTGACTCCATACTCAACCGTGCCTTCCCTTCCATGAGTCATTTCAAGCCAAAATTTCTTTTCCACATACGAAGGAGGAAGATCCCCAAGACGAGGAGATTGGCGCTTAAGCATCTTAGTTGCCTCACTCTCAAAGGTATCAAAGGTATATTTTCTGTATGGAAACCCAAATGCTCATAAATATCAGATGAAAAAAAAAACACAAAAATAAAGCAGCAGGTTTAGAGAACCAAACCTGCAGAAGAAGCCGCAATGCATTACCTTCCCCCCGCAAAGAAGACACCCGTATCATTTGCATTCCATTTAGGGAGCCTAAGAGGCTGGATATAAGTCTCAAATTCAAAGCCCTTTGCCTCCTTTTTCAGTTCATCAGCAGCAGAAACAGAAGCCTCCACAGGAGATATAATTTTGCAAATGCCTGAAATACGAAATTTTGTTGGACTAATTAGCTTGACAGATACAATATTCATTTCTCATATCAATTACATAAGAATCTAACAACATCATAAAACACATTAAAGGAACACGATATCTGACGGTAACATACCGAATTGGGATGCTTCAAGGGCAATCTTTTGTAGATAAATGAAAGGATCATCAAACTCTTGCAATGTTGGATAGTATGCAGGACAATCTGAAATTTTATGTGTCCAATCTACATCGGAAAATTTAAACTTATATAACTCTTGATCGGAAACTGAACTCCTGTTACGCGTGGTCCTTGGACGTGCCATTTCTTTTTCTCTTGCCGTATCTGAAAAACCCTTTGAATAAACCCCTTGCTTCCCTGAATGCTGACCATGCATTGAAATAAATTAAACACGTTATATCGTACCATGCATCTACAGAGGTTTATGACACTTGTTAGAACATAAACAGCATAGAGTGAAGACAGAAATATGGGCATTACTTGGCAGACAAAGAACTAATTCATAAATGTCATCAAATTTAAATCAAAGAACCATGGCAAGACTCTCTAATTTGAATTTGAAGATTCATGTGAATTTGAAGAACCATGGTTTGATCACAACCTTATACACTGAATATTTTATTCAAAAACCCTTTCCATGAAAATCTGATTGTTCAATGCTAAACCAACTTCCCAATAAAATAGCCATTGGAGATTTTTACAACAAGATGAAGATTAAGAAACAATGCTGATATGTTAGAAGTCATAAGATGAAAGAATCATTTTTCAACAATATACTTGGCATCATTCACAATAAAGGGTACAATTCAATTTGATAAAATTAGAAAAATCAAAAGAAAAAAAGATTGATGATCTTGAGAAGAAAGAAAATGTACATTTTCTGGCAATAATCAGAATCTTTTGGAAACATAAATACCAGAAACAGAGGACAAAGATAATCATTCACTGAGACCTAATAATAAGCAGAAGAGAATATAAGAAGTATTCACATTGATTCTAATGCAACATATTAATCAAAGCATTGTGCTTTTCTTTTCTTTTCTTTTCTCTTTTTTCGGGTCATTTATATATTATCTTCTAGGAAAATAGAAGCAAGAATTAAGTTATGAAGATTCTTTTCTTTTAGTTTCTTGGCAACCAAACAGAAACATCCATGCACCAAACGAAAAGGACTAGAAAAGGGCATGGAGGAGACATGATTACCGGTAGAAGGCCTCTTTAATTTTCTGGCGAGAATAAAAGGAAAGATTTTCTGGGAAAATTTTGATGGCAAAAGAAAAGAAAATCTCAACGAAAACGAATACAAAAGAAGAGATTTCAAATTTACTGGGTTTCCCGGGTATTTTATGCATGCTCTTGCAAACCGTCATGTTGTTAAGTGAAAATGATTTGATGTAACATTTCACACTGTACTACGAGACTATGAAGTTTGCCACGTCATGTAAATCACACGTGAAGGAAATTGAGTGGTCATGCTTGTTACAATCACGTAGCAGTGCGGCATCTGATAAATAAGCCGTTAGGCCTGCATCTGATAAGTAATTAACAGTGTGGGCGGAAGTTTCATTCAGTTGCCGTTTTGTTTTTCTTTTGTTTTATTTATTTATTTATATGTTTTTGTTATTTAAGGAATTACCCGGTAAATTTATATGAAGCTCATATTTTCAATTTATATGCTCTATCTATTGAACCAATTAATATATTCTATCAATTACTAGAATAAGTTATCTAGTATATGCTTTTCAGATATTTTAATAAATAGTCACTTCAACCCCAACAGCACAAAAATGTTCACTAAGAAGTTGCTCGAGTTTAAAATTGGGAAAGCTTCAACTTAATTATAGTTACGAGAGTATCCATTTTGTCTATTTATGAACCTCAGTGGATCAATATTTCCAGCATCGATTATATTTGCATATTCACCTCTCTGATTGAGTCGTATCAAAGGTTAGGATTTTCATGCTCTAGTACTTCTTGACGATGGTAATCCATCAAATCCTGCATTGGAAGCAATTGCGTACACATGCATCTTGAGAGAATGCTCAGCTGAAAAAATTGAACATTAAGCTTTACATCATTGCTTAGGAGTCGCAATTTACCCAGCCACTCGATGAGGGGGCAGCAATTCCAACCATGATAAAAGCATTGTTGACGTAATTTATTGAGTAAAAATAATCTTCTCTCTTACAAAATGTGAATGAAATAAATGTTCTTTGATTATTAATGAGAGTAGTGTGTGTGTATATACTGTTTTATAAGATTTAACGTAAACTGATCCTAATAGTAGTTTAATTATAAATATCAGTAATAGTCTCATGTAATATGAGTTATATTCTGATTGTAATATCAGTGTGTTAAAAAAAATCTTTAAAAGGGCTTCCGCTGATCGTGACGACAACCATGGGTGTCTTTGGCGGCAGCAACAGAACTACTCAATTAGGGTTACTTTATTATGACAGTTTTATGAGTTTATGTAACCACTAGTCTTTATAGACGGATGATATGGATTGGCAAGCACCACTTGATAAGCATTATGTTCCTGCTAGATGTCCACTGCCTACTAGCAGGAACATGAAGATCAAGATCACGATTACAATATTTTACGTGGGTTTACAAGATGAATGTCACACTATCACTATACAATGTGCTGTGATGGATGACAGTCAATAAATAGTCTTTAGTCATCTGTACATCATGATCATAAATCATAACAAACTCTCCCACGCAGTACTTTGAACAGATTATGCGATGATTCAATAAGACAATTGATAAATAAATATAGTAATAAATGTTCACTCACTTAATACGAGCCACACTTTTTCCCGGCTCTTGCATAGTGATCGGAAGAATTTTTACATTTTCTATGAAAATGAAACTACTACATTAACCTACAAGAAAAATCCTATTAGTTCTTTAACATATGTCGAATAGAAAGTAGGCACAATTTTAAATTTAGTGAAGCCGAGGTGCATGCAAGCGCTAACAGAACAGAACGTTTATAAAAATTAAATAAACAATAATAAATAAATGATAAATAAAATAAAAAATAAAAAAATTCAAGCAAGATAATAATGACTGACAAGAAAGGAGCCAGAATTTAAGCAATAGGTAATGAGTTGGTTGCATGTTGAAGACAATAGACTAAACACATTAGATCCAGCAGACATAAGATAAGAAAACTTATCAGGAAGCATAAAATAAAGCAATTCATTGAAGACGCTATACATTCATTAAGGGGATAAAGTATCGTTCAAATCTTATCCAAACCAAGAGATGAATCTACTCATTGTATGTGCTTGGGTATTTTTCCCTCTTGTAAAAGGGAGAGAGCATACTCAGCAGTGTTGATGAGATCTCGAATGTTGTGAATGGATCGCTCTTCAGACCCAACCATGAATATGGCCCGAGCCTCTGCTTTCTTTGCAAGTCTTGCTGCTAAACTAAGCTCCAATTTGGGAGAGTTGAGGCTCCGTAAGATCTGCCGATACAAAGATAGTACCCGCCTCTGATGTTTAGAGTCTATTGCTGTGGCCCATATTAGACCCTTCATATCTACGTACTCATCAAAGGCAGAGAGTTTTAGTAAGCGGCACTAATGAGCTAAATCAAGAGAATTTTCATTTCAAAATATGTAGGTTAACAATTCTTTTGTGACATACAACATGATATGCGCAGATTATATCAAATGAGAAGAAAAAACCAATAAACACAACTCAGATAATGAGGTCAAGGAAGCCACTTCTGCTGATCAAGGTCTGCAATGCTTTTATTCAAATATTATGAGACTGAATCTTAACCTTAGCAAGCAATCACAAGTTTACAAATTCCTAGGACTCAAATGGGCTACCTGAATATGTTCATCATAAACTATTTTGGTATTTCAGTAGCAACCACTAGATGAGTAATTTTGCTCAAGAGTTTTATTTTGTCAAGCTTTGCCTATGACAAAAAAGCTTACTACAACCGTATATCAAAGCTCGTAATCTGCCAATTGGTTACAAGAAGCATAGATGAATTATATGTTTTTGTGAGCTTATAAAAAACATGACCTCATAAGTTAAGCTTAAATATAAAGTTATACATCCTTATTATTAGACTAGATTTGTTTTCATATATTCACCACAAATACTTAAAGATTGTTTCAGTCTGGAAATTGCTGTGTAGAGATTGAAGCTATAGTGAAAAACCTTATTAAAACGCACCTAGCAAACGCTTCCCATTAAAACAACAGACCAGAGCAAAAAGATCGTTTGAAGTATATCAACCAGCAATAAAAATAGTAAGTGTCCCATCGCATATACGACTAACATGTAAACTCCAAACTAATCTTTGTTTATTAATAAAAAGACTCGTCGGTACTAAATAACAAAGTAAATACAAACAAAAGGGGGCCTAAATGAGTATAAACCAGATTGGTAAAACTGATTTGGGACATTATAAAATGAGGCCAGTTAAGTCAATCATTTTATCAAACATTTGATGATCAATAATTTCCACTTATCTATAAGTTCAACATATAAAAAAGGTGGAAAAAAAACAAACAAACAAACGTTCAACCTCAGTAGTCTAAATAAGAAAAGAAATCCACGTAACATTACATCACATACACATCCTGACCAATATTTTGTTAATGATACCTTTCAAGCAATTCATCAAACAGCTTTATGTTATAGACACAAAAAGCAAACAGAGTAGATAGACCTCTCTTTATTTTCCGTTAAAGTAAATAACATATAATTACCAATTTTAAATGAATTCCAACAATGATAACTACGAAGAATGAAATTTTAATGGCACGTGAAACTTACCTGGTCGGGCAGCAGTGATCGACCGTCGGTGGTGTGTGGCGAACAATCGACAGCAGTGGCGACGTGTTGAAGCGGCGGCGGCGGCGGGACTTGGCTGGTTCGAACGGCCGATAGGAGGCTTCTTTTGATTCTATCTTTTAATTTGAGGAAACATAATACAGAAAAGAATCCGGATTCAAACAAGCGGACTCACCTGCATCCGAATCAAGATTTGAGTCCGTGTTACGTACCCGTATCTATATTTCAAAGGGTCCGGGCGGACAAAATGTGGATTTGGATTGTTCAGTGCGGATCCGCTCGGATCTTAAAATGCTAGCTTATAAGCTAGCTCTACTGTAAAACCCACCATTTGTTTTCATATATCCAAGCCCGAGCCCGACCGGACGCGACCAATTGCCATTCCTATTTATAAGTGGATTCTTCATTAATTAATTCCAGGCAGCGGCTATTTTAAAAGATCAGGCGTAAGATCTGATGATGCATATGATAATACAAAGACGATAAAGTTTGTTATGTACTACTGTATACTATTCCACTGCCAGTCCAACACCTTCTTCGTTCTCTGCCTTCAATCATGGCCCTTGATATTCACAATTCATGTCATTCTTCTGGTGACTTCTTGCATGAGTCTTATTGAGCTTGTGCCTCGGCTCTCACGCATGGTGGTAAATTTTTGGTTGTGCTTGTGTTGTTAGAGAGGAATGAAGTGCTGGCAAAGTTTGAAGATTTCAAATCAATCGTTGATGATCTAATCCAAGTACAGGAATAAACATTTTGCAATTGACAGACGATGCAAAATAAGTAAGTAAATAAATAAATAAAAGACAATTTTTTTTCCTTCTTGAGCATTATATGCAAGAGTGATCATATTTGGTCTCCTCATTTTATTTCATCATGGATACCCATTAGTCTTAAAATGAAAATAAAGGACAAAAGTTATGTTTGTATTTTCATTCCATTGAAATCCACCAACCCTATACTTTTTCTAGTATATTATAAAAGCTTAATCTTTATTTTTTTGGAAATAAAATTCCATTCATTCCATGAAGGCTCCAGCAATTAGTGTGTAGTACAACACAATCTCATATTCTTCTTCTTTTATTTTTATTTTATTCTTCACACTAAAAGATAGAACTTTAGAAATTTATTTGTCTCAAAGAACCTCCACTCGTGGACACTTATATAACATAGTATTAGTTTTTTCTTTTTTGTTAAATAACAGGTGATAAATTTTCATTTGAAAGTGTTGATATAAAATTCTAACCAAAAAAAGAAAAAAAGAAAAAGAAAGAGAGAGAGAGAGAGAGAGATGATACAGTGCAATGCAATAGATGGTGAAAAGAAAAATGTGGCCTCATGAGATAAAAAGGTAATTTAAAAAATGAATGGGGTATAAAAAAAAGTAGGGTTTATGAGATAAAATGTGGGGTTGAATACTATTATGGGTGTTCGCATATCGGATTTTGCGGATTGGACATCAATCGATATCCAATCCACGATTTTACGGATTATAAATTTTTAATTCAATCTAATATACGGATTGGTGAAATTCAATCCAAATCCAATCCATACGTTTGCGGATCGGATACGGATTTGACCCAATCCATATCTAATCCACCATTTTACAGATTAAATTTTTTTAATTATTTCCAATCTATAAACTAACTAAATAAAAAAATTAATATAAAAAAATTTTTACTACCAATCAAATTTAAAATTAAATAAGATTTAAATATATTAATTGTTTGAATAAAACTAGAAAATACATTCAAAGTTTTAAAGTATAATACACAAAAAAAACTCCTTTGTTTAGATCAGTACGTAAAAATTAACTAATTAGGAAGTTATATTTGTTTATTTAATTATTTTTTATTATTATCGAATAAAATATAATATGGTGTTAATGTAAATATATTTTAACTTATTTATTTATTAGTATATACTAATGTCATATTTACAAGTTTAATTTTTAATTAAATAAATATTTTTATTTTTTGCAGATTCGTGGATTTTTACAAATTTACAAAAGTAAATATATATCTAACCCATTGATTACAAATTTTTAAATTTTCAATCCAATCAAATTCATCAATCCATAGATCAAATTTTTACGGATAAGATTTCTACATATCAGAAGGATTGAACAGATCATATTGGATTCTTAACACCCTTAAATATCATCACAATACAATTTATAAGCTCAGTATAAATAAGCCAAGAGCGGTGCTATTGGCATCCCGTTTCTCATCTTATTAAACACGTTTATAAGGAGATTACACTCAATTTGTTATCAGTATCATAAATTCTAATATAACCACCAATTCATTCGAAAAGTACCCTTATCAATTTTCTATTATCAGTTAGCTATCAATGGCTCCTTTAAGCCGTATTTTATATCAATTGTGATTTTGGAATGTAATATGCTCTTAAAAGCATCAAAGTAATATTTATATTTAACAATTTTCTATGAGGAATGAAGATATCAAAACAAAATTCCAGCCAATATCAAGAAAAAAAAATGATGAAATTATTTTTTTTTTCTTGGATAGATCCTCGCAATTCTATGATTTTAAGAAATTAACGTAAAATTTTCAAGTAAAAATAAATAAACGCTGCATAACAAATAAACGAGGGTTTAGGGTGCATTGTGGGTACAAGGCAGTATGAGAGAGAGAAGATTGCAATTTGAAAAGAAAAGAAATTTCTTTCTGTAAAAATAAAAAAATAAAAAAATAAAAAAATAAAAAATTATTATTATTATTATTAAAGCGGTGTTATGAGATTAAAAATGGGCTGCCAGTAGCTCTACCCTAAGCCCAAACATGAGTAAACCCAAATAAATCCAACTTTGAAAACCAACTCCCATAACCCAATCAGGTTAATCTGCAAAGGTACTAAGCTTATCAATTGGCCACAATCCCTGGTCGTAATCGAAATTTACAAATAATTTTTCTGATATATTGATGATATATTTTTTTGTGACGTAAGATATTTGATGAAAGTTTTGCCAGCAGCTGTGAATTTGAGAATTTAGATTCTGGTATCATGGTCTTTTTGTTCCATTTCTTGTCTTGCTTGTACAGATGAAAATCAATTGTGCATCATTATGTTTCTGAACACCTTTGCTTCTGCTCTATCATGTTACCTGCTGATTCATTGTTGCCTGATTACGGTCCAAAATTGTGTGAAAGTAAAACAGGTAACTACGTCATGTCCCATACGTCTAGCTTCTTGATAAAGGTTGCCGCTACTGAGTTTGGCATTAGCTGCAAACTAAACTCCAGTGAGTAATTTGCGCTACTTCGAATACATTTCAGCTTCTGGTCTTCAACAAGTTTTGTCTGTTTACGTTCTCCCATTCAAAGCAAACAATCACCAAAATATTAATAATAATAATAAAAAATTAAAATAAATAAATAAACAAAAAGAAAGGCTTTGACGCAAGAACGGACATTTGATGATGAAGCAAGCATTTTCAACCATAAGAGATGCACCAATGATTCAACGAGAAACCGTGACTATTTCTTTCTTGGTAAGGAAACATACGCAACACTGTTCTACGCCTACTAATTCCAATACCAAAAGACTCCTCAAATGATAATATTCAATCTCGTTTGTAGCAGGTTTTGGAAATATGAAAGTATGAAGATATTTACATAGCGTTTAAAATATGAAAGTATTGATTGATCTTCAGCACGAGGAGCTGCAAGTTCCTAATTTGTAGCAGATTTTGGAAACTCGGTATCATGAACCTGAGAGTAGCCATCTGCTTTTCGAATTTCTTCCTCCTCAGCCAGAACTTTTTCTCTAGTCTTCTGACTCACTTCCCCTGCTGCCTTTGTAACCCGATTAAATGCACCAGTAACCCAAGAAGCCCCGGTCAGCACATAACGATTCTTCATGATAGCAGATCCTGCATTACTCACTGTCTGTTCCGCAGCTGAAAAGGCAGACTTGGTCTTCTCAGAAACATGAAACTTTTCATCCATTTCCCTCACTTTGTCATTGACAAGAGTGGTGCCTGCGCTTATTTTCTCAGTGAAACCAATCTTCTGATCCAGAGAAGCCACTGTGGCTGTAGCAGTAGAAGTGAACCGATGCTTCTCATCAAAGGCCTTTGCTTTGTTCACTGCATCTTTGCCCAGAATAAAGCCCTTGGCCACCATGGTGGTTACAACATCCTCTGCCTTATGAACAACAGATTCAGTACCACCTTCCTTTTTGTTTTCTCTTGCCTGAAAGATTGCATATTTTGATCACATTAGACAAATTATTTACCAAAGTAAAATTAAGAGCAAAGGCTCTAAATAAAGATATTACAGTTGATGTAACTGAAGCAGTAGTTGGCGGCTTGTAATCTGGATCCAATTCTATGGTAACAGACTGGTCAACAATTGTTGCCCCCTGGAGAAAACAATAATCACATGAAACGCATATAATAAAATGCCAGATTGGCAATTCTAACCCTACACAATCAGAGCACAACAATTTTTTCAAAATAAGAAATATATCTATGCTAATCTTTTTTTTACACAACACAAATGAGATGCACTGGGAGATACAGTAGAGCAGATAAACAACAAGTCTAGATTGACTCCAAAGTGAGTGGTGATGGTAAAATTCTGATCCAGTGTCTGCCTTTCAGAGTCATGTGATGCCATTATAACTTGACACCGAAAAACTGTAAACTGGACAAGAAAATTAAATACAAAAGGTTTTCAATTAACAGGAAGGTTTTTGGCATTAAGCTCCATAACTTTGAAGAGGATGCAAATAATGGCATGATTTAAAAAATGCAGTAGCTAGTACTAAAACAATGACATGCACTTCAAAAGTTTCCGAATCAAGTACTTAAAGTACTGTACTTAGTTCATGACTATGCAATTTCCAATATGGATATAAGTTCAACCTCCTTGATGAGTGATGACCTTTGCTTTAAGATAAACATCAATCTCATCTCACAGGTAAGCATTTTAGATATTTTAAAGCTCAATACTGGAACAAAATATCCAAGGGGCCCACCTGAGTTTTGTGAAGAAGTTTACTTTAACTTCAAAGCTGAAGCTGTTGTTGAGAACAACGAAGCATAGATCATGACCAATAGACTTTTTATGAAAACCTTTAAGCATGTCTGTTTCTCTAAGTACCCACAAACCATAAAAACCTAAGGCTAAAGCATGGCAAGCATAATATGATTATTTTTAGCATTTTTCATAACCAAACCCTGTTTCTTTTAATATAAGCCAAAAATTCCAGAAATTACATGCAGTAGGGACTTGGCAAACTTTTAATCTAGAAAAAGTAATAGAACTCAAAGCGAGAAGATGATGGCACACCGAAAGGAGAATTGCAGTTTCCACTCCTTGTGGATCCTTGAAGACAACACGGGCAATTTGAGACCGCTCATTGTCGCTGAAAGAAAAACATAGTAGTATAACTACATAAGAACCTTAGCATATATATAAGCATTTGTATGCTTAAAGGCAGTAAGTTCTTCACCTGATGTAAGGAACAAAAGTCTTGACCGAGTTTAAATATCCACAAATTTCTTTTTCTCAAATAAAAAGGAAGGCAAAGAGAAAGACAAAATAAAACTAAGTTCAAATAGCTACTAATTAACAAACCTATGCATCTCAACATGTTCAATTTCACCAGAAAAGGAAAAGAATTCCTTAATATCTTGCTCAGTTGCTCCCAAAGACACATTGCTTACTTTCACTGTTCTTATCTGTAACAATAAATAACACATCAAGGATAACACCATCAGTCAAAACTCATATAAGAAGCATTTCCAGTATAACTAGAACAGAAAAACTACCATGGAAACTTGAATTACAAAACTTATGCGTCTGTCTGTTTGAATGCAATATTGCAACTAATTGCCATTAGAATCTTGAATTCAACTAAACAGTTAAGACTGAAAGAGAACATAATTGTCAAGAACATCTAATAATTTTACAATGATGATATCAGAGAAGCAAAATAAGAAAGATCGTTCAGATAAAAATGCTCATGAGCATCCGTGAAGGCAGATTATGTCACGGGTGATAATTCGCAGTAGTAATCTT
This sequence comes from Luvunga scandens, assembly GCA_030449905.1. Taxonomy (NCBI): domain Eukaryota; kingdom Viridiplantae; phylum Streptophyta; class Magnoliopsida; order Sapindales; family Rutaceae; genus Luvunga; species Luvunga scandens. Next base: position 3,822,623 of record JASUUG010000382.1, on the reverse strand, counting down.
TACTTGCTACCAATACAACAAGTCAAAATTAACAGCAACTGCATTCCTCATAATTAGGCAAGCAAACAAGGGAGGCTTTTAAAAGACTTCTTTTAACAAAAGCATCGTCTTTTATTCAAGAACTTGGAACCGGAGAACAGATTGAAGCAAAATAGGATCCACAAGTAGAGCTCCATCGGAAGCACCTCGAACAATTATATGGTAAAAGTAACCAAATTCACCCACTAACTCCCCCCCCCCCCTTCCAACAAAAAAAAAGTCCTATATAATCAAGTTAAATTTTGTTAAGCAACAGGAATTCTTAGAAACTATTTAACAACTTAAATTAGCTTCCCTAGAAGATATTTGACGAAAATATATTTAAAAATTCCAAATTTTCCACCGGTTTCCTACACTTTTTCTCAGCAACCAAACAGAACAACATAATCAAAAACTTATTTCCAATCATCTTCCTTCAGCTGCAGACAGTATCAGTGAATAGGTTTAAAAATCACATCTTAGTTTATCCTTAACTTAATAGCACAAAATCAACATAAAAGACAAGAAAACAGAATCAGCAACGAACACGCTTAAATCAAATGAAAAATAATATAAAAGAAATAAACAGTTACAAGTACTAACCATCATGGAGTCCTTTGTTCAGATGTTCAATCAATCTCTACAAACGCCAATTTCTTACAGAGAGGCTTTGATAACAAATGAGATTTATTTGTTTATTTATTTATTTCCCCAAAAAAAATGGGTTTTTGAAACTTAAACTCGAAGACAGAGAGGTGATTGAAAATCTAAATTTTAAAAATAATGGCAAATTCCGGGGTGCGTTCCTCTGCGTTTAACAGCATAAAATCTCAAGAAGCTTTATGCTAATTGGATATTGTACGTAGGCTTAAAGGATAAAATCGATGGGTAATGTACAATTAGATAAACGAGTTTGTTATGAAACGTGACTTGTAGGGGATTTTTGATTGAACGAATGGGCCACGGCCTTGGCGTGTGAGAAGGACGTGGCCATGTGGGTGGTCACGTGCTTTTCAATTTTTTTATTTTTCTTTTCTGACCTTTTTTGGTTTGTTGGGAAACCCAACCTGGAAAGACGGAGTACAATTAATTCTGTGCTCCTCACCGCATTTTATTCTTCTTATCTTTTCGCCACCGCCACGCTCTTATCCCATATATCTTCACAGTACGCGTTTGCTTTGGCTCCTGTAGCGAGTACAATTGTACAAATCCAAATTATGAAATTAATATGTTAGATTCTGAGTTTAAATCATAATTAAAGAAAATTTAGCCCTTTTTTAATTAAAATTTTAAAATTGACATGTAAGTATTTAAGTGGTAATATGCTTGTATTAATCTCTGCCATCCACCCCGTGCATGCTATGATGCATTGGTACAAAGTCTATTAGATGGGATATGTTTCATTTGGGTTTGATTGATGGATCTAAAAAAAATTATCATAAAGAAATAAATTCTCACCTTGTTGATTTACGGTAAGTTTTGTTTTGTGATTTGTGAATATATAATTTTTTCTAATAAACACTTGTATGTTCTAATTCAATTGTAATAGTGTTGAATTAATATTTTGTTTACTTATTCGGAATGAGAATCCAAATAGAGGAATAAAAATGAATGCCTTATTAACTCGTTATATTAAAGTTGGAAATGAGAATGAATTTCACATACCCCACATAAATTTTAAATTGGAAAATCTAAATTTGTGAACCATTAGAAGCCCCGAAAAAAACCCAAACGATGACAAAATTATTATATTTTTTTTTACCTTAATTCGCTTCTTTCAAACGAGGTCATAAATTGGTTTAGTTTTTTTTTTTTTAAGGGAAAAAGGCAATATCTTCTTCTTCCTCTTCGTTTCTTAAAGACTCAATCGTTATTAGTTGGTTTTTAATAAAAAAGCAAAGAACGCCACATCTTCTTCCTCTTCGTTTCTTGAGTAGTCCTCTTCCTTTCTTCAACATCAATCAAAAAAAGCAACAAAAACCCCAAATCGAAATACCACATCTTCTCCACAAAGTTACTTCATCAACCTCGTCCATTATTACTTCAAATAAAGAATTAACAACTCGATTGGCGGAAAGAAAAGAATAAAACCTTAGAGGAATTAAAATAAATAATCAAAAAGAAGAAAAAACACCAGAGCTTGTTTTATACCACCAATACTATTTTCTAAAGAAAGTAAAATAACCCAATTGGAGAAAGTTATGAGATAATGAACCTGATTTATCTGTTTGGCTGCTGGGAAAAGGTACGTAAATGAAATCCGCGCGGCGGCGTTGATGTCGAAGAGAAACAAGCACAAACAAATGACAGAAACTAAGAAGAAATGTAGTTGAAAAGAAATCGAAGGAAGAAGTATATGCTCGCACTTTACACAACACTCAAATCAACTTTGCATAACCGGGTTTACGGTTACTCGCACTTGGGCTTTGTAGCTGGAGAAATATGGTTAAAGAGACTGCAAAGGAGAAGCTCACACTTGACAGTTGTGAAAGAGAATGCACGGAAGGTGAACGCAAAACGCACACACATGGCTGGAAAGGAACCAGATGATGTCGTGTGCTGAAACGCACTGAAGGAGAACACAAAACGCACACACAGAGCTGGCGCACAAATTAAAAAATTTTAAGATCAAAACGACGTCGTTTAAGTGGGAATTTCGGGATTTGACTCGGGGTTTGACTCGGGAGACATAGCAGCACTCAATTTTAAATTGATTCATAAATTTGTGATTCCATTAGAAAGGTTGGGAATGAAAACCCATTCCCAATAATGACAAAATTATCCCCACTACATTTTAAATATACTCAAAATATCTTCTTTCAAAATGAAAAAATATAAATTAAAAAAATAAAAAAATTATTATTATTATTATGGAATTCAATTATTATTATTGTTATTATTATAATAAAATTTATTATTGTTTTTATTATTGTTATTAATTTTTTATCATCATCATCATCAAATGACAATAATTAACAAAGAGTATTTTAATAAATTATTAATGATATTATTTTTAATAATAATAATATTATTATTATTATTAACAACAATCATTTTTATAATAATAAAAATCACAAATGATGATGGTGATGATAGTTATTATTGTAATTAATTAAGTGTATTTTAGTAATTTTAAATAATTCAACTTATTGCGATTCCGATTCCAAAATAAAATAAACATATCAATGTGATTCCAACCAATTCTTATTCCGATTTCGATTCCTTCAATTCAAGTCAACAATTTATTTTGATTTCTATATTCTATTATCATTTCAATCTATTTCAATTATTAACAAGTAACACAGTATAAAGTTATTATTGCTGCCCCTAAGGATAGTTCCATCAGCTGTGACTGTTGGCGTCTCCTTGATAGAAATAATCAAAAGAAGCAGTTGGTATTTGCTTTTGGGTGCGGATGGCTTGGTGGCCTAATGTTGGGGCCGGGGGAAGCTTCCGCCAAAGAAGAATTGGAGGGAAGCAGCCACTTCGTTGGTCATCATCCAAATTCGAATAATAACGAAGAGTATGTGGTGTTTAATTTTCACATCCCTATCTAAATATTTGGTGGGCCGGGAAGCCCGGGGAGGGGGGATTTATTGTTGTAATTTGTAAAGTTAATTTTTGTGCAATATTTGAATTTATTTTTTAACAATTGAACAGCTTCTGTGATAGGAGATTGAACAACTTCATTGACAGGAGATGAAGTGGCAGTGGCTTGATCATTTTCTAAGTAGCTTTCCTTAGTAAGCCATCTAAATTTGGTGGTAAAGAGATAGGAGGAAGTTAAAAAAATAGTTTAAGCTTTGATTACCATACCTTTAAAAAAGAGAGAAGATGAGATAATTGTGAATTTTGTGGAAATTGAGATAAATTTTTTTGAACTCTACTATATCATTTAGGTTTGCAGAGAAGGAGATTTTGATTCTCCTTTCTCTTTATATAAAATCGTGTGTTGCAAATACAATCTTTATCTTTTTGTAAATAGAGTTAATCTTTTTGCAATTAAAGTTAGTTTACAATGTAAGCTCAGTTGTATATATCCCTCAATGTGCTGAGAAAGAAAAGCAACACTTTATATTTATAAAAAAACAAAAACAATAAAATTTCTTTTTCGTACATACTTGGTAAAATCTTTTTAAACATCAATTGGATAGCAATTAACAAGTGAGTAATTTTTATTTCTTTATCTTATTTATTTATTTTTTTGAGTTAAAAAGCCTTACCTAATGACACGACTAAAAAGTATTATTACTCTCAAATACAAGAGTGTTTAATTATAATATAACCCTTTAAATTTAGAATCAAACTATAGAAAATTTAAAATTTAGTAGTCAATTTGTTAAAGAAAAAAAATTAATTGCAGGAAAAGAAATTATTAGGAATTAATATAAAAATATGTTAAGGTTACGAGATCCACTCTTATATTTCAGATTATGATTATAACAACTCTCTCAGTATTTATTTTACTAGTTAATTATTATGCCATTTAATTCTTAACTAACTTTTAATGTGATAAATATAAGAATCAAGTACTTAATGTGCCATAACTATATTGAAGTGTCGATATTATGTCAAAATACTATATAAATCAGAATATATCTAAATTTATAAATTAACATAACATAAAAGAAACTAATAAAAAATAAAAACATACCAAATAAAATAAACTTTAAGACTTACTTGAGAGAATAATTAATCAATAATTTGAATAATTGAGTTTCACTTTTCACCTCAACTTATAAAATTATCCATTCATATTAGAAAACAAAACACTCATTTTATTTAACAAACTTTTGTAATATATTTATAAGGAAATTAATTATAAAAAAAAAAAAAAGAATTCTTCAGCTTCTCTCCCTTTTCTTTGGCTCTTTCTCCTCAGCTACTCCTCTCTACTTCTCCTACATCTGTTTGTCTTATTTGGCAAAGGATGCATTCTTGATTCTTCTTCTTCTTTAATTTATTATTATTTATTTTATTCTATTTTATTTTTTTATAATATATATATATATATATATACCGTAAAGTGTGTGGTAGTCAAGCAGTAAAATGGCCATCCGACAATCACAGCTAACATTATTTTTTTTTTAAAAATATTTATTTTTATTAATTACACCTATTTAATAATGCATTCCAATGGTTTCAACAATTATTCTTTGTTTCCGTTTTTAGTTCCAATTCTTCTTTATTCCTGAAATATTTATAATATAAAAATTTATGAGGGGAGTGTAAGATAATTTATGAATGATAAGTACATTAATCAGTACTGTAAATAAAAAAACGGATGATTTTACATTTATTAAATGTATATTTTTTAATATTAATTACCTAATTAATAAAAATATAATTTATATTTAAAGTATCAATAAAAGGCTAATTTTTCTTATTATTCAATGGAAAAAAGTTTTCGAAAACAAATTTTTGTTTTGACAAAAATATGTAGAATTCAGAAAATATTTTTACTGATTTACTGATTTTCAGATTTTCTGAAAACTTATTGTGACCACGATCTTCGTCGTCTCTGTTTTGTCAAAAAAATATTGTTGAAAAAGACGCTTTAGGCATGAATTGGGAGCTTGAAATTATTTTTGTAACCATGTTTTCAGAACCGGTTTTAATAAACTTTGTATGCATGTTCGCTCCTCGTTTAATCCGGAGAATTTGAGACTTTTATTTTGAATTTGTGTGGGAATTTGATTGTGGGCTTGTGACCCAATTGTACCTATTAAATATCGGGACATATCAGTCCATAGAGTAAAATGATTGTTGGGCCCAAAAGGGAAGCTTCTTGCGGAATTGGCTTGACGAGTACAACTACCGACGAAAACAGTTCAACACAAAACGCAACACAAATTTGAAACAAAGACAAACCATCCCTCCTTGGATTTTCCCCAACGCGACGTTTCCTCCATTCTATTTCTCTATAAGCAAAGCGCATCAACAAAAAACAAAAATAATAATTCGAATTCAATTCCAAAAAGATTTAGGGAGAGAAAAGAAAAACTATGAGCTTTCAAGATCTCGAGGCTGGTTTAAGGATTCCTCCTCAAAATCCCCTTAATGCTGCTAAACGAAAGCAGCAGCAAAGTCAAAGCCAATCACAGGACCCATCTCAAGCCGTGGCCGCTGCTATTTTCCAAATCAACACCGCCGTTTCCTCCTTCTATCGCCTTGTTAATTCCCTCGGTACCCCCAAAGACACCCTTGACCTACGCGATAAACTGTGAGTTTTTTTTTTAAATTTAATTTAATTTTTCAATTGTGATTCTGATTTCAGAAGTTTTGGTTCCTGGTTTTTTGCTATAGTACTTGTACATTATACCGTAACTGATTGTACTTTCTGTTGCTGCTAGTGTAATGTGGATGACAAAATTAATTAGCAAATAACACTTCTTAATTAACCATCAGTTGTTTAATGTGATTATAGATATGTGCTTTTCAATTTTCATCACTGTTGCTGCTGTTCTAGTTTTTTTTCCTTTTAGTTTAAAAGAAATTTATAATTTTTTCCCCTTTCTTCTCTGGATGAAGTTTGGTGTAGTAGAAATTGCAAATTGTCAATTTACCAGAGGATTATAGTAACTTGTGATGAATTTTTTCCCTCCTTTTCTTCCTAATCTTAAATTAACTGGTCAACTTTTTAGCCTGACTTTTCGCTTTGGCTGAAATTTATGAAGAAACTAGAGCGAAAATCTGTGATTTATTTTCACCTACTGTTATTCTTTTCCCCTTAATTCTGAAGTACTTTTCACGGATTACAAAAATAATGGGTATATGCCTTTTGACCTTGCATATTTTAGATTCATTTGATTTCTTGAGGTACTATAGAAAATAAAATTTGAATTGTTTGTTTGTGTTTTTGACTTTTTATTGCTTTGAAATGGCTGGCAGGCACAAAACAAGGCTACATATTGGGCAATTGGTGAAAGATACTTCAAGTAAACTTAAGCAAGCAAGTGAAGCTGATCACCACACAGAAGTCAGCGTAAGTAAATATGAAATGTTCTATTTTATATAAACAAATGCATGGTTTTCTAGTACTTATTATTGAGTTTGCATTTGTTATTTATGTTTTCATTGTACAGCACGCATGCATGGTTAGTTTAGGCATTGCGCTTCTTGCTTTTGGAAATTTTTCCCCCCAATATTCATGTTTAGATTTGATTCTCAGTTAGCATTTAATCATCATCAGCCATTTTTTTTCCCTCCTTTTCTTTCAAAATTTTTTTTCTTAGCAAGTCTATTCAAACATACTCCTGCTATTCTTTGAAAACTTGGTAGGATAGGGTTCAGTTATACATTTGCTTATCTACTCGTTATGATGTGGGAAGAATTTGATTTATGTCTCAAGCAGTGAAGTGTTTTTTGTTAAACTGCAGCCAATTAGGAAGATTGCTGATGCTAAGCTAGCAAAAGATTTTCAGTCTGTTCTTAAAGAGTTTCAAAAGGCCCAAAGGCTTGCAGCTGAGAGGGAAACAACCTATGCACCTTTTGTTCCCAAAGAATCTCTTTCATCCAGGTGATTTTAACTAAACACTTGAACTATTTATGCTTGCTTGCTTTGGTAAATCCCGACTGCCTTTTTATTTGGAGTAAAAACTGTCTTCTTTTTTATATTATTGATACCAAATGAAACAAAAGAAATATTTAATACCAAAAAGTTGAAATTTCGAGAGGATGAAAACTTGTCAAATGAGACTACACATTGGAAAATTTATCAACACAATTTTAAGTCCATAATCTCAGTGTTTGATAAATGGTTTAGACACACTACTTTTTGATTTGTTTCTTGTTAAAGATTTGCAGATGCATTAAGCATTAACAAAATCCATTAATACTTGTAATTTGTAATATCTTGCATGAAAATGGTGGAAGGAAGTTCAGCGGTTCTAATTTATGTCACTAATCCGTATCTACCATTATTCTTTGCCTTTGGCCCCTTCTAGGAGAAAACAGAAAAAAGGAAATATATATTATATGGTCGATCATTTGTGGCTTTAAAATGTAGATGTCACCTAATTCACTGGATCTTTGCAAAAAAGTGTGCTAAATACACACACATGCTCCCAAGTATGCAAGCAGATATAGTATTACTTATAGTTGCTGCTCATTGGACAATGCTGTATATTGGCAAGCTCGTTTCATTGTGCAAAGGATGTCAATTAGTTCCGAGCATGTGTTCAGAAAGTTTTTCACTTTGAATTGATATGAGCTCGATATAGCGTCTGTCATTAACTTGGTTACAATTTCCTAGTGAGTGACTTTTGGAAGATTATGCTATTGTTCACATAATTATCGTTTTACATAAGTTGCACAATGATTATCTGATTTAATAACCATTCTGGTGCACACACACTATCAGCTCATTAACTAGTACCTTTGAATAATTGTTACATATTTGGGAGTCCTGTCTAATGTACAAACCCTCAGAATTCACATAAATTTTAATGAGATCCTAGCCTGCCCTGGGTAATTTGCACATTGAATGGAATGATATAAAAAAATCGGGAGATGATAAAGGATACATAGACATCTTAAGTGATGTCCAATCTATTCTGCCTTTTTCTTTTTAGATAAGAAAAGGTATCTTGTTCGCCTATATTTTGGCTATCTGTCATTTCTATCTATGAATCGAGTCGAAAGGCTTCATTTTTGGTATTTCAGAATGGATTGGATCGTTTCCGCTAATGATCTCGTGCTGAGTCACAGGCAGCGTCTTGGAAAGCATGGACGAGCCACATGCAGGGAAACTTGCATGTGTGGTTTTGGCTGGGGACCCCAGTATATTATAGTATTATGTGTAGGTTCTTGTAATTTGAGTGAGATTGTCATGTCGCAAAAGCAGAAAGGGTTTGGTATTCCCTTGTTCCCTGTATTGGTTGTGTTCTTTATTTCTTGTCTAGCAGAAACTAATTGAGCTTCATTTGATTTCCCAGAAGCGGAATGTGATTTTGTTATAATCATCAATGTTGGGCCATACTACAGTAGCTTGTAGGAATAGTTAGATTCTTTCTCTGTTTTCGGATCATAATTCATATGCCTTATTTTGCCGTTGACTATGATGCAGCTACTCTCCCCAAGAACCAGAAATAAGTTCTTCAAGGACTTCCCAACAGCAGCTTCTTCTTCAAGAATCAAAAAGGTAAACAATTACTCTGTAGTTACATGATCCAACCTTGCATTCATCAAATACTACCTCAATACAGTTCTTGAGACAGATTATAAATTTTTATTGCATGTAACGGTATAAAATTCTGTCTCCACTTAGACTGCTTTCAAGGTAGTTCTGAATCTGTTGTTAATTTGAACTACGACATATTGAAAGTGTATTTCCCGCCAATCCCCTCTACGCTAGGTGTGGCTGTGGTTTAATATGATCTCTCAGTGGTACTTAACAGAATATGTCAAAAAAGAACATACTCTTTTATGTATTTTCCCCCTAATTCTTTTAATGACCTGATGGCATCCATTTGATGGGGTACTTGAGATGGGTTCCTTGGTGTTTTTCCCTTTGAAAATGTAAACTGTCACTTTTACATCATTTGCTATTGGAGCATACTGGTTTATAGTGTATCAAATTGTTGATCTCTTGTCACTTATGGTCTTTCATGTGCTTTCTAGTACTTGAGAGGTACTAAAGCAATCCTGGTTTTGAACACTGGAAGGCTGCAAAAAAGATGTTCTTGTTGATGCATAATTTTGAACATAAATCCCATGATTGGGCATATCCATTCAAACACATGTTTTGAGAGAGGCAAAATTTGTTGCCTTGATTCGCCATTTTGCAAGATGCTATTGAGCTCAATAATTGTAGAACTACTGATCTTGAACCTTAAATCCAAAAGTCTACTTAATCTTTTTGTTTAGCTTATTAGTGATATTGAACCTTAAATCCAAAACTCTATTTAATCTTCTTGTTCAACTTATCACCACCTTGCCCCACATACACACAAGAAATAAATGCGAGAGAAATGAGAGCAAACTACACTCTCGACCAAAGGACCAAATGGCCGAACAGTGACTCCCGATGGGCCAGAGTTAAATATTTTGGCTGAGTTAGGCCCTAATGTATTAGTAACTAAATTGTCCATCCCACTATAGTACTTATAACACATTTTCGACTTGGTTATGTTTTGAGTGATTGCTCACATCTGACCTTTTGATATTGTCACATGAATTACTAGGTTGTTTTCAAAATATTTATGTTTTCTAAAATTGTCATTAGAATGACTTGTAGCATCCAAGTGGGAGCTTGTTGTAATTATTTCTCATATTGTGGACTAGGATAAATTATTCTAATTGGTTTATGTTTTACCAGATTAAAATGTGTCTAATTTAGTTTTCAAATATTAAGGAGTAATTTTGATGGACTCATTTATTATATGGTCATATGTTGTATTAATTAGTCTTATTTTTGTTACACCATGTATGGTAGTATATTATGGACAAGCATAACCTTGAATTGTTTTATTGTAGCTCGTAGTAGGATGGGTAATTTTGTAACTAATCAATGAGAGGTCCTTACATCCAGCCAAAGTATTTAAGCAACTCTGGCCTATTGGGAGTTACTGTTCAGTCATTTGTTACATTGGCCTAGAGTGTAGTTTGCTGTCATCTCTGTCTCGTGTTTGCTTGTCATGTTTATGTACAAGATGGTGATCAATATTAAATAGAGTTTTGGATCAAGGTTCAAGATCACTAGTTCTACAAATATTGAGCTCAAATCAAGGTAACAAATTTTGTCTCCCTCTTTAAACATGTGTTTGGGTGGGTATGAAAGATCATGAGATTTATATTTAAAATTATTCATCGATTGGTATCTGAGCACCTTCTTTGCAGCCTTCCATTGTTCAAAACTAGGGTTGCTCAAGTATCTCCCAAGTACTCCCACGGTGTGTACAATCCTGAGCATACATCAAGCTCCCCACAACTTCAGCACTATGTGTATCATTACTTGTACATTGAGACTTAATTAAGAACTGAAGATTATACAATCCTGACACTGCTTGGAGTATAATTGGATAATTAGGCTTTAAACAAGGGAACCCAGGCTTAAATGGTAAAATGTTTTTCTATTTGAGGAATGGTGGCAGTTCCCCTTTTATATTGCATATTTAGCATTAGAGAGGCTGTTTGATTATTTTAGAAGACTCAAGGTACAAGAACACTTTATGTTCTTCCTTTCATGATTTCTTTCCTTTTAGTTTTCTTAATTTACCTGTTCAAAATCTTTGTTAGTAACGTCGGGTCTTGTATAGAAGAGGGAGGTTAATTACCAGTTCTATAATACTGTTAATTCATCCTGTGTCCATATTTATATACTTCATTCTTTGAGTGCTTTATAACATTGATATTGGAATCAGTGCTTATAATTCATCCTGTCTATTCTATATATTTTTTTCAGACAAGAAGTTGTCCTGCTGGACAACGAGATCACATTCAACGAGGCCATTATTGAAGAAAGAGAGCAGGGGATCAAAGAAATTCAGGAACAAATTAGTGAGGTAAATGAGATCTTCAAAGATTTAGCTGTGTTGGTTCATGAGCAAGGAGTAATGATTGGTGAGCTTTCTGTCCTGTATATCAATTAATTTCTGAATTTCCTTTCTTCTTGCTTAAAAATTTTGTATCGACTCTAGCATTGATGTCAGGCGTGCTGTTTCTTTCAGATGACATTAGTTCTAACATTGAGAGCTCCCATGCTTCGACTGCACAAGCTACCACCCAACTTGTGAAGGCATCTAAGATACAGAAATCTAGTTCATCTCTGGTAAAGTTTGATCAATGAACCATTTTCTTCTTCTCTTAATTCCTTCTGATCATGATTCACATGTTGAGATAATGTGACCATGCCTGAAATTATATCTCAACCTTAGCTTTTAGGTTACAAGTGTTGTACTTTACGGTGACAAAGATAATTAATGGGTCTGCGAGGGAAATTGGGTGAAACCTGGTTTCTTCTTTCATAATTGACATAGACTTCTCTGTGCATCTTTATTCTATTGTTGAACTCGTCAGCCTCATGGAACTTTCCTTCGAGCTCATAATTTCTATAGGTGCCTGAATTCTCTGAGTCAACCAGTTGGCTCTTTGAAAACCTTAAAAACTGTTGGAAGAAAATTATCGTTTATCTCCATTCAGCTGATCGATCTGTACCTTGCACAAGCAGGTTTATTATGTGAAAGGAAATTAATTAGTCGAAAATTGGAAGGTTGATAGATGATGGCATAGGAATTCCAGCAAATAAATAATTTAACATTTGCCAATATTTCTCGGCAGAAATGTTTAAGGACAACATCTGTCATCTTTATTGGAGACTTTCCTTTTATGATAACAGATTTATACATCATCCTTTGGTTCATCTTTCTGGAAAAGGAATCTGATGAAACAATTTTTCACTGCAGAGTTGTTTGCTATTGGTGATTTTTGGAATCATTTTGCTTATTGTCATCATTCTCATTGTGGCTTGAGTCCGAACAAGGCCTGGTCTCCTTCAGTGTTTTTGTGGTCATATCACAGATGTATAAGGTCCTTATTGAACTTCGTACATATGAAAGAAAATATCAATATGCCAAAGTTCTTTTGTGTATATATTATATGTATGACTCTTCATGAGGCGCTTACAGCCAAATTTGTAAACAATTTCTTGTTCTTGTTCTTGTTGTCAATGAATTTGAAATTTTCGGCATCAGTTGCATTTATGCAGCTCAGTTGCTATTGTTCCACTTCAAGAAGACCTCGTTAAATAATTTTGAATTGTTTATTTAAACTAAACAATTCGGATATCATGTACTCTTCATCAGTTTATCTGATCTATATTCGCCTTCCTCCTTGAGTTTGGCAATTAGTAATTGGCCTACATACGATGCAAATTGCAAAATGTTATGTTATCAAGTCTCTTTCACAAGACACTGTGCATTGTTTGGTTGTTTGAACTTTGAAGTACTGGAGTCAAGAGTGAGACTCCTAATATGAGTATGTTTAGATATAATGGTGATAAATGTGTATAAATATACCCCAACTCAAGTGGGTGGTAAATGAAAACATCGAAGCAGTCACAATATTAAGAAACCAGGTCCATGAATGAATTACTGAATGGATACGAGCTGTGGCTAATACCGGAGAGATAAATCTCAATTATCCACTCTATTAATGGGGACACAAACGAAAACGTACAGAAAGCTTAGATAAGATAAATTTGCTAATTTTTAAATTTATGGTTTATACATACAAAATAGACATTTAATAAATAAATAATTAAATACAAGCGTCAAAAGTGATTCTTAATGGCCATATTTGAAAAATCAAATGACAAATGATCCTCGTACGAGTCATCATTCGGTCTGTTTGCTTAGCGACTGAGTGCAGAGAAGTCATAACAACGTCGTTAGTCAACGCGGCGTCGCTTTTGGTCCCTTCGGCCATAAGCCTAAAAGGAGCATAAGAGGCTAAGCGTGAGTAACAACGACGGTACAATTGTCTCAAGCAGAAGCAAAGGATGTGGGTGCAGATTCTCTGCGGACTCGTCATTTACAAAATCTGCAAGAAACTCTTCTACGACGACGACGTTTTGGACGTCGAAACATCCGACTCTAATGCCATCTTCTCTGTTGCCGCCAGGTTCAATTTTTCACTTATTCATAAAACTCCATTTCTCTGTATTCAAATTTCTATCTTGTTTCTTTCGTATGATCATATTATTTGACTTTTTTTTTTCTCTTTTAAATTTTTATAAAATTTGTAGACTTGAAAAGCTTTATAAAGGAAAGGCCTACGTGGGGCTTCGAATTCCTGATCCTGATACTGGTTCACGACAGAATATCGATATAGTTCTTATCACTAAGGGGTATATATTTCTCTTTTTTTTTTTTCATATTTTTTTGTTTTTAATTTATCAGATTGTTTTCTGCTATTTGTTTTGCTGATAAAATATTTAACTTTTTGGCGGAATGAGCTTAGTTTAACTATTTTCTCATATTAGCGATGATTTGAATAACCTAAATACATTAAAACAGAAGAAATAATAGTTGTCAGTAATTGCTAAACTGTGTTATTTCAGCGAGGCAGTGGTGATCTCTGTCAAGAATTTATCGGGATTTGTGACATTAAATGGGGATGGCAGCTGGGTTTGTGAAGGTGAAGGTAGACACAGATCGGCAGTTCATCCTGATCCCGTAAGTCATAGTGAACTGTCCATTTCTGCAATTAGCACTGTAGGTTGTATGCTTCCCATAATATTACATGATTGGTCGCTGGTTTGGAGCTTACCACTTCGAAAATTATGGATTGACTGTACATTGATGACTTGTGTGTATATATATATATATATATATATATATCTTATTTTATCCATATCTCCAGTGTATGAATTTTGTACTTTAAAGAGTACCACCATGTTCCTAAATGATTGTACAATATCATCCTCCAGGAATTCACATGATTTTGTTTGTTGTTTCTTATATGTCTCTAGTATACATCACTTTAGCTTTCTAGGAAACTGAAAGATTAAGAATTGGAGATAATAATACATGTTCATTGCTGGTTTTATCATTCATTCTTAATTATTTCTGGAAATTTCTGTGTTTCAGGTGGCAGAAGCTAGAAAGCAAGCTTCAATTCTTGAATCATATCTTGAACAAAGGGGAGTTGCTTTACCAGAAGGATATTTGTCTTACAAAGTGATAATCCCTAATCCAAAATTTCGGTATGTTGTTACATCTTTGCTACTGTGTTCCCAGGAATGCTGTATAGTTTGCAGAGCATTGATTTAGCTGATCTTACTTTGTTTGATGAATCCATTTCTTTGCAACTAGTGCTTTTATTGTTTTGGTAAAATGTGTACTTGCCTGTGTTCTGCTGCTGTAAGTTTTGGTTTATGAGTAATTATTGCATGTTCTACCGATGATCAATATGTGATATTTCTGCCATTGTATTGCAATCTATAGGGACAGACTTTCAAGGGTAGGAGATTTTCTCAGTAATAATGCTGACTTGGAAGATTATTATCCTACATAATATAATTATTTTATATCAAAATGCTTCTTATAATTTGTCCGAGAGACGCATGAACAAGTCAATTAAGACAATGGAAAGAATTTTTTAGAAATGAAATTGCATAAATTTGGACTCTAACTCACAAGATGTCTCTAAATTACATGTATATTCTGGGGGTTACATATTGTGGGTGGAAATATAACTTATGAAATTAATATTCAGGGTCATTAATGCAAGCTACTTCCCACCTGAAGTCATTAGCTATGACCAATGGATGCTTATGAAGTCAGAGAACAAAAGTATGCTTTCTGGTTGGATTAAGGGTGCCTTTCGGGGTGGTAAGAAGGAGATGCAGGAATCTATACATCAGCAACTCAATTTCGTTCTCGGCACAGCTCCTATTTGGGATAGGTTTGATTCTACCTTTTCCTTAAATTTCTCAGTGTTACTGTAGAGAGAATGATGAGAGAAATGGGTGAGAGTAAAGAGTGACAATAGAAATGGTATTATGTTGATTTTAACAGTCTGCATATTATTATATTTTATTTGCAATTATATCTACTATGGTGGATAATGTGGATTCCATAAGACACATCCAGAAATGACTAGATGGTGAAATTTGACATCGAATATTCTTATTTTGTGTTTGCTCAACAATGTTATCAAGCGGACAAATGATTGACATATATTTGAAGTTGTAGAAAATGTTACTAGTGTTGGTAGGCTTGTTCATTACATTGGGATTATAATGATGTAAAATTTTATTTATGGCATATGTTTTGTCCGTCTCTCTTGTGTTCTCGTATAAAAATGTTTGGGTATTGTTCTGTGCCTCTTCATCTTTCAGAGCAGAGTTTAAAATATGGTGTAATGTGCAAGTCTCATATATGCACACTTGAAATCATAGGCTTTCACTATGCTTAGATACTTTTTCCATTTTGTTATAAATGCATTTTGGTGCAGTGGAATGTACTCTTTGAGTGGGTCTTTTGCCTTTTGACTACATTTTGTTGATGACTTTGAACTAAATTGAGATTGTTCTGCTGGAACATCCTTTTCAAGCCTTAGTGTTAGTCCTTGAGCTGGCCCAATGTGATGGAAATCCTATTGCAGACCTGCTTACCTATGTTAGAAATAAGCATATTTTTATTTTTATTGACTTTGGTTACGTGCTTACATTTTAGGATGTTTGATTTTGCCATGCTTATTTTGGATTGGACTTTCTTGGATTTCTTATATTATATTGTGTTACGCTTAGATTAGGATTCTCTCAGTCAATCTTGCTCATGTTTGAGCATATAAATATGTTTAGTATACTATTGGATAATTAAAAGCATGATGATTTTCTTATTTGATCTTTCTATTCCCTGTATTTCTTTTCCTTTTTCTTCTCTCTTTCTAGTTTCTTTCTCCCCATCCTACATCACACTGTCCCATCACTTGAGCTATGCATTACTGTAATTTTCTGGTGATTGATAATTGTTTGAGTTCTTCCCACCACTGATTTCATATGTTTGGATTGTTATCATTTGATAAAGAAGGAAACAAGTTCTTTACCTTATGCAGGTTGGAGCTTAAGGGCAATAAATATGTTCTTGGTGAATTTCTGGAATTTAAAGGGAAGCAAGAAGATATCCAGGCCTTGAGATATATCAAAAGATCGAAAGTTAATCAACTGGTCGTCCAAAAGACAAGTATGTTTGGATTAGGTAAGCAGTTAAGGCATTTTTTCTTTTTTCTTTTTGGTTGATATTTTGTTTGATTATTTGAAAATAAACCCTGATAGATATTATGGTTAGAAATTAGGAACTTTAGATTTTAAGACAGTAACTTCATCCATTTATACCAATTCAAGGGTATGTATGCATGTATCATGACATGGCATTAGTCCTGGTTATTACTATGCTAGTCCAGATTGAAAAGAACATTTGTAATCTAGAAGATTTAGTTATGAGGACTGAGTTCATTAGTGTTATCTCATTACTGTCACTGGGTTCTTCTACAATTTATCCTTTGAACCTCTTGCTGAAGTGTTGATTACCCCCTGTACTTCCAATAAAACAATATAACCTTGTACTTTGACTTGGTCAAAATGGTCCCTTGTTTTGATAAAATTCATTAGATTTATTTGATTGTTGTTATGCTGCTATTGAATGTAATGGCATAGGCTTCCTACCATCAATGAATTTATGATTCATCTAATTTCTAGATTATCAACGTTCCAACTGAATGTGTCATTGAATAATCAAGCAAGCCCTAATGTGAAATGTAACTTAATTGGAAGTACCATATGCCACAAAGTTTGCTGTAAATTGCTTTTTGATTTTTCTTTATTCATATGAAAGTGGGAACGATCCTCCTGTTGTCTTGGTAGAGTTTAGTTCAGTCTTTTATAGAGAGCTGTTAGAAGGATTTCAATTCAAGTTTCTTCACAACCTAGGTAGAATCTTTTTGAAGCTTTTTTTTTTCCTACTAATTTGTGAATTCCTGGTGTGTTTCTGGGATTCATGGACTAACTTGATCACCTTTTGTGAATCTCCGTCTAATAGTTGAATTTATTTTTCTTTTTGTCCCAAAAAAAAAATGTCCATACTGTTTCTTTTCAATACTTTATGGCATTCAGTGAGGATATGATGGCAATTGTGAATTGTCATAACGTAGTTGCAGCAGATGGAAATAAAAACAAAAGAAAAAAAGATAAACATTAACAGTAAACCCTATGGATTAGAGTCAGACTGGTCTTTCTTTACATTTGAAAGCTGGGTGGTAAGGATATGATATTGATTGCATGTCAAATAACCTGCTTGTAAGAATGAGACTAACAGTTAAGTAGGATTGTTGTTTCTGGTGCATGGATTATGGGTATCGATTTAACTATGGCCTATAGGGTAGATTCGGTTTGAGCTACCTCTCTCAGATAACTGCCTGAAACACGACTAGCACTTGCTGAGTTGCCATCGTTGGGCCAGCAAACCTCCTTCGTTAAAAGACTAATACCCAGCACATAAAGCGCACTCAACCCTATAACTTGAACATATTATGGTTTTTCCCCCCCTTATTTTTGGATATTCAATTAACTGTTCACGTCACATGCAGCTCCTTCAAGACTCCAAGTTTTGTACTCATCTCGTGATTATCGAAGTGAAGGTGCAGCTTCTGAGTGGAACGAAGTAACTGTAAGATCAAGTACTGAAGTTTTATTTCAGCCAGAGAATTCTACCAAAGTCCGAAAGTTCAAGCTATCTTCGGTTATCTCAATGTCACTGAGTGCCTAAAGTATGCCATGCTGAATGTTTGAATTTTATAAATGCTTTATTACAAATTTACGGTTTACCAAAGGTGATTGTCCATTTGTCACCTTTGAACTCCAAATCCTTTGTGTTTTATGTGGGCACGTTGTGGTTGTACAAATTTATTTTAGACAAGTGAACAAGTGAGCTTGAGTGCACTTAAACATCAAAACGGAAAATTAGAAAATTGTATCTTGGTATGTTTTGAAGAGCATTTGATTCCTTGCATGGATGCAAATATTTCCAGTATTTATATGGAGAATTTGTAAATATCGTGAATGAGTTATAGGATTAATTTTCATTTACCATTAGATACACTGACATACTTTAATTTGTCTCCAAGTTATTGAAAAGTATTTAAATCAACGCGTTACCATTTGCCATTAAGTGGGGATTGCCTTACGAGTTCTTCGTCAAACTTTTTGTGGTCTTAGCAGTAAAATGAGGCTGGTTAAACACAGTCGAAACATGATCGGTAGAAATTAACCTGCATTTTCAAAATGCAGGGTTTAAAGATTCGAGGTGGCCCTCAAGGGCATAGCCATGAAATGAGCCTAAATCCTTGCGCTGGGCCTTAATAAAGATCAATTCAAGCTATGAGCAGGTGCATCTCTTGCAATTTTGTAATCTTACGAGTAATAATATTTTATCATTCCGTTGATGATGATAACCTTTCTTATAAAACAGGTTTATGATACATTTCTTAAACTTTCAGAAGTTTGTGAAGAATTTCAACACGCCCTCGCAACCTTTTGAAAATTGAGGCTGATTTTTTTTTTTTGACAAAAAAAAAAACTGTAGAGAGAGATCAAAGAAACTTAACCCTTAATATAAAAGCTTATGCTTTTAACATTTGAAATAATAAGAGCTTAATTTGTGTAAAACATACACAAGAAAAGAACCTAAATATTAAAAAAAAAATGAAAAGTTACATAATTCCCATATTAGTCCGCGGAGGAATCAACTTGAAACTCGCCATCAAAATCTACCATCAGTTTGTTTAGCTTCTTGTTGCTTATTCTCTGTGGGTGCACTCTCGTATCCTCAAAACTGCAGCAAAAATTACAAATAATTAAGCCAAATTACTTGCCCATAAGTTAACATAATAACATATAAAATGATGCAATTTACAATGAAAAGTATTTATGGTATCACACTCGGACTATAAGTTATGTCATATCTCTTATACTGATACGAGAGGTTTTAAGTTTAAATTCCGATAACCAACGTAGAAAAATAATTTATTTTACGATTATGTATGTTTCCATGAGATATTAAAAATCTCAGAGTCACAACCAATAGGAGAATATGAGATAACCTCAGAGCGGGAGTTGAGGTGTCGGAGGGTGGCAATAGCATGTGGGCGAGCTTCATGGCATCTTCGTTGCAATTGATGACGTGGTTGAAGCAGAGATAACGACCGTACGATGAAACATCTTCGAACGCGCAAATGTGAGCATCGACGTAGAATCTCAGGTCCACGGTAACCATCGCACCATCTTCGTACATCTCTGCCGCTCCTTGCAAATACGGATTCGTGATTGTGACGTCTGGATTCATCACCAGCCCTCCGTTAATTGACACCATGTTTATCCCTCGGTCCATCGCTAGGGCCCACGCTGTCTTCTCCGCCAGCGTCTTTGACAAACCATGCCATAACTGTTAATTAACAACCAAAAAGAAAAATATTAATTTATTATTAATTATATTCGTAGATTATCCATGTTTATTAATTAACTAAATTAAAAACCTTGAATTTCTTGCAAAAATTGATGTCACTCCAATTTCGCTCGTCGAAGTCATGCGACGTCGGGTTGTTGCGGTGGTTACTCCAGATAACGGCCGTTAGGGAAGACGTGAAGACGACTTTGTCGATTGTATTTGTCTGTGCGCATGCTTCCAGCACGTTGTGAGCTGCCATGGTCTCTACTTCCGCCGTTAATTCCTGATTCGGGCAAGTCAAGTCACGTTTCATTATTACTCATTTTATAATTCAATAATTTATTTGTCGATATATTTTTATAATTCAATAAAATGTTTAGGGAAAAGGAAGAAGAAGAAGAAGTTGTTACATCGTAGGTGGAGTGGTCGGAGGGAGGCTCAAAGGAGTAGAACAGACCGGAGCATCCCTTTAAGGCGTTCAGGATGCTGTGATAATCAAATGGGTCTGCCTGGAAAACTTTCAATTTCTTCTTCTTGTTGTAATTTAACTCTTCAGTGCATTGCAATTTTCCTGCTTTTTCAAAAAAAATATATATATATAAAAACAAAACATAATTTTAAATATTAGTTAATGATTGGTGATTGAATCCTTAAAGAATTAAAATAATGAAAGAACCACAGCAGTGTACGTATGTGAGCCTTAAAACTAAGTTCAGTTAACCTTGCAAAGTTGTGACGCAATGCATGACGCACAAACACATCATATAAGTACAAGGCGATATTGTTTTGAACTCCATTCCCGAGTATTAGGCAAAACAATGGATGATTAGGATTCAGCTAAGTAAATTATTTTAAATTTTTATTTATTTTATCTAAAAACTATTAATTTAGTGCTCAGAAAATATTTAACACAGCACTTAATCTTTATCCTAGAGAGATTATCTTCTTATTTAATTATATTATACTGGACCAATCAAAAGAAAAAGAAAGTTGGATACATGGCCTCGGTGTTAACGAAGGTATGTGCTGGCAGAATTGAATGACTTAGCTGGACACGTGCACCAACAAAACGAAACAGCTCTGAAAACAGCTTTTGCCGTTTAAATTTTTAGGGTTAATGCGTTGCCATAATTACCAAAAACAAATGTAAAAAAAAACAAAAAAAATTGGATTGAAGAAATGAAAATAATGAAAAAAAAAGAGAGAGAAAGAAATGAAGTAATAAATTAATACCGTGGCTGTGGAGGGCAGCATGGACGGTGTAGCCTCTGAGCAGGAGACGGTGGACGAGGGCGGAGGCAAATTGGCCAGAGGCGTCCATTACGCATACTGTCTTTGTCGTGTTTGAAGAATAATAATTGTCTTGATCAACTGCAATTTCTTCACTATTGTCCGACACTGATGATGCTGGTGGCGCCATTTTTGGGAGGAGAGGGAGTTTTAAGTAATTTCCAATTAATTCAAGAAGAACGCGAAGCAGGAGAAGGAGAAGAAAGAGGAGGGAGCTGATTTTGTTTGCAGTTGTTTGAAAAGGAAGACAGGAGGGAGGGGGTTGTACAGGTATTTATTGCTAGAGAAGAAGAAGAAGAAGAGAATAGGAGACAAGTGAAGAGTCTCTAAAATAAGATAAGAGGTGAGTAATAATATCGGTATAAATTCGCGTACAAATTTTTTTTTTTTTTTTTTTGGGGATAAATTGATATGACTTAATTAAATTTATTAAATTAAATATTTCTTAATTTACATAATTTAATTTTATTATTTTATTTAATTAATAAATTAATATTAAATTAATTATATAAAATAAATAAATTTATGATTGCGTCATCGGCCGTAACAGATTACATTAAAGAGAGGGGTTGACTTGAGGAGCATTGAAAGAGTGTGGCTAGCTGATATATAAAAAAATCTGGTTGGGATGGTGGTAGTTACCAGTCAGTTGCCCTTCCCCAAATATGTTTCCGTTTTCAACTTCACAGACCAAACTACCCCCCACCTCTCTCTCTCTCTCTCTCTTGAGCTCATCATATTAATTGAATCGTTTGATGCCAAAGTTTGGTGGCAATTACCAACAACACCTGGCAAGACATGCTCATGCCCTCTGCGTCTTCAATTCTTCGGTGTCATGCCTTTGGTTTTTAACCGTATATGGGTTTCTCCACCTGTCAAAATGAGCTTTTCTAATGGTCTCATCGACTTTACGGTCGCTTTAGAATTACAATGTCCGGTGCGGCTTCTACTTTACCATTAAATAAGACGTTAAATATAAAAAAAATACAGTTTGGATATTTAGTAAATTATATTATCTCAGTTGTTATAAGTTTGAAAAAATAGTATAAATATTTAATAAATTTTATTATAAAAAGTATTATTTTATTATATAGTTATCAAAATGGATATAAATTTAAATTATTATTTATTTATTTATTAGAATTTATAAAAAATAAGATGTAATTATTTTTTTATTAAAATATTAAAATTAGAATAAAGACTTAAAAAAAAATCGGTAACTTATTTTAATAAATTGCTTATAAAAATTAATTTTTACCTCTAACTTATTAAATAAATAACTTTTAAAAATTTTACTAAATACAATTTTTATCAAAATTTTTTTAAAAATCACCTACAGCATCTTAGCCTTAAATCGCTAGCGGAGCCATCAGCATCCCTCGACTGCTCTCGCTTTCTTCCTTTTCATTAGAATATGACAATTTGAACATAAATTTGATGAGCTTCATGCAGAGTTGAATGACAGAAACATGCGATTGCAGTGAGAAGGTGGGGCCGCGGGGCCGCCGATGCAAAGCTAACACCAGCTGGCGATGAAAATGAATCGAATGTTGACGTTTTCGTGTGAATTCGGATCATCTTCTAGATACTTTTTCGTCTAGTCTTTTTAAGCTTTTAAAAATTTGTTAACATCTATCATTAGTAAAATTAAATGACTAATATTTTATTTTAATTAATTTTTACTTAAATAAACATCCAAAATCACATATAATTCTTGTAAAAAATTTTCCCGCAAATTCTTCCGCCTCTGAACTCACGCCCATTTCCAGCAAATTAAAAAAAAAAAAAATAAAAAAAACAGCGCACATGTTCCACTGGCCCAAATCTTCCTCAAGTCATTTTCGTCATTGAAGTGAATACAAAAGAAGCCAATGGGATGAAGTGCGAAGCACTCCAAGGCTGCCAAGCTTTTTTGCAAGTGTGCTTGAATCTCATCAAGTTTGAATGGCTTAGAACCTCGTCGAAGGATAACCCGTACAATACGATGAAAAATGAAAAATCAAGATTTGCCCCCAAAAAGTTTTTGAGTTTTCTCTAGTTTAACATTTTAATAAGTTTTATTCGAAAAAAATAATAATTAAAAAGGTCAGGTTGAGATGATTTTAAGTTTATCCCAATAGGAGAATTAAGCTCTGCATTTCTTTTTTCTCGAAAAAAGAAAAGAAAAATCTTTAACTATTGTGTTTTTATAAGTAGAATGTGTGTTGAGAGAGAAAGAATTTATCTAAAAAATTTGACAAGAGTCACGCATAAGTTTAGATGTATATTTAGGTAAAAATTAATTAGAACAAAATCTTAGCTATTTAATCTCATTAATGACACATGTCAATTGATCCTTGAAAAATTAGGAGGATTAGGAAAGAAAATACTTAGAAGAGGATCCAGATCCTTTTCATATATCATATATGACAAAACTATGTTGGTCTGTAACTTACTTGCATTTTTTTTCTGTTTATAATTCAATTTATATTGTAATCTATGTTGTTTTGTTGAAAATTGAAAAATAATACAAGTTTCAAAATTTTAGCATATAAAACCTCTTATTATTATTATTATTATCATCATCATCATCATCATCATCTAACTATACGAGCTAAGGCGGAGTAATGGTTTTTTGAAAATAAAACTATGGTGTGTATAATTTTTAAAATAAATATATTTATTATTTTTCATATATTAATATTATTACTAAAATAATATATTTTTATTGCATGTTCAAATTATTTGCTCTAGATTAAATAGATTTTATGAAAAAAATTATTAACACATGTCATTTTCATGCATTTTAGATTTTTTTTGTGATATTATCTTATTGCCCTTAGCATCGGTAATTTTAACTGTCAAAGTCTAGGTCAATGGACCTAAGAGTAAAAATGTAAAATAATTTGAACTTATGTGCCAAGTTTGTGAAGCCTTTTTGGATTTTTTTGATTTTTCAGCAAGCAACAGGGACAACAAAGTTATAAACCAAAGAACAAATCATGTCATGAAACCCTTACAACTTACAAGTTAGATCTAATGGTTATCTCACAAATGGACAAAATACCCGGATCCTATCTTATATTATAATTAAGGTATGAATTATTTTTAGGTTAGCTTAGCATTTTTAATTGTTTGATTCATTTCCTTAATTTGAATAATCTTACCCATGCCCTAAAATTCGGACGCATGACAACCCCATAAAATAACAATGATAAAAGATTATAAAATGTGGTTTTTTTAACAAAGTAGTTGTAAAGCACGATAACTTATCTCTTTTGAAGCTCGCATGCGGGTGATCACCTAAAAAAAAAGTTGAGACTTCTATTATTTCGATGAAGTATCATTTCTTATTGTTTTGACTTTTAATATTTTTTAAGAAAAATATTTTAGGTTTTATTTTAAATTATACGAGACCATTACTTGCATTACAATACGAGGGGATTGAAATGACTAAATTATAATCTTCACTAATATTCGAAGGTGTCGGAAAATATTGCCTTTATTTAATTATTTTCATTATTTAAAAAAAAAATAAACTCTCACAATATTGTAAATCACCCCTTCACAATTGTGAGGGGAGTGCCAAAGACTTTTTTTTTTTTTGGGTTTTTAAATAAAAAATGAGAAATATTAAATGTAAAAATACCAAAAAGAAAAGGTGAATGGAAAGCATGAATTAAATCATTTTGAAATGGACGGTTGAGTCGACAAATGTTTACTCAAACAGCAAGACGTCTCCAGCTGAGATTTTGTGCCATACTCTTCAAGGTTCGAACCACTTGTTTACGTGGGACCTCACAAGTCACAACTTTGGGCACTCATATTAATTGCACATTTTGCTTCTTCTTCTTCTTTTTCGCCCATTTTATGATGTTCAAAACTAGTAATTTACTCTTTTCATGTAAAGTATGAAATTGATAGTGTATTATTATAAGTGGGGCTACTTGAACTTATTAATTTATTTTATATAATCTCTTTTTAGTTAAGAATTTTATTATATAAATAATTTTTAAAAAATTACTTAATTAATCATTTATTTTTTTTATTCTTTTCAATTCATTTATATATATGTATATATTTTTTATCTACAAATAATTAATATAACTAATTAAAAGGAATAAAACACAATATTTAAAAATAAATATCAACAAATTTTTATCAGTCATAAAAGTTAATGAATATAGAAATTAATTTTTATCAAACATAAAAGTTAATAAAAATTAAGAAAAAATTCTTATATATAGAGAGCATGAAATAGAGATCATGATATAATAAGAAAGACTAAAAAAATAAACTTAAAAAAAAAATTGAGTGTTTAATTTACAGAATATGAGTGTAACGAGAGAATGCACAATTGTAAAGTAAAGAGAGAAAGAGTTTAGTGAATGGTAATTTTGATATTTTTAAATTTTAAATTTTTAAAAATAAATTTATTTTTAAAATGAATGTAGAGAGGAATTTAGTGCGTTCAAATAACCCGGAAATGAGAGTAGTTTCCCTTAATTATAGAAAGAGTATAATTGTTCTCTTTTATCATTAGAGAAAAATTATTATTTTCCTAGTATAGTAAAATATTTTCTTTTGTGTTCACCTGTAGAAATAGGTTACAAGCCGAACTATGTAATTTCTAGTGTTCTCTTTGTGTGTTTGTTTTTTATTTTTCTTTATTTTCATTTTAGCTGTGTCTATTAAGAAATTAATAAGTGAAGTAGGGTTACAACTAAAATGAAATTAGAGAAAAATAAAGAATAAGCATATAAAGAGAATACTAGAAATTACATAGTTTGGTTTTTAACTTAAATCCAAGAGTGAAGACAGAAGAAAATATTTTTTCTAATAATGCATAGTATACAAATATTCTAGTATTTTGTCTCATTATCCAAAATCCCAATTCATCTAATCTCTCACTTGTTAGCCCAAGAGCTTAAAGCTCTCAACACACTTTCAATCTTTAACTCTCGTCTCTCTCACATCTCAAATAGATTGAGAAATAAAGAAAATGTGATTACTTTTCACAAAATGGGATTCATTTACAAATGAGCATTGCTTCTGCATTTAGCAATGATTTTTTTTTTTGGAAAATGGCTCCAACTTTGTCAAATTGTGAATATAGGACTTTATCTCTTCTTGATTTTGTCAAGATTTGTGGCTACCCAATGGCTTTGGTGCCAACTCTAGTGCTAAGTCAAGCGTTGCATTCTAGTCACATGTAAGAGTTTGTTATATACATGTATATGCTCAACAATTCTCCCAATTGGAGACCTGATTAAGAATCAATCATATTTCCACACCATCCTTGCTACGTTACTATTGTCATATTGCTTACGTTTTCACTAGGCCACATGAGGATTTACTTTATAAAAACTTGTTAGCATTGATGGGTTTGGCCAAAACATTTGCTAAGTTCTGCTTGGTATAGATTTTCGGTAAATCTTTTCTTTTGTCTTCAACTACTTTTCAAACAAAGTGGTATTGTACCTCTATATGGTTTCTCCTAGAATGAATGATTGAATTAATTGCGATATGCAAGCACTCTGACTGTCTCAGAACACATGAATTTTCTCTTATTTTTACCTGAGCTCCTCTTATAACCATTGCATCCAGACATCTTCCTTGTATGCTCATGTAGCTGCCATGTATTCTTCTTCTACTATAGTAAAGCCACAACGATCTGCAGTTTTGAAACCCAACTTATAGCTCATCCTGCAAGTGTAAATACATACTTGATAGTGAATTTTTTTTTATCAAGGTCTTCAACAAAATTTGAATCTATGTAGCCTCGATAGTAAACAGGATTCGTCATGTATTGACTAACTGCTCCCACTACTTATGCAATCTCTAATCTTGTGCATAACATATCGAATATCAAATTTGCCATTACTGATACATACGTTACTATCTCTTTTCTCTCTACTTCATTGTTAGAATACATACTCGAGGATAACTTGAAATTAACAAGAAGTGGGGTAAAAATTGGTTTACAATCTTGCATGTTGATGCGCTGTAAGATTTTCTTGAAGTAATTTTTCCAAGAAAGCCAAATCTTTCTATTATTTCTATCTTAGTGAATTTGCATCCTTAGAATCTTGTTTCTTGGTCCCAAGTCTTTCATATCCAATTCTTTAACTAATTGTGCTTTTAATTCTTGAACTCGATTTTTTCTAAAGCTTGCTACTAACATGTTATTCACATACAACAGAAAAATGATGAAATCATTATCTTTAAACCTCTTGTAATATGCACAATAGTATAAACTGAATTTGTTGTATCTAAAGCTCATGATGAAGGAATTAAATCTCTTATATCAATACCTCAACATCTATTTGAGATTTTATAGAGATATGTTCAACTTGCTAACTAAGTTCTCCTTACCTGTTTCAACAAAACCTTCTATTTAGAATATATAATTTTTTTCTTTAAGTTTCAAGGAAGAAATGCAGTTTTCAAATCTAATTGCTTTAAATATAAGTCATATGCATCATATATAGTCCAGATTATTCTCATAGTCGTAAGTCAAGCCATTGGGAAATATATCTCATTGAAGTCAATGCATTCTTTTTTAACATAACCTTTTATCACCAATCTTGCATGATACTGCTCCGCCTGGTCATTATTATCACGCTTGATCTTGCAGGCCCACTTGTTTCCAATTCTTCCACGTGGTAGTAGTACAAGTTCCTATGTTTTATTTTTGTGTAAAGTTTCAATTTCTTCTTCCATTATTGTCATCCACAAAGTAACAACTGGGTTATTCAAAGCTTCATAGAAAGTTGATAGCTCTACTCTTTGTTAGAAAATGATATGTAACATTGATCTTCATAACATACTTTAAATGCCATATAGGCAATTGTTTTTTATGAGTTGACTGATGAACTTTTAGAGCTTCGGACTCGATTGATTTTTATTCTTTATTCTTTGGTGCTACTTTAGGAGAATATGGATTTTCTTTTTCTAGATTATTTGCCGCATATACAGGTACAATATTCGACTTTTCTTTTACAATACCATTATCCCTTTTTTTTTTATAGTTGATCTTCTGCAAATATAATATCTCTACTTATGAAAATTTATAAGTAATCAGTTTATTTGAAGAAGATACATCCCTTGGATTTTAGATATAATTTTATTCTTTCTTTAGCATTGTACATCATGTATGCAAAACATCTAAATGCATGTAAATAAGAGTAATCAATTGGCTTTTTAGTCCACATTTCTTTTGGACTCTTTAACCCAATTAAGAAGTGTATGCTACAGTGAACTGTCTTTGAATACATTCGTTCTTACAAAATGCAAGAAACTCACTATTTGTATAATCTTTACCATTATTTATTCTCAAATACTCGATCCTTTTTTCGAAGCTGTGTCTTGTATTCTTTAAACATTGAAAATACATCTAATTTTTTTTTATTATTGTATACATCAAATATCTCTTGGAATAATTATCAATGAAAGTTATCAAGTACTTTAACCTACTATAATTGTGACTCCTACTAGGGTCATGTTTTGTTGATCTCTCTCTTGTTAGAGATAATACTTCTCCTTGTTGCGAACTCGCATACATTCCTTCTTTATTTTTACGTTTGCTTTCTTTATTTAGTACAAAAGCTGCAACATTATTGAAAACTAAATTATCTGTTTGGTTTCTATTCATCATATTGATGATGAGTCGATCATATGAATATGATAGATTTTGAAGTAGAAGCTTTATACATTCATTTTCCTCTATTTTATGACACAACGTTGTGAGTTGTAAAAATAGTATTTTCAAAGTATTGATATGGTCGATCATCAATATAGATTCTATCATTCGAAGAGTATAAATTTTTTTATTTAAGAAAATATTGTTGTGTGAAGACTTGGCCTTGTTCAATTTTATTAATGTCTCATATTTCCTTTGCTGTATTTTTCTCTTTCACATTAGATAACACTTCATCAGTAAGTGCTAAATGTATACTAGCAATTGCATTACTGTCCATTTTTGTTGTGTTTTGCATCATCAGTTATCCTCATAAGTCTTTCTTTAATTGGTAATAAGTAATTGTTTTTCTTTAAAATAACATTCATTTTCATTTTCCATAACAAGAAATTATTTTCGTTAAACTTCCTAATTTTGTATTTTGCTGCCATTGCTTTTTATCACGAACTTCTTTTGCTAGTATTGATTATTACCATTTCATATGAACAATAATTGTACATGCCATAGACGTGAATAGTACTCCGACAACCAAAAGTTTTGATACCACTATTAGAAAATTTATGATTGAAGTAGGGATAGCGCTAAAATGAAATTAGATAAAAATAAAAAATAAACACATAAAGAGAACACAAAAAATTACGTGGTTTAAGTTTTAACCTACGTTCACGGGCGAAGATAAAATGAAACATTTTTACTAATAATGCAGAGTATACAAGTATTGTAATATTTTGTTTTATTATCCAAAACCTCAATACACCTAATCTCTCACTTATTAGCCCAAGAGCTTAAAACTCTTAACATACTCCCAATCTCTAACTCTTAGCTTTTTCACTTTTCAAATAGATTGAGAATTGAGGAAAATGAGATTGCTTTTCACAAAATATGATTGATTTATAAAATGGGAATTGCTTCTTTGTTTAAAGTTGGGCCTTACTATGAGTGCATTTAATTATCACAACAAAAATATAAGAAATTAACAACAAATTTATTTCTTTCTACCAAATGGCTCTAATTTTGCCAAATTATCAACATGCATCATCTCTTCTTAACTTTGTCAAGATTTGTGACTATCAAATAATTTCAAGGTTGACTTTGGTGCCAAATAAAAAATTACATGCTAGCCATATGTAATAGTTTAGTATATACATGCATGTGTTGAACAATTTGTGGTATTAGAGCATTTGGTTGTTCATGTGTATAATACTATTCACAAATATAGTTATTGTTCACATGAAACAGTGGGAAATGAAAATTGAAAAGTTCAATGAAAATAATTTTTCATTGTAGAAAATGAAAATGAAGGCTATTTTGAGGAAAAATAATTGGTTGGCAACAATTAGAGAAACCCACAGAGATAACTGATGATGACAAGTAGAACAAGATGGATGGTAATGCAATTGTTGATCTATATTTAATACTAACTAATAAAATATTATATACTATAAAGGAAAAAAGGACATCAAAGAAAATATGAGATACTCTCACAAAATTGTACGAGACTAAGTCTTTATACAACAAGATTTTCTTAAAAAGAAAACTTTAGACTTTTCGAATAGCACAATGTACATTAATGACTGACCATATCAATACCTTGAATTCTTTATTTTCGCAACTTATGACGTTGGGTGATAAAAAGAACGTGCAGAGTCTCTACTTCAAAGTCTACTAGATTTATATGATCACCTCATCATCAATTCAAGAATAACAACCGAATAAATTTTCTAGACTTT
The DNA here is from genome assembly GCA_030449905.1 of Luvunga scandens. NCBI lineage: Eukaryota > Viridiplantae > Streptophyta > Magnoliopsida > Sapindales > Rutaceae > Luvunga > Luvunga scandens. Next base: position 3,791,961 of record JASUUG010000382.1, on the reverse strand, counting down.
GATGATGTTGCAGCCTCTATATTAAATGAAGAAAACAGGAAAAAAAAAAAAGGGCACACAAGCACACGAGTTCACAACAATCGAAAGTGTTATCTATGATAAGAGGGAGATCAACGAAATAGGGTCCCAGTGGGGGTCACAATTATAGTAGAACAAAATCGAAAAGTAAGAAAAATATCAAATGCTATAATTGTGGCAAGAATAGACACATCAAGAAAGTGTGTTGGACAAATAAGTAGAATGGAGACAATAAACCTGAGTCATCGAATACCTAGAGTTATATAACTTCTAATGATGGCAAAACTCTACAGCGAGGCAATAATTATTGCAGAAAGTAGGAAACAATTAGTTGATGTCTGCCTTATAGACTTAAGAGCAACATGATACATGACCTCTTGAATAGAATGATTCCACAGATATAAAGCTATCGTAAGAGAATCTGTATACATGGGTGATAATCATGTATTGGAAATCGTAGATATTAGTACCATTAAAATAAAATGTATAATGGTATAAATCGTACAATTAAAGACGTACGACATGTCAAAGACATAAAGAACAATATATTTTCTTTGAGACAAATAGATAATATTGGATGCAAAACTCATGGAAAATAGGATCATGAAGATTGTTACAGGCATGCTTGTATTGATAAAGGTAGAAAAAATTTGTGCTAATCTATTTATGTTTAAAGAGGAAACACTACAAAAAGTTGAACCGTGTGTCGTGTCAAATGGAGACGAGTTTGCAATGATGTAGCATCTCAAACTTGGCTACATATCTAAATAAGGTTTGAAGATTCTCTCTGAGCAAAAGTAGCTTTTGGGGCTTAAATCGATAAACTTACCGTTTTATAAGCATTGTGTTACAAGCAACATTGATTGAAGTTTAGCTGATCTGATGCCAGAAGTAAATGCATTCTAAATTTGATTCATTTTAATGTTTGAGAATCATCAGATTTATCTAAGGGTGTTCACGAATTAGATTTTACAGATTATGCATCAATCCATATCCGATCCACGATTTTACGGATTCTAAATTTTTAATTCAATCCAATTCATGGATCAGTGAAACTTAATCCAAATCCAATCCATACATCTGTAGATCAGATGTGAATTTAACTCAATCCATATCCAATCTACCATTTTGCGGATCTTTTTACGAACTAAAATTTTTTTTATTTTGTCCAATTCATGAACTAACTAAATAAATAAATTTAATATAAAAATAACTTTACTACAAATCAAATTCAAAATTAAATAAAATTGAAATAAATTAATTGTTTAAATAAAGCTAGAAAATACATTCAAAGTTTTAAAGTACGACGCACAAAAAAAAATCTCATTTGTTTAGATCAGTGTGTGAAAATTAACTGTTTAGGAAGCTATATTTATTTATTTAATTATTTTTTATTTTATATTATTATCAATAAGTACTAATTCTATATTTACAAGTTTAATTATTTAATTAAATAAATATTTTTTATTTTTTTGCAGATTCATGGATTTTACGGAATTACAGAAGTCAATCCATATCCAATCCACCGATTGCGGATTTTCAAAATTTCAATTCAAATCCAATCCATCAATCCACATATCGATGGGTCTACAAGATCAAATATAATGGCAATGACTAAGTAGAACAATATCATGCAAGATTGTTGTTAAAAGATTATGCTTAGAAAGAAGCCATTTTACTTCAAAGAGATATTCCCCAATGGTTCAACTAACAATTGTCATAATAATCTTGATTATGCGTGCTGCATTTAACCTACATCTAAAGCATTTGGATGTAAAAACCATATTTCCTCATAAAGAACTTGAAGAAAATCTTTTTTACACTCTAACCAAAAGGTTTTACTGAAACAAGTAAGAAAAACTTGGTTTGCAAATTAAACAAATCTCTATACGATCTTAAACAAGCACTGAGGTGTTGGTATAAGAGATTTAATTCCTTTATCATGAGTCTTTAATACAACTGACTCAGTTTAAACTATTGTGCACATTATAAGAGGTTTGAAAATACTGATTTTATTATTTTACTGTTGTATGTTAATGATATATTTGTAGCAGGCCCCAACAAAGATAAGTCTAAGAATTGAAAACACAGTTAGCTAAAGAATTTGATATGAAGGACTTGGGACCAGTAAAAAAAAATTTAAGAATGCAAATTCATCGAGACATAAATAACAAAAAAAATTTAGTTTTCTCATAAAAATTACTTGAAGAAAATCTTATGGTACTTTAATATAGAAGATTATAAGTTAATTTTTTCTCCACTTCCTGTTTATTCTCAAGTATGTGTTCTAGCAATGAAGCAGAGAGGAAAGAAATGTCTTAAATGTCGTATGCAGTAGTAGTAAAAAGTTTGATGTTCGCTATGATAAGCACAAAGCAAGACATTGCACAAGCAATAGAAGTAGTCAGTGGATATATGGCAAATCTTAGTGGAGAGCATTGGAAAACTGTAAAGAGAATTCTAAGATACATCAAAAGATCCTTGGATATTGCATTATGTTTTAAAGGATTAAAATTTACTGTCGGAAACTACGTAGATTCAGATTTTAAAGGCAATCTTAATAAAAGGAAATCTACTACCAACTATGTGTTTACACTTGCAAAAGGAGCTATAAACTGGGTTTCAAAACTACAGGTCGTTGTGACTTTATCTACAATAAAAAAAAATTACTACTAGCTATGTGTTTACACTTGCATGAGGAACTATAAGTTAGGTTTCAAAACTATAAGCCGTTGTAGCTTTATCTACGATAAAAGCAGAATACATGGCAGATATGTGTTTACACTTGCAAGAGGAATTATAAACTAGGTTTCAAAACTACAGACCATTGTAGCTTTATCTACAATAAAAAAAAATTCACTATCAGCTTAAACCACTAACTAGGTTACTCAAGATGAGGGGTGAATTGGGTTCTTAAACAAAATTTAAAACTAAAAGCTTAAAGATAATTATAAATCAATCCAATTCAAAATAAACAATTAATATACAATGAATAACAAAGAGATAGGGTAAGAGAAAGCAAACATGATTTTTACGTGGTTTGGCTAACTGTGCCTACGTCCACACCTCCAAGCTCACCGAGCCTGAGGATTCCACTAAGCAGGCCTCCAAGGTTTTAATAACACTTACAATTGACTTTAAAGGTATCAATAAACATTTACAACAAGAGATTATTCCCAATAATTTAACCCAAATATATCTTAACACTTACAATCACTTAAAAGTAAAATAATATCTCACACAATGTATCTGATTATAATTGAAATCTCAAGGTGTGAATCAATGAAATAAAAACAAGTTTAAAGCATAATAATGTATGTTTTCTCAATTGTAAGCTCAAAGATAATTGTTGGATCTCTTTTGATTTGAATTTGATTGAGCTATTTTATAGTTGAAACTGAAAATTAGTCGTTGTTAACTTTCTGAGAATAATCGGATTGCCATTTTCTGCTGTCAGTTTACTGCTTTGACTTTGTCCAAATAGCTGTTATTCTTAGATTTTAAATAAACGGTTTACCGTTTTCCATTATTGGATTTCCGTTTATTTCCAAAATCCTGCAAAATAGACTTAAATCTCTATTTTTACTAAACGGTTCAAGATTAGAAAACTTTCTCTTTTCTGTAAATTATTAGTTCTTCGTTTTGTAATAAACAGTTCATCGTTAATTTTCAGAATCTTATTAAAACAAATCTAACTGAGATTAGAAAACTCTCTATTTTCTGTAAATTATCAATTTACCGTTTTGTACTAAATGATTCACCGTTAATTTTCAGAATCTTATCAGACACAATCTTGCTAACCGTTTTTTATAAACGGTTCACGATTAAGAAGACAATTTCCTATTTGTAAATTATCAGTTCACCGTTTATAAAATAAATTATCTACTGTTAATTTTCAGAGTTTAGATTTTGACAACTTTTGTTTAGAAAAAGATTTTTTGACTCAAGTTAACGGTCATTAAGTTTCTTTAGACATGTCTATGGCTTTAAGAAATTCATTTTAATAGCCACAACATTTTAATCAAGAACATATAAGTTTTGTTATCATCAAAATCAATATTATAAAATTAACAATCTCCTCTTTTTTTTTATAATGACAAACTTTATATGTAAAGGTAAGAAAATTTTGTTAACTTCCCCTAAATATAAGCTCGCCCTGAAAAATATAACTTGTTCTCCCCCTTCAGCGTAGAAAGAAAGAACAAAAGCATATCCGTTTTTGACAAGTGAAAATTTCGACAAAATCTCCCATGTACATTAAGCATCTCACGAAAAATATTAACAACAATTTACACCCAATAAGTCAAAATTAAAATAAAAAAAATTTCAACCAAGTAATAAAATCAATGCCAAAATAAGAAAACACATATATATAACATAATCATCTATAATCATCATACATAAATGTATTAAAAACATGAAAATGTTGTGCGAAATTAAAGCATCTGAAACACTAAGAAACTACTGCGTAGGAGAAGAGGAAGAGGAGGAGGGGGGAATGCCGAGAGCAGAAAAGATACGCAGTTGTCCATCCAATACCATCTACTGTTGATTGAGAATCTGTTGCTGCTAAATCTAAAAAGAAGCAAACCGATCCTGAAGCTGCTGCTGCTGCTCGGAAAGAGCTTGAACATCTCCAATTAGCTGATGAAGGAGACTATCGGCAGTGGGTGGATCGTCTGGAGCCAGTGGAAAGTAACCCATTTTCTTCAATTCTCAATCTATTTAAGACGTGAAAAAGCCGAGAGTTAGAAATTGAGATTGTGTTGAGAACATTAAACTATTAGGCTAGTGAGTGAAACATTTAGTATATTAGGGTTTTAGGTGGTGAGACAAAATATTACAATACTTGTATACTCCACATTACTAATAAAAATATTTCCTTCTGCCTTTATTTGTAGACTTAGACTCAAAGCCGAATTACATAATTTCTGATGTTATCTTTATATGCTTATTTTTTATTTTTCTCCAATTTCAATTAGTCTCTAATTAGGAGAATTGTTGAGCATGTGAATGTATATAGCAATCAATTGCATGCAAGTAGCATGCAACTTTTAACTTGACACTAACGTCGGCACCAAAGCTATTCGGTGGCCACTACTCTTCACAAAATCAAGAAGAGATGAAGCCATATGTCGACAATTTAGCAAAGTTGAAGCCATTTGTCAAAAATTAGAAAAAATTAAATGCATTCATGGTAAGGCTCGAATATAAATGGAAAAGCAATTCTCATTTGTAAATCAATCCCATTTTGTGAAAAGCAACCCATTTTTTTCAATTCTCAATCTATTTAAGACGTGAAAGAGTCGAGACTTAGATATTGAGATTGTGTTAAGAGCATTAAACTCTTGCGCTAGTGAGTGAGAGATTTGGTGTATTGTGATTTTGGGTGGCAAGACAAAATACTACAATACTTGTATACTCTACATTACTGGTAAAAACATTTCCTTCTGCCTTGTGGATTTAGATTAAAAGTCGAACAACATAATTTCTAGTGTTCTCTTTATGTGCTTTTTTTTTTCCAATTTTATTTTAGTTGTGGCCCTACTTTATCCATTAATTTCTCAACAGACACAACAAAAATGAAAATAAAGAAAAATAAAAAACAAGTACACAAAGAGAACACTAGAAATTACATGGTTTGGTTATGTCCATAGACGAGCATAGAAGGAAATATTTTACTATATTGGGAAAATAACAACTTGTCTCTAATGATAGGAGAGAACAATTACACTCTCTCTATAATTATGAAAAACTACTCTCACTTCGCAAGCTCTCAATTATACCTAATACTCTTAATTGAAAAATAATTATATTTAGCTCTCAAACTCTCGACTTCTCACTCTTGATAGAAGAATTGAAGAATTTTTTTGGATGAATTGGAATGAATGAGCTACCTTTTATATATAGGCAAGCTTTGCCATATGAATGCATTTAAAAAGTCTAAGAAAGAGGCGACAAAATTTTTTGAAAATCGGAAAACAAATTCTTCAATTTTTATAAAAGTGTGCATGCCAAATTGTCAATATTTGCGATATTTGCGGCCACAAATATTGACAAAAGCATGCTATTCGTTGGGCACATTTCATTCAAGAAGTGGTAGAAAACGAAAGTGTAGATTTGCGGAAAATCCATACCAAAGGGAATTTAACAAATGTTTTGACTAAGTCAATCAATGCTAATAAGTTTATATGGAGTAAATTCTCTTATGGCCTTGCAGAAACATAAAGCAACATGATAATAGAGAAGTAGAAAGAATGGTATGGAGATCAATTGGTCTTCAATCAAATTTCCAAGAAAGAGAATTATTGAAAAGCCAAAACCACGTGTATTAGTGTCGCATTCGGTGGCCACAAATATTGACAAAAGCATACCATTAAATGTCCACAAATATTGACAATTTATTATGCATGCTTTTGTCAATATTTGTGCTCATCAAATGACAAATTTTTATCAATATTTATGGCCACTGAACGGCACATTAATGCATGTGAGCTTGACTTTTCAACAGATTATAAAGGGAGATGAATAAATTGAATGTGTATGTGTTGGTTTCATTTGAAAGTGAAGTGAATTGGTGCAACTGCCTGATGGGATTTTGTCTGTCCTTTCACGCTTAATGGTATATTTTGCCAATGTCAAAATAGATACATTACTTCCTCAATACTTGAATTTTGAGGAGTTCAAATTTGAGGGATATTTGTAACCTTGCACATCTAAGAAGTTATAGGCACTTTTTGTTTCCTTTTCTCATTGATTTTGATTTTTGAAATTGAGAACTCAAAATTTGTGGTAAGCTATTAGCTTCAGTAAAGTCAAAATTAGTCACTTTTGTCTAAAGTAGTTAAAACATATGTTTTTCATTTAAAAACCATCTTTGTAACAAAGATGATCGATACAAAAACTTACAAATACTACAACATAGTCACAAAATCATAAAGTTGTACAATAATTATAACATAATCATTTGTACTGTGGTTGTTTCAAATAATCTAAGTATGCACGTCCACACATCAAAATCTATTGCCTAATATCATTGTCAACTAAGAACTACTCTAAAATCAAACTCCACCTCTATTCTCATGTAAAACATTTCTACATATGCCAACTTACGATTACGATCACTTTATAATATCTTGAAAACTTGTACATTGGAAGGTTTCTCTCCAACTAATTTTAGGGGCATAACACATAGGAAGTGCCATCAAAGCAAGCTCTTTGGCATTGTCACCATAATCTTTACTATTGTTGAACATACATTAAGTTATCATATTCATGTTCTGAATTCTGAAACTATCTTCTCAACACCAGCACTAATACAATCTTCTAAATCTAATCTAAACCTTTTCCTACCCAGTATTTGTGAGTGTGATCGAGTAAAGTGTCTCGAATCAACATTAAGATTAAAACGAAAAAAAAAAACTGCCAACAGTGTCTTTCAATTACCAGATAAATTAAATTTGATGGACAAACAAAGCAATGAATGAACTTAGATCAATCTTAGAACCTAACAAATACAACAAAATAACACACAGCTTACCCCTCTAGAAGTGGGGAAAAAATCAATGAAAAATTCCCTAACCTGCCTGCTTAAAATGTTGAATCACACAATTCCTAAGAGTAGAATATCTAATTCTCGCTCTTTAATACATTTATACTTTTTCAAATACCAAAATTAACCCTAAGCTTTCTGTCTCCTCTTTATCGTCAATTGTCAAGACTTCATCTTGATACAAGAAAGTTGAAACCCCTTCTTTTGGGTCTTTCATCACTTCTACAACCATTAGCTATAATTCTAAAATTTATTAAAGGGAAGAGCTAAACTAAACAAGACACATTCTAAAAATTATAAAAAGAAAGATCTAAACTAAAGAAAACGCATCTGAGCATAAAATGCAGATTTCGATGAGAAAATAGAAGAGACAAACTTAAATTCGGAAAATAAGAAGAAACAAAGCTTTGTTATTTTTAATATTAACAAAATTACCCAAGCTCAGAAATCAAACCTGCAGGCTGATGATTCAGGTGGTGAAGGAAAGCCCGCCGTTCGTTTGCAAGAGAGAAGGGCACAAAAGTTTGGTTTTGCTGGGTTTTGTGTCCTAACTGCTCATTTTGCAGTTGCGATGGTCAGCAAGCAGAGCCTCCATTTGCGCGCATTTGATCATACGGTTAAATTGTATCAATATTAGCTAACCATTGTTACCAAGCAGAAACTCTGCATTAATTCCCTGGAAATGATTGTATATCACTTTCTTCGTTAACGTTTTGACTTCTCTATAAAGCATTTTCACAAGGCTTCAGTTTCACAGCGGAACAAACAAAATCGGGCCATTCTCTGGGAATTTTGGTGAGCCCATTGCATTATATAGCCGTGGGGCAGGGGCCTCGGGGGCATGTGTGAATTGTTTAATGTTGCTGTTAGTATTGTCAAATGCGTTGAATAAATCACGACCGTCAATCTCTCACACCAAAAGCACGCAGAACAATTCTCTCTTAATTAATTCACGTGTCTCAACTCGTTGATGATTCGTCCTACACGTAGCCTTACCTCGCCACGTGGCACTCGCAGGCTTACTTTTACGTTGCTTTCTTTCTTCCGCTCTCTCTCTCGCGCCGTCGTCGCTCGCCCCCACCACTCCCCCTCCAACACACGCAACCCAAATTAAAATTTCCTCTCATAGCTTTCTCACTAGCCAAACTGAACCGAAATTTTAATTTTTCGTAGTTAAATAAAAATTAATTGGGCGTTTAAATGTCAACCCAATCTCAATGTCAACGCCTTCGAATCGGCTACGCTCTTGCTCCTAAGAAGGGGCAAAGCTTGATCCAACCTTCTCTTCTAACCAAAGCCTCCGAACGAGGCATCGACTTAATCCCCATCGATCCCATCAAACCCTTGATCGAACAAGGACCGTTCGACTGCATCGTCCACAAGTTGTACGGCCCCGATTGGACCCGCCAGTTGCAACAATTCTCCTCCCAAAACCCTAAAGTCCCCATCATTGACTCCCCGGATTCAATCGAAAGACTCCACAATAGAATCTCAATGCTTGAAGTCGTCACCCAGTTGAAACTACATTTCGATAACGAAAAATTCGGCGTCCCGAACCAGGTTGTCGTTTCTGAAATGAAAAGTCTAACGTCGATTGAAGATTTGAAATTGAGTTTCCCGGTTATAGCGAAGCCGTTGGTGGCTGATGGGAGCGTGAAGTCGCATCAAATGTACTTGATTTTCGATAGCCAAGGACTCGAGAGCATGACGGCGCCGTTTGTGTTACAAGAGTTTGTCAATCATGGTGGGTTTATATTCAAGGTATATGTTGCTGGCATGAATGTAAAATGTGTAAAGAGAAAGTCTTTGCCTGATATTTCGGAAGAGAAGCTGAAATCTTTGAAGGGTTTTTTACCCTTTTCGCGGATATCCAATTTGATTGATAATGATAAGAAAATTCACGATGATGGTAAGAAAAATAATCAAGGTGATGAGGTTGATTTAGAGTCTGTAGAAATGCCGTCTCAGAGTTTTCTTTGTGAATTAGCTAGGGGAATGAGAGAAGCACTGGGGTTGAATCTTTTTAACTTTGATGTCATAAGGGATGCTAGAGATAGTAATAGGTATCTTATTATTGATGTTAATTACTTCCCTGGTTATGCTAAAATGCCCGGCTATGAGTCCATTTTGACTGATTTTTTCGTGCAAGTTTTGAAAAACAAGTCTGCCGTTGGGGTTACTGAATGAAAATTGTTAACTTGTTGGTACCATCAACTTACCTCAAGGAATTGGTTAAGGGGGAAATAATGCGAATGTGGAACAGTAGACAGTGAAGTGAGATTTCGGAGGAAGTGAATCCTTTGCGCGGCTGCTGAGACTTTGCGGTATCATTACAATGGAAAGGCTTTTTTGGCACTTTGAGCTTAATTTGTACATTCTGCTAGTGCCAAAATGTAGGTGCTTTATAAGTACCTGGAATTTCAGAAGCTCAAATGTGAGGGACATGTGTTTTCGTGCTTAAAACCTTGGTTGTTGTGTGCAGAAACGTTGCAATTTTTAGTGTATGGATTTTGGCATTCCTTCAATATTTTTTTTTTCCCTTCTCTTTTGCTTGTTATCATTATTAGCTTTCTTCTCTTTAGATTCATCAGTTCATTCATCAGGAAGTGTACATTATGTTTTGACTGCATGATTTCTTTCTTTTACGTTAATGTTTTTCATTCTCTTCATGGACGATGGTGAGGAAGTACTTTAGTTCCAGCTGTCTTGCATACACAATAGATCCTCTTTTCTCATCGGATCTCTTTTTATTTCTGTCGATTAGTTGAAGTGACATAATGTGTTATATCACTTGCCATTTGTCAGTCTCAACTGTTTCTCTTTCAGAAACTTGTTGTATGAATCGAAAAATTCAGTAAAAATCTTAATTCTGCAGTATGTGGAATCTTTAGTTAATACTTAGCATATACATGTTATTTGATGATTGTAAATTAATATGCTATTCTCGTACTATGAGTGAAGACAATTCGGAGAATAATAATTGTTAGGTAACTTGTCTTTGTTTTCTAGGAAATCTCATTGTTGGCTTATTGAACTTAGTGCCTGTTCAAGTCTGTTCAAGATAGTCGTTTGGTGATTGAGATACATTTTACATACCTCATTTGGTTTTCGTTATTACACATATTCAATCAATTGTATAATCGCCTTCTATATTTATGATGTTAATGTAAGTGTTCACTTGGTTTTGCTTAATGTTCTAATTGCTACCATATATCGTACTATTGTCACTTAATGAACGCTCTTAGAATAGGTGCTACCTTTTGCATGCATGGATGCATTCAGAAATCTTACATTATCATTGTTGTTTTAGATAGATTTATGCTTTTTCTCTTTATATCCACCCCTTTGTCTCGGGAACTATGTATTATAAAGATTTTATTCATCTTATTGCCTTCCATGACAGGGAAAATAAAGAATGTATGAGGATTTTTAGGGATGCCAAGTACTGTGTGTAGGCTTTTAAGTACCTTATACCGGAAAAAAGTACAAAAAAAGAATACAAGTTATGCTATGTGCAAATGACTTAGAACCTTTTCCACACTGAAGAGTAGATTTTTTCAGCACTTGAGAGTTCTCCATGAATAATGCTCAAGTTGTTTTGGATCTTTTTTCATTTGAAAAGATTGTTTTTGTCATTTTTGTGAATGTGTGCATGCAGTATTTATATGGCCACAAATATCAGTCAACATACATTTGATGTTAATGAGCCATTGATAAACGCAAATTGTGTGGAAATAATGATCCTATTGTGCAGGCAGAGATTTTCTATTTTATATTTTTTTTCATTTCATTTATTATTATTATTTTTTTTTTTTGTGTTCTTTTCCTTTGAGCAATAGATGGTGGAAATGATGTGAATAAGAAATTGAAGGTGGGCCATACTGGAATGGAGGTGGAAATTAGTCACTGCATCTTATTTTATTTGGTAGGAAACTCCTTTCCATTTCTTCTCTTCTTTTTGATTACTTGTTTCCTATTTGAGATGCTAAATCATCAGAACTGTTTCACAATCCATTTAAGGCAGTCTGATGTCTATCTATCTGTATGTTTTTATCATGTTTCTTGTTTTGTTTGTCACTTAATAGCTTCTTGTAGAGCTTGGATTGTGTTCCTTATTATTATTCTTATTATTCTTTTTTTTTTCTGGGTGTTAATATTAGGCTCTAGGTTGATTTAGGCTAAGGCCTCATTGAATTGTTAGCAAAACTAGAACTTTACATATTAGATTGTTTTCACAAAAACAAAATGCCAAAGAAAACAAGCAAATGTAGCTTCTTCATTAGTCAGAAAGCAAGGGAAATAAGCAATGGTCTGTGCATCTGGAAGAAGTTTCACGGCTTTCTCAAGCATTTATAGTTTGTAATGGTAGAGTTCTGTAGTAAACTAAACTGTATATAGTGTTAACAGAAAATATCAAATGGAATCGTAGTAGCTCGAGTGATTTCTTTCTTCAGTAACATTCAATTCTATTACATGTTGTATGCATTTCATTTATAAGGTGCTTCTAATGGGGAAGAACGTGATATTGTTTTTGTTAATGAAGGTGATGTGAGAGATGATTCATTTACTGTAGAACATGTTAAATGATTATTAGATTAATCTTCATTTTGTGTATGACATATCTCCTGCTTATGCCTATTCATTCAAGCATCATATGACCAATTTAACTTATTGGGATGAAATATTCCTTTGGTCTGATGTCGAAATCTGATGTTCACTTTCCCTCTATTGCATATCTGGCAGCCGAAATCCTCTCATATTTCTCAAATTTCTTTTTTTGACAAGAGAATGTTAGTTTATGCGGCGCCAATTATTTGGCAACCTAATGGTGTGTTTACTATCTGGGATCGGAATGGGTAAGAATCGAAATAAACTGGAATAAGAATAGGTAATGAAAATCAGAATAAGTTATTTACTTTAATTATAAAAATCAGAATCAAAACAAGCTACATTGCTATTAATGTATTTACTTTGTATTGAAATCATAATTGAAATGAATTAGATTGTAATAAATTATTAAAATGTATTTAATGAACTATTGTCATAATTATTATTTTGTATTTTAATTATTGTGATATTATTATTATTATTATTATTATTATTATTATTATTATTATTATTAACAACAACAACAACTAACATTAATATATTAACTAATTAGAATAATTATATTAATTAATTAATTATTTTTTATTAATAATAATAATCAACATTAATATTTTAATTAATTATTACTATTATTATCAACAATAATAATAATAATAATAATAATAATAATAATTCAATATATATTAATGATTAGAATAATTGCATTAATTAATTTGAATATTATGTTAATTAATTATAATAATTTTTTAATTGAGGACAAAATGGATATTTTTAATTTTATGGGGGGCTAAAATGGTCAATCATGGTAATGAAAGATTGATTCCCACCACTCTTCTTGGGAATCAATTTTCCATTTTCCATTTCCAAATTTAGGTGAGATTCGCGATTCTGATTTCGATTTCTGACTTCATTTTGTGAAAGTATATGTCATTAATGATTTCAATTTTCTAATCTAAAAAGTAAATGCATCATAATTGTGTTGCCTTGCTTAAAGACACACATGTTACTTGCGAAATTATTTGAACTACTCATTGAAAAAGCTAATAATGTTATCAAACAAAATTATAGCAGTGTTTTATTTTAAACAAAAAAAGCTCACTAAATTTATATGTTCACAGCTAAAATAATGTATGGTTAGTTATTATAAATAAAAAGGAAAAAAATATTAATAAGACCTATGGGCTTTCATCCCTTAATAAGAGTAAATATCTTGTATGTTAATGAGAGCAATATCGTAACAATTCCAAAAAGGTGGAGTTATTTGCACTTTATAATTTACTTTGAACACTCACATTTTAATTATTTTTTATAAAATTAAGTTAACCTTAATTTAATTTAATATTAATGATAATTTAATCAAATAAAGATTAAAAAATGTTTATCTAATAAATAGTCATATTTGGTCTACAATAAACCATATCAACAATGAAATTTTGAATCAATGTTCATATCCAAACATTTTCTATACTTACGGATTAGACCTTTTCCTTTTTCTTTTTTCTTTTTTTTTTTGTTAATAGAATTGCTGAGGAAACATCAAGGAACATGTTCTATCTTTTGTAACTGAATCAAAAGGAATTAAAAACAGAGGAGGAGGAAGAATAATAAATTACATCATTCCAAAATTAAAAAAAGAAAGAGAGAAAGAAAGAAAGAAAGAAAGAAAATCAAAGGATAAGATTTGTTTTAAATTTGCTTTCTAATCCTCACTCTATCTAATCCGCATGCTTTCATGGGTTTTAAAAACAAAATTAAATTGCAGCATTAAAGAGAAGAACAAACACATATCAAACTTTAATATAAAAGGAATAATTTATTAGGTGTAAAGATGAAACAAGATAATTAAGTAAATGAATGGCGAGGACAATATAAAATTTTGAAAGTGCTCTAAGTAAAAATTAATATTTTGAAATTATTAATTAAGTGTGTAAAATAAATAAATACGTAAAAATTAATATTTTAAATTAAATGAGTGTTGAAAATAAAATTTTAAAGTGTATTAGCCCATCCTACCAAAAAGCCATGCACAAATTGTCGCCAGGCAATTGAAAACATTAATAATAATAGTAGTAGTTTTCAAGAATAGTATAAACAAGAACACAACTAACGACAGGCCAGGCCCAAAGTCGAAGTGTCTAACAGAGGTAACCCCCTTCGACGGTGCAGTGCAGGTACCTAATTGAGTAAAAAACATGTATCAAGAGCAAAACCCTAAACCCCCAACTACCTCTTCAAGCTGTGAGTTCGTTCGCTTTTCTGTTTCTGTACTCTCAATTCATTTATCTATTTACGAGACAAGATTATCAATTGTGCGGTCCTGTTAGTAAGTTTCTTATTGCTATTTTTTTTTAATTTCCGATTAACATTGATTAAGTTTCTGAGTCTTGTGCTCTGATCGATTATTTGTTGATGTTTATGATAGTGCAGATGTATGCTCGGTGAAATTTCGATTATGGCAGCTCATAACTTCTTATGGAGCTTCACAAAAAACTGTTTCACATTTGGGCTCATTGGTCTTACAATTTCTGATCGATATGCCAGTATGGTGCCTGTGCGAGGCTCTTCTATGTCACCCACATTTAACCCCACTACCAATTCCTTTATGGGGTCATTGTCTGGTAATTATTCGTAGTTCTTTTTTAATCACCAAGTGTAGTTTTGAAGATTTTGTGCCACATTGGTTGTTTCATTGTCTCATTATATTGGTTTGGTTGCAGATGACTATGTTCTCGTGGAGAAGTTTTGTCTTCAAAAGTACAAGTTTTCCCATGGTGATGTCGTAGTATTCTGGTAATTTGTTCAGCACGTGATCACTATAGTTGCATGGTTAATAAGTAAAAATTATTGGGTGTCAATTTATCTGTGTTGCGAGAAACTTGACGTGGTTTTTGCTGCTCATGAAGAAGTTCAAATCTTTGTACTGATCAATTAGGTTTGTGCCTATTGTTTAGTGTTGTCCTGTTACTCAGGAATAACCACCTTGACTTCTAGAGGTGGGAGGTGTCAGTTTTTGGCAATGGCCAACGAAAAGCCTATTAAGTGTGAAAGCGTGGGAAAACATTTTTGATTTGCCAATATCATTTTGACCTTAGCACAGCAGATTGCCAATTGAGAGATCAATCTAACACTAATGTCACTTCAGAGAGAATGTTTTTCACTAGATTTTGGCTGCGGGCTGTCAGTTGAGTTTAAGCTAATGTAGTGGTACACGCCAGTTCATGGTGCTTTTTGTTTTGATATTGAGCTCTGTTTGTGGGTTTGTCTGCAGTGAATTCAAATTGAATGTTTTCAGACACCTAATCAACAGTAGCATTGTTTGAAAATTGTCCTATTCAACTTCATTTCATAAAGTTATCCGGGATAAATTTGGGGCTGCTCACATTGGCTCATATTTTGATAAACAATTGAGCCTCAGTCCAAGTTTTGAGCTTGGTTTGTTTTGTTGATGTTGAAGCCGGTGGCCTTGTGCTTGAGCATTTTGTTAATGGCTTTGTTTGTTTGCCTCCTAGGTGTTTCTTATTCTGACTGAGTTTTGTAATTGAACTTTGTGTTCTACTCATTTAGGATTGTATGCTCTGTACATTCACTGTGTTTTGATGTCTGTCATTAGTAAATTTTTGGCTCTTTTTTTGTAATCCTCTGAAGAGATTTTTATTTTTAAATACAAATGGTTTGAATCACTGTCTTCTCATAGATGACTTAAGAGGGTTGAATAATCCGTAATTGACCTTATTTTATACTCATCTAGGTTAATAGGCTCTGTAAATCCACTGCATTTTGCTGTCTGTCACTTGTAAATTTTTGGCTTTTTGTTATATAATCCTCCGGAAGATATTTGTCTGGATTGGTTAAATTCATTCTTTATAGCCAGTGAAACATACTGTTGACATGAAAGTTTGATACTGAAGACTTATAGTACTATAGTTGCAATTTCTTGCAGCTCACCCAGCAACCACAAAGAGAAACATGTAAAGAGAATTATCGGACTGCCCGGTGATTGGATTGGAACTCCTATGACTAATGATGTGGTGAAAGTTCCTAATGGACATTGTTGGGTTGAGGGAGATAATCCATCTTCTAGCCTGGATTCAAGATTTTTTGGCCCTGTAAGTTCTTGGCAATGCCATATATTCGTCTCAAAATATTATTGAAATTGTTATGATGGTAATTATGATGGTTGAGTGTTGAAAATTATCTAAGCTGTATTCCCTGTCAGAATCTTTGGTTCAAAATCTCATGTCAAAATAAGTATCTCAATCCAACTCCTGATTTGAGCTCCCAAAAAAAAATGGAACCATGTAAATCTTCTGTTGACACTTTGGCTCAATCGTGCCAGACACTACTTTAACTTCTTTAGCATCCCATTCTAGTGCCATTGTCAAAGTAATAGTAAAAAAAAAGGAAGTACAATATTTCATTGGAAGTATTTCCTTTCCAAAGCTTCTGTTAGATTTAATATGCTTCTGAGGCGATGATGATTCGACTAATTTAGTTGTATTACAGTGTAGGTTGCAATCTGCTTATGCATTGACTGTTGATAGTTTTCTGATTTTACTTCTTAAATTTTTGGCCTAACTTTAACAAGCTTTTCTTGGCAGATTCCTTTGGGATTAGTAAAGGGAAGGGTCACCCACATTCTATGGCCTCCTCAGAGGGCAAGACATGTTGAGCGAAAAAATCATCAGAGCAGACATTCTCCCTCCTAACTGCGTTTTTGCTCTCAAGTTCCTTGCTTATCTGGCAGTACAATCTTTTCTTGATAATTTTTTGCATTCAAGAAGCAACATTTTTTTTTTTTTGACTGGTTGGTTCTGTTGTATCATTTGTAAGCACAATAATTGTTTCTGAGAACTTTGCAAAGAAAAATTATTTTGAGTTGTGTTTCGAGAACAAATAAAACGTTGATATTATGGAATCATTGAGGAATAAAGAAATCAAGATGTGATCTTCCAAAGGCTCCAATTGTTTAAAATCTTTTCCAAGTCTTCAGTACGGTTTGATGAATTATAGATTGACGGACACACAGGAAAGAAATAACTCAATAATGAGCTTCCTAAAACTTAAGCAAATTCTTTTTCTTATGGGATATTTTCAGGAGTACACCTCGAACTCTCGTCTAATATGATAATGCCCTAGGGTTTTGACAAAAATTTAGACTCAGGTAACAATGAATCAGTTAAAGCTCTTCTCATTTTCAATGTGACATTGAAATGTTGATATTTTGAAATACCATCCCATATTTCTTGCACGATGAGTCTAATAATTTCACCTCTCAAATTTACAATTAAGACGCAAGTCAATAAGGTATGTTGCATAAAAGAGTCAAAAACAGTGGGGCTAAGAAAGAAACCATTATTATTATTGTTATTATTTTGGCTGCAATCTTCAATTTTATGCAAAATCCCTATAGTTGAGTTCCTACTTTATTCTGTGGTCCAAATATGTAAAATTTTTTATTTTTTTAATTATTTAAGCTCTTGCAACAACAGTATAAAAGTGCTCAACCTGGACAAGGTCAAATCACAAATTGGTTTCTGAATAAATTAAAATCTAATGAACACAGACACATAAATTTGCCATGAGAGAAACAGAAAACTTAGGTTGGAATATGAGCATAGATTTGGCAAGGTAGGTAGGTTAGTTGTTTTTAAAAGGTCAATAAATTACCTACCAAAATATCATCAAGTCCCCGATCTTCAACGAGGTTTATCTTGTCAGTCGGGATTTCTCACAAGCTTATTATATCATGTACTTGGAATTTAAAACACAAATTTACAACTTTTACTTTGATTACATTGGCCTTATATGCATCTAAAGACAACATAAGATAAAATTGCACTTGAAATTACTAAAGTGCTTCCAAAAGGGAAACTTTTCAACAATTGTATAACTACATTAACACACAACACCTATTTGATGTACCATTCTTGTTCTAGAAAGGTAATGAAAGAGAGAGGAGGGAACTAGGTTAATTAGTAGAACATATAGCTGTTTGTTAATTTTTGATGGTTAATTTGCTTGTATCGATAGGAAATATTCCTACCTAATAAGTAACAAGAAGTCTTGATTGTTTTTTTTCAATAATCAGGAAGCAAATATTAACTACTATAACTCCATTACCATGGGGTAAATTTTCTTGAACGTCATCATCAGAGTGGGACAAGGCTCAAACATATCAGAGATTTTGTTGTCTTTGATTTTGTGACTGTCCACGTAGTTGATGTTTGACATGCATGAGTTTTGATCTTATAATTATCAAGGTCAAAACCCTATTTCTCTACTTCAAGAAATTGTGTCTCTATCACTAATCAATTTCGTGTTCCATACCCTCTACAACTAACTTGTTTTATATTCATCTCTCTTTTCTTTGTGTCAATGATCTTCTTTTAGCTAAGCCATTGACATATCATAGAGCTGGAATCAATTTAACAAATAATATACATCAAGAATTGTATGAGATTAATATTCATGTATAATAATATGCAAGGCTTACACTTTGGTTGTTTTAATAATTTGGTACATTATTTTATCTAGCTATTTCAATAAAGTGTAAACCTAATCACTAACCATATAATTGACTAACAATGCTGTATACAAATTAACACAAATGATTACATATAGCACTTGAAATGACTGCATCTGCAAGTGCAATATTTCACTCTGAGATTGGCCATGGCTGTGAAGAAGCTTGGCTGCAAAACAGTAAATCAATTCACATCTTAGATATAAATCAATTATTAATAACAAAAAAAATGAAGAAAATAAAATTAATTCATTATATGGTTGGTGCTTACTCTATAAAGTCTCTCCAGTAAGAGTGACTAGCTTCATCATCCATAAAGTCTCCCCAATTAGCTTCAATCGTGGTTAAAGTTGATGAAGGGTTAGAAATATCATTTGGGTTTATCTTGGTTTCAATTTGCTGGTTCAACGAGGAGCAATCTGCTGATGAGACTGCGACTAATGCAGGAAGTTGATTTGAAGTAGGGATATTATTGGCATATGATGAAGAACCAAATTGGCTATTATTACTGGTACTAGTGTTTGTATAATCACCAAGATGTGGTAATTGAGAGGCAATATCAAAGTTGAGTAAATTTGAAAGAATTTGATTTGGTTCTTGTGGAGTGAAACCAAAGGGAATATTACCATTACCGTTATTTCCAAGGAACTGATGAGAATTCATACGAAGGAACTCGAACAGCTGATTGTTGTTGTCGCCTAAAGATGATCCGAGAAGGTTGCTGGCTTCGATATTTGGAAGAGGACTGGTACTTAGTATTTGAATTATGTTATGCAACAGCTGGATTTTGGCAAGTTGTGTGGCGTCTGATTGTAACTTGAGAGCATTGATATCCCAACTATTGGGAGCATTCATGACGTTGCCAACAGCAAAATTGGCAGCAGCAAGCAACTGAGGCAGATTTGCAAGAACATTATTGAGATCAGTTCTTGGCCTGTGAGTCACCGGATCAATTCCCATTTGTAGAAGCTTCTTCTTCAGATGTGTGTTCCAAAAGTTCTTGATTTCGTTGTCTGTCCTCCCCGGAAGACGAGTGGCTATTGCCGACCACCTTTATTTTAACACACACACACATTAATTAGTTAACACTCAAGCAAGGTTTAGAATAGCAGGATTGCAGCAAAAGGTGAAAGAACTATTACTTGTTTCCGAGTACAGCATGGAGGTTGACGATTAATTGCTCTTCTTCGTCGGAGAATTTTCCTCTCTTGATATCAGGTCTTAGATAATTAGTCCACCTCAAACGACAACTCTTACCACACCTGTTCAAACCGGCAAGTTTTGGGAGTGCTCTCCAACTTCCATGGCCGTGTTTTTGGATATAATCGATGAGCTTTTGATCTTCCTCCGGTGTCCATGGCCCCTTCTTTATGTTGTTAATCTCGTCAGAAATTTGCAAGCTCTCCATCTTTAATTTCTCTGCATACATACAGAAAAGAATAATAAGTTATCTTTAAGCTTATTGCATGTTTGATACTTCAATTCAATATATAGCAGAGCGATGAGATGAAGGGAGAGTCGATCTTGACACCTTTCGCTGTGTGAGATCTATAGATAAATTTTTGCTTTAGATCAATGTTGGAAATATAACGGATAGCTAGGCTGTTTAAATAGTGTATGTGGGTGAGATACTGTGAAGGTTTTGAGAGACAAAATTAGCTTAGTGTAAAGAAGAAGCTTTTCCCTCACTTGACATATGTTAAGCATTATTTTAATATTTTGCTGTTAATTACAAACGTATCCTTGTTTTTTCAATTTTGCAAGCCATGAAGCAACACTTGTGTATCACGTATGTCCGGTGAAGATTTACTACTTTTTTACAACCTCGATTATTATTAATGTATAATTTGCTGAAGCAAACTTCAGATATAGAGAGAATTTTAATCTTATTTTTTACTCTTGTGTATTAATTGATCAAAATTTCAGCTAGGTTTATTTGTTTGATCAGGCTTCCATAAAACTCTCAGCTGCATGTGTGTGTGACGAGGAGATTTAGTTAATTTTGATTGAAAAGGAAAATTCCATCCATTCACCACCCCACTTAAGTTACCCAAATGACATGTACAAGCATCAAATTTTCTTCACTATATCATTTGCAATTCCAGGTTCGTGTTAATTTGAACCTCAAAATGTGATATAAAATTTGTACGCACGAAGGGTATTATAGTAACCATGCAAAAGAAGCACGTACGTACGTACTTGCACCATTTTCAACCTTTTTGATTCACTAGGGTGATTTTCAATTGTTGAACAAGGCAAAAATTCAAGGCAAGCTAGCTAGCTAGCAACTTATATACGTTCTGTACAATTGGTATACGCTAAGATCAAAGGAGGACAAGTCAGGAAAGTCAAGTGCAGGGTAGGTTACACGTAGCATAAAACAAGAGGGTCAAACACATGAATTTCCATAGATCAAATTGAGAAGAAACCTCCTTTTAACTAACATAATACTATGTGTTTTATTGTTCCAGGTGTTTTCTAGTACAATAATTAAGCATATTAACACACGAAAACTATTCAGTCTCTGTGTGGGACCTTAATCTTAAACCACTTTTAACGACTGATTTTAACAATAATCATATTATTATTTTGTCGTTATAATTGATAACCATTTTGTTATATTGTATTTAGGATGCTTGTATTGCCATATATCCAATCTGTGTCATATATATTTCCATTTTAGTTATTGTCAACTGGCAAATGTATCTCTTTATGGTTCGAAGTTTAGCTGGTTATAATAGTGTTGATTGATTTCCTTGAAAACTTTCGATTCAAAAGGTGGTATGCTTATGTAACATACATACATAGGGCCGTTATCTAATGAAGATATTTTAAAAGTGCGGAAACGTAAAAGTTTGATAGATTAGAGAAATAAAGTTTCGAAACAATGAAAGTTTACTGAAAAAAGTCTAAATTAACAAAACTAAGGTTTTGGACCCCTTTATATAATAATCATGAGCATCATGGATTTATCAAAATAGGCAAATTTGAAATTATTTTATAATAAAATTCTCTTGATCGAAATAAGAATACAAAATAAACAGTGTCCAAATCAGATATCTAAAAAAAAAAAATCTTAAAAGAAATAGAAAAAATAAGAAAATATCTTAAAACTGAAAAATGACTAGTAAAGAAGGTAGAATTTTTAGGTCAGGATAGGGCAAAATTGCACAAGCTATTCTAGATTTGGTTTGTCTCATCATAAGCTTTAAAACAGTATATTAATGCCCAAAACCTATATATGTAGTCTAAGTTATAATCTCTAAAAGTTACCCTGCTTGTCCGACACAATCATTCTACATCATATTGTCACTTTAACAAAACGAATATGCAAACTAAAATACCAAAAAATACAAATTTGAATACATTGGAGACTGACTTTTTTGTTTGTTAGTGATATCATCACTTTATTAAAGCGAGAATGCCATTAAAATATAAAAAAAATACATATTTATATATATTAGTAACTGTATTTTTTTTGTTCATTAGTATATTGAAATCTATATATTTTTCTTTTTATATTTTATTGATATCCTTACTTTAACAAAATGATAATGTTCTCACTAGAAAATGATTGTGTGTGTGCGCGCGCGCATGCATGTACGTATATAGGATTCTATACAAAAAATAAGAAGAATAATAAGAAGGATGACATAGCAAGAGTATTGAAATTGAATATCTACCGTGCTATTTTGACTTGCAAATTTTCATTTAAATGGGGGTCCCTTCATTTGTTTGAGATAAATGAGTGTGATTTGATTTTTTTTTTTTAATATTACTTAAGTTTAAAAGGGACTTTATATTTTGCAACATAGATGAAACAAAATATGATAAAAATAAATGAAATATAAAGTTTCAGAAAATTTTTGTGAGAAATAAAAATTATTAGAATAGATCTTGCACAACAGAGCTAGGGCACTAACTCTAATGTTCATCAGCAAAGCAATCATTACTGGCATGTTAATTCCTGCTTTGATATCAAAACGATGTAACAGATACGGGATAAAGATAAATGAAACCGGATTTTTATCAAATTTGTCAGCCGAAATATTACAAAAGAAAATGATAGAGGAGAAGAGTTTAAAATAATTATATATATATATATATATATATATATATATATATATATAGTACATATTAACATATAATCGAACCCATTTGTCACATGTTTCAGGGATTAACTAGATACATTATATTTATTGTTTGCTTAATTAATTTCTCCTGAAATTATATTCTATATTCATCAATAATTAATTATAAGATATCTTCTACTTCACCTGCCACAACTCCTCCCTCAAATATAGAAGAAAATAATTCCTATTAATTCCAAGCTCTCCAATTGAAAATAAAGAGTTGCAAGTTGCAACCGCCTGACCGTAATATACTGAATTAGTTGCTTGCGTTTGCACAATCCTCGTGACACAATCAATTAAAAAAGAAAAAAATTTCTTAATGATGAAATACAAATTCTATTACTCCATATCAGCCGCCTCTAACTAAATTCATCAGTCTTAATTCTCAGAGTAATCTATACTCGTCAACGTACCAGAAATTTTTGGAACTATTTGTTGCTATTATTATTTTTTTAATGGCATACGCTTTTCAAAGATTGTTTAGATAAAGCAATCCCCAACTAATCTTCAAGTGTCATCATTGCACAGTTCATCTTCCTTTCACCAAACAACGCGAACCCTTTGGATTAATTAACATGTATTGAATTAATTGTTCTTTTATTGCAGAGTAGATCATGGATGCTAAAGAAATAACCAATTATATTTGGTGGATTAATGAATTAATAGCATTGCTGCGTGTTATCTGTAATGTTCCCCTTGTACATATGATGTATGGGTATGGCCGTTAATTATAATAAATCATTCATTAATTTGTTGAACCCAAAAGTTCGATTGATTTTTTCTGCATGCTTTGCAATGATCGCTGCTATTTACAATATACGTTAACGAAAATCCTCTGAATCGCTTTGCTTCAGAAATGGAGGCAGAATTAAAAGTTCAATTTTCAAGTCAAGAGAACCCTAGGTTTGAAATAATGAATTTGAAGCGTCCAAAATATTGGGTTGATTATTTTATTTTTAGGAAATATTCTAAACATCTCGTACTGTGCGTATATTTATAATAGGATTAATGTAAAAATTCTTACTTGGTAGATTCCGATCAAAGGCGATACGCGGAACGCATATTGAATTCAAATCCACAATTGCAATTTGCATGGAGTCGTTATGAAGCAAGAAGATGGTGAGCACATTATAATATAAAAGAGTTGCAAATTGATTAATAATATTAAGAAGTATCACTGTCAAAAGGGAGAAGAAAAATAATAATTATGGGTAAACAAGCAAAATAAAAATTGAGGCGTGTTCACTGAAATTTGAATTGACGACTCCTGTTGAAGAAAAACAGAATCTTTCATTGGTCGTCTTTCGTATCATTGCCTTGCACGTACTTGTGGAGATTTTCTATTGACTGTCAACCATGCAAATGCCCTTCATTTCTTCACATATTACCTGCTTCCCCTCATAATTTAAATTACGATGGAAAAAAGTTAAGGGAGAAGAAGAAGAAGAAAAAGTACCAACAGTCGATCTGTAGTGCGAACATCCAATTATTTTGTATACAAAGGATTAGAAAGAAAATAGAAGATATAACATTTCTAAATTGTTTAGTAAAAATTTGTTTTAATAACTTAGAAGTTAAATCAATTTAATCTCACACTTATATGATGATAAAACCTATAGTATTATCATTATTTTCATCAAAATTATTATTCAAAACTCATACTTATTATTATGCACTATTAATTTTAACTTTTTATTTATATTTCTTTTATAGTAACACTGATCTAAAATGATAGAGGCTCAATACTAAACCGAGCCTTTAAAGAATTTTCCTTTTTAACTAAGAGACACTAAATTTTTTATTTTTTTAAAATTACATACGTGACGTGTCTTGTTGCAAAAGGGAGAACATATGTATTCTCTATGTGGTCCAAACCCTATAGGAATTTTTTTTTAGATATGGCTAATGCTATGTGCAAGTTGAAAGCAAAATCAAATGACATCATTGGGGTTCAATTTGTCAATGCAGGAGGGTAAAAGGATAGTAGAGCTTGCCGGGGTTTTCCTCCTAACCTTACCTCATTCTCTATGTTTGCAAGATATGCTGAATTTCCTCTCTCTCTCTCTCTCTCTCTCTCTCTCTCTCTCTCTCTATATATATATATATATATATATATATTATTTGCACTTTTATATCTCTCCATTAAAAAATATATCGATCTTTTTTCTTTATTTTTTCTTTTCTTGGGGAACTATTTTCAACTTAATTTAAACTTTTCGAATTACCTTGGAACGGTGAAATTATTGTTATTATTATTATTATTTTAAACTTCCCTAGCTTCCAAATCCTTGCCCAAAATTGGACCATATTTGTTAAACAATCAACATTGTAAAGTTAAATGTAACCCACATCAATCCTAAAGTTGAAACCAATGGCACAAAAGTGAGAAAAACATTTACAATGCATGACGTGATTTTGTTTGATGATTTAATGAAAACATTTTTTGTGGCACTGCAGTGCACATATGACATAACGAGCACTATATAGATGGCGCACATATATATATGACAAGAATCTAGATTATTATTACAACATACAGAAACAACAAAAATCAAGAGTATTTGTCACTCAAATACGACAAGAATCATGACCATTATGTTCACGCAAATATGGAAAATAAATCCAAAATATTGTATTTGGTTATTTGCTTTTATAATTACATATTATTTTCTTGCATAAAAATAAGCCTTAAGGCCACATTGATTAAATAACGCAAACAAGAGTGAAGCTAATAACTCATTCTTCTAAATTTCGTCAACTATAGATGAGAGTTAGTTGGTCATATTTATAGTCAGCTTCAAGTTCGAATACAATTTGGATAGGTATGTAAATTACCCCAAAAAATAGAACCTTCTATTTCAAGAGTCAATTTTTTTTTTAATCCTTGAAAAAAAGAGAGAGTTGTATTGTAATGGTCTGGCCGAAAATGATGAAGTTCAGGTACCATTTGAAAGTCTGTCTTGCTGATCCAAATGGAAATTACTAAAAAATACAGTGCAAATTTTTTTTTTCAAAACTAAACCACATAAAAATTGAAATGAAATCAGTCTCTCAATCATTCCAACTGCATGTGTGCATGTATGTACTGACTATATTTTAGTCAGCAAAATGAATAATATGCCTGGTTTAATTATATATGTGGCTATAAATTGATTATATTTAAATGAGACTGCTGCCTTCTTTATATAGGTTAATTTGATCATCATTTGGAAGAAGCTGTTCTTATTGGTAGCTTAAGTAAGACATTGAATCTGTATACAGGGTTTAGAATGGTCCAACAATGAAGTGCTTGATTAATTTATTGTCAATTATTTTGACATGCATGTATGGACTTCCTCACTTGAGCATTCTTGCTAATATTTTTGTCTTTTTATTTCACATGTTTCATCACTATTTTAACTTTTTGCATGCCGGGAAATCAAATAACAGTCAAAAGAAGGCTACTAATTAGAGCCTTTTGTATGAAACTAAGCAAGAATATTTTACATATCTATCTCATTAACAAACGAAAGTGATTAAAAGATTCACGTCCATTTTCATTTTCATTTATATATATAGCTAGGAAGGGGGCTATTTATAATAGACGTTTTTACATGGCAAAAACAAACACGTACGCCACTTGAAAGATGATCAGCTTGGACAAGTAAAAAGCAAAATGTAAACCGTAATAATTAATTAATTGACTAATTAATAAAAATCATCATGATGTTCTTGCGTGACGTTTAAGATATAAATTTAAGACCAGTACTGGTGAGAAAAGGTAGCTGTAAAATTTTGGGAGATGCCAAATTTTAACCCGGCAAGGTGAAGACCCTTTTGGTATATTAACATGCGCGAAAATGGCCGCTTGCTGATTACAACTTACATGCAAGTAAATGATTTTGTTGTAATATAGATAGATAAGCATGACTGTTTTGACTTTATAATTAGATCTTGAGTTTTATCCACGTTTGGCATTTGTTGTAATTTAGGTAGATAAGCATGAGCATTTTGACTTTATAATTGGATCTTGTGATTTATCCATAAATATTTGGTAATTTTTACAAAACTGGTGAATTGTGGTGCAAATCAATATCTTCTGATTTGTTTAGGTTCTGTGACACCACAACGGTTCTAGTTCATCATTATAAATGAAATTAGAAGTGATTTTCTTGGTGAAGGAATACTTATTTATTTATTTATTTTTCTTGAATCAATATTCTCTATCTCTAAAATTTGGTATGTTTCAAAAAATCAAAACCTTCCTTTTGAAATTGGGAGAATGAAATTGTCGGGCCGAGCTTTCAACATGAAAGCCTGCCCCAGGCTGAACCTGGGCTCTGGGCCGGGCGGCGAGCTTGCAATTTAACGTGAAAAGAGGTGGGATATGTTTCTCCAATGAAGGTCGGTTGATCTCATGACCCATTGCTCACTTTCTGCTTGGTCCAGCCATATCTTTCGAGAAATTTTACAATATATTAAAGGTAACATAACCAATTGATGCATATATAATCTGTATAATTAAATTTAATGTAACCACCATTTGGAAGGTGATTCTTCAAAATAAATACACACGTCATATCATTATTTACTTATTGTATGGCTGACATGATATCTCTCATATATTATAAAATTTTTCTTTTAGACACGGGATGTGAGTTTGGATTCACTTGAAAAGTTTAAGTTTGGTCTAAAAATTCAATAAATACTTAAAAAAAATTTAAAAATGCGTGTTAATATTTATTTAATCCACTCATTATATATATTTAAGGTTTTAAATCCTTTTTAGCCCAACATTTATAGCATAATTCGGGCTTTAGGCCCGGCTCAAAAGAAGCCCGGTTTGATCTGATGGGAGAAGTGCTCGGGCCACGCTCAGGCTTTGCCATCCCCGGGCCGGGCCTGAGATTTTGCCCTCTTTCTAAATCATCCTCCAATATAACGAGGAGTATAAGATGAACTACTAGGGAAAAAGTGATAAATTAATAACCGAGAAGAAAAAGAAAGCCCGTAGTTGTATCTAAACAATATCACATAAAAACCAATATGTATCAATTATCTTAACACTAAAAAGAAAATCAACTTTTATCTAAAATCAATAAATACACTCCAATATCTTACAGCAAGCCTGTGCCTACCACGACACCTATTTCATGCATCAAAGTCCAAATCCAATTGTTCAAAACTAAAGAAAGCAACACATGCATATAATGACGAGGCGACGCGTTGTCTGTTTCATGCATCTTTTGAAGTGCTTTTGCCGGAAATAATAAATTGGGTTTTTATAGGCATTTTGGAGGCCGCTATCGAAATGGCCTTCCGAGCAGCAGTTTCAGGTACTCCACTCATTTCATATATGATTTTACCCGGTGTAACGACGGCTACCCAGTATGCATGCGATCCCTTCCCGGAGCCCATTCGAGTTTCCGCAGCCCTTGCCGTGACGGGCTTGTCCGGGAAAATCCGCACCCAAATTTTTCCACCGCGCTTGACATTTCGTATCATTGCTCGGCGCCCCGCTTCGATTTGTCTAGCTGTGACCCAGGCAGGTTCAAGCGCTTGAAGAGCATACCTCCCGAAGGAAATAAGATTTCCTCGGCTGGCTTTTCCCCTCATTCTTCCTCTATGTTGTTTCGGAAATTTTATTCTTTTGGGACCAGCCAACAACATTGACATTGACATTGTCACGGGTGAATAATCAGAGATCCAACGTTGCGTGTCATGTCCGAGGAATAATGATTTCGTTGTCCCCATTAGTAAATGACTAAAATCCAGAACCTTCTGTTGCAGACCAGTTATTTGTCCGCTAGACAACAAGAACAAGAACAGGCCCACCAAAACGAAAAAGAGAGCGGCACCAATCGAAACTCGCAAGCGATTTGGATTTGGATTCGTATTCGTCAATATTAATGGAAACGAACGGCCACCCATCATCACTCCTACGGATTGTTGGACTTTGAGATTGAGATTGGAAGGGATTCTTGAATTACCCTCGCTGCTGCTTGTTAAAATTGGAGTTGTTGAGTTCATAATAAAGGTTTTAGCTTGAAGGCTAATGAGTCTGGGATCGGAATTTGGAATAATCGGTCTGAAACTAAGGGATTTGATGACATTGTAACGAAGAAGATTCCCATCAAAAGAATTTACAATTCGCTTTGACAGAAGCAGCCGATTTGAGTTGAGAATTGAAGTGATTGCCATGAAAATATGTTATGACGAATTTAGGGTTTTAACAGAGGGGATAAAAACAGGGGTGGTGTTATTAGCATTCCTTTATTTTCTTAGAACCCCGATTCTAAATAAACCCCATTACACGCTCCCATTGAATAACCCTTCTCGACTCTTCCTGAAGAAACCCTTTCTATCGGACAGACTTCTCTTGAAATCTTTCCTTAGAAATTTATGCCTAATTGGTTTCATGTTGCTAGATTTAATAGTTTTATTAAAGGGTATTCAAGAACGAAGCCCATTCGGCTACGATTTTTGAACAGCCAGTTGTAAATTTACGGCAGGCCTCGAATTTTCAATTTAAAAATACAATAAGCCAATCTGTTTTCTTGATAATGTTATTGAATTGTGATCAAACTGATTTATATTAACAAAATTTGGATTCTTTTAAATCAATTGTGGAAGATTGATTTTGATGTCAATACAAACGAGAGATTAATGAAATCTACCAATGTATATATAAATTATGTTATAAAATCTAGAGTGTGAGTTTGCTACATCGAGAACATGAAATGAAGTGAGGCGAAAGCCAATACATGTTGATGTTTTGTAGTCCTAGTTAGAGGTGGCTAACGGGTTATGCCGTGCCGTGTGTAGTGTCGTCTTTGTGCTTGAATGACAAAAAAAAAGTCAAAGTGCGTCTTTCGTGTTAGTATACCGCGCCTAAAAAAAAAAAACTCACTAAATTTTTCTTTTTTTATTTTCTTAATAGCACATATCAATTTATTAGTGTATTTTTTTTCAAGTTTATGTGCCTGCTTGGATTCATGTGCCTTTATTCAAATTTAATAAAATCAAAAATTTAAAACTCAAGTCCATATTCAATAATAATAAATTAATAATAATAAGATAATGTAATTTTAATTATTAAGTTTGACTCTATGGTATTAAAATTCTTTTATAATACTTAACAACAATAATAATAATAAATTTTTCTTAAAGGTTAACTTAATTATTAACTTGAAATTATGTAGAGTTATATATCATAGTTCAAAATAATATTAATACATATTTATAAAATCATGATATTTAGAATTTTATTTATTAAAATCATGATATCAATTATTTATTTAATAAATTATAAACATAAATCAATTATAATTTTTTTGAAACTAAGGATTAAATAAATTAAAAAAACTTGAGTTAAGAAAATATGTTAAAAGATTCAATTTCAAGTTATTTATAAAATTATAAAATTTTAAATTTACTTTCATTAAAGGTGAAACATGTTTATTGCTTATTTTTTCACGTATCATGCTTTGACTCATCTCTAATAGTGCCGTGCTTTTAAGGCCTGTATGTCTAAAATTCTAAACCCGACCCGGCTCATATACGTGTCGTGTTGTGCCACATGCTCCACTAAAACGTGTTCATGTCATGTTGTGCCTGTGCCTTGTCTCGTGCCGTCCAGCCCATTGGCCATCTCTAGTCCCAATCACGAATAAGCTCAAGCTAATTACACCAATTTGTCTTCTATTGTAATTTTATCAGGGATGCAATCGTAAATATATTTGAGGGGTGTAGAAAGAATAACCGAGGGTGGCAATGGCTCAATTCTAAGAAATATGAGTATGATTTTGATTATTTATTTATTTATTTATTTATTTATTATTATTATTATTATTATTATTATTATTATTATTATTATTATTATTATTATTATTATTATTATTATTATTTTGAGTTTCGTTACCAATTATTATAGAATTCCAACATTGAAATTCCAATTTGAATCTCAACTAATGTGGTATGTGCTTAAATAATTTTATTAGTTATGAAATCTAACATTCAATAGATGAGTGATACGTAGCATTATTACTTTGATTGATACCTAGATACTGAGATCCTTAATATTAAATAAAAATGTAAAATTATTCATAAAAAAAAGTAACTTTTACCCAGAGATGGCTAAATGCCCAACGTATCATGGCCCATACATTATCTTGGGTCATCACATCAAAATAAGCCTGGTTCAAACGTTCACGAGACGTGATAGGCTAGCTCAAGTGGGCATCTAATTTTTCTCATTATCAAGGTTTGGGCTGAGTTTTCAATAAGATAAGCCACCAATTTTACCACTGGAGGCCCATTTAGGGTTATTTTTTAAAAACTTAACAATAATTTTAAAAAAATAAAAGTTAATTTTAGTGTTTAGCAAATTCTTTTAAAATTACTTTTATCAAAATTACCCCATTATTTTGAAAAGTAGGAGGAGTGGGTTTTTAAAATTTGATTTTAAAAATCAATTTAATACTTAATACAATTCCATATATATCTTATATTATAAAAATTCAAATTTATTTTTATTAATTAGGAAATAAAATTATTGATTATTATTACTACCAATTATATTTAAGAAAATAAAATAAAAAATGAAATTATTAATATAAATATCAATTGCTATATATACGCAATAAAAATATTTTATATACATGTTTATAAATGTGTAAATAAATTTTATTTAACATTATGTCCAATTTAATTATTTACATGCTTATAACAGTTTAATAGTAATATTTGACAAACGTATGCAATTTCTTTTAAAACTCATAGCACTTTTAAAAATAAATTTTACTTAACATTTAACTGATTCTTTTTAGGGCTAATTATTTATATAGTACAGTTAACAATAATTATTTTTAAATATACAATATTACCAAAACAGTGCTAAGTCACATAAATCTAATAAGAAATTGATGGAAATAATTTTAAATGATAACAATAATTTTCATATATTAGCAACTTTTATATAACAAATTAGAATAAAAAAGAAAGATGCAGCAACAACAACAACAAATAATAATAGAAAAGTATTATAAGAATGATTGATAATAAAATTGTATTTCAATTACATTGTGATAAACATTGTTAAGTGGGTTAAGGAAAAAAAAAAGAATAGAAAAAACGTCAGACTCCTTCATGCATGCTCCACTTGGCACAGGGGAATATAACTCAGTATGTAGAGCTTTGCTTTTATAATTGGGTTGTGGAGGAAAACCTTCTAGGGATAAGAGACATTAAGCTAAAATGAGAGACAAAAAAGAATTTTTGTGTATAATCCTGCATAATCTCAAATGTTATCAAATAATGAATAATTAACAAAAAAAGTAATTTTGCATTTCTCTACTACTAACCTAACTATTCAATTAAAGTGATGAATGAATAATTTTACAAGTTATGAAATAGATTATTCAACAGATAAGTGTTACAGCAACACTTGAGATCCAAATACTTAAATATTAGTTACATAGTATAGTTATTCCAGCAATTATAAATGACATTAGTTGATAACTGAATTTTAATCCAATCTGAAAATAATAAAATGCAAATGGATTGAAAGTCATTGAATTCAATTACTTTGAAAGAACATATGATATGTATCGAAATCAATTACATTAATTCATTAATTAAATTGAAATATAAGAATGTTGTTTATATTAGATTTACAAGTTATTAAATCAAATTACATCAAAACAATATATTGTAGCGCAGTTCAATAATAATTTAAGCATCCTATAGTTTGAATATAATCTTATATTATATAATCAACTTGTTAGATTCCATAATTTTTATCACGTTCGTCCACTTTCAACTTGTCAAATGAATATAAATTTTTTAGTCATCTTATGATACATTTACTAAACTGAAATTGGAATAAGCTAGAATCAGAATAGGTAAGAATGGAAATAGAGAATGAAAATCAAAATAAGTTGTTTACCTGAACTGTAGAAATTGAAATCGAAATAAGTTGCATTGTCATTAATGTATTTACTTTGTCTTCGAATCGGAATCGAAAATTGAAATGAATTAGATTGTAATAAATTATTAAAAAATACTTAATGAATTATTATCATAATCATTATTTTATATTTTAATTATAGTGATTATTTATTATTATTATTATTATTATTAATTATTGTCAATAATATATTGATATATTAATTAATTAATTTTAATAATAGTAACATATTAATTATTATGATTATTTATTTATTTATTATTATTAATAGTTATTGTTAATAATATATAAATATATTAATTATTTATAATAATTATATTAATTAATTAAATATAATAATAATAATAATAGTGATTATTTATTCAAAAATTATAATTATTGATAATTATTGTTAATAATGTATCAATATATTAATTAATTATAATATGTTAATTAATTAATTAATTATAATATATTAATTAATTATAAATGAGGGCAAAGTTGGTATTTTTAATTTTAGAGAGAGGCAAAATGAAAATTCCAAGGAATGAGAGATTGATTCCCACCTCTCCCCATGTGAATCAATCTCCCATTCCCCATTTCCAAATAATGCTTGGCTTCAATTCCAATTCTTATTCCTTTTTTATTTTTATGAAGTAAACGCCATCAATCATTCTAATTTCGGATTCCGATTCTCCAATCCAGGAAGTAAATGCAGCATTACAGTGCAGGGCTGTATTTTATAATGCCACTGCCAAAAACTTGAACAACCGGTATTTTACTAGTTGTTCATTAAATAATTTTAAAATTTTTTTTAATGCTTAAAAAATATAATAAAATGGAAAAATATGAAAATTTTAAAACATAAACATAAAAATTAATTAAATGAGCCAAATATTTTTAAAAAAATTTAACATAATTAAAAGTTAAAAAATTATAAAATAATTATATTCCACTTCTTTTAGTTAAATATCAATGTTATAAGTGAATGTTTCAAGTTTATTTTGTATGTCCCTAATTTTGGTTAGTCTTTCTCATTTATTGGTTTATTTATTTCAACTTTTCAACCCACTAGTTTTGTGTTTACTGTTCCTACTAAATTCGTTAAATACCAATATTTTGAGTTAAATTACAAGTAAATTTCAATTCTTGTAGGATGAGTTCTTAATTTTGGTCAAACTTTTTCTTTTATTAGTACACGAGTTTCAATAACAATTTCACTAGTTTTGTGTTGATTGTTCCCATTATCTAAGTAAGATTTCAATTATTTAGGTTAAGTACCAAATTACTTTGTAGCATTTAATTTTGTTTTGGATTTGTATCAAATTTTGGTTAAACTTTCTCTATTATGGGTTCATGTATTTCAACTTTTTAATCCATTACTTTTGCATTTATTGTTCATACTAAAATCATTAAAAATTAATATTTTGGGTTAAATTACAAGTTAATTTATCGTCGAATTAAATGTATTTCAATGAGTTCATGTATTTCAATTAATAATTTCAGTGATTTTGTGTTAAATATTCCCATTATCTAAGTAATATTCCAATAATTTGTGTTAGATATCAATTTTACTTTGTAAAATTTTACTTTTGATTGGATTGGTTTTTGATTTTGATTAATCTTTCGCAACTATAGGTTTATATGTTTCAACTTTTCAGTCCACTAATTTGTGTTTAGTGTTTCAATTGAAATCGTTAAATACCAATATTTTGGTTTAAATTCCAATTATATTTCATTTCTCGTAGGATAATTTTCCTGATTTTTATTAAATTTTCTCCCATGTGGGTTCATGTATTTCAACTAATAATTCCACTAGTTTTGTGTTAAGTGTTCCTATTATCTAATTAAGATTCCAATAATTTGGTTTAAATACTAAATTTACTTATAAAATTTTATTTTTGGTTGGATTAGTCCCTAATTTTAGTTAATCTTTCTCAATTATAAGTTCATATGTTTCAACTTTTCAATCCTTGTTTTTAACATTTCCTACTAAATTCGTCAAGTACCAATATTTTGGGTTAAATTACAAGTAAATTTCATTTCTCGTTGGATGAGTCCATGCTTTTGGTTAAACTTTCTCCCTTATTGGTACATGACTTTTAACTAATAATTTCACTAGTTTAGTGTTGAATATTCTTATTATTTATGTGAGATTTTAATAAATTAGGTTAGATACCAAATTTACTTTTTAGATTTTATATTTAGTTAGATTAGTCTCATATTTTGGTTAAACTTTCTTATATATGGGTTCAAATATTTCAATTAATTAGTTCACCACTTGTGTTTCAAGTTTCCAGTGCCTACATTAAGTTTCAATAGTATAGATTAAATTCCAAATTAATATTATAAAATTCAAAGTAAACCTTTATTACAAAAAACAAATAATATTACCAAGGTAAAATTCATTTTACTCCTTTTATTTCAATAAATATTGACTTACTGCAATATATTAAAATTCATTATTGTAACCCGTATTCAATTTTCTATAAACTACAATCAACATTATAATTTATTAAAATTAGGAACTTACCTAATCTAATTCTGTTGGAACATTTTTTTTTCTCTTTTTGATCTTCTTGACTTCATGAGAATTTTTAAACTCAACTGATTTATATTTGAGCTTTTGATCGTAGTAGATATGCCTATTTTATTATTTCAAATTAATTGTACCCATTTTCTTTCCAAAATAAATTCTTTGATTTCTCATCACTTCAACCAAAATTTCATTTTTAACAATTGCATATGCAATTTGTACAGCTCAAATTTTTATTTTTTGGATGTTTATGATAATACAAATTATTTATTTATTATATGATTATCCTAGGAACAATGAAAATTGATTTTTATATTGAAATATTAATATTTGCAAATTAGTATTTACTTTGAATCTAACTCGGTCGAGTCACCATTTATTTATCTGTAATCAATGCTTTAAGCACAGTAAATGAAATTCAAATTAAAAAATATTTTGTGAAAAGAAAAAACACATTAGAAAATCAATGCAATAAAAAAAATGTATTAAAACATTAATTTTTGCTTCCTAAATTATGTATTGAAAGGAAAATTTCCTCTTATAGGTAAATTCAACATTATAATTTAACAATAATGTTGACTGCTATTTTGAAACTATTTATTTATTGTTCCGAATTGCATTTGTCTTTTATAAGTCATAAAAATTAAATTTATTTAACAATATACTTATATAGTTGGATACGTAATTTATAGCTTAATTGATATTGCCTTATTTTTAATTGTTATATTATAGTGATATTTTATTTATTTTATACTAATAGTGTAATAAATTTGTAATAATTGATTATACATCATATTTTACATCGATTACTACACAAATTATATAATATCTATTTATAAGTGAGTATTTCTCAAATTAATATAGTGTACTTTAAATTTTTAATTATCATGCTTAAATCATATAATCATATATGCAATTAAGTGTAAATTATGAAAAGGTCAATTCTCAAGGTTTGGTAAAATAGTCGTGTAAATCTCCAAATTTTCACAGAGAGACACCAAGATCCCTTTTGACTATAATACCCTTTGACTTTCTTAATAAAAATAATTGACTATAATATTTTATAATAAGTAGAAATATAATATTAAAATAAATTTAATAATATATACATTTTAAAATAATTTTGATATATAAAAAATATTTTAGTACTTTACAATCTTATATTATATTAAACTAAATTTCTTAATAAACATAAACATAATATTAAAATAAATATTTAAAAATTTAAATTCTTTTCAATATTGTATAAAATAATTTTAATATTGTTAATAGATGAGAAATATTTTATTAATTATAAAATCTATTTAACCTAAATATTTATTTAAAATTTTTATAACAAATACAAATGTATTATTAAATAAATATCATAATTTACATTTTTAAAATATTTTATATATTAAAAATTATTTTAATATTATTAATTTACTAGCCAAATTAAACTATTTAAATTATAGTTGTATTTATTAAAAATTTTAAAGTCAATTTTTTGAATTAATAAAGACAAATTGTATTATAGTCAAATTAGATCTTGGTGTCCCTTGATGAAAATATAAGGGTTTACATTTTCATTTTCCCAAATCTAGAGGGCGCAAATATTTTTTCCGCTAAATTATTTAATTCTACATGTTGCACTAAAATCATAGCTGTCTAGTTACATTGTTAATTTAGTTAAGGATACAATATAATGCCAACAACAATTATTTTAATAATACCTAACAAAATTACGCTTCATATTATTAAAAATTTAATTTTTAAAAAATTGTCCCTCGTTGACTTGACCTAGTGATTTTCAAGTGGGGTTAAAAAATAAAATCAGATTATACACATTTTAGAAAAACACATTCAATTAGACTATATATATAAACACTACTAAAACTTTTATTACCATAAAAATAATATCATACATACTATACACACATCTCATAAAAATAAATAATATCATAAAAAATACCATATGATGAATTTAGTTTTATCCTGATAGCAACGACTATATTAACAATTATTAACAATATGAAAAAATGAAGATTATTTTCTATTGTTTAGAGAAACTAAAAACCCTTTCATGTTTTAGAACATGTCTAAATTCCTATGCAGTTATAACAATGTTAACTTTATGTATTATTGTACTATTTACACACAGTCTTAATGTTAGCCATTAAATTTAAATATTTTTAGCATATAAATAAAGTGAAATGACTTATATAGCCCTAATGATTAAATAAATTTAATAATAAGTTATAAATTATAGAGAAAAATTACTTGATGTGTGTGTGTGTGTGTGTGTGGGTGGGTGGGTGGGTGGTTGCTCTAGTGGTCATATACAATGAAATGTTATTCCAATTTAAATGAATAATTTACAACTATTAGGGATATTTGTGACATTTTCCTTACCTGTAATTTTTCTCCATTATTTATAATTCATTATAAAATAAAATTTGATCATTAAGGCTATATAAGTTATTTTACTTGATTTGTATTTTCAAAATATTTAAATTTTATGGCTAACATAAAGATTAGGGTAGAATAGTAAAATGCATATAAAAGTAATGTTGTTATAACTTTAGAGGGTTTAGACATACCTTAAAATATAAAGGCGCAATAGGAAGTAATTTTCATTTTCCCTTAACTACCATTAACTATAGAACTAGTAATAACTCAAGATCAAATATGTAACATGCAATAATTTAATAATGTAGCAAAAAAATATTAAACAAATTATGGAATAATTTAATTAATTTATGATAAATTTATATGAAGTAATTAGTGTAAGAGAATCTTTGTGAGTATAATCCAAATATCAAATATATTGTGCATTATATATGCCTTGTGTATGGTACAGATTTATACCATTAATATTAGTCACAAGTACAACTAACATTGAAAATAACAATATTTGATGATTAATTATGGAGTGATGATATAGCTACAAACTCTTGTACAAACTTATTTTATACAAATTGATTTGGCATTAACTCATTGATTAAATAAAAATATAAAATAAAAAAATATGTGGACCAAGAGATATTTAATCCAACCAATTAAATCATGCCACATCAATTTATATAAAAAAAATTATACAAGAGTTTATAGCTATATTATTACTTTTAATTGTGATATTTGGTATTATGAATAATTATAATTATTTGAAAACTATCCAATAGTTAGATGGAGAATAAGAAAAAAATATATATTTGATTTACACTAATATAAGTTTTTTTTTAATAGTACACTAATATAAATATTATTCTCATTAATACAGAAATTACATATTTAAAGTAAATTTTTTCTGCCGCAAGAAAATGTAAATTTTTCATGTCAAGGAGAGGTTCTTTGACATTTACCTAATTTAAATTGATAGATTTGATATTCAAATACAATTGGTGTAGCTATGTGATAATTGCTCTTGATATTTGCCAATTTCCACTTCCAATTCTTTCGGTAGCCGGTTCCATGCGTATAAATATAGAAGCCATTTGATTGCTTATTAAAAAAATCTAACGGATAATAAAATTTAAAATAAAAAATAAAAACAACTGTATGGCATGCGGCTACGATTGTATTATAAGTGGGGGAAAGCTTATCTTACAAATAATGTAACAAACATTCAATATATAGATATCATTAATTTTGAAATCTTTTAAATCCAATGAATGAAAATAATTTTAACCTAAAATAAGGTACAGGAGTAATAGTCATTTACAGAAAATTTTATTTTTAATCACATATTTATTTATTTTTCAAATAAATTCTCATTAATTTTGTATAATTAAATGGTTTTGTCATCCATTTCTTCTACATCTATTTTTAAAATTTTATAAAACTTTTACTATATTTTTATAAAGATCTAAATGATTATTATATTCATAAAGATTTAAAAATTTTGAATATATTTTTACATCTACATTTATAATTTCTTATCTCTCTTGAGACATAGATTATATTTCTCTTCTAACATATACACACACATTCAATCTATTTTCCTACCTAATACATACCGTCAATGTTGTTACATAGATTTTATAATCTAAATTTAGTATCCTGAATTATAAGAGATATTACATGTGATAAATATCTTATAAATTTAATGAATTATTAAAAACATGGTATAATGAATAAATTACCAAAAACTCTAATAATTTCATAAAACATAGAAACAAATAAGTTACCTCTTGCTATAGAAGATTTCAATCCTTTGATTTGATTAATGATTCCGATATATGGAGAAATAATCAATTAATTTGAATGTCACTATATTTATTAAATAAATTAAGAAACCCAAATTTATCTATAAATGATAGAGAAAGTGTAAATAAAATATTTGAAATTAATAATTTCAATGAAGAATATATAAAATAAATTAAAAAGTTAAGAGATTAAATGAGTAAAGAATTTAATAAAGTTAAACAACTAATAAAAGACTTCAACATTGAAAATCATGATATATTAAAGTAAGAGATAATTAATATAATAAATAAAAACTCAATAAATATAAAATCGAATAAGTTAGAGATTCAATTAAATAAAAAAAATTATTAAGTAATTTGGTACTAAATTTGTTATAAATATAAATATAAAACTTAAAAAAATTAAAATTCTAACAGTATCATTACCTAGCTGCAGCCTAGGGCTTAAAGCAAAACTTAAAATCTTATTACTATTTTTAATAATTATTATCTTTTATAAAGATTTAAAAATTCTTAGCTGCAAGATGCAACTAATTCAACATAGCTTTGCCCTATAAATGGATCCAAAATTTTTAATGGCATCCAAACTGCTTTTCTCAGTTTCTCAAAACGTAAGCGTCCTGTCAAAGCAATATTGTTATTATTAATTATTACGAAACCCGAGATCCGATCCAAGTTTGGTTTCTTTATTAATTCTTTCAATCATGACCGTTAATAACATTAAATTAGAGAGCAAATTCTTCTTTTTTTTATTTATTACGTGTTTCAAAGTCCTTAAGAGGATTCTTCTTTTTGAATTTATTACGTGTTTCGAAGTCCTTTGAGGATTCATCTTTTTTAATTTATTACGTGTTTCAAAGTCCTTTTAGAGGTTTCCTTTCCCACACAACGTTATAGTATTTGTACCGATATATATTCTCCCTCGAATCTGTCAGTGTCACCAAAACCCCGCAAGTACTCCGAAATTTTTCTCCCTAACTTTCTCACCTCCCAAACAGATCATCATCAAGCATCAGCCCACCAGCAAATGTCAAATGATCATCAATCTCAACGCTATCAAATCGGTTACGCTCTTGCTCCTAAGAAAGAGCAAACCTTCATCCAACCTTCCCTCGTAACCAAAGCGAGCGAACGAGGTATTGACCTAATCCGCATTGACCCTCACAAACCCTTGATCGAACAAGGACCGTTCGATTGCATCATCCACAAGTTGTACGGCCCTGATTGGACTCAACAGTTGCTACAATTCTCTTCCCGAAACCCGGACGTTCGCGTTATTGACTCTCCCGAATCAATCGTAAGACTCCACAACAGAATCTCAATGCTTGAAGTGGTGTCCCATGTGAAAATAGATTTGAGTGGTAAAGGAAAACTCGGTGTCCCGAAACAGGCTGTCGTTTCGGGGCCAACCGAAGTGCGTGGGTTGAGGTTTCCGTTGATTGCAAAGCCGTTGGAGGCCAATGGGACCCAGAAATCGCATCAAATGTATTTGATTTTCGACACCGAAGGGCTTCAAGTTCTGGAGGAGGCAGCACCGATTGTGTTACAAGAGTTTGTGAATCACGGTGGGGTTATGTTCAAGGTCTATGTTGCTGGGTCGAGCGTGAAGTGCGTGAAGCGAAAGTCGTTGCCCGATATTTCGGAAGAGAAAATGAAATCTTTAAAGGGTTTTTTACCATTTTCTCAGGTATCATCAAATGCAGTTGACGAAGATGATAGAGAAGTTGATTTAGAAAAAATTGAAGTGCCATGTGAGGGTTTTGTTGCGGAGTTAGCAAGGGCAATGAGAGAAGCGTTGGGGTTGAATCTTTTCAACTTCGATTTGATTAGTGCCAGAGGAGATGGTGATAGGTATTTGCTGATTGATATTAATTATCTTCCTGGTTATGCAAAAATGCCCGGTTATGAGTCCTTTTTGATGGACTTTTTCTTAAATCTTGCTAACAACGAGTCTAGGTAATTAAGGAAGGAGTTACCGTTGCCATGCCATCACTGGCTGAAGCGAGATTTCTAGTATGTGTACTTCATTTTCTTAGTTCTTAAATTATCAGATTTGTGGGATATATATGTACAAGGGGTTTTGATACTCCATCTTAATTACAAGAACTGGAGGTAGACGTTGGTCTAAATAAAGATTTCATTCATATAATTGAACACCCTTATGAAAAAAGATTTTGATGAGAAAATAATTCCAATAATAGTTAGACCAATACAAACGAATGAAGAATTAGACAATCATTGTAGATAAGAAATTGGTGATCTTTAGATTAAAAATTAATTAACAAAGCCAGTCTTCTTGGATATTCTGCCAATATTATGAGAGCGAGATTCAACCAGTCTCTGATTACCAAGGAGACAGGATCATATACTACCAAATTTCGAAGAAATAGAATAAAAGGCTGAATGAAGTGTAACGATATCATCTGCTAGACTAATAAGAGCATTAGAATTCGAAAGTATGATCTTAGGATCCTCTGGCTTCAAATTTGGATCGTCTTCAAAGAACCACCCTAGAGCCTCTTGTTCTTCAATCCCTAGACCTCCAAAAAGAACTGATCTCAAGGGAGTAGATAATTCAAACATATCAAAACTATATTACTTTGTTAACGAACCTGAATCTGTCCAAAATGAAAGTACACAAACTGAGTCTCCAAGAATGTCGCCTACATACTGATCCATGATTGACCATAATGAATTATTTGTTTTAGAAAAAAAAAAATGGAAATCGATAAAAAACATTTGAGAAAATATTTTTATTCAAAGACAAATGAAAAAAAAAGATGAATTTGGTTTCTTAACAATTATAAAGGATAAGAAAAGCTAGAAATTCAGAGACAGTATTATGAATACGTGAACAAGAATAAAATTTTCACCTCACTTGATTTTATCAATTGGAAATCCCCACAAAACTTTATTATCCAAGAGCTTCTGCTCCAGATATAACAATAGAAGAAAAGTCCCAAAATTTTCAAAATAAATATAGTGCACATTCAATTTATGAGTGGACTGTCTGAATTTTATATTCTCAGTGTGTTACTACAAATGACAATGGATAGCAATGTTTACAAAATAAAACTTAATTTATTTGACCATGCCATTGCTTAATTATTAGTGTCTGGCTTTACTGTCCAATTACAAGGCTGGCGGGATTATACCTTAAATCAAAATGAAAAAAAAAGTTGAAATGTTACGCGCAATTAGGAAAGATTCAACCGGTATATTAATAAAAGATGGATAAAATGAAGAAACCAATGATGCTGTTAGTTGTCTAATCCTTTCAGTAACTAGATTTTTTATAGGAGACTCCTCAACCATGGAAGGAAAAAGCATAGAATTATTAACAAAGTTAAGATGTAAAACACTTCAAGATGTCAGGTGGTATAAAGACACGTTTTTAACAAGGGTAATGTTTAGGTCTGACAATAATCATCCAATTTGAAAAGAAAAATTTCTAGCTAGATTACCCAGATTTACTAGGTGATGAAGTTAGAGACAAATTAATTAAAAGAAAGACATGGAGGACAAATCCCATAGAAAGAACAAATTCAAACTAGAAAGAGTTATGATTGATCCTCAGTATTCTAGACTTACACAAACTAGAAAGAGAAAGAGAAATTTTCAAAGACATGATGAAAATTGCGCTAACAAAACATATCCTGGACTCATCACTCATCCTAGCATCAAAATACTTTCTCTCAGAATTTTAATTTTATCTTATTCAATCCAGCTTATTCAATTTTAAATTTTGTATCAAGTCTTCTAAAATTTTAGAGCATCAATACTTGTAACATTTACTTACAATCAATTTTTTAATTTCAATATTATTTCAATGCTTGATGTTTTCTGTGCATGTTAATGTACGTATTTGAAATATAATATAGCCCAGTTTATATGCACAATAAAAAATAACCAAGAGAAGATGCATTAGATGAGAGACCTTTTGAAGATTTATTTTAGTGTGAGGCTATTCGAACCCACCAAACTACTCATTAAACCCACTTTTAAAAATATTTTTTTATGATTAAAATACCCCTAAATTAAATTACAGTTATGGACATTAAAATATAACAAAAAAGAAAAAAAAAACAGAATTTTTACTCTTTGAACCTAACTTTATATTTAACATAGTTTTATTAAACCCTAATCATATTTTCATTAAAGCTTAATCAATCAAGAGGTGTGATTCAAGCCATATTTTTGTCAATCATGTTTGCTATCTTGCTAGAATTGGACTTGCAATGGCAGCAGACGAGCCAAAAGTAGGCACCCAGAAGCCAACGAATTTTATGCGCCATTTTGTGCCATCATGCCTATTGCAGGAGGAGAAACTTACTATTTTGCCTTTCATCTGTAGCGAATTCCAAGCTGGGAAGGAATTAATAAAAAGAACATTAAATCCGATATTACCTACATAAATGACTCATGCCATGTCATTCATAGCACAATTCTCTTTGACTGTGCACTGACATGTACAAGCATTAATCAAATAGCCAAATATTAATCCAAATGATAGCAAGTTTTAATTCTAGAAGTACAGCATCTAACAGAATTCATTTTATCATTTCAGTTTTTTAGTCCAAAATAATTTCATAAACTGATCTGGAACATGCCAAAGAGCGAAATCCGTTGGATGCATATGCCACTTACCCTGAAGCAACAGCGCAATAGAAACTGAGCTGTCATACCCTTAAGCACGATGGATGCTGCAATAACAGGACCAATAGAAGGAGGAACGGGAAACTCTTTGTTTGCAGGAAGAATTTGCCCTTTTCACGATGTCTTCAACTTGCTTTTGTTGCAAGTGCTTTCACTGATAGTGCTTTGCTTTGCTTATGTTTGAGTAATAATATTACTTTGCTTTGTCGGTGAAATTGTGCAGAGAAAAGTGATGAATTTTCATTGAAATGCCGCTATTATTATAAATGAATTTAATGGATTTATAAATGAATTTAGTGGGTTCAATGAGTAAAATCACTATTATTATAAAAATTGGGTTAGTAAAGGTATATTAGGTATTTAAG
This sequence comes from Luvunga scandens, assembly GCA_030449905.1. NCBI lineage: Eukaryota > Viridiplantae > Streptophyta > Magnoliopsida > Sapindales > Rutaceae > Luvunga > Luvunga scandens. The sequence goes on along the minus strand of JASUUG010000382.1, from coordinate 3,747,461 downwards.
TGGGTTTATTGAGTAAAGTTTAAAAGTTTAAAATTTGAGGGTAGGTTTATTTAGTAAATAGATTTATTGAGTAATTTGGTGGTTTCAAATAACCTCACTCTTTATTTTGTATTTAAAAAGAATTACAAGATTACAAAATAGACTCAAACGAAAGAAACTTAAATTTAAAAAATTAATTATTTGAATTTTGGTATTATCTGATCCTATCTCTTTGGCACATATGTATATGATGTAAAATCATTAGAATTAAAAAAAAAATGAGTAGAGAAATGGAGTAACATTTAGAGTAATTTTATTTGCACATGACATTATACAATATATATATAGACAACCAACGTTTTACTAAAAAACTAACTCTTTCACTTTATTAACTTTATCTTTATATACAAGTGTCGTCATTCTATTTATTGTCATATACAATTTTATGTACAAATGTTACATGCAAATAAGATTTTGCTAATATTTCTGCTGTTGGATTTTTTGTCTAATCTTCAAGTACGTGGTGTTATTTAGCTCCACTTGTGAGTGTGTATTACTAATATTTGATGGAGGATTTTGTCAAATGAAGAAGGGATCCGGATCCTCTCTAAGGGATTTTCTCTCCTATTTTTCTTAGGCTTTTAAGGATCCATTCACATAAGCCATTAATGAAATTAAATGACTAAGATTTTGTTTGAATTAATTTTTTTAGTTATCTAAATTGATGTTGGACTCTTGTCAAATTTTTTTAAACAAATTCTTTTCCTCTCAACACACATCCTACTTATAAAACTACAATAGCTAAAGTTTTTTTTTTCTTTTTCGGGAAAGAAGAAATGCAGAACTAATTATTCTATTGGGATGAACTTAAAATCATTTCAATCTGACTTTTTTAATTGTTACTTTGTTTCGAATAAAACTTATTAAAGTGTGCAACTAGAGAAAACTTAAATGGGAATTGAGATTTTTCATCATCTAATTTTATTGACCCAAATCTTGATTTTTCATTTTTCATTGTATTGGACAGAGGCTTCTTTTATATTCACTTCAACGATGAAAAATGATATGAGGAAGATTTGGGGTAGCGGAACACGTGCCTTTTTTTTTTTTTTTTTTTTTTTCAATTTGCTGGAAAAATGATATTTAAATAAAAATATGATAAAACATTGATAAAATGAATTATAATACTGTATGGTATTAGAAGGGAAAAAAAAACAGTTAATAGTTTAATACTATAACATCACAGTTTGTTTTATAAGTCGGTTTCTATAATTTTATTTAATTTTTTTAAACTGATTTGTCTTTTACATTTTAATTAATATTTGTTAATGAAGCACTACAAGGAAGTTGTAATTTTGAGGAAATTAAGGAATATGAAGGGACAAATGGTTTTGGTAACAACAGTTAAGATGGCAGCCGAGGAGTTTTAGGAGGTGTACAGGGACATTAAACGTGTGAGACTTTTGCATAAATTATTAGGAATTTAGGATGCGTGATGCGTGAGCTGGTACCATTGTCAGCATTGCCAACTTACCATGTCTTTTTCTTTTTTATTTCATTTTATTTATTTATTATAACTTTTTCATTCGCTTACATAAACTAGCAACAGCATATCAAAGATCCATTGAAAAAGATTAAAAAAAAAAAGAATTGAAGTTATCTAATTAATTCGAATAACTAGTTCCACATAAATTCTGCTTGCGTTACCGGGGGATAAGTGTCAGCCGAGCTAGCTAGTATAGAGAGAAGGAGAGAAGATAAAAAAATCTAAAAAAATTGAACTGAGCAGCATTTGTTTTTTTATGTTCGAAATTTGAATGGATATGAACTTTTCTGAAGTATGAATGAATTTGAATATAAATATCTAAATGACATGTTTATTTTTTCTAATATCTTAATATAAGTAGCACATTATTTGTTTTTATAAATAAAAAATATCTTAAACATTAGCATATGATATTGTGTCCTTGTAAATCAAAACAAAAAAAAAATGAATTACGTTTTATAGTTTAGAAAATAATCATATTTAATAGATATATTTTTATAATATAATATGTATTTCTTATTTAGATGTTCTTTCATTCAGATAAAGGCAACAAAATTTCACTTTTACTATTCAAGCATAAATGTCTGAAAATCATACATAAGTTCTAAAAACAAACAAGCAAATTTTTGTTGTTAGAGCTAGCCAGTATAGAGAGTAGGAGAGAGGATAAAAAAATTCTAAAAAATCTATTTATGAACAAAATTCTTTTTAGTGATTAATGGTTAATAGATGAAAATAGGATAAATATTTGTTCAATTCTTATACTTTGAGTTAAACGACTATTTAGGCCTTTATATTTAAAAAAGTATCTCAAGACACTTTTACTATTTAATATGTTACATGAAATAACGATAAAAATATAATATACTTAAGTATAAGGGTGTTTTGAGGTATTTTTTAAAAATATATGAATTAAACGGTTATTTAAATGAAAATACTCATAATATTAACTCTACATAGATATAGATTGCAAAATCCGTAAAAGTTAAAGAGAACTATGATACGGGAAATATATGGTAATGCTAAAAGTTTTGTTCAATGTGCATCGTCATTTAACTATGTATTGATTTTCTTCTAAATTTATCTCTGTGAGTATGTGTGTAGACTGTTGATCTTTTACTTGCTATCCTATATATAGATATATTTCCCTTGAAGCTTTATGGGGAAAAAGTGATGTGAAGGAATGATACAAAATGATTGATGATGGGGAGCGGATTATAGAAGTTAAATTTATTGAAGGAGGACTCAAAGATATTGGTTTTGATTATTTTCTTACTCGTTCGGAGATCATTGAGAAAGATCCTCGAACAACTATTGTCAAATCAACAGTGATGATGAGATCGATGATAAATTAGCCCAAAATGTTTCTTTTTTTTTTTTTTTGTTTTTTAGAGGGCCCAAAATGTTTTTTTTGGTTAAGATGGAGTAGTTCCAGACAGCCATTGAAGCTTTTGCCAAGTATTTTAATACTGAAAAGAAAGGCACTGCTTAGAAATAAGTATTCAATAAAATTCTCTTTGAAGAATAAGGATAATAATAAGAAGAAGAAGCAGAAGAAGAAGAAGAAGAAGAAGAAGAAGAAGAAGACGAAGAAGAAATAATGTAAAGTATGATTTGTGTTTGAGTATAATAAATAAATCTTTTGTTTTGAGCATTTTAATAAGCACAAGATGAGCCCGATAATTGTGAAAAATGCTAAAAAAAATTATGTTCGTATTCGTATAAGCAGGAAGTTTTCCTAAATACACTCATAGACTTAGTTTAAAAAATGGTCAAATATATGTACATATTATTTTTTAGGTCATGTATATTGATAAACTTTTAAATAAACTTAGGTAGCATTTTTTCTTTGTTTGAAATCTGAATGAGTTTGAATTTTTTTGAAATTTGAATGGATCTGAATACAAATATGTGAATGATATGTTTATTTTTTTTTAATATTTGAATATAAGTAAAATCTTATTTTTTAAAAAAAATAAATAACATCTTAAACATGGTTATTTGACATATATATCTTTGCAAATCAAAACAAAAAAGAGAGATTAAATTTTATAATTTAGAAAATAAATAAATAAATATGTGTATGTATACTACGTCTCGTTCAAAACTTTTTTATTTAAATAAAAATAACAAAAATTTATTTTTTTCCTCTCATATATATAAATTTTTGAAAATAAAATATAAATTACACAAAATAAATAAATAAATTTTAAAAAATATTAAAAACTAATAAAATTTCAAATTTCAAATTGCAAGCTTTTAACAAATAACCCCTCAAAGTCTATATGACCATTTTTGAACTTGCGATTAAAAAAATAGTAATAATAATAATAATAATAAATCAAGTGTATTCGAGACGTGACTTTATAACGGTTCAATCAAAATCAAATTGCAGTAATCGTGGGTGTGGTCCCCACCACTTTATTAGGTTTCCAATGAAAATCTCATGCCAAATGAATTTTCCCTAAAAATATAAAGGAACTTGTAAATTTATTATTAAGTCAGTAACAAAGCTTGAAGCTAAAAAAGAACATGCTTTCCTAAGTGTATTGATTTTGAATAACTTCATCCAAGATTCTTTAAAAATAATTTGCAATTTAGATTCATTCAAGAAAAAAAAATAGTATTTTGATTGAAAGCTCTGTAGTCTTATTTCGATTAAAAATAATGGAGAGTTACTTAAAGTCTATAAAATCAAGATAGAGGTCAAGGCTCTGGACTCATCAGTCATTTGAATCAAAATATTTTTTCTGAATACAAAAACTGATTGTAATTATTAGTTTTATTTTTATTTTTTTTGATAAGTTTTAATAAATATTAGTTTATATTTTTATTAGCTAACACAGTACTAACTAACTAACTGAATTACATACAACTAATTACAACAAATTATAATAATTAAATTAAGCATCACGTGCCACCAGTAGTTACATAACTTCCTGGTGCCAGTTGACAGCTCATATTATCAATTTGTAACGATATGGAGTAGTTGTTGCAATCCTCTTTCTTTATTGACTACATAGCTAGTGTGAGCTTCCTTAACATCCCCCCTCAAGCTCAATGGTCTGGCCATAACATTGAGCTTGGATCGAAAGTAATTAAACTTAGAGAATGCTAAAGGTTTGGTGCGTGCATCACCAACTTGTTCTTTAGTAGGAATATACTTAACTTTCAGTTCTCTTCTTAGCACTTTGCCTCAGATATAGTGGACATCCAATTTAATATGCTTGGACCTTGAATGATTAACTGGATTGTGAGCTAATTCCCCTGCACTTTGATTATCACACCAAAGAATTAGTGTAGGTAACTTGGCAATATTCAGTTCATTGAACAAAGACTGCAGCCAAGAAATTTTTGAGCTTGTTGCATATAAGACTCTATATTCACTCTCAGTATTAGATTTTGCTATGATAGCTTGCTTTTTTTATGACCATGAGATCAAATTATTTCCAAGATAGATGCAGTATGCCCCAATAGACTTTCTATTGTTAAGATCACAAGCCCAATCAGCATCTGAATATCCTGTTAAAACAATAGCTTCAAGAGTTCCCTCTTTCTGTAGGTAAATTCCATGAGTGATAGTAGATTAAAGATAGCAGAGCACTTTTTTGCAAGCTAACCAGTGTTGAAGTGTGGGAGCACTAAGGTATTGACTTAGTTTGTGAACTGAATAAGCAATATCAAGTATGGTGAGAGTTAAGTACTGAACTCCTCCAACAATGCTTCTATATAGTGTTGGATTGTCAAACTCTTGGCCTAAAGATTCTCTGACATTTCTTTCTAGTTTAAAACTAAGACTGAAAGGAGTATCTGAACCTTTGTAATGCTGCATAGAGGCTTTAGTCAACAAGTCCTTAATATACTTAGTTTGAGAGATATGCATCCCATTGTCTATATAATAGACTTCTACACCAAGAAAATAAGCAACTAATCCTAGATCTTTTAAGGTAAAGACTGTATCAAGTTTAGCAATAAAACCGTCCAACAAGGTAAAATCATGACTAGTGATTAAAATGTCATCGACGTAAATTAGCACAATGATTAAACCATTTGCATCATGTCTGATAAACAAGGAAGTGTCAGCTTTAGAATTAAGAAATTGCCAAGTAGTCAGACAACTTTTGAGTTTATCATACCAGGCCCTAAGAGCTTGTTTCAAGCCATAAAGAGCTTTGTTGAGTTTGCAGATAAAACCTTCCCTGGCCACAAAGCCTTCTGGTTGTGTCATGTAAACATCCTCAGTGAGATCACCATTTAAAAAGGCATTGTTTACATCAATTTGTCTCATCTTCCATCCTTGTATGATAGTTATATTGAGAATTACTCTTACTGTTGAAGACTTCACTACAGGGTTAAACGTTTCTGAATAATCTATCCCAACTGTCTGGTGAAATCCTTTTACAATAAGCCTAACCTTATATTTAGAAATTATTCCATCTGTGTTGTATTTTGTTCTGAACACCTATTTACAGCCAACAAGTTTATAGGATGGTGACATTGGTACAAAGCTCCAAGTATTGTTGTTAATGAAAGCATCATATTCAACTTGCATTGCTACTTTCCACTTGGGGTCTGATAATGCTTAAAAAATAGTATATGGTTTTAAGCTATTATGAGCTGTGAGAAAAGCTTTAGGTTTGAATATGCTGGCTTTTGCTCTGTTGATCATGCTATGAGTGGATATTGATGGTTTAGGTTTAGTAAGCTGTGGCAAATGTGTAGATATTTCAAGTGAAGATAGCTGTGTATTTGGTATTGAAATTGATTGATTCTGGTTTGTATCTGGTGTAGGAGTTGTTTGATTAGGGGATGAAACATAAGGTGATATAGGATGTGTTTGATTGTCAAGTGAGGTAGAAATAAAAGGTGAGGTGTAATGTTTAAGGGATAATGATTCTCTAAGATAAAGAGAAAAACGATCATTACCTGTAGTATCATCTTTAAAGGTGTTTGGACTGTTATTGTGAATGTGAAAGGTATGTAATTGAAGAAGATTGTAGTGATAATTAGAGGAGAGTGACTGTGAAGATGAAGAAGAGAATTTTGGATCTAAGGAATAAGGAAAAATTCTTTCATCAAATAGGACATGCCTTGCAATATACACTTTACTTGAGGAATGGAGACATTTATAGTCTTTATGCAGTGGACTATATCCCAAAAAAACACACTTAGAGGTATGAAATTGAAACTTATGTTTATTATAATCCCTGAGGAAAGGAAAACAGGAACACCCAAAAGTTCTTAAGAAAGTGTAATCCGGTTTAAGGTAAAACATAGACTTATAAGGACTTTTCATGGAGAGTATTGGAGTTGGTAATCTGTTGATAATGTAAGTGGCTGTATGAAATGAATCCCACAAGAATTTAAGAGGTAAGAAAGCTTGTGCAAGTAAGGTGAGACCTGACTCTGTGATATGCTTGTGCTTTCTTTCTACTTATCCATTTTGGTTATGAGTATATAGGTATAAATGTCTGAATTGAATCCCTTCTTCATAAAGATAGTTGACAAAAGGTCTGAATTCTCCTCCCCAGTCAGAATAAAGACATTTAATGGACTATTATAGTTGTTTTTCTACTTGAGTTTTGAAGATCTTAAAGACTTGAAGGGTTTTAGATTTGGTTTGTAAAGGAAAAATCTATGTGAATTTAGTGAAATCATCAACAAAACTCATATAATACCTATATCCCTAGATAGAGAGTATAGGAGAAAGTCCCCATAGGTCAGTGTGAAGTATTTCTAAAGGATGTTTTATTTTAATTTCAATGATTGGAAAGTATAATTTGTGCATCTTGCCAAGTTTACATGCATCACATGAATCAATATCCTTAGTTTTATTGATATTTTTGAAAGAAGAGCATGACTGAATTACATGATTTAAGATCTTAGAGTTTGGATGTCCCAACCTCTAATGTAAGACAGTTGTACTCAACAGACACTTAGAGTTCATACACGAAGAAATAACTACTTTAGTTTTATTGTTATCATTAGATGTAACAGCTGAGAACATTGAAATAGGATTAACAGCTGCATTTGACATATCAGACTCAACACTAACCATATGACTTTGGATAGAAGATTAAGAGATACTCTTATTAGAAGAACTCAATAGCAGTCTATATAAATCTTTTTCAACCTTGCCCTGCAGTATGATCAAATTCTTTACCTTGTCCTATACAAAACAAAAATTATTTGTGAATTCAACAGTAATATCATTATCCTTGGTTAATTGGGATATGCTAATGAGGTTTTTCGTAATTTTTTGAACTAACAGTATGTTGTTGAGTTTAAGTAAGTAACATGAAGTTGCAGAATCATGCATTCTCAAAACAGCATCACCAATATATGTTATGTCTAAGCCTGAACCATTACCAATGATAAGTTTGGATGTACCTGCAAATGACTTTGAAATCTGCATATTGTTCATATCATTTATAAGATGGTGAGTAGCTCCACTGTCAAGATACCAGTTGGTATCAACTGGACTCACCATGTTTGTCAAGTAAGCAACCTTTGGATTTCTGTTTGGAGGTGGTCTATAAGCTCATGAAGCATAAATTCTTTCAATTTCCAACAAATATTTGCTGTGTGTCCAGCTTTCAGACATATTTGACATGTTGGCTTAGATGTATTCCACTAAGGTTTAAGATTTCCAACTTGTTTGCCATTGTTAAAACCACTGCGTCTAGCATTATAATTCCAGTTTCCTCCTCCTCATTCTCTTTGATTTTCTCCTTGAAAGCTCTTATGTTGATTATTAAAGCCAAATGTATTACCAGCAAAACCAGAGCCTTCATATCTTCCTTTATAACCAGTGTTACTAAAAACTCCATTATTTCCATAGCTTGAGTTATAAATATAAACACCAAAACTTTTAGTTCCTGAAGGAATTCCTCTCTTAGGACCTTTGTTCTATGCAAAGTTAGCCTCAAAATTCTGTTTCACATCCATATTAGAAAGCATTTGAGCTTGTTGCTCAATCTTAGCTTCTTGAGTTAAAAGCATTGTAGAAGCCTCATTAACATTCATTTTTCTAGTATCTACTTGTCCAATAATGTAAGTAGCTACTGAATTGTAATCAGGTCCTGAGCCAGATAATATATAGATAAAATAAGATCATCATTACTTAGTGTACTTTCTACTACTGCAATGTTATCAGCTATAGTTTTCATCTTAATGAAATAGTCAGTTATTTTCAAATCATCATTTCTAGTAGAATTCATCATATACCTCAAATGTAGGAGTCTAAACTTTGATTGAGATTTAAATTGAATTTCAATAGCCTTCCATACCTCAAGTAAAGTTTTCAAATTGAACATAAGACTTATAATAGCTTTACTTACTTTATAATTTTTATATAATTTTAAATCAATAATAAAAGATTGATAACTTTTAATTTATTTTAAGGGATTGCTAAGTTACAACAACCTGCAGTTCTATCAAAATTCATGTAAATAGTGTAACGCATTAATTTTTATGCCAAATAAATTTACCTTAATATCCTCATCCTCTCTATCTCTCCGAGTTCTTTCGTCTTTTTCTCCTCCGCCCACTGTAAATTCTTCTTCAATTTCTTCATCAATTTCGTTTCTTTCTTTTTCATTCTTCGAAAGATTGGAAAAATAAAAAGTTCTGATATGGTAATTTTTTGAGTGTACATGGTCGTATCTACATGATTAAGATAATTTTGTGATTTATTTTTTAAAATTCTATTTTAAAAAAGAAGGCAATTGACCCAACTGGGATTGAATTTTCTGTGAGCCCAATGAAAAATCCTCTACCAAATCATCCATCACTGTCCTCGCTTCTGCAGAGGAGAAAAGAAAATCGATGAAGAAATTGAAGAAGTTGCAGTGGGCAGACGAAAAAGAAGAAAAAATTTGGAGAGGGGAAGAGGATGAGGATATTAAAGTAAATTCCTAAACATAAAAACAATAGTATTAAAATAAAATAAAAAAATTATCAATATTTTATTATTGATTTAAAATTAGCCAAAAACCAAAATGGTGGGCCGCGGGCCGAGAGGGACGCCATAGGTGTACCTATCACTGCTTTATTAAAGTTAACTGCACCTATCACTGCTTTATTAAAGTTAGCTGCTCCTATCACTGCTTTATTAAAATTAACTGCTCCTATCACTGCTTTATTAAAGTTAGCATTGTTGATAAAGTTAATACTAATTTTGTTAACAATATTAGGGTTAATATTGGTAATGAAGCACTATAAAATTTGTGCGATGAAGCTCAGCAAGGAAGCTGCAGTTTGGAGGAGAATAAGAATATGAAGGGACAAATGGTATTGGAAACAACCGTGAAGGTGGCAGCCGAGGAGTTTTGGGATGCGTATAGGGATATTAAGCGTGTGAGACTTTTGCATGAATTATTAGGAGGGATGATCGGCGAGCCTCGAGTTGAACATGGCGATGGAGGTGTTGGTACCATTGTCAGGATTGCTAACCCACCAGGTCCTTTCTTTTTTTTTTTGTTTTTTCTTTTAATTATAATTTCATTTTATTTATTTATTATAAGTTTTTCATTCACCTAACATACACTCGCAACAGCATATCAAAGGCCCATTGAAAAAGTTTTTTTTTTGGAGAAAAAAAAAAAAACGAATCGACGGTATTTAATTAATTCGAATCACTAATTCCGCATAAACTTTGCTTGCGTTCCTTGGGAGATAAAGGTCATCGGAGCTGGCTGGCACAGAGAGAAGGAGAGATGATCACAAAAAAAAAAAAAAAAAAAAAAATTTAAACTAGGCAATGTTTATTTGTTAAGTCTGAAATTTGAATGTGTTTAAATTTTTCTAAAATCTAAATAAATTTAAATACAAATTTAGATTACATGTTTATTTTTCTATTTCTTTTGTAATATCTGATTTTTTTTTATTTTTATAAATAAAAAAGTTTTAAACATGAATATTTGATATTTATATCCTTATAAATCGAAACAAAAAAAAATAGATTAAGTTTTATAGTTTAGGAAATAAGTACATTTAATAGATATATTTTTAGAATATAATATTTATATCTCATTCGGACTTTTTTTTATTTAAATACAAGCTCACTTTTTCTATTCAAGTGTAAATGTCTAAGAATAAAACGTAAGTAAAAAAAAATCTACAAAATTTGAATTTGACTTATTTTTTAACAAAATTCATATAAGCAATTAATGTTTAATAGATAAAAATAGAATAAATATTTGTTTAGCCCTTATATTTTACGTTAAGTTTCCATTTAGCCGCTATATTTAAAAAAGTATCTCAGAACACTCCTATTATTAAATATGTTATTTGAAATAAGGGAAAGAATATAACGCATTTAACTCTAGAAGTGTTTTGAATTTTTTTTTTAAATATATGAATTAAATAGTTACCTAAATAAAATTATAAGAATTAAACGAACATTTATCTAATTTATAAATACTTATAATATCAACTCTACACCGATACATATTATAAAATCTATAGAAGTTCAAGAGAGCTATAATATGGGGAATATATAGTAATGCAAAAAAAAGTTTTGTTCATTGTGCATTGTCATTTAACTATAAATTGATTTCTTCTGAATTTAACTATAAAATGATTTTCTTCTGAATTAATCACTATGAATATGTGTCTAAACTGTTGATCTTTCACTTGCTATCCATAATTTTTTTTTCAGAAGCTACTTGGGGAAAAAGTGATACGAAGGAATTGTACAGAGTGATTGATGATGAGAAGCGTATTACAGAAGTTGAATTTATTGAAGGAGGACTCAAAGATCTTGGTTTTGATTTATTTCTGACTCGTTCGGAGATCATTGAGAAAGATTCTCAAACAACTATTGTCAAATCTACAGTGGATTATGAGATCGATGATAAATTAGCCCACAAGGTTACTTTGGTTAAGATGGAGTATTTTCAAACAGCCATTGAAGCTATTGCCAAGTATCTTAACACTGAAAAGAAAGCCGATGCTTAGAAATAACTATTCAATAAAATTCTCTTTGAATAATAATAATAATAAAACAAATAATTTATGGTGTGATTTGTGTTTGAATATAATTACTAAATCTTTTGTTCAATAAAGATTATGTATGCATGGAGTTTGTATTCTCTGAATTTATTCAGTAATGCATATTGGTAATTAAATGTGATTCATTCGATTCAAACATTTTCATATATATATGAAAAAGGGCCCGTTAAATTACTTTTATTTTTACATCATTTATTAGTCCTTAAATTTGTAACTAATGGGTGGTTAAAATTAGATTGATTTAATAACATAGATTTTAAATAATAATTTGTTAACGGTAATTATTAGTAATTCTTAAGTAACATTTCTCTCTCCTACTTATTTACTTATCCCTTCATAGTTTTTATTTTATTTTTTTTTAACTTATCTCTTTCTTTATTTTTTGTCTCATCTTCTCATTAGTTGTTTCACTTCCAACCTATTGACAATATTTTCATGCATTTGCAATAGAATTCCAGCAAATCAACTAACTTGAAGTGGAAGAAGTTTTTGTTTTTCCGAAACACATACGCGGTGATCAATCTTTAAAGTGTACTTGTGGGGAAAAAAATATTTCAACAAAACATCATGGATTTTTTATTCCAGCCAATATTAATTGATCCACAGTTTCACACACAACTAAAATTAAATGGCTGCTCGAGTTTACGTAATATTTTTAATTTACGTTTTACAGGCTTGCGTCTGAAAAGAAGCTTTTATCTTCTAGAGTTTCGTTGTGATAAATTTTACAATAATAGAAGTTGAAAATAAATAATTTTTTTCTCCAAAAAACAAAAAAAGGCATAAAGGACCATTGATTTTTGAAGCATTCTGCAGTTTTTCTATTAATCAATGGTCTCTCCAATTTACTCATTCCTTAGTTCATTTTCTTTAATCTGTCTTTGTCATCTTCTTCATGGTTTCACAGTATAACAAAAGCTTGTTGCAGAGCAAAATAGAAAAACTGCAGAATGCTTCAAAAATCAATGGTCCTTTATGCCTTTTTTTTTTTTGAGAAAAAATTATTTATTTTCAACCTCTATTATTGTAAAATTTATCACAACGAAATTCTAGAAGATAAAAGCTTCATTTCAGATAAAATTAAGACCCAAAAATTTATATTATTAATTATTTATAAATATGGTCAATATAATTAATTACATCTAATCCTAACCATTGATTAATCATTTATCCGTCAAAAAATAGTGGAAATATAAATATAATTTTGAGGAATCATAGATCCTCCCCCATATATAAACCCAAAGATCCCCAATGTTTGCCTATATACACTCATAGACTTAGGTGCCGTTTGTTTTTTTGTCTGAAATTTGAATAGACCTGAATTAGTTTGAATTCTGAATAAAACTGAATGTCTGAATCTGAATGATGTGTTTGTTTTTTTTTGTCGTCTGAATCACTGAAAATAAATATTAAATTATTTTTTTTAACTTAAAAAATCTTAAAACTAATATTTTTACATTTATGCCCTTACAAATTATAAATGTTAAACAAATAATAAACATCTCAAAGAATATAAATAAAATGATATATTATCATAACATAAATCATATTCAATTGAAGACAACTCTTTAATATTCTATATTATATATTTTAATCAATTTTTTTTATAGTCTATGATGTTTTTATATGAAAAGTATTCATAAAAAAATATGAAGATAAATAATTCTAATTTGAAGAAAATAAAAAGATAAAATAATAATAGTTTACCACTATATATTATCGTAAGTTATATAGAAATGAGTAATAATGCTAATTATTAAATTTTATTCAGGTGGGGATAAAAATTAATTAATTGGATAAGGATATTTTAGAGAATATCTTTTATTGATATCATTCAGACTTTTAGATTAAATAAAAAGCTAACAAAATTAGCTTAATAGCTTAATAACTTAATAGCTGAAAAATTTTATTAAGTTAACAAAAAATTAATGACTTAATTAATTAAAATTAAGTAAATTAAGCCATTAAGTCAAAAAAAAAAAAAAACAACTACTTAATTTAAACAATGGTCAAATATATGTACATATTATTTTTTTAGATAAACCTTATAATTTAGATGACCATTTTTTAATTTAAAATTAAAAACTTAAATAAATAAAATAAATCAAGTGAATTCGAGACATGATCTTTGTCGCTAGGTTCAATCCAAAATCAATTCGTCCCCACCACTTTATTGGAGTTTCCGGCAAAATCACGTCAAGTTAGGAGTAACGTTCTCTCATGCCGAATTAATTTTCCGTATAAACTCTTGTAAATTTATTGTTAATTCCGTAACAAAGCTTGAAGCTAAAAAAACGTGCTTCCCTAAGTGTTTTGATCAACTTCATAAAAAAATTCATTGCAAATAATATGTGATTTGGATTCATTCCAAAAAAACAAAAAAAGAATTGAACTTGGATTGAAAGCTCTTTTCTCATTTCCATTTTTCAAAATTGAGAGCCCAATTTATTATGGAAAATACTACCTGTACTGTTGCCCATAATTTTGTCTTTATATACAAATACGTTCATTTTATTTGCCACGTGTAATTTTGTGTCGACCAATAAATAAATAATACTTGTTCATGTCATTTAGATATTCGAAGGGCACAATATTGTAACTTATCTCGTACTATGTATATTGACTATTACATTAAGCAAATCTAACTTGAAGGAAAATTGAGAAATCGGACAATTCTCCCTTATTATTTCTCATATTTTTTCACTAGCCAAACACAAAGTTAAAATAATCACAAGGAACAGAAAGAAGGATCTCATATCCTTCCAACAACTATTTCATGGACAAAATCATGATCAAATTGTGGGATCTCCGTCTGAACTAAGATTGCATAAAATAAGAGTACAAACGAGAGATAACGGGGTGATGATCGATCTATGCATGTTTTTACATGGATGTGATGGACGGCACATAAATTATCAAATTTATAACGTACAATAGCCTTTATCGTAATTAAGATACAAGAATTAATAGTAATATACACCCCTACCATATGGTTCATCGATCACTATCACCAGTAGATAAGGAATGGGACAAACGCACGGCCCCTAGTGCATGCATGCATATTGAATGATGTTATAAAGAGCATGACATGATATGTCGCTTTCGCCTTTCATGTACACATCAGTAATTTTTATTACATCTTTATTCTCTATCATTACTTGAACAGATGAACTCGGATAATTACAAATATAATAAACATTCACCGGTAAATGTTCTTTGACCACTTTTACTCGTTATTTAGCATCTGGAGAGGACTTTCTAATAGAATGGTTAGTTGTGTAGCTTTGGAAGAAAACTCCATGATTTCATTCAAATTAAAAGAGTTAAGGGGAGAATGCTGCTACTACTAATCAACAAGATGGCAGATTTTTTTTTTCTCTCTTCCTTTTCACTCGGTTCTTATAGGGTAATTAGGAGATCAGCAGGCATATTCATTGGTGTACATGGCATTCGGTTTGTTATCCAATTAGGGATGGTGGTTTGGGAATCTGGTCTTTTAATGATCTGGTTTAGGCTTTTCAACTTAAGCTTCGACGGTGTTTTAAGAAACAACACTTTTGTTGGTATTGCAGAGCTATGCACTTGAGTTTGACTTAATTTCATTATCCTACTTCTCCTCTCTAGAGACGCCTTTGGTTGATTCAATGTGTTGCTGCATGTAGTTTAAGATTGTCGGTTAGGCTCTTGTCCTTTTTTTTTTTTAATTCTGGTGCAGCTTCTATAGTGCCAGTTTCCTTTTATTGGTAGCTTGCTGTCTGGGATAGGGTTAAGCTCCAGGATGTGTTGCCCTCATCAATTGTCAAACAAATTATGTCAATTTTTATTTCTAGAATGGGTACGAACTTGATTTTTTGGGATTTTGCTTTTGATGATGATTTCATTTACGAATAGCTAGGAAGCTCATGCGTGGCTCTCGGCCATGGGATGAGGTTTTTTCTATTATATGGCAATAGCATATTCCTTATCTTTTTTTTTTTTTTGCCTCTGGTGGTTGTTACATGCCTTTTTGGCTATTGATGATACTTTGTGTCCGATGATACTTGTGTTCGAGGGGATTTTATATGTTTTCTTGGTGTCTATACGATCAGGCTATTGAGACTTATCGGTATCTTTTTCTCAATTGCTCGTTGGGTAGATAGGTTTGGCATCATTTTCTCTATACTTTTGGTTTGTGCCATGTTGTCCATTTGCCTCCCCATGCTCTTTTGATTCATTGGCAGTGTTGTGCTCCCTCTCGAAATCATCTTCAAGTTCTCTTTCTTTGCTTCATTTTATGGCATATCTAGAAAGCTCATAATCCGTTTAAGTTCAACTTGGTGGCTTTTTCTTTAGATATGGTTATTTATTAATAACATCGGACCTCAAGCTAGCTAGCTCAGCCTTTGGCTTTAAACCTTTCCTGCTGCGAGGAATCTTAAGTTCTCAAATTTGGGAGGGATTGAGAGTTATTAGTCTATTTAGGAGGCTAATTAGATTAATTTCTTTGTTGCAGCCGTCGTCTGAGGCGGTGAAGCTAACTATGGATGGTTACTCTAGGGGCAATCCTAGATTGTCTACCACGAGTGGTATCTTTCGTGATCACATTAATATGGTCCTCACTGTTTTTGTTCTTTTTTAGGCCATCAGCCAATCCTTTATGCTGAGCTAATGGTGATTTTTGAGGGTTTAAAGCTTGCTGCTCAGCTTGGTTACTCTATGCTAGAAGTAAAGTCTGACTTAGCCACTATAACCTCTTGGATTCAATCTTCGGCCTATGTGCATAGGGCTTATGCAAATACTTCGCATCGAGTCTAAATCCTGTCCTTTACTCACTTTATCTTGCTCAGGCATGTTTTTTTAGGCGACTTATGCAGCTGATTTTAGGGAAATTTACAATATTAGCCAAATAACTTTTACAAAATACACAAATAACCACCCAACTTTTTTTCTTTCAATATTAGCCAAACAAAAAAATTTTGGACCATTCTAGCCCTCTCATTCTCACGTAATTTTTGGCAAACGGAAGCATCTCTCAACAACTTCCTCACCAATCGACGGCACCGGAGAAGAACGACGGCGTCAAGCATCAGCGGCAATCACTAGATCTCACGTCGAACAACATAAATCACGCCAACAATAAGTCCAATAGAAGTGAAGAAATCAAAAAATCAAAGATTGAACTTCAAAAACCCTAGGTACGAAATTCGGAATAAATGATTTATGTTGTTGCTGTGTTGTGATTCCTTGTTTTGTGGATGTGTGTTGTTGCTGTTTCATGTTGTTTGATGTTGTTTTGCTGGTGGTAGTTGTTGTTGTTTGATGTTGTTTTGGTAGAGGGTTGAAGGAGAGGAGAAGGAATTTGGGTGGGAGGGAGGAAAAGAAATTTTGGTGGGAGGGAGGGAGGCTAGGGCTGCCCGCACGCGAGGCTGGGCGACAGATCTGGCTGTCGCCCAGCTCGCGCGAGCCTCGCGCAAGCCCCGCGCGCAAAGGTCAAGGCGACAGATCTGGTTGCCCGGTACAAGCGCGAGCCTCGCGCAAGCCCCGCTATGGTGGCTGCGCGACAGTGTCTCGTCGCCAAATAAGCGCAAGGCTCACGCGCTACCGGGCAACGGCAGATCTGTCGCCCAGCCTCGCGCGCGCTGGGCGACAGCCAGATTTGTCGCCCAGCCTCGCGCGCGGGCGGGTATGGCCTTCAGGGTCCTTCTGTTTTTTTGTGCGACGGGCCGTCCGTCGCCTAAAATTTTGGGCGACGGGTGTCCGTCGCACAAAAAAACAGCAACTATGTAAACAATTTTTCAGCTGTCGCCCAAATTAATGTGCGACGGGAGCAAAGCGCTCTCTGAACTTTTCGCACAAAATTTCAGAGAGCGATTTCCTCCCGTCGCACATTATTTTGGGCGACGGCTGAAAAATTATTTACATAATTGCTACTTTTTTGTGCGACAGACACCTGTCGCCCAAAATTTTGGGCGACGGACGGCCCGTCGCACAAAAAAACAGAGGGCTCCTCTCACCCATCTAACGTTATTTTGTGCGACGGCCAAAAAAATAATGTACATGGTTGCTGTAATTTTGTGCGACGGGCTGTCCGTCGCACAAAATTTTGGACGACGGGTGCCCGTCGCACAAAAAACAGCAACCATGTAAACAATTTTTCAGCGGTCGCCCAAAATAATGTGCGACGGGAGCAAATCGCTATCTGTAATTTTGTGCGATGGGTTGCCTCTCGCACAAAAGTTCAGAGAGCGCTTTGCTCCCGTCGCACATTATTTTGGGCGACCGCAGAAAAAAAGTAGAAACATAGTTGCTGTTTTTTTGTGCGACGGACACCTGTCGCCCAAAATTTTGGGCGACGGACAGCCCGTCGCACAAAATTACAGCAACTATGTTTCTACTTTTTTTGGCCTCACACACAATAACGGAAACTGGGAGAGAGGCGCTCTATGTGCTGCATACCAACACATTTATTGTGTTATCATGTTTCCACTGTGCAATTTGTCGTTTCAATAAATTTTGTTATGTTTTTTTAGGCCATTGTTATGAATTCTAATTTGTGATCGAAATTTCATTTTGTTATAGATACATGGCGAAAAAGAGTTTTGCGAAGCGTAATCCGCCAGGCTCGAGGAAGGATCCAGGCGTAATGAAGTTAGGATTTGATAATCATTTTCCGGGCCGTATTACAGAGACCTCAAAATTTTAGGCGAGTCATTGAAGCAATCCTAGTAAGTTAACGAAAAAACAGTTGTCATTATTCAAAAATGATGTTTTCGGGCAGTTTTTGAATTTAGAGAGTTATGCCTTCAGTGGTGTTATAATCCACAATTTATTGCTTAGACAAGTGGCACATAATAAAACCGATGAGAATCAATTGTGGTTTCAAATAGGAGAGCAATTAACACGCTTATCGATTGGGGAGTGGTGTTTAGTTACGGGGCTGTCAGGTGGTAAAAACATCATACCACGTGCTCCACCAGTGCATCATAGGTTACTCCGGCAGTATTTTGATGGTAGATTTAAACACTTGAATCTAAGAGAACTGGATATTGCTTTTGCGAATTTGAACTTTGATGTCATGGACGACGGTGATGCCTTGAAAATCGCGTTGTATTAAATCGCTTTGTATTACTATACCTCAGAGTTGTCTTCATCGTGATATTCCATTCATTACGATCTATTTGCAAAACATCATGAACCCTTGCCGCAAATTGATCAAATGAACAATCTTTATGAACTAGAAAAGCTGTATTATTGCCATTCACGTACTCCATATGCCCATCCGCCAACGTCTCCCAGCAACCGTTGTAACACAATTGAAGCACAACTAAATCCATTAAACCTGAAAAATATTTAAAAAAATCAAATGTAGTTACACACGACAAAACATGTTAAAGTTAATATACCATACATTTTACATGGATAACAAGTGTGTGTCACACTTAAATCGAGGTAAATTTTTTATTTAACTATGGACGACATCGGCGAAAAAGTTGAGTTTTATTCGTCTCGTCACAAGCTTTAAAACAGTATATTATACAAAAAAAATGAACACATGTAGCCAAATTTATCATGTCAAAACATGTACCCATCGCACATGCTGTATTTTTGTGCGACAGGCTCAATTATAGGCGACAGGCGCCTGTCGCCCAAAAATATCAACCTGTCGCACATGCTGTATTTTTGTGCGACAGGCCAGATTTTGGGCGACAGGCGCCTGTCGCACAAAAATACAGCATGTTCGACAGTTCATATTTATGTGCGACAGGCTCCTGTCGCCCAAAATCTGGGTTTCGATTCTCAGTCGAGTTTTAACTGTTTTCAACTTTTTTTTTAATTTCTCAACTCAAATAACTCTACTTTTAACAAATTACATTACTTTATACAAAAAAATAACAACATTTACAACAAAATCTACATCAATTTCCAACTTAAACACTAGCCTTAAAACATTAAAAATCTATTTTGTATAAGCACATAAACTAACCTTGAATATCCTCTCCAATTGATGATTTTATGCTTCTCTTTTGTTGGGAGTGCTGAGATCTATTGAGTGTTCAGATTTTTTTGGGTGTTAATTGTGTTGGAATGTGTTTAACTTAACTTACCGTTTTGAGTTGTGGGAATGGCACGATTTGAAAATTTGATGAAATAATGAGGGTAATTTCATCAAACACTTACGTTTTTGGCTAATTATGATAGAAAAAAGTTTGAGTGGCTAAGTTTGATAAATACATAATTTTTTTGGCTATTTTTGTCAATTTCCCCTGATTTTATAGTTAATTGGTTTTGCATTCATTGGGTTCATAAGTGTTTTTTTAGCTTTTCAGGATATTCCACCTGGTTTATTTGGTATTATTCATCTGGATGTTGGGAAGCCTCTCAAGTTAGGTGATGGTGTTGCATCTCTTTTTCAATTTATTGACGTGTTTACATGCCTCTATTATGTATTTTCTTTTGTGATTAGAGATTTTGGTTTATGTCTCGTTCTTTCATTGTCTAATTTATATTACAAATAGGGGTTCACTCTATTAAGAATGATCGACACTGCTCCTCTAGAAGAGCGATGTCTTAATTGTTAAGTAATTGAAATGATGGGCCGCAATTGTTGAAAGAAGAGAAAAAGATATATATGTATGCATGTATGTATGTATGTATGCATTAAAAAATAGGAAATGAAGAGGAAATGAAGAGGAAATGAAGCCTATAAATAAAGGCTTTATTTCTCTTCTTCACTCATCCCATTTGATTTCTTTCTTCAATTTGCTTGTTCTCCTAAGAGTGAGAAGCTGAGAGTTTTAAGAACTTAAATTGTAAAGCTCCTGAGAGTTTATTGATTTGAGAGATTAGATATATTGGATTTTGAATAGTGAACTAAAATATTACAATACTTGTAATTCTTATTTTACTAGTAAATTTTATCCTTTTGTTTTTATTCATGGACATATGTTAAAAGTCAAACTACGTAAATTCTGGTGCTTCTGTGGGATCATTATTTCTCAATTTCACTTTAATTGTGTATCTATTGGGTTAATTTCGGCCTATTCCCATGTGAAGTGAAAATCTTTAAATCACCTCTTTATTATTGAAAACATCAAGTTACCCCCCAAAACTCATTATTTCTCTGTTATTTTTAATGGCCAAAAGGATAAAATAGTATTAGCACATTTTCCTAACAGTCAATTAATAAAAAAAGATCAAACATAGGTCTGCTAATTTTCATACGTCCAAATCTTTCTAGGTTTTTCAAAACACACATAAATATTTCAAATGTTTATAGTATCTCCCTAACACTTTAAAATATTTTTATTTTGTGCCTATATGACTATTTTTTTTGGACGGATTAAATTTTACCTTTTCATATTTAAAAATTTATTTTTAAAAATAAATTTAGAAATTAATTAAAAGCTACAAATGGAAAAAGAATAATATTTTACCTTTTTTATATTTTTATTATTATCATTATTATTCTTTTTTTCATTTTGCAAAGGTATTTAAAGAAAATATATATATATATATATATAAAAGGAAAATCATAGAACAAAAGAAAAAAAATGCTTCTAGAGTTTCACTAAACCACCTTCATTGCACACAATCTAGAAATCTTCTGATTCTTTACTTATTCGCTAAACTCAAAATACTAATCTTCTAATAAAAACAAATCACACAGATTAGAGGGACGACTGAATCCACTCTTTTGATCTATTCCCAGAAACGGCCAAACCTAAAATCAAAAGTTGCACACCTTCCATCATCCTAATTCTTATAGCACTGTTGTTGATGCATCAATTTGGATAGGATTTTGACAAAGTTCACTCTCGTTATTGTTTCTTCATTTCTAGGGATGATAATTTTTTTCGTTGGGATGAGATCGTGCGGGATCCCATTATGTTTGGGACGGGATTAAGATATATTTTTGTCCCAAAAGAACATAAAGGGACAGGAGTGAGATTTTTTTTATCCCACCTGCATAAATAGGATAGAACTGGGATTAGCAAATCCCGTCCTATCCCATCCTATTGCAAACCATGTTATTTTAGTTTATTATTATATTATTGGATTACTAGATATTTTAACATGGTTGAAGTTGGTTACTAACCAAATTTATAGTTTTTGTAGCGTAAATCTTATTATTAATGTGCAATTGAAGCAAATAGGCAATTAAAAAATGTTAGTATAAAATTATATTCGAACATACATGTAGTCAAAATAAAACTATTATATAATTTTCTACTTTGTATTTATTTAAAATTTTTACTATATTGAATTATATTTGGGATTGTTCAGTACAATGAGATGAGACGAGATATTTAACAGGATAGAATTAGAAATTTTTTTTTATCCCAAATAAAATAAAGGGACGGGAATAAAATATTTTTTAATCCCATTTGCATATATAGGATAGGACCGAGATTGGCAAATCGTGTCTCATCCTATGCCATTGCCAACCCTATTCATTTCTCTTTCTCCTTTTTTTTCCTAACTTTTTTTTTCAAAATTTGTCATTGTTGAAGTTAGCTTTAAAAACCCACTTGCACAAACACACACAACCATTGAATTATACAATCTTTTGTTAATTTAATAAAATTTAATACTCACTCTTATGTTTTATTTTGCATGTGACTTTCATTTAGTGTTTTCAATCTCCTAATAGATGATTGGTTATTTTGGGTTTCGAATTCTAATATATAGAAATTAAGTTTTAGTTTTGATTTAATCTGATATTTGATTTGAATAATGGTTGTATGGTTGTCATGTACATGAAAGGAAAAAAAATGAAAAAAAAGACGGAGAAGAAGTAAGGATGAGAAAAAAACAAGTAAAGGAAAAGACGAAGGAGGAGTAAGGATAAGAAAAAAAAAAGAAATTAAAAAGACGAAGAAAAACGAAAGAAAAAGACGAAGATGGCATGGCTTGTAATTTTGAAATTTAATCGTGATGGCATTATCATTATTTACATATGATAGCATGTCTTGTAATTTACTTAACTAACATGTTTAATTTAGAAAAACTAACATGTTTTAGATTCATTAAGTCATTACAACAATTTATTTTTTAATTTTTTCTTCATTGTTTACATATTAATATTTTAATAATTATTTTATTTTATTTTTCAATAACTAATCATAAATCAATTATTTTTTTTTAACCTCACAATATCGTTACAAAAATATTCTATTAAGATAGACGCATTCCTATATTTTTATGAGTTAACGGCGGTCAATGATTAAAAGATAATAAATTTTAGAGGATTATTTGATGTTTTCAATAATAAAAAAGGTGATTTGAAAATTATCATTTCAAGAGGGATAGGCCAAAATTATCCCTTATCTATTTCAGCCACCAATTACTTAGCACGGCCTAACCCACACTTAATAGTTTAAAAATAAAAAAAATTGACGGCCAGTCATATACAGATGGCTAGCCGGGCGCCGTCCACGGACATATGTAAGGAAACATTTGGCATTTTAAATGCAAAAGGAGTTTGGGGTTTGTAATTAATAAGATGCAGCACCCATCACAGGAATCCTAGGCCGGTTGCTTCGACTAAGTCCTCGCAAACCTCGTTTGATGCTTGCTGGATGCGTTTGGTGGACTTGTCTTCACGTTTATTCACTTTGTTGAAGGTACACATAAAGGTCAATAGGTTTGCAAAACTAGTTAAGGAGAGGGAGAGAGAAAATGAAAGGGCAGGTTTCCCATGAGTTGGAGGTAAACGTGCCAGCCGCCCAAGCTTGGGAACTCTATGGCACAATCAAACTGGCAAAGCTTGTTGAAACAGAGTCCGATACGGTTGAAGAAATTGAAGTTGTAGAAGGTGATGGAGGTGTTGGCACCATTCTTCACCTCAAATTTACACCGGGTAGGTGCTGTCTTGTAAATAATACACTCTTTAAGGTGATGAACTTACTGTGTTTCATGGCTTTTTGTGTCTTTTGATTGAACTAGGCACACCGGGTTTTGCTGGTTACAAAGAGAAGTTCATTGAGATCGATAACGAGAAGCGAGTGAAAGTAGCAGACACAGTAGAAGGAGGGTATCTGGATGTGGGATTTACTCTGTTTAGAGTGATCTTTGAGATCATAGAGAAAGGCAGCGATTCCTGCATCATCAGATCAATAATTGAGTATGAACTCAAAGAGGAAGCTGCTGCTAATGCTTCCTTTGTCAGTACCGACGCGGTAGCAAAGATAGCAGAAATCTCCAAGAATTATCTCCTCAACAACAAGGCTTAAGCTCAAGGCTGTAAATTACCCATCTTGAATAATCCCTTCTCAGCAGCAACAAAGGCAATAACATCTCAAGTACGGAATTGTCATTGCCATAATAATACCATGTATTTCAGCTAAACTTTCAATAATAGCTGGTGTTATGTTGGGCAATTTCTTGATGACAACTAAGTGATTGATGTTTCCAATACGGAAGACGAATCTGAAAAGCATATACATCTTCCTTTAAAGTGAACCTCAACCTCCAATCATCACCACATTCTATATAAACTTGCATAATTTGCCGAGGAAATCCCGAGGTGACGAAAGCGTTTGACTTGTTCGCTTCTTCCAGATGCAGGTTCTTTTGCCCGAGCTCTATTTAACCTCTAAAGGTTTTACGATTTTGCATCACACGTCGATTAAGTATCAACCATAGTGTGTCGTTCATAATTAATGTCTAACGATTCATATATTTTTGCATATTGACCTTCCTCACCCCGGTGACTTTTGCTTAAAGAAAATCTAAATTATGGGAATCTTGAACCAAATTTTTGTGATCGTTTCTCTCCTCTTGCTTTCTATACCATCTCTGACTTTGTCTCCTGAGCATAACTCGATGGCCAAGAATACTGTGTGTATAGTCACCTGGGTTGTGTTCGAATAATAATGAGGCTATCTCTATAGTTTCAAGAAATGAACACATTTCCTTCCGGCAGACTAACAAGAAACACACACTACCATGTTCTGGGTTCCACACCAAGTTTTATCAGGGGATGAATTCATCAAACGCAGAGTGGGAACCATAGTGGAACAAGTGTAGGATGGCTCTCATGGCTCTTCTTTTCCATTTCCATCCACTCATGCACGAGAATTACTAATTCTATAATGTTAAAACGCAATGCCTTGGTCATATTATCACAACAACACTATAGGAATATTGTTAAGATGAAAATTCCGGTACATGAGTAACAAAACTTCAAAATTCTTTGGCAAATGAGGAACCTTACAACTGGTAGTAGACTGAGATGCCACATTGCACTAATCAACAGCCATGGCTTCCGAACCCCCACTAGCTTCCTCCACTCCACCCTTCTGCTCCTCAGCCATTCTCATCTCCTCAATCAAATTCTTCTGTTCTTCCTCCATGGTATTCTGTAACTCATCAACCTGCAGAGAAGTTACAACAATACATGTATAAATTAAGAGCACCAATCATACAGATTCAACCTTACCATAATAAAATAGATCACCAACTGCACATCCAGCAAGGTCAATTTTATTTTCATGCCAATACAATCGGTGCAGACGTGAAAAAGCTTACTGTTTGAAGCATCCAGCTTAAAAATAATAATGGAAATGGGAAATAAAAGAAAGTGAGATATGAATTTATTTGTTAATATGAAGATTTCAATAAAATAGCAGTGACCAGCAAAATCAGTTACAGAAGTAGAGTTTTGTGATTTCAAGATATCATTAGGCTCTATCAAAACACATATATAGTCATAGATTTCTCAACTCTTTAAGGTGAACCACTGAGGGCAACTACATACACAGGCATAAAACAAATAATAATCCATCAATAAAAGAGTTATAACAATGTAAGCTTCTCCTAATCCTGCCCGATCAGCATATCCCACTGTGGTCACTAAACAAAGTCATGGAACTTGGAACTTTCACAGTAACATTGTACAGAATTTATAAAGACTACTGGCAATTTCAGAATTATAGTTGCCAAACACTTCGCTGCTTTTTTTCACAGATCATTCTTCAACACAGTTGATCCATATTATTTTTAAATCATAGCAACACTAAACCAGCTCCAAAATCATTCATATCAAAATTGGATCCAAGACATTCCTGTTTTCTCTCCACAAATCCACCAGACCCTCCCAGCACACAGTTCCTAGGCACAAGATATACAGAAGCCTTTCCCTCAAAGGAAACAATATCATAGAAAATTTCCTGAAAATTAACAAGACAAAAATTTTACCAAGAATGGATTTCACACAAATTTCTAATGAAATCATATCAAGTCAGCAAAAGAAATGATTACCACTGTTTTATCCAAATCAATCATGTTGCCTGCCTAAAAAGCTCAAACAAGTTTGAACTTTAAATGAAATTGCCTATATATCAATCAAGTGACATCATGCTTTATAGAAAAAGCACAGATGTTTATTTGTTCTCCACATAGAAACCGCATATTCAAAGATCTCTCATGTGAACAGGAGAAATATGATACTATTTCCCTTCCTCCATAATTTTTAGATCGCAGTCGATTCCAACCTACTTTATCAAACAACCCCACCCACATCCCAGTAAGATGAGTTCCTCCTATTGCATCTTCCACAGCTTAAAACTAATAATCACGCATTTCTACACGTGTGTAGGAATCATCATACCCAGTTCACAGCAGGGAAAATTTGGAAAGCAGTGTGACATGTCAAAATCAATAAAACCAGAATCCAGAATGAACCCATGTATAAATGCTAGAGTTAACTTGCAACGTCAATGTGGTAGTGGTGCTATGAAGTGCCCCGGTGAATATAACAAAAGTCTCTGATACAAACAAAAATTCACCATAACACACTGCAGAATAAGAACTGGAAATTTGAGAAGCAAAAACGAGGCCTCAATTTAGGGAGCAAAATACCAACCACAATCATGCAATAGAATTTAGCATATTGCGCCAAGATAGTCACATTGTGCTTGTAATTTAAAATTTGTAACGGTGTTTTGTAAAAATATTTGACAAAGTGGCAAAACCTCCAAAACAAACTATTTGGTAAAAATTTCACAGAATGGCAGGATGAGGAGGGATCTAAATATTTAATATGTATTTTTGTATGGAAAATTGCATGCGCATACACAGCAGAGGAAACTTGAACACAAAAGCAACGGAATGGCAAAGCAGACAAATTACTTGGTAGCAAACTGCAACATACCACATGCAATAAAAGAGCAAACTGCTTCTTCCGAAGCTCCAGCAGCCTTGAACCGGCTGTATTCTCTAGTTCTAATGCTGCAATCTCTTTCTCCAGGTCAGTAATAATCTTTTGAGTCTCCGATCTTGGTGGCTGCACAGCAATCAATTTTCGAATTGCCTCACACTCCTCCTTGTGCTGTCTTTCAATCTTACTCTCTTCAAGTTGTTTCTTTAAATCTTCAATGTCAGCCTTCGCCTGCAATATTTGCCTATTTATCTCTTCTTTCAGTTCATTGAAGTTCTCCTTCTCTCTGAGGTTTGCATCAATAACAGCTTTACTCTTAAGAAGTGGAATCTCAAAAGTGGACAACTCCTGCAGGAAAGCTTTAGCAAGTTTTTCGCAGTCATTACTGTTATCTTCATCCTTCTCAATCTCAAGTACAAATGAGGTAAATTTCTTCTGAAGTTTCTTCAATGGGGGTTCACCCCTTGTGGTGGTTGTGCGAGTTAGGAGCCTATGCTTTATGATTACATCATCTTCGTGTGGACCAAATGCATAGTTCACTGGTACTGTTTCAGCCCTACCAGGAACTTTCCTTCCTTTTGCTAGCATTTAAACTGCTTTTTGTAATTTCAATCCTGCAAGATAGTATGAACAGATTCACACCCCATACATATCTGCAAAAGCAGGTTCTAAGCGGTACAACCAAATGACAATCTTGAAAGAGACAATCCATATCAACTAGACCGCTGACTTCAAGAAGCAAGCCCAAATAGCCCTTAAATATACAATTGGAAACTGCTTCAGCAATAAGAAGCCACAACAACACATTATTCACCAGAAACCACTATTAAATGTAATTCAACCACTTTCTTATACTCAAACACATGGAGAAATCCAATCATTTACAAGGCAATAGGTAATGTCCTAATCACTCTGTCAACTTGGTCTAACATAAGCACTCACTATTTCCTAATTTGTTTCTGCACAGATGCAAAGCTCCCATCAACAACCTCCCCCCCCCCCAACACAAAAATGAAATAACGCTTGTATCAGAAAAAGTTGAAAATTTTACCTTAAAACTTTGTCAGTTTGTCATAATTGCCAAGAAAATACCCTCAGACCTAAAACCTAAAACACAGTCAATTTCAGAATAAAGAAACTAGACAAAGGACCCCTTTCTTTTTTTTTCACCTTTTTGCCTCCATCCAAAAAGTATTTCTCGTCATCTCCATCAACTAAAGAATAATTGTTTCCCTGGTTTCGAAACAATGAAGGGTTGCATGATTGCCTTTTAACAACAGTTATAACACTCACTTTCTGAATGAATATGTGCGCTTGCTGACCCTAACACAGAGGAGTGGCCTGAGTGTGTGGGGCACTTATTGAGGCCTAGAAACAGAATCCCTTCCTATTTTACTTAAGGAAACTCAATGTAAATCCCACCCTGACCTGCAAAACAACTAAATTTGACCCCCAAATAATTCAATTTTTTTTTCCAATCTGACAAAAATTCAACAAAAGATACAATGATGGCAGAAGCAAATTAATACTCTGCCGGTTCTCAGTATATGTTGATATCTTAGAAATTAATAAACTAAACACAAACATACTTCAAAGTCTTGGAGCACAATCAAACCCAGAGAGAAAATCAGAGAGTAAAATTACAAACTAATTGAAAAAAAAATCATATGAGCGATTCCTGCATCATCAGATCAATAATTGAGTATGAACTCAAAGAGGAGTTTTCATGGAGTTTTCATGGAGAGTGTTGGAGTTGGTAATCTGTTGATAATATAAGTGGTTGTATGGAATGAATCCACAAGAATTTAAGAGGTAAGAAAGCTTGTGCAAGTAAGGTGAGACCTGACTCTGTGATATGCCTGTGCTTTTTTTCTACTTATCCATTTTGGTTATGAGTATATAGGTATAAATGTCTGAATTGAATCCTTTCTTCATAAAGATAGTTGACAAAAGGTCTGAATTCTCCTCCCTAGTAAGAATGAAGACATTTAATAGATCTTTCTAGTTGTTTTTCTGCTTGAGTTTTGAAGATCCTGAAGACTTGAAGGGTTTCAGATTTGGTTTTTAAAGAAAAAATCCATGTGAATTTAGTGAAATCATCAACAAAACTCACATAATACCTATATCCTTGGATAGAGAGTACAAGAGAAAGTCCTCAGAGGTCAGTGTAAAGTATTTCTAAATGATGTTTTGTTTTAGTTTCAGTGACTGGAAAGTATAATATGTGCATTTTGCCAAGTTTACATGCATCACACGAATCAAAATCTTTAGCTTTATTGATATTTTTGAAAGAAGAACATTACTGAATTACATGATTTAAGATCTTAGAGTTTGGATGTCCCAACCTCTGGTGTAAGACAGTTGTACTCAACAAACACTTAGAGTTCATACAAGAAGAAACAACTGCTTTAGTTTTATTGTTATCATCAGATGTAATAGTTGAGAACATTGAAAGAGGATTAACAGCTGCATTTGACATATCAGACTCAACACTAACCATATGACTTTGGATAGAAGATTGAGAGATGCTCTTATTGGAAGAACTCAATAGCAATCTATATAAACCTTTTTAGCTTTACCCTGCAATATGATCAAATTCTTTACCTTGTCCTTCACAAAACAAAAATTATTTGTGAATTCAACAGTAATATCATTATCCTTAGTTAATTAGGATATGCTAATGATGTTTTTGGTAATTTTTGGAACTAATAGTATGTTGTTGAGTCTAAGTAAGTAACAGGAAGTTGCAGAATCATGCATTCTCAAAACAGCATCACCAATATATGTTATGTCTAAGCCTGAACCATTACCAATGATAAGTTTGGATGTACCTGCAAATGACTTTGAAATCTGCATATTGTTCATATCATTTATAAGATGGTGAGTAGCTCCACTGTCAAGATACCAATTGGTATCAACTGGACTCACCATGTTTGTCAAGTAAGCAACCTTTGGATTTCTGTTTGGAGGTGGTCTATAAGCTCATGAAGCAATAAATTCTTTCAATTTCCAACAAATATTTGCTGTGTGTCCAGCTTTCAGACATATTTGACATGTTGGCTTAGATGTATTCCACTAAGGTTTAAGATTTCCAACTTGTTTGCCATTGTTAAAACCACTGTGTCTAGCATTATAATTCCAGTTTCCTCCTCCTCATTCTCTTTGATTTTCTCCTTGAAAGCTCTTATGTTGATTATTAAAGCAAAATGTATTACCAGATAAACCAAAGCCTTCATATCCTCCTTTATAACCAGTGTTACTAAAAACTCCATTATTTCCATAGCTTAAGTTATAACTATAAACACCAAAACTTTTAGTTCCTGAAGGAATTCCTCTCTTAGGACCTTTGTTCTATGTAAAGTTAGCATCAAAATTCTGTTTCACATCCATATTAGAAAGCATTTGAGTTTGTTGTTCAATCTTAGCTTCTTGAGTTAAAAGCATTGTAGAAGCCTCATTAACATTCATTTTTCTAGTATCTACTTGTCCAATAATGTAAGTAGCTACTGAATTGTAATCAGGTCCTGAGCCAGATAATATATATATAAAATAAGATCATCATTACTTAGTGTACTTTCTACTACTGCAATGTTATCAGCTATAGTTTTCATCTTAATGAAATAGTCAGTTATTTTCAAATCATCATTTCTAGTAGAATTCATCATATACCTCAAATGTAGGAGTCTAAACTTTGATTGAGATTTAAATTGAATTTCAATAGCCTTCCATACCTCAAGTAAAGTTTTCAAATTGAACATAAGACTTATAATAGCTTTACTTACTTTATAATTTTTATATAATTTTAAATCAATAATAAAAGATTGATAACTTTTAATTTATTTTAAGGGATTGCTAAGTTACAACGACCTGCAGTTCTATCAAAATTCATGTAAATAGTGTAACGCATTAATTTTTATGCCAAATAAATTTACCTTAATATCCTCATCCTCTCTATCTCTCCGAGTTCTTTCGTCTTTTTCTCCTCCGCCCACTGTAAATTCTTCTTCAATTTCTTCATCAATTTCGTTTCTTTCTTTTTCATTCTTCGAAAGATTGGAAAAATAAAAAGTTCTGATATGGTAATTTTTTGAGTGTACATGGTCGTATCTACATGATTAAGATAATTTTGTGATTTATTTTTTAAAATTCTATTTTAAAAAAGAAGGCAATTGACCCAACTGGGATTGAATTTTCTGTGAGCCCAATGAAAAATCCTCTACCAAATCATCCATCACTGTCCTCGCTTCTGCAGAGGAGAAAAGAAAATCGATGAAGAAATTGAAGAAGTTGCAGTGGGCAGACGAAAAAGAAGAAAAAATTTGGAGAGGGGAAGAGGATGAGGATATTAAAGTAAATTCCTAAACATAAAAACAATAGTATTAAAATAAAATAAAAAAATTATCAATATTTTATTATTGATTTAAAATTAGCCAAAAACCAAAATGGTGGGCCGCGGGCCGAGAGGGACGCCATAGGTGTACCTATCACTGCTTTATTAAAGTTAACTGCACCTATCACTGTTTTATTAAAGTTAACTGCACCTATCACTGCTTTATTAAAGTTAGCTGCCCCTATCACTGCTTTATTAAAGTTAGCATTGTTGATAAAGTTAATACTAATTTTGTTAACAATATTAGGGTTAATATTGGTAATGAAGCACTATAAAATTTGTGCGATGAAGCTCAGCAAGGAAGCTGCAGTTTGGAGGAGAATAAGAATATGAAGGGACAAATGGTATTGGAAACAACCGTGAAGGTGGCAGCCGAGGAGTTTTGGGATGCGTATAGGGATATTAAGCGTGTGAGACCTTTGCATGAATTATTAGGAGGGATGATCGGCGAGCCTCGAGTTGAACATGGCGATGGAGGTGTTGGTACCATTGTCAGGATTGCTAACCCACCAGGTCCTTTCTTTTTTTTTTTGTTTTTTCTTTTAATTATAATTTCATTTTATTTATTTATTATAAGTTTTTCATTCACCTAACATACACTCGCAACAGCATATCAAAGGCCCATTGAAAAAGTTTTTTTTTTGGAGAAAAAAAAAAAAACGAATCGACGGTATTTAATTAATTCGAATCACTAATTCCGCATAAACTTTGCTTGCGTTCCTTGGGAGATAAAGGTCATCGGAGCTGGCTGGCACAGAGAGAAGGAGAGATGATCACAAAAAAAAAAAAAATTTAAACTAGGCAACGTTTATTTGTTAAGTCTGAAATTTGAATGTGTTTAAATTTTTCTAAAATCTAAATAAATTTAAATACAAATTTAGATTACATGTTTATTTTTCTATTTCTTTTGTAATATCTGATTTTTTTTATTTTTATAAATAAAAAAGTTTTAAACATGAATATTTGATATTTATATCCTTATAAATCGAAACAAAAAAAAATAGATTAAGTTTTATAGTTTAGGAAATAAGTACATTTAATAGATATATTTTTAGAATATAATATTTATATCTCATTCGGACTTTTTTTTATTTAAATACAAGCTCACTTTTTCTATTCAAGTGTAAATGTCTAAGAATAAAACGTAAGTAAAAAAAAATCTACAAAATTTGAATTTGACTTATTTTTTAACAAAATTCATATAAGCAATTAATGTTTAATAGATAAAAATAGAATAAATATTTGTTTAGCCCTTATATTTTACGTTAAGTTTCCATTTAGCCGCTATATTTAAAAAAGTATCTCAGAACACTCCTATTATTAAATATGTTATTTGAAATAAGGGAAAGAATATAACGCATTTAACTCTAGAAGTGTTTTGAATTTTTTTTTTAAATATATGAATTAAATAGTTACCTAAATAAAATTATAAGAATTAAACGAACATTTATCTAATTTATAAATACTTATAATATCAACTCTACACCGATACATATTATAAAATCTATAGAAGTTCAAGAGAGCTATAATATGGGGAATATATAGTAATGCAAAAAAAAGTTTTGTTCATTGTGCATTGTCATTTAACTATAAATTGATTTCTTCTGAATTTAACTATAAAATGATTTTCTTCTGAATTAATCACTATGAATATGTGTCTAAACTGTTGATCTTTCACTTGCTATCCATAATTTTTTTTTCAGAAGCTACTTGGGGAAAAAGTGATACGAAGGAATTGTACAGAGTGATTGATGATGAGAAGCGTATTACAGAAGTTGAATTTATTGAAGGAGGACTCAAAGATCTTGGTTTTGATTTATTTCTGACTCGTTCGGAGATCATTGAGAAAGATTCTCAAACAACTATTGTCAAATCTACAGTGGATTATGAGATCGATGATAAATTAGCCCACAAGGTTACTTTGGTTAAGATGGAGTATTTTCAAACAGCCATTGAAGCTATTGCCAAATATCTTAACACTGAAAAGAAAGCCGATGCTTAGAAATAACTATTCAATAAAATTCTCTTTGAATAATAATAATAATAAAACAAATAATTTATGGTGTGATTTGTGTTTGAATATAATTACTAAATCTTTTGTTCAATAAAGATTATGTATGCATGGAGTTTGTATTCTCTGAATTTATTCAGTAATGCATATTGGTAATTAAATGTGATTCATTCGATTCAAACATTTTCATATATATATGAAAAAGGGCCCGTTAAATTACTTTTATTTTTACATCATTTATTAGTCCTTAAATTTGTAACTAATGGGTGGTTAAAATTAGATTGATTTAATAACATAGATTTTAAATAATAATTTGTTAACGGTAATTATTAGTAATTCTTAAGTAACATTTCTCTCTCCTACTTATTTACTTATCCCTTCATAGTTTTTATTTTATTTTTTTTTAACTTATCTCTTTCTTTATTTTTTGTCTCATCTTCTCATTAGTTGTTTCACTTCCAACCTATTGACAATATTTTCATGCATTTGCAATAGAATTCCAGCAAATCAACTAACTTGAAGTGGAAGAAGTTTTTGTTTTTCCGAAACAAATACGCAGTGATCAATCTTTAAAGTGTACTTGTGGGGAAAAAAATATTTCAACAAAACATCATGGATTTTTTATTCCAGCCAATATTAATTGATCCACAGTTTCACACACAACTAAAATTAAATGGCTGCTCGAGTTTACGTAATATTTTTAATTTACGTTTTACAGGCTTGCGTCTGAAAAGAAGCTTTTATCTTCTAGAGTTTCGTTGTGATAAATTTTACAATAATAGAAGTTGAAAATAAATAATTTTTTTCTCCAAAAAACAAAAAAAGGCATAAAGGACCATTGATTTTTGAAGCATTCTGCAGTTTTTCTATTAATCAATGGTCTCTCCAATTTACTCATTCCTTAGTTCATTTTCTTTAATCTGTCTTTGTCATCTTCTTCATGGTTTCACAGTATAACAAAAGCTTGTTGCAGAGCAAAATAGAAAAACTGCAGAATGCTTCAAAAATCAATGGTCCTTTATGCCTTTTTTTTTTTTTTTTTGAGAAAAATTATTTATTTTCAACCTCTATTATTGTAAAATTTATCACAACGAAATTCTAGAAGATAAAAGCTTCATTTCAGATAAAATTAAGACCCAAAAATTTATATTATTAATTATTTATAAATATGGTCAATATAATTAATTACATCTAATCCTAACCATTGATTAATCATTTATCCGTCAAAAAATAGTGGAAATATAAATATAATTTTGAGGAATCATAGATCCTCCCCCATATATAAACCCAAAGATCCCCAATGTTTGCCTATATACACTCATAGACTTAGGTGCCGTTTGTTTTTTTGTCTGAAATTTGAATAGACCTGAATTAGTTTGAATTCTGAATAAAACTGAATGTCTGAATCTGAATGATGTGTTTGTTTTTTTTTCGTCAATCACTGAAAATAAATATTAAATTATTTTTTTTAACTTAAAAAATCTTAAAACTAATATTTTTACATTTATGCCCTTACAAATTATAAATGTTAAACAAATAATAAACATCTCAAAGAATATAAATAAAATGATATATTATCATAACATAAATCATATTCAATTGAAGACAACTCTTTAATATTCTATATTATATATTTTAATCAATTTTTTTTATAGTCTATGATGTTTTTATATGAAAAGTATTCATAAAAAAATATGAAGATAAATAATTCTAATTTGAAGAAAATAAAAAGATAAAATAATAATAGTTTACCACTATATATTATCGTAAGTTATATAGAAATGAGTAATAATGCTAATTATTAAATTTTATTCAGGTGGGGATAAAAATTAATTAATTGGATAAGGATATTTTAGAGAATATCTTTTATTGATATCATTCAGACTTTTAGATTAAATAAAAAGCTAACAAAATTAGCTTAATAGCTTAATAACTTAATAGCTGAAAAATTTTATTAAGTTAACAAAAAATTAATGACTTAATTAATTAAAATTAAGTAAATTAAGCCATTAAGTCAAAAAAAAAAAAAAAACAACTACTTAATTTAAACAATGGTCAAATATATGTACATATTATTTTTTTAGATAAACCTTATAATTTAGATGACCATTTTTTAATTTAAAATTAAAAACTTAAATAAATAAAATAAATCAAGTGAATTCGAGACATGATCTTTGTCGCTAGGTTCAATCCAAAATCAATTCGTCCCCACCACTTTATTGGAGTTTCCGGCAAAATCACGTCAAGTTAGGAGTAACGTTCTCTCATGCCGAATTAATTTTCCGTATAAACTCTTGTAAATTTATTGTTAATTCCGTAACAAAGCTTGAAGCTAAAAAAACGTGCTTCCCTAAGTGTTTTGATCAACTTCATAAAAAAATTCATTGCAAATAATATGTGATTTGGATTCATTCCAAAAAAAAAAAAAAGAATTGAACTTGGATTGAAAGCTCTTTTCTCATTTCCATTTTTCAAAATTGAGAGCCCAATTTATTATGGAAAATACTACCTGTACTGTTGCCCATAATTTTGTCTTTATATACAAATACGTTCATTTTATTTGCCACGTGTAATTTTGTGTCGACCAATAAATAAATAATACTTGTTCATGTCATTTAGATATTCGAAGGGCACAATATTGTAACTTATCTCGTACTATGTATATTGACTATTACATTAAGCAAATCTAACTTGAAGGAAAATTGAGAAATCGGACAATTCTCCCTTATTATTTCTCATATTTTTTCACTAGCCAAACACAAAGTTAAAATAATCACAAGGAACAGAAAGAAGGATCTCATATCCTTCCAACAACTATTTCATGGACAAAATCATGATCAAATTGTGGGATCTCCGTCTGAACTAAGATTGCATAAAATAAGAGTACAAACGAGAGATAACGGGGTGATGATCGATCTATGCATGTTTTTACATGGATGTGATGGACGGCACATAAATTATCAAATTTATAACGTACAATAGCCTTTATCGTAATTAAGATACAAGAATTAATAGTAATATACACCCCTACCATATGGTTCATCGATCACTATCACCAGTAGATAAGGAATGGGACAAACGCACGGCCCCTAGTGCATGCATGCATATTGAATGATGTTATAAAGAGCATGACATGATATGTCGCTTTCGCCTTTCATGTACACATCAGTAATTTTTATTACATCTTTATTCTCTATCATTACTTGAACAGATGAACTCGGATAATTACAAATATAATAAACATTCACCGGTAAATGTTCTTTGACCACTTTTACTCGTTATTTAGCATCTGGAGAGGACTTTCTAATAGAATGGTTAGTTGTGTAGCTTTGGAAGAAAACTCCATGATTTCATTCAAATTAACAGAGTTAAGGGGAGAATGCTGCTACTACTAATCAACAAGATGGGAGATTTTTTTTTTCTCTCTTCCTTTTCACTCGGTTCTTATAGGGTAATTAGGAGATCAGCAGGCATATTCATTGGTGTACATGGCATTCGGTTTGTTATCCAATTAGGGATGGTGGTTTGGGAATCTGGTCTTTTAATGATCTGGTTTAGGCTTTTCAACTTAAGCTTCGACGGTGTTTTAAGAAACAACACTTTTGTTGGTATTGCAGAGCTATGCACTTGAGTTTGACTTAATTTCATTATCCTACTTCTCCTCTCTAGAGACGCCTTTGGTTGATTCAATGTGTTGCTAAGGCTCATGTGCGGTTCAATGGTTGGTTGTGGGGCATGTAGTTTAAGATTGTCGGTTAGGCTCTTGTCCTTTTTTTTTTTTAATTCTGGTGCAGCTTCTATAGTGCCAGTTTCCTTTTATTGGTAGCTTGCTGTCTGGGATAGGGTTAAGCTCCAGGATGTGTTGCCCTCATCAATTGTCAAACAAATTATGTCGATTTTTATTTCTAGAATGGGTACGAACTTGATTTTTTGGGATTTTGCTTTTGATGATGATTTCATTTACGAATAGCTAGGAAGCTCATGCGTGGCTCTCGGCCATGGGATGAGGTTTTTTCTATTATATGGCAATAGCATATTCCTTATCTTTTTTTTTTTTTGCCTCTGGTGGTTGTTACATGCCTTTTTGGCTATTGATGATACTTTGTGTCCGATGATACTTGTGTTCGAGGGGATTTTATATGTTTTCTCGGTGTCTATACGATCAGGCTATTGAGACTTGTCGGTATCTTTTTCTCAATTGCTCGTTGGGTAGATAGGTTTGGCATCATTTTCTCTATACTTTTGGTTTGTGCCATGTTGTCCATTTGCCTCCCCATGCTCTTTTGATTCATTGGCAGTGTTGTGCTCCCTCTCGAAATCATCTTGAAGTTCTCTTTCTTTGCTTCATTTTGTGGCATATCTAGAAAGCTCATAATCCTTTTAAGTTCAACTTGGTGGCTTTTTCTTTAGATATGGTTATTTATTAATAACATCGGACCTCAAGCTAGCTAGCTCAGCCTTTGGCTTTAAACCTTTCCTGCTGCGAGGAATCTTAAGTTCTCAAATTTGGGAGGGATTGAGAGTTATTAGTCTATTTAGGAGGCTAATTAGATTAATTTCTCGGTTGCAGCCGTCGTCTGAGGCGGTGAAGCTAACTATGGATGGTTACTCTAGGGGCAATCCTAGATTGTCTACCACGAGTGGTATCTTTCGTGATCACATTAATATGGTCCTCACTGTTTTTGTTCTTTTTTAGGCCATCAGCCAATCCTTTATGCTGAGCTAATGGTGATTTTTGAGGGTTTAAAGCTTGCTGCTCAGCTTGGTAACTCTATGCTAGAAGTAAAGTCTGACTTAGCCACTATAACCTCTTGGATTCAATCTTCGACCTATGTGCATAGGGCTTATGCAAATACTTTGCATCGAGTCTAAATCCTGTCCTTTACTCACTTTATCTTGCTTAGGCATGTTTTTTTAGGCAACTTATGCAGCTGATTTTATAGTTAATTGGTTTTGCATTCATTGGGTTCATAAGTGTTTTTTAGCTTTTCAGGATATTCCACCTGGCTTATTTGGTATTATTCATCAGGATGTTGGGAAGCCTCTCAAGTTAGGTGATGGTGTTGCATCTCTTTTTCAATTTATTGACGTGTTTACATGCGTTTATTATGTATTTTCTTTTGCGATTAGAGATTTTGGTTTATGTCTCCCTTATTCTTCCATTGTCTAATTTATATTACAAATAAGGGTTCACTTTGTTAAGAATGATCACTACTCTTCTAGAAGAGCGATGTCGTAATTGTTAAGTAATTGAAATGATGGACCGCAATTGTTGAAAGAAGAGAAAAAGATATATATGTATGTATGTATGTATGTATTAAAAAATAGGAAATGAAGCCTATAAATAGAGGCTTCATTTCTCTTCTTCACTCATCCCATTTGATTTATTTCTTCAATTTGCTTGTTCTCCTAAGAGTGAAAAGCTGAGAGTTTTAAGAACTTAAATTGTAAAGCTCCTGAGAGTTTAATGATTTGAGAGATTAGATATATTGAATTTTGAGTAGTGAACTAAAATATTACGATACTTGTAATTCTCATTTTATTAGTAAATTTTATCCTTTTGTTTTTATCCATGGACATATGTTAAAAGTCAAACTACATAAATTTGGGTGTTTCTGTGGGAACATTGTTTCTCAATTTCACTTTAATTGTGTATCTATTGGGTTAATTTCGGCCTACTCCCTTGTGAAGTGACAATCTTCAAATCACCTCCTTACTATTGAAAACATCAAGTTACCCCCCAAAACTCATTATTTCTCTGTTATTTTTAACGGCCAAAAGGATAAAATAGTATTTGTGCGTTTTCCTAACAGTCAATTAATAGAAAAAGATCAAACCTAGGTTTGCTAATTTTCATGCGTCCAAATATTTCTAAGTTTTTCAAAACACACATAAATATTTCAAATATTTATAGTATCTCCCTAACACTTTAAAATATTTTTATTTTGTGCCTATATGACTAATTTTTTTGGATGGATTAAATTTTACCTTTTCATATTTAAAAATTTATTTTAAAAAATAAATATAGAAATTAATTAAAAGCTACAAATGGAAAAAGAATAATATTGTACCTTTTTTATATTTTTATTATTATCATTATTATTCTTTTTTTCATTTTGCAATGGTATTTAAAGAAAATATAGATATATATATAAAAAAAAGGAAAATCATAGAACAAAAGAAAAAAATGCTTCTAGAGTTTCACTAAACCACCTTCATTGCAGACAATCTAGAAATCTTCTAATTCTTTACTTATTCGCTAAACTCAAAATACTAATATTCTAATAAAAACAAATCACACAGATTAGAGGGACAAATGAATCCACTCTTTTGATCTATTCCCAGAAACGGCCATACCTAAAATCAAAAGTTGCACACCTTCCATCATCCTAATTCCTATAGCACTGTTGTTGATGCATCAATTTCAATAGGATTTTGACAAAGTTCACTCTCGTTATTGTTTCTTCATTTCTAGGGATGATAATTTTTTTCGTTGGGATGAGATATTGCGGGATCCCATTCTGTTTGGGATGGGACTAAGATATATTTTTGTCCCAAAAGAAAATAAAGGAACAGGAGTGAGATTTTTTTTATCCCACCTGCATTAATAGGATAGAACTGGGATTAGCAAATCCCGTCCTATCCCATCTTATTGCAAACTATGTTATTTTAGTTTATTATTATATTATTAGATTACTAGATATTTTAATATGGTTGAAGTTGGTTACTGACCATATTTATAGTTTTTGTAGCGTAAATCTTATTATTAATGTGCAATTGAAGCAAATAGGCAATTAAAAAATGTTAGTATAAAAGTATATTCGAACATACATGTAGTCAAAATAAAACTATTATATAATTTTCTACTTTGTATTTATTTAAGATTTTTACTATATTGAATTATATTTGGGACTGTTCAGTACAGTGAGATGGGACAAGATATTTAATAGGATAGAATTAGAAAATTTTTTTTATCCCAAATAAAATAAAGGGACGGGAATAAAATATTTTTTAATCCCATTTGCATATACAGGATAAGACCGAGATTGGCAAATCGTGTCCCATCCTATGCAATTGCCAACCCTATTCATTTCTCTTTCTCTTTCTCCTTTTTTTCCTAACTTTTTTTTTCAAAATTTGTCATTGTTGAAGTTAGCTTTAAAAACCCACTTGCACAAACACACACAACCATTGAATTATACAATCTTTTGTTAATTTAATAAAATTTAATACTCACTCTTATGTTTTATTTTGCATGTGACTTTCATTCAGTGTTTTCAATCTCCTAATAGATGATTGGTTATTTTGGGTTTCAAATTCTAATATATAGAAATTAAGTTTTAGTTTTGATTTAATCTGATATTAGATTTGAATAATGGTTGTATGGTTGTCATGTACATGAAAGGAAAAAAATGAAGAAAAAGACAGAGAAGAAGTAAGGATGAGAAAAAAAAACAAATAAAGGAAAAGACGGAGGAGTAAGGATGACAAAAAAAAAAAGAAATTAAAAAGATGAAGAAAAAAGAAAGAAAAAGACAAAGATGGCATGGTTAGTAATTTTGAAATTTGATCTTGATGGCATTATCGTGATTTACATATGATAGCATGTCATGTAATTTACTTAACTAACATGTTTAATTTAGAAAAACTAACATGTTTTAGATCCATTAAGTCATTACAATAATTTATTTTTTAATTTTTTTTTCATGGTTTACATCTTAATATTTTAATAGTTATTTTTTTTATTTTTCAATAACTAATCATATATCAATTATTTTTTTTAACCTCACAATATCGTTACAAAAATATTCTATTAAGATAGAAGTATTTCCATATTTTTATGAGTTAACGGCAGTCAATGATTAAAAGATAATAAATTTTAGAGGGTTATTTGATGTTTTCAATAATAAAAAAGGTGATATTATTATTTCAAGAGGGATAGGCAAAAATTATCCCTTATCCATTTCACCCACCAATTACTTAGCCCCGCCTAACCCACACCATCTTAATAGTTTAAAAAAGAAAAATTGACGGCCAGTCATATACAGATGGCTAGCCGGCTGCCGTCCACGGACATATGTAAGGAAACATTTGGTATTGTAAATGCAAAAGGAGTTTGGGGTTTGTAATGAATAAGATGCAGCACCCATCACAGGAATCCTAGGCCGGTTGCTTCGACTAAGTCCTTGCAAACCTCGTTTGATGCTTGCTGGATGTGTTTGGTGGACTTGTCTTCACGTTTATTCACTTTGTTGAAGGTACATATAAAGGTCAATAGGTTTGCAAAACTAATTAAGGAGAGGGAGAGAGAAAATGAAAGGGCAGGTTTCCCATGAGTTGGAGGTAAACGTGCCAGCCGCCCAAGCTTGGGAACTCTATGGCACACTCAAACTGGCAAAGCTTGTTGAAACAGAGTCCGATACGGTTGAAGAAATTGAAGTTGTAGAAGGTGATGGAGGTGTTGGCACCATTCTTCACCTCAAATTTACACCGGGTAGGTGCTGTCTTGTAAATAATACACTCCTTAAGGTGATGAACTTACTGTGTTTCATGGCTTTTTGTGTCTTTTGATTGAACTAGGCACACCGGGTTTTGCTGGTTACAAAGAGAAGTTCATTGAGATCGATAACGAGAAGCGAGTGAAAGTAGCAGACACAGTATAAGGAGGGTATCTGGATGTGGGATTTACTCTGTTTAGAGTGATCTTTGAGATCATAGAGAAAGGCAGCGATTCCTGCATCATCAGATCAATAATTGAGTATGAACTCAAAGAGGAAGCTGCTGCTAATGCTTCCTTTGTCAGTACCGACGCGGTAGCAAAGATAGCAGAAATCTCCAAGAATTATCTCCTCAACAACAAGGCTTAAGCTCAAGGCTGTAAATTACCCATCTTGAATAATCCCTTCTCAGCAGCAACAAAGGCAATAACATCTCAAGTACGGAATTGTCATTGCCATAATAATACCATGTATTTCAGCTAAACTTTCAATAAGAGCTGGTGTTATGTTGGGCAACTTCTTGATGACAACTGAGTGATTGATGTTTCCAATACGGAAGATGAATCTGAAAAGCATACACATCTTCCTTTAAAGTGAACCTCAACCTCCAATCATCACCACATTCTATATAAACTTGCATAATTTGCCGAGGAAATCCCGAGGTGACGAAAGCTTTTGACTTGTTCGCTTCTTCCAGATGCAGGTTCTTTTGCCCGAGCTCTATTTAACCTCTAAAGGTTTTACGATTTTGCATCACATGTCTATTAAGTATCAACCATAGTGTGTGTCGTTCATAATTAATGTCTAACGATTCATATATTTTTGCATATTGACCTTCATCACCCCGGTGACTTTTGCTTAAAGAAAATCTAAAATTATGGGAATCTTGAACCAAATTTTTGTGATCGTTTCTCTCCTCTTGCTTTCTATACCATCTCTGACTTTGCCTCCTGAGCATAACTCGTTGGCCAAGAATAATTTGTGTGGATAGTCACCTGGGTTGTGTTCGAATAATAATGAGGTTATCTCTATAGTTTCAAGAAATGAGCACATTTCCTTCTGGCAGACTAACAAGAAACACACACTAGCATGTTCTGGGTTCCACACCAAGTTTTATCAGGAGATGAATTCATCAAACGCAGAGTGGGAACCATAGTGGAACAAGTGTAGGATGGCTCTCATGGCTCTTCTTTTCCATTCCCATCTACTCATGCACGAGAATTACTAATTCTATGATGTTACAACGCAATGCCTTGGTCATATTATCACAACAACACTATAGGAATATTGTTAAGATGAAAATTCCGGTACATGATTAACAAAACTTCAAAATTCTTTGGCAAATAAGGAACCTTACAACTGGTAGTAGACTGAGATGTCACATTGCACTAATCAACAGCCATGGCTTCCGAACCCCCACTAGCTTCCTCCACTCCACCCTTCTGCTCCTCAGCCATTCTCATCTCCTCAATCAAATTCTTCTGTTCTTCCTCCATGGTATTCTGTAACTCATCAACCTGCAGAGAAGTTACAACAATACATGTATAAATTAAGAGCACCAATCATACAGATTCAACCTTACCATAATAAAATAGATCACCAACTGCACATCCAGCAAGGTCAATTTTATTTTCATGCCAATACAATCGGTGCAGAAGTGAAAAAGCTTACTGTTTGAAGCATCCAGCTTAAAAATAATAATGGAAATGGGAAATAAAAGAAAGTGGGATATGAATTTATTTGTTAATATGAAGATTTCAATAAAATAGCAGTGACCAGCAAAATCAGTTACAGAAGTAGAGTTTTGTGATTTCAAGATATCATTAGGCTCTATCAAAACACATATATAGTCATAGATTTCTCAACTCTTTAAGGTTAACCACTGAGGGCAACTACATACACAGGCATAAAACAAATAATAATCCATCAATAAAAGAGTTATAACAATGTAAGCTTCTCCTAATCCTGCCCGATCAGCATATCCCACTGTGGTCATTAAACAAAGTCATGGAACTTGGAACTTTCACAGTAACATTGTACAGAATTTATAAAGACTACTGGCAATTTCAGAATTATAGTTGCCAAACACTTCGCCGCTTTTTTTCACAGATCATTCTTCAACACAGTTGATCCATATTATTTTTAAATCATAGCAACACTAAACCAGCTCCAAAATCATTCATATCAAAATTGGATCCAAGACATTCCTGTTTTCTCTCCACAAATCCACCAGACCATCCCACCACACAGTTCCTAGGCACAAGATATACAAAAGCCTTTCCCTCAAAG
This sequence comes from Luvunga scandens, assembly GCA_030449905.1. Lineage (NCBI taxonomy): Eukaryota > Viridiplantae > Streptophyta > Magnoliopsida > Sapindales > Rutaceae > Luvunga > Luvunga scandens. The sequence goes on along the minus strand of JASUUG010000382.1, from coordinate 3,703,595 downwards.
GAAACAATATCATAGAAAATTTCCTGAAAATTAACAAAACAAAAATTTTACCAAGAATGGATTTCACACAAATTTCTAATGAAATCATATCAAGTCAGCAAAAGAAATGATTACCACTGTTGTATCCAAATCAATCATGTTGCCTGCCTAAAAAGCTCAAACAAGTTTGAACTTTAAATGAAATTGCCTATATATCAATCAAGTGACATCATGCTTTATAGAAAAAGCACAGATGTTTGTTTGTTCTCCACATAGAAACCGCATATTCAAAGATCTCTCATGTCAACAGGAGAAATATGATACTATTTCCCTTCCTCCGTAACTTTTAGATCGCAGTCAATTCCAACCTACTTTATCAAACAACCCCACCCACATCCCAGTAAGATGAGTTCCTCCTATTGCATCTTCCACAGCTTAAAACTAATAATCACGCATTTCTACGCCTGTGTAGGAATCATCATACCCAGTTCACAGCAGGGAAAATTTGGAAAGCAGTGTGACATGTCAAAATCAATAAAACCAGAATCCAGAATGAACCCATGCATAAATGCTAGAGTTAACTTGCAACGTCAATGTGGTAGTGATGCTATGAAGTGCCCCAGTGAATATAACAAAAGTCTCTGATACAAACAAAAATTCACCATAACACACTGCAGAATAAGAACTGGAGATTTGAGAAGCAAAAAGAGGCCTCAATTTAGGGAGCAAAATACCAACCACAATCATGCAATAGAATTTAGCATATTGCGCCAAGATAGTCACATTGTGCTTGTAATTTAAAATTTGTAACGGTGTTTTGTAAAAATATTTGACAAAGTGGCAAAACCTCCAAAACAAACTATTTGGTAAAAATTTCACAGAATGGCAGGATGAGGAGGGATCTAAATATTTAATATGTATTTTTGTATGAAAAATTGCATGCGCATACACAGCAGAGGAAACTTGAACACAAAAGCAACGGAATGGCAAAGCAGACAAATTACTTGGTAGCAAACTGCAACATACCACATGCAATAAAAGAGCAAACTGCTTCTTCCGAAGCTCCAGCAGCCTTGAACCGGCTGTATTCTCTAGTTCTAATGCTGCAATCTCTTTCTCCAGGTCAGTAATAATCTTTTGAGTCTCCGATCTTGGTGGCTGCACAGCAATCAATTTTCGAATTGCCTCACACTCCTCCTTGTGCTGTCTTTCAATCTTACTCTCTTCAAGTTGTTTCTTTAAATCTTCAATGTCAGCCTTCGCCTGCAATATTTGCCTATTTATCTCTTCTTTCAGTTCATTGAAGTTCTCCTTCTCTCTGAGGTTTGCATCAATAACAGCTTTACTCTTAAGAAGTGGAATCTCAAAAGTGGACAACTCCTGCAGGAAAGCTTTAGCAAGTTTTTCGCAGTCATTACTGTTATCTTCATCCTTCTCAATCTCAAGTACAAATGAGGTAAATTTCTTCTGAAGTTTCTTCAATGGGGGTTCACCCCTTGTGGTGGTTGTGCGAGTTAGGAGCCTATGCTTTATGATTACATCATCTTCGTGTGGACCAAATGCATAGTTCACTGGTACTGTTTCAGCCCTACCAGGAACTTTCCTTCCTTTTGCTAGCATTTAAACTGCTTTTTGTAATTTCAATCCTGCAAGATAGTATGAACAGATTCACACCCCATACATATCTGCAAAAGCAGGTTCTAAGCGGTACAACCAAATGACAATCTTGAAAGAGACAATCCATATCAACTAGACCGCTGACTTCAAGAAGCAAGCCCAAATAGCCCTTAAATATACAATTGGAAACTGCTTCAGCAATAAGAAGCCACAACAACACATTATTCACCAGAAACCACTATTAAATGTAATTCAACCACTATTTCTTATACTCAAACACATGGAGAAATCCAATCATTTACAAGGCAATAGGTAATGTCCTAATCACTCTGTCAACTAGGTCTAGCATAAGCACTCACTATTTCCTAATTTGTTTCTGCACACATGCAAAGCTCCCATCAAACACCCCCCCCCCCCCCAAATGAAATAACACTTGTATCAGAAAAAGTCAAAAATTTTACCTTAAAACTTTGTCAGTTTTGTCATAATTGCCAAGAAAATACCCTCAGACCTAAAACCTAAAACACAGTCAAACACAGTCAATTTCAGAATAAAGAAACTAGACAAAGGACCCCTTTCTTTTTTTTTCACCTTTTTGCCTCCATCCAAAAAGTATTTCTCATCATCTCCATCAACTAAAGAATAATTGTTTCCCTGGTTTCGAAACAATGAAGGGTCGCATGATTGCCTTTTAACAACAGTTATAACACTCACTTTCTGAATGAATATGTGCACTTGCTGACCCTAACACAGAGGAGTGGCCTGAGTGTGTGGGGCACTTATTGAGGCCTAGAAACAGAATCCCTTCCTATTTTACTTAAGGAAACTCAATGTAAATCCCACCCTGACATGCAAAACACCTAAATTTGACCCCCAAATAATTCAATTTTTTTTCCAATCTGACAAAAATTCAACAAAAGATACAATGATGGCAGAAGCAAATTAATACTCTGCCGGTTCCCAGTATATGTTGATATCTTAGAAATTAATAAACTAAACACAAACATACTTCAAAGTCTTGGAGCACAATCAAACCCAGAGAGAAAATCAGAGACTAAAATTACAAACTAATTGAAAAAAAAGTCATATGATCAACAAATTAACTGGAGAAAATGCACACACACACACAACCCCCCCCCCCCCCCCAATATTTGTGACAAGCACCAGCAAAATGTGAGAGATCACTTTGATCTCTAGGGCTTGCGGAAATCAAGGGCGGGGCAAAGAGCTTTCTTTGCGTGCCTACAACTGCGAGCGAGGGGTGGACATTTTGGTTTTCAGTTTGGTTTTTCTGGTTTTCATTTCGGTTTGCAACCTGTTTGGGTACAAGAATTCAACCCAAACGGCTTGAAAACGTAATTCGATTGGGTTCAGTTTCTAATTTGGTTTGGTTCAGTTTGGGTTCATAATTCGGTTCGGTTTCAGATTGTTAATTCGAATTCAAAATATGGTTTGGGTTACAAATACTGTTTGGGTTATTAATTCGAACTGGTTTGTTCTGGTTACAGTAACCATTAAGAAAAAGGGTAAAACACCAAATGATGAAAAATATTCAGATACTAAAACAACAAATTCAAAATATTCATATGCCATTCTAAAGATCCAAATAATGTCTTCATTTTCATTCACACAACATTACAAGTTGAGAAAGATACTGCAACGATAAAGCTAGAGGCATCTACAGAGAACGTGGTAAAATGAACTCTTTATTTTTTCTATAAGGGAGGGCTCTGGAATTCAAATAATAAATTATATTAAAGATGTGCCGTGGTCTAGAAGAGCATGCAGCTGTCAACCAGAGATTTTGTTTTACTATATAAACATACAGGAGTCAGAGACATGCATTGTGACTTCTATATTTGAATCTATGCCATAGATAGGTTCAATTTAGTATTTTACTCAATACACTTCACGCCTAAGCAGTAAGCACATCCTCTAACATGGTACAGTGCCAATGAATCTAAACAAAAACAAGATAACGAGATAACGAGAAGAGCTACAGGGATCATTCTGCTCCTTGCAAGTTCCTTAAAATTACATTTATTGCTTTCAATTGACTTATAAAACTGAACACAATAAATTGCCAATTCCACGCACATTTGACTTGAGTCTATGGCTGGAAATCTAAACAACCATGGTTTCAAATTAATTATGAACACATTTCATACAGATGACAGATGAGCATAATTAATAAATCGTAAATTAGACCTCATGACAGCATAGTTAATTCTATTTATCACTGAAGTTACCGTGAAGAGCTGACGGCGAGCTGCGACAACCGGGAGGCGTTACCCTGGCCGATGGGAGCTGCGACTGCGAGGCTGCTGTTGTGGTGGCTGAGGCCGTTGTCGCGAGTTGAGACTAAGGCTATCGTGAGGCGAGAGCAGCTGTCTGTCGGCGGCTGTCGTGGTGAGGCTGTCGCCTTAAAGCTAAATTAGCTACTATATATATATATATATATATATATTTTTTTTTTTTTTTTCTCTCTCTCTCCCTCTCTAAAGTCCAGAAAATATCATGTCCAATAGCATGAATAATATGATACTCGATTTCAACTTAAATAATAGTATATTCATAAAATTAAAATATTAATTTGCACCATAAATAATGTGGCAAATAATGTACCATTAACAGAATAATTCTACATAAATATAGGCACAACTTTTTTAACGAGGACTTGTTCCATCATTTATGCAATCTAATTATATATATATGTATTATAAACTCACGGGATTTTTCTTTCTCAAGTCTTAATTTGGTTTAATTTAATACTTTTTGATATTTTAACTTATTTATTTTTGTATCTAAAATTTTATTGTAAGCTATTTTTATTTAAATGAAAAAAATAAAATTTCCTTACTTTTATCTAAATAATAAAATAATTAAATAAAAAATTAATTTTTTCCTCACAAATATCCTAATTATATTCTACCTAGCTATTAAATGCCATAGAAGAATTTCCTTTGACCTCAAAGTTTACTTGGTATTAAACACTTAACATACATTAATTTGAATTTTGAGCAAATTCTTTTATTATTAGATAACAATTTTTTATATATAAATATTAGGTTAAATTGTAAAAAATAATGTTATCAAAATTATTTTTATAAATTATATATCAAATGCTTATCTTATAAATTTTTATAATATATAAAAACTATTGTACTACCTACCACTCAGTGTGCATATTAACTTTAAGTATATATGATGATTTTAAGGTCATAAATGCAAAAATATTAAATTTAAGATGTCTTGAGTTTATAAAAATAAATAATTTACCTCCTAGACGTTAAAACATAAAAAACAAGCTTGATATATATATTCAGACTCATTTATATTTTAACAAAATTCAAATTCATTCAATTTTCTAATAAAAAAAATAAATACATGCTCACCATAGAAAGTGCCATTTATGTCCGAAGTTTGATTTTCTCACGGTAAAAAATACCACTCATCTCCTAAGTTCGATTTAGTGATTCTTAAATAATTTTTTCAAAGTTTGAATTTTTACGAAGATGAGAGTCCAAAAAATTTATTTTTGCTTGAAAAATACAAATGTCCCCACTCAATACTGTCGAGGTCGGTAGCTCGAACCCATAATTATTTTCAGCACCTATAAAATTATTAACAATAAAAAGGAATTCTGCAAAAATAATGGAAACAGGCGGTTAAGACGAAACTCAAAACCATTAAACAGAAACTGACTATACACACACCGATACACATCTCGAAAGTCTTCAACAGTGACGTATCAAAATTCACACGCGCAAGCAAATTACATACAAAGAGGGGAAAAGGAAATACAAAAAAGCTTGTCTTTCAGAATCTATGCACTCTCTTTGTCTTTAAAGCTACTGAATTGTAAGGAGCCCTTTTCTCTACTGAGATCTCATCTGGATTTTTGTTTTTTTTCTTACACTAATTGCAATTTTTACAAGTACTTTTTGTTTTTCCATCTGGGTTTTGGGTGGTGAATGAATTTAAATGTCATGGCGTTTGATGTAATTCTTAATGTTAAGCTGGTGTTGTATGTCATTTGGAAACTTCTATCTATGATCGTGTATCATATTTCTTCGCGCTCAATTTGAAATATTTGGAACTGTGATTAGTAATTTAGCTTTTGTCTCTGCTTGAATTTGGAATAGATTGTTCATTTTAATATTATAGAAGTGAAACGAATGATCTGTTGGAGAATTTGAAAGTGTCTTGGCTTTCCTACTGACTGTAATTGACTTTATCTCTTATCTGCTCGTTCTAATTGGTCCATGAACACTCATGTTATTGGAAAAGCCCTCTAAATGTCAAATTTTATCCAATCAGGGAGGACAGATATATGATTATCCTTGAAAAGGGCCATATTTTGATATGAAATATGTAGAAATTATAGATATTAATTTGAGATCCTTTGTTTTAGCAAGGTCAATAATGTCCTCTCCACATACTCAGGTGCAGTTCATCGTCAAATTAAACCAATGAATATCGAACTGGTTGCTCACAATTTAGCAAATTCTGTAGATTTTTAGCAGTAATTGGCAAGATGGGGTGTGTCATGTGTGGTAAGTTAATTAAGAAAAATAAGGGGTTTTTGTTAGGCATTTAACTGTTAAATGCGACCACCAACTATATAGGTGAAACTGGTTGAATGTTGCCCATATTCTGGCGATTAACGAGGACGAATAATTAAATCAGGTCTTTCAAGTTTTTGAATCTACATGGAGCCATTAATTCTATCTTTAAGACTCCATGTCTCATACAACAGTCAACTTTCATCTCTCTCTCTCTCTCTCTCTCTCTCTCTCTCTGTGTTTGTCATTGATCTATGGTGTTGTATTTAGGAGGACCTAATCTGGGCAATATTCCTTTTACAGTTTATAGTGACTGGTTCATGGTGGCCATGGTTGATGTGGCATAAATGGAAGGAGAAGTTCATGAACAATTTCTCCAAATATCTCTTATCTTTGTTGGGGATTAAGCGCTAAATTCTCAATGGTAAATCCAAAAGTTTCCCGCCATCCAACAATATGCTACAGGCCCATACGACCCTTAGATTTGATGATTTTACAGCAACTCCATGCTGATGCTTTTCCTATCAGGTAATAACTCCAGCCAGTGCTTTCACATGGTTTTTGAAACTATTCGAGTAACATTTTGAAGAAAAAGCATTTTTCTTTTCAGGTATGAGTCTGAATTTTTCCAGAATGTAGTGAATGCACGTGATATTGTGTCCTGGGGAGCTGTTGACCGCAGTCGACCTAACGGTGACAGCGATGAACTTATTGGATTTGTTACTGCCCGGATTGTGCAGGCAAATGAAAGTGAGGTGGGTCCTCTTTATGTATAAGAATGTGACTTGCTTGTATGTATTTGTCTTAAAGTTATGGGTTTTAAATCTTAATTGCTGAATGCTACCACATATTCATTCACCACAAGATGTGTCCAACCCTGAGTAGATCTGATGAAATCTGGTTGAATAATTCCAGAACATCTGATTTCAAAACCTTTATCAACAATTTCTGGAGCTATTTTCACCCTTGAACCTCATGCTAAATAGAAATGGCTATAATCTTATGCTTGGATGGATTAAAGCGTGCTGGAATGTTGAATACTATAATAACTTTTGTTTCTTTGTATTTTACAGAGATGTATCTCATTAGGCTTTTATAACTCAAAAAGTTTTAAGTTGGTAGTGAGAGGACAACCACAATATAAGCTAATATAAGCTTGATTCTAGTACCATGCTGAGTAAATCTAATTCAAAAGCCTTCTTTATTTGGTGAGTTTCAGTTATTATATAAGTGATTGTATTGAATATTAAATTTTAGTGCTACGGGATACACAAACAATGCGTAATACATCAAATTCAAGCTGAGAAGGTGTAGAGCTCTTGAATTTTCCTTTTCATTCTGTAAATATTTGAAAGCATGCTTTCAAATATTAATTTTCCTTCTCCATTTTGGGGATTCATTTCAATTGACTTCCACCTTGCAGATAGGAGATTTGCTCAGTTATGATTCAGCGAATCCAGATCAAACACTAGTCTACATTTTGACATTGGGAGTAGTGGACGCTTATAGAAATCTTGGAATAGGTGGGAGCTTTTCCATGTGATTTGTTGCTTGAAGCTATTGTCATCATAAAAATTAACTTGGTTAATTTTGTACTTGCAGCTTCTTCACTTATTAGCCAGGTCATCAAATATGCCTCAAATATCCCATCATGCCGTGCATTGTACTTACATGTTATCTCTTACAACATGCCAGCGATCCATTTGTACAAGAAAATGTCATTCAAGTGTGTACGAAGGTTGCATGGTTTTTATTTAATAAATGGCCAGCATTATGATTCATACTTGTTCGTTTACTACGTAAACGGTGGCCGTTCTCCCTGCTCACCATTGTAAGTGCAATTCATAATTTATTTTTCATCTATTAAGTCATGCTCTCTGCCTAATTGAGTATGCAGAATTTCCAAACATATTGGCTGAAACTTTGCTGAACCTGCAAAGAAGTAATGTCCATGTTTGTCCAGAGTGCTTCGTGACCATTTATTTTACTTAGTATATAAAATTATATGCTTTATAAGATGCAGTTCCATTGAATCTATTAGATCTGGTAATGATGAAGCCTACTCTTCTTAGGAGACGTGGTTAAAAGAAAAATACTTAGTGGGCATTTTATGTTGACTTAAGTTTTTACTCTCTTCTTTCTTCACATATATCTGCTGCTGCAAGTGTTATTAGATCATTGAAGGTTTTGGATTAGCTGCTAATTTGATACTTATCACTGGTTTATCTGCAGGGAGCTTGTAACAGTTGCAGTGGGTTACATGAGGAGGGGTCTTAACTCAGTGGCTGCAAGGCTGAGGAAGAACGAAGAAAAGTGGCCGAAATGGGCAAAATGTAAAGAAAGCCGACGCCTTGTAGCGACACAAAGCAGGAGAAACCTCACTGCGGACTGTTCTGGGTGTGAGTGTGTTTAATATGGTTCTTATAGATAGCAAATGGTGTCAGAAATTTGAAGAGGAGAGCTCATAGAGTCATAGTTCATGAAGTTACTTCTTCTCTTATTTATCTGTACTCTTATTAATGAAAGCAGTGAAATAAATTATCATTGTAATGATCTTAAAAATCTTCAGTTAAATAGTGATCTTCTTAACAAGCTGTAGTCATTGAACTTTCTTTGTGGGTGAATTTCATGTTAATCCCCTAAATGTGATTGGTTGTTTTTTTTTTTTTGTTGTTGTCTCTAAGATAAACATTGTGATGCTAAGATCAGTTTCTTCTTGACTGCCATTTGCAATGTCAAAAAAGAATATGCATTTCATCCGCTATTGATATGTTTGTTGTGTGCTTGTATGGCTCATTCTATGGTACTGATTGATAAATGTTGCTGGATCGATTAGCAGTGAGACAGTGATAAAACTTACGAGTGTGTCGTAAGTGACAAAATGATTTCGCTGCGGTTAATTTTCTTGTTTTTAGTCGGATGTTAAATGGTACAATTACAGATAAATTTTTTTTTCTTTTTTCCAGTGTGGGTTGTTTGAAAACCCACTCAATCAGGCCTCTGAGGACTACATTTACGTGTTAGTAGCATAGAAGTTGTTGCAATTTTAAAAGAAAAATATTAGTTAGCGATGTTTAGTTGATTATCCCCTGTTGAAAATGTCCATACAATATTTCCTCGATCGATTTGTCCTAAAAAATTGTTAGTAGCTTGCACATATAATATATTATTACTCTTTTGGATTAATTTAACATTAGTCAAATCGAAATATGTATTATACAAAGTCAAATCGAAATATGTATTATAGTTGTGAAAGAAACACATTTTTGCTTGTCAACCTAATCCTCCCTATACAACTTGTGCATCCTATTTCCAAGCTATTACAAATATTATCTATCTTATGCGTGGGATTATTTCCTTCTGAATGAAAAAGGTCAATGGCTTATACAAATTCTCCAACACTGGGCTCGCTTCCTTCTTCTTGCAGATGGGCATACATAGGGTTTATCTGGATGTCCGTGTTCACCTTTTGCGCCGTTGTAGTTTTAGATGCAAGTGTCATCACCATGTTTTCATCTCACATGTTGAGTTTCATGAAGCAGCAGAAGCACAGGCGGAAGCAGAATGAAAGTGGATTCTTTAATCTCACAACAGCTCTGGCTTGGACTTCCATGGTTTTTATTTGTGTTTTAATTCCAGTTTTCTTGGTCTTGGTTTTTCTAGTGGGGTGGTTTCACAGAAGAAAAGAGGCTCTTGATGCAAATTCTGTGCAAGTGCAAGAAGATCAGTCAGGGATGCCTTGATAATTTTTGTTTTAATTTTTATTTCCCTGTAAGAAAGCCAAACAAAATCACTAATAGATTGTATTTAAAGGTTTTATAGTTTCTTGCTGAAAAGTATGACTTTGTATACATTTCCAAAGTGTCTCAATTCTCAATGATCTCTCTATTCAGATACCGCCTATTCCCAAAAGTTATAAAACTTTTGAAAGGAACCAAAATTTTGACATGACTCAACGACTTTTATGCACAGGGCAAAATAAGTCCGCAGTTCTTGAAAACTCAGAGGCCAGCACCAGTCGTAAATCGATGGTTGCTTACTGCTTCTGCAGTTGGACGTTGTCGGAAGTCAGGATTCAGCATTGCCTGCAGTAAGAAGAAAATCATAACGTTGCATGAGAAAATGTAAGTGACAAACAATGAGAATATTAACAAAAAAAAATAGACCTATGAAGCAAAATACTAACAAATTGGAATAAGTCAAAGTTGGATATGAGCATTCTGAATCATCACATATAACAATATAGGGTCAGGGAGAGGAGACTTAACCGCAAGGCTAATGACATAACATACAAAAACTTATCTATGAACTATCGAAAAGCCAGACTTTGCAAGAGGGAAAATCCCATATGAGATTTCCAGCTGAGCCCCAATATCAAACAAAAATAAATTAATATGATATGACCTTTTTGGATAAACAAAGCAGTATCGACATTCTTTCATAGCCACCAAAACTACTCAAGTTAAGAAAACAAATTTTACTTAAAAGAAGTAGTAATCAAACGTTGAAGCAGGTCGGAGAAAATAACTGGTATTTAGATTTGCATTTCAGTTGTGATAAGTCTTTCCTCTACCATGTGGGCATCTCAAACTGATATTTATGGTTCTATGCTGACAGAAAATTCCTAAGAACTAGCACCCACTATCTGTAGAAAATGATGAACGAATGAATGTCCAACATCCACTTCTACAAGTAATACATACAGAGAGAGGTGAGCTGAACATACAAAATACATTTGCACATATATAGCTAGAATTTGAGGGGTTATACTCAATCGATAAACTTTAAACACTATTTCAACCTGAAGTAATTCCCAGCCAGCACCTTCCCCAAGATCCAAGAACTTGACAGCTTCTAGCAAGCGGTCATCTGCTAAACAATACCTGCTCAATTCAGAAGAAAGCAAACAAAAACAAACACCAATGAGAAACTAACATAAGAATATAGACACCACTACAAGTCACAAAAATCTTAAATATACCCTAGAGAAATCTAATTAATATGGCTAATAAGAATTCAAGGTAACTGTCCAACATTTTGGATTGTCATTGTTGTCACAGTAGTCTGATACTCAAGCACAAGCAGATTGGTGCAATATCAGGTAACATGTAAATGGCTCAGATGAAGTTAAATCTCTTGAAATTTGAAATAACCAGACATTCTTAGTATTAACACAGCAGAATGAAGAACTCTCCCCAGGGAGGCTGAGGTGGGGTGTTGAGGCATGAAGCCACAAAATATTGTCGCAAGATTTTCCAGACCTTATAGAGTGAATGAAAACGGATCATCCTACACAAAATATTCTGAAACGCTTACATACTGAGATAAAAAATTTAACTGCTGCTAATAGAACTCTATTGTTCATTTAATGAAATTTCTTAATAATATTTCAGTCATCAAGTTTATGGATCTATATGTTTGTACAAGCATGCGCATGAAACATGATAAAGTAAAAGTTGTGTAAAACTGCATTTGACATTAAGCCAGCTAAGGTTAAGTGATTAATCATATGACCTAACTATGATAGGATCTGGGAAAATGGCCAAGGGCAGAAAACTTGCAGGAACTAAATGGAAAGATCCTTAATTTCAATTTCAAATCTTATCCCTTGAATCAACTAGCTGTGAAATCTTGTTAAATATGTACTACGCATGCAAACTCATAAAACATCATGTGAGAGACAGTGCTGCACATCTTTAGGGGGTTCAACTGGTAAGACCTCTTGGGTGGTACCAGATATTTGTGGTTCGGAATCCTACTCAAATCACTGTTGGTTTAGTTTTCATTCAAGTAATATTTGAAAAAGATAAATACAAACTGAAAAAGGGAGTTGTACTGCGCATACTGATTTACAACTAGGATCTTTTTATATAGTCACACCAAACACCAAGTATTTTGCTTTAATTTAGGAATGTTTTCAGTATCGTATCAATAAAAACATGTCAATTTAAAGGACTCAACCTAACAGCAAGGAATCTTAAACTTCCAAAAATGTAAAACAAAGCATAATGCTAAATCCCAAGCGTTAGCAAATAGGTCATCTTAACAAATGCAGTCTAAATATTTTTCGTGTGCACTAAGAAAAACTAGTATTCCTCATATTTAGACACTTGACTACTTAGATAATTTATACTCTTCAAAGCATAATATTCACCATTAAGGACTGCTTACTCTCTTGTAGCTTGCAGATCAAGTCGAAAAGTGCTTTCCAAAAGCCTCTGCAAAAGTTCATGCATAAAAATCTCAACGACACCATTTTGTTTTCCCTTTCTAGGTTGTAGTTTCATGTGTCATATACATCAAGAGGAAAGCAGTTTAGGGGGTTAAAAAAATAAAAAAAACGAGGAAATGATAAAAAGGTTACTTGCAAAGAAAGGCTATCCATGACGTTTGCTTCACAGAATGTAACAAAAGCTAAGTATGCAAGAAGAAGACCTGCTTCATATCTGTGAAGGGACAAAAGAAATTGCTTAATCCATTACATATATAGAAACTCTAACAGATTAAACAAATCTAAGATTAAACTAGTTACATGTCATCAGCAATTCCAAAGGCTCTTTTTTCCATAGGTGTGAAGGCACCAGCAGCAGCCGCTCTTCTCCACAGACCTTCTGAAAATGTTCCAGGATCTTCTTCTAAATTTTGAAACCTGACAAGCCCATGTCAAACAGTAAAGCATTAAAGGAGAATTATTGATAATTCCAGCACAATCACAGCCTTTGTTCAATCATAAAATATCAGCAGAAAAAGTTAATTAAATCCAGAAATAAAATATAACGAACAGTTACTTTTGCATTGTTAGCCAACATCAACAATTCTTGCAACAAAAAGTACGTAACAAAAAATAATTTACCCAATTATGTGAGTAGCCCACATACAAGAAAAGTAAAGTACATCGAGAAGAAATGAAAAGGTGGTAGTACCTAATATCCACAGAAAAGGAGAGATCACGAAGCCGTGGAACTAGGTAAGCTGCATCTTTCTCTACTATTGTACTGCCATTATGAAGTAAAGGTTGGGATAAAAGTTCATGAAGAGAGCAAATCTATTTCAAAAATGTTGAGGAGTAAAAAGTGTCTTTGAATCAAAAGAAAGATTCCAACAACATACTTGAGAATAACAGAAGATGGTCCAAGACTCTGGTGTAATCTGTCATGGTCATGCATATAGGCCAGACCAATCATGGTGCCCTGAAATAATTTGATAACAAAATATCTGCGACGTTTGAGGATTTGTTCTTTTTCAAATCTATTCCAAGAATTTTCTCTTGCTGAACGGTTTTTTGATATTTTTTCACTGGTAAGTTTTGCATAGTCTGCTGCACTATATTTCCCATCATTGCGAAAAGCAAGCCACTGCACAGAATAAACTCATTTTAATTCGTATGAATGAAAAAAGTAGCATGATACTCTCTGGCATTTGGTATTGAAAGACCTGCTCTCCAGTTTTTGTCTCAAATCCTCCAACTAGTACCACAAGATTCTGACAAAGACCTTTTGAACTGCTCTGCAAAACAGATGCATAAATGATTTCAATCTTTTCAACTTCCTTTAATAAAGAATGCTCATGTACTGAAGAGCTATTGTAGGTGCTAGTTAATTTAAAGGATAAAACCTCTTGGGGTGGCACTAGAGGTCTGTGGTTAAACGCCCGCTCACAAGGGCAAGGAGGGGACTTGGTCAGCTAAGGTAAAATAGCACTAATAAGAAGGAGGAGGAAAAGGGATTGAACCCATGATCTATCCCTCCACCACGTTTTTACGCAAAGAGGAGACTTAATTAGGACCATAGGGTATTGCATATTATAGATTAGTTGGTACAATTCCTTAACTACCCATCCTCAAAAATTGCAAACAATCAAGGAGCATCCAACTGTATCAAACATCTACCAGTGGTATAATGTATCATCTAAGACTTACCTGGAGGAAGGCATGAGCATTGAGTTCATTTGCAGCCATCATATCAGCTTCAATGCCACCAGCACGTTGTCCAGGATAAACCTTCACAGTTAACAGTTTTATGTGAAATGGAATCACTAGTTGTCAAGTATGTAAATATTAGCTGCCAAGGAAGACAAAATTGGTATGTATTTACTAAATACTTCAACACTTTGTTTAATGATGCACAACTGTTACAAACATACACTAATTATATATAAAAACAAATAAATAAAAGCACCTTAAATATAACAGAAGTTCCTTTTAGTGGACCCTGAGCTATTCTTCCCTCATAAAGCCTGCAAGCAAACTGCCACGTCCGTAATCAGCAACAAGCCCACAAGAAACACTAATTAATAATTAAGTAGGGTACATAGTTCATATCCTAACCCACATGACATCTTATATATCATTCATTGATTAAGTTATAAAAATAATATGTTAACAATTAATAATGAAGATAGTTAACATCATATACGGGACAATAATTATTAGTAACATATCAGTTGGGATACAAACTATGTTATGAATTGTATTACTGTTTATTTATACATACTTATCTCCAAAAACTAAAGAATAAAAAATAAAAAATAAATAAATTATAGCACCTGATCTTTACACTGCCCTCTCCAACATCTTGAACTCCCAATCGCCCCAAATCTCCGGATGAATATTCAATATCATGAAGCCCTGAATAGCTGCGCAGTCAGAAACAAACAAATAAATAAAAATGGTTTAGCTTCTTTTAATTACACAAGAGGGAAAGTTATTGTAAGTTAACCTTGTGATGTTCATGAAGCCGTAGCTGCCAATGAGTCGGCCAACCTCGAAGAAGCCAGGGCTCGTGATAAGACTCGCCCTGCAGAGTCGACGAATCGTTCGAGTTCGACTCAGTGAGTTGAGTCTGAGTCGCTTGACAAAGACAGGCGCGGTGGAGTTTTTGATAGAAGTAAAAGGGAGGAGAGGAGAGGAGAAGCGATCGGGTGTCGTAAGGAGCATGGCTATTGGCTGGTGGCGGTTGCTTGCTTCTGTTATGGACTTGGCGCCAACGTCCGATCAAAATTAAATCCACGAACAACGGATAAGGTTTCGTTTTTTTAAGCAGTGTTGTCTATTTTCATTTTTTTTTTTTGTTTAATTGTTAAAAGACATAATGATTCAAATAATTTTGGGAAATTATCCTGACTACCTCACGGGAAAAAAAAAATCTATAGTAAAAATAATTATTAATTACCACGAATTTTGAATAATATTTCATTATCATCTCAAATTTTAAATTTATATTAATCAATCATTTTAAAAAAAAAAATTATATTATATTTTAAATTTTTTAATAATAATTAGTTAAAGAAATCAGAAATAATTAATTCATATAAAATATAATCATAAATTCATAATATTCATTTATACTTTTTAAATTCTCAACTTTAAATTAGTTGAAGGATAATTTCTCAACAATTACAAGTTACATTTACAATTGCATTTTAGAAGGAAGGAATAACTTGTGAATTAATTTAAAAGAGAGAAACTTGTGAATTTCAAGATTACAAAATTGTCCCTATGATCCTTTTCAATTAGTGGCAGCTCAACATTGTAGGGGGCTATCTGATAAATATTGGAGCTTATGGCTTCTCTTTGTAAATAGCGTAAACTATAAGGAGAAATTCTCTTTTGCCTATTTTGGGAATGTGCTTGCTGGAGAGTAGATTGACCGTAATTCACCGGATAACGTTCAACAATCAAGCTACGTGTGTCTATTCGATTGGAACCATACTTTTTTTTTTTTTTAACAATTCATGATTCATCTCTTTCATGTTTAAAGCGAAGTCTTATCAACTTGCATTGCATCTCGAGTTGCACATTTTATTAAAAGAGGATTTTTTTTTTTTTTTAAAACAAGCCTCTCACTTGAAGTCTTGAAATTAAATTTTGGTAGTTTGTTGGGTGCTTCTTTCCCTTCATTCTTTCATGTTGAAGTTTCGAGATAGGCCTTGCTTATTTATATATTCACAAGCACTAATGAACTTTTAGTATTCGAATTTTTAAATTAAATTTTTAATTTAATTAACAAGAGAAGTTTTGATAAATCCTTGATATACATAATTAAAAATAGACCTTCAACAATAATATATTAAAGTAGGCTTTTGCGATACACATAACTTTAAAGTTTAGGCTGGACGTTAATTGTGATATTTCGAGACAAATACTGAGTTTGTAGCGTGTTTAAAGTGCGGTGTTGTATTAAAAGTGAGG
Source organism: Luvunga scandens (assembly GCA_030449905.1). Classification (NCBI taxonomy): domain Eukaryota; kingdom Viridiplantae; phylum Streptophyta; class Magnoliopsida; order Sapindales; family Rutaceae; genus Luvunga; species Luvunga scandens. Next base: position 3,687,245 of record JASUUG010000382.1, on the reverse strand, counting down.
GACCTATTTGAAAATTATTTAAACTATATTTATTTCATGATAAAACATAACAGTACAGGGAATTCGATGATGAAACCCCAATCTAAAACCCTCTCTGCCCATTCTCCGAGACGGAATTTTTAATACTTGAATTGAAATTCATCCGCACTTGCAATCAAATTTGGTCTCAAATGCTCTTTGTCTTTTTATCATTTTATGCCATTTTCTCTGTTGTACAAATAAAATTTGCAAAAAATAAATAAAAAACCCAATCAGTCACCCCCTGGAAACCGATCAAGAAAGGAAAAAATGGAGTCCATGTCGAGTTCATCAGCGGCAAACGGCAGTTCGCTGCCTCCGTTTCTGAGCAAAATCTACGACATGGTGGAAGACCCTTCCACGAACGACATCGTTTCGTGGAGTAGTAATAATAACAGCTTTATTGTTTGGAAAGTTGCCGAGTTTTCCAGGGACCTGTTGCCTAAGTATTTCAAGCACAGTAACTTCTCCAGCTTTGTCCGCCAGTTGAATACTTATGTGGGTATCGCTCTCTTTTTTCAATTTCTGCTTTATATACGTTTTCTATGTTTATTACTGACTTTTAGGGCATACTGTGAATTGGGATGTCCGCGTAGTTCGTGATAATTGAATTCTTTTGTGCCTATATCTATTAAAGTTTTGATTGTTACTGAAAAACGGACATAATTGATCTATTATTACTGGGATTCCCGTCACTTGATTTTTTTTTTTTTTTTGGGGCCATTTAATGTTACTAATGAGCTTTGACAGTTCTTTATTGATCACTTTGGAAAGTTTCGTAGGTACTCTTTATATGAGCTTGAGTTTCAGTTTTTGTTGGTATTGATTGCAATTGATTGTTTTATTGATGCCAACACCATATCAGATGAAGCAAAACATTGTAATTCTTATATGATTGCATTCTTTTTTTAGGTCTAGTGTTTCAAGGTTTTTGGAAAGTTTACTACTCATTTTGTATATGTTGCTGATTGCTAAGTATGCTGCTTGGTTTTTCTACTATCGCTTATTTGTTGTATGTATTGACTTGGCTTAACCTTTGCACTGACTTTGACTGTAGTCTTATATTTGGGTTGTTTTTGTTGACCTGTAAAACGAGGTCACTACCCTATGCTGGTCCAGTGCTTGTCTTAGCGAAGTAGGGTTAGTGCATTAGAAAAACTTTTCACGATAGGATTATACCCTTTTGAGTTCTGTATAAAACCACTCACACTATTGTGTTCATACATTTTCAATTTGAGATTTTTTTCTATTGTACGATGTATTGTGTGTCTGATGGGAACTATCGTGGAGAAGTATTTCATTATTTGATACAAGAAGTTAATTGAATTTTTCTCTTTTCTGTAAGGCTAGAACTAAATTTGTTGGTTAGATGCTGTACTGTATTCTCCATCAAACTGATGAGTTGAAGTTTCATTCATGCCATTATGGGCTATTTAAGTAAACTAACAAGGGACCTTTCTATGAGGGAAAATTTGAAATTTTGACAACTGGGCGATGCAGTTTTGATTGAGCTGACCCAATATGATGAATTTAGAGGAAAAAAACGCAGATATTGGCATCATGGTCTTTTTATTACATTCATCACTTAGTGGACTCTAGAAGGTCATGTAGGGGTGAAAGAAGAAATAGAGGTACAAAGAATTAAGAAGGGATCAAATTCAGTTTATACTTTATTTATGATCTTAGTTATAAACTCCCTTTACTTGACTATTGGTTGGTCTTTCAGCGATTCTTTCAATTTGAGGGCATTTTGTTTGATTGCTATGTTTTGCTATGAGTTTCTGCAGGTTAATTGTTTGACATTTACTGGCCAGGAATGTTATTTAGTGTTGTTCACTTCATTCCATTGCAGTACAAACATTGTAGCTTGTTTGTTATATTTTTGTCCAGTCATTGTGGAATTGGTGTGCCTCTGTTACCATCATTGCAGTACAAACTTCTTTTGTTTGATGGTGAAAACTTGTTGAGTTTTGAAATAATGGTTTTCACTGTTCCCATTCTTTATAACTAAAGAAATGGGGTTGAGGGAGAAAAACAAAAACAAAAACAAAATCTAAAAGAAGAGAACCAATCTTGAAGGATCACAAAGCAATCTTATCTCATTAGTTGAATGATTAATTTATAAGTGCATCAATATTTACACCTGACTTATCACCCTATTATGACTAAGTTTGTTTGTCACAAAATTTAGGAATTATACATGATAAGCTTAACTAAATGAAACTGATGGCAAATTTGGCTAATGATCATCTTATTTTATTCAATATAAGACCCAACGGATTTCAACAATAATCGAAAATTGTAAATTCTCAAAATCTGCCACTGATAGACATTTTGAGAACTGTACCAGGCAAGATTCAAAGATACCATGCTCTATTAAGAACACTTCCCCTTAGACAAAAAGATGTCTTTGTTATTGCAAGACTCATGGATTCTCCTCTAGGATACCTCAAAGGATGTTTCTTTTCTAACCAAGTCATAGATTCTGCATTAAGTTGTTCTCTGTTGGTTTATTCTTATATGAAATGCTGCTCATCTACTCCCTTTATTCTTTTGTCTGTGACATTTAAAGTACATTCTATATGGTTGCATATGATTTGAACTCATATAGTTGAAATGTATGACTTTCTTAGTTTTCCTGTAAGTGTTGTTTTGATGGCATTTTATTCAAGTTTTACTGCCCATTTTTAATATGCATAAAGTGACTCTTGTCATTGTTACTTGTACATAGCAGCATAATTAAACAATTGAAAACATTCAGTTTGTACTTGTATTCATAGTTGATCTGCATAGATGCAGATATATGTTCCAATTAGCTTCTTCTATCACACAAAGGGCAAAGGAGATCGCACCATAGACTGATTCACCTTATATAAGATGGCTTGTGCTTACTTAAAAACAGTAATAAAATTTTCAGGCACATGCACATGTCCTCTCATGAAATTGCGAATATTGGATTGCTTGAAAGGTGGTCCTGTGTTTCTCTACCTTCTCTAGCTGTGTCCATCTCAAGATGTTCATCAGTTGACCAATATTATCTGTGCACTCATGTAATACTGTGCAAGCAGGCGCATGACTTGTAAATTTGAATTTTGTTGCGTAAGGCCAAGGTAATCCATCATCAATGACTAGGTGTGAGGAATCTCCAACTTTTTTTTTGTTTTTTGTTTTTATCTTTTTAGTACAACATTTCATGGTTTTCTGCTGTCATCTTCTTGAAATGAAATTGTTAAGTTATGATGTTGTTTCTCCTGCAGGTATACGTTAAGTGTTAAACCAAACAAGATAAAGTTTATAAAAAATAAAAAGTACTGGACCATTTAGATTTGATTCCTATTTCTGTGATCTTTTTTGGCAAATACCGTTGGAAACTTGTGATTGGATTTTGTATGATATTTTTCCTTTTGTTTTAATATTTACCCCCTGGATTTGGTTAAACAGGGATTTAGGAAAGTTGACCCAGATCGCTATGAATTTGCAAATGAGGGATTTCTTAGAGGTCAGAAACACCTTTTGAAGAGTATTAGCAGGCGAAAACCAGCTCAAGTACATGGTCAGCAACAACCTAAACTTCAGAACTCATCAGTTGGGGCATGTGTTGAAGTAGGGAAGTATGGACTTGAAGAAGAGGTTGAAATACTTAAGCGCGACAAGAATGTTCTCATGCAAGAACTTGTTAGGTTGAGGCAGCAGCAGCAAGCTACGGATCGTCAATTGCATACTGTTGGACAGCGTGTACAGGCGATGGAACAACGACAGCAACAAATGATGTCATTTCTTGCTAAGGCCATGCACAGTCCAGGCTTCTTAAGCCAGCTTGTACAGCAGCAGAATGACAGCAACAGGCATATTTCTGGCAGCAACAAAAAAAGGAGACTGCCTAGGCAGGATGAAGAAAATACAGTTGGTGCATATGAATCCAGTATTCCTAATGGTCAAATTGTCAAGTTCCAACCTTCAATGAATGAGGCAGCTAAAGCAATGCTGCACCAGATCATGAAGATGAATTCACCTTCTAGGCTGGAACCAACAATGAGCAACCTAAGCACTTTCCTGATTGATAATATTCCTTCTGCTAATGCATTGGAAAATGGGCACTCCTCCAGTCAAATTTCCGGAGTCACCCTTTCAGAGGTTCCACTAACTTCTGGGCAGTCTAATATGTCCACAGAGTCAAGGTTTCCCGTCTCATCTAGTGCCATCTCAGAGATTCAATGTTCCCCTTGTGTGAGTGACTCTATGAAAGTAAATCCAACACCAGAGAAAAGTAAGCATAATTCTGGGAATGACATAGTTTTGCCTAACTTCCCTCAATTGCAAGGAATTGCACCAGAAAGCACTATTAGCATCCCTGATGTGAATTTTGTGTTGTCTGAAAACGGGAATGCTGAAAATATGGATCCAACAGCTTTGGATGGAACAATGTCCATAGATCCTGATACCTTTTCTCCTGATCATGATGTGGACGTTTCACCAGATGGTATCCATAAGCTTCCACGAATTGATGATGCGTTTTGGGAAGAGTTTCTAACAGCTAGCCCTCTCCCAGGTGACACAGATGAGATTAATTCAAGCCCATTGGAAAGTGGTATGACCAGTGAGCTTGAACAGCAGCCAGAGCAGGCAAATGGATGGGATAAATTTCAGCATATGGATCATCTTACAGAGCAGATGGGCCTTCTTACCTCTGAGGGCAGAAGGCTTTGAAGTCTTACCTAATGTATATATGTGTTTCATGCTGTTTTGAGGTAAATGTTCATCCCACCATTTGCATTAATAAGCTCGATGAACAGCTAATTCTCCTCTCTAACTACACTGTTATCCAGTAACAACTCCTCTCCTAGGTGGATTTTCATTTTCAGCCTTTGGTGAGAATTTTCTCCTGTTTATATCATGCCCTGCTTTTATCTAATGTTTGTAATGACAATTTTTTACCTTTGTGTTCCCTAAAATTACTTAATGTATGGAATTTACTGACACACTGAACAAGAAGAATATTCACACAAAGTACCTTAATCGTTCTGAACAAATTAATACCCAGTTAGTTTTTATTCCCTTTTATTTGAATTTATTTTACTTATGATAATATTCATGATGGTACTGTTTGTTGTTGTTCTCAGCTAATTTAGGATTTTTTTTCTGATCTATTTGGGTGGCAGCATTTACCATGCTAAATTTTTAAGCCCTGAATTTGTTACTTTTAATTCAGTTAGATGAGGTATGAATTTTGAGTTTCAGATTCTGTATATTTCTCCGGTCTTGCAGAGGTTGATGTTCTGTGCTGCTGAGCAGATAAAGCTTTTGTCCAAAGAAATGCCCTTGAAGTTTATGGAACCTTTTTGTCATTACCAAATGTTTTAAGAATTTCATTGTTCTGTGCTGCTGAGCAGAAAAGCTTATGTCCAAAGATATGACCTTGAAGTTTAGGAACCTTTTTGTCGTTACCAAATGTTTTAAGAATATCATTGTGAATGGTCTTAAGAAACTCTCTTAATGACGTGAAAGTATCATACATAATGCAGTTTGATATTATCATATGGAGTATGTGTGTTATCTGGCAAAGAGGATAATAGTAGCTGAATCCTTGGAAGAATTATGCTTAACATGTATCTCTAAAATTTAGGGGTGGGCAGTGGGCAGAAAATTGAAGAACCGGACCGAACTGAAATTTACCCACCTCTACCAAAATCGTTTGGCTGTGGGGTTTCAAACATGTATTTAATGTAACGCTATATGAGTATACCTTCTTGGCAGGGACTATGAATGAGATTTCTTATCTGACACCTTTATTCGTAAGAAAGCTATCTGAAACAATGACTAATACGCAAACATGTTTTTGATAAATATTAGTTTGGCCTTTAACCATACGTGATGGAGTTTTTGAGAGGGAGAACAGGAAAAATAGAAGTCATCCTGGAAAGAAACATGGATGATTTTTACTCACTTGAGGTGACATAGAAACTGAGAGTGAGTGTTAATCTACTGTTAATACCTCTTTAACTGTCAAGAAACTTTTGTTTTCTTGATAATAGGATGAGTGGGGTGATGGAGATACCTAAGGTGGAAAGGAAGAGCCACAATTTCGAGTGGATGGTAGGGCAAATGGAAGACGAAATGTCTAATGCCTAGAAAGGGACGGGAATGATTCTTCAGGCAAGCTAGAAGGAAATTACCGTCCTCAATGATCAGCTGCTTTCCCCACTGTTTTGATTTTCATTTTTGGCTGACTGAATTTGCAGTTCTGGGGTTTCCTTCTTTCCCCTGCTTGCTCTGCAAATGAACCTTATGATGTTAGCGTTCTCAGCTAAATCCCAGTCCCTTATCTTCTTTGCTATCGTTAGTCTATGTTCCAAGCGCGCGCTGTGAGTTGCATGGATGGGTTCGTAAACTAGTCAGCTCTAGGTTTTGGTAAATATTCAATGCAAGCTGCATTAAGATTGAGTGCTTAATGGTTATCATTCATCTAACCCAATGGTTTCTGCCAAGGTTGTTTGAGAATGTAAAGTATGATTAATACACTTACTAATATTTATGTTAGAAGGGTTTGGAATTAAACATGTTTGCTCTAAGAAAGTTCGATCACTGCTGGTTACCTTGGGATTTCAGATGAAATGTTTCAACGATGTGAACGGGAGAATTAAGTGAAAGATACCTGCAGTTTGAATGAGAGACTTGAAAGGCAAGTGATCAAGCTGATGGATTTCTTGCGATGGACATCAGCCAGATGTGAAACCATCTGTATTCAATTTTTCTTCTCGCTATCAAAAACCTGCATCTGCTGTTCTTAAGATCCCGCTCTCAATGTGCATCTTTTTTCAGCTTAAGGCAAAAAAAAATTGATGGAAAATTTGTTCCGGACAGGATCATACTTTCATTATTCCAGTAGAAGTATTTCATTATTCAAGAACTTGTACATGTCTGGTGAATACAGCGATTGAGCAACGGGGTTTCTAGCGGCCTCACCTTGCACTCATGCGTGATTGCTCCGAGCCCACCTCCAACGAGAGGCCCGACCCAGTGGGTCCAGTGGTTCGTCCATCGCCATCCCACCAGGGCGGGCCCGAAGGCCCTGGCGGGATTCATGGATACTCCGTGGAATGGCCCGCCGATGAGGATGTTTGCCCCGGCGAAAAACCCCGTGGCCAGTGGTGCTATGGTGGTCAGGTGACTCTTCCTGGGATCCATTGTGGTTGCATAAAATGTGTACGCTAGCCCAAAGGTCATTGCTGCCTCTATGATAAGCCATGCCAATCTTGATTAAATGCCAGTGGAAACCCAACCGGTCTCTGAAATACGTGGAGAATTAATTAGTTCAAACACTTTGTGTCGCCAATTGTTATTGGTCGTATGTTAATTCCATGTATGTACATAGTATTTAAAGTTAATTAGGGAGAAGTGTTCAGTTTGTTGTTTTATGTGCTTTTAAATCGAGAGAAGTTTACCGGGCCAGCAATAATCACTAGCCTCAATAAGAGAGACGCAACAACAGAGCCGAAAAGCTGAGCAAGGCAATAAAGAGAAGCTCGAAGAAGTGAAATTCTGCCTGCAACAAGTGCACCAAAGGTAACAGCAGGATTAACATGGCCACCCGATATGTTAATACTCATGGACACCGCTAAAAACAGCGAACAAAGCATGTACTCCAGCTATTGCCACCAGTCTTGAAGTTGCTTCATGAGTATCTTTGTACATCTCGCCTGCATATGCCATGCCAAAAACACCAGTTTCTGACTTGTGTATATATGCTCACAAATACATTTATGATAATCTTGCATTTATTGATGAGTGTATACGTAATGATATCTTAATTTGATAAGGAGATGCTCATTTTATCTTTACACATTGAGGTAATTATCTTGTTAAAATTCTCAGGAGCTTGGCTAAGTGGTTTTTAAGTATCTTCCTTTGGTCACTGAATTCGAATCTTAAAAAATATAGAATAAAAATCAATTTGACTTTACTCACCCACTCTCTTAAAAAAAATTACCTAATTTCTTATTGTGTTTTCAAAATTTACTTAAAATAACCATAGCATTAGTGGGTCTAATCCAGTTACTATGCAATCATAACTTCATATCTTGTTTTTTCTCTTTTTGTGATCTAACCATTAGATTTAACCTAAAGTTGTAAAAGCTATTCCAACACAAAGGATGTAACTATTTGGTTATTAATGTTGCAATCCCTTATGTTTTTAAAAAATATAAGAAAATGATAGTTTTCAAAATTTTGACACATGAGTCCATTGAAATTTTTTATTATCTTTTTATGGATCAAGGGTAATTTAGTAAATAAATATATTTAAATATTAAAAATATGGATGGATTATTTTAACTTACTAAAATACTCTCCACACCCATTTACTCAAAATATCAATGGGATTACAATAATGTTATCTTGTATTTAGTGTAACAATGATTGGACAATGTTTTATATAAATTTTGATAATATTTAAAAAATTAAATAAATAAAATAAGCACTTGGATAGTAATTTAAGTTTCGTTATAGAGTTTATAAATAATATTTTCAAAATAATAAATTTCTATAGGCAAATTTGAAATTATGTAAAATTGCTTATACCTTATCACATATATGGTGCTAAAATAATATTTAGAAACATATAATCTCAATTATTTACCCAATGTGTAAACAAATAAAGTATATAATATTTTTTCTATTACTTAAATTTAAAGTTGTCAATAATGAAATTTAAATTTAAAATTGTAAAGAATGAATAATAACTTAAAATTATAGATAATGGGAGAATTCCCTTTCAAAAAATTAAGATTAACTAACTTTTAGGGCTTCTAACGCAGTCTTTTTATCTTGTGTTGTTAATATAAGATAAAAAATTTAATGTAAAAAAATTATCCTAGGGATTTCTTTAAGGTAAAACATTATTATCACATGATAATTTGGTAGGCCTAAGTTGTATTATTTTTAGTTTACTTATTTATGCCAAATACTATATTATGATTAAATTTAGTAAAATAAGTCTATCCACCATCTTTAACCGCATTGAGCAAGCCCTAATTGTTTAGATCTTATTATAGAAAATAAGATACAACTCCTTTCTTATTTTAGTGGTAAAGAAGAAAAAATAAACACAATAGGTTTCTTTTAGGAGAATGTAAGCATTATTTTTATGAGATTTTATATTTAAGAAATTAATCTAATTTATATGATAAGAAGTCTCTCTATTTTTTGATATTTTAAAAAAATTATATATTTGAGAATAAATAAATTAAAATTTAAAGAATGACAGATTGATTAAGAAGGAGAGAGAGAGAATTAAATTTTTTTAAGAATTTTAAAATTATTATATTTTAGTTGGGGCTTATTATGTAAAATTATTGAAACTTAAAGTTTTTATTATTTACAAAAAACAATACCGATTGTAGAAGAAAATACCAAATAATTTTTTTAGAATTTTAAAATTATTATTTTAATTGAGCTTATTGTGAAAAATTTTTAAACTTATAGTTTCTATTATTTATAGAAAACAATGAAGGTGCTAAATAGTTTCTATTATTTATAGAAAACAATGAAGGTGCTAAAGAACGTGCCAAAATTAAATGTTTGGTACATCAGGGGCAACATAATTTTCTCCAACGATACTTCTGTAGTTGTTCATCTGACTTTTCATGAATAAAAATATAAAATATTATTTGTATCTAATATAATTTAAATTGTCGAGAATATAGGGACTAGCTCAATAGTTAGCTCAAATTGTAGAGAAAAAAGAACTAGTCAACCTTAATAGTGCGTTTACTAAACTGAAATCGGAATGAGCTGGAATCGGAATAGGCAGGAATGGGAATGGGAATGGGCTGGAATGGGAATAAGGAATGAGAATCAGAATAAGTTGTTTACTTGAACTATAGGAATCGAAATCAGAATGAGCTAGATTACCATTAATGTATTTACTTTGTCTTGGAATCGGAATCGGAATGAATTTGATTGTAATAAATTACCAAAAAGTACTTAATGAATTATTTTCATAATCATTATTTTATATTTTAATTATAGTGATTATTTATTCAAAAAAATTTATTATTATTAATTATTGTCAATAATATATTGATATATTAATTAATTGTAAAATTAATTAATTATAATAATATATTAATTAATTATAATAATTATATTATTAATTATTGTGATTATTTAGTCAAAATAATATTTTTATTAATAGTTATTGTTAATAATGTATTAATATAATGATTAATAGTGATTTTTATATTAATTATTTATTATTAATAATAAATGAATTAATTATAATAATAGTAATATATTAATTATTGTGATTATTTAATAAAAAAACTATAATTATTAATATATTATTTTTAATAATATATTTATATATTAATTAATAGTAATAATTATATGAATTAATTGATGATAATATATGAATTATATTATAATAATTATATTAATAATTATTATAATAGTAAATTAATTAATTATAATAATAACATATTAATTATTGTGATTAGTTAGTCAAAAACTATAATTATTAATAGTTATCATTAATAATGTTTTAATATAATAACTAGTAGTAATAATTATATTGATTAATTAACAATTGTATTAATAATTATTGTAATAGTATATTAATTAATTCATTATAATAATAAAAATATATTAATTATTGTGATTATTTATTCAAAAACTAAAATTATTAACATATTATTGTTAATAATGTATTAATATAATAATTAATGGTAATTTTTATATTAATATATTATTAATAATAAATGAATTAATTATAATAATAGTAATATATTAATTATTGTGATTATTTATTCAAAAACTATAAATATTAATATATTATTGTTAATAATATATTTATATATTAATTAATAGTAATAATTATATAAATTAATTGATGATAATATATGAATTAATTATAATAATTATATTAATAATTATTATAACAATAAATTAATTAATTATAATAATAGTAATATATTAATTATTGTGATTATTTATTCAAAAACTAAAATTATTAACATATTATTGTTAATAATGTATTAATATAATAATTAATGGTAATTTTTATATTAATATATTATTAATAATAAATGAATTAATTATAATAATAGTAATATATTAATTATTGTGATTATTTATTAAAAAACTATAATTATTAATATTTATTGTTAATAATATATTAATATATTAATTAGTTATAATAATTATATTAATTAATTAACTATAATAATATTATATTAATTATAATAATATATTAATTATTGTGATTATTTATTCAAAAATTATAATTATTGATAATAATGTATCAATATATTAATTAATTAATTATAATATATTAATTAATTAATTATAATAATACATTAATTAATTATAATAATATATTAATTAATTACAAATGAGGACAAAGTGGATATTTTTAATTTTGGAGAGGGGCAAAATAGAAATTTTAGGGAATGGGAGATTGATTCTCACCTCCCCTATGGGAATCAATCTCCCATTCCTCATTTCCAAACAGTGGTGAGCCCAACGATTTCGATTTCGATTCCGATTCCGATTCTTGTTCCATTTTTATAAAGTAAACGCCATCAATCATTCCAATTCCGAATTCCAATTCTCTAATCCGAAAAGGAAACACACCATAAGTTAATTAATGAGTGGGTGATGACATACCAAGAGCAAGAACAGAGCCTTCAGCGGCGAAGACGAAGTTGAACGCAGCAATAAATTCAGCTAGAATTGCTTTGAGGGTTTCAGGCTGGGTGGGCTCTTCTGCCCTTCCAAGCTCATGTGTACGACGTGCCTCGGTGCCTTTCGCTTTTGCTTTTTCCGTAAACTGCTTTCAGCTTCTTGAAATTTATTAACATGCGGGTGGGTTAATTCTTTTCTTATTTTCTTATTGCATCCCTGAGAAATAGTGGACATGGCTCCTGCTGCTTAAAGTTAGAATACAAATAAGGGTTTTGGAATTATGTACACCTGTTTGAAACTTTGCATGCATGAAGAGTGACACCAAGAAATACGTGTATGTTTACCATTTAGTTCCATTTTGTGAACGCCTCCATTTTTTCATATTTTGAGTAGCACTACGAAACTAGGACTGTTAGGTCATGTTTGGATGAGAGGATTAAATATAAGATTATACTAATTTTGAGATTAAATATTTATTTTATATTTGGTAAACTTAGTTGGATTGCATTAAGGGAGATTAAATTTGAATTTAATCCTAAAATTATAAGATTAATAATATTAATTTATGCATGAGTTTAGATGAGATAAATTTAAAGAAAAAAACTATCCGTTCATGAGACTTTTATTTTTTTTTTTATTTACACCTAATATTAATTATTTAATTAATTTTTTATCTATGATTTACTTAAAATTTATTTTTATTTATTATCTATGATCTAATTCAGTTGGTACTTTTACTTCTACTAACCCTTGAGATTAAATTTCATTACTTGTATATTTATCAATTTATCAATTAAATTAACCATTTAATAATTTATTGCATAATTTGATTGTACTAAATTTAATAATCACTGATCTAATATTAAAAATGATCATGAAAATTAATAATACCATTAATTAATTATTTTATATAATATTTTTAAATATTTGATAAAAATTAATTAAATATTTAGATTGTTTTATGTACTTTTATTTGATTATTATATTATGACTACCCAATTACTTATTTACAACATATTTAATTTTCTGATTAATTACTTTTTAAATTTATTTTAATTATAATTATAAAATTTCACGAATAATCGATATTTAAATATAGATATCAATTTAAATGCTATTTAATATTATCTAAATATAATTTAACATAATCTAATACAGTACTATACCAAACATAAGAGTATATAATATAATCTACTTTAATCCAATCTAACGTAATCTAGTCTGATCCTAATAATTAGTCCAGTCTAATCCTGCATGCCAAACATAGTCTTAATACTTTTAAGCTACCTTGGAATTTTCATTTTGGTGGAGTGCATTTTTTCCCCCACATATTCAAGACTGCTTTAGTAATGCATTAAATAAACAAAAACAATGCTTATAATAGTATATAAACAAAAATATGAGACCGCACAAACCCAAGGGTGGGTGTGAGTCTCATGAAATAGGCTTTGGCTGGTCAATTTGACCAACACCATGCCGCTTGGCTACTTCTTCAAAAGCTAGTTTGCATAGTGTCACGACCCGCTTGTTCCTTCGCTGAATCGTATGGGTTTAAGCACTAAATCCCACTATGTTGGCCCTAAGTTAGCTTTACTCACTCAAACTGTTGTTGGATTTGAAAGTAAGAAAGAGTACTTGCTCCAACTCGCTCAAGATGGGAGAAAAGAACTCTATTGCTAAAAGGAGAGCTTACAATGATTTTATGTAATGAATGTGCTGGATTTCTTGTGTGTGTTGAGCCAAATGAGACCCCTCCCATTTATAGAGTACGAGGAAATGTCTAGATGATACTCTAGAACTATCCATCTATCTTATTAATTACATGAAACTATCTACAAGCTACCACATGCACTACATGAGTGTAGAGAGCCTCTATGGTTCTAGAACCTTCATGGGTGGTGACATACACCAAGGCTTGCTAAAATGCTTGGGGCATTACAACAGGGATGACAATGGGTACTGACCGCAGCAGGTTTACTATTACCAAACTCGCGCCCACATAAAGTTTAAATTACCAAACTCACCTACAATTTGCTGCATGTTTTAATTTTTTTAAGAAAACCCACCCACTATAGGTTTTGACAATTACCAAACTCATAATAGTACCTAGCAGATTTTTTGTGAATTTTCACATTTAAAATCACAAAAGTTTAATATGTAAATTTATAGTCAAAATTTAAAATTCCACTAAACAAACTCAATTCTAAATTTAACTAATGTAATTGGAAAATTAAAATTTCAACATCAATCTAATACAAATTTTTAAATTTAAGCATAAAATACACAAATTCATAAAAAAGCCACAAAATAATATATAAACATAACAATTATTATTTCATATTATCATTCAACACAAGTTCCGAGAGAAGATTTTCATTTTCATTCACCATCATTAGCATCCAACCTACACGATTCTTTCAATAACGATTAAGATAAATATTTCCAAAGAATAATACTTTTTAGATACCAATCCAAAAAACAAAATTATAAGAATGAAATAATTCATGCATCAAGTTAAAGAAAATTCGATCGAAATTATAATAAGTATATAAGTATATTTTTACATTTAAATATATTTTCAATTAAAATTAAATTAAGAAATGATTACAAAAGTTGTATGGATATTTGTCGGATATTTAGCTAATACCAAGTTCACCCATAACCTAGTGCAAGTTTCAATTTATAATATTAAACCTACTCGTAACTCATAAAATTACTTGCAGCGGGTGGGTTTAAACGAATTTGTGGGTACCATGGCCATCCGTAGGACTGCACTCTAAATAGAGTACAAACCAGGCTTGCACCGCATGCCAAAGATGCCCTAATTGGTTTTACTTTTGTTGCGGCTTGCAAGAAGAGACAGAGGTTAGGGGATCGAATTGATTTCCATTTTCCCTCACACCAACTTTAGAGGAAAAATTTTGTAATAGAGAAGTAGATGACCAAGAAAATAATTTAAAAAAGAAAAAAAAAATTAAAAGAGCAACATGACCATGTTGGTTTCAGTGAAAAAGAAGCAAATTGAAGATATATTTGTTTTCTGAATGACTAATTTTTATTAAATAGATACCATAAAGTCGTGCTATAAATTAGGTCCATAAATACAAAATCACTGCCTATCACAGACCCTGTACATCACACTATTCACCAGTGTCAAGACGAAATCAAGTTTGCTTAAAAAGCTACAGAGCATTTTAAATTCAATTAACAGTTACCCAGTTGGCATGTCAATCCGTTCACTTACGTCAAAAGGGTTCACTTACATTCAATTAACACTTTTCACCTTGTTACACTGCATTATGCTTAAGAATTCAAGTTGCCGAAATTTTGAAATTTCCCCGCAGAGCCACCTATCTGTTAGAGAAAGCCAATCAAATGTAAAGAGTTTGAGGTTCTTACAATGCGCTATATTGAGCTCACAAGATGCAGATGCTGCAAAAAACAATTACTTCATAAACATTGGGTGCTTCAATCTTCAATCGTACAAGACCGTTGCTGTTTGTCATGGCAATTGTTTTGAGTGTGCGCAAAAGGACTTGTGAGCCACTCCTAATTACACGTTGGTCTTGCGCGGAAAATGTTTGAAGGCAGAGTGTACGATACACCTACAGTTGAAAACTTCGGCCTTTTGACGTCACTCGCAATTACGATGCAAATGCATTGGTCAAGTAATGATGCAAATCTGGAATCGTCTGTTAAAATCAACTGAAATGCGAACTTATGTATGCTTATCATCTCCATTTTCCGGTTTCCCAGGGTCCAGGCCAAATACCTCATTATCCTCATATTAATTAAGGCCATTGGTACTAAACAAGCATGTATCTGATACATGCATGTAATAAAAATAAAATAATAAATAACTTTATAATTGTTTGGCAGCCAAACATTATTTTAGAAAAAAAATAATAAACTGGGATTAACTGGTTGCCCCTTAAATGAATCAAATAATAATTAAATAAAATAATAATTATTTTAGTAGCAAAGGCCACATAATAATAAAAAATTAGTTTCATGTTGTATGACAGTAATTTCAGGTTTGATGGTATTATTTTCATGTTCATTATACTTGAATTAACTTAATTAGATCATTGTAGGTTTATGAAACTAAATTTCATGTTTATTGCATTAAATTTCAGGCTAGCATTGGTTTCATATTTAATGGTTCGTACATCAAAATTAATGATAAGTGTTTCATATTTGTTGGACCATGATTTGCATGATTTTCAGATTGCAAGTTTATGATTCTAATTTTCATGTTTATTGAAGTAACTTTCAAGTTACATTGGTATCATGTTTAATAGTTCTTGCATCAAGATTAATGATATGTGTTTCATATTTATTGCACTATGATTTGCATGATGTTTATGATTGCAAGTTTATGATGCTGTGTTTCATTTTTATTACAATAGGTTTCAAGTTATACTGGTTTCATGTTTAATAGTCTGTAGTCAAGATTAATGATAAGTGTTTCATATTTGTTGCACCATGATTTGCATGATTTTTACGAGTGCAAGTTTATGATCGTAAGTTCTATGTTTGTTGAAATAAGTTTCTAGTTACATTGGCATCTTTGCATCAAGATTAATGATATGTGTTTCATATTCATTGGTCTATAATTTGCATATTTTTAGAATTACAAGTTTATGATCTTATGTTTCATGTTGATTGTAGTAAGTTTCAAGTTATATTGGTTTCATGTTTAATGGTCCGTATGTCAAGATTAATGATAAGCATTTCATATTCATTAATCCATCATTTGTATGATTTCTATGATTACAAGTTTATGATCTTAAACTTCATGTTTGTCACAGTAAGTTTCAAGTTATATTGGTTTCATGCTTATCGGTCCCTGCATCAAGATTAATGATATGTGTTCCATATTTATTAGTCTATTATTTGCATGAATTTTATGACTGTAAGTTTATGATCCCCTATTTCATTTTTGTTACTACAAGTTTTAAGATAAAATTAGTTTTATGTTTAGAGGTCCTTGCGTCGAGATCAATTGTATGTGTTTCATATTTATTGGTCCTTGAAACCAATGCTTTTTATGATTGCAAGTTTATGATCCCATATTTCATGTTTATTATTACAAGTTTCAAGTTAGCTATGGTTTCATATTTAATGGTCATTGCATCAAGATTAATGATATGTATTTTATATTTATTGATCCATGACTGATTATACATGTTTCAAATTCTCTAAAATTCTTTTATTATTTAATAATGAAACGAATCTCAACTATTGGATCCACTCTATTTAATCCAATGGTAATTTTAACCCATGTATCTCACACGTGCAGGTACTACATCTGCCCCTCTTTATTAAATTAGCATTTTCAATTACACCCGCAATAGGTTTAACTGTTTTAAGTGTTAAGCTAACCAGCACCCACACGATTAACGGGGGTTAAATAAAGTGACATCTTTGAGCATAAATATTTTAAATTTGAAATAATAATAATAATAAAACTCACAAAAAGAATCCCCTGAACTTGAATTCATCATCAATCGTACTTGAAAAAATAATAATAATAATCTAAACACAAACGCACACCCACGCGCCTATATTTATAGAAGTATGAAAGGAGAGGAAGAAAAGCTGCCCTTAGTTACGGCCACCTGAAGAGAAATGACAGAGGCGGAAAATGGCATGACAGAGAGGGAAGTGACGGCGACTGAGTGAGTGAGGAATGACAATAAAACGCGCATCAGATGTAAGGAACAGGAATCCCATGGTGAGTAGCTACATTGTATACTCACGAACACTGGACTGGCTTGGCGTTACTAATTCCTCCATGATCAGCCGCAGCAACTCACGATAGTGCTCAACTCCCTCAGCAAAGATAATTTCACATCACTTCCGGGTGACTTCAGGATACAACCTCGTAACTCCAAAAACATCTAAAGATTTTGTATAGAAAATGACTTGAGGCAATGTGTACAATGTACCTACAAGTCTAAATTTCAGCCTTTTGACATTGCATCCAATCGCATAACGAAGGCATGACATGATGTGGTGTAAATTGGGTTCAGGCAAGGCAAGGCTGATATCCTCCTATCCTGTATTCACCATCTCAAGGCTGATATCCTCGTAAATCCTTCAACTACACTGAAAATAAAAGTACATAAATATACAATGTAGTAATGGATTAATAGATACAACCTTACAAGGGTTTCATCTTCTATCATATGGGGTACATGAATCTGGAAATCATCTCATATCCTACCTGTTGTCAGCAAAAGGAACAATGAAATGTGCATAAATGGCTAAGTAAGAGAGCCCAACGCAAATAGCTTCCACATTATTTCCCTGTATATTCATAACACCAAACTGTTGGTTTCCACATCTGCTGGTTCAGCAAACAATGTTCTGCTTCAAAACAAGTTCACAACTGGACTACGTCTAAGAAAAAAGCACTACACGTATGAAGCGCGAAGCGTTCATCCATTGCTCTGATCTCCAATTTGTACCAACTGTTCTATCTCTTTGATAACTTGCAAGCAAAAGAAAAGACAGAATCAAAATAACAATTTTGTCCATGAGCCCAAGAATGGAAAAACGGCAATCAACAGCCTCAACAACAATGGTTTTTCTCTGATTCTGCCAGTCCTGCTCAGTTTACCTTTCTTCTGTTGCTTCGGCCACTCATTTTTTATTTGACTCGGTGGTTTTCTGCCAGATCTGTACCCAAGGTTTTCACCTTTCTTGTCTAGATCATCCCATCCACCAAACCTTGGGCCACTTTTGTCACGCTTCTCGTATGAAACACCATCTGCTACTACCCAGGACTGATAACTTCTCCTGCCATTGGCAGCCTCATTTTCTTGTTTGCTCTGGCTTGTTTTAGTATTACGTGCAGCTCTTGCAAAAGGTTTCTCTTTTCTCCTGGTCCGGGGTCTGGATTTTGGGATGTTACCGGTCCTTCCCCACACTTTATCAAATGCAAGAGAAAGAACTGACTGTCCCAGAGGAATTAATGCCATGAACAAAGCATTTGGGGCTGTTCCCAGCAACAACGGTATTGCGATGGCCGGTAACATCCAACCAAAGGCTTTTAAAATCTGCAGTCAGTAGCATAACATCACGACATTTGTAAGGTAAGAATGTTACATATGGTCCATTTTTAAGTTGACTTATACAAAGAAATACTAGCGACTTACATATGGTCCATTTTTAAGTTGACTTATACAAAGAAATACTAGCGACTTAACCAAACAAAGAAGACATATACTTTATTAATTAATCAAGCTGCTTCGTTATTTAACAAATGGGGAAAACTAATATTTCCCATCACCACTAACAATATTGTCATTATGCATTTCAAAAGATTCGAAAGCATACATTGCTCGAATACGCGAATACACAAATTATACACGCAATTGAAACAATGTTACCAATAACGAGAAATGGGACTGATGTTATTTACTGACACAGCAACATAGGCGCCCTTGAATATAATATCCCGAAAGAATCTCTAAGCAAACTAATGCAAATACATCTAAGATGCTACAAAAATAATTTGAACGTGAGTTCTTCTTCATTGCAATTCAATTTTTAGGCTATCGAATAAGTCACAGCAACCGGAAGCAGCTAAAATACCCAGTTCTTAAAAATAAAAGGGAAAAAAAACTAATTTAAACAGAAATTTTTATTAAAAAAACGAAGATGTTATTAATCTCAAATAAACTTATGACTAATTAAATAATTCAGTTCGGTTACCTTCAAAATCCAAGACTCGTCTTCTTCCTCATCAACTTCCCAATCATCCTCATAATCGTAATCATAATTGTAATCCGACCACCAGTTCCTCGGCTTGGCGGAGAAATCATCATCATAGCCGTCGTCGGTGTAGAGGTCGTCTTCGAGATTGAATCTGAACCGTCCATTTGTGGGATCCCAGTTAGAGCGGGATCTACTGGAGCAGCAGGTTAAAATGCTAATGGAGTATTTAACGTTGCTTTTATTAGTAATAACATTGCTGGGGGTTACTGAATATGAAGAAGAAGAAGAAGATGCAAAGTAAGTGGATGCTTGAAGAAGAAACTGAGCTTGTGCTCCCATGGCTTAGTCGTTCGTTTCTTTAAGGATAAACATTCATTTTCTCTTTTAGTATTATATTTAAATTATATAAAATTATCAATTAAATAAAAAGAGTCTCTTTGTTTTTATTAACAAATATAATCCCTAGATTTAAATTTGACCTCGATGTAGCAGTTTATTTATAGTATATTGGGATAAAATTATGATTTAAAAAAATTAAAAACATTGATAATTAATCGGATGGGATCGTTATAAATAAATTCTCACAATAGTTGAAATTTAAATATTTAAATAATAAAAATATAAAACTTTCATGTTGGAATAAAATTATAATTTATAAAATTCAAAAATTGGGTGAAGTTAGCAAAATTGCAAAATCCTTAAAATGGATCAAAAGGTCTCAAGGAATATTGTTATGTATGTTAATGGTAAATAAAATAAACACCATGTTTATTTATTTGAAATTATTGATTTTTGCTTAAAAATGTTGAAGACAAAGCTAAAGTCGTCATTCCCAAGTTCCAACAATAAATTAGAGTTAGTGTATTTAGGAGAAGCTGATTGAATATGCATCCCTTTTTTATCCCTCTTCATCCATAGTTGAACATTCTAAGGTACATGCATGTACTTAACAATTACAATCCTTACAATCTCAGAACTAAAATCGAAGGAAATGATGAGAAGACTAATGCTCTGTTTGTTGAGTGTATATTACAATATCAATCGTTCCAAAAGAAAAAAAAAACACATTTAAATAACACAAAATGCTTGGCCTGCCAGTTCAATTGAAGCTTAACTAGCTACTTTAGGTAGTAGCCATCATTAAAGTTCAAATGAATCATCTTCTTCCAAAATTTGTCTTGCTTCACTCTCTTCTTCGTCATCAACTACAAAATATGGATTCTTTTCAGTGGGCTGAAAATTATGGAAAATGAACAAATAAAAAACCAAGCTAGCTCCTTCTGCAGCGGCATACATAGTCCACTCAAATCTGTAATTGACAACATTTGCTGAAGCTGGAACCACAATCCTGGTGAAGTACAAGTATCCCACCACAACAATATAGAATTGCCTGAAAAGGGTCAATTTTTCAAGGTTCCTAGCTGCTTTCCCATCAGTCTTTGATGCCTCTTTCAGGCTTCTTATTGACCAAATAATTGGAAAAAACACAGCAGCACAACAGATGATATCAATCAACAAGAACATATGATTCCATGCCATCCAATCTTGCGTCGCGGGTCCAGTTTCACTTATGACAACATATGCTATGTTTTCCAGGACTTGTAATGGAATTACTGTCATCAAAACATTTTTTTCGCGTTCCTGAAGATACGGTTTCAGGAATGACCATCCTGTTCCTATGAGTACAATCACCGTGAACAGCATTATGCCTTTGAACAATCCGAAGACGTAAAATGCTACATCCCAGCCATGTGGAGTCCCAGTTTGGCTGACATATAATTTGTCCTCAGACGCACATATCATTTTAAGCGCTTTCACAAGAAGCAGAGCAGCCATTACTGCGTGAATCTTTTCAACGACCGGCCTCTGCTTGATGCAGATAAAAACCCACATGACAAAAAAGAGAGTGTATGTGAAAAAGAACATCAAATAGAGTCTTGGCAGTTGTGTTTGGCCGGCAGGGAGGTAATCTCTTATCCCATTCTGCAAGTTATACATTTCTGTTTTAACAAACATCGACACTTGAAATTCGGGCTGGCAGTTCCCGAAGAGCAAGATGTATTCATCAGGATCATTGATGTTAACTGCACCACTGTAGGATGAATTGGGCACGATTTTTTCAAATCTGTATACAAGTTTCGCATACCTGCTAGATAAAGAACAAAATCCTTCAATGTACTGAGACTCATTGATCATTACTGGAAATGCAAGGTCTCTTACAAAGAAAAATCCCAAGGAAGAAGGGTTGAGCACTTGATCTTTATTATTATTGTTACCATCATTATGTTTTGACTTCCAGGAGATATCTTTTATTGTAACCTCCGCCTTGCCATCTTCTGTAAATCCGAATCTCTCAAACATGATCAACGGCCGCGAATCATCCACGACATGGGTCTCTCTGATCTCTGATAAACAAACCGGAATTATGCTTGAGATCATGAACAATAAAAATATTGCATGAAAAAGAGTTGCATAATAGTATCTCAAACATTCCATCATAAGAATACTTTCAGGCCAAAGAAAAAGAAAGAAAGAAAGAAATTAAAGGTGAATAATTAGACCAAAATGGAATTTCTGAAAAGATTGAAATATTGGGACAAGATGGAAATGGGTGTGAACTTTTTCCATTGAATATTTGCTAGATACATGGGGTAGTATTATTAATAGCTGTGGTGTGAGTGAAATAAGAATTGGTTGGTTTGCCAACTATTTAGGGAGAGTGAGGGAACAATCTTAAGACATGTGTTCATTTATTTGAGTTTAATTAAGAGAAAAATAATCTACTTAGATAGTTTTTGCTGAGTACTTAAATGACTTGATCATGGGCAACAACAACATATTTGAAACTATTAATTGAATTGGGTTTGATCCAATATTATGAAGATATGTTCGCTCATGTCCTAGGTTAAAATATATGTGTGTGTATTACTTAGAAGGTAAGAAAATCCGAGACCTCAGACAACGGTTAATTTGCATCATTTGGGCCACACATACATGGAAAATACGAGCACCAAGAAAATGGGATCTACGGCTATGAAGCCATGTGTTAGGACCAAGATTTTTCCCATTTTGTTTCTTTTTCATTTTGGGCCCTAGTTAGAGTCTTATAGGTACAAAATAATTAGGGCCTGTTCGGTATTATTTTTGAATTTGTATATTCTGAAAATAAAAATTTTTTAAGTATCGTTTGGTATCATTTTCTCAGATTCGTATTTTGAAACCGAAAACAAGAATATGCGTTCGGGAGACAAATTGAAAATGATAAAAACAATGAATATGCGTTAAAGTCGACAAAATCAAATTTTACTAAACATTTAATGTAAAAGAGATTGTAATATTTGTAAATATTGAGGTTTGGAATAATATCATTGTTCTTTGTATGTTAACGAACTGTTTTATGTTAACGAACTAATTTCCAGAGAGGATCTCTTGAATGGTAACGCGAACCGTTTTTTGTTAACTGATTGGATTAAGCAATTTGCGGGAAGAAAAAAAAAAGAAGGAATTATCTACTTCCCACAACAAGAATTTAGGTATCATGTGCTGATTAGCTTATTAACTAAAGCTACAACGACATAATTTGCTGCACATTATTGAACAAAATTAAAGTCCTAGTAAGTGGTCTTGATTAACCATACTCACAATTTTCATTTAAATCTTGCGCACCCCCCACAACAATCGGACACTACCCATGTACCAATTTCTCTAAAATAATGCACATGACCAAATTTTCCCTACCAACACACGGTTCATATGTGGATTAGTTGAAATAATTAGTATTATTCTAAGTGGTTGTGGTGGAGATGGCGCACCAACAGCGGCGGAGATGGTGCACCTGCAGCAGCGGAGATTACAAGCAGCAATGGCAAAGATGGCACACAGCAGCGGTGGAGATGAAGCAGCGGTAACAACAGAGATGAAGCAAAGAAAGAATAAATGAGATAAAGTAGCAGCGTTGGCGATCGAAATGAAGCAGCGACCACCAAGACGAAGCAAAGGCAGAGATGAAGTCTGGCACTGATATGGGTTCACTGAGAGAGCAAATCGGTAGAGATAAAGACAAAAAAGTCTTTGTTGTTGAAAGATCGACTTGAAGGGGAGAAACACTATTGAGTAGATCCGGGCCGAATGGAGAGAGAATACTCATTGTCGTGATGAAACCCTAAGAGATGGAGCCGAGAGAGCAAAAGTTGATTAAGGTAGTCAAATGGAGCAAAGAAAATTGTGGCGGAGATGGCGCACCAACTCGTGCACTTGCAACAATGAGATTAAAAGGAACGACGAAGATGGCTCACAAAGAAATGATGGAGATGAAGCAAGAATAACAGAGATGAAGAAGCCAATGAGATGAAGCTCGAAATGAAGCGGCAAACATAAAGCAAAGGCCATGAAGTTGATTTAGATAATGTTTAAGAACACTGAGAGTGAGTTCTTTTGGCTTTTGTTTTTTAATTTGTTTTTAAGTTTGGTTTTGTAATATGCAGAGAACATGTTAAACATGTTTTACTTTTTTAGTTATAAAAAATGGATTTGGATTTCTTGTTTTGTAATTTATTTTTGGATTCAACTCACCGAACATGTATTATATCAATACCGAACGGGCCCTTAGTTTTCCAAAAATCTGGCAATATTTTGGAGAATAATACAAACCCCATAAACTCTATCCCTCAAGTCTTTGGAGCTACTTGGTATATCATTCATGATTGTTGCACTTTTGACTAGTGAATGGCTCCAAACTCATGCTTTGTGTGGTCCGTAAGCCGCAGCCTGGCTGATTATTTGATGGCTGCAAATCTTTATTTTTTGACAGAAATATGATTGCATTTGCACATTTGGGAACACACTATCAACGCATAAAATCAAACTAGAGCTGATTTCATTACCATCTTAAGCATGGCAAATATTTAGGAAATAAAACCAAGCAAAATCTGTCAAAACTCAAAAGAAAAGTCTTCATAAATGATCTTATCATTAAATACATAAATCTCATCCAAGTTCTCAACAACATCAGCATTGGCTGGCTTTGCAAAAATTCTATGCATGGTGTGGCTACTGACATCAACTAATTGAAAACACCGCGTGATGGGCAAGATGTCAACTTGACTAGCTACAACTCATAGGCCATAGCAGTTCCAACCACGGCCAGAAAAATTTTAAAATAAAAATTAAAAATAAGAGACAAAAGTCACGCTTCTTAATTCTTATCATCATATAAGCCAAAAAGGGAGATTGATAGGTCCTAATACTTTTGCTTTAATGGAGCCTTTAAGAGCCTCCAGGGATCTCTTATCTCTGGAAAATAAGAAAATAAAGGAACTTAAAGCCACCTTTACGGATATTTTGTTATTTACTATTTTTAATTCATGAAATTTTGACTACAACTTTACCTAGCCAGCTAGTTGCCTCAAATTGCGTACATTGATTCGGGGCATTAAGGAGTCTATATTTATCAATGAATATGGGAATCAATTCTCGTATATATGTAGTTCTGTGTGTGTACACAACTGATATAAGTAGAATTATTGAGCATCAGGTTCTTTTGGATTTGATGAAAATCTATGTTGGTCGAGATGAATTAATAGACAGATATGTTTGTCTTTGGTATCTTTACGCGCATAATACCAAAAAATTGAAAAAAAAAAATTGATATTGCTCGTTTAAATATTAATATAAACAGGCAGCAATGGTCAGTAATTCTACTTATATTTAAATTGTTGTGGCAGTGAATTATAAACTTATCGTCACTTGATAATGACAATGTTTCAAGTATAATTTTATATGTAGAGAAACATAAGCCTCAATCGCCAACGAGAGGCATGGATGAAATGCAGATAAAGTAACTCCAGCTAATTCGACGTGCATGCAGTCTTTTTCAACCTAATTAGACTATAGTTATTGCTTTATTTTTTTTTTTTAATTTTTTTTTATATCGATGAACAATAATAAATCTAACACTTTTAATTATTCATAGTCGTTTTACTGTCTTGGCCAAATTATTTACACGCTTTGATTATCGGGCGCGATAACGTTCGCCGGCTCTATTCTTCTCATCGCAAAGGCAGGTTTCTGCGAAGAGTCATCTTCATCGTGATACGCATAAGCGAATCCGCCATGCCTCGTCAAATCCATGCCCGCCATCTCATCATCCCTGGATATCCTCAGCAAGTTAATTTTCTTAAGCACATAAAAGAGTGGACCCATTGTCGCGGTGACCCATCCCGCTATGACCAACATCTGTATTATCTGAGCGGCCAAGAGCCTACCACCTCCGCCCATAAACAACCCGTATGGCCGCCCCGGTCGCCCCGGATACACCTCGTTAACGTACGCCTCCCTGGCGAACAACCCGGTGAACAGAATCCCCCACGTGCCGCACCCGCCGTGCAATTGCGCGGCTTCTAGCGGGTCGTCGTACTTAGATTTCTCCGCGAGCTTATTGCACCCAATCAAAACCCATGCAGCTACGAAGCCACATATGATTGCGGCCCACGGTTCTACCACCGAACACCCTGAGGTGATTGCAGCGAAGCCACCCAACAGCCCGTTGCAAACATCAATCACGTTCCAATGACCAGCTAACAGTCTTTTGCTGAACAAGGTCGTTAGAGCAGCTGTGCACCCAGCCAACGTAGTAGTGACTGCTGTCCGCCCTATGGCACTCCATTGACCGTAATACCCTCCACTCCCTCCGTAACTCTTCAGTATGGTCAAAAACGAACCCGGGTTAAACCCGTACCACCCGAACCACAACAAGAACGAACCGAGAACCACCAACGACGCACTATGCCCGCGTAACGCTACGGACCTACCCGACCGGTCGAACCGCCCGATCCTCGGGCCCTCGATGAGAGCGCCCCACAGGCCAGCAATCCCTCCGACCATGTGAACGACCCCGGAGCCGGCAAAGTCAATCACTCCCGACCCGAACAGAAGGTTGTGGGATCGGGTCGGGCTGGCCCAGCCGTCGCTTGACCAAAACCAATGTGAAACTACAGGGTAAACGAAGCCGGTTAAAAAGGAGGAATAAATTAAGTAGGCGACAAACTGGGTCCTCTCAGCTATGGACCCACTGGTGATGCCAGCGGCAGCTATGGCAAATGCCCATTGGTAAAGAAAGAAGCTGTAGTCAGTGAGAGGCGAGGGGACGTCGTGGAGGCCAAAGAAATGGCGGCCGATGAAGCCATTGGAGGGGGAGCCGAAGGCGAAGGCGAAGCCGAAGAGGTAGTAAGAGAGGGCGCCCGCGGCGGCGTCGAGGACGTTGGTGAGCATGATGTTCATGGTGTTCTTGGCGCGGACCGAGCCGGCGCAGAGCATGGCGAAGCCGAGCTGCATGGCGAAGACGAGGTAAGCGGAGAAGAGAAGGTAGGTCGTGTTGACGGCAAACGACGTGTCGGAGAGGGTTTTGGAGATGGTGTCGAAGCGGGAGCAGAGATAGGAAGCTGCGGATGAGGTGTCGTTCACGGTGTTCAGAAGAGAAGCGAGGTCGGAGGCTGAGCACGTCAGAGCTGCCATGGTGAAGACTTGAGGGAGGGTCTTTTTCGGAAGCAAATATGTAATGGTTCGTTGGTTTGTTTCTTGCTTTCTTTTTATAGAGCCAGTGCAGCGGCGAGGCCTTTTAAAAAAAAAATTGTCTATTTTCGTTACTTTTTACCTGAACATGAACAAAAGTAATGACGAGGACTCTGTATGTGTAATTTATGTATGGATGCAATCTAATTAAAAGAGATTTTAAATGAGATGAGAATCTAGTGGCCCAAATTTGGACTTCAACTGGATTATATCTGTCATGTGTTCTTGAAAAATATTTGGTTTGGAAACATTGACATCATCAGAGCATATGAATTGTAGAGCATTACAGCACTAGAATGGAAAAAGGGGGAAACAAATGGCCTTTTGGGGAAAGGCACATGACTCCTTTCGTTGTATATCAATCACGATTCATGTGATCGTGTCTTCAGAAGTATTATGTTCTTACCATTCTTGAACAAAGCTCGGTGTAAAATTGGTTGAGTACTTTTTATTGGACTAAATTTAGAGAAAGGATCGTGCTACCTTACATTAATACGTCTTTTAATTTTAAATCAAATTACTTTTCAAAAATATATTTCATTTAACCTTAAATAGTTAAATCAAATTGGTTTCAACCCAAATTGGAGTCAGAATATCTTATATATATATCATTTCAACTTATAGTATATTAAAGCAGGAATCTTACCAGTAAGAGCAAAAGGAATCATAACTACTTCGCCATTTTTTTCACATTAACAGTTATAACTTTTCTAGTAATAATATGAAAAGTCACCTATTTAAGAAGAGGATTCAAGTTCCGAGTTAGAGCACATGTGGAATTGCATTGTATTTTCCAATAATCGATTGATTATGTGATAATAACGACAATGTTCTTTTAAAGAGAATAGAATTTGCATGGTCAATAAGAAACCAACATTTATGCTTATATTTGGTTAGTTAATAAGAAAACACAACTCACTTTGTGTTAAAGCGAGACGTTAAGAAAAAATACAAACAAAAACATAAATTTTTAATATACTAACAGATAAAAAAAATATATAATCTTTAATGTATTAAAATTTTTTTTAAAATATTTTATTAGTATTCTTATTTTAACAAAATGAAAATATTCTCACTAGAGAATAACTATATATACAAAATATGTTTTTAATAAGAGATCTCTTATTTTATTAAAATAAAAAATAAAAAAAAAAGAAAGAGACAAACTGAAAGAAAAAAGAAATATACACTTTAATACAACATATTTTATTATGTAATGTTTTAAAATTAGTATTTTTTTTTTTTTTTACTTTTTCTCTTGTCACATTAAAGTAAGGGAACCTTACTAGAAAAGAATTCATAAATCAAAAGTCAGCTTGAATGAATAAGACTTTGTCTAACCAATCAGTCTAAGACATGTGGAATCATTGGAAATCCCACTCCAAAAAATGTCACCTCTATTTAATCTTCATTTACATGAATGAAGTTCAAACCTCATACCTTTCTTCCGACTTCAAAAAAATTTTAATTAGTTCACCAATGACAATGATTATGAATTAAATATGTGTAACCAGCGGAGAAAATTAATCTTATAAGTTGTGAATCAAGATATAGCAATCATAATGACAAAACTGATAGTGAACCTACGGTAAATTTATTATTGTAGTTGAAGTATCTAAGTTTTTAGATCCTAATTATTCTTTCATAATATAAGGGATCAACGAATGGTCTTATGAATCATTGGCCCGTTTAATTGTAGAAAATCGAAACTGATCTTAGGCTAGGTAAATTAATCATACGGCAGAATCCACAGATGGGTCTATGCTAATATCTTTAATTCACTGGGTATAAATTAAGTAATATGACGTTTTTATGTTTTTATTTATTTATTTAATAAATGTTGGCGGATTTATTTAGTCCAAACCGAAGAAACCGTTGATTATACTCATAAGTAATTAATTATTAATCAAAGATCGATTAATTAGCTTGGGATACTGATACCATTAATCAGTTAATGAGTTCAAGTCTTCAACAAGTTCATCATTTTTTTTAACTATTTAAGTGATCGTCGTTTGTAAGTTTCCATTTATCAAATATCATTCACATATGTCTAGACGGGTGATGTTATAGATACAACCATTAAAGACACATAGTTTGGTTTGGTTTTCATGTGATGTGGTATATAACAAAATTAACAGTCGTTTTCCTGCTTTTTCGCTTTATTCTGCCAATTTTTAATTTAAAATCCGAATTTTTACAATGGTTTATTAAAAAAAAATGCACATCAGATTTTCTTTAGGTCAAGAGAATAGCTTTCTTTCTTTCTTGTTTTTTTTTTCAAATACATCAAAAGAAAATAAAAAGGGGGAATCTATAAGTTGAAAGGGCAATGATACAACATGATAAAGATCCACTGAATCTAGAGAGCCATGGATATTCACAAGTCAAAACTACCAACTAGATTTACTTTAACTAGTTAAAAGCATATCCATAAGTTATTTAATCTTTGGATTATGTATAAACTATTGTTTAATGAAGGTGAAGACATCTCTGTCCGGTTTTGTTAATTGAATTTGTGAGGCTGCGAATAGTTCATGCTGTCTCCGGGCCAGTGGTAACGTAATAGATGATATAAAAGAACAATCACAAATATCCAGATTCTTGTGCTAAAAAAGTATTTTGTAACTTGAAGTATTCTATTGTATTCTTTTCAGTCTTAATTTTTGCCGACACAAAAAGCTTGAATACTTGCTAAAATCACCAGCCCTGTTCTCCTAATGACCAGCAACCTAAAATAAGATAAGCAAACACTAATATCATGTCACTGGAAGTGTTTAAGGAGATTTCGAACCCCTCTTAAGGCAGTAAGGCTGATGCAATCACGCAATAAGCATACTTCAGTACAAAACTATTACATTTTGCGGTCAAAGACCATCAACAAATAAGAATCCAGAGCTGGAATTGATCTTCATCACTTGAAATGACAAAGATATGACATTTCACGGGTCATCTAGACTATCCAGACAGTTTCAAAGGCACAAAATACCACCAGAACTAAGTCATTGAAGAGATTAAAAAATACGAAGATGGCAAAGGATCAGAATCATTTGATCACGCAATCTATTTACCAACACATTCTTTCTTGTTTAAAAGACAACTGATGCCATGAAAGATGTAAGCTATGGTTACTAATTAAATCAAAGGGTCACAAGCAAGCTAAGAACATGACCTCTCAGCATTGTTCTCGTCACTTGACTAAGACATCTATAACTTGTTTGCATCAATTATTTTATCAATAGCCTAATTACAACCGCAACTTGAATTAATTAAGCAAAGTCTTACCTATAATTATGTTTATTACTTGTTAGAATGAGACAGCGTCTTTGACTGTTTGGCAGTACACCTCAATGGATGCCCTTTCACAAGCAGAAGAATCTGATTAATGCAAGGTCTCAACAATACATGAACAGACAAGTTGCCGCATAGTTTTTAGTAAGAATAAATTATATAATAACAATACGAAAGAGACAACTGTAAACTGAATCAATAAATTAAATTACCCACAACATACCATCATAATTCTTGAACCTTCCCTTGCATTTGAAGAATCTTATTTTTGTATAAGAAAGATGCACAAAGTCCAAAGTGTTGATGCAGATTCAAGTCGCTGCTGTTTACACTTTCCTATCACTAAAATAAGAATTGCAAGTTACAGTGGTTGGTCAACTAACATGAATCATTTATGCTACATGCCGAGTGACAAAATGGGCATATGTATAGAAAACAAATAAATGAACGTAAAACCTCATAAGACACAATAAAACATCTACCTGCCATTTCCTGGAAAGCATTTTCCTCCGTTGGAATAACATTTGCCACTGCAATCTGCAAATCATTCCTGCTCTTGGCCCCAGGAGAGACTGAGTGAATTGCCAGTTTAATGTTCAACAATGCACTTGTTACCTTCATGCTTGTGGGTGTGACACCAATCAGAGTACTTCTTGATGTTTGGAAAGCAATCGATCAGTCAACTGTCAAAGTATATACATAAAACTGTACTTTGGCTGTGCCAAATGAATGTTACAAAGCTGTACAGGGACATCTTACAACCAGACTATAGAATAGAACATAAGAATTGTCAAATGCACGAACTAAGACAAACTTTCTCTGTCCTATGTCCTTAGACGCAAAAGAAGGAACCTGATGATACCAATATTAGTTTCCATAACTGACTAATGTTCACACTCTCTGGAATCACCATAAAGCACTATTCTAGATTCTGGATCCTTTGATTCATTAGTTCAGTGAAATTAGAGAGCTGACTTGTTAAATAGAAGAGTGATATTGTCATTTACAAGCAAAACTAAGACAAGGTATTACTAAGGTAGTCACTTTTCTTTTGATGCAAGTTGTCTTCCATATAAGAAAAGTCCAATAACAGTGAAAGCAGATAACAAAGTTGATGAATAGCAAGCTGCAAGCAGAGCTCCCCTTAATGACTGCATCCAAAAGTTTTCAAGTTTTAGTGAAAAATAATGGCCTCATAGAATAACCAGAAACAAGGTCACATAAGAATAAAACATTGTTTTCAAATACCTTTGCCAGTAACAAAGCATTGTCATTTGCATACTGCAATGAGCTCTCAGGACTGCTTTGGATGCCTTGAGCGAGTTCCCATGAAAGAATCCTACATTTCAATTTTCCAATATGTTTATATAAAGGAAGATAATTTTCTATCATGCCTAATAGTAACAAATGAATTTATAATAAAACCAGCAGCTGAAATAGGATATTTACCCAAACACAAATCCAATTGCTGCCCCAATGTAGGCTTTCTCTGGTGTTACTTCAACCTGAAGTTCTCCAAACTACAATTCAAAACAACAATACTTATTTATTTCAAGTGCTCCTTTTTGAGTTAATATCCCAACACATTACAAAAAGTTTCACCTACCTTGAACATCCTGGTTTCCTTCTTTGGTTGTTCATCAGTGGTTGTTGATATTGAACTTGTAGAGAGCAGCTTTCCAGCTGCAGTCATTGCTTTTGAAATCTGTAAACTGCTAGTTATGTTGTGTTTAAGATAGGAAAATTTTTTCCATGAACTTCTAGACATAATTAACAAGGTATAATGCACTGAACTGACATGATCACCCCCTTGTTGAGACAAAAGATGATGAAAAGGATCACTCCCGTATACTTAATGACTTTCAAAAGTTGATGCCTATGAGGAATGGAAGTTCAAAGTTATAGCAAGTCTTGTAATTTTAAAGCAGCACCAGGAGGAGAACAAGAGCAGCGTATATTTAATCGCTTACATTAATCATGAAGAATATGTAAGCCCTTCCGCCATATGCAACTATATTAGAAATTTGTTTAACTAATGCATACTCACTTTCAAAAACCTTTCAAATTAAGGCAGTATTGTAACATTTAGCATGCGTTTGGGGCAGCTGCACTGCTGCTCCCCACCTTTTGTTCTAGGGGAATATTCCCTAAAATATAGGGTGGGGAGCAGCTGCACTGTGGCAGTGCAGCTGCCCCAAACGCACCTTAATAGGTTCTGGATTTCGGGTGGATATTTTGCAGTTAAGTTGATTTGGGGTTTAGCAAAAGTCAGTAGAATATATGATTGTTTCTTTGGGCTGTACCAGAAAACCTAGACCACCATAGAAAGTTGAGAGAAAATTTAGGAGAACATTTTATGGCCCACTAGTGATGCCAATGATCCTCATTGAAAGTAAAAGTGCATGGGTATTGTACGATGTTTCCTCACTTCTCTTATTCTACCATTTTTTTTCTTTCGGGAGGTTTAGGCTGGGGGGAAGAATTGGTCTTCAATATACTCTTTTAGTTCACAAATTTGTAGGAGAGTTTTTCATTCCGATAAAAAGAAAGTAATAACAAGAAGAGCCGCCACTTCCAACTTATAGGTTATCAAGATACCTTTTGTAGTTCACCTTGACCATACTGACCCATTGCTTGGAATCTCCTTCCAGCAGATATCAGGCGCTTTCCAAATGCTAAACAGGATGGAAACAAGCTTTAGTACAAAGTCTTTACAATATGTCTAAGCATCAACTGCACATGCTCTTGTTCTTGCCTGATTTGGCGCTGTCTGTCAAAGAGCTCTCCAATGCAGGTAGCTTCTTCACTAAACTACAGGAAGTTGATGAATCGGCTTGTTCCCATGCTTGAGCAAGATTTAACAATAGTTCTCCCAACTCTTGACCGCACTGAAAAAATAAATTTAAATTAAAAAAAAAAAACTGAACAAAATGTTACAAAATTCACTCCACTTGATGGTTAAAGTTAATAGCCTAAGAAAATACTAAACTGAAATGGATCTAAAATAAAATATTATCATTTTCATCACATACCTTGCAATATCTTGAATTCACAGATACTAAGGGTGCGTTTGGGATTGAGGTAGGGCGGCTGTATCTTAAAAGTTACAACATTATAGTATTTGATAAATATTAGTTGTTATACCTTGAAAGTTATGCTGATAAGATTTTTCACTTATATAATGAAAAATCTATTATATATTTAATAATTTTCTCAAAATAATTATTTAAAATTTATATTTAATACACATTACTAACTTTTATTTCATAATTACAATTTTTTTTCCACAGCAGTTATAGTTTAAAAGTTACGGTGCCTCAATTCCAAATGCACCCTCAGAGAATCATAACAAAACAAAAATCATGATAATTACAATTGTTTGGGGGTAAATTTAGAAGGATATTTATGGGCAACTTGCAAGTTGACAGATGGCAAAGGAATAATACAGAAGAAGTTGATTGGTGGAGAAACTGACACCTCAACTACGTCACATGAGCCAATCAAGGATAAGTACAATCTTAGTAGAATTAGCTTATTAGAAGGTAAAAATGGAAAGAAACCAAGATATTTGGTGCCACTTGTGCTTCCTAAATGTTAGGACCAAGGAGAAAAAGTTCTTTGTTTTCTAGCCTAAGAACAAGGAATCAATAGGAAATCAAATCTACAAAAATGCCTAGTCAGCAGAGACACCTTGGCATCTTTACAACTACCTTCACATAGGCAGTAGAGCTGCCCAGTCAACAGGCACCACATGGGCAAGGGTCCAAATGATAATAACCATTTCTAGCTTGGCCAGTGAGCTCAATTCAGTAAAATATCTAAAATATCCTTAGTTAAAGAGGATCTAGCCAGTAGAGAGTAGAGGTGGCAAAAATATCCGTCCAGTCTGGACCCAAGTGATGTGGGCTAGGTAATAGGAATTTGGGCCAGTCATAGGTATTACTTGATAAACACGGAACCCGAATTTTATTAAAAAATATTATAAAATATATATTATTTTAAATATTTATATTTATTTAACCCATCTATTACATATATGTAAAGTTTTAAACATTTAAAGTTTATATTTTCATGTCCAATTTTATTGAAATAAATTTAAAAATTATAAAATTACAAAAAAATTAAAAAAGTATACATATATAATATTAAAAAAATTACAAAATCTGGGCACAAAAACCCAATTAAAAACCAGGCCCGGGTGCCTAAAAATTACATTCGGGCCGGGTCTAGGCATTGCGATACCTAGACCCGAACCCGGACCCGGATTTTGCCAACCCATATGGTAGAAAAAATAAAAATGCGCTTTGGGCTTAGAACCTATATATATTCATCAAAAAGGACACAAGAGGATCCCTTTTTTGGCTCTCTCTAGCTCTCATGAGACTTTTGAATTGTTTTATCTTCTTCTTCCATCATTTTTTAGGGTTCTTCAATTTTTAAGAACTCCATGGAAGATCTTGACCACCTCACCTTCCAAAGAAGCTTCTCCCTTACTCTTCTCTTAGAAAACTTTCTTATCTCCACTAAACTCATATTTCCTCTCATGTCATCATTCACCGTTAACAACTTTCAATAAGGTTTTGTTCATATTGCACAGAAAATCATGTAATACGTCATTTATATATTAGATTGGAGACAAGATGCTCCAATGAATGTAGACCAAAGGACCATACCAAGTAAAATCTTGTGTGTTTTATTATGATAATTTTGCTAGCCCAGATTGTATTTCAAATATGAGCTCACCTTAGTTACCTCAACTACGTTGAGTATTCCATTAACTCATTTGAGCTACTCTTTAGTTTAACTCAGCTCTCCATATCAACTCTCTAAATTAACTCCCACAAGCTCCATTGAACTCTCCATATTATTCCCCATATGATCACCTCATCTCATCTCCCAAATCACCTCAACAATAACATCTACCCTAAAACATTAGAAAAATACACCTACATTCTTATTAGCTACATCTCTTCCTAAATATAAATTTATTTGTTTCAATCAAATTTGAGCTAGATCCCATGAGAACCACCCAATTAGTTCAAATAGGATGATAGTGAAAATTCAGTGAAAACCATTATAGTAAAATTAATCAATAAACAAATAGGATCAATAGTTCTACATTTGCTATAAAACCTCAATTAAACATTAACCAGTAAAGAAAACAACTAACCTCATTGACGACCAGCCCATTTGAAAGATCAAAAGCGGCGTCGTTTAGCTACACACCACCAATACAAACAAAAATAAATACCATCTGAATTTTCATAAAAAATATTAGCCCTAAACACCGTATAAACGAACAGACTCACATCAAGCCGAAGATCACGCGGCAGCTGTGCTAAGTAATCTGATGGAAGATCAAAGGAATCCTGCACAACAGCCGCATAAAAGAATTTGAAAAAAAAATCATCGCAAGGAACCAAATACAAGACCATACATAATTACACGTTAATCAATGCTTACAGCGAGCTCTTGAAGGAGGGTTTGCGAGTCGGGTTGAAGGGACTTGGGGGAGTCTGATTCAGTGAGAGCGAACAAGACAGTGAGAGGTTTTGAGCCTGAGAGAAAGGGTTTTGCGGAGACTTTGAGAGGAGGGATATAATTAGTATTTTGAAGAAAAAGAAGGGTATTATGGAAAGTGGAGGATAGAGAGTTGAGAGGATGCAGTTGCAGGAAAAGAAGAGAAGAAGCCATTGATATTTCCTTTGCAGTTTTGGACGTTAACTGAACTCCATATGATTTTGAATTTCGATACGATCAAAATTAACGACAATAGGAAAAAAAAGTGGGGCTACAAAATGACCCCACAAGGAAATGTTTTGGATAAGGTGCATATTTGGAGCCGCATGATTGTACTTCCCGCCTGGTGATTTCACTCTGTAATATGTATTTTTAATTCAAATTTATAAAAAGAAATTTGTCCTCTCATTGAATTTCATTTTTCAATTAAACAGCATGACTGGCAATGAAGCACTTCCCCTACACTGTGTGCTGAGTTCGACTCTAATCCAGTCTTTTGACCAAGGGAACCAAATGGCACTCACAAATCTGTTGCAGAATTTGAAAAAGCATATTCTGCAAGGGATACTTTCAATTTAACTGTTTTAACGATTCTATAAAAATGTGACTTTGGAAAACGAAGAAGATAGGGACCGCCTTATTAGCTATTGCCGCTAATTTCTTCACAATTTGACTCTAAAAGTTATTACATGTGATATAACCATACGGATTATAACTATATTTAACACAGCACAGCATATCTGAATACAAGCTCTCAAGGCATCAATATAGAGGCTCGCAGGAGAGCTCGATTTGATCAGGTTGGGTTGGGTGAAAAACCTTTTGTTCGAGTAGCAAAACTTTGCATCTACTCGCAGAGATGTATAGTCGCTTCAAAAGTTCAGAAAATCGGCAGAATAAGTTTGATTATTGCATAAGAATTTTCATTTCTTCAGTTATATGACAAGAAAAGCTGTAAATGTTGAAAAGTTCACCTCCATGTAGCAAACAAACGATCTAATATGTTGAACAATCTAGAACACCTGTATGAAAAATTTTATGGTGGGCACACTTGAAGCCCCTGCACACTAAAAAATTGAAAAAAAAAAAAAGGATCTTCTCGCATACCTTGTAAAAGTACAGACTCAATTCAACACAAGAACTATAGTTCTCTGGCTAACAATAAATTTTTACAGTACACTTTCTCCAACCAATCTATGAAATCACATTTAAGATTATTCTACCACAAGATCAATTTCACTGTGTCAACTCCCCACTTTGGCAACCTTTCTTTGCTCGATTTGGCCGGTTAATGGGCACTGCATCTCGGTCCAACTTATAGGAACCATGGTTCCACCTACGACAGACGACATTACATCATTGATAAGTCCATGCGGTATTCATATTTAAGTAAATTATTCAGAAAAAGCAGGTTCATGCACATGCTTGACGAAAAGTAAAGACTACAATAAGCTGTATTGATGAATTCTTTGCTCCTTTTTTTTTCTTTTGGAGAAAGCATTCTTTGCTACTTGCTTAAATATCGGCCAAGTTTTGTTTTTTTTGGGTTTTTATTGGAATTTTATTGATCAATGAATAATTCAATTAAGCCAAGTAATAGTTAATTCTTTGTTGGCACGTGTGCCTACCGTTTAATAACTGTAACTTGTTTGCTATATTTGAAGCTTGCTGCATAAAACAGAAAGGTATGGACTCGGCAACTAGAAGCTAAAGCTACTTCAAATGAGTTTATTTTCATTACCGACTTCAAATTTTGTTTTAATTAACAAAATAGGGAGAGGAAAGTAAACCAATCAAAGCTCAGGTCATCAGGTGTACCAAAGTTGATACCAAATGTTTCAGACACAAATATTTGTAACAAGAAATCAAATGAAATAGAAAAATTAGATGATAAATGGGGTTAATCCAAGGAAATCTAGACCTCTCAATTAAGTATTGGTTATTTGAGAAACTAATACACTCCTAAATACAACTCAAGTTGCAGTAAAATTATAATTGTTCCACCCTTTGATCCATAGCCAACCTCTTATTCCACTTTGGTACAACTAAGCTTTGATCTGTCGGCATGCCTATTTTGTAAATTAAAAGACAAAATCTAAAGTGGTAACAAGAATAAGCTCATTTGAGCAAGCTTTAACCTCCAGTTACTGCAAAGAAGTCTTTAGCCAAGACCGTGCTCTTTTCTTTTATTCAACCAACTTTAAATAAAGCATACAAGTTACATTTTGTTACTAAATGGTAGCCATATCTGCCAACAGAGAATAGCAAAGAATCCTGAAAGTATCTCCAAAAAGCTTATCTAATTTTACTTTTCAAATACTTATGTACTTATGTGGTAAATAGAACAGTGAAAAAATAAGTTTTCTACCAAAAGATTCTTCAAATGAAAACTAGTTTATTTATTTTAATCAAATTATTCCCTCCCCAAATTTAACTAGCCTCTATTTTTTCAATAATGTAGTTATAGTACTTCTCTCTATTCAATAATGATGACACAAAAAATAATATAATATTATTTGAAGGGAGGGAGTCACTGTTCAATATTAAAAAGAGAGAAGGATAATCTTATTTGAACAGCCTTTTGGAACCCTTATTGTTGATGTGGGTCTTCAAATGAGAAGTAAAATCTCATTTGAGGAGCCTTTTGGAGATGCTCTAACAACTCAACAACCACTAACTAGCTTAATTGACTTATCCAACTATCAATAAAATTAATTAAAAATAGGTACTTGGCCAATAATGAAACACACAACATTCTTCCATAAAGTAATGCCAGATTATTTCTCTGTAGGTTACAGGTAATTTTGAAGTGCTTAATTCTCTTGTACATACCAATGAATCTCAACCATCTAAACGTAAGCAACAAATAACCAGGCCCATGAAACTAGGTTCCGAGGTAGAGTTAAGTAAATACGTAAACATACATTGTATAAATAACACATGTTTGGTGCAGTACTTTAGGTCACGAATGGATGCTAGTACTTATATGGTATTCACCTAATTTACAATTTGAAAATTGTGCAATCTTCATCAAAACACATCAATATT
Source organism: Luvunga scandens (assembly GCA_030449905.1). NCBI lineage: Eukaryota > Viridiplantae > Streptophyta > Magnoliopsida > Sapindales > Rutaceae > Luvunga > Luvunga scandens. The sequence goes on along the minus strand of JASUUG010000382.1, from coordinate 3,648,398 downwards.
GTGTTTTCAAAAAAAATAAAATTGTAAAAGGAGTTGAAGGTACATTCTCAGTTCAACCATAACTATTATGTGTCAGCTAGCTCATGTTTAATGAGTCTGATAAACATTATAGTCTTTTTATCAGTTTCTACCTTGCTCCAGAATATATATGTGTGTGTGTGCGTGTGTGTGCGTGTGTGTGTGCGTGTGTGTGGGTGTGTGTGTGCGTGTGTGTGGGTGTGTGTGTGTGTGTGGGTGTGGGTGTGTGTGGGTGTGCGTTAGAGGTAAACAATATAACACGGTTAAACTGAAAAAACTGATTGCTTAGATGGTCACAATATACAATTACTATAATTCAGAAGAGAAAGAAACATGTCAAAATTACTCAGGAAACTTTAAACAAAGTTATAAATGAAATGATATTGCTTGCTACTGGCAAAACACAGTAAATCCAGAAAGAATAAAACAATAATGTTCAGATTGTGTTTTGAAATGCAATAAACAAGCTTACCAGCTGTACTCTCTGCCGACACAACACCCAGATCATTTTTGGCAGTGGAAAGAAAATATGCCCGTGCATCTCCAAGGGACAGCTTATTGAAGGGATCACATTAAGGGCTGCTCTTTTGCCCAAGAAATAAGCAATGCTAATTACAAATGTGAAGTCCAATGAAGTGATACAGAATATGATTCTCAAAAAATAACCATCTACACAGTTAATCTTACTTCCAGCCATTATTCTTCAATCATAATAATATTGAAGCCATTCCATATCATATTAATCTGAGTCGTTTTAACGACATTCAAGCAAGATAGAAACCATTACCATGATTTTGAGCAGAAATACCACAGGTTAAATGTAAATTTAGTTCATTCTTCCACTTCAATCGTAACCACTAATTTGAACAAACATCTAATTATTAAGTAAATCAGTATAAGAAAGTTTCTCCGCCATTCAAACTACAAGAAATGAAAAAAATAAAAAATAAAACTGTGCAAGATATCAATTTTTATTGTGGATCTGCTTCTAAAATGCCAATAACTAGGCGTTTCTATTAGATGATATTAGTAATTTCACACTCACAAGAGCAGAGGAATTAAAGCATAAAAAGGATACAACCAAAGCTCTGACAATGTCCCCAGGCCTAAATGACAAGTGCATATCCACTTTGTCAATCTCAGTTGCTCTAACATCTTGCTGCCTGTTAAATAACAGCTTATCCTTAAGCTTAATCCGTACCAAATTCAATTCAAATGATACAAATTTATTAAGCATGTGAGCCATTATTGAAGGTAATTGATGTCAGTCTGAAGATCTCCATATTGTGGATTATGATATACTTCATACACTAAGCACTTCCCAATATGTAAAGCAAAACATGAAGTGTTCATATGACAGTAAGGAACACTTGCCCAAAATGATAATCGAGAATAGTTTACCATACATTGGGCACCTGATTCTATGCTGTCAAAACAATTAAGCTACTATAGGGAGCAAGCATGGAGACTGCTATTTATACTAATCTAATAAAGGCTATAATTAACCTGCATTTTGCAACTTACTAAATATCCACATAATAGATGCATCAATAATTCAATATAGAAGATAAAAAACCTGATTATGCCCGAAAATTTCTCTCTCACAGACTTGGCACCAACACACATAATATCAGCGGAAGCCATCCTGGTCATCACTTTCGTAACCTGTAGTGATCATGTAAAACACCAGCTGTTCTTGACAAATCTTCAACATAACGTAACTAAATAATGGGGTTAATAACAGTGAAGAGTGATAGTGATTAGGATACAGCCGATTTTTTAATACAAAGACAAAACCTACCAATCAAATCTTTCCCCACCAGGACATTTAGAGCTTGAATTTAAATGTGATATCTTTAAAGGGTAAAACTATGTTTCAGTTATACATTAAATAAGAAGTTCAATTGACAAGAGCATGTAACATTGATACAACAGAACAACCGAGACAAAACCCTGAAGAAGGGTTAATGGATCCACACAAAAACCACAGGAAAGAAAGAATTTGAAATTTTGATCTTCCTTTTTGAATCAATAACATTCAGTAAATGTACCAAACTTACTCGGGCAATGACAACAGAACCAGGCTCTGGAACAGGGCCATGGGACTTGTGACCTGTTACTTCCACAGTTGGTCTCTGCGAATGATCATGAAGAGATCAGTCAATCAAAAAAGGAACAATAAGCACAGAGAATAGAGAAGAACATAAGCTCAAAATTTAAAAACGCTGAAATGGGGGACCGTGAAAAGCAATCAAACACAGTGGCTACACTGTGGCATTAAATTCAAAACATTCCCCCCTGATCATTTGGTACAGATTTTTAGTTGGAAATGAATTGGCTAAATTACCACTTTTCAAACCCTAATTTTTATGGAGATCTTGCAAGGAAAGAGACGAAAGAAAGGAATAGCATTGAATTGCTCAGGCAGTTCTTTTCTTTTTTATACATTTTATACTATTTTATTTCTGGTTTCTCACTCTTAAGCAGATCAAAATAAAGGTGGTGTGTAAACCTACATTTCTCACAAGCCCTTTGAGAAAAATCAAAAATACCAAGCCCTGTAAATCTTGACCATCTTCTGGTTTCCTCAGAATATGGAGGAAATGAATAAGCAACACAGCTGAGTCTTTTGTTTGTGTTCTTTCTCTTTGCTTTACATAAGTGGAAAGCAGCCGCACTAAACAACTATATTGGAATTTCCCATAAAGACTTCAAAAACCATATATACCACGTCTTTCGGATATCAAAAGCACTTGTTCTTAATCCACATTCAATATAAATGTTCAATATACATTGAAACCTCCCCAACTTGCCACTTTTCACCAAACATTCTACGGACAACACAAGATTCCACAATTGTGGCCGAGTCCATCTGCCTTCTAGAAAGTTCCCAAATAGCTAATCATAGAAAGCAATTAGAGCAAGAGTAGCAAAACAACCAATTACCCAAAATATTGGCCAAGATTCAAGCTATAAGCATGGCTACAACGTACAAAACTGTGTATATCAAAGCCACAAACAACCCCAGTAGTCTGCACCAAAACCCTAAAAACCCTAGAATAAACCCATAAGGACAAATATGTAACTTTTTTAAAAAAATCTTATTAAGGTAATGCTAAACCCTTAAAACCCTAAATTAAATTAAGATAAATGAATAAACGAATGGGAAAAAACAAGAAGAAAGTGACCTCGTCGGGGGAGTCGGGAGGAGGGGATAGAGTGCGGAGGAGACCAGTGAGAGAAGCGTAGACGAGACCGTTGTGTTTGGCCACGTAAGCTCCCTTCCCTGCTTTCACTTCTGTTGCCTTCCCCAACACCTCTCCTGGTGTTACCAATACCATCTCCTCTTCTTTTACTACCATCTTTTCTCTCTTCTTTCTGTTTTTCCTCTGTTTCTACTTTTCTTTTTCAAACAAACAAGAAACAACTACAAACTAGCAGTTGGTCTGTTCCGTACCGCGGCGTGTTTCCGCTAAATTTCTTAATAAATCTTAATTATTTTTTAAATTTATTAAATTAAAGATAGATTTACATTTTGGCCTCTTAAAAAATGGGGATTTACTTTACCTCTTAGGGTATATTTGGTGTACCGCATTGTAATGGAATGTACTGTATTGTAATGTAACATATTGTATTAAAATGTATTAAATTGTATATTAACCTAAGATTGGTACAAGTATAGAATGGATTATGTATTTTGATATTTTATAGTATTACATTATATTAAATTATAATCTTTTAAATTTAATAATAGAAAATAAATTAATCATCGGTAGCCACCATTGGCTGCCACCAAAAACTTTTAAATATTATTGGTTTGAGTAATATTTAGTATCATTAGAATTATCTTAGCAACCTCTACATGAAATACGAAATAACTAATTGAAATGCGAAATAACTAAAAATGGAGCTATCGTTCGCTCGCTGTAGATTTACAGTTAAAATTTTAAAATCTAAATCTTTTACTGTATATTTACGGCAAATAAAAGTTTCATTATCGGAGATATTGACATGACTGTGTAGAGCTTGTGACAAGAATTCTATTGGTACTAATATTAATGTCAAAAGGTATTGGAAACTGACAATTGGCAATGGTGATCAAGTCATTGGCTATAATTGAAATATTTATATTTAATAAATAATAAAAGCAAATGAAAGAATTGAATTAAAAATAAAAGTAAAAAATATAGCAAGACCCGTCATACCCCCCGCGCACCAAGCAAACCCTCAAGTCTTTAACAAATTTCTAATACCTTATTTACTTAGAAAAATGATATGTAGCCCACTCCAAAGCAAATTTTTATGATAATTTTATCATTAATTCAAACTTCACTTTTATTTTGCTCAGGTTTAGGCAGGATTGAAATGCGCATCCTATCATTACTCATTTAGTTAGGGAAGCATGATCCAATCAAAATGCATCATTCATAATCATAGATCCAATCAAAATGCAGTATTCATAGCCATAGTAGTACAATTAACTTATTGCATTAATGAAGAAAGATAATTACCCTGTTTATTTGGGTAATGAAAAGACAACATATATGTATATAGCTCATGCCCTTGGCATGGATTTCATGATGCACACTTTATTGAATAGCAAAGGGGGCACACATTCTCTTTAATGAAAAGAGACTAAGAAACTAGTTAGGGGACACGATGATAATTACTTGTACTATTGAAATACACTTCATAATTAAGCAGGTAAATTTCATGATCAACATCATCACTCGGAGTAAACTCTGCTTCCCCCGACCAAAACTCGCATCCAGTGCCATTTTCAAAGAAGGATCTATAGGCACTACAAGAGCAATTGTTCCAGCATTTCGCACGACAATCACTGAGAGCCAAGCCTGCTTGATCATCTATCTGATAACTAGTGGAACTGAGATTCATGTACCCTTTCTTCGGCGCGAAGAATTCTGAGCCATTCCTACAGTTTGAAGGCTTTTCGCTTAGGCAAACACCTGTCCAAGTAGCACATGGGCTAGTAGTTTCCCATATCCATCCACCTTTACCACCGGGCGTATCCCGTGTGAACTGCTCAATTTGGCCTAAATCGTTCAGCAACCACCTTGACAGAATAAAATTGCTCGTTTTAGAATAAGAGAAGTATCTTTCATTCTCATTTGTCACAAACCTGAATCGGTACGCATCAAGTTGCTTTGTAAATATCCCCTCTGTTAGCTCAGGTGTTAATTCAAATTTCCCATTTTTCCACTCCCCACTTCTCCAGTAAACCTCCCCTCGCCGCCAAACCATCAATTCGCGAGATCCGTTCGGGTTCAGGCCAAATCTGAAGGCTCCTGGAGAAGGCAGTTGCTCACTTAACCATGAAGTAAGATACCACTCATGTCCAGTCTTCAGGTTAATGCCTAGTTTCATTTCAGGCAGTAACATGTTTGATGGATAATCAAAACTCTGCCACAAAATTGGCCCTGCTATTCCATCGGCACCAATCTGTCTAACAACAAGGTTTCCGGAATCTAGCAGTGTGGCTGTGATATTAGTCTCCGAATTACCCTTCTTTGCTCGGTTAGAACTTACAGCTATCCGTGAGCCTCCTTTGTACGCAATCTTTAAAATTCCATCAGTGTCCATTCTTAGAACACCGGAGGAGTCAGGAACTGGGTTGTTTGGATTGGCTACCCAGAGAGGATACAATGGAATTTCGTTAAACCATATGCCGATGTAACGAGGAGCAATGACTCCAATGTCGACTGACTTGGAGCCAGGGCTGAAGAATCCTAGCTTGAACACTCCTTCGGCTGAAACGAGCTCGTCCCAGTCGTGCAGCTGTTGGCCGCCTTGTTTCAGTGTATCCGTTTCTGCTTGAGAAAGAGAGTGAGGCCATAGTAAAATGCTAGGCACAACGAGAAAAAGAAGGCTAACCCAAGTCATTTTAGCCAAATGAGAGTGTGATTCTTTACTCTTGTAGCTAGAAGCTCTTATTGTGACATTCCATCCTTGTGACTTCTTAATTTATAGATTTCTTTAAGGTTTTGCTGATTGGTAGTCTGACAAGAAATGTCTTTGAAAAATCTTGGTCATAGGAGAGCATTGTCCCACAAAGTAAAGATTTTTCAGTGCTGCATTTAATGGTCTTGAAGACTTTGATCTATCAATTCGCTTTTGGTTTACTTGGAAAAGTCAACAGAAATAGGCCTCCAATGATGAACTTGGAACTTTGAAAGGCAGCTCAGACTAGTCTATTGTTATTTGCATAAATAACCAATGATTTGAATAGTAAAATAAAATGGTAAGGAACTCCAATACAGAGGGATAGTCAACTTGTACCACATGTAAGATCCATAGTACTAATATATGTAATAGTTATTGCAGAATCTACATGCCATGAAAGATTACATTCGGATTGTTGAAATGTTTGATCAATATTTTCCAAATTCTAACGGTAGGTATTTCTTACTGAGTAGAACCATCCTTAAAATTGTAAAGAGATCTAATCTTAATCAAAGTGCTTATAAATTCACAGCCAAATCTTAACTTAGATATTGGATCTTAACATTGTAAATAATTCTACTTAACAAATGATTAAGAGATACACGCACATACAGCTAGCGACTCCGAATTTGTCAGTTATTCTGATTCACACAAGTCACTTCACGCAACTCTATAAATCAAGTAATCAACTTTTGACATATACATGAATGGTCTCGTGGGGTGGTCCAGTTCTTTTGAAAATTCTTAGGGGCGGGGCTTGCTAGTCATGCCACAAGGTTTGATGAAAGCCGAGTCATGCCGCAAGGTTTGATGACTTGATGCATTTGAAGCATCGTGGCCCTACAAATCATTAATTACTTTTTAATTTAATGTCTCCCTAGGTCCAAGATGAGCCCCACGCACATGCATAACATATATCGAGCGGCCACAGCCCCCACAGTGGAAGCACAAGGAGCCAAGTGTAAATCTAGGCAAAAATCGATTGTGTGATTCTACAATGTCACCACAATAATGTCTTCGATGCGCTCGTTAAAATTGGATTTTTACATCGCAACTAGCATGAGATCTTATGAGCAATTCATCTTATGTTCACGTGCAGAGTACTTACTATTTAAAACAAATGAGTTTCAGAAGTACAAACTAGTTAGTGGAAATACCCTCCGGACACCTCCTCTTTGCACCATTTCAAAACGATCAAACCCATCATGCATGGCATCCTAGCTGCCCTACAAAATCCAGAAATTACAGCATTATAGAGGTACAAAGTTTGGCATAAAGTATTCAAACTCTCCTTTTAGTGAGAAATGATTTATAAGGTAACACCCGCATAGACAACTTCACCAGGATCTACACCCGCGTGCATTCAACATCATCTTGAACATAACATATCTTTAACATCCAAGGGCAAATCTAGGTTCTCCAACCTGCAGTATCCTGTTGCCGTTATCAAATAAGTTTCATAGAGTTGAAGTAAAAACCCAAAGTAAGGTATGCATTCAAGCAAAGGAAAGCTTCCTCATATTCTCCTCTCCATTGCACATGGTGCGGATAAAAATAGCAAATGCCACGTTAGCTAGACTTTTCTTCCCAGTTATTCCGAATAGCAGTTTGAGAGAGAGAGAGAGAGAGGATTAATATCACATCCATTCTTTGCAAATACCCACAATGACATTAGACCAAGCTGAAGCCTCCACCCCCTTACTAGGGCGACAAACTGCTTGTGCAGAGCGGCAATCAAAACTTTATAACAGTAGTGCACATTTGGAGCCAAACTGCTAAACCATGGCATTCTAAAACATCAAAGCAGAACATACTTTCCCTTCACTGCAATAAATAACAATGACTGATCATAATGTGATGAGTCACCACATTTGGCTGCAAACCCCAGCAGGTCACTTGCTTTTATAGCACCCTCCCTTTATCAAACAAACCCATCTCTAAGAAAATGGCTGAAAAAAAAATGCAGTTCCAAATATATTCCATCTTTAACTAGGGTGACTATTATTAAGTCCAAACTCTCTTTTCTTGTTGAAAGAAATTGTAAGAGTTATCGTGTAACTATCCACATAAATCTGCCCACAAATAGCATGTTACAGAACTTCAATTGCAACAACGTGAGATCTCAAAAATCCTCTATTTGAAAGATTTATGAATTTGTAAATATACTTGATAATGTTCTTGCTTCTAACAAACTATAATAAGTGTGTAATCTTTGAACACCATCCGAGCACAGACAACCAAGTCGAACTTACCAAGAAAAGACATAAATATTGGCATAAGTTCCAGTAATTATGTTTTACTGAAATATAGACTAAGCGAAATCATTGTTTTAACTTTGAATCATCAACAAAAATCCTGTTCCCTATGCAATCTTCATGTCAATAAAAAAGACTCAACAAGCAAGAGTGAAGCTTTCATCTCTGTATCATTTCCAAAAAGATACTTTGACAAGTTTCTACTAAGATAAAGAATAAAGCTTCTTATATGATCAACCTGTCACTATGAATCTGTTGGTGAAATTATATTGAAAATTAACAGTTGCCAATTTTCCATGAATGAATTTTTAATAAATAAAATTAAAAAAATTCATTGTTGCCAATTTCCCATCAAAGAGGAGATTACTTTTTCAAAACTTCGTTTTTTTCGTTAGAAAAAAGAACTCGAATTTTCGTTATCAAACGTCTATCAATCCAAATAAAATTAAAAAAAAAAAAAAAAACAGAAACAGTTTATCAAGCAAAATATTCAAAAACCAATTTCAAAACAGCTTTTCGATCGGGACAAGTAATCTCTAAGCTAAGAGAGCAAATTCACAAAAGTATTCGTTTAAGTAAACAAAAGATTCCCAAAAGAAAAATTACTTCACACTGTATCCAATTTCCCATCAAAGAGGATATTAATTTTTGAAAAATTAACAAAAATATGATGCAAAAACTAGAAACCATCAAATTCTAAAAGCAAGATTCTTTGTTTCCCTTTTGCAAGAATCAAATTAAAACAACAAAAGCAAGAATCAAAACCCCAAATTGTCAGAAACAGAACAAACAGACGAGGAAATATGGAGACTTGGGTTTAGGGGTTGGGGGAATTACGTGAGATATACCCCATTACCCCCAAAACACCCAAAATATGCCTTCAATTATTAAACCCTTTAATCTTACACATATATACTTAAAAAATCGATGAAAGTATAAAATTTTCCTCAATTAAGTTGGGTAAAAAGTCGAGTACCAATTAAATCCCATAAATAATTCTCAACTTCCTTCATGTAAATTGGGTAATGAGTCAAGGATATTTAACTCAATTAAACCATGATGATTAAGTCCCCTGAAAAAATTTTGAACTTTTTTAATCAAGATGGATAACGAGTTGAATATACATAACCTCAATTTAATTACGACCAATTAAGTCTCCTAAAAAATTCTTGACTTCTTTAATGAAGTTGGGTAATGAGTTGAGTATTCGACTTCAATTGAACAACAACCAATTAAGTTGCTTGAAAAATTATGAACTTCTTTCATGGAAGTTGGGTAATGAGTTGAGTATATTGAACCTCAATTGAACCACGACCAATTAAGTGGAGTATCTAATCTAGTAAAAACTCAAGTGAGGTGAGTAAGTTGGGATGTAAGTTAGGTAGGAAGTTGAGAAACATGTCGGGTAATAGTAAGCCTCATAATAAAGTATAAGTTAGGCAATTAGTCGAGTAATATAAAATAATTTGAGTAATTATTCGAACAAGTTTCTAAACAAGTCAAGTAAGTTTATGAATAAATTGAGTATAAGTCGAGTAAGTCTATTCTATAAGTCAAGTATTAATCTTATGGTGTGTTTACTTTTTGGATTGGGGAATCAGAATCCGAAATCGGAATGATTGATGGCGTTTACTTTGCAAAAATGGAGCAGGAATAGGAATCAGAATCGTGGAGCCCACCACTATTTAGGAATGAGGAATGAGAGATTGATTCCCATGGGGGAGGTGGGAATCAATCTCTCATTCCCTGGAATTTCCATTTTGCCCCTCTCTAAAATTAAAAATACCCAATTTGTCCTCATTTGTACTTAATTAATATTATTATAATTAATTAATTAGTATATTATAATTAATTAATATATTGATACATTATTATCAATAATTATAATTTTTGAATAAATAATCACAATAATTAATATATTATTATTATAATTAATATAATATTATTATAATTAATATAATATTATTATAGTTAATTAATTAATATAATTATTATAACTAATTATTATATTAATACATTATTAACAATAATATGTTAATAATTTTAGTTTTTTAATAAATAATCACAATAATTAATATGTTATTATTATTATTATAATTAATTAATTTATTATTATAATAATATTATAATTAATTCATATATTATCATCAATTAATTAATATAATTATTATAACTAATTATTATATAAATACTTTATTAACAATAATATGTTAATAATTTTAGTTTTTTAATAAATAATCACAATAATTAATATATTACTATTATTGTAATTAATTCATTTATTATTAATAATATATTAATATAAAAATTACCATTAATTATTATATTAATACATTATTAACAATAATATGTTAATAATTTTAGTTTTTGAATAAATAATCACAATAATTAATATATTTTTATTATTATAATTAATTAATTAATATACTATTATAATAATTATTAATACAATTGTTAATTAATTAATATAATTATTACTACTAGTTATTATATTAATACATTATTAATGATAACTAGTAATAATTATAGATTTTGACTAACTAATCACAATAATTAATATGTTATTATTATACTTAATTAATTTACTATTATAATAATTATTAATATAATTATTATAATATAATTCGTATATTATCATCAATTAATTCATATAATTATTACTATTAATTAATATATAAATATATTATTAACAATAATATATTAATAATTATAGTTTTTGATTAAATAATCACAATAATTAATATATTAATATTATTATAATTAATTAATTCATTTATTATTAATAATAAATAATTAATATAAAAATTACTATTAATTATTATATTAATACATTATTAACAATAATATGTTAATAATTTTAGTTTTTGAATAAATAATCACAATAATTAATAATATAATTATTATACTTAATTAGTATATTATTATAATTAATTAATTAATTTTACAATTAATTAATATATCAATATATTATTGACAATAATTAATAATAATAAAATTTTTTGAATAAATAATCACTATAATTAAAATATAAAATAATGATTATGAAAATAATTCATTAAGTACTTTTTGGTAATTTATTACAATTAATTCATTCCGATTCCGATTCCATGACAAAGTAAACACATTAATGGCAATCCAGCTCATTCCGATTTCGATTCCTATAGCTCAAGTAAACAACTTATTTTGATTCCCATTCTTTATTCCCATTCCAGCACATTCCCATTCTTGCCCATTCCGATTCCAGCTCATTCCGATTCCAGTTTAGTAAACGCACCATTAAGTCTTTGGAACATATATAATTTTATGTCATAGGAGCCAAGTAATTTTTTGAACAAGTGGAGCAATATTTTGATGAAGTCACATAAAAGCTGAGTAAGTCTTTACTTGACTTCCTACTCAACTAAATACTAGACTTAATCACCTTTCTTACTTCACTTCTTGCTTGATTAAATAGTCGACTTACTTAACTTCATATTTGACTTGTTCTTGGAATCATTTTTCAATCAACCAAAGTTAAATTCAATATTTTGGTCTTAAATCATTACATTTTATGCAATAATGTGTGTGTACAAGCACTAAAATGAATAATAAACTATTACAAACTCATAAATGATTAGCAAAAATACTTGTAATGAAATCAAATCAAACCCTAAGCATACAAAATATTTATATTTTAAATATGCCTTATCCACCACTTGACAATGAACCTATTTTTAGATTTTTTTGAAGATTTTATGTTTATAAAAAAAAACCTTTTTGTTGGAGGTAAGAAATGAAATAATAAGAGGGGAGAAAACCATGAGAGAGGAAGAATGGCAAGGTGTAAGAAAAGGGTTTGAAATTGTGAGGTGAGTAAATGTAGATAGATGGTTTTTCTAGGGCATTTTTGACTTTTCCCTCCTTCTTAGGGCATATATATGTAATTGGGTATAAATTTAGTGTTTAGGGGTGAATGAGGTATATTTAAATAAAAAAAACCCTTCAGGTTTCATAAGAAATAATAATAAAAAAAATGGAATTAGGAAATCTAGTAGCTATGCACAAATTTGTTTATATACTTAATTTTTGTTGTGGAAAGCACACAACCATGTATTTAAGGAGCATAACATAAATGCTTGTATCATATAAATTAACTTAGTGTGAAAAAATACGTGACCTTTTTTTTCATTAAAAATACATGTTTTTTTATAAATTTTCTCTTTTATCATTAAAATCATGTTCAATGGGTAAACGAGAAAAAAGAATTCAAATTATGCTAAGTAAATTAAGGGATACTTTGGTTGTTAGCTGTAAAAATAATTAGTTAAGGAGAAATCATAAAAAGTTTGATAAATTTTATTTTTAAAATACGGTGAGTTTTAAAACAATTGTACATGTTTAGTAGATTTTATTGTTAAACTACTATAAGAAAGTAAATGACTAAGTTAAATCTAATGGTAAATAAAATTTATTTACATATTTATAAATATGTATATAAAATATTTTTTTTGGTATATCTAATAATTGATAACTAAAATAAATATTTTACTATTATGAAATTTTTTAACTAAATATAATTGGTAATAATAATAATCTATTTAAATTTAATAATTTTATTTTTTAGTCGAGAAGAATAATTTTATTTCTGTACGATGCGTGGATTTATAACAATGTATATTATCAACCAGAATATAATAAAAAAACTCAACAACAATCTCAACTTAACATTGAATCCACTGCCACGTGTACTTTAAAATGGTGATGACACAATTGAGATGATAGGTGATTATGGAGGCTTTTGTTCAATAATTAATGGACGACAGTGTAATACTATCAATAATTATGCACCCTCATTTTTTCTCCTTCAACATTTTTACTAAAAAACGGAAAATTTGGTGGCTTGATCATTTGTCTCACAATTTGAGAATTAAGCAAAAAATACTTACCCAATCCCACAATCCATTAGAAGCCAACATTAAGAACCTTTATATCTGAAATGAACTGAAGGACATTTGTATCAAGCTCAGCTATCATCAGATCTTTCAAAGAAACGTGTCCCATACTTCTAGAAACAAAATCACCATTGTTTAAAGCGCATCCTATACTTCTAGAGACAAAATCACCATTGTTTAAAAACTTACCTCTCGTTGGGGTTTTTTATTTAAATATCCTAAATTTGCGCCTAAATACCAAATTTATACCCTATTACATACATATATCTCATAAAGATAGGAAATGTCAAAAATACCCTTAAAAAATCATAAATCCTCACATTATTCTTCATTTCATGGCTTCTTTCGGGCTTTCTCTCAATGCTCTTTTCTTCTGCATTTCTCTAAACACCATTTTCCCTCTTTAACAGTTTCTTTTCCTCTTACCATTTGATTTATTACCTCTAATACAAGGGTTTTAAACTATGAAAAAGGTGCATTATCAGGTGTAGATAAGGTATGTTTGAAATGTATCATATTTATATGCTAGGGTTTTATTTGATTTCATTATAAGTATAGTTTCTAATGGTTTATCAATTTTAGTAGTACATTATTCATTTTTGTGCTTGCCCACAGATTATTGCATAGAATGTAGGGATTTAAGACTCTATTTAAGTTATGGGTGATTGAAGAATCAATCCAGGAAGAAGTTGAGTACGAAGTTGAATAAGTCGAGAATTTAGTTAAATAAGAAGTGAAGGAGATAAGTAAGTCGAGTATGAAGTCAAGTAATTATATTAAATGAGTTGAGTACTAATTGGAGAAAATTTTAAAATAAACTGAGTAAAAGTTGAGCAAATTTTTTGAACAAGTGGAGTAAAAATTATGCACTTTTTAAAGAGGTCGAGTATGAAGTCAGGTAAGTCCAATAATTAGTTGAGTAAGTAGTGAAAAGATGAATAAGTCAAGTATCTGGTCGAGTAATAAGTCAAGTAAGTATATTGAATGAGTCGAGTATAATATAATTTTAAAGATAAATTGAGTCGAATATTAATAATTTTTAAATTAAATTGAGTAAAATCGAGTAAATTTGTTAACAAGTTCAGTAATAGTTATGTAATTTTTTAAAGAAGTTGAGTTTGAAGCTAGATAAGTTGAGCATTCAGTCGAGTAAGAAGTGAAGCAAATTGAGTAAATCGAATATCTAGTCGAGTAGGAAATTGAGTAAGTAAATTGAATGAATCAAGTATTAAATTGAGAAAAAGAGAAATAATATTTTAAACAAGTCAAGTAAACATCAAGTTTTTGAACACGTTAAGTAAGAGTAACTAATAATATTGAGTAAAAAGTCACTTGATCAAATCGAGTAACTATATTAAATGAATCAAGTATTAAGTCAAGTATTAAGTTAAGTAATATTTAAAACAAATCAAGTAAAAGTCGAGTAACTTTTTTGTACAAGTCAGGTAACAGTTATATTATTTTTTAAAAAAGTCGAGTATGAAGTCTGGTAAGTCGAGCATTTAGTTGAGTAAGAAGTGAAGAAAGGGTGTTGAGTCGGGTATTTAGTTGAGTAAGTAGATGGAATGAGTCAAGTATTAAGTTGAGTAGTTTTTTTAACAAGTAGAGTAAACGTCAAATAAGTTTTTGAACAAGTCAAGTGAGAGCCAACTAATAATGTTGAGTAAGAAGTTACTTTATCAAGTCGAGTAACTATTTTGAATGAGTCAAGTATTAAGTCGAATAATATTTAAAACAAATTAAGTAAAAGTCGAGTAACTTTTTTTAACAAATCAGGTAACAATTATGTTATTTTTTAAAAAAGTTGGGTATGAAGTAAATCGAGTATTTAGTTGAGTAAGAAGTGAAATAAGAGAATTGAGTAGGCCCAGTATTTAATCGAATAAGAAGTCAAGTTAATATGTTTAATGAGCCGAGTATTAAGTTGAGTAATTTTTTAAACTAAGTCGAGTAAACATCAAGTAAGTTCATTTAAAAAGTCGAGTAAGAGTCGATAAGGTCGAGTAAGTTAATTAAATATAAAGTAAGACTTGTAGTATAATTTTATTTAACTATTTGAATAATATTTTTTCTAAATTTTTTTTAATGATGATAGTGTCTTCACTCGTTAATGACAACTGTACGTGTCCCTATCCTGTATAATGGAGAATGGACTCAAGAAAATGGTGAATACAGATTTACCGGTACTCAGATACGGGGTGTTAAAGTGTCACATTCAACTACATTTGAGCAACTGGTCGAAAGAGTTGTAGACGTAATTTATATTTATCTTTCTGAATTTGTTATTAGAATGAAGTTCAAGTTCAAAACATCGTTATAGCCTTTGCCACCTATGGAAATTTTAAATGATTCTGATGTATAATTTTTTTTGGAAGAAGCTAGTAGCGGTTTTAAAAATCCTCTCTACATCATTTATGAACATAAAGTAAATATTGTTGAGCCTAATGGCCATATGCGGGCAGAGAATAGACCATCTACAACACACCTTTCATGGGAGGAGAGTCATTATTATCCAACCATTAGTTTATCAACGTTCTAACATGAAGCTGAAAGAGTCAGTATAGAAGATGATGGTTTTATTCCTGGCAATTTTGGTAGTGAAAATGAATTAGAACAAGAACTTATGCCTAACACTAAAGATGATATGGAATATGATCCAACCGAGATCCATCTTGATGTGGAGGACAGAACATTATTGGATATTGAAGTACCAAGTCATAGTCTATCGGTGTTGACCGTAACTCAGCCACGGTCTAGTGACAACTATTTACCAAGACTTAGTTTGCTGGCTAGTAGTAATTCAATATGCACAAACGATTCATTTTTAATGTTGACAATTTAACATTAAATGAAGTTGGCAATGACAATGATGGATTTGTGGAAAGACAACAATTTTCTTCCAAAGATGTCTTGCAAGGCATGCTTAACACATATGCTATAACAAAAATTTTGAATATAAAACCTTCAAGTATGGTAAGGATATACTTGCTGTCACTTGCGTGGATAAAAACTGTAAATGACTTCTTCGTGCTGTTAAGGTTAATGATTGTGGTACGCTCGAAATCAGAAAGTATTGCCATGTACATTCTTGTTCCCATGATGTGTCTAAGAAAGATCATTGCCAAGCTTCTGCGAAACTAAGTGCCCAAAATATTCAATTTAAGTATGATGGTTCGTCTTTTTCATATAGGGTTGCAGATATTAGGATTTTCAACAACAATATGGTTATGATATAAGTTATCATAAAGCATGAAGAGTAAAAGAATGTGCAATGCAAATTGCTCGAGGTTCACCTGAAGAGTCTTATAAATTATTTCCACAATATATGGCAATGCTTGAAAAGAAGAATCCTGGAACCCGAACTTTCCTTGAGGTTGATGACAGAAATCACTTCAAGTACTTCTTCATGGCAATAAGAAGTTCTTTGAGGGGATTTCCTTCTTTTATTAGGTCTGTTATTGCAGTTGATGGTACTTTTTTTAAAAGAAAATATAAAGGAACTATGTTCATTGCCACATGCAAGGATGGTAACAATTAAATTTACCTATTAGTTTTCGGTGTTGGTGATAGTGAGAATAATGTATCTTGGCTGTGGTTTTTCATAAAGTTAAGGGAATCAATTGGGGAAGTTTGAAAATTTAGTTTTCATTTCTGACGGTCGTCCAAGTATTAAGAAATCTATATTTACTGTGTTCCTAAATGCTTCTTATGGGGGTTTGTACATATCACTTAAAGCAAAACCTTATGGTTCATTTTAAAGACGTTGATGTTTGTGGTATATTTGAAGCAACTTCTAAGGCATATCGACTAACACACTTCACATATTATATGAATGAGATATACAAGGTTAGCGAGGTAGTTGGAAAGTATCTCGAGAAAGCAAGAATTAATAAGTGGGCACGTTCACACTTCGACAGGCGACGTTATAGTATTATGATACCAACATTACAGAGTGCATGAATGAGATTTTAAAATCTGATCGACTGTTACCTATTCATAAACTAATGGATGAGATAATTAACAAACTATGAGAGTGGTTTTGTAAGCATCGTGAAGAAGCTGCGGCTACAAATAGTTGACTAACAAAATAGGCGGATAAGGTAGTGAGAAGTAAACAAATTGCCTCTCAAAAGTTTCAGGTGATTAATTTAAATCTATATGAATTTATTGTCAAATATAGTGATCTTGATAGGCATGTGAACATGTTAGAAAAAACTTGCACTTGTCAAGAATTCTAACTCGAACAATTACCATGTGTACATGTTGTGGCGGTGTGTAGGAATCATAGATTTTTCAATCTATGATTACTGCTACCATTACTATTCAAGTGATGCATGGGTGTTAGCATATTCTGAATCCATTTACCCTGTTGGTCCTCAAGAGGGGTGGGATGTTTATAGTGATGTATGTGCCCGCGAAGTATATCCTCCTCTAGAAAAGCGATCAAGTGGGCGTCCAAAAAATAATAGAATACTATATAAGGGCGAGGAAAAGTTGCCTTGTAAATGCAGTTAGTGTGGTGGTTGTGGACATAATCAACTCAAATGCATGACACTAATGCCGTTACATGAGTGATGTTTTGTTTCAAATTTATATACAATGTAAGTGTCTCAATTCTTGGTATTCATTTATGTTTTTTCATTAATTTATGTTTTATTTATTTCCTTAATGTTGTTTAAACGTGGACTAAATTTAACATTATGCGTTCATACAGGGCTTGATGAAGGATTTAGATGGTATGTTGTCTTTAAATGGTAACATCGTAGATTTTCTAGGTCATGGCTTCAGTGCTTGAAGCAGTTAAAGAACTATGCTGAGTCACTGTATAAGGATTTCCGTATTGAATTTGTTACTTATTAAAATAAAATTGTATTTACTGTTTGTTGGATAATTTATAATTGTTATAGATACTATTTAATGGTTAGTTGTTGGAGATATTATTTATGACTATTATACATCTTGATAATTGATTACAACTAATACAATCGAAGTTGAGTACTCTTGACTATTAACCCGACTTCGATGGGAGGAGAATTTCTGCTGAATATTAGGCAAAGTTTCATTAAAGTCGAGTAAGTCAAGTATTCTTAACTATTTACCCGACTTTGATGAGAGAAGAATTTTTACTTAATGCAATACAATATTATATTAAAGTTGAGTATTCTTGACTATTTACCCGATTTTGATGAGAAGAGATTTTTTGCTGAATATAAGGCAAGGTTATGTTAAAGTCGAGTACGTCCAGTACGTCAAGTATTCTCGACCATTTTACTTGACTTCAATGAGAGGAGAATTTGTACTGAATATAAGGCAAAGTTATATTATTGATTTTTCATTTTCTAATAAACGGTTCACCGTTAATTTTCAGAATCTTGTCAAAACAAGTCTAGTTTACTGTTTTTGATAAACGGTTTACGATTAAGAAGACAATTTATTGTCTGTAAACCATCGGTTAACCGTTTATATAATAAACGGTTTACCGTTAATTTCCAAAGCCTATATTTTGACAGCTTTTGTATAGATAAAGATTTCCTGACTCATGTTACTAGTCATACAACTACTTTAAACATGTTTACAGCATTAAGAATTTCATTTTAATAACTCAAATAATTTAATCAAGAATATATAAGTTTTGTTATCATCAAAATCAATATTATAAGAATATTTATGTGAACAAAGTTGAGTATTTTCGATTATTTACTTGACTTCGATGACAATAGAATTTTTTGCTGATTATTAAGGAAGCTTACATTGAAGTTGGATATTCTTAACTACTGACCCGACTTCGCTATTTGTTATTTACCTGACTTTGGTGAAATAAGTTGAGCATACTCAACTTCTTACTCGACCTAAATAAAGAAGTGCATAAATTCTTAAGGGACTTAATCTTGACTAAAGAAAAAAAAATTTAAAATATTTAACTTAATTGATTTACACATTTATAACCATACAAGTCAGTTCATAAGGTTTTAATTAACATTCTCCCAAAAGCTAAATCATTTTTAATACCAAGCCAACTCATTGTTATTCGAAGCTACACAATGAACTTTTTGTTATTATCAACCATATTCTTTTATCAACTTTGTGTTATTAAACAACCTTGTCGACACTTGTTTCTAGTATGCATTAATGGTTGCTTGTGTGGGAACGTCGTTTGGAATTTCTAGACCGTTTACAAGTGCCTCTAAGTAATACATAACAGAAACCCCACAATCATTGCTACAAGAGATAGAAAGAAAGTGATAGTTAGTTGACATTACATAACTCAAAAGACAATAAAAAAGAGAAAATAGTATTTCTTACTTGTTCTTTTGTTGTGGGATGTCTAAAAATCACACGGTCTTCCAATTACGAGTTAGTCAATTATCATCACAACATGAAGCATACCATGATATCCTATCTAGAATTAATAGCATCATAACTACAAACGGCAACAACTCCTTTTCAAATGCAGTGTCATTCATATAATCTAACATGGAGTCATACACAAAAATTATCTCCTTTAAAAGGTCAAACACTTCTAGTGCCCAATGTTCTTGCTTAGGATGAAGCGGAATACACACTTAAAGAAAAAGCCATGTAAACCACTAAATGGGGAACAAAATTATAGTCAACACATCAAATAAATGTAGGCTACGTACTTTGGAAACATATTTCCAATGAACAACACATTTGAGTTTTTCACCCTGGACATAATCAACGATATAGTTAGAAGCTTTATCTATCCAATCTTTTTCAAAGCTGATCACGTGAACTGAATACAAATCTTCTAACTTTCGCTAACATTACATATAACAAGAGTGTAAGTGTCTTATACATTTATATTTTTCTAAATGTTTTATAAATATAATTACAAACTTACTTGATATATAGTGTCCGTTATGGCGCATTGTTGCATATCAAAAGATAGGAAGTTGACCAAGCTATTCGTAGAGTATTAAAAAAAGAGCCCAAGTGTTGTAGATAATAAAGAAACGGTTATTATATGCATTGTTTAACATATTCATTAAAGTACCAAACAAAAATTATTACCGGGCTAGATATCCATGCTCTTGGTTTGCATAATCGGCAAAAAAAGTCTTTATTTGCTAGTGGATGGGCCACCTTATTGTTAAACTACGCATAAAAAGCAACAAATGTTATTACACAGCAACTTGAATAAATATAATTAACACTAAAAGTTAAAGAATAAAAAAAACTTACGGTTCCATTTTTTCATCACGCATCCAATCATCAAAGTTTATTGGACCTTTTGATTCAATTACTACATCATTTCGTGACTTCTTACAATGGTCAGTGTAAGGTGTGCTAACATATATTGATTTGTTTCTCCTTTTTCTTAGATAATGTTGTTCTAGTGGAGCACAATCTTGTTCTTTGCATCCTTTTTTATAGTGAGACTTCATAGAAAGTTCATTAGTAATGTCAATTATACTAAGTTCTGAAGTAGGAGCATCGTGTGTAGGTAGTTGTATTTCAGATAAATACAATAGAATTTAGAATTCTCTATATAATTATTGTCAATTGAATTATGGTGAACTGAATTAAATATTACGAACCTGAACATTAATTTTATCGGCATCTACATCAACAACCACTGAGGTCTGAGGATCATGTACATGCAGTTGTATTACGGATAAATATAATAGAATTTAGAATTGTCTACATAATTGTTGTCAACTAAATTATGGTGAGTTTAATTAAATATTACGAACTTAAATATCAATTTTATCAGCATCTATATCAGTAGCCATTGAGGTCTGAGGATCATGTGCAAGTGGTTGTATTTTGGATAAATACAACAAAATTTAGAATTCTCTACATAATTATTATCAATTAAATTCAACACAAACTAAATTTAATATTGCCGACCTGAATATTAATTTTATCAGTGTCTATATCAGAAGCCACTAAGGTAGGAGGATAATATGCAGGTAGCTGTATTATGAATTAATATAATAAATATTAGAATTCTCTCATTATTGTTGTCATATGAATTTAATGTGAACTAAATTAAATATTACGAACTTGAACATCAATTTTATCGGCATGTACATCAGCAGCCACCGAGGTTTGAGGATTATGTGCTGGTGGCTGTATTATGGATAAACACAACAAAATTTAGAATTCTCTATGTGAGTGTTGTCAACTAAATTCAACATGAAATGAATTTAATATTAACAACCTGAACTTAAAATTAAAATTCACTTTTAAAAGTGTTTGAAATGTTTGTAAACCTGATCAGTGAGACTATCTTTGCCTATATCAGAAGAGGCTAGAAACTTCTCAAGTAACTTCGTCGTTCTCCATAAGTCTTTTGTAATGTTGTCAAGCTTTGCTTCCAATACATCAATCTTTTGCACTTTTTCCTTAATTTTGCTTAATCTATCATCAAATTTCTGATATGTTGAAGCAACATAATCGCCTATAGAGATACGACAAGGTGGAGTGACCTACAAACATGTCTTAAGATATATTATTAAATTACTTTGATAAATGAAAACTTAAAAATGTCTTTAAACAAATCAACTTACATTTTTGCTTCTTTTTTTACAACCGGTGTCGTCCTCTGAAACGTACAAGTATTAGGTGGAGTAGGAAAAAATCTTAGGGAGTGCGCATAGAATGGTGTTTGCGAAATATCATCAGTGATGGTTACATGCCTATTGTCTATAACAACATCGACTTGCTGTTGCATTTGCACATTTGAATGTGCAGAATTTGGTTCATTGTAGGCTCATTGCCACTAACAACATTGGGTTCCCCAAGCTCTTGCTTCCACTCAATTTCTGAAGCCAAGAACCATTGCATGTAATGTTGTGCAATCTCATTACTCCCATTACTTCTAGTGGCATGCAATGTCGTCGCTACAATAAGCTATATAATATAGATGTCAATTAAATTATACCAAAACAATACTGATACTTTAACTAAATAACTTATGTTAAACTAAATTACTCGTGTTATTGGTTCACACTTAAATAAACATGAAATACTTACGGTATCTTCCGCTTTCAAGGCTTTATTAATTACATCAACCATAATTTTATTTTTGCAAAACCACTTACGAATTTTTGGAACCTTCAAATCACCCTTTTCAATTGTAAATTTTTGGTCGAATTCAGAAATGACCTCATATGTCCACACCTGCAATATTACAACACTACATCAATATCATACAAAATTCACGCATTTATTATTAAAAAAAATCAGCATCCTTACTTGAAACGCAAATGGAAAACAATAAAGGCTATATTTCTCTTCTGTGTTTGGATCCAATGAACTGATTTTTTTACTTCTCCTTGTAATTGTGTTCTTTAAGCTCAACATTGTTGCCTCGAATGACAAACAACCCCATAGATAATTATAAAATTCTTTAAAATTGTCTAATAAACGAATATGAAGGTCATCAATCTTATTCTTAGGCTTCTTCCTTAGCAGCACAGACTCTAAGAAATATAGCATAGCAAACTTTACCATCAAGGTATTATCATTAGACTGGGCTGTTGAAAAAACTTTCTATAATTACTTTTGTGTAAATTCATGATTTCCCCCCATGAACACATCACATATGCTATCACCATTGTCTTTCTCATGTACTAAAAAATCATGTTCTTTGTGGCATTTCAGTTCCGTAATTAAGGCAAATTCTAGCATAGAAAATCTACACTCTTTTTGTCCTATTTTGAAGTACATTGCCTTATCAGTTAATCTTACATACCATAATAATAATGCGTGAATAATTTGCCCGGAAATTTGTAGATCCTTATGGCACACAAAATGACCAAAGCATGTTTCCTTAAACACTTCATATTGTTGTTCTGTGAGATGTTGCTTTATAAGTGAAAGTGCTTTCAACGATGACATATTAGACACTTTTACTAAAAGTGCCTTTTGATCGTCGTTATCTGAATTATCATCGGATGCCATGATCTTTTTGGTATGTGGTCCAGAACCTACGTGATTAAGCAAAAGGTTTTACCTAGAGATTAAACTGGTTCAGAAACTAATGATATTGATTCAAATTCTAAATTACAAAATAACTTTTTAAAAGAAAAACATCTATTTTATACTATGAACATGTACTACTAGGCACTTGACCTAATAATATAAAGCTTAATACTAAACAATTCAACTGTTATTACACTAATAACATGCCAACAACCATTTTCCAGTTTATAATTGAACTCTACACCAGATTTTAGGTGTCCAGCTTTAATTTTAACTAAAGTATGAAAAATAACTAACCTGCATTAGGGCAGTGTCGAAACACTTGCAACCTAGTTTTAACCGTATCAAGTGGCATTGTAATCAAAGCCGATATAATTATGAACATGCAGGCTACTACTTTATGTGTTTACTGTTATGCATTTGTATGACATGAGAAAGATGTCACACTATATAAGATGAAAACAAATATGATTATTCTACGAATTTATGATCTAACCTTCGACAATCACCTTAGATTATAGTATAGTATACAGTTTGTTTAGCTGAAAACACATAATTATTATTGTATTTGCTCCTTAAAATTAATGACTCTACAGATACAATGCTCATCTCTTGTGATGATTAGAATTTAGAATCTAACACATTTAAATTCTTACACTATAGCCTTGATTTCACAAATTTCCAGAACAATATGTTTATAACAAAATTCAAAACAATAATCAATAAAAGGCGAATCCAATAAACATAATTAAATAAACTTTAATATTGGATCATAGTGTTTCAAAACTAAACACATCCCTTTCTTTAACAACAAAGCCAAAATTGGGAAAACTAGCCCACATGATTCTTTAATCAACTGTTCCCTAACCAAATTTTTGCCAAATAACACTTAATTGTTACACTCAAACAAAAATAAGGACACAAAATCCATTGAGGAAACATGGCAAATCTAAAGTTCATCAAATAAAAATATGTTGTCAGGCAATTGTTTTTGTATGTCTGTTCATGATGTACTATATTACATTGTTCAAATTACAATTCTAATTCTTTCCATTTTCATCAATAATGTATTTCCAGTAGCTGCACCCAATTCACTAAGTCACTTATTATTTTCAGCAAAAACCCTAGAATTTTTCTTTGAATAATTGTAGGAGAAAGAAGAAAATGAACAATTGCTTACCTAGCAACCAATGACGAAGGCAAGACGAGGTGCTGGTGACACTGATGATGCGGTCGAGAATGGATAGTGGTTTGTTCTTCAAAGAGTTTTCCCTCTTTTTTTTGTTTCACAAGAGCATGCTGGTTGACAGTAGAAGTGCAGAATGCTCGACTTGGGGATTTAGGTAGGGAATTAGTTTTGTTTTATTAGGATTTCATTAAGGTTATTTTTATATTTTCTCTTATTTTTTTAAGTATATATGTGTAAAATTAAAGATTTTAATAGATGGAGGCATATTTTGAGTATTTTAAGGGAAACATAGTATATCCCACGCAATTCCCTCCTCTCTCTGCGCAGCCTATAACTCCCCCCCGCAAACATAGTGTCAACGAATTTAAAGCATAAAAAGTGGAATCGCTTTTAGCTCCTGATCACCCTGTAAGTTTGGCAGCACAAATTAAAAAGACCACCTTATCCATTATCCGCTTGCGTTCATCCAAATTGTATATATTATGTTGAGATTGAAGGGGTTCGGCCTCTCTATCTCTGCAGAGGACAGCTCTACAATTTCCCCAGTTTGAGACAACAAATAAAAAGGCTGTGACGCAGCAGGCACCACCCCCTAAACCCTGCATATATATGCATATCGTTGAAAGAAAGTATTAAGAAATGAGGAACGATATTTAGATAGAAAACTTTGACAGAACACTGACAGGAACAAATCAAGACCGAGTCTGATTTATTTAGTTAATCTGAAAATAAGACAAGGCCTGATCTTACCTTATTTCCATCAGTCTCTTTAACATTTTTCATAACAAATATGACAAATGGATTAATAAAAAGACACGTGTGGGCATTTCTTACATATAAATGAGGTAGTTATTGTAATACTGACTGCTTGTAATTTTAGATAATATCTTTAATACCTGTTGGTGTCGGATTAACAATGTCGGTATACAACAAAACACTTAAGAAACGCCAATGAACGACATTGACATTCGACTATGAAATTAAATCAAACACACACATACGACATTCTAATCTATCTTCGTCTAACATGCTTAAATTTTATATATATATATTTTGCTTTTCGTTTTTTAATATTTGGTTTAGGCTACACATTTAATTTTTTAAGGCTACAATCTAAAAATATATTATAATGTGGGATCTAGGGGATCCTGGAGTATTACAATTATGGTAATGCCTAGAGTTCTGCCGACTCCTAGTGTTGCTCCCACTTACAACATTAGGGAGAAACCTACTCCTTATTCCACATGAGAGCAAGGGCTAAAACAGGTGACTGCCACTTTAGGCTACACACTAAAAACACTGAAACCATTGAAGTGGCAATTCGCACCGAAAAACAAATTAAAACAAAGATGATTGAGTAACAAAAGTCGACATTAATGGCATTATCGACATCAAGTAGTCCTCATCTGTCTTGAGATACGCGACTTTAACTACTTCTTGCTTGTCACCAGTATCACCGCCAGGATTAGACCACTTCTTCATCATGTCAAAAGTATTATTATGCAAATTTTCTTTAACAAATTCCACAGCTTCATCACTTCCATTGTAGACTCCAAAGAAACTTTGGTGAGAGTTGCAATCGTATAATTGAGAAACGACGGTGTAGTTCTTTGTTAAGACTTTGTGCTCGGAGAGCTTTTTTTTTTTTTTCAATCACATGGGACTAATACACATATTACAATTCATAGTATACGAGATTATTACTGATATATTTATAATAATCAGATAATTTCTAAAATTAGAGTCCAAATATTTATCCTTTTTAATATTTGGGGACGTCTACTCTACTCTGATTTTGAAAGGAAGAATACTGTCATCACTTAATTATTTATCATAATTAAGAAGGAATTTTGGTCCCTACAATGCTTTATGAGGGCTTGAACCGCTGCCTTTACTTTACAATTGTGAAGAGTTTTCAGTGGAATTCAATGGCGTTATAGGCGAAATTAATTGATCATTCCGCAGATTACATCGTCGACAACGTTGACCCCGTCACACTTTTCAGCAGAGTATTTCAGCCATGTGGTGAAATATAACGTATGTAACCCAAATAAGCTTTTTGATTTGAAAATTCAGAGTACCACTCAATTCTTTCATTCAAAACGAAATTTACAATTATGCTCCCAGTCATAATAACGTGGCTATATTTTACTATTAACTGATAAATATGTGTCACTCCATATTATGTGTGGCTGCAGCCAATTCAAATTTGCCCAGAAAAAAATTTCTTTACGGTCTCGTTCACCCAATCAGCTGGATTAAACCGATCAGATGGTGATCTGAAGCGGCTTAAATCAATTATCATCACTGAGACGTCCTTCAAATCACCCCTTCGAGTGGCAAGTTCTGAGAGCACCATTCATGCAGCCATAAGCTCAGCAGAATCGGCACTCTTCTTGGCAAGAAGTTCCACAGGTTCCTTGCTTTCTTCCAAGTAGCCAGGACGTTTTCCACTACAAGATCTTGAGGTTCCAATTGTTTCCAAAGACAAGCTATTTAACAGTATCAACAGCTTCTTGGTCGCTAATCTGGGAAGAGAAGTAGGTGGCCAAAATTTTGAATCAAGAAGTTATAACCATCTTTTAACGGTAACATATATACAACCCACATCTCTATTATAGTGTGTATTATCAATCACAATATTATAAAACGCTCAGCAGAAAGTTCAACTCAGCACTGTACTTAAAGTGACAATGGCACAGTTGATATTTGATATGATAAGTGATTTGTTGAGGCTTTTAATAAATGATCAATGGACCACACCCTTAATAGCCGTTATTTACTCTCGTTCTCTATTCCCTTCAATATTTTTACTTACGAAAAGATAATTTGATGGGTTGATCATTTATCTGAACAATTTAGAAATTAAGTGAAAATTACTTACCCAATCCCAGAATGCATCAGTAGCTAACGCAAGAACCTCCATATCTGAAGTGAACTTAAGGACATTTGTATCAGGCTCAGCTATCATCTAGTCCTTCAAAGAAGCAAATCCGATACTTCTGGAGTAAAAGAAAGTATCATTGAAAAGCCAATCTCTTCCTGAGAAGCCAATAAATCCCCCTGAAAACATCATATCCATGGAATTAAACCATAAAAACTGATTTCAATTTCAGCTCCTCATCACTTTGTAATTTCGACAACACAAATTAAAAAGACTGGGACCTTATCCACAGTCCGCTTGCGTTCATCCAAATTGTATACATTATGTGGGGGTGCAAGGGTTTCAGCTACTCCATCTCTACACAGTACAGCTTTACAATTTCCCAAGTTTGAGATAACAACATCTTCTCCATCAATAAATGCTGTGCGACACAGAAGGCACCACATTCTGGACCCTTTTCCACACGCTTATCCAGCATATCCTTGAAACAAAATATTAAGAAACGAACAATAATGATATTTGGACACAAAAATAGAACGTTGACAAATTAAAATTGGTCTGACTTACCTTCTTAATTTAAAAACAAGATAAACCAAACCCAATCGTTATCTTGTTAATTTTCGTCAGCGCTCAGTTTCTTTTTCTTAGGAAATAAGTAACTATGATCAAAACAAAAGATGCTACTTATAATTTCTTATAAGATCATAAATTTAAAGCATACATACACATATTGACGCACAATCTAATCTATCTCTGTCTAACATGTTTAAATTAAAATATATATATTTTCAAGTATCTATTGAAAAAAAGCTCAAAAATATACTCTTATTTACAATATTAGGGAGAAATCTATTCCTATTCCATATATTTGTGGAAAGAAGAGAGAGCCCGCATGAGGCCAGAGCTCGAAATGGTGCCCGCCCACTTTAGGCTACAGGTTGAAACCACCAAAACTCTTGAAAGTAATAATGGCACCGAAAAATAAGAACAAAGATGATCTAGCTGGTAACAATATATATATATATATATATATATATTGACATTATTGGCGTTGCCAGTCTCAAGTAGTCCTTATTTGTTTTGAGATACCCAGCTTTAACAGCTTCTTCTTTGTAACGACCACCATAATCGGAATATTTCTTCATCATATCAAAAATATTCTTATGCAAATTTTCTGTAACAAACTCCACAGCCTTTTTGTCAGTGTGTCCGTTATAGACTCCAAAGAAGCTTTGGCGATTATGTAATGGAGAAAGGACGTCGATGGCGCAGGTCTCTTTCCAGTGTTTGCTTTCTCGGCGTTTGTGGTGGGATTCGATGGCGTTATAGGCGGCGCCAATCCCGCGCGGTAACTGATGGTTTCGAGGGTTAATCCGTCATCGTCGAGAACCTTGACCTTATCGTCGTAGTCGTACTCGTCGATAATTTTATCCATATCGCTTTCTTCAAGTACGTGCAAGATATTTGATATGAAAATCTCATCCTTTGACATATGAGATTGCCAGTAAGACCGGCGACAATGAATGCACTTTTTGCCCATATTTTCTTTTCTATGTGTTATTCAAGGTAGGGTTTTACAAATTATAATAGTCTTTTGCTCAACCCTGTTGCGTTCGATAAAGAAATCCTAAATAATGTAGCAAACAGAATCCTAAACCCAATACAAATTAATATATATATATATATATATATATAAATTAAAAAACTAATCAATGTAACACGAATTGGAAAGTGTGGATGTGGCTTGTAGGTTCATTGGTGAACTGACAATCAACCCAACCCCGATATTACGAGCGTGTATATATATATATATATATATATATTTGATTTATTAGCTGGGCAACGAAGATGAAATTTACAGAACCTGTAATCCACGTACTGGTGATAAAAGAATGTTGGCTTATACATCAATTTTTTTTATATATAAGCTAACATTCTTTTTTCAACTTAATAAAAATTTTCTGTCATTATTTCATTAGGTTATTAAGTTCATTTTTTTTAAATTTTTTTTACTTTATTTAAAAATTTCAAATGATATTATTAAAGATATTCTTCAAAATTTTCTTATCTAATTAGTTAATTTTCATCCGTATTTAAATAAATTTAATAATTAGCGTTATTACTCATTTTTATAACTTGTCATAATATAATGGTGCACTATTATTATTTTTATCTTTTTATTTTCTTTAAAGTAGTATTATTTATCTTCGCAAATTTTTATGATATTTTTTATATAAAAACATCATAAACTACACTAATTTAGAACATAAAGGATCGTATTCAATTGAACATGATTTATATTGTGATAATATATTATCTTATTTAAATTCTTTAAGATACTTATTATTTGTTTAACATTTATAATTTGTAATGATACAAATGAAAAAAAATAATTTTCAGAATTTTTAAGTTAAAATAACAAATAACTTAATTTTTATATTTTTGCAATTCATTGAAATTTAAACATTCAATTCTATTCGGAATTCAAGCTAATTCAGGCTCATTAATATTTAAGACAAAAAGACAAACACCACTAGTTAGCAATATTTTTCTATTCTTTATCAGCCTAAATTTTTTTTTAAAAAAAAATCTCCATGCACCTCCCTTGTCCGTGCATATATTATTGAAAAAATATTCGTTCATCAATTTATATTAATTTTTTTCATTTATTTTAATTAATTTTCACTCGCTTTTGACCGAGTGATAGATCGTTGCAATGATTCGAGTCCCTACTACTTCCTGTTTAAGGATAAAAATTTAAGTTATATTGTAATATTATCAGTGGTAAAAAAATAATAATAATAAGAATGTTAAAAAAAATAGAATGAAAAATATTCATGTCTACTAACTATAACTAAATTTTTTTAAAATAACTTTTTTTCTACACAACTATAGCAGATTTGAACTACACCAACCCAATTATAGACTTTTTAGCTCCGAAACTTAAGCCATATTTTTAGCATTCATCAAAATGATGCAACGAACTAGTAAACTATGCTACAATATATTAAAATTGGCACAAGTAATGCATGCCTATCCAAAATATGGCTATATATTCCCGTGTCTGTTTATGATCAATACCCTTGTACTTTTCTTATTCAATGAATTATACACATTTCTGATTTCTTCCTCATGCCTACACCAAAGAAAAAAAAACAGATTGCAGAATGGCAGAAACAAGTATGGAAATAGCACATTAATTGTTTTTCATAATTACACAATTAAAGAATTAATCTGACTGCTAGCTCCTTAATTCTGAAACTTTAACGTTGAAAATTAACATATCATACTACTAGCCAGCTAGCATGAATTGATCAGGGGCATTGTGGATTTCTTCCAGGGCCGCCATAGTAAAAATGTGTGCCCCATTCGTTGTTGTAGGAGTTTTTGATGTCGTAACAATTTGTGTTCTCAGCTAGAATTGAAATATCTTGTGCTGAGCTGAGGCTGTTATCGGAATCAACGATTTCCAGGTTCCTGAAATAGCTTGCTTTTCCAAACCCATCTTCAGCAAAATGGCCTGATCCCATTTGGGTTGATGTGTGCTCACCGTTGGCCCTTGAGTTCACCACTTCGCCTCCCCACTCCACCATCGTCGCATGGTCTGCTAAGTGTGTGAATAGCTCCGCTGGCCAGTACCCGACTAGCAAGTTTTCACCAAATCCCATCCACCAATTCCCCAGTTTTGGATCCTAATCAATAATCACGCCAAGACACACTGAATTAGACATGATTTGAAAATGTCCGCAATTTTTTCTGCTAATGCGAACCAACAATTCTGTGTATAGAGAAACCATAAAAGATTAAAAGCAAATGATTTGATTTCAGTTGATCAATAATTCTATAGGCTTGTTTTGATTTCTGTTGATCTATAGGGTTTGTTTAGAATTTGAGTTTGGGCAGCTATACACACACTATGTCTTTAAAAATTAAAAATTATATTAAAGATGTAGCTACTATAACTTGAAAGTTGAGTTGATTTGATTTTACACACACGTACATGCATATACGTACGCACGCGTGCACACACACAGATGTGTGATTAATTTTAATGTACCTTCCAAATGAGAATTGTGATGTCAAATTGGTTGCCGGCGTACGTCGATACAGGAGAAATAGCTGCTCCAATGGCAATTCTACTATTTGTTTGTATGAATCCAGCACAAAGAAGATTGTAGCATCCTGTAGCTTGATATGAATCGCTCTGTCAAAATGTAACATTTTTTACATTGATGAGGCAACAAGTAGCCTTGCTATGATATTATTATGTATATTTACTCCAAAAATCTGCTTTGCTTGTTGCAACTATAACTTTTACTCAATCTCAAAATGTTATCTAAAAATATTCAATTATCGATAATGCAACTAATTAACCTGAATATTGGTTTTCAATCAGCTAAAAAAAAATCAATTTGATTTTCATCAATGTTCAAATGCCACCTACCTAATTGATTAGCACTATATGGAAGGACGTATACAACATCCGCAATAATGATGTGATAATGATTCTAAATTATTTGGCATATCATGGTATCATTCTGAGTTCAAATTCTGATTAGAACCATAACATAATTCAAATTATTAGAGGTTGATAATCTCTGAGAAAGCCAGAATTTACTCCTAAACAATAATCAATGTTTAGTGCTTGGTAATAATTAATATTGGTTTGTTGGGTGTAGTAATTAATTACTTGTCAATGAACCTTGCATCTTAATCTATGGAGCATAATTGCATTACGATGAGTAAATGTTTTCATAAGAAAATCTACCTGCAGAAGGTTAAAACTTCAGCAATTATGATAATGAACAATAGTGACGATTTTTTTTTTTTAACTTTAGCTTAGAATTTGTAAAATCAATATAATAAAAATCAATTAATAAATGGCAATACATCATCAATCTCAATACAAATTTTATATCTCAACCATATAACAATATATATAGCTAGATCATAGCTTGGCTATTGTCCTATCTTGTAAAATTATTCCAAGATATTTAAC
Organism: Luvunga scandens; assembly: GCA_030449905.1. NCBI lineage: Eukaryota > Viridiplantae > Streptophyta > Magnoliopsida > Sapindales > Rutaceae > Luvunga > Luvunga scandens. Next base: position 3,616,210 of record JASUUG010000382.1, on the reverse strand, counting down.
ATCACAAATCCACCTTATAAGGCCACAGCAAGTCTTACTCGGTTAGATTCTATTATCAAGTTTCAACTTATAACACACGCTTTGTCGTATATAGAAATCTAGAGAGATTATCAACCCTAATATTAATATTTGACTTTGACCTTGGGCACATCTTATGCCACCGTTGTTGGGATGACCACATGACCACATGCACACGCTCATTTTAAAAACAATAGCCAGTTCCTCTTAATGAAATTAATTAATAACTAATTAATTGAAAATTAAGCAAAATAAATGATAGATCTTACCGTCCAATAAGTAAACAGTCTTGGCCTGCTGTCACCGTAAAGTTCCGGACTGACCTGACTAGTAGAATTATCACAATATTAGAAAATTTAAGTACAATTTTTTTATAACAATTGAATTTAAAGCTATGACTATGGCATCACGGCTTATGCACAATTAGACAATCAAATTTTATTAAATCTTTTAACATTGGACAGTGTTCAGACTATAAAATAAGACACTCATAAGTCTAATCTACCAATCCTAAATTTAATACGAATTCATTAATTAATGTCATCGAGAAGTTGAAATAAAATCTTGTAACTTGCATAAAAGGTATTAGTTTACTAGTTCCAATTTTTATAAATTTAATAAAGTGGATAAACAATAATATTGTAAAAATCAAAGGTAAAAAAAACTATTGGATTGTGTGCATGGGAGGACAGGAAATGGAAGAAGTACCTGCCATCCAGCTTCTATGCTGTTGAGATCTGAGCCGTCGAATGATCCCGAAAGAACCCAAATCTGTGATAGACTGAACTCGTTGACGACTTGGATTGAAGGGTCCCATACGTTTATTGTAGCCCTTGCGCCATAAACTTCTTGCGAAGATCCAGTGTAGGCGATCGCATGCTATTTATCACGCACTTCAAATTAGGCTTTTATTGATAAAAATGTGCTGTCATTGATGATCAAAGCTAAATAAATCATGCACAATTCCCAATAAAATTTTATTTCTCCTGTGGACTTTATGATGTTATGCAAATAAAATGGTCTGATTTTGGCTTTTTAGCATTTGCATCGACATTGTAATTAATTACGATCCTATAGCAATTAATCTGTGGGGTCCTTTGAATTGAGCAGAAGCATAATCAATGGCTTGAATTGACTTTTTTATGTTATAGGAAAATCAAAATCTATTACACCAAATTTTTCCAGCTAGAGTCATTTCCCAAAAAAGGGGTTACATAACTTTCACGTCTTTTTTTTTTTGTTAACAATATAAAAGAAAATTGATACCTAAAATTACATGATTATATCACTTTCAAAAAGGTCAATTATTGGATTTTTCTCACTACATTTCCATCATAAAAATTCTACAATTTCACATCTTCACCCCTTGTTGGCAAAATGAAAATTAAGAATAAAGTTACGGCGATAATGATGTGACAATTTAGTATGATATCATATCATATGGTGTGATGATGCATGCACATGCACAAAAATATTGAAAAGAAAGTTAAATTAGGGAAGGGAAAAAGATAGCCTACTTCATGACCATTGCCACTGACTACATCCGGAGCATCGGCACGTCGATCAAGAGGAATCCTACGGTGTTGTTTCTTGCCGAAGTCAAACAAAGACTTGGCTCTCAACACATCATGCTCTGTGCTGCGACGCATGGGAACAGTTCCCTTTGGACACCTTGTCCCATTCCTGTGCCACATTTGCCATGCACCTTCTATTACTCGTTCATTATTCCTCTCCGATGATGCCTCATCCTCTTTCAACACATTCTTCATTTTTGGCATTTGTGATGGCACTCTCTGTTAAATTACAAATAAAATTTGGAAAAAAAATAAAACCCTAATTAACAGTAAAATTTCAGGAAGAAAATATGATTGATTGTGGCTGATTCATTAATTTTGTATACCTGGATCTTGTGATTTTTCAAAAGAGGGTGGTCAAAAGCTGGCTGTTTTCTTTTATGAACACAATCTATGATATCTCCATCTGGGCTCTGCGGAAAATAAAAAATATTAACATATATAAGTTTTTTTTTTTTGGGGGGGAACCTCGACGGAACGAGAGAAATTTATTTTTTAAAAAATAATAATAATAAAAAGAGGGTGAGAGATGCTCACCTCTATGGTCATAACAGGAGGCTTGTTAATTTTGTTCAAGTGCCTTTGAATCCTTGCAAGTCTCAAGCTACTAACTTGTCTATATTTTGTGTAATTGAGTGAAGAAACAGGCACAAAATTTTGGGCAAAAAAGAAAGCAAGGAAGAGAGGAACAAATAAAGCTTGAAACCTTCTGTTGTCGTTCCTTAAAGCAGAGCCCATATTTCATTCAGTGCCAGGAAATAATAATAATAATAATAATAAAAAGAAGAGAAAAAAAGAAATAAGTAAATAGCTAGCAAACCATTACTGGCAAAAACAAAAAAAGAGGAAGCGCAGGATCACAAATCTGACTCTTGTTTCTTGATATTGCAAAGCAAACGAACACCCACACAAACTAGAAACCAGAAAGAAAGAAAGAAAGAAAAAGAAAGAGAATGAAAATGACTCTTTTTAACTCTCTCTTTCTTATCTTTCTTTTTTTCTCATTAATGGTGAGAAGAGGAAGGTTGGTGAAGGCCAATTAATTGATTAAGCTAAGCTCGCAGGCTTGGCCTTACCACTTCCGCATCTAAAAGATCATCATTGCCTGCTCAGCATTGGATTCATAATATTGAAGAAGAGAAAGTGTTCTCTTTGAAATTTATGTAATTTATTTTTTTTTGGGGGGGCGGGGTGGCGAATGCATGCAACAAAGCAAAGCAAAAGAAATGGCGACGACAACAACAACAACAGCAAAGACTTGAAAGCACTATAAAAACTCAGACCTACCCAACTAAACATGCCCCCTTTTATTACACTCCTCTTCAATGTTGTATCTGCCACCACACAACTTTTCTCATTAGTATTTAATATTTATTTTTATTTTTTATTTTTATAAATATTGGTTCTTCAAACTTTACACATGCGCCTTCTAGTTTTCCGCCTTTTAGCTTTCTTTCCTTCTCAGTCTCTCCATTCCTTTGTTTTATCTTTTTTTGAACTCCAAGTAGCACTCAATTGGTACATACTTTCTTCCCCCCGTGGCTGCTGCCACGTGGCATTATAGTTACAATATATCCGACTAGGAATATGATATGTTACCATGCAATGCACCTTCAAAATCCATATATATATATATATATATACATGCTTGTAATTTACTGGTAAGCATTGTATGGAATCCTTAATTTATTAAGCGGAATTGTACTTGTACCATATCCAAACCACTCATCTTATTCTTAAGATTGAGGGTTCACGTCCTCTTCAATTCTAAATATCAACAAATTTTCATGTAAACAATATTTATGCTAATAAGTTATCTAAAATGGCATCCAGCAAAGAAAAAACAATTGATAATTACACTAATTTAGACACACATATGTCTTGAATATTATGTCATGATTATGATATTTAACTTAATTAATTATGGTTCAATTTTGAATTTGATCATGCTTTTTGCTTCTGCTTTATTTGTAAGGCGGCAACTTGACTTTCAAACCTAAGACAGAAGATAAATGTGAAGCACCTTATTGAAGAATATCATGTGTTATAAATATAATACATATGTCGTAACAATTATCTAGAATTTGAATTTTGATGAGGTGATGAAACCCAAGGAAGAAAGAGCAAAGTATAGTTGAAATTTCAACGTACTGGGGAGGCTTCTATGCTGCTATTTTTGTTTTCATTTGGTGAAAGCATTGAATTGCAAGCAATCCCTTAATGTGTGCTACAATGCACCCTTCCCCATGTGGGGTTTAACATCATTTTAATAGTTATATTAATTGAAAAAACAATAATATATGAAGAAAGGAGTTACAAAAATAATACACAAAACATTATAATATGAATTCGAATTAAATGTGTAAGGTTCTATTCTCGAATCTAGGATGCTTCTTTTGCTCATTCAATAGTGTCAGCCTCTTAACTGTCCCAACCTGGAAATCGGGAATTGACTCATATATATTGATCTTGAAATGACCTTATGTCCTGGGTTATATTATTTTATAATACGAATTAACCCTCAACATATCAATGATCTTTAATGTAAATTCAAATCCCTAGGGGGTTCACATATTTTATGCATATGTAGTACAGATACGACTACAGACTATAACGTTTATCTAATTACGAACGAGTTAATGGAGGTACTTAAGCTAAATGACAAAAAGATTAGAATTGTGGCCGGATCCAATCAAGGCTCCGAAGGCGCCTGAGTCCCTTTTGGGCCTTGAAAATGCTTTAACTAAAAATTGTAAGCCCTTTGTGTGGCTTTGAAGTTTTAACGTGTGAAATTGTCGAGACTGAGACAAAATTCCTTAACATCTTCAACTTTTAGATAGAGATGATAAAATTTAGCACGATTTAATTATTTAATATAAATACGACATAAATAAATTGATTTGAATCTTTAAATTTAACACGATTATTAAATGGGTCAGGTCTGGGTTGACACGACTTTTTTTCGTATCGGGTAAGGGTTAAAGTTCTTGACATTTACTTGATCAATAATCCGATTATATTTTTTATTTTAAAATAATTTACAGGTTCTTGTCATCAAAACTCAAATATTATTTTCTCTTTTATTTTTATTTTTTGAAAAAATGAATATAAATATACTATTTTATTTATAAAATTTCATATACATTTAGAGCTTCAATAGTATAATGTGTAAAATATTAGTAGACATGTATATTTTATAATATCGATATATATATATATATATATATATATATATATATATAATTAAAACTTCAATAGTGTAAATGTGTAATATTTTGGTACATATGTATATTTTATAATATCAATAAAGTATGTACGTGCGTATGAATGACAACGTATAAATATTTTATGTAAATTTTGTTTAATATATAAATATTAAGCGGGTTATTGGGTAATCTAATTATTTTTTCATGTCGGATTTGGGTCTCAATATTTTGACACGATTATTAAATGGGTCAGGTTTGGGTTTACCTAAATTTGACACGACACGAACACGACCCGATGACTTGTTTTGCTACCTCTACTTTTAAATATGTTTTAGTAAGATAATTTAACATTTTAATATCAAACAATTATTTTGTATTCTAATTCTAGTTTCAAGATTTTGTGCTTACGACTCTCTTTCTCACTTTTTTTTTTTCCTTATATCCTATTTAGATCTACTGCTTCCAAGACGATTAAGAATCCCACCCAGAAAATTGTTATGAAATCAAATCAAAAGTTTTCTTTTCGTTTTCAAATTGAACCAAAAAAAACAGAAAACCAAAAAAAATTAGTCTAACATTTTTTTTCTTCAATTGTTAATGTCGCCACCGTGAATCGTTGTATTTGTACTAAGTTCTCTCTAGATTAAATTCCCCAGTCCGGCATTGATTAGAACTCCAAAATCCACACATAAATGCCTCTTATAATATAATAAGAGGAGAAGATTTGAGGATTAAGATATTTATAGTGTTTGGTGACGACTAATGTGGGCTTATTGGTTTATTTTTACCTAAAGTCCGAATGTAATTGAACTAAAATTAAGATATTTCACACATGTGATTATTTGATGGACTGGTATATATTGTATTTGGTTATATTAATTACATTTTAAAGAACTGTCACTTAAATATTGACACAATAGATAGAATTAGTCGAGCGGCATAAAAAAAGATACTATTTGAATTCTTCAAATTCATCATTCATGAAAAATAATTAAAATGCATATCGTATATTGTTTTTATTTTAAGTAATTAAATGATACTCTAAAGTGTTAGAAGATAGGAATATTTTAAAAATATATTAAACACCCCCAAATTAATTAGATATCACATGAAATAGAGGATTAATTCTTTTGGCTAGCCGGGACTTTTTCAGAATTAACTCTCTTTCTCTCTCTTTTTTCAATTGACCTACGGCTTGGTGCTTGCTGGCTTGCGCGTTTGCTTTACCCGTGGGAGTTATTTGTTGTGGGCATCCGGACAGTCTCACGGCAAAGGCTCATCCCCAGCCAGGTTTAGGTCCCATAATGAGATTCAATATCAAAATACTAGTTAACAATAAATTTCTTTTTTATTAATCTGTTGGTGCATTACCGAATTTGAGGAATAGGATCCAGTGAATGAAAATCCTATATTAACTAAATTCAGCTCTCGTCAATTAAAAAATTATTTAAGAAAATAGTTTAATTAGACTAAGGTTTTATCTCCGTAAGTACCTTTGTATTTCCAAATCCTATAATAATTGGTGATCCTATAGACTGTCTTCAATCAATGTGAATCCGTCTTCCAATAATAATTAACCAAGTGAAAAAGATCCCAAAGTTCCCAGTACAGCACCTTATTTTTAGTGAGAAACTATTGATATATATATATATATATATGAAACTATGAAAGCACGCGCGGTATACATCTATATGTGCATGTGTAATGGTTTTCAGAAAAGAAATATACATGATATTAAGTGTCAACTAAGTATCTATTTGATTGTTTTAATTACGTTAGGTCCCTTCGATCAGTTGTGTAATGGCATAGTGTAAATGTATGAGGCCGAAACAATTGAGATCTACTTTCAAATATGTGAAAGCAAATCAACCTGCATAATGTACATGACAAGACTCAAAAACACATGTGTACGCACGTGAGTTGAAGGAGAGATCACTTACCACTGAGTGTTTCCAGGTTCTCTTGGATCTTGATATATGATTGTAATTGGAAGCCAAGCTTCTCGTACCACCCACATTTTTTAAATTAGAATGTTGTACAAAAACTCATTTCCAAGAATAAGGAAAATGATTATATGAAACCAGTACGCTATTTTTAGAGACGAAGAGCTTGTCAACATATATAATAATAATAATAATAATAATAATAAGGGGCGTTTTAGTCATTGTGGATAATATTCGCTTTTAAGTCAAGAATCAAGATGTTGGCGTGAAAGGAATCAAGGGTGACTTGATCTTGAAAATTTATTATAGCTAGCGGCAGCTAACTGGCCTCGTCACCAATAATTACCAAAATAACCTACTCATGAAACATCAACAAAGTCAGAATAATGGGCAGATTGGATGAAAGGACTAAGGAGCCCATATTATTTGACAAAGAAATACGTCCGAGTTGAGATCACAAACAGCAAATATTTCAAGGCAGATGCCGAGTCCTATTATCAATTATGAATCTATCTAACTATAGCGTCAAAACCGTTGAAACAACTTATGAAATCAAAATATTCAAATATCCCAAAACGAAGAAACAAAACGCAGAAGAAAATAGGCGAATGCTAAAACTTTGATATTGTTATTTTATAACATCTAATGTCGTTTTGGTGAAATCCCATAAACTTTGTAGCCAAAGAGTGAAGTTTGAACGTTTCATTGACATCTTCAAACGGTGAACCTACTACAATGTGCCCCAATTTTGTATATATATATATATATATATATATATATATATATATATATATTTTGTTCATTTACCATGAATGATAAAGTCTTGATAGTGTTATTTCATAACATCTAATGTCGCTCTGGTGAAAATACCACATACTTTGGACTCGAAGAGAGTAAAGTTTAAACGTATCGTTGACATCTTCAAACGATACACGTGCTGCACCGTACTCCCATTTTTTATTTTTGTGCATTTACCTTTAGACGTCGTAAAAGAGTGGTTCAACGGCAGGGTGTGTTATTTGTATATTGAAATTTTAAAATATCAAAGATTTAAAATTTTTGACATAAATCCGGATTGCTTCAAATTTATAAAATTTTAACTTTTCTTCCTTCATAAGTGTAAAAGTTAGGCAATAATAGAATTGAACGGTTGCGGCAACTGTTATGGCAATAATGAAGGCCTGAGTTACCCGCAACAATTATCATTTTAATGATCGATTTCTGTTTTTGATAACAGTTAATTTAGTTATTGTGATTGTGAGAGATGATGAGGGAAAGTCCATGCAATAAATTAAGAAGTCTTTTTCTATTTCAAGAGATACAGAGATTTTCTGAGTTGGTTGCCTGCACTTGGATTTCGTGAAGGAATGAGGAAGGAACTTAATTGAATGTGAGAAAAGAGAAAAAAAGAAGATAATTTTGTTTTAGGGTTTGGTTTGACTGTAAATTGATTTATTGACTTACTGTAAGAAGAATTTGTAATTCTAAAATTCCGTTTTAAATGCAATATATTTAAGTAAATATTTGCCAGCAGAGTTTTTACCAAAAAAAAAAATTTAGTTATTTAATTTTATTAAAAAATTAAAAAATTACACTTACACGTGTAAATAAACTGCAAGTAAAGAGAAAAGAAAGAGGTTCAATTACACAGACAAAAGAGGGGTACACTGTCACGGGTGCACCATAATTTGGTCCCAGGGGGCGTGGAAAATTTAATAAGATTATCTATGATTCTGTTTTTTTTTTTTAAAAAAAAAATTCATGCGTTTTACCTAAGAATCTAAATTTCCTAAAATTGACTCTCTTTAATAAAATAAATGGATATGTTCCACTTTATCAACAGCACAAATCAGTCAATCGGATAAATATACAGCACAAAATCATCCAAACACACAATCCCAATACAGTCACCACAACAATTCCTGACAACTTCCGCTCAACAAAATATTCAATAAGCACTCTCAATATCTCAATAATAATCAAATTGCCAGCAACTTCCACCGACAACAATTTAAGTAATGAATAAGCAACAATTACCCAATGAGTACAACACGTAAAGGAAGTAAAAATTCACAAGACACGAGGTTTTTTATGAAAAAACCATTGATTCTCATAATCTACAGTAAAAACCCGAACACGTGATTACATCCCCCTATTGATGAAGCAATTCATTATAAAAATAATACGAATTTACAATAATTCATGAACAATTATAAAATATCACACTCTTAAGCACCTCACATCTAAACCTTATTGTGTCAACCCTCACCTCACCATCCTAAAAACTTTTCCCTCTACATGTCAAAATCTCCTCAAAAATAAAGATTAAAGGTAATGGGTGTGAAAGTATCCGTCTCAGAATTAACAACTTCAAGCACAGCGAAATTCCATCAACGTGATTAAGGAAGCTAAACTAGAAGCAAGAAAGTCTGAGGCTAATTTTGTTTTTTGATTTTCAAAAATAAAGCTATCTCAGTCTAATAACGAAAGGTTCAATAATGAATTATGAACAATCTGTCAGTAAACAGAAAGATTCTCGAGCAAAATCTTAACCGTATCAAGCTGTAACATTAACAAAAAACATTTCAAAAATTAAGCAACAAATGAAGATATAGCATTTGTAACAAAGGTAGTTTAACAAGATTATTTAAGAATTAAACAAATGCATCAATATATCTAACAATACGATGGACAAACAAGTATTAACTTACTAATTACAAAAAGAAAGCTTTTATAAATTAGCTTTCTATGGCCGTCAATAACGGTAAAAATTCATACAAAAAAAGCAAGTATACACTGCCTTGTTCCTATAAATGATTTTCTATCTAAGCAATTAACACTTGCAATGACGTTAGAACAAAATCCAAAAATTTCTCGATACATGACAAAATCCAGATGAAAAAAATCTGGGGGTATGGAAGGAACCTTTTGTTTGCATATCACTGTATTTCCCATGAACAAATGCAGATGCCAAAAAACATACTTGATGTGGACTTCCATTTGCTGAAATTTTTGGGTACTTCCTGTCCAGAAGAACTCAAAATATATGGATGAGCCACCAGCATCTTTCAGCCACCGGCCGCATCATTTTCACTGTCTTCACTGTCATCACTGCATTTGCATGTTCAGAAAATAGCTCAAGTAACAACAGTAAACATAGAAGTCAAGGTAATAATGGACAGATCGGTATAGAAATACAATAAGATTATTTGCATGAAAGGCTCATAGAAGTGAAAGTAATAAATTCACTAAAGAATGCACATGATATACATTGTTGCACATGGGAATGAACCAATTGAAGTTGGTTAAGGGATCCCCATCACTTAATAAAATATATGCTAAGTATCAAAATTAAAAATAACTATACCCATGAAAATTGGTTAGATTAAAAAAAACAAAATACCTGTGTTCAGGAAATTTTGATAATCGCCTGGCATCCAAGCCTGTTATAAATTTTTGTGCTCCTTGAATGTATTCTGACCCTGAAAAGCATCAATCAATGACATTAAACAACTGTATAACTTGTCTGGAAGATTGTGAAATTGATAATGTAAAGCTAAAATTATGCCAGTTAATTCCTAGTTGTTGCGACTGATTACTTGTGAAGATAATTTTGCTTATTGGTGATTTGGCAAGGAAAAAGCAAATTGTTCATTACTTATTTTATCCTTTCACTAAATATATCACCACAACTCCCTCCCTCTAGTTGTGTGCTTTCAGTTAATTATCCCACTCTTCCCTTTTGATTTACTACATCCTTAAGTCCCTCATCATCCTTTCAATTCTTTTTGCAACCCCTTTAGGGATTGTAAACAAGGAAAGCAAGCATTTTGGCAAGACAGAAAGAATTAAAGTCAATCTTCACCCTCTACAAAGAAAGCCTTCTTTTTCCACCTCAATCTTCTCTCGGTTTTTTCCATCACCGGATCCCCAATGATTGAGGTCTTATGACTGTTACCCAATGGGATACCCTACTTTGATGACTAAAAGCTTTAGTTGAAACTAGGCTGAAGAATCAATGCTATAAAGAAGAGGACTTACCCCTTGTCAACTGGAAGGCATGCACAGCACATCTCTCTGCAGCCAGTCGTACAGGAGTACTACCATCTTTCAAACATTCAGCAAGTGCAGGACCAAAGAGTGCCACATGGACCATGATCCCAGATGGATTTGCCTACAGGAAGCATGCCACATTAACTCCCAAATGTTCTCATATTACAAATTTAATTAGTAACATGGTGCACATTAGCAGCATGGCAGTACAACGAATCAAGCACATACTCTTGCAACTGATTTTAGGGCAGATAATGCCCTTCTTCTAACTTCACTGGAATCATCATGGAAGGCAGACACCACAGAGGCAAGAATATCAACAACTACTGTGGTGTTGAAAGGACCACTTTGAGTTTGATGAAGTAGAAGCCTTCCTAAAGCCTTGGTTGAAGCTTCACGAAGAGGAAACTATTTGCAAGGTAGTGTCAGAATTGGCTGACCCCAAAAACTTTTTTTTTAAAAAAAGGGGATACCAAAACTTGTGTAATTCTCTGAAAATGACAATACCTTCTCATCTTTCAAGGAGCTTTTGAGACTCTCTAAGATAGATGGGAACAATGGAGACATAGAGATCGCTGAGGGATTGTGCCTAAGAAAGGTAGAGAATACAAGTACAGAGCCATGTCTAGCAGCCCAGGCAGGAGAGGAGGCTAAATTTAGGAGTTCCTGAAGCAGGTCAGCCAGCTGACCATCTTCCATGTACTGCCATATCATTAACCAGCATATACAATAGTATGAGAAGCTGAACCATGAGCAGCAATCATATAATTAAATTATAACAAGTTTCCATATAATCTCTAGTAGGATCAGGAAAATATGCAGTGCCATATATGAGACAATGCAGATTAAAAAAATTATATGACAGAAAAGGTCAGAAGTATTGGATTCAAAAAAATCTGACGTGGCAATACCCTCTCAGACCCTGCTTCAATGGTACAAACACAGTTTAACAAGCTAATTTAAAAAACTCAAAAGGATGAGAAGATAAATTCGTAGAAGTGGCAATAAAATGAACAAACCAAAAGTGTTGACAGAATGCAGCAACAAAACATTATCTTAAATTTCATATTTAGGCAAAACTTCAAAACATGCCACAGCTATAATCACTCCCTCCAAATAAGCCAACATGAACATCAACAAATAGACACTGTTGAACCTTAAAAATCTACATCAAACCTGTGACATAATGCCCAATATGCTCGCAGCAGATACTCGAACCTGGTCATCATCATGATAAACTAAATCCTTGAGGACAGAGTAGACACGAGTTTTAACAGCACTGCTCACACTCTTCCCAGCATGCTTCAGTACACCTTTTAAAGCAGTCAATATTGCCTCCCTGATCCCCGCATCAGATACCTACAAAATTGGACGCTCAGGTTGTTATATAATCTGGCTTCAAGACCAAAGTGCATCAAGGAAGGAAAACCACAACCAGTACCTGCAAACTCGACAGAAGGTCACCAACTAGAGGGTCAACCCTGGTACTGAGTGCACTGAGCTTACCCAGAGCAAGAGCAGCACTTGAACGAACAGTCCTGCATGCAACAAACAACAAGAATCATGCAAGAAGTGATACAGAATAATGTAAGCTCAGATCAATCAAACACCACAAGCAAACTGTTGTCAACATCAGACATTATCTTCTTTTCAGAAAAATAAATAGCATCAATTAATTTAAGACAATAAAATAGTTAGGTCCCTCAAGCATATATTTTTCCTCCAAAGTACATAAATGTTCCTTCAGAACACTAAAGAATAAAATATGTCCAAACTAACCTTGTACTATCCTGTAGACACTTGATAAAAGTTGTTTGAAGCTGAGGAAGAAAAGGTTTCAGTGCTATCCCACCCTTTCTTATTATGATGCTTAAAGTAGACAATATGGCACTTTTCACCTGCCAAGGAAACCGATCACCTATAATTCGAATAAGGGGCCTGCAGTAACATAAACGAGAAAAGTCAAGATTTTATGAAAAAAACAAATTATTGTCAGCACATGCATCAGAATATTATCTTCATGAACAACTAGTGTGTAACATTTCAACGACAAAATACAAAACAAAACCTAGTAACAATAACCATGAAAGCTCTAATGGGAAATAAATATTCCCATTAGTCTGAAAAACAAAAGGAGGTGATGACAAAGATATAGCACTTCAGTAATCACAGCATCTACTTGTCACTAGTTTTACATAGAATATAGCACAGGAAAGATCCATTTATGTATTTCCAACAGTCAGTTTTCTCCCATTGGAATTTATTTAGTTTTCCTTACTCCTGATGTCAAAATGGCACAACAAAATGAATTCATTTGATAGATAAATCAAAATACAACAGTAAGAAGCATGAGTGTAATTTTAAAGCTCCTTTGAACTTCAGTTGGGCAAAAACAAAGTGGTAGTGAAGTTGCAAAATGTAGACTGCAAAAATAGACAAAGAAATAAAAGGGAAAAAGAAAGATGAAAAATCATCAATGTTTATAATGTAAGTTTCAAGACACCATTTCCTTTTCAATATTACAGGTGAGATCTGGACTGCCAACCCATTGATGAAATGAACTGGCAAAACTCCAACTTTTAAACAAACAAATTTTCTATCATGTTACTGATTTATCCTGTCTGAATCCACGTAACCATCTAAAACCTTTCATAAAATTTAAAGTACAGCCAATATTAACTAAATAATCATGGTGCATACCCTGTAATTGGAATAACAAACTCCTTTAAAGATTGTTCGCTGGTCACTTCAATAAGCTCTCCAAGACCCAACGCTGCCTGCTCTCTTAGTTCAGCAGACCCACTTATTAAACCCTGTGTGCATTACAACATCAGACACTGAATTTACAGAAAAGGAATATAAACTGCACAATAATACATTTAATTCATATTTTCTCCATCTTGCAAGTAAAGGCAAACAACCAATTTCAGTTGGCAATTTCATGTTATAGATGTGGAAGAAATAAAATATATCAAGGGTATGGTGGCAAAAAATTACAACCTTGTCATGGCTGAAAATGCCTAAATTAATATCAGAACATGAACAGGGAAAGAAGGGAGAAGAAGAAAGAAAGAGAAAAGAAAACAAGAAACTTATGTGAAGGGAAATGTTATAGTCTGTTAGTACAATATCCAAGAATTTTGCAATAATCTAGCAAATTAAAGAAAGTTCAACCATACAGCAATACAAGTTTCTAGGGCAGATAAAATTGATATTAATATGCAATAATCTGTTGGAATCCTAATGGCAGATAACGAATGATATACTGCTAAAGTTTCAATGTTCTACTTCATATATCAATTAATTTTTGGAATACTAGATAGAGTTCTAAATGCCCAACTGTCAAATAGCACAAAAAGTAAATACAGGTTTCATTGTCCAATAATTCAACAAGATCACTATTTATTCCACCTCTTACTTTCACACCAAGACCACCAATATTATGAGTTCAACAAAACAGATACAGATCCTATAGAACAGATTTGGATCCTCTTCAACTCTTCAATTGTAACAAACTAATAACTGATGGCTAAGTGTTTTGCTGATTTATCTTATTATTTAACCAAAAATAAACAAAAAAAAATCAATGACACTATCAGAAGTTCATCTATTGATAGAAAGAGAGAACTTATAAATGTAATGGCGGCCAGAACCAAAAAGATTCCTGATGAGGACAATCAATGCAGAAGAAAAGACAGTACTATATAAGGCAAACACAATTCTTCAGTAAAGAGCTAGGTGAAAAAGTATAAAGAACAAATACTTGAAGGAAGATTGGAAGCAATGGCTGAAGTGCTTTCGGCAAACAGAAACCAGGAATGAGAATTGGTCCTCCCTGCAAGTTCAAACAATAAGTTGTGTTCAGATTAGCTGGCATCCACAAGAAAACATCTATAGTTAAAGAAGTAAGAATTATAACAAATAATCTATAATTGACATTTGTTCCCCAAACAGAATCATCCACCTTCTTTTTTCTGCGCTCCTTATCTCTTGATGTTGATATGGCATCACGTACTACTTTTATATATGATGGCTGTACCTCTTTAGGTACAGAAGCAACAACCCTTGACAAAGCCTCCCAAGCAGCCTGTTGGACAAAGCATAAGATTGGATCCAAAGTATGGAGGATCAACAACAGACCATGAATAATTTATGTTATTATACCGCAATGGTGGCCGAGTCTGAATCACTGAGCAAAACAATCAAAGTAGAAATCATGTTTGGAGCTTCATCAACCAAATATAATTTGCTGTTTTTATAGAAGTATCCTATAAGATAAGCAGAACTTCTTCTAATTGAAGCCTGAAACCAAACAAAGTTACAAACTTTAAGTAAGCAAGAGAGAAGATGTGACAAGCCCTGAAGACAGCGATCACTTATCAAGCATACCTGATTTTCTCCAACACCTTTAAGAAGCTCTGATACTAAAGATTCAACACCTTCTTCATCTATGACTAACGTCACTGTTTCAGCAGCTTCTTTGGCCAAACTTTGAACATCCTGAAACACACGGGCAGTAAATAATTTAACAAATGTACCAGCAGTATTATACCTCACTTTAAGGTAACTACATAACTTGTAACTCAGTAAAACATAGGAAGAAACACAACAGTCATTGCCAATATGGCAAACAATTCACAGTCATAGACAGGAAAAGCAAATGTGATAAGAAAAATAAATAAGTAAAAAAGTAAAGAAAGTAGAGGAGACTACAGAAACAAGTAGGATACCATATCATCATCACCCATAGCAGAAAGTAAAGCAGGAAGAATAGTGCCAAGGTGAAAGTTAAGACCAGGACCAGCAACCTCAGCTAATGCTCCCAAAGCATGTGCATTGAAGGCACTAGATACAAATTCAAACTTTTAAGTAAAAAGCAACTTAATAATGAAACTGAACTAACTTATAACAGCAAATAAAGAGATACATACGAAAGTGGAAGATGAACGAGCTTTGGCAAAATATGAGGTAAAACAGCTGTAGTCCTGACACTGAAATTAAGAAAAATAGCAATTTAGCACCAGAAAATGCACGAAAAGATTTTAAGAATGAACAATAAAAAGAAGGCACAAAATTTTTACCTTAAGATTTGTTTGAGGCCATCTAGTGCAGTCTCAGAGGTTTGATCATCCTCCAAGGCATGAAGAAGCGGTGGTACTATTTCATCAATTGCTTGCATTCCAGCACTCTGTCAAATTTTATGAGAGTTATATTCTATCACAACTTATCAACATAAAATTCAAAAGAAACCTGAGCAGAAGAGAGCACCTTGAAAAGAGTGCTAAAAGCTAGGCCTGCAGATTCACGAACCTCAAGAACACTATCAAAGGAGATATTAAGAGGAAAATAAAAAAATAGATTTTTGAACATTTAACATTAACAGCAGTAATTTTTTTTTTTAAATTACCACTAGAAAACTCCAAAAAACAGAGAAAGAGAACAAACCTATCACAAAGGGCAGTCCTGATAGTAGGGATGAGCTCATCCATGAAACTCAACAACTGACTCTTACCAGCACTTGCCATCACTTCACTCAGACCAATGCATACACCCTGTCAGCCACATGAATGTTTCAGAAATTGCAATGAAGAAAGAAAATATTAAGTTAAAATCCTTAGCAAGTCAAAGACAAAAATTCCTAAAATAAAGATACTTGACCCAATGGATTCAACAACCAGGTGTTCCAATCACCTGAAAGATAAGCCTTTAGTAAGAAGCATTCATAATATAGAACCAGCAAAACAATCTATATCTTAAGCTAAGAATGACACTAATGCTGCGTTTACTTATCAGTAATCGAAATGGGTTGGGATCGGAATGAGCTAGAATGGGAATGGGGAATGGGAATGGGAATGGGGAATGGGAATGAGTTGTTTACTTAAGCTGTAGGAATTGGAATCGGAATGGGCTGAAATCCCATTAATGTGTTTATTTATGTTGGAATCGGAATCGGAATAAGCTAAATTATTTCAAGTTACTAAAATGCCCTTGGTTAATTATAATAATAACTATTATCATCATCATCATCATCATCATCATTATTTGTGATTTTTATTATTGTAAAAATGATTGTTAATAATAATAATAATAATAATAATAATAATAATAATGTTAAAAATAATATCATTAATAATTTATTAAAATACCCTTTATTAATTATTGTCATTTGATGATGATGATAATGATGATGATGATGATTATTATTAAAATAATTAATTAATAAATAAATAATAGTAATAATTAATAAATTAATAACAACAACAACAACAACAACAACAACAATATAGCAAATTTTATAATAATATAAAGAATAATTAAAATAAAATAATTAATAATTATAATAATGATAGTAATGATAATAATTAAAATAATAAATAAATAAATAATAGCAATAATTAATAATTTTAATAACGATAGTAATAATAATAATAATAATAATAATTAAAATAATAAATAAATAAGTAATAGTAATAATTAATAAATTAATAATAATAACAATAACAATAAATTTTCAGTTTTTTAATTTATATTTTTTAATTTCCAAAGAGGGTATTTTGGGTATATTTAAAGTATAGTAGAGACAATTTTGTCATTCTCGGGAATGGGATTCCCATTCCCAATCCCACCTCAAGGAATCACAACTCTAGCAATCAATCCAAAATTTATGTGGGCCCACGAAATTCATTCCCATTCCCAACCTCAATTTAGTAAGTAAACAAGTTATTCATTCAGATTCCCCCATCCAATTCCCATTCCGAGTTAGTAAACACACCATTAAGTGCACTATCCATCTCTCATTACAAAACTACGACTTACACCGTACAAGTGTTTACTAACCACAAACGCCAACTTGAAATTCCAATGAACATAATTATAACCTACATCAACACTACAAAGTTCTCATGCACAATTACCTTCATAATGAAAATTCAAAAGGCCACAGTAATAAACCAAAGATCAATAGAACTGGAGTATAAATGAATCAAGATAACTGAGACCAGAGCCATCTGTTCTTTATGAATCTAACAGTCAGTTCATGCAAGCCGACAAGCTGAATAATTTTATGAATGGACTAACAAAAAAAAGTTCACTACTGCAGTAAGGTTTCTAACGTGGTTTCCATTTTGGTGACTTACAAAATTTTCAAAGAAAGAGAGATAGGAAATCCAAATTATCAAAGAACAATAATATAAACCACGAAGTGCTGTGAGATCACATGAAGAGCTCAAAGCATGCATAAAAAATAGTCCCCTATATACATATAAGTATTGAATAATTAACTTATGACAATATGATAAATTTAAAATTGCATTTTTGCAACCTGGTTGATGTCGAAAATAAGATAAAATGAAAATCATATCACTGCAAGAAGAAAGAAAAAGAAAAATTACTTGTCTTCTGCTAGCACAAGGATCCTTCAGCCCACGAGACAGAATTGGTATGATTGAAGGAAGTACTCTTTCTCCAAGCTTCCTGACAAGCTCCCCCAGAGCTCGTCCAGCAACCTGCATAATAACCATGTCATAGGATCCAAAATGTCTACAATCTGAAACTTAAAAAAAATGACTAATAAAGATACAAATACAAACCTGCCGCCTTTCTGATGATGAGGATGCAAGAGAAGAAATTAGAGTATTCATCAAAACAGGCATTATTTCCTTCAGAGTCTTTGGAGTGTTTGCAACTATAGTTTTCCACACATGTAATGCAGCCTGACCAAAGGGGAGACGGCACTTCAGTTCCACTCAATTCACAAACTACATAATTGTCTAAATTGAATTCATCAATGTCAAACAAGAAACTAACTATAACCATTACCTGACGTACTGAAAGACTGACATCACTTCGAACCATATATAAAGCAGCAAGAACCTCATTACGCTTATCCCTTCCTAAAACCTCAATGATAGCACGCCCATGTGCTTCAGTACTAGCACCTTCGTCATCACTGCCACCCTCAAGTAAAGCTTTTCCAGAAGTCCCAGCAACCTGGATCATATGAATTCTGTAAAATGTACCTCAACTAAAGCACTGAATAGAGCGAAGAAATTTGAGAATAATCGACCTTAAACAAGAGATCTCCCAAAAGTTCCACAGAGCTTTGTCGAATACGCCAATTATCATTGAAAATACCATCCTCTACAGCTGGAAGGAGCAAGGGCAATGACCTGAGACCCAAAGAAAGAATAGGTAAGGCCTTACAAAGATAAAGCATCAGATGAGTGTTGAACCCTGTTTTAGAACAAATCAAAGTGGTAGATTATATACATAAATATGAACAATCTAATTAAATTAGAAACAATTAAATTCTTCATGAATATTCATTATAATATGATTTATTTCATCCTTCTTCAATAAATTTTTGTAAACATAAACATTATGAACCACACAAGCATTTGCTAAACATGCGCCAATAATAAATTAGTATGGTCAGAATTATCCGAGTCATACGTGGTTGCATAGTGCTCCACCAAAACATGTCCAGCACCAAGTGCTGCATCGCGCACAGATTCATTCTCATCAGCAAGACCTGTATGAGTACCAACAGCAACATATCAAAAACTGCAATATGAATCCTCCAACAGGAAACTGCAAGCAGTATATGATAATAAATCTTCACAAAGAGAAGAATAGTATTTACCATCTAAGATTGCAGGCAGCACCTGCTGCAGGTACTTCTGAAATTGAACACCTAATGACCTTGGTAGATACTACAAAACGAAAACACATTTAAGCAAAAATAACAGTGCGCACACCATAACAGACAATTCAAGGAAAGATGACCAGATTTACCTTGAAAAGTGTTAGATATCCATCACGTACAGATGCTCTCTGGTGGGAGCAATTTCGAATAATATCAGGAAGAATATGCTCAAAGTACACAGTCCCAAGTGCAGCTAAAACCTAGCAATACATGGATCTCCTTCAGTCAACCATGCCAAATTTAATAATTTTTTAAATTAAAAAAAAGAGTCATTCTTAAAATTTCTGTAGTCATCTTTGTTAACAATGAGAATGAAAAACCTTACTAGGATAACATTTAAGTCAAAACAAATGAACTTGTGACCGGTTGCCAAAACCAACCCCACATACAGCACCAAATTGATAACTTACAAAAGCACAATTACAAGGACTACTGTTATTTCAGATGACATGTTGACTGCCAAAAACCTATTATTACATATTTAAATTTTATTAATAAGAATTGAAAAATGCAATTAATATGAACTATCAGTACATCTGTAATATGAAGCATCTGTCCACTAAGAAAGCAAAAAAGCAAAAAGAAGCAAAACAAAAAGGCTACACAAAAGTATATCAAAAACAGGTTAAGACCATACTGTAAAAAGTATATCCATCCACCCTTGTACAGGGCTGGACCAGCCCTTAAAACCTTTACCCCAGTAACCCTCTCCCATAAGAATGTATTCTGAAAATTATACGCAATATTACCAAATTTTTTTCTTCTGCACTGTGCTAGATATTGCATAAAAACAATGTTAGACACACACATGTTAACCAAAAAAAAAAAGGAAAAACATTGAAATATTGCATATAATTTTCATAATAAAATACAATTATACCACCAAGATGAACATAGTACCATAATACTGCACTTCTGAAGTATACTTAGTACCATAATACTGCACTTCTGAAGTATAGTTGGTACCATAATACTACACTTCTGAAGTAATAACCATATAGATTCCATCCCAAAGGGTGTAGCATTCATCAATAGAATGGTAAAAGATTTTCATAACTGATTAAATTACTTCTTACCGTCCTAATATGAATGGATGAATGCCACATCACCTGGGATGAAATCTTTTAGGATATCACTACAGAAGAGTCGTATTACTCATAGTCAGTACCAACTAGAGTTTCACAGTGTTTCATTTTTCTTTGTTGATGGCAGTTGGGAAGCATCAATGGCATTAAAAAGAGCAAAGGAAGTAGGGTGCTGGAGAGAGGTTGGTTTGCAGTAATTTGGGCCCAAGGGACCGTTACTGCTATAAATTTTTAATCTGAGTTACAATGCTTTGTATAGACTTTTCAGAGTCCTCTTAGTTTTTTGACAGCTTGTCTTTATTTCTGCCGACAGCTTGTCACTTCTCTAAGCTTCTATTCTTTATACATGTAATCATACTTTGTTTTCTACCACAAATGAAGAAATAATAATAGATTGCAGCTTGCAAATTTGTTGACATCTCTGTTTGTTCATGCAAAGACGAAACTAATATAGCCTTCATCTTAAAGCAGGAATAATAACAGAAAATTAAATACAAAAATCACAGGAAAAAATAATTAAAGCATGGGGATCACTACATAGGGCTGAAAGAGCATATGAAAATATACCCTCAAATGGTAAGTTTTTATTGCATAAATGTCAACCTTCCATAGATATTACTGATAAAAGGCAATAATAATGAGTATTGTGCAAGAGAATAATTAATCGTAGGGGCAGTCCAAATACATGGAAAACTTAATGTGCTTCCTGATCAAGGTACAATTTCTTCTTGATAAATAATAAGAAGCCAAGAAATTGTTTACACATAATGCTACAATCAATCAGTGTGTGCATGTAAAAACTACTATCCAAGCACTTTTAACAGAAAAATAGACCAGCAAAAGTGAACATCTCCAATGATATTTACTATCTATGTAATATAGCAAATGTGAGAAAATTTTCATTTATTTTAACTCAAATGCCAAATCTGTGGATAAAGAACAGAGGCGACTTAAACCAGAAGCCATTGAGTGAACTTGGTGGAATTATCAATTATGGGATCATAAGCTTAAAGATTTGTTACTATAATGACGGAAGAAGTAAAATATAAACGGCACATTCTCACCTCACTCAGCCCTTGAGCAGCTCCAGAACGCTCAACATTACTATTATCAGACTTGAGAGCATCTAACAACCATGAAACAAGATCTGGGAAGTTTTCCTCTCCCATTCCCCTTATCAGCGATCCTATGGCCCTTGCTGCAACAGATCGAACTTCTGGAATTGGATCCACAAGTACCTGTTTTTATTTTGAATGAAAAAAGCATGAGCACGCACTTACATGCAAAGCAAAAATGTAAAGCTGTTGCAAAAAAGGGTGTAAATCTCTCCATCTATGCAATGTACCTTTTTCACTTCAGGAAGAAGCATTCCTATGTAAGGAATCATATCCTTGGGTTCTGTAACTAATGAACACATATTTCCAACTATTTGTGCGGCTTTCTTTTTTGTTTCAGCACTCCTCTCCCTTAGCCCTCTATGTACTATTGGCACCAATAGAGCAAGTGAAGGGGCATCAACTGTGTTAACAAAAGTCGTCTGCACAACATGAACAAGCAATTATAGCAACAAAAGAGATGATAGATTGTAACAACTGAAACCAAATTTTAGTCCATAAACCTTAGTCCATAAACCTACTTGGAGGAGAATATCAAGGGAATATTTTGTGTAGTCATTGGGGTCTGTGAGACCCATCAGAAGAGTAGGGACAAGAGAAGCTATCTCAGGATTCTTTATCACACTCCCAACCTAAGGATAAACAAAATCAGTACCAATATTAACCAATAATAAAAGCATGAATTATCAAAAGAACAGATTATACCTGCTGAAGGGCTGTCTGCCCTGCTGACTGGACTTTGGGATGTGTATCAGTTAATACCTGGAATCAGAAGACAAATATCTCCATAAGACAATTTAAATTCTATCATTTAATTCTCTCATAAAAAAAGTAAAAATAACCAAAACTGGCAAATAAGAATGAAAAATTATATATTGTATTTAGACAAACCTCAGTCAGTTTTGGCACAATCTTAGGAAGACACTGAGAAAGCTGCTGAGGAGCACAGTAAGCCATAGCACCAAGTAGTTGAACGCTGCTTTGCTTTGTTCGCCAAGCTTTATCTTCTAGACCCTGCATGAAAAATTTTAATGATGGTCAACAGGGCAATAAGTTTTTGTAATAGAGGGCCATCTGATCTTATAAATGGAATAAGTAAAGGGTGCAGACAGATTTAATTATACAATAGTTTGAAACATAAATATTTAATCATACAGTTCACCAGCGATATTGATGTGAAACAAACTATTAGTTGAAATGAAACATAAACTTATTTTTTTAGTTTTTTAATTTCTAAATGGAATTATAAATGCAGCTCTCTTTTATTTATCTGTGCATCCAGCAGGATTCCAACATATGTTTGCCCCACGGCAAACAGGAAAAAGATTAAAAAAAATATCATACAAAAGACAACCTGTTAGTGCATGTCAGCCTCAATTAGGGACAACAGGGAATCTTAATGGATTAAGCTTAATTAATTAGTATAGTACCCCAGTTTGTCACTAAACATTGATTAAAAGCAAAATGACGATAGCATTGCAGACTTCAAAATCATTGAAGGGAGTAAACATTTTAAGTACTAAACCACTTCATCATGAGATTACAAAGATATCCACAGCATCAACAAAATAAATTAGACAGAACATTATGATCTTTACCAAACTTCCAGATAGAAATATGATTGTTTTCTCCAAAAAGTGGGGAAAGATACAAAAGTGAACCAGTGGCCAATAAAAGCTACAGAAACTGTTTCAAAGCTAACTGCCATGCATACAGTAAGGAACTCCGCTTATCTACAACTGAAAAGAATATTCCATCCAAATAATTATTTGAATGGGGAAAAAATGCCATAAACCAGAAATCATGGGTGCAAATATTTAACCCAGACTAGATAAAGCATTTAGATTAAAACATAAACCTTCAACAGGGATGGAAGGACAAACCTTCAGTAGGGATGGAAGGACAAGCTTCACCCCCTGTGCGCTAAGTTGAGACATCATTGCACGAGCCGCACATTCAGCAGCTTCACGAACTGCAACAACTTGATCAGAGAAAGCAACCAGAAGTAATGGTAGCATTTGGATCACATATCTGGACCAAAAGTGGGAAATAAATACATAAGTCAGTCTCATAAACTTGTGCAGTGGAAATACTGAGCTAAACAACCAAAATCACTTACGGTTCAAACAATCTTCCAAGCTTTTCACAAAGGCACTCAAAAGCCAGTAAAGCTCCTTCACGACGTTTTGCAGAATTCCTGCAGTTTAAAAGAAATACAAGGCAACAAATATCAACTAATTCAAGCAGCACAATAGCTTCAGACTCCAATAAAACAAATGTATGACACAAGCTATCATGAGGACAGTGGGGCTGATGAAAACAAAACTCTTAACAAGATTTGAGATTCGTTTTTTCAATTTCATGGGATATTTCTCTTTTAACTGAATAGCTGGTAGCTAAATCACCATACCCTCCAATTACTAAACCAGCAGGCTTCATCCTTTCAGCGGTGAATAAGCCAGCAGACTGGATAGTTTGAACCAAGACCACTTTGTAGAGGTCCAAAAGCCTACAGAACATCTAGCTGAAATCTAAATACATAATACATTGATGCAATCCAGAGCTTCCAAGAAATACATTTGGAACTAATTGTAGTTAGCTTTATAAGGTGATAACACAGGATACAGATACAGATATAACAAACACAGAAGGCTCAAGGGTAAAGAGCAAGTACTTCAAATTCAGGAAAAATGACCACAGTTTTTTTTTTTTTTTTTTGGAGAAAATTTGAGTAGATTGAATATATAAAAGCTTAAAAAAGGTGAAAAAGATGTCCACTAGCTCCAAAAAAGGCTTAAGAATATACAAATAAGAGTATCTCCAAAAAAGAAAGTTTCTATCTTGGAATGGCTAAAACAGAATCAGCATCTGAAACCTTCCCAAAAGACAAAAGCTAGCTAACCTAAAACTCCTTCCCAATTTAAATGTATGACGAGGGAGGGGGGAGGGACAACAAAGTATCTTGAAATTCCTCTGAGGCACGAAGAGGTGCTAGAAACTGAGCCCTATACCGCAGAGAATTGACATTTTCCTCACTAGAATCCCCATAAATTCTGTTGTTCCTTTCCAGCCAAATAACCCATAAAGTGGCCAAAACACTACATTTCCACAAGGGAGATGACCACATTAAGGAGAACTTTCAATAATTTAAACTAGATATCTCTCAACCAGAGGTCCCAAAAAGCTCAACTGAGGTTTCTCAGAAATTTTCCACCAATGTTATAAAGCACAAATTATACATATTTCCAAAGCCTATACTTAAGCATGCCAGCCATATATTGCAATATTTCTGAAAAATGACTTTTGAGGATGATCTCTACCCCTCAAAACAAGCAGAAACTTTTTCCCTTTTCTGGGTGGCTTATGCATGTAAAGTTTCTTTTTCCCCTTCCCATTATCTATTTACCGAATAGCTACAAATCCACCTGAAATCACTTGAGTACTTATCATTGAATAAACACTGGAGAGAAAAAAATTACCTATCTGCCAGACCTTCTCTTAATGTCACTGCAATGCCATACTTCTTCAGGCTAGAAATTCCAAATCCCTTGACCACTCCAGCCAGTCCAAAAGCTGCTCCACGACGTTCTCCATATTTGTCACTCTTCATCAGCTGATCCAGCAGCCTTGAAATAAGAGTTGGTGCTCCATCCTAATGCAGGCAATTACATTGTTAGACTACTCTCAATCACCAATAAAAACAAACAAATTGCTATAGAAATGTCAAATCTTCTGAAACATCTACCACATCAAGAACAATTCCAAAACATAAGCAAGTCCAGAAATTAGAATCTCATTCTTCACAAAACATGCAACATACTTGCATTGATTGCATCAAAGGAGATAGGCAGGATGAGACAGCTCGCTGAACAGCTTCTGACGGCGTGTTTAACACATCCAACAATTTGTCTACAACAGCATGAACTTTTGGATCATCCTGTAACCAAAAAGACAAAATAAAATAAAATGTTCAGAATGAAAATAAAGAAAAAACATCTTTTTTTTTTTTTTAGGGAAAGACATAAAAGAATATAAATAAAACACAATACCGTTGCCAAGTGTTTTGCCAGCGCTCCAGTAAAAATTACCACTCCCTCTCGAACCAAGTCATATTTTTCTTCATCAGATGCCTAAGCAAGAACAAGAATTATATAAGATACAGCAGGTTCCACAACTTGCAAATATGAATCCCATTGTCAATTCCAATGATTCAAACGAAAAAAAACAGATCTAATCAGTGTCTTGTAATGAAGCATTCATAACAAAAAAGAGACTGACCTTCTTGTTTAAGTAGTTTTCAAAGATTGGAAATAACAAAGAAACGTTATCCCTCCCATGCTTATCAATAATCATGATACCAGCATTAAGCATTCTTCCTCGAACATCTGCATTAGTATCAGCCTGCAAAATGAAAGTATTTTTGGTGATGGATAGTTCTGTAGTTCAACCTTTCTTATAACTAAATCAATAGTGGTTGCAGAACCGAATACCATATTGGAAGAATCTAGAGTTAATTTCTTTCAAAATTGTAATTAAATAATATAAGACAAGGTGAAAACCACTACAACGGACAAATCAAGTTTCAAACATGTACCAGCAGCATGTCATCTGCCTTTCTACCCTGGTTTCAGAGGAAACTACAGCCGAAACTGTAGTACCACCTTTTTTGTTCTGCTTTCAGTTGAAGGAAAAGTTTATTCTGGAGTGTGCATCCATTCTTCACTTCAGACAGCAATTGCAAAGTATTTCCCAATTATTATAATACAGGTAGCACAATGTTCTCAGATGCTTATCTTGCCAAAACGGCATCTAAAGAATAAATGTTTCATTTGGAGGCTGCATTTTTCCTCCAGTAAAGCATCAATTTTGTCAAGCTTCCAACTCACAAGAGATTGGTACTCAATGATACCCAAAACTTCCATGATTTTCCTTTTCAGTAGATTTTAACACAAACTGAATTAAACCTACAACTAATGATCCAAAAGAAAGTAAAATATATTTCACACTTTCACTAAAATAATGCCTGTTTAATTTCGAAAATAATAACTGCAAGTTCAGAGTAGAAACAGCAAAAAGAATCTTACAAGTGCTCGTGATATCAGGAATGTCATGACGACCGGAAGATCTTTTGTTCTCAGAACATCAGCAGCAGAATGTAATGCCAAAGCTATTCCTTGTCTGCCTAGCCATCCAGCATCAACATTATCCCCACCTATGCCAACATCGCGGATATACAAAGAAAATAATGTCGAAAGAGATCCCTGAAATTATGGTAAAACCATTAGAAACATGACAGCTAAATCAAAGTGGAAGTGAAGCTAGAAGACTAACCTGTATAGAATCTGGGTATTCATCCAAAGCAGTAGCTAATGCCTCGGCAGCAGCCAAACGGACATTATAATTAGAATGAGAAAGTGCTTTGAATAGCCCTGAATAATCAGTTCCAAAGTCATACCCACAGCAATCCCATATGTCCTCTGCTGCTTCAGCAACTGACTGAAAGCATTAAAGATTGGTGATCCCACGAGTTATTTATAAGCAGAAGCATAAATTATGCAAGGCAGAAAAAGCCCTAACGTCAAAATTTGGCATCATTGTATGACCCATACTAACTGCAAATAAACTATCTACCGCACATCAAAGTATTCCGTAACCTTGATATTTGGTATACACTTGTAAATTCATCACAAACTCCACAGAAGATGGAATTGCCTTAAAATCAGTAAGACAGCTTAAACTATGAATCTTAATTTTGTGATGTACAATGGCACTACTAATAAACTCATATGAATTTAAAAAATGCTTTTATCACATTCGAATAGCAACTTGTGTTCTCACTACAAATATGAAATCATTACTTGGCAAAATTGCCATTCCAATTTTACCATTTGGCCACTTTGTAAGCCCAAAAAAAAAAAAGAGAGAGAGGATATGCTCCTCAAGGAACATTCAGACCTCTGGCAAATTAACCAGCTGTAAGGGGAATACAATATTTTGGTATTCTGTCATTGACTGATAAGTCCTCAAATATAAAAATAAAAACTACTATCCACTCAGGTAAGCCTATAACAGAAAAACAAACTACTCAATGGGAAAATCATACCTTAAAATTTGAGTGCAACTTAAAAAGTAAATACTACTAGTATAAATGGAAATCAAGGCAAAATACAAAAACTAGCGAAAAGAAAATGATGACAGTAACAAACATTGAACACAGTTTAGGAGAAATAGAATTCTTGTATTCTATCTTAAGAAGTATGGTAATAAAAAGATACATTTATGCACTCCTAAAACACTATAACTCTAGCAAGGAAAAAAGGACCGACAATCTGAACAGATAACATCCTAACAAATAGGAACAAATATTTAAAATTCAAACTATAAAGGTAACAGCAAGCTTTAAGTTTGACTTATTCAACAAATATAATTCAATAAAATGTTTCTGACAAGACAATCATAAATCACAGATTCAATTATTAATTTTTAGAAAGTTACTAGATCAATGCAAACCTAATGCAAGACAACTAGTCCAGAAATTCAGACTCAGTTTGGATTTTAATCAGACAGTTAGGAGCCAAACCTTTTCTGGATCATGAACAGCAATCCATAGGCTCGTTGAAACCTCAATATTCTGAGGAAGAGAATGGGTAGAGACAGCAGGAATGCATTTCACAGCATTTAAACAGGCCATTCTCACATGAACATCTTTTGCATACACTCCATATAAAGCCTGTAACAGGGGGGAAAATTGTAACATCACTTAAAAGTAAGCAATGAAGAACATAGCAGAAGTAATCCAAGCAAAACAAGTGAAGCACGTACAGATGCCACTTCATCCGGTTGAAGACCGAGACATAACTCATTCAATGCTGATCCAATAGCTGCTTGATAAGAAGGAACAACGCCTAAAACATGATAAAGCACCTGCAGAAGAGTGTGTAAAAGATACAGCAAGTAACAGAAAAAAGAGAAAATGCAAGGAGAGTAAACTGATAGATATTATATTTTTCAGAGAGATATCACTTTGTACTAGAATAAGGGTCTAGTAAGTAACTGATATCATTCGAAGCCTAGGAAGGGGTAAAAGAGGATCCATGTGCTTATAAAGAATTTGAAGCACATCATCATGCAGTCCTGTCTTCTTGGGTGATAACAAAATTCGCTCAATTATCTGGCAAAAAGTTCAAAAAAAATAAGTCCACAGAAGAGAAGCATTGCTGGCATTTTAAAATATAGTAAAGTGGGAAAACTTACTGGAAATACAAAAGTAAAGGAATCGACAGGAAGGGGCCCAGATTTACATGATACAGTTAAACCATTTACTATTCTCTCAAAGAGACACAAGGATTCTTTATTTTTGGCTGCTTCACCAGCTGATGTAACAAGATCTGAATCTACATGAACTTCCTCAGTCACAATGAAACGTAAAGCAGTAGCAATGTCTAGTGCCCAATTACACAGAGGCATAGCTGTGCATCTAGAGAGCTTCACCAGGGCTTCATAGGCTACATCACCTACTATAGGTGACCGAAGTAAAGGATCAACAAATTTAACCTGGAATAATCCAAGAATAAAAAAAGATTTGTAAACACCAAAAAATAGAAAATAACAATAATTAGAAGAAGAAGAGAGAATCTTTCAAGTAGAGAATCTAGAGATGAGAACAAAGATTTCACTCTAAAAATATTTGACTAATCCACTTTGAAACAAACAAGGGCGGTACGGACCACAAACAACTATAGGCAGGAAACCAACAATACTCCATGCAGAAACTAATTTATAAATAATTATTTTACTAAGAAAAGACTGGGCCGGGAAAGGGTTGCTATTCCATCATAATCCAAGAAAAATAATGTAAAATAATTTATTTTAGCATGTTGCAGAAAATATGACAACGCATACTAGTTTCAGAACTAAGGCAAGTTTTTAATCCTTATTAGCTTCAGAACTAAGGCAAAGTTTTTAATCCTGAATAGAAAGATCATTACACTTGCATTTTAACAACACCATGAACACAAGACAACATTCCTTTCGAAGGTTTATGGTGCCTTATGAAATAGGAAAAGAAAAAGGATATCTCATCCTGAAATTAGCTAACAGAAAGACATTTACCCAATATGGTGCAAAAGAGAATATCAAATGAGCCTAGAAATCAGAAACGGATGAACATGTACATATATACAAGTTGGTTGTCAAACACGAACCAGAGAAGGTAATTGACTGTGTGCAAATACAGGATTGGCAATGGCCATCTCCCCAAGGGCACTCAGCATTACAGATAGATTCCTCTGTACTCCTCGGACCTTCTCACGTATGGATGCCTCCTCCTTAAGCAGCAATTCACGTGCCTCTTCTTTTGCTGTCTTTCCCTTATCTATGTGGAACAAAGTAAATATAAAATATATATATATAATATTATTTCTGCACAAAAGTAATAAAGCAACAAATAAAATGATAACATGCCAGCTTTCTTTGTCGACTTCCCAATATCCTTTTTCCCAGCACCAGACACTTCTCTATTAGCTGATTCTCTCTTTGCAGATTGATTAGAGCTGACATGATCCTGAAAACAGAGTCAAATATCATAAATAAATAAATAAATACGACGGATTTCTTCACAATCATGTCAAAAAGAAGAAAGCAAAAAGGTGAAGAAAAGGAGATGGAAGACAAGATATTTATATGGTAGTACCACGCCATCCTGTTCTTCATACATTCGGAAACGGCCCTTTGATTGTTTTGTGTTCTTAGCAGCAATAATCTCTGCAATATAAACACCTTGCTCACTGGAAAGCATTCCTTCTGGGGTATAAAACACCTGACAAAAAGAAAAAGGGAAAGGAAGAGAACAAATTTCAGCAAATCAAATATATGCTGGTTCCTCATAGCATTGCAGGATACAACTTTACTTCCTTTCCACAAATAAAGAAATTTGGGATATAAATGAGGATGGGATCTGCTGATAAAGGGAATAGAGATATACGAAAATGTTATAACGTTTAGAAAATTGCTTTGCATAATTGAAATAAAAAAGAAATAATAGGTCCACTCTCCTCAATTGAGGACAGCAGAAGCATACACAGGAAGACTTCTGCAACAAGGACAAATAAACTCTCACAATAAAAATCAAGATTTCTATTGTTGCAATACCAAAAACACAAAAACTTAAGAAACAATTGGTTCTAACTGAAGGGCATCAGAAGTCAGCTCTCCAATTTAGAGCCTCACAGCCCAGGCCCACTGAGGTTAAGGATAGATGAGGTCACATAGGTCTTAATTTGCAACAATGTGAGGGTTCTTTTCGGATGGAGCCTTCAGCATTTTTCTCTTTGTTTTTTAATTTTTGTCAAAGACAGCTGGTCTATTCCAATAAAAGTCGTTCATTCTTCCATGTAAAAGTTTTATACAGTTTCTTATCCACACAAAAAGAAAGAAGGAATTTCAGAGGCCTTGATTTCAATGCTAAGCAAAAGATTACAAATATCACATATCACCTTCCTGCGTAAGTAATTTACAAGCAAGAAAACTGATAAAAAAGCAACTAGGCAAAAAGATATATATTTTAACAATTCAAAGATCCAGTATAAGTAGAGTAGATAAGCAGAAGAAACACTACCTGAATGTCATTCTCTGAAAGAGAATCATGTAAATAACGATCTGGGAGATCTTTCAGATGCTGGCAAGGGGACAGAGAGATTCAAATCAGCACTCAGAATCAAACAAGTAATACCAATAGCTACATTTCTGTAAAGAAAGTTTTTAAGTATTTCATTAATTAATGCATCATGTATATTTAGTTTAAAACTACTCTAAAACAACAATTAACCAGGAAGAAACCTTTTCAAACTCCACATAGGTATCTTTAGGTGTTATAGACATCAAAGTGGATAAAGAATTTATTGCCGCTTGTTGTTCAAGGGGATCGGCACTCATTAAACCTAACGATTCAAGCAGAACCTGCATAACACAATCCAGAAAAGATAAGACAAAGGCCAAAGAATACTATTTGAGTATTAAGAGAAGTTATAAACTGGGAAAGAGAACAGAAAAGGAGATACACAGTGCAACCTATACGGAGCACATAACCAAAAAGAGCAAAAACAAACAATCAAGTCACGAGGAACTTACTAGCCAATAATAAGAATTACCTTACAGAGATTTCGGACATCAGCAGAAACAATTTCGATAACATTGAATCCAACTGCTCGCAAACATTTATGGAGCCTCTGGAAGCATAGCAAAATGAGGAAAAAGAGGCAAATTAAATTTGGCAAACAAAAGGCTATTGACAAATCAGAGCGTAAAAGGTAGAAAGTTTACTCTTTTCTTTTTTTTTTTTGGGAAAAAAAACCTTGTATTAAAAAGTGAAGGAGTCCACATAAGTAGATAGTTAACATTTACAAACACATCTAATGTCTCTGTACCCACAAACAATAACTCTCTCTGCCCTTACCCCAGTTATCTTGATAAGACACACGAAAGCAGTTTTACTAATAATAAGATTGGTTGCAAAGATAGTGAATAATTTGCCATCTCAAAGCATCCC
This sequence comes from Luvunga scandens, assembly GCA_030449905.1. Classification (NCBI taxonomy): domain Eukaryota; kingdom Viridiplantae; phylum Streptophyta; class Magnoliopsida; order Sapindales; family Rutaceae; genus Luvunga; species Luvunga scandens. The sequence goes on along the minus strand of JASUUG010000382.1, from coordinate 3,583,966 downwards.
AAATTGTACAAATAAAAATACCAAACGAAGACAAAAAGTTTCAAACCAGAACAGCATTCCATCTCAATGAATAAAGAAAAAAAGAGGTACCCTCAAATCAATCCAGAACCCACAAAGAAACAAAATCAGCGCTTTTTCAACAAATAATTAGACTCCAGCCCAAGAACCTGACCAAAATTGTTTTATCTCTATCCATCCATATAAACTGTAGAACAGCCAATAAACAACATCTCCTTAAAACCATAGCAGAATTTTCAACCCCACAAAAAGCAAAATGCTTCTCAACAAATAAAGAAACACAAGAATTCAAAATAACCTAAGAAATTCAAGCTTCATCAAATCAATAATTTGAACCAGAAACATAAGGTGGCTGAACACAAAGAATAATGACCAATGCTTTCCATATTTTCTAGCTTAAACACACTGAAATTTACAGCTCAGCTCTCTCTCTCTCTCTCTCTCTCTCACACACACACACACCCCTCTAACCTGAATGGGATTTAGGTTGGCTGTCAAATAGAAAAATCACTAAAATTAAAGAGTAGAGAAAAATAATACCTGCCAAACTGCATTTCTCTTTCCAGTGCCAACAATAGAAGGATGATGTGAGCAGAGTATAACTCGTGCAGATGCACTAGGACCTCTAGCCAGAGCCAGGGATGCTATCACAAGTAAGGTCTTCACTTGAACCTCAACAGATGGAAGGAATGGGACTTGCGAATCCATAAGGTCATCTGTGTCACTATTGAAATATAGTTTTAGAACCCCTCAACCAGACTAGTAAAACATTAAAAATAATTGTGACCAAAAAAACCTATGAAGAAAAGAAAAGTTATCCAACAATACTTTTTTATAGGAAACAAATAAAGTTTTATTGAAGAAAAGGAAAGGGAAGGACTACAAAAGTGAATCAGAGGTCCACAAACTAAAATCTTACAATTTGTGAAGAAAACCAAAATCTATACAGGCAATATCTGAATCAAACATGAGACAGAAACAGAAAAGGAAAGGAAAAACCCACGACCAGCACAAAAATCCTTAAAGACGAATCCTGTACCATAATCCAAATCAAGGGAAACAAAAACTGTAGAAATAAGACACAGATAAATGTGTAGTACGACTTGATTTTTTCCTTGACAACAAAAAGGTAATTGATTTCCCAAAGCAATTGAGCAATTACAAGACCAAACAGAATCTTCTAAAACCAGCAAACAGCTACTTCTCAAAATATCAGATATCTATTTTCTTTAAATATTAGAATAAAAATCAACCAAAATCAAATACACTCAAGATCTATAAATTTTACCTTGTTTTTGAAATAATAGTTTTCTCTCCAACTAATGAAAGAAAATTTGAAAACTCTAATAAAAGAGCTTCAGATAAGTGTGGAACAGAAGTAGTTATTTTTCTGATAGCATCATGAGCCATTTTCCGAATGTCCCAACTTGGATGGCAAGTGAAAAGAAGTATTAACTGCAATAAGTCAATGATCTCTAAGTTACACATTTAAGCAAAGAAAAGATATCAAAGTAGTACTCCACACTGGTTTACCTGTAATAGTAATTTGACTGAGAAAGTCTCCAACACCCTGCAAAATGAAACCATAGAATTTATTTGTAAATCAAAATAGCCTACGGTGTTATTACGTTTAGAAAATGAATATACCTGCGTGAATGTTCCACCAGTAACACCACAAGAAGCTCAATGCATGCCATGCAATCATCAACTGATAATTTTGAGATCTGAAACCATGAAATGTAAAAACATAAGAACAAGAAATTCAGTTAAACACATCCTTTAGCATCAATAACAGTGCTCATTACCATTGCAGTTGGTACAAGTGAGGGTTCATTTTGAGATACCAAAGACCAGATTTTTTCCTTAGTTACAGTCTCCTCTGAGAAAAGACAGAGCAAAATGATTAACTTGAAGAAAATTATTAAAGCTGAAAAGAACGGTGCATTAAGAAATAATGAAGGTTCTAATTTGAAGTCAATAACTCTATTATTCCTTATCACTAAACACCTGCTTTGATATCAGCTGCTGCAATCTTCCCCACTATGAGAAAAGCATATATGCCATCCAAACGCTGCACTGCTTTAGTAAAACCAGTTTTGACAAGCTGAATGAGAGGCCCAAGCAAGGATGATACCTGAAGGGTGTGTATAAGTAATTTTGTTTAAACCATCAAAATAACACCCTAGACAATAAAGCACAGAACCACAAAATTGACTTACCTGCAAAACAGCATCAGTGTTTTTGCATATGACTCTTAGACATCGAAGATGGCCCCTTCTTAGAGCTTCCTTCTCTTTGAGGCCAGATGCAAAAAAAGAAAGTAGGTCTGATTGAATAATATCAGCAGAACGTTTTGCCCAAGAAGCAATGGCTGACAATATTGCAAGCTTTACCTCCTCATTTCCTGAAAAAAAATATTGGAGGCAAATAACAATAAGATTAAAATGATACAAGTACAAGAAAGAAGGGTTGCAAAAGGCAGATGAAATTTTAGAATGAAGGATCTACTGAAGAATTACAATGCCTACAAGTGCATAGAAACAAAGTTTCTAGAAAAATTAAGGACAGCAAGAAGATCAAAGCATAATAAGCAACCTTCATCCTTATAACACGACAAAAGAAACTTGCAAATGCTAAGTGAAAGACTGTTGAGATATTTCCCTTCGGTAGCATTTGACAATTCTTGAAGCGCATCGACCATGCCAATCCTCTGGTAAGGAAATGCAAGCCTTCCTTCTGAGCCTGTCCACATTAAAACTTTTAGCTTCCAAAACCCAGAAAATGATTACACATTTATTTTCATAAGAATAATAGTAACCATAATAGTAATAATAACAACAACAATAACATGAAAGCTATTTATTAATTAACATAATTAAAAAATATAATAGAAAAACATGGACGGAGAATAAAGAATGACCTCCAATTACAGCTTTAATAGCATAGAACATGGCTTCTAATGCATCTGGATTGCTAGACTTTTCACTCAAACACCCTACTATAGTCAAGGCCCCAGTCTTTCTACCTTCATCTGCATGTCGAACCTGGGATAATACCACGGACAGAATTTCTGTTGCATATTTACTCAAATCAAGGTTGACAGACTTCAAAAGAATGCCTATTGATTCCAATATAATCTCAGGGTTGCGTTTTAACATTTTTATGGAAGCTGGAAGCACGATACTCTGGAAATCTTCATGAGACATATGCATAAAGAGTGGAAGAAAAGATTCACTAAGACCCTTCATTGGATTTTCTTTGGCATTCAAAACTGCTTTCACGTATATGTCAAGAAATATCGGCTGTCCAGAGAAAAGAAGTAAAAATATTCAGCAGAAATTAAAGCTTAACCAATTCGAACTTAAGAATTGAAGTCCTATGTGATGCAGAATATCTCCACTATTAACAATGCAATAATAAAAATATCCTCACCCTGCATTTTTCAAGCAACGAAGGTGATTTGGATGAAAACTCAAGCAATAACCATATTAGCTCAGGACTGTGTTTATATGGAATCCGTCCATCCTTAAGTTCCTCTGCGTAGGTCTTGTATATATCTGGGGACTGGAAAAACAACAAACACAAAATGCTCAAAGTTATAATCAAAAGCTCTGAGCAGGCCAGTAAGGTTTATCATAAAAACCAGCAAGAGTTACAGGGCGTAACCTGAGAAAACAAATGAAAAAAAGTTTGCTTGCAAGCCCTGCATTCCTGAAAAGATCTTTGCATGACAATATGAAGCAGAGATGCCTGTGCAGCAGCCACTCTACACAATGCACTCTTCGAAACTGTTGCAAATTGACTCTTGCTTAAGAGGAGACATGACCACTTGAGCAGTCTATAGCAGCCAACATGAGATTGGAACTTTGACTGCTTTTCCATGGCCTGAACAAGGGCTGCTGCAAATGTTTTCATAAATGTGACCTCACCCAAACCGTTTTCAATCACATCATCCACAGCTTTCCTCGAGCCCCGATCATCATATACTGACAATGTTTTGAAAATTATATCGACCAAAAATGACGCAATCTCAGGAGACATTTCTGCAGTGTTCAAATTTCCAGCATTTCAGTACACAAGCAAATAGATAAGTTGAACCAATTTTCTCTTTTCTTTGTCTAGCTACATAGAAGCAATAAGCCCATAAAACTTTACATGGAAACTAATAGAAGAAGGAAGATGTGAATTGGATATAAAAACATAATTTGACTGAATCAGGAATGCAAATAAAATGGAAACTAAATAGGCCTGTCATACAAACAGAAATTCATATCATCAGCTTAAAGTTGGCATTCTCATCCACCGGATACATCACTGAACAATCCTTATTGCTTTAAAATTATATAAGTACTGTCTTCAAACACATCATACGTCTATTACCATCAATCCATTCTATCAGTAACAAATAACAATGCATTTCTACTCAATGCGTACATATATGAAGTAAAAGTAAGCAAAATACGACGTAGTTTCGGTGTTGCAAAAAGAGTGACCTGTGTTACGGATAAGCGAAGGAACATCGTGACGGAAGATGCGCTGTCGTTGTTTGCTGGAGGAAGTGGAGACGGAGGCCGCGATGGAAATGAGAGTGTCGGAAGAATCCGCTTCCACCATTTTCGAAAAAAGGATGGATCCGAATTGATGATTAAAGTAAAGCAAAAACTAAAATTACGTTAGTACGATGATGCATATACAGTGAAGAAGTCCGTCGTTTTAGTTTATCAGTGAGTAGGGTTTTAAATAGGCTTTGCCGGAAACTCAGATAGACCCTCAAAATGTGTATGCAAAAACCTCGACGCTAACATACAGTGCAATTTTTTTTCTAGATGATTAATTTATATGATGGCATATAAATGATTTCCCTTTTTTTTTTTCTTTTACTTTATAAAAAATAAAAAACTACGTCCATTTATATAATTTCTCTTTATATTCGTCTTAATATTAGTTACCAATTAGTTTTAAGAAGACCCCAACAAAAACAATAAGAGTAAATTATATTTTTAAATATCTAGCTAATATTTGTATTCAATTAATAATATAGAAACATGAATTTATTAATTTTTAATATTTAATTTAATAAAAATTTGTAATATGTATCTCAAGTTTGCCAACGGAAAACTTCTTCTACTTATTTTATAAGCCTTGGATCCTCCTAAGAAAAGAGATAAGAGATATCTACTTGATTATTTGACTTAGTAGTTATAATTAGGTAATGTTTATTTTTTTTATCTGAAATGGCTAAATCTATATATAAATATTTGAATGGGATGTTTATTTTTTTTTCTTTAACATCTAAGTATATGTGGCATATGTTTATTTTTCTTTCTTTAATATCTAAATATATGTGGCATCTTATTTATTTTTATAAATATAAAAAATCTTAACTATGGTTATTCAATATTTATGTCCTTTCAAGTCAAAAGGGAAAAAGAGGAATACGTTTTAAGTTTAAGAAATAAGTATATTTCAAATAAATGTTTTAAAAATATAATAATTACTTCTCATTCAAGTATTTTTATACTTAGGTAAAAGTCACAAAAAATCATTTTTTATATTCAAATATACATGTCTAAAAAGTAAACATAAGTTACCAAAAAAATAAATTTAAAAAATTCTAAAATTAATAAAATTTTAAACCTTAAATGTTTAATAAATAAGCCCTTACTATCAAAGCCAACTAATGACCCAATGCAGATATGTTGACGATATGATTTTTGCTTCGTTTTATTTTTTATGAGCCTAACAAAGACGTAAGATGCTCAAAGTAATATCTCACATCATTAACGAGAGAGTTCTTGAGCTAGTTTATAAGTATTAATTCTCGTAATTAAGTAAACACGTTATGGGAACTTAAAAACAAATTTATAATAGACTCTACAACCAAAGCAAATATCTACTTAGTTTTTTGGTCAGAATTGTTATAAAATGATTTTAAAAATTAAATAATTAAAACATTTAATTCATGCTATAATAGATGCTAATTTATTGCAATGCATCAATACATACAAAATTTTTCTAATAGATTATTTAATATTATATAGAACATAATATATGTAATTTATTAATACTTGCCAACAAAAAATAATTAAAAATTAAATATATTTTATTTGAATAATTAAATAAATTAATAAGAAAACATGTAATCTATTATATTAAAATATAAATTCCATAGCTTATGAATTTTGCAATCAATTCCAACATCTCATCTATATGATGAATTTATGAATGGCATCACAAAAATTGTACTAGTGTAAAAATTAGCACGTCGTTTATTTTCTCAAAATAAATATCAACAATTTGTTATACGTACTTTATAAAAACTTCTTATGTGTCATTAGAGATGACCAATGACACAGCATGGCCCGTGAAACAAAGGTCCATTAGGATTCATAGGCCGGAACGGCACGGATCACCAAATTAGTGGGCCGTGCTGTGCTGTGCCTAAATTTTATTTTTAAAGCCCAACACGGCTCACGGCACGAGCTCACTCTTGCCGTGCTTGGGCTGTGCCGTGGGCCGTGCCTAGAAAAGACCCATCAACTTTTTTTTTTCTCAAACTCATGTGCTTTTTTAAGCGCACGTGGTTGGCGTGTTTTTTCAAGCCTATCAATAATAATAATAATAATAATAATAATAATAATAAATAAATTAATTAATTAATAATAATAACAATAATAATAATAATTTTTATTAACTATTAAGAGAACAATTAACATTTTATTATCAGTTTATCATATATTTCACAAGTATATATTTAAATATTTAAGTTTACAATTACAAATTATAACACAATAGTACATAAATTTAATTCCGTAGATCATGGTAATGATTAATAAAAATAAAAATTACAATCCTGAAATAACGATTACAAGAAATCATAACTACGCAAATACGAAATAATGATTATTAAGCATGAAATAACATTTTTTAATAAAAAAAATATTTCGTGCATAATTTTATTTTTTTGTGTATAAATATGAAAAATATTTCATTCACAAATCACAAATGAAAAATATCTCTATTAACTAAGTTACGATTTCATAAAAATGAAATATTAATGTTGTAAAATTTTGTTATATTATTTATAAAATCATGATATTTATAATTTTATTTATTAAAATCATGATATTTATTTATTCATTTAATAAATGATAAACATAAAGCAATTAGAATTTTTTTAAACTTAAGACTTAAATTAATTTAATAAAATAATTAAAAAATTTAATTTCAAAATATTTGTAAAATTATAAGTTTATAACATTTTATTTTTCATTTTTATTAAAAAAATTACTTTAATATACTTTGGCCCACGTGCTATTAATAGCCCAAGGGTTGCGTGCCACCAATGATGTGTGTTTATTACATACATTTTTGCGTGCCGTGCTTTGACCTACCGCTAATCGTGTCGTGCTTTTAAGGCTTATGTGCCTAAAATTTTGAGCCCGACTCGGCCCATATGCGTGTCGTGTCGTGTCTCGTGCCCTACTGAAACGTACTCATGCTGCGCTATACGGACACATATCGTGCCCGTGCTAATGCCACGTGCCGCCCGGCCCATTGGCCACCTATATGTGTCATCTATCAAATGAAATTAATTATAAGCAACGTGTCATATCTAAAATGCCAAAAACATATTTTCTTTTATTTTCTATTTCTTTCTTCCAACCTAATACAGATTAGCAAATCAATCTTTTTTTTCTTGCAATTGTATTTTTTTCATCAACTATCAACAATCAATATTTTTCATGCTATCACTTAAGACATTTTTTTCCCTCATGATAGATTATTATCCTCTACTTAGTGGCAAATAGGCTCAAATTTCTCTTATAAAAAGTAGGTTGCTAATCACTATATATATAAACGTGTACATAGTCATTGTGCAAGTAAACACTTTATAATGACAATGAAATGGTAAGTCAGTTAAGAATTGGGTGTTAGTAGGGGTTTGAGTAGAGATTGGCGTCTAGTTCAGGTTGAATCGAGTCGAATCCAAAAGTTATTTCAGTTTTCAGATTGATTTAGTTCAATCCTAAAAATCAATTAGTTTGAAAATAAATAACTAATTAGGTTTAAATTTGATTTGGCTTTAAACCAAACCAAACAATAAACCTAATCGAGTTATATTAAAAATAATTTAAGAAAAACATCTAAAATGCTATCAAACTCGATCCCCCTCAAAGTCAAAACAAAAAACCCTAAGCTAAGCATTATCTTTCTTTACTCTCAAGTCTAAACTGTTGTCAGACACTTAGTCAGGCCATGCTGCCACCAATCGTCACTCTCAACCGTCGTTCACATCCTGTTAGTTGCCACTCTCTCGCAGCACAACAGCAGTTGCCCTTCACTCTCTTCTTCGTGGGGTTACATCTAAAGGGTTGTCCTTTTTCTTTCTTTCTTTCTTGCTTCTCTTGGCTTTCTTTCTTCTGTGTTTCTTTCTTTTTTATTCTAATTCCTGATTCTTAGCTTGCTATGGAATATTTTGGGTGTGTAAAGTCTATATCTTTGTTGATTGAGAATCTTGATATTGTAGTATTTTGAGCTTAAGACATACGGTTGAGTTGATCTTGCAAATAAAAGAATAAAATTGATGTGGTTTTCTTGTTTGTGTTTGTATAATTCTTGTGATGATGGAGTTTTTGGGTTGTAATCATTTTTTTCCTCTTTTTGACATTTGATTTTTTGAATTTTGTATGCTCTTGTTGCGCTCAAATTTGAACTTTGGATTAAGTGATTGTAAATATATAAAATATAGTGCTTGAGAGCACGAGTATAATATCTCTATTTGTTGATTTAAGCCTTTTTATTTGTTGTATTTGTAATTTGAATTTACAACCCAAGCCAAAATTGCAACACAAACGAATTTATTGTAAAAATAAATTGTACCCAAAATTTCAACTGATGATGATGAAATCGATGATGATGATGATGATGATGATGATGATGATATGTATCTTAACCGAATCGAATCAAAATAACTTTTCAACCCATTTGATGATGATTGATGATGATGATGATTGATGATGATGATGATGATGAACTGATGATGATGAACCCAAACCGATGATGATGATGAAAAATCAAACCAAAACCCAAAAAGCCCACCGTTAGGTTTGATGATGATGATGATGATGATGATGATGATGATGATGATGATGATGACGATGATGATGATGATGATGATGATGATGATGATGATGATGATGATGATGATGATGATATTATAATATTATAATAATGAGTAATTATAATATTTTTCTCAGAATAATTTGCATCCTATCATCCTTGGTGACCGTAATTTTTCTCTAGTTTAGGAGTTTTTCATTTAAAATAATATTGTATGGTAGGTTTTATTTTTTAAACTGATTTTATACTTGTCAAATATTTTTACTTGTGAGATCCTGTGAGGGACAAAAAAATTCCAATCTATATATATTTTGTCTTTGTGAAATATATATAGTGTGTATACATAGGCCACAAGTCATGTAAAAATTTAAGGAAAAAATTAGGTTAAAGGTAACTTAATCAAAAGTAAAATACATATTGACTTTTAACCATGCAAACGCTAAATATATGTGAAAACTTAGGTTGTGTTTGGCATACTATATTATGTATATATTCTATTGCATTATTTAATATAAGTGTATTGTATTATGTTGTATTACATTATATCATATTATATTAATAATGTATAGTATTCGGTGTTATACTATACTGTATTAATTTTTAAGTAAATTATGTTTGGTACTTTATTGCATTGTATGGTGTTAACTTTTTTTGTGATTAATTCAAATTATATGTTCAAAATATAGTATTTATTAACTTTTTAGAAAAATACTAAATAGAAGTCTTAAATTTTATAATTTTTTACATCAATTTTTTAAGTATAAATGTGAAAAAAATTATAATTCTTCATATAGCATATGTAAAAGTAATGTATTCTAAAATTTGTGGCAGCATAACTTTATTTTTATTTTTTACATTTTCCAAATGTATATCTTGTGAAATAAATATCTAAGCAAAAACCAATCAAACAGCCAGAAAAATATCAAAGTGTAAATAAAAAGCATTTAAAAAAAAAAAGGGAAAGAGACACTTTGCTTAATTCAACTTAATGACTATTTACATAATTTGTGCTGGAAATGTGTCTAGCCATGCAACAAGTTCAAAATTATCCAAAGCCAACTCAGTTAAGAAGTAGGTAGTGGTATTACATACTCTTAGGCATGTTGAATTCTGTTGATTGATTCAACCTTTTCTATTTATCTTCAATTCCAGAGATAATCAAACAGATTTTTGTTCTGCTGCCTTTCCTGTTTGGAGAAAGATCCACCACTTCCTGACAATCTGTTTCAATTATGACATTTTACAGTTCAATTGTGTGAGACTTGTTAAGCAAGTAGTTGCCATTCTTCATTCACTTTGTTCCATATCAACTCATCAGGTTCCCTCCTTACACATTGATACATGTCAATAATCGAGGGGTTCATAAAGAATTCCAGATATCCTTCTATAATTTTCAATTGGCCTGTTGTGCAAATTTTATTGAACTCGCAAGCGCATGAATCTATTATAGAATAGATCAACGGTGACGAGTGTCGATCCCACGAGGAGATGAATTTTAATTGCATGTAGAATTAATTTTCTAAGTTGGTGGTTGGATTTATAATGAAAATGACGTAAGCTATCTATTAATTTAAATTAAAGCGGCGGGAATAAACTATTAAAATGAAATGCTTGGATCTCCGGATCTATACTCAACATGCACCATCAACTTAATATTCATTATTAGTACCAATTAAATCATGAAAGTGAGTTTTCCACTTCTCATGAACATCACTTTAATAGATATGGTGCTAAGTGTTTCCCATGCCAAATAGTAATAACCTTACCCACGGAGACGATAATACTAGCCGATATCTAGACAAGATTATTATTATATGTCTACGAAAAGTCAAAACATCCACATACATTAAAGGGGAAAAAAAAGTAAATTTACCAAATTAAGTCCATGGAGCATGTTGAGACTTCACCTTTAACCCAAGCTTGAAATAAAATTAGCTACTCATAATTGAACTAGGGGTAAAATGAGAATTTTATTAAAATACGTAGAAAATACAAGATGAGATGGAATTACAGAAAATTAAGCTCAAAAATAGATTCAGGGGTGTAAAAGTAGGGGGGAAGCCCCCCTTTTATAGATACAATGAGTAAATCATGGCCATCATATTAAAACAATTTGAACGCTCAGGATTGTGCAACGTGGCAAGTTCTTATTGGATGGAACACATCATCAGGGCTATCATTCCGTGTATATGCATGTACTGTACGTACGTTTTTTCGGTCCACTAACATACTACCACGTCGCCAGTCAATACCACATAATCATTTTCGTCTAATAGGATCGTGACACATCATTAGTCAACACTACATCATCAGTCAATGCCACATAAGCAATCAATGCCATATCATTTGTCTAATCAAATAGTGCCACGTCATCGTACAGTACATGTGAACAGTATCATGAATAGTATTGTATATATGAACAGTGTCGTGAACAGTACTGTATATGTGAACAGTACCATTTATCTTTTTAGACTCCTCCTAAGGTTTTCGACTGTCCTGAGTTCAAAATTACTGCCTGTTTTTCTATCTGATCTCTCATTCTTTATGAAATGACCATGATGTCCCCTAGAATATATAAAATACTTAATTAAAATAAAACATACATAATTAAATCACAAGGGATTTTAACACATAAAAATATGGATGTTAGTGAGTGTCCATTATAAATACACACTTTTTAGCACTCAACATGGCCATCCTATTAGGATGCGGTAAGAACTCATATATTCGTTGAAACTAAAATACAATAAGGAGAGATAAGTGGCAAATATATGGCACAATAAGAGATTGACCCACTAGACATAAGAGAAAAACTTACAATTTCTCTTTGCAATATGCTTCCACCAAATAGGAATAGTATTGAATTATAGACAGCTATTGAATCCTTAAGGAAAACAAAGTTCAATTTTATCTTTTCATTGAAAATCAGCCAAGGATACATGATTTCATATTTCGGAGCAATGACTAAATTTTATGAAATTAAAATGAACATGCAATTAAAACAAAAGAAAGCAAAGCTGAACACCTAAAAAATACATCAGTATATTTGATTTGCAAGCTAGAGTTACAAGCAAATGAAATTATTATTTAAATAAATAGACTTAACAAAATAAAAGCACTTGACCATCCTCTATAGTTTTCAATGAACTTGATTTTCCATGATGACTGCATTAACAATTATTTTAGTACTCTTGAAATTACATAACTAAACTACGGATATCATTCTTTTCAAAGGGATTAAGGCCAAAAGAACGGCACATGGTTAAAACTATCTTTCATTGCTTTTATCCGCCTATTTTAAATTAACTTTCCATTTTAGAATATTACATGTGGGCATATACAATATAAAACAAAATGTCTCCTTGATAAGAAAAAAACAATTGGATCATGAACTAGTATATTCAAGAAAACCAATGGCAGAAAACATGCAAATTTAAAAAACAACTGACTCACTATAATAGAGAAAATCTTATAATATAGACCAAACTAAACATTGATTTGACAAAAATTATTGATCAAAAACCTCACCCAATAACCAATTTAATCATTACTAACATTGATTCTACTAAACATCCAAAATCAAACCTAACATTCAAAAATCAAATCCTAATTTAGAGATCAAAACCTATGGCCTCAATATTTAGGTGATGAAGAACAAATGTGTTAGTGGCAAACATGTGGTGTCTTGTAGTGCAACGACTTATGATCTATGGTGTCGCACAGCGCAATATTGGTGGAGTTATAGTTCGTATAACGCCGTGGTGGTAAAGTCAGGTTGTCACGTGCCAAAGTAAGATGGCTTGGTGGTGGTAGAGTGAAGCCAGTAGTGAGTTTGGAAGCGAGTAGTAAGGATGGCAATTTATAGTTATTGGAATTTTATTGGTATTTTAAACACTAATTTTCCATATTAGGAAGTGAGAGCAATCGCTTTTATATTTGATTTGAAATTGATTATGTTTTTAATTTAATTATAAATTAAAGTTGAATAAGTCAAATCTAGATGTGATTTAGATTATCCAAATTGAATTAAATTATGAGATATACGGATGACTAATTCAAATTAAATAAAGAAAGTGGGTGACTAATTCAAATTGAACTAATATAAAGAAGACATAAAATGCTTTTAAGGTACAACAACTTCTATTACCTCTCATTCTATCTCATGTTTCCTTCATAATTTTTCTTTTGTTATTCTACATTGTTGTTTGAAGTATAACCTCACAAAAATAGCGTCATTGAAACCTAAAAATCAATCCGCATCATATATGCCCTTATTACATTGAAATTTTTTTTTAGTGGAGCAGACATTAGTCTTAAAGACAGTGCATTATGCACGCCTTGATGAATTTATTATTGCAGTCGAATAAATAGTATCATGAATAGTGCCAAGTGAAAAAAATCATCAATAGTACTCATGAACAGTACTCGTGAATAATAATATAAACAATACTAATTGTTACTATTCATCAATTTATATTTTTGTATTAAAGTTGTTATTTCAGCTGGTTTTTAATTTAAGCAATATTAGCTCATATTTCCAATAATAATTACATAACACTACAATAGAAAGTGCTTTTGACAGCAAAGCAAATACACCATCAAAAGGTTATAACGATATGGCTTACGGTATAGCTTAACATGCCATGAATCCGCAAACTGTGAAAAGTCATCTAGTTTTGATGACATAGGTCTAAAACAACCATTTGCACTGTAAAAAAGAATCTACTTACTGTCAAAAAGAATCTGCAATAGAGATTATCAGTCGTGGATGGTGGCTTTAATGGGTAAAATTACTCTGCTATTATAACTAAAATGATAAATTGTGAATATTTTATAACGATATACATAAACTTGTCATGATCACTTAAGACGAACTAGCATTGCTGCCGTCAATTTAATTTTTCAAAGAATCTCAATTTATTCTTCATTTCATTTAAATAAATTTATACTACCTTTACTTGTCAGTAATCGGAATAAACTATAATAGGAATGAGTTAGAATAGGAATGAACTGGAATGAGAATAAAGAATGAGAATAAAGAATGGGAATCCGAATAAGTTGTTTACCTGACACGTAGGAATCAGAATCGGAATGGGTTGGAATCCCATTAATGTGTTTATTTTATCTTGGAATAGGAATCGGAATGAGTTAGATTGTAAAAAATTACTGAAAAGTACTTACTGAATTACTATCATAATTATTATTTTATATTTTAATTATAGTGATTATTTATTCAAATTTTATTATTATTATTATTGTGATTATTTATTAATAGTAATAATTAGATTAATTAATTAATATTAAAAATGAATTAATTAAATAATTATATTAATAATTATTATAATAGTATATTAATTAATAATAATAATATAATTATTGTGATTATTTATTAAAAAACTATCATTATTAATAGTTATTGTTAATAATATATTAATATATTAATTAATTAAAATAATATGTTAATTAATTATAAATTAGGACAATATGGACATTTTTAATTTTGGGAGATGACAAAATAGTCAATCTAGGGAATGAGATTCTCATTCCCATCTCCCCCATGGGAATGGGAACTCTAGTAATCATTCTCAATTTTAGGTGGGGCCCACCACTTTGATTCTCATTCCACTTCTCATTTAAATAAGTAAACACATTATTCATTCTCATTTCATCATTCTCATTCCCATTCCCAATTAGTAAACACACTATTAATGTATTGTTGTGTTTATACATATGACTTGCTTTCACATCCACTGAGTTAATGAGTACACATGTTAAATACAAAAATTATATTATAAAAAATCAGAATTATATTATAAAAAATTATTGGTACACATTCAACAAATCTGTTAAGGTCAATCACCGCGAAATAACACATGAAAGTAAACAAAAGCTTTCTTGTACACAAGTAAAAATAAAGTATTTATTTTCACTTTAGGATGTTGTATAGTCCTTTGCCTCTGGCATTCATTTTTCTTGGTAGCTTTAGTAAATCCTTAAAGAAAAAAGAAAGTACAAATTCTAGAGAGAAAAAAAAGAAAGAAAGCTTCTTATGATAAACAACTTAGAACAAAATAGATAATCTATTAACAGACTTGTAAAAGTTCAATCTTGTTCTAAACTTTACAGGCTTGTAGTCTAAATAAAACAACATATACAGTCTTCTAAATCATTCTTCACGTGAACATATAATTTAATGATTCCCAAACAACAAACACAGATCATGCAATTCATTTTCCCATTACTCATGCAATTAACATATAATATTTATAAAACATGGTTGAATTTAACAAGAACAGTTCCATAGATTGCTTCTATCATTCATATTAAAATCTTGAAGTTTCATTATAAGTTTTTTAAAATGACAAGATTGAATTCTTAAGTATCAATATTTTTCTTATACACACATACCATTAATTAACTTGTAAATCAAACCATTTAAATTTATAAACTCACCTTTGGAATAGTTGTCTTTGCCAATTGAAATCTACTTTCGTTCAACCAAGATGGCTAACAATTCCTTTTTTTACCTTCAACCCTGATAAATTTTGAGAACTCAAAGTCGGTTAACATTATATCAATAATATGAACTTTATACTGTCGTACTTTCATATTGTGCACTTTTGCTAATAGAAATTTTGATGCTTCAAGAAAACCTGTTTACAAAAATCAAGATATATAATAAGTAGACTACAATAAACTGAATTAATCTCGATTAAAATGTAAAAAAAAAATGTTGAAAGCCGTGATAAATACATCCAAAGCTCTGATAAACATAAATCCATATGTTGTTAGTGGCTGATTTCATATTGAAATTTTGATAATTACAAAATCAAATTTTAAACCTTCCCTAATGAATAAAGATTTATAACTACAAACAAAAGAGCCCTAAATAAATTGTAATCAATAAATGACGATAAGAATTTATTGCAAATAAAAGAAAGAAGATTTTTTTTTTAGGATTGTAAAGTATACCTGCATAAACTCAACACCCCCCCCCCAACCCAAGGGCTTAGTTAATGGTTTTCTGCATTAAATGTTTTCCTTATGCAATGCATTTTAAAAGACAAGCATAGGATTGTAATATTTTAATACAATATAGGTGCGTTTGGATACTGTATTGTATTATATTGTATTGCACTATTTCAACGCTGATGTATTGTATTATATTGTATTGCACTATTTCAACGCTGATGTATTGTATTATATTGTATTGTATTAACACTGTATTATAATAATATTGTACAATGTTTGGTGTGAAACTGTACTGTATTAATTTTTAGTTATAAAATATTTGGTGCTGCATCGTACTGTATTAATTTCTTTGGTGATTAATTTTAATTAAATATTTAAAAATAATATTTATTAATACTTAGAAAAATACAAAATATAGAAGCCTTAAATATAAGAATTTTTACATCAATTTTTTTTGTTTAAATAAAGAAATCATAATTCTTTATAAAACATATGTAAAACTAACAAATTCTAAAATTTACAACGGTATAACATTTATTTTTTGGTAAGTCCTAAATATATAACCTATGAAAAAAAAGATTGAAGCAAATAATTCAA
The DNA here is from genome assembly GCA_030449905.1 of Luvunga scandens. Taxonomy (NCBI): domain Eukaryota; kingdom Viridiplantae; phylum Streptophyta; class Magnoliopsida; order Sapindales; family Rutaceae; genus Luvunga; species Luvunga scandens. The sequence continues at coordinate 3,567,256 of JASUUG010000382.1, read as the reverse complement.
TCAAACAACATTTAAAAACTATCACAACATAAATAAATAGTTAAAACATATAAGATTCGTTCAAAGTTAATATATACTTCAAAAGCATCACAAAATTGTAAATTGATACAATAGTTAGTATTAAATAATTTGAGTACACACATCTGCAAGCCAAATTACTACTGCAAAATATTATTGTTTAGTTAGAAATGCATATTCTTTAATCAAACTCCACCTCTCCTCTCATGCTCACGCAAGAGCATCCTAACATATGCCAACTGACGATCACAATCATTTCATAATACCTTGAAAGCCTTTATATGTGAAGGCTTCTCAACCATCAAATTTAAGGCAATAAGCTCATCATCCACAGAAAGTCCCATTGAAGCAAGCTCCCTACCAACATAATCATGATCTTCACTACTTCCAAACATATTATGAGACATGTCAGCGTTGGCTTGGTGAAATGTTGAAACCAATTTGTCAATACCGACAACAATTTGTTCGTCTAATTTAGACTTTCTCCTATGTGATAATTGTGAACGTGATCGAATAGTGGATTGAGAATTTGAAGGTAGAGTAGTTGACATTGGAGAACCTTCATCATCAATCTCATTGTCACCATCATGAATTTCTTCGTGAAGTGCTGCATTAGCCATATCATTTGGAGTTTCGGCTGAACTTCCAGTTGCACGATCTTTTCCAAATATATTTGCCAGCCTCTCATAATATGGAAATGACTTATCTCTCCAATTGCTTGCATCTTTGTGGGACTACAATAATAAAACAAGATAGTTTAATAAATTTTATTATATTCATAATAAACAAATTAAGGACAATGTTTATAAATGATGACATAAAAATAAATCATTTTCTTTACTAACCTCCACATATGATCTCTATACTTCTTCATTGTCAACCATTACACATTTTCTCACATCATTCCACCTAAACCCTCTACTGTTCAACATATCAAATATCACTCCATAACTTTTCTTCCATATCTTTATCTTAGAGTCAATACGTGGGTATGCCTTCAAACCGCTCCCTAATAAAAGTTTTTCTAATTCATTTTCAATATATTTGTAACTTCCAGATTTGAAGGTGTCGTTATCAACTCAACCACCATTTACAACTACAGCATCTAAAATATTTAACATTGCTTCTTCTTCATCTTTTGTCCATGCTCGTCTTGAGCCTGTCTTATTTCCACTAGTATAGCTTGGTCCTCCACTCTCCATTCCTACAAAATAAATATTATAACAATTTTTTAAACAATTATAAGTTAATTCATATTAGTAGCCCTTGATAAATTTATAATAATATCAAATATAAATAAAAGGTTACAGCCTTAGATGCTTTCGTAATGACATCTATATATTAACAAAAGTACATGCTCAAATACTTTTCTAATGACATCTATATACTAACAAAAGTACAGCCTCATATTCTTTCCTAATGACATTTATATACTAACAAAAGTACATGTTTAGATGCTTTCCTAATAACATCTATATACTAACAAAAGTACATGCTTAAATGCTTTCCTAGTAACATCTATATATTAACAAAAGTACATGCTCTGATGCTTTCCTAATGACATATATATACTAACAAAAGTACAGGCTTGTATGCTTTCCTAATGACATCTACATATTAGATGATTCCTAATTTCCAAGCCAATTATTATACATAGTAGTAGTTAAATCATTTCTCCAGTTCGTCTACTGGTCTGAAGCTTCAATGCTACTTATGGTATCATTATCTTCTACTTCAGTATTAGATATGTCAACTAATTCATGCTCCATTGGATCCACAGACATTTCTCTCCTAATCCGATTGTGCAATAAACAACATACAGTAATAATGTGACATTGGGTTTTAATTGGATAAAATGAAAGACTTCAAGGAATGGCCTATCGCATTTTGAGCAATCCAAAACACCGTTCAATTATGTTTCTTGCTGATAAATGTTTCATGTTAAATAATTCTTCTTTATTGCAGGGAGCACATCCATCTCTCCATTATGATAAATGATATCTCGTTCCCCTATATGGTGCAAGAAATCCTTTAGCATTTGTATATCCGGCATCCATTAAATAGTAATAACCTATTTATTTCACATAAGAATTAATATAAGTTTTTTGAATATGTAATTTGATTAAATTAATTTTTTGGAATTAGTAATACCTATCGGAACTTTTAAACCAATCGATTTATTTAATGCATCACGAAGTACTCTTGAGTTAAAGGCGGAGCCTTCCTATCCAAGCATCACGAAGATGAATTTCATGTCTCGTGAACATACCCCTAAAACATTTGTAGCAATCTCACCCTTTCTTGTTCGATATCTTGGCTTATCATTTTCAGGCACATGGACTCTAATATAAGTTTCATCCAATGCCCCCAAGCAATTCTACATCCATAAAACATATGAAAAAGCCCAGGCCCTCATGTAAGTTTCTTTGAGTCTTTGTCCAGGCCCTTATGTGGAAAGCCCGGGCCAAAGCCCTTGAAAGCCCGGGCTTTTTTGCCATCCCTAGTTTGAGGACAATGATGAGAACGAGTGTGAAGTTTTATTGTTTCTTTTTTGTCTCAAAATAGTTACAAAACCCACATAAACCCAACCCCCCCCCCCCCCCTCCGGTTTAGTTTATGCAGGTTTGACCGCATAAGAATTTAAGTTGACTACAGTATAATATTATGTGATATAATTATCAAACATGGTATTGTAATACGCTAATATAATGAGGAGCTGTAATACTGTAACCAAATATGCCCTATATGATTTTAATACAGTATTCTAAGATATATCAATCATACCCTATATGAATTACTATTAAATTAATATAATCTATTAAATCTTTATATTTTACTTTAAGATCTAATCGAATAGTTTTTAAGCAATCTTTTAAACCTCATCAACAAAATTTAATTTAAGATTTACCACAAAAATCCTTATATTTTGTTTATTATGCCGTTGATGGAAATAATGTCTGGTCCGTCACCTGTTGTCTGAGCCATTTTTTGAACTTTGAGCGTCTGGTGGTCGTGCTGACCGAAAGTATACAATGAAATTACAAAATATATACGAAACACACAGGGCTCACGAAGGAGCCGCCAGTTGTCTCCTTAAAAGAAGGGCCTTTGTATCTATCATGCGTTTGCTGCTTCCGCCATCATGCAAATACCAACACGTGGCTCTGTCACGAGCAAATAATCTGAAAGCAAAGATCTCTCTCTTGAGGCTCGCCGTATACAGTACAATAAAAAATGCAAGGTGAGAACTGTATAAAAATTCGATAAAGTTATTATGCATATTTTTTTTTAATGCGAACATTTTGTTAAATTATATATTTTAATAAAATTATTTTTAAATATACTATAAAATTATACGATTTAATATTATTAAAATCTAATTTTATAAAATAGTCTCAATTTTTCTTTTTAAATAATGTGACTCTTTTTTTAAAGAATAAAATTGCACTAAAAAAAATTCAAATAATCCTAAATTTTTATAGGACATACTGTAACAGCAATATCATGAAGATCAAATGTGTGCTTATCTAACGAATGTGATGTCAAAGTGAAAGTTTGAGAGATATTTGAATGCAAAACGAGCAAATTGATTGTAACTGCTACGAGATGTCTCTAGTTTCCCTAACATTTTTCAGTTTAGAGTACTATAAGTGTAAAGTTATATGAATTAAAAATTTTATAAAAATATTATCCACTCAATAAACATTTGTCACATCTCACAATAATTCACTTACAGTTACTTAATATAATCCCTATTGATCAAGTGATTTTCAAATACCTTTTTTTAGGTAACAACCTGAATTTAAATCCTGAAAAATAAGGTGTCACAAATGAATTTGCTTTTACACACAAGTACATAGACGTATATACATCTATATTTTCACAATATAATTATACTATAGTTTTTTAAAACACATCGAATTCATATAATACAAATGGGTTGTGTAAACATAACACTTGTTTCAGCCATATCTATACATAGTTGACAAATTAATTGTTGCATCAGTTAAAATTATTATATTGAATGCTGTGCCACATAGAAATACTGTAGAATTTCTTCTATTAATCTTTCTTTGTTACATTCAAGAACGCACCTTACAGACACAGATATGTCCAATCCAAATCTAGCTTCAAAAGCCAATGCAGAATCCCACGACTATTGAGAAGAAAAATGAAAAAAGAAGCATGAAAAACAAGTAAAAGTTGGATCCCCATCAAGTCCTTCAGGGGGAAGCAATTTCACAATATTCAAGACAGGTGTTTCTGGTTTTGTATTGGCACCTGTCATTAGCCATTTTATGACAATCGACAAGTATCCAAGTGTTCACCCAAGCTGTGACATAACACAAACACATGTCCATCGCCAACATACTCCAGGAGAAAATCGTTAGTCAAAATTACAATATTTGGCATGCATTTAAAAAGCAATACTTGTGTCACTTTACAAACTTGTACGTATCCTTTTAGTAGTACAACAAGATAAGCAGAAGCTCCATATTTGGTGGATAAACTTAATTTATGACAACATGGAGAGAGTATTAGCAGAAGCTAGTCTCTCACAGAAAGGAACAAAGAAACCAAACATGGGGAGATCAAGAAAAGGATGCATGAAAGGTAAAGGAGGCCCTGAAAATGCCTTGTGCACCTACAAACGAGTGAGGCAAAGAACGTAGGGCAAATGGGTGGCTGAGATTCGAGAACCAAATCGTGGTGCAAGGCTTTGGCTTGGCACTTTCAACACTTCTCTTGATGCAGTGATTCCGCAAAGCTTAACTTGCCACGAGTGCAACAACGCAACAGCCCTAGAAGTAATAACATTAATAGTAATCATATCACTGCTAGCCAAGTTTTCACGACAGATCATATAATCCAACAACAACAACAACAACAACCACAGATAAAGTCAAGTAATGAGTCTGTCGGTAGTTCATCTTGTTTCGGAGAAAGCTCAGTGTCTGGACATTCTACAGGTTGGATTAGTAGAGAAGATAATCTGTATTGGCCAGAGTTTTTGGAGGCAAATGATTTCTTGGATGCGGGTGATACTGGGATTTCATTGAGTGCTTTGATGATGGGTGGAAAAGACTTGGACTAGGATGGGCTGCAAGCTCCATGGAGCTTGTGAGCTTGTGGTGGCTTCTTCTTGTATGTGTGTTTTGGGTTTTAGGGTTTTAATAATTTGGTCTGCATCAATGTCAGTTGCCTTTATGGGAGAAAACATTATTTCAAAAATGGATAAAGGACAAGGTTGTGTAGAGAACTCCAAATTTAGATGGGCTGTAATTATTGCTGGTTTCAATGGAGGTTGTTTGTTGGAGAAGGATATTCTCTTTTTTGCCATTTTTTTTGTTAAGTTTCTTATAATGAAACAAGCAGTTATGAATTTTCATAATAATAATTAAATCAACTTATTTCACACCACTTGTAGTTAAATCGATATTTTTTTTCACTAAATTTACAATAACATGAGAAGAGACTGAGAGAGGATCTGATCTTTGTTTGTTATGTTTTTTAATCAGTGGGTTCGGAAGTTTTGATTTGTTAGGCAGCGTGTGTTCACGGGTGCTTTTGATACCTGCCTGTGCCTTTGGGCTTTGCCTTTCAGCTTTTACTTTCTGGCTTTTGTCAATTAGTTTTTATTTTCTGAGTGCTGTCAGTTTGTCTTGTTTTTGCTAGGAATGATGCATGTCCGATTATTGTAATAGGAAAAATAAAAAAGATGCAAGTATGTACTTGTTTTTTCTTGTAATGGTGTACTTTCTATTTTATGTGATTATCAGTTTTTATCTTTAGAGTAATGCACGTAATTCTTTAACGTTGAATAGGAATTGTAAAATAACTATTTTAATGTTTAAGCGGCAATCAAATTATTTTCCGACTCTAATTTTAATTGATTTTCAACATACAACAAATACATTAAAAAAAAAAAACCCGGAGAAGTGAATTGTCACAGCATATTTTGGACAATTAATATGGTCCAATTTAATTAACAAAGATACTAGTTATAATCATCATCCTCGATACGAAGAAGCATGACCAAGCACAAATTGAGCAATTAATTAATTTTGTCTTAACTGACTTAGGATGTGTTTGAGATTGAAGTGCTGTAATTTTTATAGTGTGTTTACTTCTTGAATTAGGGAATTGGAATCCAAAATCAAAATAATTGATGGCGTTTATTTTGCAAAAATAGAGTAAAAATCAGAATCAAATCGTAGAGCCCACTATTATTTAGGAATGAAGAATGAGAGATTGATTCCCATTGGGGAGGTGGGAATCAATCTCTCATTCCTTAGAATTCTCATTTTGCCCCTCCCTAAAATTGAAAATACCTACTTTGTCCTCATTTGTAATTATCAATAATTATATATTTTGAATAAATAATCACAATAATTAATATAATATTATTATAGTTAATCAATTAATATAATTATTATAACTAATTAATATATTATTAAAAATAACTATTAATAATTATAGTTTTTGAATAAATAATCACAATAATTAATATGTTATTATTATTATTATAATTAATTAATTAATTTACTATTATAATAATTATTAATATAATTATTATAATTAACTCATATATGATCACCAATTAATTGATATAATTATTACTATTAATTAATATATAAATATATTGTCAACAATAATATATTAATAATTATAATTTTTGATTAAATCATCACAATAATTAATATATTACAATTATTATAATTAATTCATTTATTATTAATAATGTATTAATATAAAAATTACTATTAATTATTATATTAATACATTATTAACAATGATATGTTGATCATTGTAGTTTTTGAATAAATAATCACGATAATTAATATATTTTTATTATTATAATTAATTAATTTACTATTATAATAATTAATTAATATAATTATTATAACTAATTAATATATTCATAGCAATAACTATTAATAATTATAGTTTTTGAATAAATAATCATAATAATTAATATGTTATTATTATTATAATTAATTAATTTACTATTATAATAATTATTAATATAATTATTATAATTAATTCATATATTATCATCAATTAATTCATATAATTATTACTATTAATTAATATATAAATATATTAATAATTATAGTTTTTATTAAATAATCACAATAATTAATATATTACTATTATTATAATTAATTCATTTATTATTAATAATAAATAATTAATATAAAACTACTATTAATTATTATATTAATACATTATTAACAATAACTATTAATAAAAACATTATTTTCACTAAATAATCACAATAATTAATATGTTATTATAATAATTAATAATATAATTATTACAATTAATTAGTATATTATTATAATTAATTAATTAATTTTACAATTAATCAATATATCAATATATTATTGACAATAATTAATAATAATTATTATTTTTTGAATAAATAATCACTATAATTAAAATATAAAATAATGATTATGACAATAATTCATTAAATACTTTTTGGTAATTTGTTATAATTTAATTCATTCTGATTCCGATTCCAAGACAAAGTAAATACATTAATAGTAATCCAGCTCATTCCGATTTCAATTCCTGTGGTTTAAGTAAATAATTTATTCTGATTCTCATTCTCTATTCTCATTCCAGCCCATTCCCATTCTAACCCATTCCGATTCCAGTTTGGTAAACGTAGCATTAAGTTATAGCTACTGTGAAAAAAAAAATTAATTATAAAATAAAAGTTAGTAATATATAACAAATATAAAATTTTAATAATAATTTTAATAAAATTATTAAAGATATAATAAATTTTTCATCATACAAGTTAAAAATCATATTAGCATAGCTTCCAAACTAAAACAGTTAGCGTTTAAAAACACACTTTAAACACTTTTTAGCTAACAGAATCAAAGCTTCACAATATCCAACCTCAATTCCAAACGCACTCTTAATAAGCTAAAATCAATTGACCTGGTGGGTTCACCCTTCACTATGGTTTGATTTCTTCTTAGTAACAAGTAATGTTCTTTTGATAATATTAGGATAAATTTCATTATCGTGAATTGATTATTTCAAATTATTTTTTTAGTTTTCAAAAGCTCAAGTTATTCTCATTTTTTTAAAAAAATCAGGAAAAAGAGATGACGAGATGCCGGATTTTTGTTTATTTTCTTAACAAAAATAAAGGGCAGATTAAAATTTTTGAAAGCAATGGAATAATTTGAAGATAACATATTTATACAAGGGATAATTTTGAAATTAACCCACACACTGTTAACTAAATGACACCTGTCTGTTAAAGAGATCCCAGTCAGCATACATGGCATTTGACATGCATGGATTCGCAGAGAGCTAATTTATTCCTCTACATTTGCATTCTCGAATCTCGAGGGTGCAAAACCAATACCATCCAACTATGACGATCGGCAATATTTACTTGCTCCGCCTGTAATATAACGCTGCATCACATACATGATATTTGAATTTTTTATTTAAATTTTATAAACCGTTGGATTTCTCATCAGGCCATCCGACAGTTGAGACATTTTGTCATTAAATCTAACTACCGAAACTGGCGGTGAACAATTGGTGGATGGCAAATGTTAATGGTAATTATCAATTAGCTACTTGTACTTTATGTAAATTGAAAATATAGGTACTTATATTAGAAAATTATCAAAGAACCCCTCAATTTAACATTAATAATGTTAAATTGGAAACGTTAATTTTTTTTTTAAATTAGGAAACTTTAAAGTTACCCATCAAATTATATTAATATTAATTTTGTATACAAATACAAAGCATCATCATATGGAATATTAATTTGATATTTTGAGTATGCAAATTATCTCATATAAATTAAAGTAATGTTAAAAATTATTTCAAGTAGCCTTGGATGTTTATTACATAATAAATATTACATATATGGAATTGTGACTAATGTTATAAGAACACTCAACATTATTATAGTTATTTTTTTTTATTATAACCTAATAGCAACCTAGTTTCCTCCCAATCAATGCAAGTGGGCCTTAAACACTGTATCCATTACTTCTCACACATAAGTATTGTGGTTGGTAAGAATCTTATCAAGAGTAATATTACACTTTACATAGTTTGTATAGTAAATGACGAGTTACTCATTGATAAAGGTTATAAAATTAGCACATAAATAATAAATAATAGAGTTAGCCAAAGCTTTGCACACGATAATTAATGATGTGTGGTGATGAGCATATAATAAATACATATTTTATCATTTATTAAATAATTGTTAGTTATTATTATTTGTTATTTTTACTGAATTGAATTATTTTCTTGAATAGGATATTAATTGGAAATTATGGATAAAAAACGTATGAAGAAGTTTAATTTAGAAAGTAGTGAAGATTAAATTAAAAATTAATTGAAAGCCAAGAATTAATGGAAGCCAAGAAGACCAAAAGCGGAAGTCAATCTCTTCAAATAATGAAAGGTGGACATGCATTTAAAAAATAAAGATTTTTTTTAAAAAGAAAAAAAGAAAGGAGGGTAAGTAAATTCAAATCAATTTTTATCCTCTTTCTCACCTCCAAGGCTCGAACCCAAGTCCACACAAGTGAGGAATGATAGATTACACTGTCAACTAACTCGGCTACGCTCTTGAGGGCAAAAAACAAAGATTTGGTTATGGCAATTGCACGTGCATCGCTTTACATATTATGGAAAGCAATTTAAAGGAACCCGTGAGTTAGCATTACAAGTGGAAAGAAATTGATGGCTTATGGTGTTGACAAGTAATAGATGCATTAATTAGAAAAATTGACTGTAGAATTGGAAATAGAATCCAAATTGGATCCAGCCAGTAAAGTGTACGGGATTTGGCCAATAATTGCATGGTCATGAAGCGTTATTATACAAGGCTAATACATTAGACAATTGAGGGAGGAGACACACGATAGGGGCACTCGACAGAGAAAAAAAGAGCAGCAGTAGTAATTCAATTTTTTATTTTATATCTTTTGTTGCTTTCAATTCAAAAATGTTTAACTAATCTTCTTATATTGAGGTTGAGAATTAAACCATATTTAATAAAATAATTATTTTTTTATTTAATTAATTTCTTGCATATGTTCTTCAATGTTTATGACTCTTATTTCACATGATTATTTGGATGTTATTAAATCTTTTCACTAATTCTGTTATGCATTATTGATTGTTAAGATTAAGATTTGACTAAATCTATACTTGGATCTATAAAGCCTATATATGATTATTTTTTATTTTGTATCTTTCATTAAATTATTTACACAAAGTGCTTAGGAAAACTTTGACTTATTGTTATTTAATATATTTATATGAGATGCTTAGATATCATACTATTAAGCAGAAAAAGAACCTATATAAGGTTAATTTTAATTGGGTTTAATTATTATATCCATGAGATGACATGATTGATTTCAAGGTGTCACTCTGAAATTGAGGATTAATTGATAATTAGATAATTATTAGTTGAGTAATGGTAGATTCTAAAACCTCGATAACCTTTGTTTTACTAAATTTTTCATTGTTTTAATTAGTTTATTAGTTTAATTTCTCTTAAAACTCAACTTGGTCAACAAGGTTAGAATTAATATTAATTTTATATTTAAATTAGACTTTTCAATTTTAAAGTAATCCTTGTGGGTTTGACCTCATTACCACTACTCTATTTCTAAATTCATGCGCTTGCAAGTATATTAAAGTTTACATGTGACACATAATTAATGATACAAATAGTGAATTTGAACTAGGTAAGTTTTATTATCATGTTTTTAATAATTATCTTTGCTCACAAATATAATCAATTTAAGCTAAATTCAATTATGATATGTATTATCAATTATTACCATCTCTCTTTTAGATATTCTTTTACCTATTAGATGTATTCTCTAATCTCCCATTTCCAAATGAAGGAGAGTCCACTTCACTAAATTTAAGACTTTTGAAGCTTCCTAACTTTGTGCTTTTCAAGAGAAGTATAGTTCTATAAATGTGTTTTTATTTATATGCATTGAGTTTATTATAATCTTGGTAACTGTTAAGTTACATTAACTACATTAATTGTAACTTACAGTTGATCCAAAATTAGTTTTCTATAACCCTTTAGTTGTTTGACAAGCAAAAATTGAGTCATTAAAATAAAAATTAATTTTAGGTTGATGTAAGTTATAGATGATGTAACTTAGCAAGACCCCTATAATCCTATGTGGCATGAAATATGCTTAATATAATTTTATTTTGGCATTCAACTAAATTTTAATAAATTTATAAAAGTCTCATTATTAAGTTAATTATATTAAAATAATTTTAAAGAATTAGGTTTCATTTGGGCTGGTAAAAAAAAAAGTGTCTAAATGAAAACTCATTTGATAAATTTTATTTTGAAACTTATTCTAAACGCTGCTGTTAAGGGATAATAGGTATAATAAAATTCGTGGTGAAAATCACACTCTTATCCACATCTCGCCAAAATGGATGTGGTTTGAAAATTACCTATCAGGGATCTTGCGATTGTTTCTTTTTATTTTTTATTTTTTATTTGACTTTTAAGCTAAATTTGGTGCGATTCATGATCGTATAAGTAATGTCCTTATTTTCGATTACTAGTTTTTTTTTCAAGATCCTTAATCTTTCTTACCAAAGCTCAGAAGAGTTGGGAATAAATAATTTGGTGTAGTGGACAAAGTTAATGTTTTGTGCAAATGGAGAACACTTATAAACTAAGTCACATAGAGCCCAAATATATTTTCTTTTTCATTTTTCAAATTTTCTTTAGCTATTAAGATATTTTTTGCTTTATGTTTTGAAAATAAAAAATATATTTGGAAATTCAAAAATTATGAAATAAGAAAATGTTACTCATTTTTAATTAAAAATAATATTTTCAAGTTATTATATGCATGTGTGTGTGCGTGTCAAGGAAATGTTTTTGAATATATGTAACTAAGGGCCCGTTTAGATTACTCTTGAGAGACTTAAAAGTAATTTTAAAAAGTTAAAGGTTAATTTTAGTTTTTGATAAATTTTTTAAAAAGTCACTTTTACCTCGTTTAATATGGCACTAACACATGCAAGATGATCTGCATTCCCTGCACAGGTACTTACACAGATCTTTATTTTACCAACTAGATTTTTCAATTAATTATTTTCTTCATTTCTCCTTTTGAGTTTTCTTTGGTGATGAATATTTATGATGTTTATCATGCAAATTCATTTACTTAACAACCTTTTTGAAAATTGGTGTCCGTAAATCTTATTTCTTAAGATTTTAGCGAGAAAAAGAAGCTGGACTGCTTAGCTTATACGTTTCTAAAATTTCCTCAGTCTTGTATTCATGTATAATTTTAGCTACGCCACATATAATTTTAGTAGCAATTGGTAATTTATTGTCATGATATGATTTCTTTTTCTTTTCAGGGCCATTTGGCATTCTACAAGTCAACGGATAAACTATCTTGTTATTTCCTATCGTGTTGTTTCCTCTTGAAATATTTAGGGCATGGATGTGGTAACAATTGCAATTCAGCTACCAAGGCTCCTAATTTTTCTTTTTTCTCTTTACTTTTGTTGGTGAGGATTTTATCCTTAACTTTACCTGAGATCAAACTACTGGTTGAACTCTCTAATTAATAAAGTTAATCGATTAATTGTGCATTGATAGAGTTAAGTGCTTAATTGGATTTGTTTGTTGATTTGAATGTGATTTCGATTGCAATTTTTTTATTTTGTATAGCAAAATTATTGAACTTTTACAAAAATAAATGTGATAATACTTTTACTAAAAAGATTATTAACTTTGTTAAAGGGTACGGTTATTATGCATTTTCAGGATTTATACTACGATTCTTATTATTCAAAAAATGTTGGTAATTAATTTTAACTATTTAAATGATAAATTAGTATAATTATGCTATCAAAAGTTTGATCAAATCTGCTAATATTATTATTATTATCATATTATGATACTAACAATAATAAAATAGTATAATTGAGTATATCATACATAAAGTGATAAAGATTAAAAGTTAAGTATAAACAAAATTAAGATCAATAAATCTGATCAAGTGGTAAAAAAAATGTTTTGAATTTATAATTGAAACAAGAAAAAGTTAAGAACGATGATAAACAATGAAGAATGAAGGAGGCCAAGGGGAAATAATTTCGTGGGTGTTAGAAGGAAATAATATATTAATAAATTAATCATATCAATAAATATTGTTACTCTAGTGTCATATTATCTTGGTACCATTTTAGTTGAAATAAGCTTTATAAACGATTCTTGTTAAGTCATGAAAATTTGAAGAATTTATTTTGTAAATTGAAACCTATATACATATTGTTTTAGAATACATACATACTTAAAAAGGGAAAAATGCTCATTATAAACAAAAATAAATGTTGATAACTAATTAAAAATTTTTAAATGATAAATGAGCATAAATATGTACAAAGTCAATACTTAAGTATAGAGGATCAAATCTCTGAAAGTAATGAACATAGATATCAAATAAAAAAAAGTTATTTCAACACTAGTTCCTGAGTTTTGTAACTCATATAAATAAATTGTGCAATGAAAATGTTATTAATGTTTTAGTAATCTAATAACAGTTCAAGAGTAGTATAGGGCATATACATTCTTGTTACATTTAACTGTAAATCTCAAGCGTACGATGATGATGAGGATGATATTCATAGTAATAGTACAAATAAATAATAGTAGTAGTAATAGAATAAATAAAATATTAGGTTTGTCTTGATTAAACAAATACAAATATAATGATAATACTTAAAATAACATAACTTTTTGGTTAAAGTGGTAAGAAATTGCTGAAACTATTTTGAAAAGAAAATAGAGTGGAAAAAGTTATATGAATTAAAATAAAAAACTTAATGTAAATGGTAACTTCACTAAAAGGAATAAGTATAGATCTAAAAATTAAACTTGAAATATCAACATAAAATGTTTGAATTTAATAAAAGGAGTAGGAATATAAAACAAACAAATGATTAAATCAAAAGTAGAACAGCCAACAAAAAAAGTAGGAACAGCTTAATAAGAATTTGATAAATTGCACATAGATCTATCAACTTGGAATATTTACGCAAAATGTTGGAATTTAATGAAAATAGTAGAATTTTGTATAAAAAAAATGGTATGAAAATTCATGATAATATCTTCCAAAGTAATGAATTTTGATATCGAATAAATTAAGAAATTTTAGCTCTTGTTTTAATGTTTGTGACTTATAAAAATCGGTTGTGATAGCTTAATAATATAAAAATAGTTCAAAAATAGCAATAGACTTTATTGTTGATTTTTTAAAATTATATTGTAAGATATTTGTAACAATAAGAAGGGGTCACACATAATTTACCTCACTGTCATAATCGTTTACTGTAATAAAATGAGAATCGGAACAGCTTGGCATGCAGTGAAAACAATTGAAACATATAACAAAAAAATGGTGGAAATAAGAGTTGAAGAGCTTAACCTAAAAGTTAGGACAATTTATTAATAATTTGATAAATTTCAATGGGAAGTAGAGATCTAAAAAATAAACTTGAAACATTTACTTAAATGTTGGAATTCAATAAAAAGTATGGGCATATAGAACCAAAAAATGGTGGAAAAGAAAGTGGGAGAGTCAACCAAAAAGTTGAAACTACTAAATAATAATTTGATAAATTGCAAAGAAAATTAATGATTTAAAAAAAAAACCTAAAACGTTTACAAAAAAAAAACATTGGAATTCATTAAGAAAATTTGGAATATAGAGCCAAAAAATAGTGGAAAAAGAGTTTAAAATTTGTAAAAGACTTACCACGAATTTGATAAATTACAATGGCAAGTAGGAATCTAAAAAATTGATTTCAAACTTTTACCCAAAATATTGGAAATAAATAAAAATGGTAGGGATATAGAATCAAAAAGTGATGGGAAAAAAAAACCTAACCCAAAATTAGGAGTGACTTATGAAGAATTTGATTAATTCCAATTGAAATTAGGATCCAAAAAGTAAACTTGAAACATTCACCTAAAATATTGAAATTGAATAAAAAGAGTATGAATATAAAATAAAAAAAATGGTGGAAACAAGAGTTAAAGAATTTAACGTAAAAGTAGGGATAACTTATTAAGGATTTGATAAATTTCAATGGGGAAGTAAGGAATTAAAAGGTGAATTTGAAACATCCACTCAAGACATTGGAATTCAATAAAAAGAGTAGAAATAGCTAACAAAAAGTGGTAAGAAAAAGAGAAAATTTAACCCAAAAGTTGGAATAACTTATCAAAAATTTAATAAATTTTAATGAGAAACAAGGATCTAAAAATTGAACTTGAAATATTCACCTAAAATGTTGGAATTTAACAAAAAAAAATGGAGAAATATAGAACCCATAAGTGGTGGGAAGAAAAGTTGATGAACTTTACCCAAAAATTGCAATAACTTACTAATAATTTGATAAATACTAACGGGAAGTAGGGATCTAAAAATGAACTTGAAACTCTCACCCAAAATGTTAGAATTTTATAAAAAGAATTGGAATATAAAATTTATAAGTAGTAAGAATAAAAGTTGATAAACTTAATCCAAAAGTTAGAATAACTTACCAAAAATTTGATAAATTCTAATGCGAAGTAAGGATCTAAAAAGTGAACTATAAATATCTATCCAAATTATTGAAACCTAATGAAAATAGTAGGATTGTAAGACAAAAAAATTATGGGAAATAACTTACTAAAAATTAGATAAAGTCTAACAGAATGTTGAAATGTAGAAAGTAAACTTAAAATATCCATCTAAAAAGGAGGAATTTAATGAAAAGAGTGGAAATATAGATAAAAAAATGCTGAGAAAATGAGTTAAAACAACTTACGAAAATTTAGATAAATCATAATGAAAAATAAGAATTTGAAAAGTAAACTTGAGACATGCAATATAAATATTAGAATGTAACTAAAAAAAGTAAGAATATTTCTATTTTGTGACATATTCAAAGTAATTTTATAAGTTTTTATACTATTTATAAATTTAAAATATTAAAATGTTTTACCCCATTTTTCACTTTTTTAATAAATTTTTCACATTAAAAGCAATTAAAAAATGTAATTTTTATTTGTTAATTGGTTAAAAACCGGTTGTACCGGTACCATGCATGCGCTGTATTAGATGCAGCGCTGCATGGTAGGTTTGCTCATATTTACTAGACAAATATGCACTACATATACAATTTTGTTCGTGCAAAATTTTTATCCCATTGTCTTTTACTAGCAACATTTAGTTGCAATTGTTTCTGATGCTGCCACATTTTAATATTGTGGGTTTGTTTGGAAAATATCAATAGTTGGGGAGTGGTACGTAGCTATATAATTTTTTGTTATCTAACTTATTTATTTTTAATTTCGTCTACATACGTTTCTAAACAAAAATTCATAAACTAAGCCTCACGTAACGGTTTATAAAACACTATTGAACTTTTCCTTTACAGCTATAGCATTTTAGCATTTTATTCCGTAACAATTATAACATAAAAACTATAGTACTACTTCATTATTAAACTGACCCTTAAGCATATCTAATATCATAGCTATAATAAAAATTATATATGTCTTTTACTTTGTTCTCTTCCACTGGAATTTTTTACACAAAAATGAAATGCGAATAAAAGTGTGGGTAGAATGCAAGGGGGATAGAACATTGCAAATACTATTTGTTTAAGAAATCATCTATAAAGAGGCTTATAACTATCTAGTATGTACAAACGGATTTATTTCAGAAATTTTGTTACCCAGTATGAATATTTCTTTTTTTTTTGTAATTTACAGTTTATTGATCACAAGTTTTGTAATCTATATTTATGCAATTTTTTTTTTAAATAAGGAAAAAGTAAGCTACATGCTTATGAAAGTTGTAATGTAATTGACAGCAAGATATCTTGGTACCATTTTTAAAGAGTGTGGTTATTTGAATTTATAAATTTACATTTTAAATCCATTTTCTTAATACACCCACGACTAAAATTCAAATACTAAATTCTACTCTATACACCCTATAAAATCTCAAAAAATAACCTCAACTAAAATAGTGTTCTATATTTAAAAAAAAAAATTAATCCTTCTCTAACTTTATATATATCCTAATTTGTTTTGAGCAGAAATTAAAGAGCGATATTAAAGGCCAATCTAGGATCTGCCACTTGTTGATTGGCTTTAAAATACTATAATGTTATAGAAAGTTTTTAAAATATAAATAACATGGATAGTAATATTTCATCGGTCGGACTATGTCCTATTGGATTGCATTGAATAACATGGCACACAAGAACTCAACTGGTGTAATATTTCTTCTTGGGTCTAACTATGTTGGAACTGCTCCACAATGGAGCACTCCTTCATAACCATACAATCAAGGTTATAACGTTTTTTCTATTATTTATCACTTTGCGTGTTTGGTTATGATTCGTTTTTTACCTTAGAGCAACTCCAAGGTAGCCATAACTTTTCTTCTTTGCCTTATTTCTTGATTACCAAGATTTGAAATTTATGTAAATTATTGTAAAGAAGAAAAAGCAAAGAAAGCAACATTAGTGGTAATTACTTTTCTTTGTTTTGGGATTTGAACAAATTCATATGTAAGCTTTGTTACATTATTATTATTTTTTCATTTTCAATCTTTGAAGTTCTTTTGTTAGGACATTTAAATATTGACAATTGCAACATTGTAGGATCATAAAAGAGTTGAGATGAATAAATGCAAGACATAAACAATTTATCTATTTCATCATAAAATGGGTGTCAAATTATAGTTCTTATTTGTTCATATAAATTCTCTTGTCTTTAGATGTAATTTTATTTGAAGATAAATTAATAATTAAAATTTTGTTGAATGATGGGTTTAGAGAGTAAATTTATAAATTCAAATAGTCTCACCTTTTTTTTTTCAAAACATAAAAATTAAATGAATATTTAAATCAAAATATAAGGACTAAATAAGCATTCACCACAATATAATAGTGTGTTTACCCGCTGCTAATTGGAATGGGCCGGGGTTGGAATAGGAAATAAGAATTATATTAAATTATTTACTTTAACGGTAGGAATTAAAATAGAAATGAGCTTTATTGTCATTAATATATTTATTTTATCTTGAAATTAGAATGAATTGCTGCAAGTTACTAGACTAACCTAAGTTGATTATTGTTATTAATTGTTACAATAGTTGTGATTATTATTATTATTATTATTAAATGTCAACAACAACAACAATGATAATAATAATAATAATAATGATTACTATTATAATTATTAATCGTTATAATTAATGCTTATTATTATTGCTATTACTACTACTACTATTATAATAATAAGTAGTAATAATTATTTGTAAAATAGTAATAATTACTTCTGCTGCTATTATTATTAACAGGGGTAATAACGAATTTTAAATTTTCACTGAGGTCACAAATGTTGATTTACTTTTTATTTTTTCATCTCTATCTCCCTTTTGGAAATAGGATTTCCATTCCACAATCCTAAATTTGTAGGATCTACTCAAATTTAATTCCTATTTCTCTTCTTTATTTTAAAGGTAAATAAATTAATAAATATCATTCTCGCATTTCCCTTCTTATTTGCAGTTAGTAAACACACTGTAAAATTATGACCCAGCGAAATATTTGCCTCCCAAACAAAACAAAGCAGGAATCCAGTGTGCGACTACTATAAACGTTTACTTTTGATAAGCTGTAAATTATATAAACATTCTGTCCACAAATTACTAGAGACCAGAAAATGAAAACCGTACTAGACTGGTAATCCGAAAGTTGATATGTCCAATGCCGTACCAGTCAGAATTGAAGAGCCTGAAAACTTAGTTTCAAATAATTTTGCTGAAGAAGGTATATCGACTGTATCTCCGCCTCTGTACTAAAACCTGTGAAAGTCGTTGGTACATTAATCATTTTCTATACAGCTCACAGTGGTTTTAGTTTAATTACCTTATGCGCGCATGTAAGTATATATAATATAAATTTTGAGATAAATTTTAAATTATTTTCTGCACATGAATTGATTATCTTCATATCCCCCATTATTTTTTAAAATCTCAAATTATTCTTATTTTCTTCAAGAGATAAAAAAAAATAGAGGTATGTTAATGAATTTTTTTAATACTCTTAACAAAAGTAGAGGACAAATTGAAATTTTAAAAAATAAAGAGAATGATTTCAAAATAGTCAATTCACTATAAAATAATCCAAAATTAACTCTAACTTTTGTTTTGCATACTAATTTTGAGTTTGACACGAAGGTGGGCTAATTTTACAAGTAAAATCCAACCCCATATTATAAATGTTACCTTCCCCTCATAAATCATAATTAATAAAAATCCACTAAAGGAAAGCTCATATATGTTACATGTCCTTACTATGTTAGTATAAAACTTTCTATAGGTTGACTCTTAACATATATAATCTGATTTAAGCACTTAATTTATGCTGTAAACCATTTATTTATTTATTAGATTTAAATGAGACTGATGCTCGAGATTTTTTATCAAAATTTTAAATTGAAGTTCACTTATCTTAAAAAAAGTTTTTCCAAGAAAAAAGGTTGCTTCTACTCGTACCAAATTTGTCGGTCACATAATTGGATAAAGGGTTATTGCTACACGATCCTTATCTTTTGTAGGAAGAAGCTCATTGGTCAAACGTTTTAAAAATGTATCACATAAGTCCTTTCTAATTGCATTTTGTTTTATTGAAATCATTGACTATCTTTCACGGTTAGGGAAGAGTTAATGAAAATGTTAAAAGAAACACATGAAAAAAACATTAATACTTTTTAGAAACCCCAGATCAATTGTCGATATAAACAGGGTTGATAAAGCGTAAGAAAATGTTTTAAAAAACAATAATGATTAAGATTTTAGCAATTGACTCTTAATTTAAGTATTGATTATTATTTGAAATTCATCGATTGGATAGTAAATTTTATAAGTAACAAATTTAATATTTTATCATTTACTAAATAAATGTCACATCAATTAAAACTTAATTTTTAATATTCTTGGTATTTCTCTTAAATTCGAATTGAAATAACTAACTAAAATGCTTAAAACTCATCTTAGGTCTTGGGTGCTAAATTTAAACTTAAGTTATTTATTAATTCTAGGGAATTTTCCAAATAATTTAAATCATAGTTTATTCTCAAGAGGTATGAGATTTGAGATTATGCGTACACTTTTATGGTTGAAAGTGATTAAATTTTATCTAAATTTTGGTGCAATTCTAATCTCAAATATGCTGAAACATTCAAGTTGTGTTGCTATAGAACTAGTTCAAGGGAGATTTTGGTGAATAGCTGATGATCAATGTAAGTAATTCAAAATTTATTTATTTATTTTCGTCAAACCTTGAATCAAATTTTGAAATTTAATTAATTAACTTCGGAAAACTTTAGAACAATTTCGCTGTACAATTACCCCACTCCATTCATGATGGTCACATGGCTTCTTAAGACCTATGGCTTGATCAATTCCCCCTCAATGTAAGCAACCAAAAAAATAAGATCAAAAAATTGAATCTGCTTGGCCAATTAAAGTGGGAGCTTGGTTAAGAGCACCAGTTTTGCAAATTACACTTATTATGAAAGGGACTAATATCGACCTTGAACCCCACCAATTAGATTGTTAGATACAAATATTTCTTTGTCGGGAGTGACAAAACTTTTTATGCTTCACAAGCCATTTAATAATAATTCAAATTACACAGTGATTTGAAGGTTCATTTTCAGGCATGTCCTCTAATTATTGGTCATTGTTAGGCATGTCTGCGATGTTACATATCTTATATAATAAGTATTTGGTCGATTATGACACTGTAACGTTTTTGTTCAAAAATTTGTTTGGTTCAGCAATATTGGACAATATGTCAATATCTTTGTAAAATTATATGTAATCTAGAGTTTTCAGTTGCAAAGAATTAATGTACATTCCTTTATTGAATGTGAACTAGAGACCCTTTTGAGATTTGGTGAGACCCTTTGAGATTATAGTGGTCACATTCCAATAGCTCAGCAGTCAGTGAGCTATCGATGCCGTTTTAGGTTTGTTGAGTGGCTGTGTTGGTAATAAATAAGAATTAAATGAGAGCGAAAGCATTAATTGAAGAATTATAGTAATTTTTTGTATAAGTGCGTAGGGATGGCAATGGATTGGATCTGATTCAAGATCCAATTAATCCGATCGGTTTAAAATGAATTTGACTTGAATTTGGATATAAATGTATGGATCTAAGACGGATTTGGAGCAGATCTAGGCCTACCTTAGTATCTAGATCCAAATCCATATCCACCTATCTTTTTATTTTATTTTATTTTAAAAATTTCTTAATAACTAAATGATAATAAATTTTATTCATAGCATATTAGTGGTATTTACCATGTATTTAAAAATCTTAGAACTTAAATATTAGTTTTGTAAATTTAAATAATAATAGAACAAAAATAATTAAGGTTAACCAACCCTAAAGTATGCACATGCAATATTCAAATTGCAAGCTAAGTAATAACGCCTGGTAATTTATTTTATTATATTGGCCAAATAATTTTTAAGGAAAATAGTTATTTCTCTCATAAACTAGCACTAATGGTACAAAATTGTCTCAAAATTAACTTTTGAAGGATATTTTGTTATCTTTTTTATTTGCTTATTTTGCTGTAAAAGCATGAGCTGCAATATTTATTAGATTTTTGAGATAAATTATATAATTTAGTTTAATCAATACATTTTAATCTTTAATTTTCATTTAAAAAAATTATTACTTTTTTATTGTTGAGTTTTAGAATTCATGACAATTTTGAAGCAAATTTGGATTTAATTTTTTTTTTGAATTTAGAGCATATATTGATATTTATTTCTTTATTGGATTCGG
Source organism: Luvunga scandens (assembly GCA_030449905.1). Lineage (NCBI taxonomy): Eukaryota > Viridiplantae > Streptophyta > Magnoliopsida > Sapindales > Rutaceae > Luvunga > Luvunga scandens. The sequence continues at coordinate 3,545,299 of JASUUG010000382.1, read as the reverse complement.
ATATTGAATGAAAAACATGAATCCATGACATATCTGGAGCAGATACGGATCTTAGTTTTTCTTATGGATCTGGATCTGAAGTAGAGTAGATCCAACCCATATCTGGCTCATTGCCATCCCTAGTGCATGCAGAACATTTATTAAAATAAAAATAAAATTACAAAATAAAAATGTGGTTATATCGATTAAGAATCGGTAATATTATGAATGTACATCCCAATAATTCTCATGTAAATTTTCACAAATGCGAGCTGGAGGGCTATTCCACTAAGTATAAGAGCAGTCCAACCAATTCAGTAATTTCAGACAGCCTAATTTACATATAGGTCATTACCATTTTTCACTTACGCTACTTAGGTCCCTGAATTGTTTTAAAATACGATTTACGTCCCCAAGGTTATAAATTTAATTAATGTTCAAACTTCACCATTAAAAGATAAATGTGACTTTTTTATATGTAAAACGTTACTTACCTTTTTCCCCCCTCTTTTTGATACTTTTTAATGTCAAGAATATTGTGAGTTACTAAAAATAATTATGACCTAAACAGTAAAAATAGAAAAATATGTAGAAATATGTAGAACATAATTTAAGAGATATCAATGATAAATGGTTTTGGTGTTGATTTTAATTGAAGGTTGCTTAATGGCAACATGACATCAATATTACGGATCAGTTTGGGATTATAGTTGAAATTTAATAAGTTGTTTATTCTATAATTTTTGATAAAAATAGTGTTTGGTAAATTTTGTAAAAACAACTTATTTCATAATTTTTTTTTCATTTTGTCAACAGCTTTTAAAAGTAGTTAGGGGATTGCTTTCTATAAGCAGCTTATTCAATAAACTACCACACCTTTTTAAAATTCCTATTATAATCCTAGATTTTAATAAAAATATAATTATATCTTACTTATCCATAAATCTTAATATATAAATCATACATTTATTTTTATCATATTTTATGTAACAAATTATGATTTTTTAAAAAAAAATTTAATTGAGTTTTTTTAATGTAATTTTACATATTTAAAAAAAAGATATGTTTAAATAATTTATTAAGCATACTTTAAAAATAAAAAATAATTAAAAAATATATCTATTTTGGTCATTATATAATAAAATAATAATTTTGTAGTGAAATTTACCAAACATATGTATTCTACTTTTTAAATTTAAAGCAACCGTAACAGTACAATTTATCAAGCATTAAGCTATTTTTTTAATTAACAACTTATTTTATCTACACAGAAACAAACAATTTATTTTTATCAGCCTCCGCAATCCCAAATTAGCCCTATGACTTAAAGCCAAGACAAAACCAAGAGATGCATATATATGTCCAATATCCATAATTTGGTGATACTATTAATAATTCCATCACCATCAAATTAATCTAAACCGAAGACGTCACAGTTCATGAAACAAGAATTAATATAGATTCGATTTCCTTTCAAAATTAATAATAATAATGAAATGAATACATCGACTCCAAATCTGGCATATATACTTCGACCCTTAATCATTGCCCACCTAATTTCCCTGAGTTGGTTCTTGATTTCATTTCATATCAATTTGATTTTCATATGTGGCTCATATTTTAATCTGCATTTTTAATATCGGATTGCCTTTTCTTTTCTTTTTTCTTAAAATTTTCTACAGACCAAACTTTACTTGCAGTCCTAATTGCAAATTTATCCAAATCGCCGGCTCTAATTTGTTGATATATATCGGGCAGTGTGTCACAGTGCCAAGGCAAGTGGCGTACAGCAAGTTGAAAAATTCACCTCAAGATAATAAATATATTTAAATAAAATTCTCCACTGAAATACTAAACTGACAACTACTCGTTCTAGGCTTCTAGCTTTGGTTATGGCAGCCCCCATCTAACTCCATTGGCAGTCGAAACGAGCCATTAATACTGTATCAAAATGTAGACAACCAGGCCCTTATATATAGTCACTATGTACCGTTTATTCAACACACAAGTTGAAGTTAATTGCGCATACACACACACACAAACACACACACAAAATAGTTTCTGTTCCAGGGCTTTCTTAGAACCAATTCAACAATAATAATGGATCAATCATCATCCATTTTTGCTTCTTGGTTAGTAATCTTTTTTGGCTTGTTTGTCACTCTAGCAAGTGTTGTTCCTCAAGGTGAGGCTAGGGCTTTCTTCGTTTTCGGAGACTCGCTTGTCGACAGTGGCAACAATGACTACCTTGCCACCACTGCCCGTGCTGATTCATACCCTTATGGCATTGACTATCCAACACACAGACCCACTGGCCGATTCTCTAACGGATTTAACATCCCCGACCTTATCAGTAAGATTATGTATCCTTCAAAATTAAATTAATTTTGCTGCGTGCATGCTGACAAAATTTGCAAATAATTGTTAGGTGAGCAAATTGGCATGGAATCCGCGTTGCCATACTTGAGCCCGGAGCTCACCGGACAAAGGCTACTTGTCGGCGCCAACTTTGCTTCTGCTGGAATTGGAATTCTCAACGATACTGGATTTCAATTTGTAAGTACAAATATTTTACGAGAAAGTCTTATATGAGACCAGTCATATCACCCAATTAGTGACTCGTTGATCTAATATATGATCGTGACGACGGGCGGAACTTATGTTGTGGCCTGGGCGAGGTCAGAAAAAAATTTTGGCAAAGAAAAGGAATTTCATAGGACTTATGTTTTGACCTCCTCACTAAATCTGACCCTATTGAATCAAAATCCTGATTCTGCCGCCGCTGAAGGCGAGTGAAATTAACTATTATTTTTTTATGACTATTGGCAGTTCAGGGCATTGAAATTGGTGCCATATTTTTTTTTCTTAAAAATTTTTGCAGATCAACATAATCAGAATCAGCAAACAGATCGAGTATTTTCAGCAATATCAACAAAGAGTGAGTGCACTTATTGGAGCTGAGCAGACTGAAAGATTAGTAAACCAAGCACTTGTCCTCATTACACTTGGGGGCAACGACTTTGTTAACAACTACTACTTGGTGCCCTTTTCTGCAAGATCTCGCCAATTTTCTCTTCCAGATTATGTTGTGTATCTAATCTCAGAGTATCGCAAAATTCTAGCGGTAATATTAACTTTACCATATATATTAATGAATTATTGCATACTCATATTAATTAATGTCAGATTAGATCTCATACTAAAACACGTCATAACTTTGTTTTATATTGATTCAATTTAATATGAATACAAAACAATTATAATGAAATAATATTGGGTATACGTTCAATGTGTCATGTGCATGTTGCGCTAAATCGGTATCAAGCCAGTACGAAATTGAACAACATAATAATTATGTGGGGACGTAAATTTGCACCATATTTATGATAAAGATATAAGATGAGTCGTGATTACAGGATTTTCTTGGTTGGCGTGGCCATGCGTGTCTGTTCTGCTCACGGGCTATTTAAAGCACATTTATGAGATAGAATTTTCATAATAAATTAAACACATATTGTGAGATTACAGACAGTTAAATGACTTTCATAACCCCGCATTTCAGCATCAAGTACCTTTAAAAACACAAATTTGTTCCTTTTAATTGATAGCACCATTTTTGGGAGTGTGAATGTTGACAATGCTTTCAAGCAAATTATTATTCTTAAGCGACAACACTTTTTGAAACCTATTTACCAGTGTCTAGTTCAGTCAAACAATACACATGATAGATGTGTGACTTTTCAAATCTCAAGTAATTATTCTTATAGTTTAATTATTAATGAACGAATTTTCATGGATTCTCTTTGTTGATTTAATTAGGAGCATAACGAGCCTTACAGTTATATTCTCTCGCATATATAATATGAATCCACTTAATTTTTGTTAAAATGCTACTTGATGATGATACCATTCTCAATATGTGCAGAGGATATATGAACTTGGCGCCCGTAGGGTTTTGGTGACGGGCACAGGACCATTGGGTTGTGTCCCAGCAGAGCTTGCACAGCGTGGCGTAAATGGTGAGTGTTCAGTAGAACTGCAACGAGCAGCTGATTTGTTCAACCCACGACTCGTTCAAATGATAAATGAGCTCAATAGTCAGATCGGATCTGACGTTTTCATTGCTGCTAATGCCTTCGAAATGAACATGGATTTCATCCATGACCCTCAAGCTTATGGTACGTATTTAAATATGTTAATTACTTTTCTAACTCCTTCCTCATTTAGGAACGTTACTACTACGAATCACAAAATGAAAAAACATAGAAAGCGAAAGGTTTAGACATTAGAATAGAGAAGAGAATTAATTAAAAAATGTTAGATCCAACCACCAGAATGGCGAAAGCAAGGGTTCAATGAGGGGACTATAGGGCGTAGGCTATAGGACCACTTGGAGTAAATGCATATACATAAATGATGTGTCTTTGTTCTGTAGATGGTCCCCTATCAGTATGTACAGAAATTTATTAATGCTGAATATGGAACTGAAAATGGGCCATATATAGACCATGAGGGGAAGTGGGTCACGTTCTTTGTTATTACATTTACTGCGTCGATGAAGGCAGATGCAACTAACCAATAAAATGATGACACCTATACCTATTAAAAGAATGTACACCTGTCATGGTTTTTTTCACCTGTTGTAGTTATGTATTTAAAGAAAAAGCATTTTACTATAAGGTGACTTGATTTTATTTACAGGATTTGTTACCTCCAAAGTAGCATGTTGCGGACAAGGACCCTACAATGGCATAGGCCTCTGCACAATTGCATCGAACTTATGCCCTAACAGGGACTTGTACGCGTTTTGGGATCCGTTCCATCCATCGGAGAAAGCCAACAGAATCATCGTTCAGCAAATCATGATTGGCTCAAGCAAGTACATGAACCCAATGAATCTCAGCACCATTATGGCTTTAGATTCAAGGGTCTAATTTTTAGTTCTTAATTGAGATGAGTCTCTCGTAATTCTAATCTTCAAGTGTATGGTAGTGCTGTTATTAATTATTCTTCTTCATTTTAATTGTATTGGAGCTGTTTGTCAGTGTCGTGGTGATACATTTATTAATAGTTTTATGTTTTGAATTTGTCCGCGGTACGATCAAGCGTTAATGGTCGATCGGATTGTTAATGAATAATTGCTTGATATTTGTAATCATCAATTAGCCTGTGATTTTCTTAGTAAATTATATATTTCTTTGGCGTTAGCTATAGTTTACGACTACTAGTATTAGTAATTTGCGGGAGTGTGTTATTACAACTGTAAATAAAAGATGTCTAAATTTCAATTTATTACAACTGTAAATAAAAGATGTCTAAATTTCAATCCTACACTCAACAGAGATTTATTTACCATAATGTAACTTACGAAAGTGATTATAATAATAATGATAAAGATATTGCCACTAGTAATAATCGTTTGAGTTTTTTATTTTTTATTTTTTCCTGAGAAAATAATCGTTTGAGTTTATTCATCCTGAAATGCCTAGTGTTGACGAATACAGATATTTAAATGGAAAAAGAAAACCTAAACTAAAAGGACGTGGCTAGGGTTCAGAAGCTGCAGTGCAGCTTCGAGCTTTCACAGTTCCATCACCTTGCATTGGGACCTGTTTCTCTCTCTTCTAGCAGCCGTGCAAGTCCCCCCTCGGCTGCTGTTACTTGCAGAAGCTGTAACATAGCCTTCGATTTTTTTTTTTAAGCATATATAAATTGTTTAAGTTGGGCCGTGGATTTCTTTTAGAGTTGGGCTTCCAACACTACTTTAAAACAAAGCTCCACTAGTTATATTTATAACTCTTTCTTTATCGAAAATTACAAAAATGATAAAAAAAAATATTACAATAGAGTTTTAATTAATTTTACCATCATCTAGAATAAATTTACTAAATTATAAGCATACTTTTTCAAGAAAAATTCTTAGATTTCTCTATAATATTGTATGTATTTTTACAGTATTGATAGTGGGATTGTTATGGACCTTTAAATTTACATGTTTTAATCTTAACCATTCATTTAATATAATTTAATATAATGATAAAATAAATAATTAATTAAAAAAATTTAATTTATTTAACTAACATGTGTACATCCACTATTTATTAATAACATTTCGTCAATTTAAAAATCATTTATCAACTAGCAAATATAGTAACTAGATAATTGCCAATATAGATATTATTAATCCAAAGAAAATTAACTAATTACATCCAATCAATATCTAGCAATGCATTCAAAGTAATACACAAGTAAATTACTTAAACTTCAGCAAATTGAGAGAGAAGATACTAAGGTTCTATGGCAATGATACTGACACAATATTTTTTGGTCATTGGAATCAGACTCATTTTTCCTCTTCAATTGTTAGGACAGATATCTTGTTGTGCAAAACCTTGAAAGAAGTCTCTTATTACCATGCAAGTATGACATGTGACTCGTTGCAGCCTCTAACCTTCAAAAACCACTTTATGTTTCAATTATATATGAATATAGAATCTTTATCTAAAAGAAGATGTATGCATAAGAATTATATAATGAAATTTACTTGCTTAATGTGTCAAGAATTCAATTCGAAATAAAATTAATTGAGACGTTATATTTTATCATATCTCTAATTATTTTTATTTTTAAATTTAAAATCACCCTTTATTTTATTTGTTAACTGGTTATATTATTTTAAAAAAAATTAATCTTTTTATTAATAGAGATAATATGGACCATTGATCAGATCTAATGGTACATAATTTTTTACATTATTGATGGTGTAAAAATGTTACAACTTCATAGAGGGACCCAAATATTAGGTGGTTTATTTCTTCATTGATTCAAAATGATTTTGATTTTATAAAAGAAAAAAGCACTTATATTAGATTCATAATAGTCCTTTTATGTAATTTTTTCTAGCAATAAAATTATGGTTACAAATATAGCATTTTATAAGGGTATTAAAAGGGTGTGAAGAGCATTACTCTTTCTTTTAAGGCCAACTTCGAAACTCTGGACTAAAACCCAAAATTCTCCAAGAGAGAACCTCCCAAAGATTTTATGTTGGTTTCAAATTTGAGATTTATTTGAATGAGAGTTTGTGATTTGAGAAAACTGTAAAAGGTGATTTGGGATTTCTTTTTAGTGGCAGCTAGTTGGGTTAAATTGATGGCTGTTTGAACTCAGAGAATGAGATATAGGCATGGTTGGTGATATAGAACTCATCGTCTATTTCGAATGTAAAATTTCGTTTGAATATGTCTTTCCTTCTGAAAGCACAAATGATATTTGTTGTGAATGGCGCTGCATTAATCCCCAAATTGATTATCGGTAATAGCTACTGGATAGGAAAGAGATTAAAAGAAAAAAAACAAAACTCTCTCTTGAATATCATATCTGTCAATTGAATTATCAGATCTCTCAATCAATTCCTAAGATTAGTTGATTAACAAATTAATTCACCTATTGTATAATAGATCTACTAATTAAAAATTTTTCCTACGTACCAATTTAACCAATTTATTGCTTTTAAGCATATGACAAAGTGAGCCACTCGGTCTTTGGCCGAATGGCCGGGAGAGCTTTGGTCACCTCCACAATTAGTAAATTGTGGAGTGAAAATTATAAAAAAGTCATTCTTCTTTACAAAATGCAAGTGAAGTAGTGATGTCCCTCATTTGCGAGGGTTATTAGTCTGGGCATGTACTTCATATCTATCTATTGGTATAGCAGTTATTATCAATATATGATGTAATTCAGTAACTTGGTGTTTAATAAGCTTAAAAAAAAAAAGATCTGACAAAGTGATTTTTGGATAGTACTATTATTTACTTGGCCTACTAAGTTTAGATTCTGCGGGAGCTATTAGGTTGATTTCACCAATTAATCGAATTTTTCAGACTTGAAATGGTTTCTACTGAATGAAATGGGTAATTCTTCGATTAATTTGAAAAAAAGAATTTACGAAACACATCTCACTAAACATTTGTACACATTTCCTGCGAGATGGTGCCTAAGTAGTGATGACTACCTTCACTTGTATTAGAAAATTACTCTTTTCTCCCTGAAAGCTTCCACTGACTTTGTGTTTACTTCAATACGTTGGTGGTACTTGCCAAGGATACTCCAAACCTTCATATTAGTGTTTGGTTGGTGAGAAAGTAAGGACAAAGTTAGGTGAATGCTATGCAAACACGATTTGGAATTCTTTAGAAGGTATTCTTGTTTGGAATGGTTTGAGTACGAATGAGTGCATATGAACAGTACCAAATGGAAGATGGCACTATTTAGAAATTGTTAGTCCTTGGCAAGAAATTTAGACTTCCCTTTATAATTACTAATTTGAATATAAAAAAGCACATTATTATTAAATTTTGTGCTATTTTGATATATATATATATATATATATACAGCCTAGCCCTGTATTCCTTAGAGATAATGATCAATAATATAAGTACCCATATTTGATATGTATCCCTAGGAGGTTTATCTCTTCCAGGCCTATCCACAACATTCCAGAAGTTCCCTTATTTGGGCCTCGAACTTTTGGACAGGGCGCCACACTTTGGGAATTTCCTCTAGTGGGGTTTAGACGCAAGGGGTGTCCATATCTATCTTGTTGGCTAGCTTTGCAGATTTCCTTTCTAGGCCGATACTGTCTAATGTGGCATGGTCCATTCATCACTTGGAACGTAGACAGTATAAAGCTAAGGAGAGATTGGCTTATCTAGAGAAGAAGCAGTCAAACCAAATTAACTTGGGCACTTGGAGAAATCTTGATAAACTAATAGCAAATTAATCAAGGAACCCATGTGTAGCATGTGGGAATTCCTTTTTAGATAAGGATGTCCTATAAAGTTGCAGATTTCCTTTCCGGGGCAATCACGATGAACATTTAGGTCACTTCTGATCTTTTCACGGCTTAATCTTTATTTTGGTTTTATAAATTGAATCATTTATGTGAAGCACATGATCATTCCTATAAAATAGCATGATTTCTCTAGTGGAGCATTTACTAAACGTTAGGGTTGGACAAAACACTCGATCTGATCTGATCCAACCCAACCCGATCTAAAAATATCGGGTTCGAATCAAATCAGATTGTTAACAAAATCTAATTGGATGCATTTCAAACTTAATTTGATTCGAAAAACTAATCAAGTTGGCTTTAAAATTAAAAAAATAATGAAACGAAATCACACCACACACTCCCAGCACACACTCATACCACACACAGTCACACACAAAGCTTAGGCCTTAGAGATTGGAGACCTCGAGATGCCAAATAACAATCGCGTGAAGCAGTAGCCAACAATCACTGACGCAACTGCGCAAAGCCCAACCATCACTACTACCGCGATGCAGCCGTACCAATGCGATCTGTTGCACCTTGATCACTGCTGCTTTTTGCCACTTGCTCCATAGGTTACCACAACTGCTGCAGCTTCCTTCACCTCGACAACCACCATCGCCAAGTTTTTCATGGTATTTGACTATATTGTTTTAAATAATTAATTTAAAAAGTTTGAAACAAAATTATAGAATGAGTTTATTGTTTTGCTTGATTGTTTCGGTGAAAAAAGAAATAGATTTTGAAATTAACAAGGCAATAGAAATATAGAATAAGATTTGCATGACCCGAATGCTTTTTAACCTGAAACAATTTAGGTTGAGTTTGAATGACTTTTTTCCTAACTCGATTAACCTGAAACCCAACCAGAGTGATTTGAACTCGATTCGAATCCAATTTTGCCCACTCATACTAAATGGGAGTTAGAATAGATTGGAATTGAAATGGATGTGCTAGAAATCGAAATGGACTAGAATAGGAATAGAGAATGGAAATAAAAATAAGTTGTGTTACTTAAACTGGTATCAAAATAAGGTGGATTGCCATTAATGTATTTACTTTGTTTTGGAATCAGAATCGAAATGAGTTAAATTGTAACAAATTTCTAAAAGTACTTAATAAACTATTGTTATAATTATTATTTTTTATTTTAATAATTGTGATTATTTATTATAATTATTGTTAATAATATATTAATATATTAATTAATTGTAAAATTTTTTACCATTACGATAATAATAATAATTGACATTATTATATTAATTAATTATTAGTATTTTTATCATTAACAACAACAACAACAACAACAACAATAATCAAAAACTCAAAATATATTAATTAACTATAATAATTATATTAATTAATTATAATAACAATATATTAGTTAATTATAATATATTAATTAATTAATTATAATAATATATTGATGAATTATAATTTTTTGTTGAAATGAAGACAAGATGTGTATTTTTAATTTTGTTTTTTGTGGGGGAGGAGGGAATTGTCAACTCAAAGAATGAGAGATTAATTCCCACCTCCTCCCTTAAAAATCAATCTCTCATTCCCCATTCCCAAAATCGAGCGGGTTTCACGATTTCAATTTCGATTCTTACCTTTATTTTATAAAGTATATGCTATCAATAATTTCAGTTTCTCAATCTGCGAAATAACCACACCATAAGACTAGCACCACTCGTAAGGATATTTCTTTTATCCTTTCCTTCATTTTCAATGGCACAAGTGTTTTTTAACGCTACACATGTTGGTGTGTTAGGTGCGTAAGATTTAAGGCACCTACTCTCCCTTCAATTAGGGAGTCTTCTATGGAGATGACAACACTGCCGACATGGTGATGTCGCCTATTAATTTTCGCTAATTAATATTTATATCCTTTCAATTAAGAGTTCAATAGGGACGAAGCTAACGCCATTTTTTAGGGTAGGTTAAAATTTTTTTAATTGGTGTTCATATTATTAGACTGCAAGCCGCCACTGTTCATGAAATGTTTGAGATAAATCAACAATTCATCCAATTAGAAAGGTTTTCTTTAATTATAGGGTCTTGCTTGAAATTTTCAAACCAAACATGTAAGCTAGGGAACTTGTGCAATTAACTAAAAAATTATTTCAAAAAATCTTACTCGGGCTGCCTCCCTTCAGCTTTGCTCCTGGATTCAAGATTATTTATCTTTAAAAAATTATATGGCAATATTAATATATTGATCCTAATAAAATGTTTCAATTGTCTTTTATTGAACTTACTTTAGCGAACTCCAGTTTATGAATCACGAGGTTCTTTTGGGATAAATGTAATTCCCATTCATGTTATACGTTTTATTTTATTTTTTTCTAATGGCTAAAATCTAGATATATTACAATATGATAATTTTAGGTCTAAAAATATACTGATATTAATTTGAAGATCTACGTCCAACTAATAATATTGGAAAAAAGTTTTATCCTTTTTCTATATTTTGTCGTTAAAAAAAAATTAAAGAGTCTTTTTGAGGACCCCAACTGGCGTCCCTAACATTGTAAAGAGCATCAGTCCTGTATTAAACAATAAAACCCTATCATTCATACTTGCGTCTTCATTGGATATCCACTTAAAGAATTCAGATACTCTTGTTAGGGTCTATTTTGTTTTTGAATGCTCAAAACAAATACCTTAGGTTTATCAAAAAAAAATCCAACGAAGAAGACTTGGTTTCTCCGTCCAATTTCTGTATAGCTTCCTATTTAAAAGTGTTTTCACCAGCTGGCCTCACCTTTCTTTATTGGCAAATGTTTGTAATAAGTGTTCTTTACCAAGGTTACACTTGAAGATATCATTGTTTAATATTTGTAGATCATAAAACAAGATTAATTTCAATTCTTTTATTATTCCAACAACAATGTTTTCGAGGATACACTGCTATATATTGATAGCAAAGGCCGAGAAACAATCCCTTTTCTCCCTTCAATGTCCAATTATTTTTTTTTTCAATATTCAGAAGAGATTGTAATCAATTAACATGGCAAATATGGTTGTCTGTATCAAAACAGAAGAAGTTGACAGTGATGCTACACCGCCCGCACAAACGAGAAACACCTCTTTAGCAGATATTTTGGTGCCAAAAGGCTCTCCCAGCTGCTTGAATACTGATAGAAATGTTGTATTTGTAACTGATGCCCTTGAGGAATTCCCTTGGCGCCGCTTCCAATGGATTCTTGATCATGTCATTCCACCGGATTGTACCGTCACCCTTCTTGGCGTCATGCCATGGATTCCCCTTGCGTGTAAGATTCTTTATTACATGCGTGCATCCACGTTTGTGTTTGCATATCTATGTTACTTGTTCTATTTGGTATCAGAGTGAGTTTAAGAGTTTTCAAATCTCCTCTTACGTTAGTCTAACTTAGGCATAAGTGTGATTTTACATTACTTTTCACGTGACAAAGTGTCAGCTAAAAAGATACTTTACAGATATATTTAAATCCGTGGGCTTTTATATTTGTTTTTCATCTTGAATCTTTATCTATTTTAACTTTTGAATTAAATAAATAACTAGCAATAAATATGTACACGCACGAAATGTATATGAACAAATTTACCAAACAGTATGGCTTTGATTGAATGCTTTGTGTTTTGAGATAGTGTCATGCAAGACAAGGTTTTGGACCTACGATTTTGGGAATTTGTCAGCACTTAAAGGCAGGAATGACTGGAAGAATGAGCAAAAATATCAGAAAATTCGTGGGATAATTGAGCTTTGTGAACAAAAAGGGGTTTGTATTTCATTGTATTTGTTCTTACTATTTGAAAAGAAAAGTTTCTTCTACTATATCTTATGTACATGCATGTGTACTAACTTCATACCTATGTTCTTTAGGTTGTTCCTCATATGCAATTGGCAATGGGATACCCTTTGAAGCTTGTGGTTCTTGAGAAAACTACTAACCTTCATGCTAACCTCGTTGTCCTTGACAGGTAGTACTATATAATTAGTGACTCGAACCCGTTATGAATACTCTTAATTAGTGCACACTCTCTCATTCATTAGGCTATTATTTAATTAGCTGAGAGAAACAAGTGACAAGAATCCTATAATAAAGTTTATATATATATATATATATATGTATGTATGTATGTATGTAAACTTTCTTATAGGCCTTAATCTTAAATATTGATATTGGGTCTAATTTTGGCAGACACCAAAGAAAGAACAAAGCATTTTTTGCGGAGAGATTGCCAAGCAGTGTAGTGATGATGAATAATAATGGAGGAGTTGATATGATCAAAATTCAATCGGCAATCGGCAATCAATTGGATATATCCCCAGGAGAATCTCCAGCAACTTTACCTCCCCCTAAAGTTATGGTATCAGAGCAATTGTCAGAACTTCTCAACCACAATGGCAGCAGCAGCTACAATATTAGGGAAGAAGAGTGTCACAATCATGATAGTCTCTCTTGACTCGCCCGCGAAGATAAATGACCCACTTGTTTTTGGGAAAGGCATTATAAAACTTACTGAAATGATGTTGCAACTTGTAAAATGTAGGATTTGTTTTCTATACGCAGTTCGGATACTTGTCTTATAACTCAATTGATGTGGCATGTATTTTATGTGTTACTCATTGATTGAGTTAGTGAAATTAATAATTAATAACGAAATCAATTGATGTTGGAACTTACTTTTGCTTCCCTCAGTGCCCTTGCTATTTCAGCAACAAAACCCCCACAAGGCATTTCAATTCTCTCTTCATCATCATTATCATCAATTTCTATATCATTATCAACTGAATTTGATGAAATTTTTTAAAATAAAGATTCCATCTTCTTTTCTGAAATATTAGGCAACGGACTGCCCACACGAACCAGCAAAATACACCTTCAACAGAACCGCATCGGTGCCTCTAGAATTTGAAATCCTTCGTACGTTTTCGAAAATCAAATACATTTGATGCGATTTATCGGTCCCATTTGCCACCAAAGGCTTCGCAATTAACGGAAACCTTAAGTTCTTTGTTAGGATCAACTTGCGCATGATGCAATCCAAGGTTTGGATTCTACAGCGTTGACTCTGTGTTTGATGATTAGACATATTTGTGATTTGTGGGTAGTAGTACTGTTTGGGAGGTGAGAAAGTTGAGAGAAAATTTTGAGTTTGCGGCGCGAGTTAAATTATTTTTAACAAATATAATGTTATAAAAAAAGACACCATAAAAAGAAGAGAGGGAGATTTTGTTCTCTCACAAAACAAAAAAAAAAAAAAAACACAGAATTGTTCTTTTGGTGATAGAAGACGGTCCTGATTGAGAGAATAAAGCAACCAAAAGGAAGTTCCGATCCGATTCTCTCAATTTGTATCCTGAAGAATAAACAAATACTCCTCTTTTGTATCACCACCTGGCACCTGCGTGGTGTGGTCCAACGACAAAATTTTATACGTAATTGATTTCATGTTGAGCATTATATGAATGATTGTCAAAAACGATAAAGGAAAAAGTAAATTTTCGAATGAAATTGATCTTGTTCCGGTGCACAAAATAAAATCAGATTTTGGGATGTTAATGTGTGGCAAGATGATATAGAAATTATATATTAATCATTAATGGTAAAGGTATATCACATCATAATATTGATTTGATGAAAATATTACTAGTTATTATTATTGTTAATACGTTTTCATACATCTAATACTGTTATGCTATTGCTATATCAGGCACGGATCTACTCCTAACCTTTTCTTTCCAAAAATCTGTACAAAATTTTGACACACGTCGTTTAAATAATTCCGAAGGCAGAATTTAATTTACTCTTCGCTAGATGACCTTATCAAACACAAAAAACGTATGTTTTGGGTCTAAACTAAAATCTAATTTTAACTACAACAAACTTAAAGTTAGCTCCAAAATTTTTCTTATTTTTCATAGAAAATCTTATTTCCCTTCTTTTTAAAAAATTTTAATTCTTTTCATTATTTCTTCCATTTTTTTTTAAATTTCTCTACCATCAAAAACCTTAACTTTGGGAATAAACTGGAGGAAGAAAAAATATTGTCAGAAAAAAGAATTGAATCCTAGAAGCATGATGATGGTGATTGATGATTTCTTGTCAGCTTTTTTGATAAATTAAGGTCTATTTGATATTGAGGTTAGGTAGTTGTAATTTAAAAATTACAATAATTAAATATTTAGTAAATACTAACTGCTGTAATTTAAAAATTAAATTGATTTGGTTCACCACTTATATGATAAAAAATTTATAATACCTTTACTGTTTTTGTCAAAATTGTTATTTATAAATTATATTTACTACATATAATTAACTTTTATAGTTATATTTTTCTTTTCACAACAATTGTAACTTTTTAAGTTACAATACCTTAATATTAAACGTGACCTAATTAACTCGGAGAAAGGTTGGTATATGTGATTAAGTGTAAGATGTTATTAGATTGGAGTGAATCCTATACGATGATGACGATAACAACATTGCATTTGGAATTTTATGGTGGGAGGATACGTATAGTTCTTTTTAGGCATACGCGAGGTCAGATTAATCGATTCGATTCAACCCCTGCTTCCTTATCGTTAACTGTAAAAGAACAAAGGAAACATGCCACCAAAACATAACATATAAACACATACATCATAAATTAAGAGATTTGTGGTTAAGCAAAATATATTATTTTAATGAATATTAACTGATTGGTAAATTAATAAATTATAAATTTTGAAGATATTCTTTATTTTATTTTTTTAAAATTTTGCGTTCATAATAATGTGTTTTGTTTCAAAGATATTTACCTTCATTTTGGGTAAGGTCATTATAGAGGCTTATGTTCCTAATGATTGAGAGGAAGAGGTTGAAAATGATAATTCTACTACAGAGCATGTCTTATGTAACAGGTTAATGATTAATAATAAAATCTATTAATATTATACGCATGGCATTAAATGATTAATGACACATCAATGAGTGTTCTGACTAAGTATCCAATCTTAATAAACATAGAATTATAGCAAAAGAAATCGGCTACCATAACCTTGAAACTCGAAAGGAAGTTTACCAGGTTTGGCAAAAAATCAGCCACCATATATAACCTTGGACAGAAGTTACCTCAATAGAAAGTGAATCACCATGGCTTTTCATTTAAACTGCAAGGTTGACTCCAACGACTAGGAGGCATAATCTCCTAGTCTCTGCAATTATGTGATTATTCATTTTTTTTTTTGAAACATGGTCTCTTTAATCTGTATAAATTGAGCCTTTGGGCTATTATTCTCAACAAGAGTGAAGTTTATATTATTCGTTTCATGGAATAATTTCTGGTTGCAAAAGGATAATATCACATTAGAACTGCATTACGATAAATAGCACCAGAAATTTGTTGAATTATTAATTTAAAACATTATTGAAGAAACGAGGACAAAAAAAAAAGAAGGAAATATGTGGAAAGGAGGTCAAAGCCTTTACACATTCCCCACAAATTTAAGCCGCTGATAAGTCAAGAACATAGGGAGTAAAGTATACATATCCAGGAGAAAAAAATAAATAAAACTTGCACACGTTTGGTAGTCGGTACCACTCACAGTGGTTAGTATCACTGAGAGCACACACTTTCATTCAATTCATCTCCGCTTGTAACTTCTTCCACGGCCTTGCTTTTGGCAACATTCAAGAAAAAATCCATCAAGAGAGATTCATAGCCAGGCAATTTTGCATAACCAGGAAGGTAATTAATATCAATAACAAGATACCCATCCCTCTCTCTAGCATCTCTAATCAAATCAAAGTTGAAAAGATTCAACCCTAATGCTTCTCTCAGCGCCCTTGACAATTCCACAACAAAACCTTCTCGTGGCATTTCAGTTTTCTCTGAATCAACTTCTTCATCAGCATCGACTGAATTTGATGATATTTGAGAAAATGGTAAAAAACCCTTTAAAGATTTCATTTTATCTTCCGAAATATCAGGCAACGACTTTCGCTTAACACACTTCACACTCGAACCAGCGACATAGACCTTGAAGATGACCCCACCGTGATTCACAAACTCTTGTAATAGAATCGGTGCCTCCAGAACCTCAAGCCCCTCGTTGTCGAAAATCAAATACATTTGATGCGACTTGTCGCTCCCATTGGCCTCCAAAGGCTTTGCTATTAACGGAAACTTCAATTTCAACTCTTCAATCGCCATATCACGAGTTAAGAGTTCGGTTTCTGAAACGACAGCCTGATTCGGTACACTGACTTTTTCTTTATTCAACTCTATCTTCACATGTGATACCACTTCCAGCATTGAGACTCTGTTGTGGAGTCTTTCGACTGATTCGGGAGGATCAATGATGCGGATGTCGGGGTTTTGGGAAGAGAATTGTTGCAACTGTTGAGTCCAATAAGGACCGTACAGCTTGTGCATGATGCAATCGAACGGCCCCTGTTCGGTCAAGGGTTTGTCCGGATCAATGCGGATTAAGCCAATTCCTTGTTCGGTTGCTTTGGTGATGAGAGAAGGTTGGATGACGGTTTGCTCTTTGTTAGGAGCAAAAACGTAGCCGATTTTGTAATGAGGTTGACCTTCGAATTGATTAGACATTTGTGATTTGTGGGGAAGAGTAGTTGTAGACTGTTTGGCATGTGAGAAAGTTGAGAGAAAATTTGAGTCTGGACAGAATAAGAGAGTGGGCAAAGTACAACGTTAAATAGGGCTACGTGTGGAGAGAATAGTTGAATTAAAAGGGACTGAAAACAAGTACTATATAATAGAACAAAAAAGAGAGAAAGAATTAGTGTTCTGTCGGTGAGAGAGAATAAAGCATTAAAGGAAATTCGGATTCTCAATTTGTACCTCAAGTAATAACTAACGGTGATATTTTGTGTAAAGCAGCCAGTTCAGCACTTGCTTTTTGAGTTAGGGATGTTGAAGTTACAATTATTCTTTTTTTTTAAAGAATAATCATACACTTATAAATTCTTATACAAATTTTTTCTCTACAAATTAATATGTCATAGTATGATTGGTTGCAACATAAACATAAAACAATAAAAATAAGTTATACCGGTTTTATAATATTTCATTCAACCAATCATGTTATAACATATAGTTTATACAAAAATAATTTGTAATTTTGTGTAAGAGTTTATAAATATATTGCAAAATTATACACAGGAAAAATTTTCAATTTGGGACAAGTTGACAACAGTTTAGGAAAATTTTTAAATCAGAGACAAGTTGACAACAGTGTAGGAAAATTTTTCAATCAGGGACAAGTTGATATCAGTGTAAACATGCTTTTATAACATTATAAAATGGTTTAGAATATTATAAAAATATGTTAACACCACTGTCAATTCATTTTGGACTTCATTAAAGTCCAAAATCTTGAACTAGATCACAAATATATATATATATATAATCTAAGGAGCAGATATTCACACGAATTTTTATGCAGATTTTGGGTTCCTCAATGGTGTTAAAGCCTTTCATATTGTTGTAAATCATTTTACAACATTATAAAGGACTTTAACACTGATGTGAAATCCCATATTCATATAAAAATTAGTGTATCAAATTCATATGAAAATTAGTGTAGATATTTGCAGGAGAGAACCCCCCCCCCCAACAATATTTATACATATATATATAAATAACCTTAATTTACTTTTATTATTTTTTTCATCAAATGTCTATTTTTATGAAAAGGATCGGCCCAAGCCCAGGCCATCTCGGCCCATTCTCATAGGCTTTGGCCTGGTCGTCCCACATGAGAGCTTGGATAAGAGATTAGGAAAAAAGCCTGGGTCAAGCCCAAGTCTTTTATTTTTTAAAAAAGTAAATTTATAAATTAGAATAATAAATTCAAATTTAAAAATAATGAAAAAAAGCTTAAATCTCTAATTTATATATTAATATAAATTAAAACTTAAAATTATAATACTAAATTCTCTTTTAAGTGTTAATTAATTAAGAAGTGCTTGAATTAGAGAATCCAACAATAAAAAAATTAAATCTCTAAATTTTATTTTGGCTTCATTTTCTTTATTTATTATTTTATTTTAAAATATCTATTTTATTTAATTCATTGTTAATCATAACAACTTGATTATTATTAACTTATATAAGTTTACAATAATTTTAAAAAAATTTTTTAAAAAAGTAAAAGTCCAAGCCTTGCAGTGAGCCCAATCTAGGCCCAGCCCATATACTTTTACGCTAATGGGCTTAAGCCTTGTTCTTGAAAAAATCTGATCCAAAACCTTAATTTACCAATCCTACCGCTATTTTGTTAGGCTATGATAATTTGAATAAAGTATTTATAGTTTTAGTATTTTTTTTTTTGTTTAACACGAAGAATATCTCAATATTTTCTCAATATTACTAAGTGAACAATTAACTTCTTCAAAACCATTTAGCTAAGCCCATAAAACATAAATAAATGCAATGTTGTTTTTGTGCATTTGAGCCGTTGCATCTCCTCTGCCAATTAACTTGACCGCGTTTATCACGTGCAATTCAACTTGCTAAATTAAAATAATTTTTTTCAACGACCTCCACCGTTATAAATCGCACCTTCATAAACTTTATAAAATTAAAATAGTTTCTATGGCATCTAGAGTCTCGACCATACCATAAACTTGTTTAATTAGTTTAATTTTTAAAAGCGCCTACATTTATTTATCACTTTGTTAAAATTAAGCGACCACTACCTTTATTTCACTTTCGTAAACTTTGTTAAATCAAAATAATTTCTACGGCACCTGTGCCACACCACTAAACTTGTTAAATTAGCATAGTTACCATCAGCGACCACTTTTATTTATCACCTTAATAAAACTTAAAAATAATTTTACATGGCGTGTAATAGACCACCCCACACCACACCTAACTCCCAACCCCGGCACCCGAAAAGCAAAACATGCTTCCAATTTTCAAAGTGAACATCACATGTTAAAATCAACGATTAACTGGATGGTAGCTATTACTAATTAACCGTGACATTCCTTGAGATCAAAATTCTGAGATAATACTAGAAAAATCTAAACATTATATGCAGCATATTATTCTTTATCTTTCTTCATTTGCCTTCCAGTGATCTCGAATTCAATGGCCTCTAGCTTAGTGCTCCATAATTTGCCTTTCTCATGCAACTATGCAAGACTTTGACTTCCATAAACCAATACTCAATTGGTTTTTTTTTTTTTCGTGATTTGCTTTAATTCGTCTTCCCCAACAACTTAATTTGTCATAAATAATTTGGAATTCTCTCCATGTTCCGAGTCCGCTGACTAGCACCATGCTATCTTAAATGGCTTATGAATTGGGTTTTGGGCTCTTGTGCCTTGCCCTTTTTAGATTATCTCAATTTATCTCAACAACTCCCTCTTCTAAATTATCTTTATTTAATTTTAAAGTTACTCTTATTTTTTAAACCTATTACCTAGTAGATAACAAAACCTATAAATCATATTCATTACAACCTAAATATGTACAAAATAAAAAAAGATTGGAAACAAGAAAAAATTACTCCAATAAACAGAGAAAACGGTGCTGGAGTTACAAATATATGAGGATTAGCAGAGCAAATTTTCAGAAGAATTCATGGGGCTATGACACAATCATAACAAAATTTGGTATTTCGAGAACTTTTAATTTTACCGAATAATTTATCATAACGTGCAGATTTTAGATGAAAAATCTAAGCTATTATACATCTCGAGACCACGAAGAAGCTTTGATCTTTGAGGAACTTAGGAAGAACGACTCTTCTATGTTCAGTCTACAACTTCTCCCTGCCTTGCCCACTTTCTCTTGTGTTATGTTGGCCTCCTTTTCCTTTTTCTCTCTTCTATATTTCTTTCTAGAACCTTAAACGACAAAAGGCCCATGTTGTGCTCCCTTTTGGTGCGCGCTAGTGCCTACGCCTACGCTTCCTATAGACATGTTATATCATACACAGACATGTTATGTAATACAAGTGTTGTGAGAGGCCATTTTGGCGCACAATTGAGACTTTGCTAACCAGATGTTGGAGCCATTATATACATACATACATACATACATACATACAAAATAGAGTAATTTTGCAAGTAAATAGAGACAATTTAAAAGTGAGGGGTTGTTGAGATAAACTGAGGGGTTTAAATATCACTACTCTATTAACAATATATCCAATAATTAGCAAAGGCATCCACATTTCATTCACATGTGTGTGTACTGATATTTGTTGATTTATTTGAATGTCTCCTAAAATTAACCAATGTGTTAGTAATTTAAAAGGTGAAGTTCACTTAGAACGGGTGATATGTTTGAAATCCCCGAGTGTCAATATTATTTAATGGCAAGGACCATGGAGGCTGTAAGCATTCTTTAGAAAAATAAATTAGTAAAGAGAGTTCAAATTAATTTTTAGTTTGTCATTTTTTCATGATTCCGACTCAAATAGTCAAATAAAATTATTTGAAAATAATTCGATCAACCCTCATATGAGGCTGAAAGTATGTTGATTCTCTCAACAAGTAGAACAAAAAAGGGAAAAAAAAAAGATAAATAAAAATGTGAATATTTTGAAACTATATCTATGATCATAAATTGTGTCACATACACGTGGAGAGCAGGGAAATGTACATAATTGTGAAAGGGTGGCGCAAGAAGTTTTGATTTTTTTATTTTGTTTTGAGTTGAGAGATTGGTGGCTTTTTTTAGTGGTTGAAAATATATATATATTTTCAGAGCCAAATCTCAACACCAGGAGGGGAAGTTGGTAAAATGTGGAGCCCAAGACGTAACGATAGAGCTAAGTAGCAAGGAAATCAGCTGTAAAGTTCGCTTTGCGGTAGATATGGTGCACAAAGACCTGCCAATTTTGAGCTTTGATGCTTTTAACAAGGGGAGACGAAGCATTAAGAGTATCATTTTGATTCTCCAGAAGCTGAGTCATGCATAAGCTATCAACCTCAACAAGTAGCGATCTGATATCCCTATTCCATGCCAGAATAAAACCCTAGTAGAGAGCCTAAAGCTCAGTAATTGTGATTGAACACAGCCCAATGTTCATGCAAAAACCTTCAACCTATTCACCATGATCATTTCTGATTAAGCCACCAGCAGAAGCCAATCCCGAAGCTTTACGAGCTCCATCTGTGTTCAACTTGTAAAAAGGCCGAACTGGAAGACACCTAACCAAAGTACTTCTCCACTCTTGTGTGCTTGTTGGTATTGAATACATCAAAAGTTCTGTGAATTTCCTTCGCTTTGGACTTAATATCTATCACTATATTAGCAACATTGGTAGCACTCTCTTTAAAATTTATAGTTGTTACGCCGGTGCCAGATTCTCCAAAGAGCTACCCCAAAATGCTAGCCGACTCCCCATCGTTATCCTTTTGACCATTAGTTTTCAGATTATGGAACACCCATTCACGTAAAGGCAAAGAGAAGAATGTACCATAATCATCATTTGGCAGCAGCTCACGCCAAGTTCTTTTCACAAACAATCACGAAAAGCGTGTAGCGTGTCCTCAATCATCTCATGCCACTGAGGGCAAGCTATGTCTGTGTTAATATGGCGCATAGCTAGCTTTGCTTTGCATTTTATTTTACTCTGAACAACCAACCAAATAAAGGTTTTAATCCGTTGGGGCCCCTCCGAACTCCATATATGCCGCCAACGGGAGTTTTCCTCGGTAAAGTTTCTACTGCTAAGCTATTGATATACTGATTTAGCCATGAATATACCTGAGTTTGAGTGAGCCCCATAGAACTGATCATTCCCACCATTTACATGTAGAGGTTTGATTGCAACTATCACCAGCAGAACATGATGAAGAAGAAGATGGCTAAAGAGATTCCAACGCCAAGAACACTATTTTCACTACACACCCCTTAGCCATGTCTTCAGGGATAGGAGCAAGAGCGAGAAGATATAGAGGCGTGTCGATAGTCATCCAAATATTCCACCAAAAAATAAACTTTCCTGTCATTGCCCATTATCCAACGTAAACCACTAATAAGATCATTCCAGACTTGCCCAAGAGCTTTCCATAGATATGAACTATATCTACTAGAAAGAGTCGGATTAAGAGCATATGGATCAAAATTATACTTGGAGTAAACCACCTGCACAGAGTAGCTACTTGGATCGGATAAAAAACCCCAACTACTCTTCATCAGCAAAGCATTATTCATGGTCTTTAAATTTTTTAGCCGTATGCCACCACACCTTTTTGACTGACAAAGATCAGACCACTTAACAAGGTGAAGTTTCTTTGAATCAAAAGCACTCGACCAGATAAATCTGTGGCAAACTTTCTCAATGTTATTAGTGACACTGGCTGGCAGCTTTGTTGTTTACATGGAATAAATAGGCAGAGCCTGAAGCACTGATTGAGCGAGAGTAATTTTGCATGTAAGAGACCGATGTTTAGCACTTTATCCACTGAGCTGGCGATCGACTTTTTCCAAAATCTCCTAGCATATATTTTTCGTAACTCTTTTGTGTAGAATTGGCATGCCCAAATACTTCCCCAAGTTATTAGTTATCGAAAATCCAAGTGTGTCACTAATCTTTTTTACCTCGGAACATTTAACATTCTTCAAAAAAAGTACTTCAGTGTTTTGTCTATTCACCTTTTCACCCGAACTATCACAGAAAGTATTGAGGACTTTATGGATAACCTTCCCTTGATCATAAGAGGCCTTAGCAAGTAAAAGGAGATCATCAGTGAAAAATAAATAAACCATTATTAGTGCAATTCTCTACATTTGTAATTCCCCACAAGTATGTACCACCAACAACAAAGAGCACCTTAACAATTACAAAACATGATAGAAGGGATCATTAAAAATTAATAAAAGAGTAGAGGGAAAACACCTTTACTTCGTGGGACTCGTAACTTGTTCAAAGTCCATAGCCTCTTCCTCTTCTAAGGAATCCACGTACCCTTACAAGGCATCTTCATCATCCCTAGTCTCTGCCATCTAATCACCGTCATCAGAATCATCCAATAAATTACCCATATTTTATCTAAAACTTAAGCACTGTTAGCCAAAAGAGTAAACAGATGTTTGGATCGAGTAGCCAAAGAGTTATCAATTTTATCTTATGTTGGGGTAGTGAAGGAGATGACCGACTGTTCTAGGGTGTTGATGCTTGGTGCTGTTTGCATGTTATTATGAGCTGGTGTGGGTGGTCATAGGGTGGTGCATGGTTTGGACGTGGATGTGTCTTTTGGGAAGGTTATTGCATGGGAATCATTGGTATGTGTAGTCACGTGGGATTTCTAGTGATTAAGCTTTGGGAAGTTATCACTAGGGATTTCCACCCTGTCCCCATACTTGATTTTGGTCCTTGGGTTAACTCTGGTAAAACTGGCTCGGCTCGTATAAGGTAAAGTTGGCATGTTCTCCTTCAAATAATTGCTAGGAGTCTCATTACTAAAATTACGGCCCATGTCCAGTGTATCATCATTAGCTAGGAGAGAAAAATGTGATCCACCCAACCCTTGCCTTCTTAAAAACGATTTGATTCCCTAGCCATATTACTTTCCTTTATCCGCCTCGGACTTTCTTTTTAGGCTACAACATCCAGGGTCCGTACATGGAAGTGCTTGTATGGTTGTCTGTTGGTAGTGGCGCTGCCGCCATGTCTTTCGCACCCCCGTTGGCACTGCCTCTGTAAAATTCACTGGTTGTTCATTAGCTTTCCTTTTTTCCGGGCACTCACTTAGAATATGCCCGTATTTCCCACATTCAAAGCATACCGAAGGCCGGCTCTCATACTCAATCTTCTAAACTTTTCCATCGAGCAAAAATTGCGAAACGAGAGGTTTATTTAACCCAACTTCCCCTACAGTACCCACAAATTTACCACTCGTCGCAGAATCAGTGTTGTAGTCGGTTCATAACACCTTATCAATAATCTGTCCCAACATCCTTGTGGAGGGGCATTCCAGGGAGACGAATCCAAGCAACAGTAGAATCAATTGTTTCAGATGAACGGTCAAAATGCCGGTGCCATTATTGAACAATCAGTTAGTGTCCTAAGATCGTCCAAGGTCCTTGAGTGAGGGCATAGGCGGCATCTATTCTGTTTTAAAATGGACTAGATAGAAGTCGTTCTCAAGATCAATCACTATAAACCCCTGCGACATTCTCCACAACGACTCTAACCGATTGCACAATGCTCTGTATCCCATGGTTCTCCTAAGGAGTTTCATAATCAAAGTATTTTGCCATGGTTTCACGAGTTGTGCGTACACCCTTTGTGAGAAAGAGATTTAGGGGATCTGTCCCTCCTTTACAATAATAGCATCTTCTAAGTCAAAGTCCAAATCATCCTTTCTCTCAATCATCTGTTCTTCATTTTCTAAATGGTCTTCCATTAGTTTGTCTTTGAAAGTCATGATCGGAGGGTTCTCCTCTTTCCCAACTTGGTCCTTGAATCAAGCTTTCTTGGTTAAGCGATCATCTTCAATAGGAAGGCAGGTCATTTTCATGAGCTCTGGGTCTAGTTCCAAAGTATTGGTTTGGTACTTAGTGGTTGAAAAGATATTGAGAGTGAATAATCGGACAATAATCTCTGGAAACAGTCAATAAAATATATTTAAGACAAATAACAAGTAAATAATTGTTTCTTTATTAATAAGATTGTGCGTTATTTGAACACCGTAAAGACAATGACTTGATGACCAGCTTGTTGGAGAGTTTTGAAAATCAAACACTCAAAAAACACTATTTTATTTCATTAACAACACTCCTCAACTACAACTTCTATTTTTCACGCTTTACAATAATTTAGAGACTTTGTTGCTTCACTTAATGCTTAAACTTAATACATAAGGAGGTATTTATATTGTATTATAAATCAATCACAACCATTCATTAATTTAAATACAAAATAAATCCTAACCATTCATCAAAATCTAACACTCACCTATTTCACCAACCATACTTACCACACCTACCGCACCTACTACAAGAAACTTCTATGTATTTGGGCTTGAATTTGTTCATCTTGGATTAAGTTTATGATTCAACACTGGGGATGGTAGAAATCCCTATAGGGATGGGACCCCTCGGAAATTTTTCTCATTTGGAGAGGGTATTAATAATATTTTATACTCAATTTCTTATTCTGAAAAGAGATGCGGATAATTTTTTACTCAATTTCTTTTTCGGAGAAGTGATAGGGACAATCTGGAATCCCCATCCCTACCCTAATTCCTCATTTTTATTTTTATTTTTATTTTTATTTTTATTTTTATTTTTTAGAATTGGTAATGAATAAATAATAAAATTTAAATTATAAATATTAAATATTAGTATAAATAAAAAATAACAAAATATTTATATAGATATATTATGAGACTTTTAGGCATAGTTAACTAGTTATAGCCCTAAATTATTATTCGATCAAGTCTTATTCAAAATGCCTTGGCCTAAAATTTTTCTTTTAAACTTTTATCTAATAAAATAAAAACTAAAGTAAAAGCTAAAGTTATAACATCCAAACTTTATTAAGATATATTGTAAAACTTTACTTTTATTTAAATTTTTATTTTAATATGAGTAAACAAAATTTGAATACTGAAAATGTATTAATTAATCAGAGGTTATTTAGGGATCAAAGATATTCGGGAATCCCCTATTATTATTCGGGGAGGGGACGGGGATTCCTTTAAGTAATTTAACGAGAATGGCTAGAGGATGGGAACATATACAAAATATGGGACATAGGTACGGGGATGTCAATTCCCTCCCGTCCTCTCCTCTCTCCATTGCCATCCCTATCCAATACCCCCCTTAAACTTGATCTTGTGACACCAAGTAAATTTCTAAATTTTACAAAGTTTTCTTGTTTGAGCGGCTTGGTGAAGATATCAGCTACTTGATCTTGCGATCTCACATACTTGAATTGTACTTCTTTCCTTGTAATACACTCCCTTATAAAATGGTGGCGAGTATCTATGTGTTTACTTTGATCATAAAAGATTGGATTCTTAGATAGGGCAATTGTTGATTTTTTATCAACACAAATCTCGCTTGGCTCTTCTTATGGCAAACCTATCTCCCTCAACAAATTTCTAAGCCAAATTGCATGACAAACACTTGACGTAGCCGCTATGTACTCATCTTCATAGGTGGAAAGTATCATAATTGGTTGCTTCTTTAACATTCATGTGAAAGTAATATCTCTCATAAAGAACACAAAACCACTAGTACTCTTTCGATCATCTATGTTGCGACCCCAGTCACTATTGCTATCTATAATGAGCTTATAATCATTAGAATTTAAGTACAACAAGCCAAAGTTGATTGTGCCTTTTAAATAGCGAAAAATCCTCTTTGTGGCCTTGAAATGAGCGATAGTCAGAGTTTCCATATGACGACTAACTAGCCTAACAACATAGAGAATGTCAGGCCTTGTACAAGTTAAACAGTGTAGATTTCCAACCAAACTCTTGAAAAGTATTGAATCTACACTTTATCCTTCATCATTCTTTGATAACTTGACTCTGCATTCCATTGGTGTGCTTATTGGCTTGCAATAATTCATTTTGAACTTTTTAAGAATCTCTTTTACATAACTTTCTTAGGAGATAAATATTCATTCTTCCTTTTGCTGTACTTTAATGCGAAGGCAATATGCCATTAATCCGATGTCAGTCATCTTGAATTCTTTAATTAGCATTTTCTTGAACTCTTTAAATAAGCTTGGATTACTTTCAGTGAAGATGAGATTTTTTTTTCTTTGACGAACAGAGCATGTTCATATGGGCATTTGGTGAAGCCATTCTCTTGAAAATAATAGTCAATTATGCTATTTCATGCTCTTGGTGCTTACTTCAACCTATAAAAAGCTTTTTTCAATTTCAGAACTTTTTCTTTATGTTTTTTCACTTCATAGCTCGATGGTTGTTCGATGTAAACTTTTTCTTCAAAGAATTCATTCAAGAAATCATACTTTATATCCATTTGACAAATCTTCCATTTTTTCTGAGCAGTTAAAAAAATAACAAGTCTGATAGTTTCAAGTCAGGTTATAAGAACAAATACCTCATCGCAGTCTATGCTAGCCTTTGACTACATCCTTTTGCAATTAGCCTTGTTTTGTGCCTTTTAATTTCTCCCTTCATATTTCTCTTCGTTTTGTACACCCATTTGACACCAATTGCTTTATGACCTTTGGGAAGAATAACAAGTTCCCAAATGTCATTTTTTTATGATGGCTTTGATTTCTTCATCCATTGCGATTCTCCACTTCTAATCATATATAGCTTCTTGGAAGTTAACTAGCTCATAATCAGTAAAGAGGCAAAGAGAGTGAGATTATCAAGCCTCTCAGTTACCTCATAAAGATCTAGAAGACTTATTGTGCGTTCTTTAGTTCTTTCATTTAAGAAAAATGGTGGTGAATCTCCATATGTGGTTGATGCTGGTGACATAAGTGGACTAGTTGGCTTTTGTTGTTCTTCTACTTGTTTTATCTACGTATGATCATCTTTTTCAATACAAAAAAAGTTAAAGTCATCCACACCAGAGCTAAAATCCCATTCTCCTTTCTCCTAAAAAATTACATCTCGGCTGGTCATGATCTTCTCATTGTTTGAATTATACAATTTGTATCCTTTAAAATTGTTGTCATTGCAGATGAAGACGAACTTCTCACTTTTGTCATCCAATTTGGTTCTTCTCTCATCTGGTACATGAACAAGGGCAATTCTTTCAAAAACTCTTAGATGGACAATGCTAGGCTTTCTTCCACTCCATGCTTCTTGTGGCGTCTCGCATCACATACTTCTTGTTGGAGATTGGTTGGAAAAATAGACTGCACATGCGATAGCTTTCTGTGGGTAGTCTCTTGTTTTTTAACATGCTTATTGTCATGTCAAGAATGGTTCTATTATTTCTTTTTGCAACACTATTTTGTTGGGGAGATCTGAGAACGGTTAAAAGGCATTGGATTCTGTTTGCTTTACAAAACTCTACGAACTTTTTAGGGTGAACTTTTAACCTTGATCAGATTTCATGGCTTTAATTTAGTATCCGCTTTCCTTTTCCACTGCAGCTTTAAACTTCTTAAAAGATTAAAAAAACTTTCAACTTTTTCTTTAAAAAATACACTCAAGGTTTTTTTGAGAAATCATCTATGAAATAAGGAAGTAGTTACTTTTGCTAAGAGAACTTAGCTTGAATGGACCGCACACGTCAGTATGAATAAGTTCGAGTGGCTTTCGAGCTTTTGAGTTTGACTCCTTTGGAAAGCTCCTTCTGAACTACTTGCCAAGTAAATATATTTCACAAAGTTGATTAGGATGATTGATTGAAAGTAGGTCTTTCAACATGTTCTTCTTTAATAATAACTCTAGTCCAGTAAAGTTAAGATACCTAAATCGAAGATGCCAAATATAGGTTGGATCTTTATGACAAGCCTTGAGACATTTTGCAACATTATTTTAAATATTTAAAGGAAACATTGTATTCTTCAACATTCTCAGCATCGTAATTAGGTTTCCTTTGTCATTTCTTAGAAAAAATACTATAATCTTTTAAGTGAATATTATACCCATTTTCCAAGAGTTGATCTAAATTGAGGATGTTTTTCATATTGGACACATAGTAAACAATGAAAATTAATTGGTGGCTACCATCTTTTGCACGAAAAAAAAATGTTACCTTTGCCTTTCACTAGTATTTTTGAATCATCTCCAAAAGCAACATTGCCATTCACGGATTCATTTAACTCCACGAACATGTTTTTATTTCCGCTTATGTGATTACTAGCACCTGTGTCAGGATACCATATATTTTCTTGACCTCTACTTATGTCATTGCATGTTAGCAAAATTGTACCATCTTCACCATTCTTCTCTCCAATATAATTCATTCTCTCATCAATTCTGGTACTTAGAACTCTACACTCTGAAGTAAATTGCCTAAACTTTCGGTAATTATAGCATTGTACTTAGGATTTGTTGTACCTCAATCTTTGATTACCTCGTCCTATGGTAGAGCTTTCTTATTTTCTATAATTAGTTGTTCTTATTGAAATTCCAACCCTGTTTATGACCATGACCTTTAGCTCGTCCTCAACCTCTACCTCAGACATAATGCTTTCTCTAGTTTTCAAAGCTTTTTTCTCTCTTATTTGGATTGACTTCCATCTTGAAGAGTTGTTATTCGATCACATGCTTTTTCTTTTGTTTTCCTTCATTGGCTTGCAAACTTCCTTAAAGTTGCTCGATTATCATAACCTCCAAATATTTTGTTTCCTCAATAGTTATGACAATATAGCCAAACATCGAATCCATCAAACGAAATATCTTTTCAATGATTTGTATTTCATTTAGCTCTTCACAATTTCTTTTTAATTCATTAGCAACAGTAATAACTTGAGTAAAATAATCTGAAATAGATTATGATACCTTTATATACAAGATTTAAATTCTACTATTAATGTTTGGAGACGAACCTTCTTAACTTGCTCTGCTCCTTTGTAAGAGGTCTCTAACTTTTGTCATACTTTCTTTGAGGAGGTTATACCAGGAATTTTTTCAAAAGCATCTTCATCTAATAATTGATAGATGAGATACTTTGCTTTATTCTATTTCTTCTTTAGGTTTTTTAAAATTCTCCTTTTATGCCACAATTAAAGTAACTTCATTTTTTGGTAGAATAAAACCTTTCTTTACGACTTCCTATACGTCATGTGCACTCAACAGAGCCTTCATTTTGATATTTGAGTCATTGAACTTACTTCCCTTTAATTATGAAATTTGGAATGATATTATACCATCATTTGCCATGACTTAGAAATTTGGAATTAATTATGAAATTTGGAATGAGTGAGAGTTTATAAATTCTGACTACCCGGATGAATTTAGAACGTCAAAAAACCTTGGGAAGAACTCAGGTCAACGACGGTCAATAGTCAATGGTCAATGGTGGTCAATGGTAAACGAAGAGGACTTGACTCGGATCTAGTTCGGTTTGGGTTAGCTCAATTTTGACCGGTTCGACTCGATTCAACTCAGTTCAACTTGGTGAATCGACTCAAGTATTGGACAACAAACTTTCAACAGTGAGTGCATATGCGTTCGGACTCCGATCAGGTTGATTTTTGTGGCGTCGTGTTCCTCTTATTGAGATCTTCAATTTCATTTGCTATACGAATATGTATAGCATCAAACACTAGCTTTGATATATATACTATTTAGCTGGAGAATTTTGAAAATCAAACACTTAAAACACTATTTTATTTCTTCAAGAACACTCCTCAACTATAACTCTTATTTTTCACTCTCTACAACTTAGAGACTTTGTTGCTTCACTTGTTACTTAAACGGATTACATAAGGGGGTATTTATACATATTTAAATCAATCACAACTATTCATCTATTTGAAAAACAAAATAAATCCTAATCATTCATCAAAACCTAACACTCACCTACTTCACCAACCATACCTACAACACTTACCACACCTACCACAAGAAATTTCTATATATTTGGGCTTGAATTTGTTCATCTTGGATCAAGTTTATGATCCAACACATCTAATAGCGAAATAGTTCAATATGAGCACAAATCAGTAAAAGAAATCCAACTTATATACATATGCCTTTTTATTGGCATGTAATTGAAAATTGGGTAGGTTATTTGAACCCACCAAATATTTACTAAGTCCATTTATTTAATAGATCCACTTAAAAAATTTAAACATTTATGTTTTACTTTACAAACCTCTCTCTCTCTCTCTCCATATATATGTATGTGTGTGTATATATATAGAGTCACTTTTTAACATTATTAAATCACATGATTTTATAGTGCATTAAAAATTAACTCTATTATGCTGCATAGCTTAACAATATGTCTACATTAAAAAAAAAAAAATTGAGTACCTACACCTGAGAATGATTATATATATATAGCTATCACCCTCTTTTTTTTTTTTAATGTGGACGCCTTTTAAGCCGTGTGGTTTACTAAAGTCAATTTTTAATACTATTAAACTAAATGACTTTATAGTGTATTGAAATTTAACTTTATTAAACTGCACGACTTAACAATGTGTTTATATTAAAAAAAAATTAGGGCATCCACACTTGAGAATGATTATATGTGTATATGTATGTGTTAAACTATAAAGATTTATGCAACTTCTTCCTGTGCAGTTTTACAAAACTTTCTCCTTTTAATTGTTTTCCCATGCCTCCATTTTTCTGTACTTTTTCCATAGTGTTATGTGAAAATCTTCCTTCCAATTTCATACATACTCTAATAAAATTGCAAAAAACATGCAAAAGATTAGGGAAAGCACAACATGATAAAATTATATTTGTAATCACATTGAACAACAAAATTACACACACACACAAAGACTAACTTGAGGAGAGAGAATTTAAAGCCCATAAAGAAATTGCCTAGAAAATATATTATTGGCCCATTACAACTTCTACCAACAATAAATTTTTGGTTGAATCCAAACATAAAACAATTTCATTTAATCTTCAGTTTTAGGAGAAATGGATTAAAGGGGAAGTGTGAACTAATTTTTTCATTTATTTTATATTATGTTCATAATAGTAATTTATAGTATGGACATTTTAGTAATAAAATTTTTTATAAAAAGTTGAATCTCATGAGTATTTAGAGGGTTTAAATAGCTACACCCTTCAAAACTAAATTAATAGAGGGTAATTAATATCAACTTCTAACCTTTTTTTTTTTTTTAAAAAAAAGTAGTATTAACCCCTTACCAAGTCATGAATCACGGTCATCATTAAAAAACATTCACAAGAATTATGTGTGTGTGTGTGCGCACATGCACGTGCATGCGTGTATCTGTGTGTCCGGGTACACTCTTTTTGTTTGTGTAGATATGCTGTTAAGCAATATAATTTAATAGAGTTAGTTAAGAAAGTTATTAAACTACACAGCTTTATAATGTGGGTAAGCTTATGTTACATTAAGTGTAACAAACAATCAATACATATGAACCATTAGATTTTGATATTTATTAATCTAATGGTTGAAAATAATTTTAACCTAAAACAAGGTATGGGTGTAATAAATATTTATAAGAAATTTTATTTTTAGTCACATATTTACTTATTTGTTTAAATTAGTCCTCATTGATTTTATGTAATTAAATAATTTTGTCATCCATCTCTTGTACATTTATTTTTTAAATTTTTTAAGTTTTTACTATATTTTTATAAATATCTAAATGATTATCATATTTATAAAGACCTACAAATTCTGAATATATATTTGCAAATGCATTTATAATTTCTCATCTCTCTTAAGACATAAACTATATTTTTTTCTTATATATATATTATAATTTAAATTTAGCATCTTCACATATAAAATATATTATATGTCATAAATATCTTATGAGTATAACGAATTACTAAAAAGATGGTATAATGAATAAATCATTATAATCTCTAATAATTTCATAAAATATAAAAATTAATAAGTTACCATATTTTGGCTATATGCAAAGAGAATTTTTTTAATGAAAGATTTCAATTCTTGATCTGATCAATGATTCAAACATGCGAGTAAATAATCAATTAAATTAAATTTCACTATATTTATTAGATAAATTAGAAAACCTAATTTTATCTATAAATGATATAGAAAATACAAACAAAATATTAGAAATTAATAATTTCAATGAAGAAAACATAAAACAAATTAAAAACTTAAGAGATTAAATGAGTAAAGAATTTAATAAAGTTAAAAAATTAATAAAATACTTCAACATTAAAGATTATGATATATTAAAGTAAAAAATTATTAATATAATGAATAAAAATTCAATAAATATAAGATTAAATAAGTTAGAGATTTAATTACATAAAATAAAAACTTAGTACTAAATTTATTATAACTATAAATAAAAAATTTTAAAAAAAAATTAAAATACTTGTAGTGTAGTCTGGTGGGGTTTAAAATAAAACTTTAAAAGTTTTTAAATTTTTTATAATTGTTAACTTTTATGAGGATTTGAAAAATATGTGCTGTATGTTACAGCAGATGTAACATAATGGTCGCCTTATAATGTATTGAAAATTAACTCTATTAAACTGGATGGTTTAACAACGAATTCACACTAAAAAAAATAAGGACATCTACACCTAAAGATGATTAGTGTAGCTGGAATTATGGATAATGATCATTATATGGTTGGGTCATTACTAATTTAATTTTAAATCAATAAATAGCATGTAGATGTATCACGTATGGAAGCCGGTGAGCAATAATGCAAGAAAGGAAGCCAGAATACAACTAAAGGTTTCATAATTTAATGTTTCACGACCAGAAGCGATTTATATATAAGCCCCACAGTTTCAGTACAAAATATAGTTAGCCTCCAAATTTGTTGAATCATAAGTTGCAGTTTATTTCTTTTCATCTACCCCATCCAACTTAATTAATCTTTGCTTACTAAAAGGAAGTCAATATTGTCCACAAAGTCAAGTTTCGTTTTATTATTTCAAGTGAGGATAGTCTTATTTATTTAATTTTTATTTTTGTTTTTAAATTATTGCACGCTGAAAATATCTTCATAAATGTCAAGATATTTTGCATTCTATAATCCATGGTAGCAAAGGTGAGACTCCTATATTGAGCATGAAGATTCTTATTGTTATTTTTAAGATTAATGATTCAAGTCTCCTCATGTTAAAGTGGAATTAGAATTTCTCCTAATTTAAGAATAAATTTTTCAGTTAGACCATTACAGGAATAATATTAGACGTGACTTAAGAGATTTCTGATTAAATCTTATTTGTTCACATAATATATATAGACGTTAATAATATCTCTCGCTTTTATTATTTTTTTCAAAGTTGTTTCATATCTTACATTTTTCAATACTGCTATGCAATGTTTTATAGACGCTTGTAGTGGGAATAAATATCTTTCATGATATGAGTTTATGAGCAAAATTTAAGTGACTGATTGGTGTCAAATGAGTGATTGGTGATTAATAATAAAAATATAAAAGTAGTTAAATGTCTACCATATACTATCACTAATAAGTACATACTCTAAGATTTTTAAAAGTTTTGTTTTAACTGTTTTTGGGCCTCTTTAAATCCCAAAAATAGATCACTGAGTAAGACGTTTCCTCACTTACAACGTGAGAATCACTAATTTCTTCCAAAACCATGTGTAATAACCCGAAACAAATTTATATTATGCCATATTAAATAATTATTTATTTTGATTTTATTAGTAACTCAAATTGATTGCATTCACGATGCTTTGGAGAACCACAATCTTGGTGATCCGTCTGGAACTCCTTTGCTATGACTGGCTCATCATCAATTAATGGCGCTTAGTTCAGTGTTTTTCCCTCATTTAACTGGCCATGACAGAAATTATTGCGGTCGCGTGGTCAATTCAGCTGCTTTGATTGAGACATGATATTTTATATTTGATTTTAATTTCTAGCAATTAAAGGGCCTAAAAAGCAGGTTGAAAATAATAGTTGAATCTATTTGAAATCCTGGTGAAAGTTGGTATTAGTTGAACTATTTTTTTCTCCCCTTTTTAAAGCGAAGTTAGGTTGCATTCAGCATCACTACAGCTCAAATTTTGCTGCAGTTCACTTCAGTGGTCCAAAAAGTTTTCCGGGAAAATTTTACTTTTCTGCCCAAATTAGGCTTCTATGAAAGGTGAACTAGATGGCCACATACTGTCGGTTCTGAAACTAACTATATATTACGAACATTTAATATACCGAAAAGTCCCAAAAGTACTTTTGGTTGATTGTCAAAACGATCACATGAAACCTTCACTTAATTTGCAGCTAGCTTTTTCTGATAATTGAATGAATCTTGTTAATATAAAAAGGGAGCCTAGTTATAAAAATCTTCTGGGTATATATAATTTCAATTGTTGGCATAAAGAAAATTAAAAAAAATAAAAACTATAATTTAAGGCTTCATATTGGAGCGACCCTGATCATAATGGCAAACTTTTTGGAACCTGACATTTGCTAGTTTGGGTTCATGTTTGGAGAACTTCTTTAAGCGCCCAGAATATATATTAATTCGGAGGTACCTGAATCCGAACATAAATTTTTGTAAAACCCAAAGCAATCTTTGATCCCAGTCTTTTGAGGACGGTCCTCAGAAAATCAAATTAGAGTTGGGTGACATTTAATGATCCTGCTGATTTTATCTTCCAAAATCATCCCTTTTTTTTTTAATCGAATTACACAATAATAGGCTCAGTCTTCGTTTTCATTTGTCTTAAGATGGTTGAGCTGAGTGATTCTTGGTTGTGTCATTTTTTTTTTTTTTTGAAGTTTGGATATAGTGATGGTTTCATTAAGTCTAAACGTAAAACTTCATTAAAAAATTGTTAAATATTAAAAAATAAGGAAAAATATAGTAGCGTAATTGTAACTA
Organism: Luvunga scandens; assembly: GCA_030449905.1. NCBI lineage: Eukaryota > Viridiplantae > Streptophyta > Magnoliopsida > Sapindales > Rutaceae > Luvunga > Luvunga scandens. The sequence continues at coordinate 3,509,065 of JASUUG010000382.1, read as the reverse complement.
AATCTCCCCGCCATTTTGAGTAGTTTCAGATCCCACACTTCTTTTGTCAATACAAATTTAGTTTTTCATTTAAACCAACAGAATTGAACTGGACCAATAATACAAACTTGAGAAAATTCTCAAATCTCAAGTTAAATTTTTAGTAGAAGAAAGGTTCTTGGACTTCTTTCTATATGGTATTAATTAGAGCCAGGCTTATGGGGGCATATTACTTTTCCATGCAACAAGGACCGCTAAAAGTAATTGGCTACGTGACTATGGTGTTCAGGATAATATTACCCTACATTAACTAAGAATATATTCTCAAGACAACTCTTAACTCTTGATCTGACCACTACCCTGTGATCGTATGAAACACGTATTTTCATTTAGGCCTTGTCTGATATAGGTTTTCATGCAAAGCTTTTGTTAATAGAGTTTTTACAAATCAAGTTTTTACTCAAAATATTTTAGTTGTTTGGTTGTTAATGAAAGTTTTTATTAAAAATTTATGAAATTATTTTAATATACAAGCTTTTTAAAGTTATATTCTGAAAAAAAAATTGTTAAATAAATAGAGGATATTTTAAATATTTTAACAAACTTTTTAATCTCTACTAGTAAAAGCTTAAATTAAAAAAACTTTTTTAGCACTACTTTTAAAAGTTTAAAGTTTAAGCTTTTATTAGTAAAAGTAAAATAGCTTATTTAAGCTTTAAAAGCTCTATTTTAAAAAATCAAATAACAACAAAAATTATAATAAAAATTTATGAGATTAAATAAGCACTTATAACCATTAGATAAGCTATACTAAATAGGCACTTAGAATAATTATCAATTTCAGTGATGTTGTGCTGTTCGGACAAGAAGATTTTCCGAGTAGATTATACTCGCACTATTTTACAAATATCTTCTAGGGGTGTTCACGAATTGAATTTTACGGATTGAGCATCAATCCATATCCGATCCACGATTTTGTGGATTATAAATTTTCAATCTAATCCAATCAATGGATTGGTGAAACTCAATCCAAATCCAATCCATATGTCTATGGATCGGATGCGGATTTAACCTAATCCATATCCAATCTACCATTTTGCAGATTTTTTTGCGAATTAAAAATTTTTAATTTTGTCCAATTTATGAACTAATTAAATAAAATAATTTAATATAAAAATAAATTTAGTACCAATAGAATTCAAAATTAAATGAGATTTAAATAAATTAATTGTTTAAATAAATTTAGAAAATACATTAAAAGTTTAAAAATATAACACATAAAAAAGAAAAAAATCTCACTTATTTAAATCAGTATATGAAAATTAACTGTTTAGAAAGCTATATTTATTTATTTAATTATTTTTTATTTTATATTATTATCGGAGAAGATATAATATAGTATTAATGTAACTATATTTTAACTTATTTATTTATTAGTAAGTACTATTATCATATTTAAAAGTTTAATTTTTAATTAAATAAATATTTTTTATTTTTTTACGGATTTACGGATTTTTATGGATTTACATAAGTAAATTCATATCCAATCAACCAAACTATAAATTTTTAAAATTTTAATCCAATTCAATTCATCAATATACAAATCAAATTTTTACGAATCAAATAAATTGAGTCGATCGGATTAAATTTTGAACACCCCTAATATCTTCAAAAGATTAAAAGATTAATTAGAACGTGGAAGCAAAAAAGTAGTAGGTATTTGCATGGCGGTGGAGCCCGTGGTGACATCAGGCATGCCTTGCATCTGGATTCACTACACCGCTTTTGCTTTTGTAGGCCATGGTGCCTTTATTTTTGTCCCACGAGTACTCTTCGAATGAAATTGTATATAAGTACCACTTTCTGGTCTTGGATTTACAGGCCCAAATTGCAAAGCCAGCGCAGATTTTCTAGGAGTCGCTTTAAATATAATACCATGGCAAGCTTACTTGTTTTCGGCGTACGGATAATTTTAGGTCTTGTGATGGCATTGGGAGCTTTGGCTCCTCAAGCTGCGGAGGCAGCTCGTGCTTTCTTTGTGTTTGGTGATTCACTTGTTGACAATGGCAACAACAACTACTTGGCCACCACTGCTCGTGCTGATGCTCCACCGTACGGCATTGATTATCCGACCCGCCGACCCACAGGAAGATTCTCTAATGGCCTAAACATTCCTGATTTCATCAGTTGGGTTCTTTTGATTCTTCATATTCTTTAATCTTTGTGTTGTTTGTATTATATATATATATATATATATAGTTATTTGACAAGCTTTATCACATTAATATGTGTGTCTATATGCAGGTCGGCAAATTGGTTCGGAATCCACATTGCCATATTTGAGTCCAGAGCTCACTGGGTCTAGACTACTTGTTGGAGCCAATTTTGCTTCTGCTGGAATTGGAATACTCAATGACACCGGAATTCAATTTGTAATTCCAATATACATACATACATACATACATACATACATACATACATCCATATATATATATATATAGATGGTCCTTCAAAAATATTTTCACTTACTTAAATACTTTTATTTTAGTTTTGGACATGTAATTACTTTCAAATTTCTAGTCTATTATCTAAGGAATCCTCAGACGTGGAGAATCGCATTATACTACCTAAATTGGACGCTATATCTCTCACAAAAATGTCAAATTCATATTTTACAGCCTGTGAATGTCCGCATTGAAGAGAAAGACTCTTCACTTCTCCGTCAATTTATTTTTGGAAAAAAAGAAAAGATTCAAGTAGACCAATAAGTGCCCCCAAGGGTCTGGTAAGATTGGTTGACAGTGATTTTGTCGCCCTTCAGGACCCAGATTTGATCTTTGGGGGTGCTAAGAGAATTAAAAATTATATTTAAACTTGTCAACTCCCTTACCTATTTTAAAAAAAAGTAAACTGATACGTAGTAATTTGACAAAAATTAATGGTGCAGGTAAACATAATTAGAATGTCCAGGCAATTCGAATACTTCCAACAATATCAGAACCGGGTTACAGCTTTAATCGGACCGGCGCGGACTAAGCAACTTGTTAACGGAGCACTCGTCCTCATCACAGTCGGTGGCAATGACTTTGTCAACAATTATTACTTGGTTCCCTACTCTGCAAGATCTCGTCAGTTTTCTTTACCGGCTTATGTCAAGTATCTCATCTCCGAGTACAGAAAACTTTTAACGGTACAATTTCTAATTTACTTTTATTTTTCTTTTTATGGGATGGGTTCAATTAATTGTCACTTCATATGTATAAGATTATTTGCAGCTTTTTTATGCCCTCACAGGTACATTTTTCAGGCAATTACATACAACAAATTTGATTTGGAAAATCCCTTGAAATAAGTTGAATTATTGTAGAGACCATATCACAACACTGTTGCTAGATATATCTTGTAGCAAAACTCTAGTACAAGACAAATGAAAAATGGTGATCAGGTCTAGACGTCTGAATTTTATGAAATTTAATTAAATTTGAACTACGATAAAGATTCTACATACAATGCTTTAAAATAATTTTATGTAGAGTCCTGGTTTTAATTCAAATAAAAGTTTTGTAAAAATCAAACATTCGGATGAGAGAATGACTACACAAATGAATTTGGAAATTAATAATGACTAACTAACTCTGTTTGGTTTAAACAATTTATGCATATTGCAGAGGCTATACGACCTTGGAGCAAGAAGGGTTTTGGTGACCGGAACCGGGCCGTTGGGGTGTGTTCCCGCGGAGCTAGCTATGCGGGGCAGAAATGGACAGTGCGCTGCTGATCTTCAACAAGCTGCCGCTTTGTATAATCCTCAACTTGTTCAATTGATTAAAGATCTCAATAGACAATACGGTTCAGACATCTTTGTTGCTGTTAATACTGGAAAGATGCAATATGACTTCATCAGTAACCCTCAAGCGTACGGTATGTTGACCAATCTCTTCTTTATGTATGTTTTGTTAAAAAAAAAAAAATCTGAAAAAATTATCATAAACTCTGGTTGTTCTAATAAATTAATCGTTTTCGCTTTCATGCTAAATTTCTTCATTAGAATTTTGAGAGGTTCTGAAATCTAAAGCAAAAATTTAGATTAGCACCGAATCCTTATCCGTTTAAATAATAACTTCATGTCACAAGTGGAGTTGGAAATTCAAATGTCTTAAAACTGTCAAGTTAAAAAAAAAAAAAGGAGTGTCAAGATAATTGTGATTGAATTAGATGAGATACATGATATATAGCGAGTGCAGCCTTTCGGTGCTGGGGGCTGAGAAGACAACTAAGGATGTGACCATTTGTCGACCAATTATATAACTAAGCTAACAAGCGGGAAAAAAAAAGGTGACGCGGAATTTATGTCAATTAGAAAGAGTAGGTGATAATCAACTTTGACCAATTATGTGAGCTGACACTCGAAAAAGTGAACAATTGCATTTATTCACACAACTGCGCAAATTATTTCAATAATAAAAAGTGTAGAAAACCAGCAATTGTGATCATGGACCACAGTTAATTAAGACTCAGCAGTTTTCATAAATAATTAACCTCAGAAAATTTAATTAATATTATTTTGTGTGCAGGATTTACAACATCAAAGATAGCATGTTGTGGGCAAGGACCATACAATGGCCTCGGTTTGTGCACTCCGGCATCAAACTTATGCCCAAATAGAGATGTGTATGCATTTTGGGATCCATTTCATCCATCTGAAAGAGCAAATGGATTGATTGTTCGAGAATTCATGACTAGTTCTACTGAGTACATGTATCCCATGAATCTCAGCACCATCATGGCCTTGGATTCAAGGAACTAATCAACCAATCACCTTTGTTGTGTGTGTGTGTGTGTACTATTTTAGATACAAATATATATATGGGCCTTTTTCAAGGCAATTAGGACCATTAATGCCGTGTGTGTCTGTGTTGAAAATAATATATATCTTCAAACCTGTACTAGTGTTTGTTGCCCTTTCTGATTTTTCGTTGCTGTAGTACCATTATATTGGCCAATAGTTCGTGTAATATTCAATGAAATCTTAATTCTGTTTCCTTCTTTTATGTTTTGATACAAGCATGTCATGTCACATAGCTTAAAGGAATTTTACTCGTTTTTTGGGGAGTAAATGTCATTTAAATTTTAATTAATGCAGCTGGTAAAAATGGGGAGAAAACCTAATTGACAAACAATGAAGAAAACTAATGAACAAACACAGCAACAAGACCACAGAGTTTGAAGAAAAATCAGTAGCTGCTGTGCATCGAGTCACTTAGGGAAGAAAAAAAGTTTAATTATCAAGGATGAATTATAAGCTCTCAAGAGACAATAATTATCAAGAATGAGTTAAAAGTTCTCTGCACTGGATTCAAATCAATCCCAACAAATAGACCCACCTAACTGTCACTAGTTTTCTTTTGGGTTTTGTAAATGTCGGCAGCGCAGTGTCAATAGATCCTATTTGTACATTTTTCACTAACAAAAATCAATATATACTTAGCAAGATATTTATTACATGGGCAAACATTTAATAAGTACGAAAAAAGGACCCCCCTAAGTCACATTTACTGTAACTTACGGGGGTTGTCTTTTTTTTAATTTGTTTTTTATCAAATTTCATTCAGGTTCCCTTATACTCTATTTTATTTATAAATATTATAAAAGTTTTTAAATTTATTCATAAATATTTAGAATATCAAATTTATCTATATAATTTTTAAATTTTTAACTTTTTTTATTTAATTAAAAAATATAATTATTCTTAATGGATTATAATTATAATTATATAATTTTAAATTTATTCATAAATATTTAGAATATCAAATTTATCCATATAATTTTTAAATTTTAAAAAATTCTTTATTTAATTAAAAAATTTGATAATTATTAATGGATTATAATTATAATGATATAATTTTAATTTTAAATAGATTATTATTATTATTAACAACAATAAAAGGTATTATAATTAATTAATATATTAATAATAATTTATAATAATTTTTTAGTTAAATTGTTAACAACAACAACAACAATAATAATAATAATAATCACAATTATTAAATATAAAATAATAATCTAAATATACTTAGCTTCAAATCCAATCCATTTGAATTGGATTTTGATACAACACTTCAAATCCAATCAATAATAGGACAATAATTAATAATAATTTTTTAGTTAAATTATTAACAATAATAATTATTTTTATTTATTTATTTAGGGGCAAGGAAACGGAGGATGAGGCCAATGGAGATAGTGAAAAAGGAGGGGAGTACCTTGATTCCTTGTGGTGGAGATGGTGACGGTAAATTTATTGGGGTATTGTTGATGCGATGTCATGTTGAGAAGAGGAGTTAATGGGTTTGATAACGTGGGGTTTAAAGAGTGAGAGTAATCTTGATCGAAGGGTGAGGGAAGAGAGAGGGTGTGATGGGAAAATAGAGCGTGTGGATTTGGAAATAGATTTATAATTAATTAATATATTAACAATAATTAATAATAATTTTTTAGTTAAATTGTTACCAATAATTATTATATATTAATTATTTATTTAAATAATAATATTAATTAATTAATATTAATAATTATTGTTAATATTAATAATATTATTAATTATTGTCCTATTATTGATTGGATTTGAAGTGTTGTATCAAAATCCAATTTAAATGGATTAGATTTGAAGCTAAGTATATTTAGATTATTATTTTATATTTAATAATTGTGATTATTATTATTATTATTATTATTATTATTATTATTATTATTGTTTACAATTTAACTAATAAATTATTATAAATTATTATTAATATATTAATTAATTATAATAATAATCTATTTAAAATTAAAATTATATAGATAAATTTAATATTTTAAATATTTATGAATAAATTTAAAAAAATTTATAATATTTATAAATAAAATAGAGTATAAGGGGCCTGAATGAAATTTGATAAAAAAACACATTAAACAAAACGACAACTCCCGTAAGTTACAGTAAAGGTAACTTAGGGGGTCACGAAAAAAACTTGATATCAACCACATAAATTTGCTGTACGGCAAACACCCTATACAACGTTGGCAAACTTTTTACTAGAGGGATATGTAATTAAAGGCAAATGCTAAGTTACAATTTCTGTAACTTACAGCATACACAAAAGTGATAGTCTCATGTGATTTTTGTGTGTGCTATATAAGTTACAGTTGACGGTAACTTAACCATTCTTATAATTAAAACATATAAATTACGAAAATATGGTAATAGCTTTGTACATTTATATACTCAAAACTGAAAAGAATAGAATGGAAACTTTGACGGATGTAAAGCCATGATAGCTTTAAAATAGATTAGAATAATATGAACGTTCGGACAAAATGTTGACAAAAATAATGTTAAACCAGACCTGGTTTACTCATTCAATTGGCAAAACATTAAACCAGACCTAATGTATATAATGCTGGGATACGATCAGAAGCCCTCTTTTTCTTTTTTTTACACAAAAATATACACAGAATCTAAGCCTTTTATAGGTTAACGGATGGTATTAGTTTCTGATTTCTATTTCTATTGATAAGGAAACTCAAATAATAAGTGGGCTTATAATAAACTATTAATTGTTTTTTATTTTGTGTCCTCCTATTTTTTCTCCTAAAAATAATAAGATTTGCATTCATAAATGAATTAATTAAAAGCTGATAATCTCTTAATTCGAAAGGTTAAGCTATGTTCTTAACCGGATTGAATGAATTCTTAAACCAAGACGAATTTTCTTAGTATTTTCAAAACCATACAAATTACAATACATCATTGCAAGATGAATTAATTTTGATTATTTCTTAATAGAGTGGTGGTTTATTATTTCCCTCTAGCTTTTAGAGGCATATATTATCTAGAGCAAAGATGAAGCTGTGATCCTTAAATAAATTAGACAAAAGCAGCTCTCACTATTATCTTTTGCAAGGATGAAGCTATGAGCCTGTGACTAGAAAAAATTAATTGTGGGAAGTAATTTGTCTTTAAAGTAGCTATAAGTTGTCAATAGTGTTTACTTTGATGAATTAAGTAATTTGTCTTTAACGTAGCTATAAGTTGTCAATATTGTTTAGTTTGATGAATTAAGATTCTAATGAATTATCTTTTTCACGTATGCTAATGCAGTGATGCTTCATAATAGGCTTTTAAGGGAGAGGTAACGTTGAGAAAAGAGAGAGAATAAAGGGACATTAAACATAAGAGAGAAAATAGTGGAGAGAGAATAAAAATAATTAATACTATGTTTTGCGAACCACGATTACTTTGTTGTACTATTAATAAAAATAAAAATCAGTATTTAATCGCATCCATGGAACTTGTTGGAATTGAAATACTAAAATTTTATGTATATTTTTGTATCAAAAAAAGAGGGCTCCTCATCCTATACTTGTAATATTTTCATGAGAATTTTATCAGCATTTTTTTTGGTCATTTTTTAAATGATTTTATTTCAGGTTTAAATGTTGTAGCAAAAGGCATTGATGGTTCTCAGATACAGAGAGTTGGTTTTGATACCTGGCAGCCATGTGGAACCAAGGATGATGAGAGTGAGTTAGGGTGCTCTGGTTTTCACTGGAAGACAGCTCTTATAAAAAGCTGACTAAATGGGCAAATTTGATTGACAGACCATGATTAACTGCTTTTCAATATCAATAATTTCAACACTTCTTCTGCATAGATAGTAATAAGATTAGCGAAAAAATAAAAGTTGCACTTCCTGAAACTGTATTATTCATGAAGAATCACATATAAACTCTTACAATCCATGACACACTGCATATATCAACAAAAGAACTGATCACAAATATACTTTTAAATCCATGACATTATGCATAAATAAACAAAGTAAAGCTCTCGAAATGAAGTGGCTCATTGTATTGTCAACAAAGAGCTGATCATCAGCTGGTCAACGAATCCAAGGCCATAGCGGTGCTGAGATTCATTGGGCTCATATAGTTTGTAGAGCCGCTAAAAATTTGTTCAACGATTAATCTGTTGGCCTTTTCCGATGGATGGAATGGATCCCAGAATGCATACAGTTGCCGGTTGGGGCACAAATTCGACAGTGCTGTGCAGAGACCAAGCCCGTTGTTCGGTCCTTGCCCACAGCATGCTTCCTTTGATGTTGTAAACCCTGCCAAATTAACGCATCATGCATCATACATCATATATCAATGTAACCACTTTTAAGGTACTATCGTGCTGTGGCTTTATTAAGTCATATTGTTTTGGGTGAAGGCATACCGTATGCTTGTGGGTTACTCACGAAATCCATGTGCATCTGTTGAGTATTCGCACCAATGAAGACGGTTTTACCAATTTTTTTGTTTAGTCCTTGTAGCATTTGTTCGAGTTGCGGGTTGTACAAGGATGCGGCTCTTTGCAGTTCAGCTGAGCATCCACCGTTGGAACCCCTCAAGGCCAGCTCTGCTGGAACACAACCAAGTGGTCCGGTACCCGTCACAAGAACCCTACGTGCTCCCAATTTGTATAATCTCTGCAGTGACAAAAACAATACTACATATAAAAGCTTGCAAAATTCAAAAATGCCCTCTCGGACTTTAGTCGACTGGTTTTCAAGCAAGCTACACGTTTGAAATGGCAAGAGCAAGATTCAAAATCCGAAAAATGGAATTACCACTAATAATTTTTGGTACTCAGAGATGAGATACTTGACATAATTGGGCAAAGGGAATTGGCGAGATCTTGCAGAGTAGGGAACCAAGTAATAGTTATTCACAAAATCATTGCCGCCGACAGTGATGAGTACTAGTGCTTGGTTTACAAGTTGGCGAGTTTGCTGGGCTCCAATGACAGCACTCACCCGACGCTGGTATTGCTCGAAGTAATCCAATTGTCTGAACATTCTAATTATGTTTACCTGCAAATTAATGTATCATTAATTAATTTCAAGCTATATATATATTGGTTACCATAGAACTTTGAAACTATCTTACATTAAGATTATTTAAAATTGAGAAATTTATTGCTTACAAATTGGATGCCGGTGTCATTGAGAATTCCAATTCCCGCTGAAGCAAAGTTGGCACCAATGAGCAGTCTCTGTCCATTGAGTTCTGGACTCAAGTACGGCAATGGGGCTTCCGATTGCCCAATTCTCTGACCTGACATCATTGCACGAGATTAATCTGTAACTGATGGAGGAATCAGGATTTTGGTTCGGCTGAGGCCATAATAATAATAATAACGTAAACTTAAGTACGCTATAATATAAAATGAGAAAAACTGAGAGAGCCGACCACATTGGAGAGGATTACAATGGAGAAACTATAAATAAAAAGTGTGAGTAGGTTGTAACATAAAATAAAAAAAAATAAAAATGAGGGGACCACCTTAAAATTTATATATGGATGGGGATATTTTCACCCCACTATTTTTGTAAATCCACTCCACTTTTAGAAAATAATTACAATAAATTTACAATATTCATAAAAAATACAAATTAATAAAAGTTTTATATAGTTAATCAATTAAATCCTTCTATTAATTTTTTTTTTTTGGTTCTTTGACCATCTTTGGTCATTAATTTTAATATAAGTTTTATTTTACTATTTTATTATTAGATTACCCTTATAAAGCATAAGTTATTGTATCACTATTTAATTTTGCAACTTATAATGTAATATTTTTAGATGAAACTTAATTATTATTTCACTACCTTTTCGTGTAAATGACATAAATTTGATAGTGTAATAATTTACATGAGAATTGTGCCATAAAGACACTATGTTAGTTTAATTAAATAATAATAATCATACTAATAAAATAGTATTAGAAACAATGAGTTTGGTACAAATTAGAAAAATATTGAAGTTAAGGTAAATTCTTGATAATTTTACTTTATAAGGGTAAAATAGTTGATTTAAACTTATGTCAAAACAATTTTTGTAATCAAATATACTAAAAAAATCTAAGTCACAAAAAAGTGAATTAAGATAGATTTAATTAATTAATTTTCAAAGTTCTTCTTGATTTGAAAATTTTAAAAATAATGTGTAACTTTTATAATTATTTTTTGAAAATGGGGTGGATTTACAAAAAATGTGGGTAGAGATATCATCACTCTTTATATATATATATATAGAAGAAATTGGTAAAATTTCAAATCAGTCACTTTCTTTTTTTTTTTTTTCCCCTGAAAATGATTTCTGCCGCCGACTATTTATTTAGTTGTAGCATATTTTATATATATGTGTGTGTGTTTGTGTGCATACAAACAACGGCCATGAGGCAACATCGAGATATATATATATATATTTATATACATTACAGATAACAACATGATATTAGAAGCATACTGATAATGTCAGGGATGTTGAAGCCGTTGGAGAAACGGCCTGTTGGAAGGCGAGTAGGGTAATCAATCCCATAAGGCGGTGTGTCGGCACGGGCAGTCGTGGCGAGATAGTTGTTGTTGCCGCTGTCGACGAGCGAATCACCAAAGATGAAGAAAGCTCGGGCCTCAGCAAGATGAACAATTGATCCTAAAGCAAATGCAACACCAATAATCATCATCCAAGAACGCATTGCCACTGATGCTGATGAAGTAGCAATAGCCATTGGCATATTGTTTCGAAACCCTTATTAGATATAAGGACATATACTTCTTGGATGTGGGATGAAGGATATGCGAATGGTGACTTTATATAGCTGCTGATTTTGCATACATCGAGTGAAATAAAAGGTACCATAAATTAAATCAAAAGCGGGCTGGCTAGCAAAGGTAGTTGTATAATGCAACACGAAACACAGCCATCGCAGCCGTTGTAGCATCTACTATCTTTGCCATAATCAATGCCTTAAAATACTGATATGCTGCTTTTCATGTCCGAGATCATTTTGGCATGTTGCCCAACTTAAATTTACATTTATTATTGAAATTATAGATGGCCGTACTAAAAGTATAGTTGACTTGATAGAGAGATGACATGTCATTTAGCTTTTGTGCCATTGGTGATCTAAGAACACCGCTCCAAGATGCTAAACCAATTGCAAACGATTAATGCATGTCACATGGTACCAAATAAAAAGGCATTTATATTAATTTTTTTTCCCCGTTCTTTCAAAATTAAGCAGCACCATTGTTATCCGTAAGACAAACAGGAAATTTCTCGTGTTATTTTTAGTACAGGTTGGATGGTTGGAAGTTGCATTATTTCAGACTTTATATGTGACCCAAATATTTATAGCAAATGTGCCAGGAAAAAAGCGATATTGGGGTCACATTTGTGGACCATTTCGTTTTAATAAAACGGATGAATGTGTATTTCAGAAGATAAATTTTGAATACTTGGTTAGATGTGCTATTGTATGCAGTTGGGAGTATATGATGAAAATGAAAACACACAGGTCCTAACAAATAAAGTTCAAATTATGGCTACTAGTGATGATACCAATTATTAGTTCCAAAAAGTAGTACATATATCACTTATCTGATGACGTTATAAACCAAATGTCAAACATCAAAGCCCAAAGATTTATTTTCTTTGTCCTTCTTTTCCGGCCTAACACAAATTAGCAAACTAGTAATTGAATGAGTGCTGAACACGTCGTCGTTTTGTTTTTCATGTATACATTTTCTAAGATATATCTTGGTTTTATTTATTGGGTTGAAATTATTTTAATCTCTAAACTATTTCAAAAAAGGGTGTGATTATTTGCACGCTAAACATTATTTTGAACACTCTATTAATTTTAAAAAATAAATTTTATGTTGTACACTCTTTATAATTTAAAAAAAAAATCCTTAACTTAAACTATTTAAGTGAATTAACTTTGTTTACTTAAAACAGAAATAAAACTATTCAATACACCCAATTCTAAGAGATTTAACACATGCTTAAAATAATATAATCAAGTCATGTTGTAAACAAATTATTTAACATAATTTTAGTTATTAATTTTATTTATTTGTGTTCAGTATTAGATTTTGCACCCAAAACAACTTGTTATGAGAATAGAATAGTAATAAATATTCTAAAGATAGTACCAAAAAAAATAGTGAAAAAGAAGAAGAAGGCCAAAAGCTTTAAAAAAAATATTTTTGCAATACTTATATTTATTTTATTTGTCAAAAATAAAAAGTACGTTTCAAAATATTGATTTACTCATTTAAGTATGGAATAAGAAGTTGGAAATAAAGTTTTAGGCCTTAAGACATGAGAATTATACATTGAATAATAAGTGTACTATATGGGTTGAAAGTAATTATGTAATATTAACTTAAAATAATTTATCCTTAATAGTAATTTACATGATGAGTTTTTTCATAATAATTTTTTACTAGAATTAGAATGTTTAGAGTAATTTTTAAAGTGACAAATAACCTCACCCATTAAAACAATCAATTATTCTTTGTAGGAATAATATATTATAGGATAAGAAAATAATGGAAGTAGAGATATTAAGATTATCAATATTATAGGAGAACCAAACAGTTGACTAGAGCCTCACAATTTTAAAAAATTTTAGAAGTATCTCTATCAATTCTTTTGTTAATAAATAATGTAGGAATTTTAATTCTTAAAATATTGTTGTAATTTGACAAAATTTTTAACAAACCTATAAGTTGTATAATGTACCTATTTATAAACAACACTACCAAAAATCTTAATATTTGAGTCTTAATTCTTTTTGTCATTCAATTACTAGATAAAAAATTTCAAATTTTGTAAATCATTCAATTACTAGATAAGAAATTTCAAAATTTGTAAATTTACTTATTTAAATTAAGATTGATGTTGCATCAATTAACTCTTAAATTAGAATTGAAGCCCTATTCAGTATTAAGGTATTATAGCTTTTAAGCCACATCTACATTAACTACAAAATAAAAGTTGATAATATATGATAACTATGATTTTTAAATAATAATTTTAATAAAAATAGTAAAGTTATTATAGGTTTTTCATTATACAAGTCACAACAAGAAAACATACAATAGATGATAAAAAAAAATGTCATAAAAGGGGGTGGATGACAGCGAATTTATCTATCATTTATTTCCCTATCACTCTTTTATGAAAAAATTTTAATCTATCATGAATCCATGATAATTTTCAATAGTCATATGTATGTCACAACATATTTCAGGTGGGAATTTAGAATTATTTAAATATTTTGCTCAATCTTTAAAAATTTTGGTGGGAAAATGAATTATTTCAACAATTATTATCCAAAAATATTAATATTGCTTTGAATTTTTTAATTATGATTTGAATAGCATTATTATTATTTTATTTTTATTTTTATTATTACAATATTTATCTTTTTCCTTTTATTTTTTAAATCCCCAAATCCTGCAAATTTATTGTCAAAAATAAAAATTTTTAGATTAAAAATAAATTTAAAACCTAATGATGATAATTATAAAACAAATAGTACCATACATTAAAATTTCACGAATTCAAACACAAAATCCATTTATAAAAACTACAACTCCCTCAATTGTTCAAGTATTCATCTACATTAACCCTAAATTATGTAAAATATAATTCATTTCAGTTTCGTCTTTTATACAGTTAGGCAACCTTCAAGCACAACAAGAGAAGCCATTTGTTTGAGTAGATAACCTTTCAATCTTTATAACAATGCCAATTCACTTATCTGCATTATATTCCTGCTCTAAGAAAAAAGGTAAAACAATAAGCATTGTAAGTTGTGACTATGAGGTAACATAAAAGCTTGAGACATATAAGAAAAGACTCATAACTAATCTTTCATCATTATATATACTAATAAAACCAAACACAACCACAACAAAATTACTCTTCAGCGGCAAAACCAGCAACAATTAGCAAGTAGAACAATAGCGAATAATAGGTAATAAATAGCAGCAACTGGCAAGTAAAACACCAACAAACAGTAGAAAAATAAATCTGAGATAGTGAGTAGTAGGAAATAGCTGAAAATGATGTGAACAACAGGTAAATCTAAGAAAAATAGCTGCAGAAAGCAGCAAAAAAACAGCGGCAAAAAGTGTAACAAACAGCAACAAAAAATAGCATGTAATATCAATAGTAACGAACAAGTAAAACAAGAATAAATAGTAGTAACCATTCAGTAAAATAGCAACAAACGGGAAGTAAAAATCTTATCAATAAAAAATAGTAGTGAACAACAGGTAAATCTAAGACAAATGGCAGTAGAAACTAACAAAAAATAACAGTAAAAACCAGTGATAAACACCAAAAAATAGGCAATAACAGCAACTGCCAGCAAGTAAAACACCAGCAAATAGGAGGTAAATCAAAGACAAATAGCAACAAAAAATGGTAGTGAAATATAACAACAATGGTAGTAAACAACAAGTTACAAACAGTAGCAACCATCAACTAAAACAACAGTGCACAATAGGCACATTTGAGACAACTAGCTGTATAAAAATAGCAAAAAAAAAAAATACTGCATAAAACAACAAGATTTCAGTAGCAACTACGTGTAGCCATCTCCCCCAACTACATGCAACCGCATTGCTAAAGTCAATAATATTGGTTTTTAATACGTGAGTTTTAGGTCCATCTACTTGGGACAAAAAAGTCTGTTCATCTTTTCAAATCTATTTTTCTATATCCCAAAATTCTACAAGGTAAATTTCTATATCTAGTTTATCGTTAGTTTTAAATTAAGCATGGATCTATTCAAATTGAGTTAACCCAACTTGGAAAATCTAATCTAAAACTAAGTATTGTTCTGATATATTCTACTAAAATAAGTTTTTTTTAGGCTTTCTCTTAGCTAGTATCACTAAATGAGTGGTCAGCTAAAATAGTGAATTAAAATAAGTATTATCAAAACAAAATGCTATAACAATCATGCAACAACACATAAAATTCAATCAATTAACTATCAAATTTATTTATCACTCAACCATAAATAAATTAGTTCATGATTTGTAATAAAACAGAACCAAAAATAGTTTTAACCATCATAAACATTATCACAAATCAAAGAAAACAAGTAGAATAGAGATGGAAGCGATTGACCCTTATAGATTCTCGATTTCTTCTTCATCATGTCTGTAATTTATCTTGTTCAATCCTGAAATTTCTCTATTCTTTGTTGTTTCCTTTTTCTCTCTTGGTTATTTTTTGCAGTTGATAGCTCCTTCTTTTCCTTGTGTGCGTGCTTTTTTTTATAATTGAAAACTAGAGCAAACAGAAGTCTAAGACGTATATTTTTCAGATTTGGAAACTGTAGATTGTGTCTTTTTTTCTGAGATTCGCGCGAACTTTCCTCTTTTGTTACTCCAGGATTGCTATAGCTACGGTTGCAACAGCACTGGCTACAACATCTACACTATTCAGATTCATTTTCACTTTTTCGCAGCTAATTTCTTTTCTCATTTTTGCAAGATTATTGCACAGTATTCCTTTCTTGGAAATTGCACTTTTAGTTGCTTGCAAATAATCACATGTCCTAAACACAATTTATTCTAAAACAACTTAATTTATTGTGAATAAATAAAAATAGATAAATATGCAAAATATAACTAAAATACAATTAAAATATGTCATTTACTCTCTAAGTAATCATGATTTAAGTCCAAAAGTACTATAGATAACTCTCATTTCATAAAGTTATCACATAACATAAGATTTATTTACAAATCAACATGTTTTATAGGCACCAATAGTAAAGTCAATTACTCCAGAAGCTGTTGTATCGCATGCAGGAAGAAAGGTGCTATCTTCATTGCATGTGCGTATATTTTTGTTTGTTTTGTTTAAGTTCTTAAACTAACATAACATATATTTAGATACCAGGTGGTCTAGGTCAGAGTTCTAATGCTAGAACAAGGAAAAAAAGGGCTCAAGCTAGTTCTCGAGATGTTGGAACAAGAAAAAGACAATCAAGTCTGGGATTGACACAATTCCAAAATTCATCTCAAGCTTCAAATGTGATAGGTTCTTTGTAATGATGAATGGGAACAAACTAAACTTATTTGAATTTGCTACTTTGGCTGTTATTTTGGAATATCGTTGGTTATTTTAGAATATTGCTAGTTATTTTGGTTATATTTTCAATAATTATATGGTTGTTAATTGTTATTTGGGCTGCATTTTGATGAGAGAGTAAACACAATTGCACAGACGAATGCTACCAGAATTATTATACATTTAAGCTTTTCTTTAATGACCTTTACCCTTTTCTTTATCTTCACCACATCATCAACTCTAAAGTTAACTGCATTCAACTCTAAATTTTGATAATCTACTATTTGATCACTACTACTAGGGTATATGAGAGCTTCAATAGTAAACTATTGCCAAAACTTGCATTTATTGAACCTACATAACTAAAACATTACATTATGATTCTATGGTGCAGTGGAAACCATAGCACATGCTTGCACACCACACCAGCAGCAAATGAGAATGCATTTAATTTTTCTAGGTAGCTGTCCACTAGCTGCAGAACTTGAATAATAACTTGTTGTCATTTTGAATGTGTGGATGATGTGTTTGAATGAATGGTGTTGTCTTTGGATGAATAAATGGTTGAGTGGTATGATGTTTAAATGTGTAGACAATAAATTTGAATGAATGGCACAATTGTATGAACAAATTTTAGATTGTTTGAGTAGGTTTATATCGAAGATTATGAGCTATGGTTGGTTGTGAGCAGCTTGTATGATTGGTTGAATGACTTGAAAATTTGTTTCATGCATGTTGGTTCCTAGGTTCATGGGTTTATATACCCCCAAATTGTAGTTGTTGGTAGTCGTTGTGAGGTAACGACTACAATGATAATGTAATTTTTTTGAACGTTTATTTAGGATAAAAATATAATTTTATATTTAAGGGATAAAAAAGTTATTTATACAATATTCCGTTAATTTTTTTAATAGCTTGAAGCTGGGAGTAGACATATGAAAAACAATATAACTTCACAAGTGAAGTTCAGTAAAAAAAAATTAAAAATTATATATTTTTTAAAAAAGTGTGAAAAACAATTGGCCCGTAAAGAATTACCTTTAAAAATATAATCGGATCGGTCGGGTGGGCATTTTCCCATCCCGATAATAACTTATTAATAGCCAATTCCTATAAAATTAAAAAAAAAAAAAAAAGAGCGCCAGTTACCGTTGCAACGTGCCGCGCACATGACCTGCAACTCTAAGCTTCTTTCAACAAAATTCCTTTCAATTTCAAATCCCCTATAAACCTCTCTTATCCACACTTCAAAAGAAGCCCAAAATTGAAAAAAAAATAAAATAAAATGTCTCTCTTCCTCCGCACTCCTTTCCCTTTCATAACCCCAGTCCTCTCCAAATCCCAAACCGGCGTTGTTCCAATCCGCTCCGCTATGTCGTCTCCAGAGAAAAAGACTCGGAGAAAGAAGCAGCAACAGCGGCAACAAAACGGCGATTCTTTACTATCTACTAACGGTTCTGTCGTGTCGGCGGCAGAGCAAGGGCTGAGGCTGATATTCATGGAGGAGTTGATGCAGCACGCGCGGAATCGCGACGCCCCTCGCGTGAATGATGTCATTTATGACATGATTGCCGCCGGCCTCAGCCCTGGCCCGAGGTCGTTTCATGGACTCGTTGTCGCTTATACTCTTAATGGAGACCATGAAGGCGCTGTAAGAATTACTTCAGTTCTCTCTCTTTATATTTGTAATTGTATATTTCTTTAGAAATGAATTGAATTCGACGGGATTAAGTTTTATCGATGTAGTATGTTTAAGTACAAGGAAATGTGAGAAGATGAGTTGAATTTATTTACTTATTTTTTACACCAATTTGGATGCCTTGACATTGAAGGATTCTTGTAATAAAAGTGCAGATGCATTCATTGAAGAGAGAGTTGAGCGCAGGAGTCCGTCCTCTTCGCGAAACACTTATTGCACTGGCTCGTTTGTGTGGGTCAAAAGGGCTTGCAACCAAAGGCTTAGAAATACTTGCAGCAATGGAGAAAGTAAATTATGATATTCGCCAATCATGGCTGGTTCTTGTTGGTACAGATACAGTCTTTTGCTAACTTCATTAATTGTAGTGAATGAAATTTTAGTTGATGTATGGGTTTGTTTTTGCCTAAGTTGGTCAAATCATTTGTGATTAGAGGAGCTTGTCAGAAACAAGTATCTGGAAGATGCCAACAACGTTTTCTTGAGGGGTGCCAAGGGTGGCCTGAGAGCTACTGACGAAATCTATGATCTGATGATTGCGGAAGACTGTAAAGCTGGGGATCATTCCAATGCCCTTGAAATTGCGTATGAAATGGAGGCAGCTGGGAGAATGGCAACCACATTTCATTTTAATCATCTCCTCAGTTGTCAAGTAAGTTTCTGAATGTGGTTCGTTTTCTATTCAAATTAAGGATTTATTAGTCATATTTGAACAGTTCTTTACTGCCAAATAAACTTGGTAATCACTGGCAATCATAGATTCTTCAATTGCTTTGATTATGTAAACTACCGGAATTGAGTAGACGCATGTGATTGACTGAGCTCTTTAAGAGACAACAATTTGGTAATGTAATAATAGAATTTTCTTAGAACAGTAGATGCATGTGATTGACCGTCTGTAAATGATAGAACAGTCGTGTATCTCTAAGAACAGAGAAAAATCAAACAGGAGATATATAAAAGGGAGAAATTTGCTAGGACTTTCTAGTGCCTCAAATCAGCCTCTGCAGATAACCTGATAGGTTCTATAATCCATAATCTCTCTAAGCAGTTTTAATATCTCTGTGTAAAGTAGTTCTTTAATGTCTAATCACTATCTGTTCTAGTCTGTTTGATATTTCTCTTGTCCATACCTTAATTACAACAATTCATAAGTTTAGAGATGAGTACCATCCAAATAGATTTTGTGCATTGGTTTTGGCTAAGTCAAAAATCAGCTCATGTGGAGACATATTTACCGCAGATGTTGCTTTCTATTTGTTTTTCAGCTTGCAAAGGTCTTGATAGATAATTTTGGCTTCATGGTCGATTATTTTACATATGAAAAAGATTTACTAAAGCATTGTTTCTAACTGAATGAACGAACCATTATTCAAAGTCCATATCTTTATTGTTTTAATACCAATTGTGAAATTTCAATCTGTGACTTATGGTGGCGAGACAATTTTGCTGCTCATGTACTTTAATTCTTCATAAACCTTGATTTTCGATGATTATGATTAATGTTAATGTGATTGCTGTCACTTGCTCTTTTTTGTTTTAAACCTCTTTCATTCAGTTACTTCGTTCACTTCTCTCTCAGAAATAATAAATATGCTCAGCAGTTGAAAATTCGTGTGCAAGACATTTCCATGTTTGTTGATTAGAATGGCTCGGTTATACATGTGTGGTTGTGAAAATTGCACCAAGAGTCTCCAGCTGATACAGTGCATGTTTGTGAAAATCACACCTGGAGTTTGTAGCTGAGGTTTACCATCAGGATGACATCTAGCATTAATTACATCGTAGTGATTTCTTTACTAGCTAGAGATTTCAAACTTGTTTCAATTCAACATGGCTATTTCTTGTTACATTTTTAACATCACACTGACATTGTCTATTTCTTATATTTAGGCTACTTGCGGAATACCTGAAGTGGCTTTTGCAACATTTGAGAACATGGAATATGGAGAAGGTCCACTTAATTGTGCTTGCTCTTATAAAATTTTATTTGTACTTGTTTTATGAATTTTAGGCAAATTTAAGTAACATTGATTACCTCCAGAAGAGTCAGTGTTAATGCCCAGGGAACAAATGTGCTGTTACTCAAGCTTTTTCTCATTTTGCATCATACAATTGGTTAACTCGGGTCATGTGTTTCTCAATTTCTCATATTTACTCAAATCATTTCCTCATGTATTTTTATTCTGGCTTCTCTCAGATCTTGTTAGTGTCAAACTACTATCTTGAATACTGAAGAGCTTGTTGGAAGTAATTGGATTTAATGGAAATATGTAGATAATAAGTAAAGTTTGTGGCGGACACTTCTACCTTTCCAAGAGTTGGATTAACTGTTTGTTTAAGTTGTATGAAATTCTTAAACTTTTTGTTTTGTCTGTCCAAGTTTTCCTCTTCACTTTTTATTGTCCTTTTGTACCAGATTATATGAAACCTGATACAGAGACTTATAATTGGGTGATCCAAGCATACACACGAGCTGAATCTTATGACAGGTGAATTTTATAGCACATATGGCATTGGCAAGGCTTTTTTTTGACAGTCTACCTTTTGTATGAGTAAATATGGTTGTTTCTAGGTTATCTTCGTTGGATCTCTTTGGTTGCCTTGTTTCTTCCAGTTAAAACCATGATATGAATATGGATACGAAAATTTAATTGTCTTGGGATTGTTCATGCATTTCACTTTATTCATTTCCTATTATTTATTTTTCTCCTTGCTGCTAATACCCGTACATGACACCTGGTATGGCCACTATAACATAAGATAACGGACTAGCTAATCTTCTTCTACTGTTACTTCAGAACATATCATTGGCTAGCAGATTAACACAAGGTATTAGTAAGTGACTTTTATGATTCAGGCTTATGAATGTTCTGTTTGATGGACTATCTAGTTTGCAACAATTTAGAATCCATGATTAGGATGACCTTGATTGTAGCCTGTTCTGTGTAATTCTTAGTACGGTGCTCATTTTGCTTGAGTTTTTCTTTAAGGATAAAATGTATTCTCTGAAGCATTTATATTTTGTTGAAGTTGCAGTCTACAGGAGATAGCTTGGACTGCAATAAGGTTAAATATTTTGTATATTTGACCTTATTGAGTAATGGAATCCTTTATTTCAGTCAAACTCACCTGAAAGACTTTGGGTGCATCTCTTTCCTGGAATAAATTTAAATACTTATTTGCGAAACAGTTGATTAAAAGAATTGTGCTACTTGGGTATGAATCTATTTCTGTTCTAAAGTTATTCTCACATATCGCATCTACTAATGGCTCCTGGTAGGGATCTAAATGAATCCAGGATCAAAAGGAAGGGGTTATATATATTTCTTTGGTTTTTTGAACTTATTTGTTGTTGAAAGACACTTTCCAAGGAATTTTCACTGTCTAGCATATTAGATTAATCTTCTGTTCTAGTTATGTTCTGTTGCCAATTACGTGCTAATATGTATAGAGTTTCTACTACTGATCTTGATTCTATGGTAGAATGATCACTCTTTCACATGAGCTAACTGGATTTGGATATTTTTCTGTTCTTTTGAAATTGTAATATTCTCAAGAGCTTCACTTACATTGTTTCTATGGTTTTGATATGTAATGTAGAGTGCAGGATGTTGCTGAGTTGCTTGGCATGATGGTCGAAGACCACAAGCGTCTGCAACCTAATGTGAAAACTTATGTGTAAGAAAAATCTTTTTCTGCCATTCTTAACTTTCTAAAAAGCAAATTTGTCAATTAATTTATATATTTTGCATTGGTTTGTGTAAAACTTATCGATGTATCATTTGCTATTAACTTTATGTCTTAGAAATCTTTTTATTTTCTCTTTTTCTGTTCAAGAAAATTGGCTCTATTATTTATGAACTTGTATTTTACCTAAAGACGCAAACAAAATAAGGATTTAATTCATGTTAGTCCTCTGATCTTTAGGTTTTAAATTTGAAAGCCAACACAATTGTTGCTGTAATGCAGGAAAATTTTGATTGACAGGATTTGAATAATGTTAAGGTGTATAGAAGCATTGTTTTGCTCTTTGGTGGCATTTATATTGTTGTCCTTTACCTTTTACAACCTCTTGGAGATTGTAGCAAGGTGAGACTTGGCATGTAATCTTTCATTGGGTCCATTTTTTAGGTTATAGGAAACCACACAAAATGCCTGTGGGAAAAATTCCTAATTTAGAAACAAAAAATATGCTTGCAAAATTGGTAATTTTGGTTGTTGCAAATTTCGAAGAAAAATGGAAGAGGATTCTGGCGTGTATAAGAAATGATAAGAGAATGGTAATGCATAGTAGAGACTGCCACTTTAAGATGGGAAGTTGACAATAGGAGCTCTCCAGAGTTTGAAGTCCGTAAAGAAATGCTGAAGCTTCAATCTCTGGGCAGACAGTGTTACTAAAGTTTTTACCATATTATCACTTCATTTTAAATCAAATGATGGTTCATGTACCTGAAAATGGAAATAAAGAAAAGAAAAATCAGTTGTTTTGACTGTTGCAATTTATATCTTTTTGCTTAGGATAAAAGATGAGAAATATACGTAGCTGGAATGTTAGGTTTTGACTAGCATTTGAGGAAAATTCTTTTCTTTTGAGAAGTTCTTTCATGTAAAAACTCTTAATATTTTTATGAAAAATTATCTAGTGATGTATGTTAAAGTGCTTGCTGATGCTTGTATGGCCTTTTCAGTCATAACAATGTTTCATTTATTTATTAGCTGTGCATTTTGATGTCACTATTTAGCCTTTTTATGCATCTTCTTATTCCAACTGGTAACTGTCATAACTTTGAACTATTATTCTTTTCTGTTGTGTCCATGTTCAGGCTGTTAGTGGAGTGTTTTACCAAGTATTGTGTAGTAACGGAAGCTATTCGACACTTTCGTGCGCTGAAAAACTATGAAGGGGGAACAAAAGTTTTACATAATGAAGGAAACTTTGGAGATCCACTATCTTTGTATCTTCGGGCTTTATGTCGAGAAGGTATGCCCATTTCTTGGTGAATGAATCTTGTATCTTTAAGTATTTTCTTTCTTACTGTAAACTGTACTGATGGAGATTTTGAAATGTAATAGGAAATTCTGGTTTCCCTGGCTTGAAAGATATTGAAATTGCATGAATTAGAAATTCATAAGATTAATATTGACAAGGCTAGACGTGTAAGGAGCGTAGCTGTCATATATGACTCTTACCTTAAAGATTTGAGCTATCCTACCATTCTCGGAAAGGGAACTTTGAGGTCTGCAAGCAATTTTTTTGTTTTTTTTTATCTTTTCCTACTAATAAAACTCCTAATCATAGCTCCTAATCTTTTCATCAATTTAGTTTCAAATTTTGTGGCCAAGGAAGATTGATTCTTAATTTATGACATTAATAGGTCATAGTAAATCACCCCGTATGACAAATTACCATCTGTTAAAATACAAACTGTTAGGGCCTGCAGGTGATTAGTTTGACCTCATGACAAAATCATAATAGGTTCTTGTGAAGTAGCTCTGACTGCGTATGGGACTATTATACTGGGCACGATTTCCTCTGCTAAGGAAACAGGTTGCCTGAGTAGCAGTTGCCTCTGCTATGCTGGTTGTTTATTCTTTTCTAGGTACCTGAGAGTTCCCCTTCTCATGGGGACTTCCTTAGACAAATTCATCTACAAGGCTATAGACAGAAGCACTTTCCTAAACTTTGTATGACATACTCAGTCGTATGAACTGCATATGGCGTGATGCTCATGTAAACGTAAAGTTCTTTCATCTATATTTTATATTGATAGTATTTGGCCTAGCTTACCTTTAAAACTTATGATAATATTTGCTTAAATTTGCCGAATTACTTAGCCTAATTGTAGGCTAAGCGCTTGTTATTTTTTTCGTTTGGATTATTTTCCTGTATTTAAATCTTGTTTCTTGAATCTCTATATGTTTACAGCTGGGTCTCATGTTTGATTTAGGAAGGATTGGTGAGTTACTAGAAGCTTTAGAAGCCATGGCCGGAGATAACCAACCAATTCCACCAAGAGCTATGATCTTGAGCAGAAAATATCGGACATTGGTTAGCTCGTGGATTGAACCTTTACAAGAAGAAGCTGAACTCGGATATGAGATTGATTACATTGCTAGGTGTGCTTCTTACATAAACTAATAATTTGCATTAGAAAAATACTGAACATTTGTTATGTCTGTCACCATATTTTTTAAAACTTTCTTAGCTATCAGGTATCAATACATTACATCCTGCTGCCTTTTCAAAATGGGAATTGAAGCAAATAATTATTAGGATCAACAAATAAAAATGTTACAGAGCATTCACTTTAGTATGGCTAAACCTTGAAAAGTTAATTCTTCTTCTGTTTTCTTCTTTTCCCTTTCAGTGTTTCCAATTCCCAGAATCTAATAATGTATGCTCATGCATATATTCGACAACTACTTTCTTCCTCTGTTTTGTTTAGTCAGTTCTCCATCTGTTTTCTTTTGTAGAACTCAGTTGTTGGAACATTTAGCAATTCTTCAGGCTTGGTTGTTTGGGGACCAAGTAATTAGTGGCTGCTGGGCTCGCTTCTCATGAGATTAAATGAGGAAAAGAAGATAGTGTATAGATATCATGTGATTTCAATTGGTTGTTGTTAGAATAACAACAAGCGCATTGGTGTAACTTTTGTGTTTTTGTCAGGAAACTGTTCCACCCTCTGTACCTTAATTTGTGCCTTAGAAATGAATCAAATTCAGCAAAGGTCCTTTGGTTGAACCTTATGAATATGCCTTGCATTGATTATTTTCATTCTTTCTTACATGTGTATCATCAATGGCTTAATGCATGATGTGGTTTTAGTTAATTTTCTTTGTACATAAATCAGGTACATTTCTGAGGGTGGCCTTACTGGTGAACGCAAGCGGTGGGTGCCCAGAAGAGGTAAAACTCCTCTTGATCCTGATGCTGTTGGTTTTATATATTCAAACCCCATGGAAACCTCGTTCAAGCAAAGATGTCTAGAGGATGCAAAAAAGTATCATCGAAAGCTTTTGAGAACGTTGCAGAATGAAGGACCTGCAGCTCTAGGAGATGTATCTGAATCTGATTATGTAAGAGTGGAGGAGAGACTCAAGAAATTAATAAAGGGTCCAGAACAGCATGTGCTAAAACCCAAGGCTGCTAGCAAGATGGTAGTGTCTGAGTTAAAGGAAGAACTAGATGCACAAGGTCTGCCAACTGATGGAACAAGAAATGTTCTTTACCAACGTGTGCAAAAGGCAAGAAGAATAAACCGCTCTCGTGGCCGGCCCCTTTGGGTTCCACCAGTGGAGGAGAAGGAAGAAGAGGTTAATGACTCAGATAATTTTTTTTTTAATTTTTTCCTTAATTCCCCCTCCAACCAATATTCTTTAATATGTGCATCCCAGCCTTTTCTTAGACTACACATTTCTGTAAAGACACTGTTGTCTTGCAACTGGAGGTTTCACTTACATTAATATCAAATAAAAAAGTGATTCATTTGGCAGGTTGATGAAGAGGTGGATGAATTAATTTCACGGATCAAGCTGGAAGAAGGAAATACTGAGTTTTGGAAACGACGATTTCTTGGAGAAGGATTGAATGGTAGACCTGATAAGGTGGTGGAGATGGACGAATCAGAACTTTCAGATGTGTTGGATGATGATGTAACTGATGTGGAGTATGCTGCAAAGGATGAAGAGGCTGATGAGGAGGAGGAAGTAGAACAAGCCGAGCCTGAGAGTCAAGATGTTGACAGGGTTAAGGAGAAGTTAGTTGAAGCTAAGAAGCCTCTGCAAATGATTGGAGTCCAATTGTTGAAAGATTCAGATCAAACAACTACCACATCAAAAAGATCTATGAAAAGAAGTTCCCGAATGGTTGAGGTATTGCAAGTAACTTTTATCTATAGTTATTTTCAAGCTAATGCTTTATGGGGAATCAACTTATCAAGTTGCTAAACATTTGTTTTTGCTGATCTTATGTGATAGATTAACTGTCTTTATTATTGCTTCCATAGTGCACATATTGAATTTTTTTTTTTTTTTTGTGTTGTTGGAGGATACTGCCATAATTCCTGAAGAAACTGCATGTCTTTTGGTATCTGTCATAGTATATTGACAGGTTCAATCACAACCTACTTCTTGGTGTATAATGCTTCAAAATATGTAGTGATCCCCAAAATACCTCAGATATAATGGATTTCTTGAAAAAATGATGAAGAAAAAATGTTGCAATACTTGTTCAAATAATAAAAAATGAAAGAAATAAATTACAAAGAGAATAACAGCACTTGCTGGTAATAACATTATCCAAAAACCATTAGGAATTTTAAATGGTATAGATGTTTATTGTAGGAACGGCAGCCTCATACGCATGTTGCAAGTGTGAGAATTTCTGAGTACTATTAAAAAATTCTTCAATTGTTTCTTAATACTTTCTCATTGTAAGTAAAGGAAATGAAGACAATGACTTTTTTTTTTTGTGTGAGTGAGCGTGTCTGCAGACATGGGTTGCATGCATGTAAACATAAAGGAATATATGTATGCGCATCTACGCTGATAAATATGGTGTTGGAAATAAAGTGATAAAAAAATGCACTGGAAACATAAATAGTTAGGAAATGAACATACTTTACAAGCATTGAGAAATGATGGTTTCAATAACTTTAGGATTAAACTGTTCAAAATTGTTTTTGTTGGGCTATTTAACAAAATATCAGACAATTGATCTGATGTTCCAAGGTATAATATGGAAAAATAAAAAGGAAAAGGAGAAAACCAGCTTTTGAAGAGCAGTGGTGTAAAGAATTTCCCATAATCTTGTCTCCCTCCTTTCACATTGGGATTTAGTTATCAGAAGTTAAAGTGTTGAGGTCATCATATCTTATGTGCATCTTTTTGACATGTATGCAGGATGACGATGATGAAGACTGGTTTCCTGAGGACTCATTTGAAGCATTTAAGGAGATGAGGAAAAGGAAAGTGTTTGATGTATCAGACATGTATACAATAGCCGATGCTTGGGGTTGGACATGGGAGAGAGAGATAAAGAATAGACCTCCTCAAAAGTGGTCACAGGAATGGGAAGTTGAGTTAGCTATCCAAATAATGCTGAAGGCACGTTCCTTTATCTTGTGCATCCTTCTTTTCCAGCAATGTGTTATCTCTTATTTTTAAAATCTTCTTTTTTGTTTGCTCTTCAGTTTGATGGTTATCTGGAATCATTTCCTTAGTTAATCTTTAAATGCCAAGATTCTACAATTCAATGGCCAGATTGATCTAGTATTTTATCATGGAAATCTATTGGGATATCTATCAATAACCTAATTAAGTGTTCATTAATAACATTGATTTACATTCTCTGCTTGCTCTCTATTGTGATGACTATCCATAAACCTAATTAAGCGTTCATTATAACATTGATTTACATTTTCTACGTTTTCTGCCTTTGGAGTTGAATAATCACCATATCCCCAAAGTGTTGACTGCTTTAATGTGCTCATATAGACTGAACTGGAATATGCTACAGGTAATTGAATTGGGTGGAACGCCAACTATTGGGGATTGTGCTGTTATAATGCGTGCAGCCATAAGGGCTCCCTTGCCTTCTACTTTCTTGAAGATCTTACAGACAACCCACAGTCTTGGTTATGTGTTTGGCAGGTAAGATTTTTCTCTCATCAAATGAGGAGATGCTGCTGGGTTTTTTTCTTGATGTGAAAAGGAGTTTTTGTCAAATTAGATCTAATGTGGTTATCAATTCTTCCTGCTGAAATACTAGCTGTGCAACCTAAGGACGGGGGGTGCGAATTGGGTTTATAAAAAACTTAAACAAAATAAGATCACTCAACAATTCAAAACAATTTCTTAATGAAATAAATAACAATAATTTTAACAATAAATAAAATTAAAGAGATGAGGGAAGAGAAAGCAAACACGATATTTTTACGTGGTTCGATAAACCCTGCCTACATTCACGCCTCTAAGCTCACTAGACTTGAGAATTCCACTAATCAAATCTTACAACTTGAGATTTCAAAAAACTTTGCAACTAATTTCGAAGGTGTTAATTAACCTTTACAATTTGAGATTATCCAAAACCTCTTATCACAAGTATTTCCCACACTCTCAATCACTCAACTTAACGTTTGAGAATGAAATTTACAATAATTTCTTTCACACACTATATGTGTTTACAAATGAAAGCTCAAAGTATGTTTTGATGATTGAATAAACAAATTTTAAGCACAAGAAAGACTTAATGTACAATAATAAGCTCAATGCCAATTGCTGAATCACATTGAATTTGAATATGATTGAGCCTTTTATAGTTGGAAAAGAAAATCAGTCGTTGTTAACTTTCTGTACATAATCAAATCGCCGTTAAACACAAGACAGATCACTGTTTTGACTTGAGCAAGTTACCATTAGGCTAAAATTCAAATTGTTAGGTCACTGTTTTTCACAAGTTGGATTGCCGTTATCGTCTAGAAACTTTCTGTCCGATATCGGTAAACAGTTCATTGTTATTTTCCAAAGTCAAAAATTTATTTGTGGAAGATATCGGTTAGTTGCTTTCTGAATTAATGGGAATCCGTTTGCTTCCAGAAAGTTTATTCTTTGCTCAATTCATAATACGGCCTTAAGTATTTTGATTAAAGAGTTCATCAATCTTAATCATTTTAATCTTGTTTGTCATCATTAAAATCATCATTATGGAAACATATACGTTAACACATGCTTATGGTGTTCTACTAGAAGAAGGGGAAAAGAGGTCTTTGCCATGGGCATAGCCAGGTTTCAGAATGAATTCGAGGACATATCTTAAATTTAGGGGAAAATTATACAAGCTCCCTCATGTTTGGTTTAATACATTCAATTACCAACGGATTCAAAGTTTGCCATTTCCCTCTTCCTGATTTTGAAATAATTTAAATATCTTGGGTGCTGTTAATTTTTAGCTGTTGAATTTTATGTTGACTACAAAGATGTCTATTATACGTGTATATGTTTCAATAGGCTGTAATTGTAGCATGCAAATTCGGTTTCTCTTTAGATTGTAAATGTGTCGTGTTATAGATGTTTATAAATGTTTCTGTTTCAAGTCTAATCGTGTTCTTTTTTTCTTTTTTCCAATTGCAGTCCCCTTTATGACGAAATAATCTCATTATGTCTTGATCTTGGAGAGCTGGACGCAGCTATTGCAATTGTTGCGGATATGGAGACCACTGGAATTGCAGTGCCTGACCAAACCCTGGACAAAGTGATAACTGCTAGACAGACAGGTGAAACTTCTGTTGATGATGCATCATCATAGCTGCAAATGCAAACTCCAAATTTCTTCTTTGTATAGTTCTATTCTAAAGTCGAATGCAGCATTCGTCAAAGTGGCTCGACTGCTAGGGTTTTTGGGTGCTGCAAAATTCAAAGTGGTAGCCTGAGTTAGAAGTGGTGGTTTTACCAAGTGTAATTTTATCAACATATTCGCAATGGAATTATCATATGTGAAAGCTACGTTTAGTTTTTGCCTTGTG
Source organism: Luvunga scandens (assembly GCA_030449905.1). Taxonomy (NCBI): domain Eukaryota; kingdom Viridiplantae; phylum Streptophyta; class Magnoliopsida; order Sapindales; family Rutaceae; genus Luvunga; species Luvunga scandens. Next base: position 3,478,888 of record JASUUG010000382.1, on the reverse strand, counting down.
AAGTTGTGCATTTTTGCTGGTAATGCTTGTCTTTCCTTCGCCGACGTGGCCACAACTCAAAAAAAAAGTCAATGAGCTTCTATTTTATATTTATTTTTTTCTATTACAGCTTGAGTTGCAATGCAGCGAGAGAAAAAAGAAACAACATTTTCTCTCTTTGATGCTTCAATCATACGACTGATAAGTTAATTAGTAATCAAAGTTGTTAGTTGGAAAGGAAATTCTGATTCATGCTTGATTCAACCTCAAGCGAGGAACGAAAATGATGATTTTTTTTTTTTTTTAACTTAAAGAAAAAAATGAAAAAGTTATAATTAAAACTAAAAGTCGAAATGGGACCCACGGTTTAATAAAATTAAATCCCCTACCTAACCGGCAATCATAACGAACCGCGGTCATAATCAAATACGACCTCGCCAACAAAAAAATGGCACTAAAGTAATTAAACGGAAATGTCATGTCTAATATTGTCAAAGCATCAAAGCAGAGACAACGGCTCATCACCCCAATTTCAATTTCGGACACCATCACTGAATCTAGGACACCAACTTAAAATTATTTTTGTTTAATTTTATTTGTTACAACTAAACAAATTCTCAAGCAAGAAAATCACTTCACTCCGATCTCTCTCTCGGAATTTGACAAAAAAAAGAGCTGAAAATGCAGTAGCTTTATTCAATCTTATAACGCTTTAAATTTTAGCAGATTTGAATTCGAAGCGTAATCGGCAATTCGCCATACAGGTGATGGCGGCAGTTCCTGTTGAAGAAGCGATTGCGGCTCTGTCCACATTCTCATTAGAGGTAATGAAATGTTTGTTTATCACTGAACTTACTTTAGTATCTTCACTTAAGCTTGGAAATTAAGCGAGTTAAGTTTCTTATCAGTAATTTATTCTCTTATTTTTTTGGTGAACTTTTTAATGTCATTTAGGATGAGCAACCGGAGGTGCAAGGACCATCGGTTTTGGTCTCAACGGAAAGAGGAGCAACCGCTAGTCCAATTGGTCCTCATTTTTTTTATTTTTTTTATTTTCGAAATTTTGGGAGAACTAATGACAAATGTTAGGTTCTATTTATTGAATATAAGTAGTAATATTGTTCATTTTGGTAAAATATTATGATTACTTTTTAAAACATAAAATTTGAGAATTCATGGTCCAGATTTTAAGTAAATGTGGATGTTTGGATTGGAGAATTCTTGTGCACTCCCCCCCCCCCCCCTTCTCTCTTTGTGTGGATGTTAAGGTTAATGAATTTGTAAAGTCACTCCATATGGTCAAGTTTGTGAGAGATTCAGGAAATATTAAAAATGAATGTTCGACTCCAACCTTACTAATGTTATGTGGTTTTCTCAATTATATTTCTGTGGTAGATCAAAATGGTAATGGTTTTTGCTGCACAAATGGTCGTGATGGAATAAGCCCACTTTGTTTTATTGCATTGCACCACACACACCTCACACGCACATAGTATGTTATCTTTTTATAGATTACATGATTTTCTTTCTTTATTTTTTTTAGTTTTTATATTTATTTGTTGAAGATATTTGTTTCTCTTGCAGAGTATAGTGATGTTAATGCATACCGCCTTTCACTCTCAGAAGATACAAAGGCTCTCAATCAGTTGGTATTCAGCTCGGTCTTTCTTTTGTCTTCTAAAAGCAAAGATGTTTGATGGCTTTCACTGCTCTTTCTAACCTTGTAGTATTGACCATGTACAGAATACCCTTATCCAAGAAGGGAAGGAGATGGCTTCAGTGCTTTATACATACCGTAGTTGTGTGAAAGCTCTGCCTCAGGTTTACTTTTGCTTTAGTTTAAAACAAAAATGTTGTTGTTCGACATCAAGAATACTTGTCATTATCGATACTGTATTCTGTGAAGAAATGCATCCATATTAACGGAAAAAGGGAAGTTACCGGATGAATACTGTCTGGTTTTTGGTTCTGTAAATTGTTAAATAAACTAGCAACAGTTATTAGATTTTGTACATTGTTTTTTTTTTTAAGAATTTGCACAATCAGCATAGTAGTTTCTCAGTGCATCATCATCTTAATCTGTGCCAATGCAACACTTTTTTTTTTTTGGTAGTGAATATGCAACCCTTCAAGAGATGAAGCCAAAAAAATAAAAAATAAAAAAAAAGAAAAGAAAAAACCTTAGTTGAAGTTCTAATGCTTCATACTGAACCCCAATAGTTACGCTGGTAAATTAGCATCCTATACTTTGTGGTGGTGGAGAATGCACAAAGAAATTCTAGTAATGATGAGACAAATGCATTGGAAATTCTCATTTTCCAGTTTCCAGATACCTTTTTTCATTTTTCCAACTCATCCGTGGCCGTAAATATTGTGGCAGCTTCCTAACTCTATGAAGCACAGTCAAGCTGACTTGTATTTAGAAACTTATCAAGTTCTGGACTTGGAAATGAGTCGCCTACGCGAAATTCAACGATGGCAAGCATCAGCTGCTTCTAAAGTATGGGAGCACAAATCTGTTTTTTCATCTTTTTAATTACCTCATTCAATGGTTAAGCTGGTCCTAAGTTCTCCACTGACCATATCTATAAATCATGATACAGCTAGCAGCTGATATGCAACGCTTTTCCAGGCCAGAACGGCGCATTAATGGTCCCACAATAACCCATCTTTGGTAATTTTCTCCTTTCTTTTTACTTTCATGTGTATGTATGTAAGCTCAAACCACTATTTACTTACCACTAATGGTTAAAGTGAGTTCTGACAATTGGGGCAATATTTGTGCTTTACTCATTGAATATCTTCTTAACTCCAGGTCCATGCTAAAGTTACTTGATGTGCTTGTGCAACTTGATCACCTTAAAAATGCTAAAGCAAGCATTCCTAATGATTTTTCTTGGTATAAGAGGTATGCTGGCTTTCATTATCTGTACTTTTTCAATCTCTATATGGAGTAACATATCTCTTTTGAATTTTGATGCGAACTTATGATTTGAATTGGTTATTGTTATAGTTACTTAAGATTTTTTTCCTTTCACAGACTTTGTGTTTTATGATTCAATTGCTCTTTCCTTTTTCAAGGCACATCTCAACATTAGTATTGCATGGTGGCAAGCCCATGATGAACCAAAAAATAATAATAATAGTAATTATTTTTAATTAAAAAAATTTTTCAGAATGCAATGTGTACTTAGACATCTCCTTGACCTTACGGGTGTTTTCTCTTGAGCCTCTTTAATTCCTCATCAAGGAGGTTCTGCTTCAAATTGAGTAATGCATGAAGTTGAAATTTTAATTTTGTTCCAAGGATTTTATTATCTTCGGCTGGACATGTAGAGAAATATGACACGGTAGAATGTGATTTGCAATAATATATATGGTCAATCCTTAGCAGTTATGATTAAAATTTGATGAGTGAATATGCCCATTTATGTATATTTTCTGATTATACTTGCTAGCAGCTCACAGAATTTCTGGATTGTCATAACTGATCTGTATGGAGCCATAACTTTTTCCTCATTTCTTCTGTATACAAAGTGGTTTTTCATTTAAGTGGGAAGACAATTGAACATAAATTGCATTTTTTTATGTTTTTCTGGATAGTAACTGTTAGCAGTAAACTTTTATATTTAGTAACTCTCAAATTGGTAGTACCATTTTAGTCATATATGCTGTTGGAAAGCTAAACAACATTACTGGGAGCTTAACTGAAACATGATTTGAAACACTCTTTTATTATCTATTCCCAATTTTTCAGGACATTCACCCAAGTTAGTGTCCAGTGGCAAGACACAGATTCAATGAGAGAGGAGTTAGATGATTTACAGGTGTGATTGTGCTACCATAGTCCATTGGACTGATGAACAGGAAAACAATGTCTAGTTTAGTTCTACATTGCAGTTTATTCTTCTTTCCCGCCTGTTTAAAGTGCCATTGGATTTTTTTATCACTTCGATTGTTCTCTGTCTAAGAATTTTCTAACTCTCACAGATTTTCTTAAGCACAAGGTGGGCTATCTTACTGAACTTGCATGTTGAGATGTTCAGAGTGAACAAGTATCCTGTCAATGTTCACGTTCATATTAACTTACTGTCTACTGTCATCATTTGTATTTGATACCTGAGTACTGTATGATTTGCTTCACTGACTGACCCTTGTGATAACAATATCTTATTTACTGTTAAACTTTTCAAGAGCTTAGAACAGAATTTGCTTGTTGCTGCTACCTGCACATAAATCAATGACATTGCAACCTTTCTTAGTCCCTCTTGAGGTCCTTGACTGAAAATAGTGTTGAAGACATCCTTCAAGTTCTCATAGTCTTTGCTGTGGAGTCATTGGAGCTGGATTTTGCACTTCTATTTCCAGAGAGGCACATTCTTCTTCGTGTCTTGCCTGTACTTGTTGTCTTAGCAACATCATCAGAAAAAGATAGTGAGTCTCTGTATAAGAGGGTGAAAATCAACAGACTGATCAACATATTTAAGGTATTATGGTTCGTATAGTGATCTCAATATATATATATATGGGTATACATTCGCATGTCAAATGTTCTTACAATTTTTTTAGTTTTTAATTTTTATCTTTTTTTGGGATAAAAAATGAATGAAAATATTTATATAATCTTATACCTCTGTCACAGAGCGATCCAGTCATTCCTGCTTTCCCAGATCTTCATCTTTCACCTGCTGCAATATTGAAAGAATTATCAATGTACTTTCAAAAATTCTCTGCACAAACTCGTCTTCTCACTCTTCCAGCACCTCATGAGCTCCCACCCCGTGAGGCACAAGAATATCCTGTACATCATTTTTGTTATCTATTAGTTATATATTATAATATGTCTTTTCTTGAGCGCCCCCCCCCCCCCCCAAAAAAAAAGTTTATGCTTAAATCTTTACAAATGAAACATAACAATCTTAGTAAATTTTTTAATTAAAAAAAAATAAAGGAAGAAGAAGAAGACGAAGAAGAAGAGAAGTAGAGATCTCATGATACTCGAAGCATATGTTTAGACATTGAATATTTGGTTTTAGGCCAGATTACAGAAATGGTTCAATGGTTTCTCCTTGCGGTAAATGTAATAAAATATTTTGATGGGACATGGATCACATTGGAGAAGCATATAATTTCCATCTTTCCCATTGCTGATGAGTTTGCTTATTTAGTAAAATAATATATGTGATTCTTCATGAAACTTCAGCAACATGAATTTAGTAATATAATTGTCCTGTAGACAATTTGTGCAGGCAAACAAATAGAGGTATTCCTTCTTGCCTGATCGGAAGGGGTTCTTATTGGAATTAAAATGAATTTCTGTTGATCCAAGTCCAACACAAGTATATACATTGGTTTTGGTAGTAGTCTCCCATGCATGGTTTTCTTGTATTTTTGTTGCAATATGTCTTGTACTACCTGTTCTTTTATCACTAGGGTGGGTGGTTGATTACAACCTACATTGGCTGATTCTGAGCTGGAAACTTAATGTCTGAGCTCAAGTATCAGCTGCTAGAAACAAAAGTTGTCTTCCACCTAACCAGAATTTGCACCAATTATTTTAAAGAGTTACTAGTATGAAACAATTTTGTCTACAATTGAAATGGAAAAACACTTTTTCTGAAATTTTATTGGAGCTTGAATTCTAAGAATGACATGCTCTCATTGATTGCCTGCAAATTGCTCTGTTATATCTGCTATAGTTACAGTACATATGCCACTTTTTATTTGTTTTGTGAATATCTTGAGTTTGCTCATTGCACAAAAGATTAGCCTCTTGTTTCATAGTGAAGCCTTGACATAATTTACTTACCAGAGACATTACCTGATTGTTAATCACATTGGAGGAATCCGCGCTGAGCATGATGATTTTACAATCCGCTTTGCCTCAGCCATGAATCAGGTACCCTTGCAGCCTTCCTGCTCTCCCTCTCTGTATGTATCTATCAACCAGGTCCTGGGTGCCATCTAGTTGAGATGGTAAAATCTCTTATGTTGAAACAAGAGGACTGGGGAGGGGATTGGGTTGCCATTAGGCTAAATTAAACAAAATAAAATAAAATAAAATCTACTAGGTCAATTCTTTCTACTTGAAATGGAATACAAACTCATAACCATCCATTGATTCTGATCTAATGTCTTTGAAACTTCAATCCACTAATCACTGGATTGAGACATATGTACATTTACAAGTTTGTGTCCCATTTTGCATCAGAATTAGAGTATCCGAAGCATATGTGTGTATTCATGTGTGTTTGTGTGTAAGAAATTTCTAATGGGTGTTTTCCTACTGCTCAATCTGGTTTGTACAGCTATTGCTGTTGAAGTCAACAGATAATGCAGATATTGAGTGGTGCAAAGAAGTTAAAGGAAACATGTATGACATGGTTATTGAAGGATTCCAGCTCTTAAGCAAATGGACCGCACGCATTTGGGAACAATGTGCATGGAAATTTTCTCGACCATACAAGGATGCAGTTCCTTCAGAAACAAATGAAACTTCAGCATCATATTCTGACTATGAAAAGGTACTCTATTCTATCCATCCGTGGTATTTGTTATTGGGTTGCTGCGCTAGGATGGTCTAGAATAATTTATGATTATTACAATCATATGTTAGCCTGTATAGAATGTGGTAAGTTAAAAATCATCCTTGGCTCGGTTGTGCTCTCTTGAGAGGTTATATTTACAAGTTTATACAAAAGAAAAGTTTCTATGAACTGGAACAAACTGAAATTATGCATACTTATGTGTTTGTATTTGTCATCTTAATCTTTTTATAATATATATGGTCTACAGTTTGTCAAATTCTTCTGGCTTATGTGTTAAATTATCTTGTAGGTGGTACGATATAATTATAGTGCTGAAGAAAGGAAAGCACTAGTTGAGCTTGTTAGCTACATAAAGAACATTGGATCAATGATGTTGCGGTCTGACACGTTAGTGGCTGATGCTTTATGGGAAACAATACATGCAGAAGTCCAAGATTTTGTCCAAAACACATTAGCCACTATGTTACGGACTACCTTCCGAAAGAAGAAAGATCTTTCAAGGTGGGCTTGTAAATCAGTTTCATGAGATTAAAATGATTGGTCAAGAGAAAGATCTTAATTCTTCCATGGTTAACAGTTAGTTCAGTTGGTATGGTCTGATGTACTTTTACAATAGGTCTGGGGATCTATTCTTACGTGCATCAGGGTTGGGAGGATTGTTGGGAGAGGGGGTAGTGTTCTAATTTGAGATTGGTAGAAATGGGAGAAAAAAGGATAAGAACAAGAAAAATATTAAACACTATAATCATCATTTTAATGCTTACGTGTATTATTATCACAAATTTTGCACCAGTGGATTCACGACACTTTGAAGGGATTGCATCTCACAAGTGCAGTTATTATGGTGCATCACCCATTAATTAAATGAAAAATTTGTAAGATTTATTAATCTAAACTGTTGAAAGTGCATTGATCTAACAGCATATGAGCAAGCACAATTTAAAGAAATTCCCCTCTTAAGTTGGTTTGAGGGGAAATCAATCCTTGACCGCTTGCTTCCAGTGCAAGGGCAAAACCAACTAGGTTATTCCTCTGAAGATCATTGATCCAATGGTCTAAATACTATATATATTTAGTAACCATTGCTTGATGACTAATTGATAGGAGGCCCATTGGTAACATCTCTTCTCATTTCACAACTCCATAGTTCTAGCTCATATGCTGTGGCAAAAAAAAAGTCTTATGGACATGTAGAATTGGCTAAGTCTTAAGAAGCTGCTTCCTTAAGTATATTCCAATTATGGACTGAATTTGGAATTGTATACACAGATCTAATTGTACAGTTTTTCAGTTTCTTCAGGGTAGGGACGTTTTTAATTTGTGCACCTCTGGTTCGCTTTTGTAATCCTTTCCTCTTCATTTATATTTATGTATTCCAATTATGAAAGAACTGGACTGTTGCTAATATAAGATATAAATTTATCACTGTGTAGTTCTAACTTCTATGATGTGCCAAAAGAAGTCATGTGTCTATGATGTGCCAAAAGAAGTCATGTGGACACATATAAATTGACTAATTTATATGAACCTTACTCTTTATGTATTCCAATTAATTGATTTCAATTACTTATATATATATATTTTTTCAACTGTTCAGGATCCTTTCAGATATGAGGACCCTTTCAGCAGATTGGATGGCAAACAATAGCAAGCCTGAAGCAGAGCTACAATCTATGCACCATGTTGGTGAAGAAAGCAGAGGAAATATCTTTTATCCAAGGGCAGTTGCACCCACAGCTGCACAGGTTTCGCTTTATCCTTGTGTTTTATATTATAATAAGAACCAATGATTTTTTTTTCCCCTTTTTTATTAGAATCGAAGTTTTTCAAAGTTTTCCCTCAATTGTACATCACTTTTTATGCACATTGATTTCTTTTTCTCATTCTTTCTTTTCACCCATCACTGGCTGGATAAAATCAATGCCAAAAGCATCTCTTTTTGTGCATGGTAATATATAGTGAGAATATCCAAAACTATGTTTTACACTATGGCGTCTAAACCGTTTATGTCTCTCATGAAGTTCCTTGCCCAAGTTTCAATACAATTTTGCATTCCTCTCTTTTGATTTTCATTTTTTTTTTTTAAAATTTTTGATGGGGATAGCCAAAGTGAATATTGCTTTCTGGACCATCAATTTCAAACAGCTGCAACATGGTGTAGCAGTGATAAATTGATGGCAATCTTGCTCCCTTGTGCACCAACCTACCTGCATATCAGCTGAACTGTTTCTTAGGCAGTCAACATATCTATGTCAAATCTATTCCAAACCTCTTTTCTTTTCTATTTGATCTATTTTTGTTCAGCTTTCATTAGAGAGGTGTGCAATATAGAAGTAAATTTGGCATGGGAAGTCCATTTGTATATGTTTTTTAAACAATCCAACGTCAAAAGTTCGTGAATTGTACACTCTATTTAACTGAATATATAATTCTTTATTCAGGTACATTGCTTGCAGTTCCTCATTTATGAGGTGGTATCTGGTGGTAATCTAAGGAAGCCTGGGGGACTCTTCGGCAATACTGGGTCTGAGATTCCTGTTAATGAATTAAAGCAGTTGGAATCCTTCTTTTACAAGCTTAGCTTCTTCTTGCATATATTGGACTACACAGGTAAACTACTCGCCTTCATCTGCTTTCATCCTACAGTGATCTTTATTGAACATGGTATGAAAAATTAGCATCACCTACAGTTACATTTGATATCAACTATACATAAAATTTGATTGTCAGAGGATCTGCATAGTGGTTTGCTTTTAACCACTGGCAGTACATTTTATATCTGCTCTTGAAATTTAATATTTTTTTTCACTGTAGTGTTTGTTTCTGGAGTTTAAAAGGAAAAAGGAAAAAGATTGTATTACAGTAACAAACTTTTGTTTCTTTTTGCTTTGGTGCCATTTTGATGAGGTAGCATGATACAATGTCAAGTTGTTTATTAATATTTGCATCTAATTGTGAATGTTCTTCTTCATTAAGCTCTTATTTCTGAGTCGGTTCTATATGATTTTGGTCCTCTTGAGTCTTGGCACGTTCAATAATTTAAAGAAAGAAGAAAAGTAATTTTCTTTGTATCTTAACAATAGAAAATTTCAATTTGTTGTCTGAGAAGAAAAAGTTCTCATAATAGTAATTTAGTCTGCAGTTATATTGTGGGTTTTGATTTTGGAATTATGGTGTTTGCAGCGACTGTTTCTACTTTGACGGATCTTGGTTTCTTATGGTTTAGAGAATTTTATCTGGAGTCTTCTCGTGTAATTCAGGTAAAGAAAGATGAATATTATTAGTACATAATTATTGGGTTTCACGAATCTGAGACACTTCATATGATGATATGTTATGCATTCACTGAAAATTTATTGGCTAATATAACTGGATAATAAATTATTGACGGGTTCAGTTTTATCATTTCTGTAAAAAGTTGTTACCTTATTTTATTCTTATGTAGTATTCTCGAATTAATTGGAACCTATCGTTGTATGTGATTAGTTTCCAATTGAATGCTCTCTTCCCTGGATGCTGGTGGATCATGTGCTTGAGTCCCAGAATGCAGGTCTTCTAGAAAGTGTTCTGATGCCATTTGACATCTATAATGATTCGGCGCAGCAGGCATTGGTTGTATTGAAACAGCGTTTCCTCTATGATGAAATAGAGGCTGAGGTGCTTTTATATTTTTACTGATTCTACATTACTTCAATCTATTATTCAACAAATTTGTAGATCTGCAAATTTGGTCATGATACAGAATTTTTTTTCTTTTTTTGTTTATAAATTCTTGACCCTGTTAAAGTGACTGGTATCTTTGTCCAGTTAACTTGATTACTTAGTCTCTTCAGACTAATAACTGAAATCTTTTGGTGCACTTCCCATAGTTGGTGTAATTACTTTGGCAAAATCTATTGCTGCACAGGCAACTTTGTGCCTTTGAATGTTGTTCTTCCATTTTTATTAACTCTGGCTAATTGTTTTAGGCCTCCTATCTAAATTTGAATTCTCACTTTGACTAATGCCCTCATTGCTTCTGGACTTAGAAAACGAAAACCAGCCTGGAAATATTTACTTAATAAATTATCTAAAACCGTTTTCATTTGTTTTCAAGATGTTTCTTGCATGAAAATTGTAGAGTGATTCTTAAAAATTTAGAGACTCGTAGTTAAATGTTAGTATGAATCTATAAATGCTAATTATATTTTTAGTGGAGTAACTGACTGACTCTTTATAACAACAAAATGATCTCTTTGAAATGAGTTATTGTTGACTTGTAGGTGGACCATTGTTTTGACATATTTGTTTCAAGATTGTGTGAGACTATTTTCACATATTGCAAAAGCTGGGCGGCAAGGTATGCCTTTTGCCTTGTACCATTAATTTCTTTTTTCAAACCTAGCTTTTTAATTCTGTTGGTCACCAAATCTGTAGTGAGCTACTTGATCCATCATTCCTTTTTGCCTCGGACGATGGAGAAAAATATTCAGTCCAGCCTATGAGATTGTCTGCACTTTTTAAGATGACTAGAGTGAAGGTAATAATATGGGTTTCCATAATCCTGAGCCTTATTTGTCTATCCTGCATGTGAAATTTTGGAAAAGAAATATTTTAATTTTTAACATTGTCTTTGAAATTATAGTTCTTTAATATATTCATATAAACCTTTGATTGTACAAAAGCGATTTTGTTATTAAAAAAGCCATATATTAGGACATAAACTTATACTTCTTGCAATCGCAATTAGTTTTCCAGTATACTTGGATTTATCTGGTGTGCCTTCTGGCTTACTCTGTTTTACATTTTTCTCCCTATGGATGTCCAATTATTTCTGCATTCAGTTGGAAGTTTATGCCCAAATTATTTGTATAATATTATTGTATCTCATGGCATTGGCATATATAACAATGTAACATAGTATAACACAATGCGATATGATTAAACATCAGGTAATGTACTTTCACATAATGTAAGATGATGTAATGTATTATAGCATTTGGCATATAACAATAAATTTTTTCATAAAAGATATCATATGATTCATCATCATGTCATGTAATTTCACATAATGCATGGTAAGGTAATGTATTTATGTTATGTAATGTGATCATGATGTTAAATCTCCCGCAATCCATCGAGGTTTGCCAAAAAAAATAATAAAATGTTATATAATATCATGTAATGTAATTTCATATTGTGTGTTTCATAGTGTAGTGTCTTCCCAGATGTTTCGAATTTTCATGTCAAACCATGATGATTCATCGAATCTTGTGGGATATCTATATCGATCTCAAACAAAGGAATTCAACCATATTTTTCCTTCGTTTTCTGGGCTTTTAGCTATCTTCATTACTTGTTTCTTAGTTTTGGCTACACTCTTCTAACTAGTTATATTTCCTCACTTGCTTTCAACTTTTATAGCTACTTGGGAGGAGCATTCATTTAAGAAGTTTAATTGCTGAACGGATGAATAAAGTATTTAGAGAGAACCTTGAGTTTCTATTCGATCGATTTGAGTCTCAGGATCTATGTGCGATAGTGGTAATATTCACTCTTTGTTCACTATTTTCTTGTCAATGCTTGGGCATTTTCTTTATTTTAGTCCATTAAAATGATAGCGAACAAGGGATTTGGCTGCAGGAATTAGAAAAGCTGCTGGATATTTTAAAGCATGCCCATGAATTGCTTTCCAAGGATCTTTCAATAGATTCATTCAGCCTCATCTTGAATGAAATGCAAGAAAACATATCCCTGGTGTCATTTTCTAGTCGACTTGCTTCTCAGGTTTGCCTTTTTTTATATTAATTTATTATTATCATTATTTTTAAGTATTTCTCTCCGTGCATACTTGTTTATTAGTATGCGTACTAATATCTACAAATTCTATAAGTCCAGCTACCATGAATGGACAGTCACGGTTTATAGTGCATTGTATTTGGGCTTCTCCCTCATGAATACCCGTTCACTAAGAATAAAGAAACAGTAGGCTATGCTACACAATTGCAATTTTTGGTTATACTCTTAGTCTTAAAATTTTGTTATTCCAAAAATACATAATGAGAAAACTTGATAATGTTTTAAATATTTATGGATTCTTGTGAGCCTTAGTACACCATTAATCTTAATAAAGAGTCTTTCTTCTGGTTTGAGTTCAAACGAACATTTAACTTAAGAATAACTACTTTGAAAATGTTTCTTCTTTTGTCTTTCATGACATCTATATCTCCAAGTGGGTAATAATGAAGCTCCGTGCCAGGAGAGAATATAATCAGCATATTTCATTCGTTTTCTTGTGGTTACTAGCTATTTGTATATAGAACCCAAGGGTCTGTATGGGTCCTTGTAGGAAAAATGAGCATGAGATTTTAGGCCCAGAGAATGTGAAAATTGGTTTCACGTTGCCAGTCAACAACAAATTCAAACTTTGGATAAATGCATGGTAGAATAACTAACTAGATGAACCTGTGCCACTCATTATTGCGTATGCAGTTCTTAAGTTCCTACATTCTATATCTTCTTTGCAAAAGTTCAAAAGTAAATTATATATACTCTTATTATTTTTCCCCCACAAAAAGGTGCTTTGTTGCTAGGTCAGAATTTTAAATTAAAATTTATAGTTTCTTTTTTTTTTTTTGGTCATTTTATTGCTTTTATACAGTTGATCAATTTATTTGGGCTCTTCTAGATTTGGTCAGAGATGCAAAGCGATTTCTTGCCGAATTTTATCCTTTGTAATACTACTCAGCGTTTCATCCGATCATCAAAAGTTCCTCTTGCTTCTGTTCAAAAGCCATCTGTTCCCTATGCCAAGCCTAGTTTCTACTGCGGTACTCAGGTAAGAAATAATGCTTAATCATCACCCTCTGATTTGTACTTCAATGTTCTATTTCATTGAATATTGCATAGTGAAACTGTTTCATGGTTTCAGCATCTTGTATCAAGCTTTATGGTGCTGTAATTTTTGGATATGTAATTTAATATATCACTGTATTTTCTTCTTCTCTTTTTTTTTTTAATAGGATTTGAACTCTGCACATCAAAGTTTTGCACGTTTGCATAGTGGATTCTTTGGAATACCCCACATGTTTTCTATTGCTCGGCTTCTTGGATCCAGATCATTGCCTTGGCTTATCCGAGCACTACTAGATCATATATCAAATAAGGTATGCCATGCTTTGTGTTATGCAACAATGTGCTGCATTATTACTCAAAAATGGACTTTCTAGTGTCACACCCTTAATGTCATGTGCAGCCTTAAGCACCAAATCAGGCCAAGCTTAGAGCCTAAGTCAGCCTAAAACCCTAACTTGAGAGAGAAGCACACACCAAAGAAAGAGAGGAAGAGAGAAAGATAATTAAAGCAGAATGCTTGTGCCTTCAACGAAGATACAACTTGTACAAGCAATAGGAAATCTGCACAAGGAGGTATCCTTGTGTAATAAGCAGTATCCTTGTCTAAAAGGGAAATAAAAATCTGTACATGTTCCTTTTAAGAAACTGTAATTCTAATGCAACTAGGAAACCAACTAATCCCCTAAATATGTACACAACTGTCCTAAGCAAGGTAAGACAGGCCAACCATTAAACCGCCCCATGTTTAGAGGGCCGTGCATGCGCCTAAAGGCCGCAACTGTGGGGGCATGACACTAGGAACTTGGTATCTTTTGAATGATTTATTTGAAGTTGCTCAGAAAATGATGGTTCTTTCCTCTGAAACCATTTCTCTGACTGTTTAACATTCATGTTATTGTTCTCTTTTAAGTATCCATTGGGAAGAACCTCTTAAGTCTTTTCTGTTAAGATATTTTAATGATATTTATAATGTACATTGCAAAGGATTAAAATGCTGCAAGTTATAACTGATGTGCCTTCCTTAATATGCTACACCGTACCAGCGGGCAATCTGAACATCAACATTGTGAATTATTCCTTCTGTAGTTCAAAGATTTCTTTTGTATAAATGTTCACTGATTATTATATTTATTTTAAGTTTTGAGAGATACGTATTATCAATCTGTTAGAATTCACAAAGTGGAATTCTTTATATTTGCTTTCTGGCACAGATATGAGATATCCCATTCAGAACCTGCTCAAGCATACATTAGTAGTCAAAAGTGTGAATTGGTTTCGTAGTTCAAAGTTCAATCAAAGATATCCTTAATGCCACTACTTTTTGTTTGGTACTCTGAAATCCTTTTCTCAACCATTCAGTACTATGAACCAAACCCTTCCATAACTCTTTCCCTGCAGTAGAATTTTCAGTGTTCACTCTCTGCAAGTGGTCAATTGTTCCATTGAGAATAGCATTGGCCAAGTCTAATAGACATCTGGATCTTTGTCATCATTCCAAATATTGTTTACAAAGCAAAATTTCCTGCATTAGTAGAAACACTTCTGGTGTTTGCGTCATCTCACATAGCATTACATGTGTATCTTAAAAGTGTCAAGTTTTGACTAAACATCTGGGAGGGGTCAGGCTAATGTTCCATGCATTGTATGTTTCAGATAACAACACTGGAACCAATGATTACAGGGTTGCAAGAAACCTTGCCGAAGTCTATTGGTCTACTGCATTTTGATAATGGTGTAACAGGTAACTGATGGCATTGAACTTTCATGAAGTTTCTTTCTTTTTCACATTTTTTACATCTTTTTTTCTTCAATACAATCTACTGAGCTTTTATCTAAAACAAAAATGTCTTTCTTTTTTCATCTTAAATGTGCTGCTTGGCCTTGATGCGCATGTGTTGCTTTAAATAATTGAAAATCTTTTTCTTCTTAACAAATAATATATTTCCTTATAAGTGGTGATACTGACGCAAAATGCAGTTGTTGCTATAACTATTGTACTTTAAACTGATCAAATCAGTGATGGATCATGGATATATATATTAATTTCAAAATATGAGGAGATTATTGGTTTTTACAAAAGATCTTTGATGCTAATATATACAGTGAGAGTAGCAACATGTAATAAGATTTTTAACTATAATTGTTCGGTTCTGTCCTATGAGCAAGCTGGGCCTGTTTTTGGATCCACATTACAAGTCCATTAGTTAATTTTTTCCCTGTACATGAATGGAAATGATAACGCCTTTTCTTATGAGCTGAAACCTTCAGGGAAACTGGTTAACAATAAAAGATACATATGAAATATAAAAAACAATCTGGATGTCATATAAAAGATCATAGACTTTAGATATAAAATTTTATGGTTAGGCACTTCTCAAACTTGTGTGTCTATTTATTTTCTTTCTTTCTTTATTTATTTGGATTCGGACATGGGAAATATTCTTAAAAGAAAGAAAGATACAAGACAGGGACCAGCAGTCTAAAAGAACATCAATACAGTTTGAAAATTTGAAAAAGCATGTGCATTTTTTAAAAATTTATGTATCCATTTTTTTTTCTCTTGTTGGCATCTTCATCCCATCTTTCCTACCTCGCATGTGTAATTAATGCAGGTTGTATGAGGATTGTTAAAGAACAACTTAACTGGGGGACAAAGTCTGAGCTCAAAGCAGAGGTTCTGCACGGGATTAAGGAGATTGGAAGTGTGTTATATTGGATGGGGCTTCTGGATATTGTATTGGTTAGTTGCTGAATTGTTCATCCAAACACATAAGAAATTTTTTGTGTTTGCTGATATTAGAATGCACTGGATTGTGGTGGAAGCTATTTACATTGATTTTGCATATCCTAAAACTATGTTGTATATGATCTTTCACAGTCAATCTTGATGATAGGTCATTGAGTTGATTTCTGATTTAGTTGAAGTTTCTATGCGCTTCTTATTATCTCCATCTCATATCCTCTACAGAGAGAAGTAGATACCACACATTTCATGCAAACGGCCCCTTGGTTAGGCTTTCTCCCCGGTGCAGACGGGCAAATATCCTATCACCAAGATGGTGGAGACAGCCCTGTTGTCAACCTTTTCAAATCGGCTACCGCTGCAATTGTGTCGAACCCTGGGTGCCCAAATCCAACATCTTTCCACACCATGTCAAAGCAGGCAGAAGCTGCAGGTGTGTAATGACTTATCTTGCACTTGCTGTTTAGTTGACCAACTTAGCTAACAATAGGTGAAATAAATGTTGTGCCTACTCTATAAGGATATGGCCTTTATATATGCCAAATAGCAAGAGCAAGAGTGGTTAAAAGTGGAAAGAAGTTGGTATTATTGTTTAGCATGCCTTTGCTTTCATATTCTGTTCTGAAATCTTAACATAATCAGTACTTTTCTAAATAAATAGCCTCTCAACCAGAAGCTTAACTAGTAGGTAAAGTCCCAACAATAGTATTTAACTCTAAAACCCCTCAACTGCATGGCTTCTGAACCAAACACCACCACAACCTGTAGATACACATGATCATTTTCCTATTGTGTTTTGTTGCTTTACAATGCTCCAGTATTGAAATTTTTGTATCTGCCATTCTGTTGCAGATCTTCTGTACAAGGCCAACATGAATACTGGAAGCGTGCTGGAATATGCCCTTGCATTTACGAGTGCGGCATTGGATAAATACTGTAGTAAATGGAGCGCTGCTCCCAAGACAGGGTTCATTGACATCACAACTTCAAAGGATTTCTATCGCATATATTCTGGTCTTCAAATTGTAAGGAACAGCTTTCATTCATTCTTTTAAATTTTTGTTATTTACTGGAAAACACATATTCTTTCAATAAATAAGTTGTTTCTCTAAAAATATAATCAATAAATGATCCAAGTATGCACATGAATTTATATAATGAATATTGCACTGAAATTACAACAAATAAGCAAGAAGATTTCCAAATTATTACATCCAGGAACTACAGTTGAAATAACCTTTTTATTGGAAGTCACGACTATATATGTTAGTTGTTTGTTGTTGATGCCCTAAAGCCACGTGGGACGTGGAAAAGAAGAGGGCGGGCTAGTAAAAGACTTAGGTGTCTCAAGAGTGACCATTTAAACTGTCCATGTGACAACCACACAATGATCTAAGTATCCAATGTTCTGTAGAACTTAACCTGAGAGTAGCTGATAGGTATCAAGTATGCACATCACCTCTATACCTTGTTCAGTTGTGGAATGAATTTTTGATATGTCACGTCCCTAATTTATTATTTTCTTGTATTATAGGGATATCTAGAGGAGTCTTCTCAGTCTCTTTCTAACAATCACAAAATGCTTGGTGATTCAGTAGCTTGGGGTGGTTGTACCATAATATACTTGCTTGGGCAACAACTACATTTTGAGCTTTTTGATTTTTCGTATCAAGTTCTCAATGTTGCTGAAGTGGAAGCTATATCAGTCCCACAGGCACAGAAGCATCCCCATTTTGGCCAGGTATGCAATTTTTCTTTTCTACACTTTGACTTCAGAGAACTTTCCCTGATTGAGATCAGTCCACATCAGATATGATGGATAAGTTCATGGTCGCTCTCTTTTGACAATGATGAAGAAAAGCAAAAAACAGTTGCAGTTTTTTCTGACTTAAATACACAACAGCAAATAAAAGATCTGCCACCCATTATGTCATTAGGTTCCCTTAGGAGTAGTGGCAAGAACACATAATGCTAGACTAAAATGATACCCTTGCCCATAACAGCAACAAACAGCTTATATGAATAATATTCCTATATATCTGATTTTTTTTTTAAGCTTCAGTTGTTTGTTGAGGTTAGTGTTGTAAAAGTGCGAAAAAACTTTAGAACTTTGAAATGGCACCTAGTGTTTCGTTGCTTTTGTTTATTTATGAGATGCGCTCTTCTGATGAAAGGGATGGGAAGCCCTAATAGAAGCAATGAAGAAAGCAAGGAGACTGAACAACCATGTATTCTCCATGCTGAAAGCACGTTGTCCCCTCGAAGACAAGACAGCTTGTGCTATAAAGCAAAGTGGTGCTCCCCTGCATCGGATTAAGTTTGAGAATACTGTCTCGGCATTTGAAACTCTGCCACAGAGAGGTGTCTGATATCGGTAGTTTTACCCACTTCTGTTGCCTTCTCATCTATGTTATTTTCTCCCACACAAAGTAGATTTAGTAGCAATCTGTAAACTGTTTCCCTGTATTATGTATTTTAGGGTTATGAAAGTAATGTATATACCTCCCAAATGCTATCTTAAGGTTTGTGTCCATATTGAATGTCCCAATTTTGTTCTTACAAGTACTGTTTGATAGTTGCGAGTTTCGTAGAAAAGTCTTATGCCCCCGTGCCGCCAGCACCCCCACACCCTAACGCCGAGTTGAATTTTCAAATATGTATTGTAGATGGAAATGTGAAAGCCTCCCTATTCCTATCTTTTCACAGTATTAATTATTTTCTTTTCATTTTAAAATTCTAAACAAGAGGGAATTCCTAGGACCGATTGAATTCAGCATTAAGTCTCTTAAAAATGTTTTATGTAAAGAGATGTCTTAAGTGAAAGGGAGATGAACACTTTCACTCTAATGTTTTCACAGGAAAGAAAACCCAAAAACTGTTGGGGTAAGTGTCAATTCCTTATATTCGATTCATCTCTTCCAATGAAGGGTGGAGAGAGGAGAAATGCTAAACAAAGAGTATCCGGACAGAAACGAGGGCAAAATGACGTCGTTTTAAGTCGTTTTATCACTGTTTTTGTCAATGTGCTATCAACACGCTATTTGTTTCTATGTAGCTGACCAGCATACAAAACCTTACAATTAAAGAATCAAAAACGGTGTATGAAGAAACACAAAAGTATAGTTTAGAAAGTGAGTCAAAAGAGATTATAAAATTGATCTACCAACATTTCTTTGTTGTTGATTCAATCCACCTACTAATAAAGAAGATTTTTGGGTATGTAAAATATTGTAAGAATTCTTTCGAGGTCGAGATAATATATTGTATTTGGGCATGATTGCATATTATTATGAATCTTAAGCATATCTTCATGTTGCTTCACCGACGGTTTTATCTGCATCATCAATAAGACAAATACGTGTAATGTACATAATGTTGCTTGTACTTTTATTCCCCAAATGATTTCATACTACAATTATAATAACTACTAGGGTTTTCTTTGGGGTGTTCGCGGATCGGATTTTACGGATTAGATATCAATCCATATCCGATCCACGATTTTACGGATTCTAAATTTTTAATCCAATCCAATCCACGGATCAGTGAAACTCAATTCAAATTTAATCCATACATCTGCGGATTGGATGTAGATTTAACTCAATCCATATCCAATTAACCATATTGCGGATCTTTTTGTAGTCTAAAATTTTTTTTATTTTGTTTAATTCATGAACTAACTAAATAAAAAAATTTAATATAAAAATAACTTTACTACATATCAAATTCAAAATTAAATAAAATTTAAATAAATTAATTGTTTGAATAAAGCTAGAAAATACATTCGAAGTTTAAAAGTACAACACACCAAAAAGAAAAAATCTCATTTGTTTATATCAGTATGTGAAAATTAACTTTTTAGGAAGATATATTTAATTAATTAATTTTTATTTTATATTATTATCAGTAAGTACTAATGCCATATTTACAAGTTTAATTATTTAATTAAATAAATATTTTTTATTTTTTTGCGGATTCACGAATTTTTACGAATTTACAGAAGTCAATCAATATCCAATCTACCAATTGCGGATTTTTAAAATTTCAATCCAAATCCAATCCATCAATCCACGGATCAGATTTTTATGGATCGAATTTCTACGGATCGGACGGATTAAGTGGATCGGATTGGATTCTGAACATCCCTAGGTTTTCTTATGATACAGATGTGGTCATATCTCATAAATGTCAAATTTTGAAATCTAAAATAAAAGTATATACTTGTAATGTACATAACATTTACTTGGTTCTCTTAATCAAATGCTCGGCAACATGATAACCAAGTTACCATATAATAATTGAAGAGCATGATCTTATTAATGAAGACTTGATCCCACAATTATAATAAATGCAATTAATAAACTATAAGTACTTACCATATAGTTATTCAATCGGTGGGTATTGTGTTGAAACTTACCAAATTAAATATTAACGAAATTCAAATGTACACATATTGGACAATTGAGGGATCGAATAATCCTCTTGTAATTTAATCTTTTTTTTAAATACGTAGATATAGTCTGAACATTAGAAGATCAATTAAAATTTATATTTACATTATTTTATTATAATTGTTCTAAGAATAAAAATTATGATTTTTGTGTATCTACCATCCAATTTTTTTTTTAAAATATTCGAAAATAACTTTATTTTTTATACTAGTTATTTATTTAGCTAATCACGTAAATGATATTGTTCAAACAAAAGAAAAATGGAAACTTTTCTTTTTTCGAAGACAAGAGTAAAGACAAAACTATAAACTTATTTTGTACATAGTATATTTTAATTTGTTAGATTAAATAACTCTTGGCCCACATGGTTTGTTTCTATATTTTATATTTTCATCCAACTAATTAATTTAGACTAGGTATATTTATATAAAATAATTTTATATAAGAATTTGTAACTCTATCATCACTTATAAATATATTAGCTCAATAAAAATTCACAATTAAAGCTCAAATTTATAACTCTATCATCATTATGGCACAATACAAAAAATTAACTAAATAAACTCCCATAAATATATGAAAAGACTTAAATTCTTTAACTTAAAGAAAAAGAAAAAAAGAAAAGAGAGAGAGAGGGTGAGAGAGGCAGGAGGTGCCTGCTAACGTAACTCATTGTGTCACTTGTTTGTATTAAAAAGGCTGGTGGCAGGTGTCGATGGATTTGATGGCCCATAATATCGAAATGGGTGGACTGCGGCCAACCATGAGCTTGCATTAATCAAAAGGTTCATGATTACTTTCTCGTTTTATTGCACGTTTGCACTCATGGTCAAGCCCCCTCCACTTGCTTTTTTATTTAACTTTAAACTGTTTCAATCGGCCACGGACTATCAAATAGCCTTTACATTAGGCAAATAGGTTTTTTTTTTTTTTTTTTTGTTCCCCCAGTGACCTGGAAAAAACCAATAAATCTTATCATGATTCAATCTTATTTAGTATTTCATTAATCAATTTACTATGAAGAGAAAGTAGTAATTTAATCCCCACCAACTAGTTATACGGTTTATTTTTTAATAATAATTTAACTTGAACGCGAGAGCTTGTGCAACTTATTTAATTTTTGTTGAAACTGCTCATTTATCCAAAAGCAGATTCAGCTCGTTCAATATATTTGGGTGGTGGTGATAGGGCTTTGACCTGACAAAACGTCAAATGACTTGTTAACACGATACAAATTCATAAGATAAATGTGATTATTTGGACCTTTTTTTTCGTGTCAGATTGTTAATGGACAATCTGACACGATACAAATTAAGCTCCCAGTGATTTCAGGTTAAAAAAAAATGAGATGAGAGAATTTACATTAAATAACTTCTCGAGATAATAAATACTTGTATTTTATTTATTATTGAAGTTATTAGAAGTAAGCACGTGATGCCTGGGCCGCCACTGGGTAGAGTCTTGATATTTTTTTATTACAAATATTGTTATTATATTGTAATATATACTATTAAAAATGCTGTCATAAGATCATTGCATCAATTCAAATCAATTGATCCATTTCCAAAAGTTTTTCACAGGCAAGAAAATTGAAATCATCTTATCGTCACACGTGGTCTATTTTGGGGGCCTCTCCAAGTGGCGGCCACAGTTACGAGCTCTTTTTTGCAGCCTGGATTTCTCGCTTTATTTTATAAAATTTATACTTTTACCAACACAACAACAATAAAAGCATGTACCGTCACACGATAGCGTAGTTGATTGACGTCTAATAATGAAAGGAGGAGATTAAAGGTTTTAATTTTAATGAAATAAATTTATTAATGAAATAAACTTAGTGTCAGGATGAAGTGGGGTAGGCCGTATTAACCAACCATAAAAAAAACCAAAAAAAAGGAGAGAGAGAGATTACAGGATGCGAGTCCCCGAATTGTAAAGAAACTAGCACATCAATTGAAAATTAAAAAAAAAAAAATAACGTAATCATGATGTGAGAAATGGCATCAGCAATGACAAAACTTAGGTCAATATTAAATTATAAAATCACAGAGTGGAATCGTAGGTGTATCGAACATAATCCTTTTACCACACATGGCATTATAATGCATGAATAATAACACTTCTTTTTCCATCTTTTCTTCTTGAACTGATGGATAAAGGCTGCATCATCACACGCATGTACGCCACAAAGTATGGTCGGGATTTTTATGCACTAAAATCATTGGTTCTGTGAAAGTTAGGCAAAGGGCATACAAAAGAAGCGTCCCTGATTTCTTTATCGATAACATTTTTTTTTTTTTTCAATTATTATTATTGTTTGGCCTAACGGTTCGTGTGAATGGGTTTAAAACTCTGATATTTCCTTCTATAACATTAAAGATTTTACCTCTCAACTAAACGACCCTTTACCAACCTCCTTTACTATTAGCAACCAACCGCTTTTTCTTTATGCTTATAACTTGTGTTTTTGTGCGAATATTTATTATGGATTGAGATATATAACACGATGATCTTGTTATTAATAAGTAAACGCTTGTCAATTAAAAAAGAAAATTATAAATAAGGTTTATTTATTAAGAGTATGATTCAATGTTAAACTTAATTTTTGTACAATACTAGATCAATAGTTAAAATTATTCAATATATATATATATACACACACATAAATACATACATACATACAGTCTAACAATCATTACCATTGATTTTGTTAAGACAAAAACTCAGTTTGGTTCAGCATTAAATCCTTAGCTTATTTGCTGATGATGTTCTGTAGAGTCAACCTTAAAAGCAAATCTCAGAAATAACCGGAGCTCGATGAGGTTGTACAACACTAACCAATCATATTCTGCAGCTTAACTGTCTAAAACTTGAACAGAATTTCAGCTAAATGCGACACGTGGACTAAAAAACAAATTCACAGAACAGTTGAAGGCTGCACTGAAATTTTTGTCGCAAAAATCTTTTTTGGGTAAGATGAAAACTGAAACTAATCAAAGAAAATTCACTTTCAGTTTGCCTTTAGGGTCACCGCCGCATAAAATAATGCAGAAATGGAAAGAGAGAATGTGAAAAGGCATGCTCATGCTTGTCGGCCATCTCTATCATATCCATGCCATTAGCACAAACAAAGCCAAAGCAATAAGATTTTCCAAATCATTGCTTGCAAAGACTGAAATGAATTTACTTATTGGCTTCTGTGCCCACAATTATATTCAAGAAAGTTGACGTTCATTGCACTTAAAGAGTAATTTTTTTTTTTTTTGGGGGGGTAACTCCAGGGAAAAAATGACATTAAACTGCTCATTTCATTCAAAGCATATTCCTTTTCTTCTTTTACCTCAGTACAAGACTCAAGAGGTATGTAAAGTGTCATAGATTCTTTTCAATACTTCTTTCTTTAAGCTGTAGGATATTGAAACTATTTGCCTCTGTTTCCTCTGCTTTGATTAATTAATCTTGATGTACGCATATGGCAGATTTGTATGTGGGTGGTTGAATTTTTTGTATTTTGGTGTTTCGGGTTCATTCTCGATGTGAAAGCAACATTCGGTTATATATTTTCTTTAATTTGTGTTGTTTATTTTTATGAATATGGGGAGAATATCCTATTCATATAGACTGTTCAGTGTTTCAATTCTTGTGATCATTTGCCTTTTGGTTCATCAAACCAAAGGGCTTCTTAACATTGAGGGTCAGATTCTTCTTCTTATAAAGAGTAAGCTTGTGGATAATTCCAATTATTTGGGTAATTGGAACCCAAATGATTCCACTCCTTGCGGATGGATAGGTGTTAATTGCACTACCATTGATTTTGGCCCTGTTGTTTTTTCTCTTAATTTGACTAAGATGAATCTTTCCGGTTACTTGTCTCCAACCATTGGTGGATTAGTTCATTTGACTGCTCTTGATCTTTCTTTTAATCAATTGTCAAGAAACATACCAAAAGAGATTGGTAATTGTTCGAGTTTGGAGGTTCTTAATTTGAACAACAACGGACTTGAAGCTAATATTCCCAAAGAATTGGGCAACCTTTCTTCTTTGACCATCTTGAATATCTACAACAATCGGATTTCGGGTCCTTTCCCGAAGGAGATTGGAAAACTTTCTGCCTTGTCACAATTGGTCGCGTACAGCAACAACATCAGTGGATCATTGCCGCCTACTCTTGGGAACTTGAAAAGATTGAAGAGTTTCCGAGCAGGACAGAATCTGATATCAGGAAGTTTGCCTTCAGAGATTGGGGGATGTGAGAGCTTGCAATATCTTGGTCTGGCACAAAATCAACTCAGCGGCGAAATCCCAAAAGAGATTGGAATGCTCAAGTATTTGACAGATGTGATCCTCTGGGGAAATCAGCTCTCTGGGGCTATTCCTAAGGAGCTTGGCAATTGTACCAGTTTGGAGAGACTTGCACTTTATGATAACAAGCATGTGGGACCACTACCTGAGGAGCTTGGAAGCATTGGCTCTTTGAAGTATTTGTACATTTACAGAAATGAGCTGAATGGAACAATTCCGAGAGAGATTGGGAAACTTTCTTCAGCATTAGAGATTGATTTCTCGGAGAACTCATTGACCGGAGAGATACCAGTTGAGTTTGGTAAGATACCGGGTTTGGAATTGCTTTACCTTTTCGAAAACAAGCTTACAGGTGTTATACCAGTTGAGCTTACCACTTTGAAGAACTTGACGAAGCTAGATCTTTCAATCAATTCTCTCACTGGTACTGTTCCGCTGGGGTTCCAGTATTTGACCAATCTGATCATGTTGCAACTATTTGACAACTCCTTGGTTGGTGGCATTCCTCAAAGACTTGGTGCATATAGCCAACTTTGGGTGGTTGATTTATCAGATAACCACCTAACAGGAAGGATTCCACGCCATCTCTGTAGAAATTCTAGCCTGATTTTCTTGAACCTGGGGACTAACAAGCTCACTGGAAGTATCCCAACTGGAGTAATGCGTTGCAAATCACTGGTGCAGCTTCGCCTGGGTGGAAACAGCTTTACTGGGAGTTTTCCATCTGATTTATGTAAATTGGCAAACCTCTCTACGGTTGAATTGGACCAGAATCAGTTTAGTGGTTCAATACCTACTGAAATTGGTAACTGCAATGCTTTGCAAAGGCTACATCTTTCAGATAACTACTTTACAGGTGAATTGCCAAGAGAGGTTGGTAACCTTTCTAATCTTGTGACCTTTAATGTCTCATCAAATTTTCTCACCGGAAGGATACCGTTGGAAATTTTTAGTTGCAAGATGCTTCAACGACTTGATCTCAGCTGGAACAAATTTGTTGGTGCTTTACCGAGAGAGATAGGTAGCCTTTTCCAATTGGAGCTTCTCAAGCTTTCAGAGAATGAACTTTCTGGAAGTATACCAGTGCAGATAGGAAATCTCTCCCGTTTGACTGAGTTACAAATGGGTGGCAACTCATTTTCTGGCGGGATACCAGCAGAGTTGGGTTCTCTTTCAAGCTTGCAGATTGCATTGAATCTCAGTTATAACAATCTCTCTGGGTTAATACCTCCAGAGCTTGGGAATCTTATTTTACTAGAATACATCCTGCTCAACAACAATCATTTGTCTGGTGAAATCCCAGGGTCCTTTGCGAATCTGTCAAGCTTACTCGGCTGCAACTTTTCTTACAATAACTTAACAGGGCCTATACCTTCATCACAGACCTTCCAAAACATGTCTGTTAACAGCTTCTTCGGAAACAAAGGCCTTTGCGGTGGACATCTTGAAAATTGTACTCAACCACCACCTTCGCTTCCTTTCCCTTCAGGCGCCAACAGTAAAAATGCCCACTTAGGTAAACTTGTTGCTATTATTGCGGCAGCTATTGGCGGGGTTTCTCTCGTGTTGATTGCAGTTATCATATATTTCTTGAGACAGCCTGTTGAGACAGTTGCTCCCTTGCAAGACAAGCAATTATCTTCAACTGTTTCAGACATTTACTTTCCACCAAAGGAAGGATTCACCTTTAAAGACTTGGTTGTTGCCACTGACAATTTCGATGAGAGGTTTGTGATTGGAAGAGGAGCTTGTGGAACAGTTTATAGAGCAGTCTTGATAACTGGTCACACTGTTGCCGTTAAGAAGCTATCATCCAACAGAGAGGGCAATAACAATGTTGACAATAGCTTCCGAGCTGAAATTCTTACATTAGGCAAAATCAGGCATCGGAATATTGTGAAGCTATATGGTTTCTGCTACCACCAAGGTTCCAATCTGCTTATGTACGAGTACATGGCAAGGGGAAGTTTGGGGGAGTTACTTCATGGGGCACCCAGTACTCTTGATTGGCAAACCAGATTCATGATTGCCCTGGGGGCTGCTCAGGGACTTTCTTATTTGCATCATGATTGCAAGCCTAGGATTTTTCACCGTGATATAAAGTCCAATAACATACTTCTTGATGAGAAGTTTGAAGCTCATGTTGGTGATTTTGGATTGGCAAAGGTGATTGACATGCCACAGTCAAAGTCAATGTCTGCTATTGCTGGTTCTTATGGCTACATTGCTCCTGGTAAGCTACATTCTGAGCTCTTTCATTCACTATAACTTTGCTAGTTTTTGAATTTTCCAAATGATGCTGAAAAAAGCCAGTTATATATTAATCATATAGAACTGCCAATTAAACTTGAACATCTAATGCCAATGAGCTTAAATATTAAACTTTGTAACTGTAATGAGTCAAGTAAGTTTCTTTTATCATATTTTTGGCCTTAAAGTATATCTGCTAATTAACAGTTGTGATCTTATGATAATGCAGAGTACGCATACACAATGAAAGTTACAGAGAAGTGTGACATTTATAGCTACGGAGTTGTGCTGCTGGAGTTGTTGACAGGAAGAGCACCCGTGCAGCCACTAGACCAAGGTGGTGATCTTGTAACATGGGTGAGGAATTTTATCCGGAATAATTCATTAGTATCCAGAATGCTTGATGCTAGAGTGAATCTACAAGATGAGAAAACTGTTTCTCACATGATTACAGTCTTAAAGATTGCTATACTTTGCACAAATATCTCACCATTTGATCGCCCAACAATGAGGGAAGTTGTTTTGATGCTCATTGAGTCAAATAGGCGCCAGGGACACTTTGAGTCCTCCCCTATGGGTCATGATTCTGATCAGAAACATGAGAATGAATTCTGAAGCACAGGTTAATAATTTTGCTTACCCAGGATGATTTTTTAGCTGATGATTCATCCTTTGTATTAATTATTTACAAAAAGTGTGGCAAAAACTGCCTTAATTTGTACATTTCCTAACAATATTGATTACTACTTGCCTTTATTGCTTTATTTGCTAATTAGTTGCATGCTATTATCATTCTTCTTTTTATCTTGATATTAATCAAGTATCTAATTATTATTAGCTCAAATTTTTTTAATAACTCACACACTCATTGAAGCTCGAACGCAGGACATGAGGATTATGTTGTTTGCTCCTTACTATTGGAGATACAGCTTGGCTTCAGTTCCAAATTGTATTATCAAATTCAAAATATTTTAAACTGTGAAAGGAGTGTCCACTCCAATTCTAATGACAAAAACCTCTAAATGACTCCTTGATTTTAATTCTTTTTTTTTTTTAATTTCCCAAAGCATATATCCTTTCCAATTTCTGGAAATTAAAATGCCAAAACTTGGATTAGGAATTGAGAGATCAATTGTAGAAACAAACAAACCCAGGATAGGATAGTTAAGCAATTGAACTTGCCAAGCCAAGAGTTGAGACAAGAAGACATACAAAAATAGCCTACTGGCCTGATTAGTTTTCTTGAGCCAGATGTTCACTAAAAGTAAAACGTACGAAACACGTTTAAATATGCAAAAGTGAGGTCGGGGAATAGATTAC
Organism: Luvunga scandens; assembly: GCA_030449905.1. Classification (NCBI taxonomy): domain Eukaryota; kingdom Viridiplantae; phylum Streptophyta; class Magnoliopsida; order Sapindales; family Rutaceae; genus Luvunga; species Luvunga scandens. The sequence continues at coordinate 3,450,464 of JASUUG010000382.1, read as the reverse complement.
GTGAAGGTCTTGCAAAGCTCTATTGATAATATCTTGTTGCGCAAGCAACGGGGCGTGGTTTTCAAGCTTAAATTTGAAGGTCTTAATGGATCGGACTAGGCCAAACGTGTTGGCCCAGCCCAATAAGCACTTGTTCGAGAGTTCTCATGAACAACTCTAACCAAAGCCCTCTAGTAATGAATTTAGATGATAATGGAAACTTGTAACATCAGATATGTTTGAATCTTTGTAATTAAATAATGATCCCTTATCAAACTCAAAAATGTCACTTCTTTAAATAAAATCCCCATAAAAATTTCAAAAACCACTCCACTTCTTCAAAATATACATATATTCAAATCACAAATCACTTTATATTCAAAGTTGCAGTAGGAATGTAAAAAATAACTGTCTAGCTCAGACCTGGGCAATGGTAGCTGGTGTTACCTAGCCCGAAATAAGGTCAGGCCGATCCCAAACAGCATTGATTGAAACTCGAAGTTTATAAAAAAATTATAAATAATTTATTACTTTAAATAGTTATATTTAAACATTTATCGTCCATGTTTTCATGCCCAATTTCATTAAAATAAAATTTAAATATTATATAATTATAAAATAAATTAAAACATATACATTCATAATATTATAAAATATAAAATGCAAGCTTTTTAAGCCTGATTAGTGTCCATGAACATTTCAACCAGATCCGAACATTGTCGTACTAGACCTGAAACTAGATTTTACCATCCTTAAACTATAGAATAACAACAACAACAACAACAACAACAATAATAATAATAAATACTTCTGTATTTTTCTTCCATAAAAATATTCTAAATTTTATCTAAATCAACGAAATCTTAAAACTTGATTCTATAATATAACAGCATTGATGATTCTTGTGAAGTTATAATCACCAATAGGTAAAAATAATAATAATAATAATAATAATAATAATAATAATAATAATAATAATAATAATAATAATAATAATAATAATAATAATAATAATAATAATAATAATAATAATAATAATAATAATAATAATTAATAATAATAATAATAATAATAATAATAATAATAATAATAATAATAATAATAATAATAATAATAATAATAATAATAATAATAATAATAATAATAATAATAATAATAATAATAATAATAATAATAATAATAATAATAATAATAATAATAATAATAATAATAATAATAATAATAATAATAATAATAATAATAATAATAATAATAATAATAATAATAATAATAATAAAATATTTCTGTATTTTTCTTCCATGAAAATATTCTAAATTTTATCTAAATCAACCAAATCTTAAAACTTGATTCTATAATATAACAGCATTGATGATTCTTGTGAAGTTATAATCACCAATAGGTCAAGGGTAATAATAATAATAATAATAAATATTTCTGTATTTTTCTTCCATGAAAATATTCTAAATTTTATCTAAATCAACCAATTCTTAAAACTTGATTCTATAATATAACAGCATTGATGATTCTTGTGAAGTTATAATCACCAATAGGTCAAGAGTAATAATAATAATAATAAATATTTCTGTATTTTTCTTCCATGAAAATATTCTAAATTTTATCTAAATCAACCAAATCTTAATACTTGATTCTATAATATAATAGCATTGATGATTCTTGTGAAGTTATAATCACCAATAGGTCAAGAGTAATGCTGTGCTACCCATCCAACTCCTCGACATGCACAAACATTATATTCAATGTCTAAAGTTGCTTTTTACAATATTGTTCTTTGAAGATAGGCACTCTCAAATTATATTGCAAAAAAATAATTACCTCTAAAATTATATTAACTTACAAAATTAAGAGCTTCCACCTTGTTTAATGGCCTTTTTGGAAGAAACAACTATATGTATTCAAGAAACACATTAAACAGAAAGTGAATGAAAATTACCCCGAATAAATATTACAATATCGATCACAACATATTCAACATGTAAAGGGAAAGTACAAGTCCTTTGAGTAGTATGACCTTATGCTACAAAAGAAATAAAACCATTTTTCTGTAATTAATTTTCATGTTTGGTAAATTTTTTTAAAAATCACTTTGGTAAAATCATCCTATTTTAAAATATATTTTGAAGAGCAGTGAATAAACAAATTTTAAAAATCTAATTTTAAAAATCAGTTTCTTATTTAATACAATTTCATATATATCATCATATATACTATAAAATTCAAAACTATCCTTTTTAATTAAGAAATAAAATCATCAACTTTAAATACATTATTATTGTTACCAATTATATTGAGATAAAAGAAATAAAATTAATAATATAAAATATTATTTAAGTTATCAATTGTTATATGTACGCAGTAAAAAATATTTTATATATATGTTTATAAATGTTTAAATAAAATTTAATTTAATATTATGTCCAATTTAGTTATTTACATTTGTACAGCAGTTTAACATTAAGATTTAATAAACATATATAACTGCTTTTAAACTCATAGCACTTTTGAAAATAAATTTTACTAAATATTAATTAATTCTCTTTATAACTAATTATTTCTACAACATAGCTAACAAGAATTATTTTTAAAAAATGCAACATTACCAAATTGACCATAATGGTAAGTTGACTTCCACCCACTCACGTGAGCCTTCAAACATCTTGTTTGCACTCAAGAGATTTTATCAACTGAAGTAACCAACCACCACAATATATAATCATTGGTTACTCTTCAAGAAACAAAGTTGATTTCTATCATTATATATTCAAATTATCCTTTTTATTAGTTTGTTTTTAGTAAAATCATAATTAACTCAAAGAAGAAAAAATAATTTCTTATTAGACCTAGGGTACATTTGGGATTGGCTCAAAGGTAATTTTAAAAAACTAGAAGCAATTTTAGTGTTTGATAAACCTTTTAAAAATCATTTTTAGTAAAATTACATTATTTTACAATAGATTTTGAAAAACATAAAAAGAAAAATACAAAGACAACCTGTCGTCTTACTTATTTGCATAATTGACATGCATAAATAGTATGCATATGATGCAAATGATAGATGCCTCGTCGTTTATGTTTTAATGTCAAACAACGTGTCACTTGCTGAATTAAATCACGGAATGACGACATGACATCTCTTTGTGTTTTTGGAAGTGATACAGCATCTATAAAGTTGAATTCTAAATAATGTTAATGAAAGTAACACATTGATTATTTTTAACATTTACAATAAATAATAATCATTAAAATCGTAATTGTAAAAAATTTTAAAAAATAAAAAATACGAGTAATCGCAATATTAGAGTTTCAATTTGAGTCCTCATGAGGTTAGTCAATTGATGATTTTTTTTAATTTATAAAATTACAAATTTATGATCCAATAAATGGGTAATTCAATTCTAATAGTAATTATGATAACAACTCCACTTGCAACTATGACTATTAATTACAATTAGTTACTATTATATTAAAATAACAAGATAATAAACTTTAGCCATTTAAATATACACCGTATGATAATATTGCAGACCTTAAATCTACAAAAATCATTTTTGTCATATATTTTGTATAAAATTCTTCAAAAATACTCTAAATTTAAGAGAAAACTAAGTCATGTGAGATATTTTTTCTCAAGATTATTATTGACAAATATTATTATCAATTAACCTGGTAGAGTTTTAGGTGCAAAATGAAAACAAAAAAAAACGAGATCCTTTTGAAAGCCAAATATTGTAAAAAGACAATGATATGATTAGCATTAGTGCTGTGCAAAACCGAGTTCCCAAAAAATCGATTTGGTTTAACTTTCAGGTTCCTATTTAGTATTTTTTTCCCTTAAAATTGGAACCAAATAAAAAAAAGTTAAATTGGAACCAAATAAGATAATAATAAAATTTAAATTTTATAAGAAAATTATAAATATTTGAAGGACCTCACCAATAATTTTGGTTGCAATTCAATTCTTTTTTTGTTCTATTCTTATTGGTTTTGTAATAAATTCAGTAGCTTTCAGTTCGGCCCGATACTGATCTGAATTAACCTGTTGCCCACCCCAAATTTAGTAGTAAACTATATTTTAGAAAAACAATGATTTTAAAATTTTAATTAAAAAACGATGAGTCATCTATTTTTTAAGGAAATTGCTTTTGATACTTTAATAGTGCATATTAATTGGCAATCGGAATGTATTGAAATAAAAATGGATTGGAATTAAAATTAGAATAAGTAGTTTACTTTAATTGTAGGAATTAAAATCAGAATAAACTGTATGTTCATTTATGTATCTACTTCGTCTAGAAATTGAAATAGATTATCACAAGGTACTAAAATATGTTTAGTTAATTATAGCCCTTAGTATTATCATTACAACAACAACAACAACAGCAACAACAACAACAACAACAACAATAATAATAATAATAACAACAACAACAATAATAATAATGTTTTTATTGACACATAGTTATTGGATTTCATTTTGCTAAAAATTGACATGACATTGACAATGTTACTTATGTCTTAACATCAAATGACATGTCAGCTGATGAAATAAAGCATGGACATCATGACATCTCTCTACTTTATTAGAAAATGGTGCATCATCTATAAAGTTTGATTCCAAATTATTTTAATAATAGTAAGAAATTGTTTATTTTTAACAATTACAAAATTATTATAATTGTAATTGTAAAAATAAAAAATAAAAATATGAGTGATCACAACATTTGACTTTCAATCTAAACCCCAGTTATCGTGGGTCACTCATCTATTATATTGTAAATTTTCTAAATTATAAAATTACTTATTTACTACCCAATCGATTAGTTACTTAATTTTAATAGTAATTATAATAACAATTCCAATTATAGCTTTGACTATTAATGACAATTAAAACTATAACTACAATTATAATAAAATAAGGAGATAATACACTTTGGCCATATAAATATACCATTGTACCATAATATCATAGATTACAAATTTGCAAACTTCATCTTTTTCATATTTGTTGTATGTAAAGCTCACATAATAGGTCAAAAATAGTATGTACCATAATATTATAGATCACAAATTTGCAAACTTCATCTTTTTCATATTTGTTGTATATAAAGCTCACATAATAGGTCAAAAATAGTATGTGCGGGCACATACAATTTACGCTTGTTGATTATATAAATACCACGAATGCCATATTGATTTTCTTATTATGACACAAATGACAAGTCGTTGTGCTACAAAATAGTAAATGACTTGTCATTTGGTATGTGCTAGCCAACAAAATATAAAATATTGCAGGTAATATTGTTAAAAAATAGACGACTTGTCATATTTTATTCAAAATAAAAAAATAAAAAAAGCACAATTAATTTTTTATAATATAATTTTTTTTGAAAAAAGCGCATTCCGAGAAAAACATCCTTTTGGTTTATATTGTACTTAAGAGTTTATTTTTTCAAGTTAAATTTTTTTCCTCTTAATTTTACTGAAATGTCATGTTGATTACAAGGAAAATAGAAAAACGACCAATGCCTGTTGGCCATTAAAATTTAAAACAATGCATGCGTGGCCATTGAAAAATAATTGCTTGTTTGTCTAAAATAAATTTTTAAGGTTATTGCTTCCTTGAAATAGAAAAACAAAAAAGCACAGTGAATGATGTTTTTATTATTTTTTCATAGTATTTTTTTTAAAATAAAATAAAATGAAAAGAAAAGTGCATTTTGGAGCAAAAGACTATCTTGTATTTTCTTTTAGTTTAGGTGATAGTCTTTTGATTTGCTAATTTTAGTTTCATAAGTGACCTCTATATTCACATATATTAATATTAAGGAAAAAATTGAACACTTGAAAGAAAATGTATTATACATACCATGAACAATTCATAAAGTTTTTAACTAAATTTAGAATGAGCCTGATGAGAGGTGGAGAGGTTGATTTCCCATATAAACCCAAAGTGTGTATGTATATATGTATACATACTTAAGGGTTTTTTTTAAGTTAAAATTTTTTCCTTAATTTTACCCAAATGTTGAAATAATTTATTCTTGATATTGGAGAAAACAAATAGGTAAAAGCAAATGAATAATTTGAATATTTTATCATTTTATTTAGTTATTAACCGAACAAACGATCCCTTATTTTGATTAAGGACCATGTGGAATTCAAGGTAATGAATAATGTGTCACTAGCCTGATAACTGATAAGCAAGTAGACGATGTGCCGTTTGCATAAGAAGTAAACGAATGCATGTTGTTTTCAATCAAAAGATGCATCGTACATGGTATGCATTCGCACATAGTATTTACACTTGTATTTTTCTTTTTGGATATAATTATAACGACATGTCATTTGCAGATTTAGAACAGGATCGTTCTATTCACTACTTGGAAAGTAGGAAATGACGTATCGTGTTATTCTTATTTTTTTAAGGTAGGTTTTTGAAAAAAAAAATGAAAAAGAAAAGTGCGGAATGGCTAATGATTGACACTAAAAGTGTACATTTAATAATGATAAAATTATCAGCTTTTTACTTATAGTAATGATTAATGGGCTCATTGTTTTTAAATTATCTTAATGCGCTCCTAATAAATTTTTATGTTAAAATTAATTTACAATATGTTAATTTTTATATTGTAAATATTTCAGGAATAAAAAGGGACTTGGAATTGAAAGCGGAAAATAAAGAAGAATTGGTGGAGCCATTTGAAATGCATTATTGAGGAGATATAATTAGGGATAGCAAAATTCAGGATTGGGTCCGGTCATGGCCTTCCCAATTCTGGACCTAAATACCAAGATGATGTACTAAACCTGAATTTAAACTCGGTTTTTATGATTCCGAGTCTCATCTAGGTTAAACCTCAAAAAATTCAGATTTTCGAATCACGTACAAATAAAAAAAATCAAATCAATTATACAAAATAGATTCTACAAAAATCAAATATACATACAAATCTTAAAATTTCAATGTTTCAAAGCAATGAACCATTTACAAGTAATGAACCATCAGATAACATTCACAAAATACAAATCCATGTCTATAATTCAAAATCACAATTCACGGATTCAACTCACAAACTTCAAGGATTGGCATACGGCGAAGAAACAACCAACAGTTGCTGATGATATGAGGATGATGATGAACACATCAAGATGGTGAGCACGATTTGCAAAAGGCATACAAATAGTGACCAAAACTGAGATTGCGATGGACAAATGACAGCCAAACAGAGGCTGATGATGATGATGAACATGAACACAGCGATGCAAAGTGATGATGACTGACGACGATGATTTGATGAAGAGAAGAATTAAAGAGAGATGAAAAGGATGATTTTATGAAGAGAAGAGAAAAGGTGAAGAGAGAGGAAATGAATGACTTAGGCGGCTGTGAAAGTGTGAATTAGGATTTAAAGAATCAGTTGATTTTTTTTTCCTATTTATATTTAAAAATAATACTAAAATAAAGATATCCAAGTTCGGATTTCGAATATGCGGGTCCATTTGAACTCGGATCTGGGTCGGGGTTGATAAAATTGTATATAGATTTCAGATTTTATTTTAATTTGGTACGGGTTAAAGGCCTAAATTATCTGGGTTTGTTCGAGTACGAGCTGGGTCCGTGTTAAATTGTCATCACTAGATGTAATTAATAAAAAAATAAAAAGAAAAAAAATTAAAAAAATAAAGAAAAAGTGAGCAAACATGCTTGTGATGGTTAGGTGGCCATTTTGCCACTTGATCATCACACTCTCTATGTAAATAATAATAATAATAATAATAATAATAATAATAATAATAATAATAATAATAATAATAATAATAATAATAATAATAATAATAATAATAATAATAATAATAATAATAATAATAATAATAATAATAATAATAATAATAATAATAATAATAATAATAATAATAATAATAATAATAATAATAATAATAATAATAATAATAATAATAATAATAATAATAATAATAATAATAATAATAATAATAATAATAATAATAATAATAATAATAATAATAATAATAATAATAATAATAATAATAATAATAATAATAAGCCAATGGGAGGGCGAGAAATCATTTTCCCACATAAAGCCCAAAGTGTGTGTGTGTATATACACACTTAAAGGTTTTTTTTTCAAGTTAAAGTTTTTTTCCCTAATTTTACTAATATATTGAAATAATTTTATTTCCAATAATTGAGAAAATAAATATGTAAAAATAAATGAATAATTCAAATATTTTGTCATTTTATTTCAATATGTGTGTGTGTGTGTTCCTTGCCTTAGAGGAAGAAGTGAATAGTTGAAGAGAAGAGAGAGAGCTGAGGATGAAAATTAGTTAAATTTTTCTTTTGTAATTAATTCTCTTCTAATATATTTTAGAAGTTTGTTAAATAAAATGAGTATTTTATTTTTTAATATGAGAGGCTAATTTTCTAAAATGAGGTGAAAGGTGAAACTTAAGAGTTTAAATTATTGAAATAATTACTCTCTTAAGTGAGTTTTAAAGTTTATTTTATTAGTTTGTATTTTTCTTTTTTATCAGTTTCTTTTATGTTATACTAATTTGTAGATCTAGATATTTTTAGATTTATATTGTATTTTGACATGATATCGACACTTCAATAAAGTTGTGTTACATTAGGTACTTGGCTCCATATTCATCACATTAATGGTTAGTTAAGAATTAAATCACATAATAATTAACTGACAAAGTAAATACTAAATATAAATATGAGAAGTTGTTATAACCATAATTTGAAATTCAAGAGTAAATCCCGTAATTTTAGTATATTTTTAGATTGATTCCTATTAAATTCTTTCCCTGCATTTAATTTTCTTTGTTTAACAAATTAACTACTAAATTTTAAATTCATTGTAGTTTGACTCAAGACTCACCAAGTTATATTATAACTAGACACTTTTATACTTAAGAGTAATACACTTGTGAGTCATGTCAGCTACCTTTAGTTTAGCTGATGGTTTTTTGATTTGCTAATTTTAGTTTAGCAACATGTACCATGAATAATTTTTACATCGCTGGCCAAATTTAGAATAAGCCAATGGGAGGCCGAGAGATCATTTTCCCACATAAAGCCTAAAGTGTGTGTGTATATACACACTTAAAGGTTTTTTTTTTTCAAGTTAAATTTTTTTCCTTAATTTTACTTTAATAAAAAAGATGGCATGTCGGCCTGGCAATCAAAAAGATGGTATGACATGAACACACAAACTATGCAAATGATAGGCCATTTTTGTTCAAAACTCAAACGAAGTGTCGTAAATAATATGTTAACGCATATCATTTGTCAGAATAAAGGGAAAGACATGTCATATTTTTTATTACTCTGGAGAACGTCATGTTTGGTACTTACAAAATGGGAAATGATGCGTCATCTGGTGCTTGTTGGCCATTAATTTAAAACATCACATATGTTGTTGTGAAACAATAGATGACTTATCATGTCTAAATTAAAATTTCACAATGATAGTTTGTTCCAAATAGAATAATAGAAAAGCCCAACGAATGTTTTTTTAATTATTTGTTTAGAGTACATTTTTTAAAAAATAAAATAAAATGAAAATGGAAAGTGCATTTGGAGACAAATAGATTACTTTTATATGCCAATTTTTATTATTTTGGTGAACATTATGTTAGTTACTTAGGAAAAGGAAACAATGCATCATCTAGTGCCAACTAGCAATTCAAATTAAAAACATTGCATGTATTACCATTGAAAAATGGACAACTTGGCATGTTTAAACTAAAATTTTACAATGATAGTTTGTTCAAAATAGAAAAAATAAAAAAGCACATTGAATGGTGTTTTTTTAGAGTACATTTTTTTAAAAAATTAAAATAAAAAGGAAAGTTCATTTTGGGACAAATAGACCATGTTCGGACAAAGAGACTAATTTTGATTTTTGTTTAGCTAATGTTCTTTTGATTTGCTAATTTTAGATTTTGAAGTTGTCTTTCTATCCACACATAGTTCATAGTAATATTATGAAAAAAAAATAAAATCTTCAAATAAAATGTATCATTTATAACATGTACAATTTTTACATTATTGGAATAAATTTAGAATAAGCCTAATGCAAGGCCCAAAGATCGTTTCCCATATAAAGTCCAAGTATACATCTTCGAACTTAAGTATTTTTATTTCAATTTAAAGTTTTTCCCTTAATTTTACTGAAATATAGAAATAATTTATTTTCAATGTTGAAGAAAACAAACATATGAATAATTCAAATATTTTGTCATTCTATTTATTTATTAAAAAATCAAACGATCCGTTACTTTAATTAAGGATCATGTGGAAATATTTAAAGTAACAGATGACGTGTCGCTGGCCTTATAAACATCCAGAGTGCATGTCTTACGAGCTTAAATAATAAGAATGACGTGTCACTGACTTTGTAAACATATAATGCGGCGTGTGAATAAGCCGAATGACACATTGTTTCTTATCAAAATTCAAATGACACATCATAAATAATATGCGCGGGTGCATATTATGTACGCTTGTTGATTGTTAAAACACGAAGGACGACATGTCGGCTTTTATTTCATTGCAATAATGTCATGTTTTTTTTTCCAAAAACGAGAAACGACGAGTTATCTGGTACTTATTGACGGTTAAAATTTAAAACATTGCATGTATTGCAGTAAAAAAATAGACAGTTTGTCATGTCTAAACTAAATTTTACAACAGTAGTTTGTTCAAAATAGAAATATAAAAAAGCATAGTGAATGGGTGTTTTTTTTTTTTTTTAGTACTCGGATCTGATTCATTTACACAACCGACATCCGCAGATAGTTTGCACAGCCCATACTCTAGATGTCTCTTGGTTTATGTTTTATTGTCGAACGAGCCACTTCATTTCCCATCTCCAAAGCATAAAGGCAGGCTGGAGTGTACACTTCGAATCTTAAAGAGAGGGTCGGAAAGCATATTTATCCTGATTCAGACAGAGAAATGCGCTTTTGAATGGTGTTCTGGAGCAGACGGCTGGTATCGCTGGAAAAAGATCCACCTCCGTCTCCGTCTCTCTTTTTTGGCAAATGACGCGTCATCTATAAAGTTGATTGGACAGAGGTACAGAAGTCTCCCCAAGTCAAGTCTTAACAACTCATCAAGCTCTCTAACCTCTTTGATACGTGTCAGTAATAACCGAATCTCCACAGCACCTAACGGTAGTATCTTTACCGTACATATATCAACGCTCGTGATCGTGCCACCTCACCATCTCCCCCGCCACCCCTCCTTATTTATTTCTTTATTTATTTTCTCTCTCTCTCTCTCTCTTTCTCTCTCCCCCGATGCTCCGAAACATTCTCTTGAAAAAAAAAATCATAAATAAACAAATAAAGGAAAGCTAGAGAATCTTTTATTTTGAAGAGACGATCTCGTTAAAAAAAACCAAGCTAGGGTTTTTATAGGGTGCCTTTTCTTCGTTGAGTATCGGATTTGTTTGTGCCGTCGGATCTGTTTTTTTTTTTTTTTTTTGATGATTGGAGGTTTTGATAATTTTTGAAGGCTTGATTTGTTGAGTGAGTTTGGGAGATCATGATGATCTCGTTGCAGAACGGAGTGTCTAGGGCTCCGTTAGTCTCGGATCGTGCCGGAGAAGCCGGATATGCGGCTGTGAAGCAGGAACCGGCATCGTCACTGAGCCTCGTCTCGTCGTTCAAGGGACCCGATTCGCATGAAGGTTTGATTTTTTAATTTTATTTTTTAAAATAATTTTTGAAATTTTAGGGTCTTGCATCGTTTGAATATTTATTTATTTTTATTTGTGCCACATCGCGGTCTATGTTAATTTGATTAGTCAATAATTTAGGTTTTAGATCTTTTTTTGTTTTGAGAAATTTCTTTTGGTGTATAAATGATGGATATTTTAAGAATTTTAATTTTAAATTGTAAGTTTTTGTTGGTTTTGTGCTTTTACTGTTAGAGCAGTGAGTGATTATTTTTAACCCTTGAAAAATTGTCTCTTATTTTACTTTCTCCCTTTCCTTTTAGAGTTCGTTTTGCCTCAAATTTTGGTTTGAATTCAAAACAAAAAAAATATGAGGCTGAAAACTTGCACAGATATTTATTAATTCTTTAATCTTATAAGGGAATGTATCAAAACTTGGAATGATTCCGACAGACAGTGCAAATTCTTCCCTTTTTTTAGCTTGTCTTTCTTTTGGTGTAGATGAAGACATGCACATGGCCCTTGCTCATCAAATGTATAAGTCTGGAAGCTATAAACAGGCACTAGAGCATAGCAATTCTGTTTATGAGAGAAATCCCCTACGCACTGACAATCTTCTTCTTCTGGGTGCAATTTATTATCAGGTTGAATCTATTTCAGTGCCTTCTTCATTTATTCTCATTGCTGCATTCTGTGCAGTTGAGCTACTACTTCCAGTATCATTTTTCATTTCATTAATCCTGGCTTTATCTAATATGTCAGTTTGTGTTTCTATTTTTTTGCAGTTGCATGATTATGATATGTGCATTGCAAGAAATGAAGAAGCTCTTCGACTAGAACCACGTTTTGCTGAGTGCTATGGAAACATGGCAAATGCTTGGAAGGTAATTACTGCTACCCAATTTCATTTCTTTTGTGGCTTTGATTATAGTGGTCTAGCATATATTGTAAACTATTCAATGTGGATGTTGTTCCTTTCAGGAAAAAGGCGATATCGATCTCGCCATACGCTATTATCTAGTTGCCATTGAGGTTTGTGGCTTCTGTGAACCTTTCCCTCCCTCTTAGATATTGCTTTTTTCTTTGAAAAAGTATTGTTATTTATACCCTTTTCTTTTCATCTCTTGTTAGTCTCACTATTATCTAGTGGTCTAGCATCTTTGTATTCTTTCGCATCTATGAATTCCACTTGGTTGTAAGCATTGCATCTGGAATTCCCATTTCTTGTATGCTTTGCATTTATGAATTACCATTCCTTGTATGCTTTGCATCTATGAATTACCATTCCTTGTATGCTTTGCATCTATGAATTACCATTCCTTGTATGCTTTGCATCTATGAATTACCATTCCTTGTATGCTTTGCATCTATGAATTACCATTCCTTGTATGCTTTGCATCTATGAATTACCATTCCTTGTATGCTTTGCATATATGAATTACAATTCCTTGTATGCTTGAACCTTGTTGTGATTGGTTTGGGTTTCTGTGTAACTCTGCAGCTTCGGCCCAACTTTGCTGACGCATGGTCAAACCTAGCTAGTGCATACATGCGAAAGGGGAGACTTAATGAAGCAGCACAGTGCTGTCGTCAGGCACTTGCTCTAAATCCTCTATTGGTATGTTTTTACCCAGTAATGCTGTTCCTTTGTCCATTGTCAATTTGGTAGTCCAAATGAGAACAAAATCTCCATTTTTTGTTCTCCAAATTATCGTCTTTTACCTTTGCGTTATTAGTATTCTAGCTTCCTTGAATTTTTCCAATTATTTAGCTTATCAATTGACATGTAGGTTGATGCTCATAGCAATCTGGGGAATCTAATGAAGGCACAAGGATTAGTGCAAGAAGTAAGTGCTGAGCATTTTTGATTTCCAATTATCTCTCTTTGTATGATATAGACCTTGATTTGGAATCTTGGGCTGCGAAGTTCAGTTCATTACAGTTTTCAAGCTCTTCAGCTACCATTGGCTATTATATGCTGATGTACTGCTATCTGTTCTCACTGTGGTGTCTGAAGTAGTTTCATCTGTATATGTAACCCAGTGAATGTGTGCTTCACTGGATTCACCTGGCCTAGACTCTTCCTTGTCCACCCTCCATGTGGGTGGAAGGCATTGCTTCCCATATTTTTTGTGTGCGTCTCCCTTCTTCCCGCAAAGTTACTGATGGAGTAATTAATGTGTGGAACTGTCTAAATTCACAGTTCTACACAGATATCAAGTTGTTATCTACAGGCCAGGGCTGAGATGATGGTTGGTCTTGTTGTAACTTCCATGTGCAAGACTCCCAATTGTCAGAATCTAACGTTTTGTGCAGGCATACAGTTGCTACCTTGAGGCTCTTCGCATACAACCAACTTTTGCTATTGCATGGTCAAATCTTGCTGGTCTTTTTATGGAGTCTGGAGATCTTAATAGAGCCTTACAATATTATAAGGTTTGTTTGGCCATCTTCCATATTCCACTTACCAGAAAACTGATTGCCTTCTAGTTGGTTATCTAGACTTTTCCTGGAAAATAATGTGGTCTTCTGCTTTAATTAACTGCACTATGAACCATGTTGATTCCTTCTTATACTGTTGTTGGATTTTTGTCTTTTATAAATTTTCTTACTAGTTGTATGATTGTTTGTTTCAGCCTTTTTGTTTTACCTTTCTCTGAACTTTTATTTGAATGTTTTACAATTTTTAGGAAGCTGTGAAACTCAAACCTACATTTCCTGATGCCTATCTAAACCTTGGAAATGTTTATAAGGTAAGTTATCATGCCTCATTTCATTAAGGTTGGATGGCTGCTATTGCCTGGGATGGTATTCTGTATCAGAGAGAAATAAGATATTTCTTTTGACTTCTCCAGGCTTTGGGAATGCCTCAAGAGGCTATTGTCTGTTATCAGCGTGCTGTTCAGACACGTCCAAATGCAATAGCTTTTGGTGAGTGCAGTTTCATAATTTATAGATACAAGTTTATGACTTATGTTGCTGCTTGTTTTAAATTCCTTTGATGATCTCTCTCTTTGTGTCTATGTCAAGTCCTCTCTTGCTTGTATTTTAACAATGTCCGGTTGGTATTCCATACCTATAAAATCAGAGTCTGGCATGTTGCTTAAAATGAAGCTCAACTTCTGTGATTTTATCAATAATGTGGCTGTGTGGTAGCTTCTTGTTTGACTGTGATGCCATTTTAAGTTAATTTTTAAATCTGGTTTGTGATGCTTGATATTGATCATTGGTTTATTGAATGCATTAGTAGGAACTTTAGGCTGGTCAGGTAGTATTGAATTTCTGTAGGATAGCACGTTGTTACCTGCTTATGGTTATTGATGGTTTTTTAGTTGTTAATTTATGAATCTTTTGTGGCATTCAATTACAGAGTTGTCCATTCTATTACAGGTAACTTGGCTAGTACGTACTATGAGCGAGGTCAAGCAGACATGGCAATCCTCTATTATAAGCAAGCCATCGGTTGCGATCCTCGATTTTTGGAGGCTTACAATAATTTGGTTAGTTTTGTTCTGTTTTGTTGTATAGATTTTTAGATGAGTATTGAGTTTTTTGAATATGAAATACTGTTGTTGGTAACATTTTATTCTTTTTGTTATGTGAATCGTAGGGTAATGCATTGAAAGATGTGGGCAGAGTTGATGAAGCAATTCAATGCTACAATGTAATTTTTTTCCCCACCTCATTTTAATTTTTTTTTTTGGTCTTTACATATTTTTGAACTTGATTTGACTCTCTATGGTGGTGAAGCAATGTCTTTCATTACAACCAAGCCATCCACAAGCACTTACCAATCTCGGAAATATATATATGGAATGGTATGTGATCCTAAATGCCTGATCTTTTAGGTAATTGTTTAATTTTTTGGCTTCAAGTACTCTAATGGTAAGTGGACTTTTTCAAACATGAAGGAACATGTTGCCTGCTGCTGCTTCATATTATAAGGCTACATTAGCAGTAACAACAGGATTGTCTGCCCCTTTCAACAATCTTGCTGTAATATATAAACAACAGGTATTTGTCTGCTTTTGAGTTGTAGGTAGTTTCTTGTTTCACTATTTCTGTGATTTTCTCTGTTCATTTTATTTTAGCACAGTTCAGTTGGAAGTTGTAGTTGTATTCCTGCATGTAATGGATTGACTCTTTCCCCACTGTGTTATCATGACAGGGAAATTATGCAGATGCTATATCTTGCTACAATGAAGTTCTTCGCATTGATCCTTTGGCCGCTGATGGGCTGGTCAATAGGGGCAACACTTACAAGGAGATTGGTAGAGTGACTGATGCAATCCAGGACTATATACGTGCTATCACCATCCGCCCAACCATGGCTGAAGCGCACGCAAATTTGGCTTCCGCCTACAAAGACAGGTATTTTCATTTTGCTTCTTTTCTACTATTCTTAATAATAAAGATCTTAGACACCCTCTTAAAGCAAAAATTCCTTCTTTAGTGAGATTGTGGAAGATGAAGTAGAATTGGCCTGAATTGAATGTGGATTCTATAGTTGATGTGGACTATTCAAAGAGTCTTAATGTTGGACTGTGGAATATGTTATTACATGTAGATAGTTTTGCTATTTGTAATTTGGAATTTATATATTGTGCAGTGGTCATGTGGAGGCTGCCATAAAGAGCTACAAGCAGGCATTGCTTCTTCGACCTGATTTTCCTGAAGCAACTTGTAACCTTCTGCATACTCTGCAGGTATGGTAATAATATATTTTATGTTGCCTTGTGTTGGCAAATCATATGATGCTCTCTAGGAAATTGTTTTGTTCAATTTAAACTTGATTCAGTCACGGTTGTGATCAATATAGCTTGACAATCTTTGCAGTCAGTGATCACCCACTTAAATGCTGAATTTGAGATGTACCTTCTTCTTCATGGTTGTATTCTAGAAACAAAATGCAAATGAATGGGTTGATTAGTAGATGTTAGAAAGAGTAAGGCGTTACAAATTTTAGCACGGTCTTGTCCCTGTTAATGACTTGTCAAATTTAGAATGGTCTTGGAAAATGAATCTATATATCTTTGCATTTTAGCTGATATGGAATGGTTTGATGATCAGTGAACTCGTTCTTATCCATCTTAGTTTTGGAGACGTTGTTAAGGTAATGTGCATAGTTGGCTTTTGTGGACAATATTACATCCTTCGTTGGTTTCTTGGACAATATTAATGTCCATTGTTGGTTTCTGTGGTCAATAATAGTGTCCATTAAAGTTAATTGACTTTGGAATGCATGCGTACTACTGCAATTCATACTTTTCTCTGTAAATTGTCATGTTAGTTTATATGGGCCAATATGAAGTGTTTTTGGGCAAATGTAATTTTTCTTTTATCCCAATCTTCCAGTGTGTCTGCAGCTGGGAGGATCGTGATAGAATGTTCTCTGAAGTTGAGGGGATTATCAGGCGACAGGTCAATGTGAGTATTCTCACATGTTTGTTTTTCAATTTCTAATGTTCAGTGGTCTGGTTTCTTCTTGAATGTTTTGTGTTAACTCTTTTAAGTGCGCTGATTGCCACAATTTTGCATTTCAGATGTCAGTTCTTCCTAGTGTGCAGCCTTTCCATGCTATAGCTTATCCCATTGACCCAATGCTTGCACTTGAAATTAGGTAAGATTGTTCTCTTATCATGAGACAAAATAACTGTAATTTTGATGGAAGACCTTTCTCTTCTGATGCTGGCATTCCCTATGCAGTCGTAAATATGCATCGCATTGCTCAATAATTGCATCCCGCTTTGCTCTTCCTCCCTTCAACCATCCTGCCCCAATTCCTATCAGGCATGATGGTGGACTTCGAAGATTAAGGGTTGGGTATGTAAGCAGCGACTTTGGGAATCATCCGCTGTCACACCTTATGGGATCTGTGTTTGGCATGCACAACAGAGAAAATGTTGAGGTTTGTAATCTTGAGCTTTGCCCATTTGCAAGGGCTACCTGGGTTTCTACATGCTGTTCTTTTGTCATTTTATGCAAGACCTGACAAGATTCTGTAGGTTTTCTGTTATGCCTTGAGTCCCAATGATGGTACTGAATGGAGACAGCGCACGCAGTCTGAGGCTGAACATTTTGTTGATGTCTCCGCCATGTCATCTGATATGATTGCTAAACTGATCAATGAGGATAAGATACAGATCCTCATCAATCTCAATGGTTATACTAAGGTATAATTTGTTTAATTTTCCCCAATTGTTCCTTCTTGATATATATTTTGAGGCTTTGATGGGTTGTTTATCAGTTTGTGTAATAATTTGTTACTTGACGTTATAATATAAACCTATGGCTCCTATGACTTCGCAGGGGGCTCGAAATGAAATATTTGCTATGCAACCTGCACCTATACAGGTTTCGTATATGGGGTTCCCTGGAACCACTGGAGCGTCTTACATTGATTACTTGGTCACTGATGAGGTGAGGATTGGATGACCACATTTAACTCTTGATGACTTGTGTCGTTACTGCTTTTCTAACACATCTCCTTATTACAGTTTGTTTCACCTTTGCGCTATGCCCATATTTATTTGGAAAAGCTTGTGCATGTCCCTCATTGCTACTTTGTTAATGATTATAAACAGGTATATCTTTGATATTTTTGGTAACAGTAAATCCTCATATATGGTTTATATCATCTTTTGTTATCCTCCTTCAAAAGCAGGGGAAGTTATCTTCGTGACAATTTTTATATCATTGCAGAAAAATATGGATGTGTTGGATCCAAATTGCCAGCCCAAACGATCAGTTTATGGTCTCCCTGAAGACAAATTTATATTTGCTTGCTTCAACCAGTTATACAAAATGGATCCTGAGATCTTTAATACTTGGTAATACTTGGATGATCCTGAATTTGTTTGTTAACTATGTGTAGCTGTATACAATTTGGCTTCTGAGATTCATGTGATTGTGTTTTTAGGTGCAATATTCTTAGACGTGTACCCAACAGTGCGCTTTGGCTCCTTAGGTTCCCAGCTGCAGGAGAAATGAGACTCCGAGCATGTAAGTTGCTGTTTAAAGAAATTCTGCTAGGATCTCTTTCTAGTTATTTTTCTTGTTGAAGTTCCTTGACATTTATTTCTCCTTTCCATCAACTCTTATTTGATCAATTACGAAACTGAATATGCGGTCTTGATTGGTGGCCTTTGTTCAGATGCTGTTGCACAGGGTGTGCAGCCGGACCAAATTATATTCACTGATGTTGCTATGAAGCAAGAACATATCAGACGCAGTTCCTTAGCAGATCTATTCCTTGACACGTAAACTCTCTTTGTTGTTTCGATTAATTCTCTGTTTTATTTATTTATTTATTTACACCGAGGAATACTTTGTTGCTTCATTCTCAATATCTTTTCAGGCCTTTGTGCAATGCACATACTACGGGCACAGATATTTTGTGGGCTGGTTTGCCAATGATAACTCTGCCCCTGGAGAAAATGGCAACTAGGGTTGCTGGATCACTGTGTCTTGCAACTGGACTTGGGGAAGAGATGATTGTCAACAGGTAGGCCTTTTGTAGACAATACTTGTTTGCTGGTGATGAACAATGCAAGTCCTAGCATTTGCTGTTTTGTTGGACATATCAATTGGAAAGCTATGTGGGTTTATTTCTATGTTTGCAAGTAAAGCTGTATTATTCATAGTTAACACGCAAAAGGCTTTGATAGGCCTGAGGGTGTATCCCAGGTGTTTTTTTGGGTCAAATGGGACAAGTGATGCTCTGTAGTGTGTTGCTGTGTACTTTCTTTTCCTTCAAACTACATAGATGGAAAGCTCAATTTTGACTTTTTATATTCTGAGGATCCTTCCTTGTACTACAGTATGAAGGAATATGAAGAGAGGGCTGTATCTTTGGCATTGGATCGGCAAAAGCTCCAGGCCCTCACCAATAAACTTAAATCAGTACGCTTGACATGTCCTCTATTTGACACAGCACGATGGGTGGGTTGAAACTAATGTTTTCCATTGTTTTGGAGTTCTTACCCATTTTGTGAAAGAAGTGACTTACAAATGGATGCTCTTTTTTTTTTTTTTTTTTTTCCTTGGGGGAAATTGCAGGTCAAGAATCTGGAGAGGTCATATTTCAAAATGTGGAGTCTCCATTGTTCCGGGCAGAAGCCCCAGCACTTCAAAGTAACTGAGAATGACTTGGACTTCCCTTGCGATAGATAGGTAGACGGGGAAGAGAAACGGGATTGTAGATAAAAGCAAAGAGAAATAATAGAACGATGATTATTGTATTTAGAAGAAGAAATTGTTTCACTTTATTCAAATGACGCCATGGCTGTGTTTGTGATGTCAGTGCTGATGATGGTTTGTATTCTGTGTCCAAATATACTTTTCTATTTATAAGGATTCGTGAAAAACCCTGGAGATTAGAAAAGAAAATAAATAGATTCTTCCTCAAGACGTCAGTTCTATGGGAGCGCCTCTCGGGGCTCATCATCAAAACCCTTTTTCAGTTATACTTATTTTATTTATGATAATGTCTTGTTGCCCTTTCAAAAAAAAAAAGAGCATTTTTAATTTTTTATTTAATTTTTTTATTGTTAAAGTAATATTGTGTTATTTATTTTTTATCTTTTGTAATTTATCTTACGCACAAATTAAAAGATCTTTCAGGTGATGAATTTTTAATGTTTATCATTTAATTAATATAATATGTTAAATTACAATTTAAAAATAATTTCAAGGACAGAAATATTTACACAATAAGCAATATAAAGAGAATGCTAGATTATTTTAAATTTTGTATAGTATATTTTAGTTAGATAAGAAGCAATCGTTAAAAAAATTTTAAAAAAGATAGATTATGATTGAAAAAAAAAAATTTATGTATGATTAATTTTATTGGAAGCGGGGTTTTTTTAACAAGAAAATGAAGGGGTCCCAAACGCTGTGGAGTTGTCGGCCTTCCGCTGTTAAAAGTCGTGGAAGCTTTGGAAAAGCAAGATGATAGCGTAATACAGCAACTGGATCGTGGATTTTTCTTTTAAATAAGATAACCGCCACCAGCAGCTCTGAAATACACAACATGTATTTCAGAATACGGAATCTATTGGAACATACAGCACGCACGTGCGATTGCTGCTCGAGCAGTCTTCATTGCGGAATTCTTTCAAACAGAGAGCATGCATGTGAAGTTCCCACATTAGACCTTCCCTTCCAAGATGTTAGTGTCTGTATTCAGAAACCGAGCTCAATGCCTCATCCCCACCCTCAAAACCATGACCACCGCGGCTGCGGCTAAAACCTCAAAAGACGATTACTTCGCAGCCGTAAATCACATCGCCAACATAGTCCGTCACGACATATATCCAGAACGGACCCTCAACAGACTCAACCTCACCCTCACCTCAGAGCTGGTCTACCGCGTCCTCCGCGCCTGCCACACTACTTCCCCTTCCGAATCCCTCCGCTTCTTCACCTGGGCCCGCTCCCGGCCCCAATACTCCCCCACCTCCCTCGAATTCGAACAGCTCATCCTGACCCTCGCCCACCACAAACGCTACCAGTCCATGTGGAAGACCATCGAACTCATGAAACCCTACAACCTCTCCGTCTCTCCTCAAACTCTATCTCTCATCATCGAAGAGTTTGGTAAGCATGGGTTGGTTGATAATGCTGTTGAGGTTTTTAATAAGTGTACCGCTTTCAATTGTCAGCAGTGTGTTCTTTTGTATAATTCATTGCTGTTTGCTTTGTGTGAGGTCAAGTTGTTTCATGGTGCTTATGCTTTGATTAGGAGGATGATTAGAAAAGGGTTTGTCCCTGATAAGAGGACGTACGCGATTCTTGTTAATGCTTGGTGTTCTTCTGGTAAAATGAGAGAGGCACAAAAGTTTTTGCAGGAGATGAGTGACAAAGGGTTCAATCCGCCTGTTCGAGGCCGTGATTTGTTGGTTCAAGGGTTGTTGAATGCCGGTTATTTAGAGTCTGCTAAACAGATGGTTAATAAAATGATTAAACAAGGGTCTGTTCCGGATTTGGAAACCTTTAATTCGTTGATTGAGACGATATGTAAATCTGGGGAGGTTGAGTTTTGTGTTGAGTTGTATTATAGTGTATGTAAGTTAGGTTTGTGTGCTGATGTGAATACGTATAAGATTTTGATTCCAGCTGTTTCAAAGGCGGGTATGATTGATGAGGCTTTTAGATTGCTGCATAATTTGGTTGAGGATGGTCACAAACCATTCCCAAGCTTGTATGCTCCTATTATTAAAGGGATGTTTAGGAGGGGCCAGTTTGATGATGCATTTTGTTTCTTTAGTGAGATGAAGATTAAGGGGCATCCTCCAAATAGGCCAGTTTATACAATGTTGATAACAATGTGTGGGCGCGGGGGAAGATTTGTTGAGGCAGCAAATTATTTGGTGGAAATGACTGAGATGGGGTTGACTCCAATTTCCAGGTGCTTTGATTTGGTTACTGATGGGCTGAAGAATTGTGGGAAGCATGATTTGGCTGCGAAGATAGAGCAGTTGGAGGTATCTCTTCGGTCTTTTTGATGCATGTCAATTAGCAGTTGAAGGCGATTCTTTAAAAGAACTGCATGAATCAAAAAGAATTCATATGGATTCTCAACGTTTCCACTCAAGGATGATGTGAGTTCTTCATTATGAGAAGTTAGCTACTTGTTGAATTTCAGGTTCCCATTTGTTTTTGGCATGTCAGCATTGTTAATAAATTCTGGTTAATATGTTTGTCATGTTGTTCTTTTTGCAGCATTCCCTAGATTGTTGCCTTTTTTCCATGAAATATTTAGTTCAAATTATTAAGTACTTTAGTTTGAATGAAGCATGTTGGGGAATTAATGTAGAAATAGGGATCTTGATTGTTTTTTCCATTATGTGGATGAAGCTTTGACCTAGGAACTTCTACTGTAGTCTAAAGAATAATGTTTTCTTCTATATTGATGTGATTAACCGGGTGATTTTTGTCAAAGGTGTTTGAAAGTTTTCTGTTGCTGAAATCTTTCGGTTTATTTGTTGCATGAAGCATGTGGGAGAATCAATGTAGTACTTACTTTTGAATGAAGCATGTTGTGGAAATCAATGTAGAAACAGGAATCTTGATTCTTTCTTTAATTATGTGGATGAAGCTTTGATCTAGGAACTTCTTCTCTAGTCTAAATAATATTATCTTCTTCTATATGGATGTGATTAATTGGGTGATTTTTGTGAAAGGTGTTTGAAAGTTTTCTGTTTCTGAAATCTTTCGGATTTATTTGTTGCGGATGACAAACCTCTATTTACTCTTATGCCCAAACAACTTCGGTAGTTAGGAAAAATTTTTTTGTGAGACTAAAATCCATAAATATATGGGGCATCACCTCTGTATATTGGAGAGCTATGAGAGATCAACTAGTCAGAGGTTAAAAGGGTTTGGGATCCTGTTACAATGTATTTGGGTTTTGTTTGGGAAATTGTGCAGTTTCAACTTTGTTATTTAGCTTTGCTTCTTCATGTATCTGTTACTCTGTGTATGTGGGTTGCTTATTTATAAACACTTCTCATTGCTTCATTTCTAATATAGAGTGAACCCACAATTATGTATGACAGAACCAATGTTACAAAGATAGTTCTTGCAGTTTTTGTAGAGGTGGTACCAATTTTAGTTCTCATTTGGTTTGCTTGACATGATTTTTGGACTTCTGTTTTATGGCAGAAATCCACAAAGGCACCCTTTAGAATCAGCAATTGCATACTCTTGGCGTGAATGCTGTGATGTCTCTTCAGTATTTTCACATCTTTTTATGCTATAACCGAGAAAGGTGCTTTACTGGGCCGAAGACCATGATGTCGCTCAAATATTGTTGTAGTATTCCTATTATTGACTTGTATATAAACCCAGTTTTGGCTGGCGAAGAGTTAAAAGGAGAATGTACTAGACTTGCATATAAATTATAAGCTTTGTCGGAATCTACGGTTCTTTTGGCATTTGGTTGTGTTCCACCCAAGCACACCGTTATTTATTTTTAAGAAAATATGGTGTTTGTAGTTGTCTTTTCCTGCTTTATCTAGTGTTTATCTGAGTAATAAACAGTAGTAAATAGTTTGGTTTATGGACTCGTGCACTTGGTATTGGAATTTGGATTGACGCAGAGGGGGCTGTTGGCTCGGAGAAATGATTACCTTGAACATTTTTGGCATGCTTGTGTTTTATGATTTTTCATTTGCTTCTAACTTTGTTGTTTATCCAAATGAAATCAAATACTCATTTGGTATGATAGAATCAATGGGCAATCAAGTTTATGTTATAGCTTAAAAACTAGGTTATCTTTGCATGACTATAGTTTTATAGTTTCTGTTTCTTTGCGTTATGCTTTCAACTACTGATGATGAACCCAGTGTTGAGCCCAGAGCAAGCTTTCCTGTTGAAGGATATTAATTTGCAGCTGATTCAGCGGTTACACAACAATGAGAAAAATGTGTACCCAAATGCAATGTTACTAATTTATAATTAATTATAAGCATCTCTCTCACTGTATACAAGATTGTGAGTGGGTCCGCCTACTATTTTTATAACAATTTATGTTATATTGACAATATTTTCCGTGCTGATCACAAGTTTGAAGTTTTGCTTCTCGAAATGGCTCCTTTCATTTATTTATTTATTAAAATTGACAATTTCTTTTTGGTTTTCGACAAGGGAGGTAATTGAGATGTTTAACAAGGGGATGATGTTTTCTGTTAAAAGAATAAATAAATAAAAGTCAAATTTTATACCGTGGGGACAAAATGCCACATTGGGAAGAATTGCGTTCCCCTAAAATTGGGTTAATAATTTAATTTGAATTGACATCTGAAACAGTTGTAAGCTAACCAATATTTCTACAGAAAAAAAAAAAAATTTGTTCGGAATTATTGGTAGCGTCTTGTCTTTAATTTTCTGAACTCCGCGCAGTTGGTGTAATTGTTTTTGCTGCCTTTCTCTTTGCGGCTTGAGCCTAGAGAGCTGAATGTGAACTAGGAAAATGGAAATGTTGCGCGTTAACATACGGAGTCAACCACGACTACAAATCTATTTCATGGTCCCAAAGGATCATATCAATCAATGCCATTATAGTTATCAAAACAAAAAAATTATGACTTTTAATAAGTTACAGTTGGCTGTAGGTTGTTCATACAAAAATATGTAAAAAATAGTAACATAGTAGGTTCACTTAATTTTTATATAGGTGATAAATTACATAAATTGTAACTTAACAAAATCTAAAAATTATAGAAAAGAAAAAATTTATTATTTTTTTTAGCTAAATGATTAGAATACATTTACTCACAATTACCAAAGCAGCAATTAAGTGATAATTAAGGGCTTGTAAAACACTTAATTTCAAACCAATAAATTTGAGAGCTAAGCAGTTAAATAACAATTAAGTGCTTATAAACGATAACTTTTATTATAAGTAAAGGAGCTATGTATTCAATAACTAACCACAAGCTCAAACTTATCTCATGTGAATAATGCTATTGTGCGATGGGGATTACAATTGTGTGACAAATGATCCCATATTAATAACACTATTGTGCGATACTATTATGCAATAGGGATTACAATTGCGAGACAAATGAAATGACTCTTGTCAAATTTAGACGACTAGTCGAAATTAGAATTTAAATTTTTTATTTTTAAGTTTTTCCGATATTTCAATGTTATTCTTACACATTTAATTAAAATTAAATAAATCTTAAGAATATATAAAAACATGTTTTTATAACACATTTTTATGTTAATTTCTCTTACACATTTATCTGTTACATACAAATATGATATGAATGTGAGATAAACTCTTTCATAAATTTTGTGTTTGACAAGACCAAACCAAAACTTTCACGAAATAAATAATTAATTAGTTAATCCAAAACTACTTTGGTTAATGTGCTACACGTAGAGTGTGTTCGAATAAAGTAATTTATAATAATTTTAAACAAAATAAATTAAGTCTATTCTATATTTCGCTTCTTAATGGAAGTTCTTTTCACCCTTCGGCTATTGGACTTTCCCAATTTGGGGTTATTATTATTATTATTATTATTATTGGTCATAATTTTAAATTTTGATGGGAAATCTGTGGAATTATATATTAAACGTCTAAATTAATAATATGTAAGAAATAAATTGCATCCCACACAAATATAAATAATATTTTACTTGAATTAAACACCCAAATCCTATATTATAACATTATGCGTAAGAAAACTTACACACTCGACCATTTTATTATAATTTAGACTTGCTGAAGTATATTATTCACTAAGATTTATCAACCATAAGTCACTTTATTAAACCATGATTATTGTAGAATAAAAAAATTATTGTTTGTCAAATGTAAATTGACGAACTATTTATACTCAACCTTCTCATAATTGTATAAATAATTAATCTTTTTATAACCCAAAATTATTGTTTATTCTGTCAATCTTAATGAATTGGAAGTAGATGATTTTAATTTGCAAATGTTTTCGCTTCCATATTTGTAACTATTTTTATTTAAAAAAATTCATTAAACAAATTAAGTTGACCAAAGTATTCTCTAAATGCCGACCGTTTTAATTAACAAAGCTTAAAAACTTTTAAGGAGATTTGGGCCAGAAATAAATGCTTGATTATCTGTAAACTGATAACCTCCAAAAAGCACTTAAATTGCTTTTCCGAACCCAAAATATTCGAATCCAATGTTTGCTATCTGATTTCGAACCAAGTTCGATTTGTTCAATTCATAACTAAATGGAGTAGAGAATATTTTAGTAAGTTTAAATAATTCCACTTTATTAATAACCTGGTAAAAATCTAATGAAAGTGAGGTTATTAGAGTCTCTGGCTCTCTTTGTATTTGAGAGTATTTTTACTTATTTATTTATTTTTTTCGATTTCTATGTTGTATTGATCTGGTTTATTAAAAAAAGAAAATCCTCCTTGGGAGCATTTCACAAATTCCATGCGAGTTACGCAAGAACTACGGCATTCATTATTTTTATATATGCGGATACAAGTTGATCGTTATTACATTTGCCCCATATATATAGTAATTTTTTGGTCCAAAATTTTAAAATGAAGAAAAGTTGAGGAAAGACATTAAACCCTTCGGTTTGAGAACATTATGAAATTATACCCTTAAATAGCATGAATTAAAAGTTTTTTCGAACTTTCCTGCACCTACAAATCCCTGATTGGAACACGCGCGCGCGCACATATATATATATATATACAGAGTTACTAAACTGTGTCTCCAGGGGACTAGTTAGCCCCGAATTTTGCTTAAAGAGCTTTCACTACATATGATCAAGTTGGAATGCCCTGGCGAGAGCATGAGGATCAATTGGTGGATCAGATCCGAAGACTGCATCTGCAACACCAGGGTTCTGGCTGCTCACAGCAGCAATGGCAAACAGCACTGATTGGTCCAATATTCACTTGGAAATAAGTGACCCAATTGGAAACACAAACACGTCTCTTTTCTTCAGGGCTCTGGCGTAGAGTGTGTTATTTAGCTGGTTTGATGTCACAAAACCAACATAGAGAGTGCCCTCCAGGACTACTAGGATTTCTGTGGCACGTGGGTGAGTGTGAGGTGGTTTTGGCCGCCGTTTGCCGCGTAGTGGATACGATCTACGGATATGCCGGGTAGTGTTGAGCCCGGGGATCTGTTCTACATTTACAGTTGTGACCGTTGGGCCAACTTGATTTGCCGTGCTTTTAGGAATATTGTGCCCTGAAAATCAATCAAAACAAATTGTTAAGAAGATTCCGTTTCGTTTTAAATTTTTTTGTGCCTTTTACTATTTTATCCCTATAATTAGACTTATGATACACAAAGGTCAACAATTAATCAATAAAAGGAAAAATTAATCATAAGTCTGATTTTAATGGTAAAATAAAAAATAGACAAAATATTAGAAAGTTCACGTAATCATTTTAATGCCAAAGCGTTTTGATGAGTTTTGGAACGTAAGGAGAGAAATAATAAATTTACTTGAACAATAGGAGGATTTTGATCATTTTCCCACTGATATACAGAAAGACGATACACACCACACGCCTTGAACTTGAAATAGTTGATGGCATCACAAAAATCCTGAAGACGGCGAGGGTCAGAGGCAGTGGCCAATGAACAAGCCAAAACCAAGAGGACAGAAGCTACAAGAAATTGAACTCCTTTCATGTTGATTACGCTAGGTATGCGTCTATCTCACATCCTTTCCCACTCTAGGGGATGAGAAATGAAGTACGGTGGCATAAGTAGCCTTTCATGGTCGGATTGAAGTATAACGATGCGAAGACTTACCAAGTTTATTGGGTTTTTTTTTTTTTTTTTCATGTTTTATAAATGAAGATTAGCGAATTCTCCACGAGTATGTACGTAACTATCCTTAGATATTTATTTTGTTATTTTGTTAGTGTTCAACTGATTATTTTTTAATTGTGTATTTGTTGTAAGTGCTCATTTTTCCTACATCTAATTTTCGTATGTGGGCTGCTGCTAGTGTATATCGACTAGACTGACACCAATACTAGAATTATTTATGATCGATGAAGTAAAAAAGTGGTCTTTTGTTAATATTGGGAACTGTGGTCGTTCCATTCAAATAATCTTCTAAATTTAAAGTGTTGTTTGATGAACCATATATATGTCACACAGATTTGCTCATTTATAATATTATATATAATACACAGTACATGGAACAAAAATGTGTGGATAATCTATCTCGAATGATCTATCTCTATTGTTAAGTCAGTGAAGTCAAACTCTCGTTCAGAATGAAACGGTGGCGTATAAGGCAGATAGTTAAGTTTGTTATGAAGCACGTGGGACTCGTGATGCCTTTAAGGATCAAACGACGTCAAGGCATGCGTTTTGTTCTTAACAAATATAACGGTTTGGGACACGTGTATCTTAGCTGTGCATTCTGGGTTTGAGTTTCATAATTCTTCTTTCTGTTATAAGGCTGGTTTTCCAGCTGAGAGAGAAAGAGGGAAAAAGAATTCTGGAAAGGTTCGGGGTTTGAGAGAGAGTGATATTTCTTGAGCGTTGTAATCTTGATAACAGAATACTTGTATTTCTTCATGAGATCAATCTGATAAGTGCTCTGGTGGTTTCACTCGTGGATGTAGGTCTTGGAAAGACTGAACCACGTAATTGCTTGTTCTTGCTGATGCTTGCTTTCTGTTTTACTTTGTTTCTTCTTACTGTCACCATTGTTCTTTAACTAGAAAGCAGTGTGAGGATTGAATTGGATCAGTTTTGTTTTTGTGCTTGATAGCAACTTGTTTTGATCTTTGTCAAAGATCTTGGGCACAGTTTTTCGTATTGATTAGGATAAGGATCTCAATCGAAACTCTATCTCTATGTCTTAAATTAATCTTAAATCTGAAAATGTACATATGAAGTCTAATATATTGAAAAATGTTGAAACATTTTTTCATGCTTATCTGATCATGGCATTTTTTTTTCTTCCAAGTGGGAAAATATTTCATGGTCTTGAATAGACATCCGCCCTCTTTGTCGGTCTGCATGAGTCTATTATTTTAGTAGCAAACTAGGGAAGGATGATGGATGAGGAGAAAAAGATTATTTATGAATTGACTTCCGTAATATTGATATGATCACAAATTTAAAGGAGAAACGGTACACAAACAAAGTCTGCACCTCAACAAACATGAGACCATTTAATTCAAATCTACCACATGATTATGTGAAATGATAGTTAATAAATCAAATATTATGAATATACTCGATGATTTTAAATGTCATGTCAATTTATCTCTAACTATATAAGTAAAATATTATTGTTTGATGAGATATGTTTATGCATATATATAAAAGATTTTCTACCTACTCATAGTTTACGTTCCTCGACAAAGTGTTCGGATCGGATCTTGCTTTCTTTTCTTTTCTTTTTTTAATTATTATTATTATTTTTTTGGTGGCAAATTTGTGAAAATAAAATTAAAAGAGCTGTTCATGGTCAAATATTCTTTCAGCAAGGATAAGCTGGTCATCAGCTTCAACTGTTTAATAAAGAAGGTTAGAAAAAGCCAAAAGCAGAGTTATTGAAACCTGGATAGGTCATACAGGGATATTGACATGGGTTGAATGTAAGTTAATGCTTCTTTTTCTTTTCTTCTCGTTACGTGCACATAATGGCATAATTAATTGATTGATGAAAAATTGATGCTTTAAAGCGTCTGAAGCTTTAGTAGTCCCAGCGAAAAAATTTAAGCAATTCAGCACATCAATTTTTCATTGATTGCATGTTTTTGTGACCAAAATAACTCCAACAAGTAAGAACTCTCTCAGTCAAAATTGTAAATCACTGTAATTAAAAAATTTTAAGTACTATGCTATATTCTCCTTACAAGAAATTTTAGAATACATTAAAGAAAATTCAATTAATTAATACATGCATAATATGTACAGTTAAATTTTATATAATTACACTTGTATAGTAATTTTTAAAAATAAATTTATAAATAGCATAATTTTATTTACTAATTATATGATTAACATAATATTTTAGAGGTACTTTAAATTTTCTCTCTCCTTAGAATTTTGTCCAATAACTTTTGAGTAGCTTTATTTGACAAACCATCTGAAGCTGCTTTTTTCCTCGTATTATATGTTTCTTTAAGAAAAATCTAAACTTTTTTTGGGTTCTTTTTTACTAGTTTTAGTTAAAATAAAAGTGTTGGATTTTTAATTCGAATTCATGATCCAGTCTGATTGCTTTTGGCGGGGAAGTTTGTTAAGCGTAGAGCGCACTAACGCAAGTTAGTTATCACAGCCGCTGCTTTGACTTTTGGTTGACCTGAGCAGTTTTATAGGCTGATAAACAGAGCAGTTTTAGGAGCTTGTACTTAATTCATTTCTCTGAGTTATAAAACACTTGATGACTCATTAAAAATCTGGTTGTAATCTCTTTAAATATGGGCCCTTTACTTTTAATGAAAAAGAGCTTGAAGCTGACTCGTTGTGCGTAAACATTGGTGGTTGGTGTTGATCATTTCTTGCGTGTGTGCTCTGCATTTTGCTTATTAGCTGTGTCTGTCTCAATTATTGGGGCAAATTTTGGTTGTGTTAGAAAATTAATGGGTGAAACACTCACAACTAAAATAAAATTGAGAAATAATGATCATATAAGTATACTAAGATTTACATCGTTCGACTTTTAGCCTACGTCTACAGTGTTGTGAAAATTTTATTGTACTCGCAAGTGCAGAAATTTATTGGAATACAGATTTATGATGACGAACGTCGATCTCATGAGAAGGTAGATTTAATCATATGTAAGGTTAATTTTTCAAGTTCATATATGTATTGGTTGGAAGTGATTTCTTTATCTTAAGATTTAAAATAAAATGACGGAAATGAATTAAAGATGAAACTATGCAAATGAGGTGCTTGAATCTCTAGATTCATACTCAACACTTCACCATGGGCTTATTATTCCTTTTTTAGTTCTAATTAATTTATAAGGAGGTATTTCCACTCCTCATTAGGTCACTTTAATAAATACGGTATCAATCGCTCATTGTGCTAGAAGGTAATCTTATTTTGCTAAATGTGTTATCAAGAACACATTGTGCTAGACAATAATAATCATTCTATTGATAACATGGCAAGACCGCCTACTAAATAGCTTATATGCACTCTCTATCGATATTGAGTCAAGACGACCCACAAAATACTAGAGATGAGTTTTCTTTCTAATAATTATGGTCCTAAGGGCTCATCATGTCAAATAGTAATGATATTTCATTAAGAAACCAGTATACCGTGCAAAATCTAGTTAAGATACATTGTTTGTTGACAATGAGTTAAAACAACAACTTGAATTAGAGAGATAAAGTAAATAAACTTATCAAATTAAGTCTATGGATCATGTTGAGGCTTCACCTTTAATCGAAGCTTGAAACTAAATTAGATATTCAATTTTCAACTAAAGGCAAAATGAAAATTCTATTAAAATACATAAAAAAATACAAGATGGAGAGAGAATTACAAAAAATAGAGCTCAAAATGGATTAAGAGCTACTCAATTTGTTGGGGGGGGGGGGGGAGCCCTTTATTTATAGGTATAATGAGTAAATCACAGTTATTAGATGAAAACAATTTGGACGCTCAGGATTGCACCACATGACAAGCTTTGATTAGCTAGAATACATTAACAGTCAATGCCACATCAACATTTCGGTCTAATAATATGTTGTTACATCATTAGTTAATGTCGCATCATCAGTCAACGCTATATAATCAGTCAATACCACATCATTGGTCTAATAAGATACTGTCATGTTATTAATCAATGCCATGTCATCGATTAATGCCATATTTTCATACCATACATGTGAACAGTACCATACATGTGAATAGTATCGTATACGTAAATAATGACATATATGTGAATAGCATTGTATACCCCTTTATGCTCCTCTTTAGGTTTTCAACTATTTCGAGCTAAAAAATGTTATTTTTTTTGTTGTCTAACTTCTCATTAATCGTGAAAAAACTAAAATACCACTGAAATACATAAAAATACTCAAATTATGGCAAAACACACACAATTAAATTTTAGAGGACTTAAACATATAAAAGTATAAATGTTAGTGAGACTTAGAGCACAAAATGACAATTTTATCTTTCATAAATATACATTCTCTAGTACTCAACAAATTGGTGAAGATAAAAGAAAATATTTTATTAGTGAAAAAGAGTTACAAATATTATAGTATTTTTGTCTCACAACCCAAAAATCTTAATACACCTAAACTGACTAAATATTAGAACAAGTGCTTAAAGCTCTCAGGACACTTTCATTTAACCCTTGACTTCTCTCAACTGAATTGAGAAATGGGATGTCTGAAGATGGCAAATGAAGCCTCTATTTAAAGGCTAGCCACATGCAGTTGCTTGCAACATGCATGTATGTGTTCAACAATTCTCCCACTTGGACACTAGATTGAGAAACAATCATGTCTCCACACCATCCATTCTTCTTCACCATTGTCATGCTACTTACATCTCTACTAAGCCATAAGTGGATCTATTTTATGCAAACTTGTTAGTACTAATTGGCTTGGTGAAAACATTTGTTAGGCTTTTCTTGGTATAGATTTTCTGCAAATCTATACTTCCATCTTCTACTATTTCTCGAACAAAATAGTATTGCACTCTTATGTGCTTTGTTCTAGAATGAAAGGTTAGATTCCTTATAATGTGTAAGACACTCTATCTGTTACCATTGTCATGCTACTTACATCTTTACTAGGCCATAAGTGGATCTATTTCATGCAAACTTGTTCTTACTGATTGGCTTGGTTAAAACATTTGTTAGGTTTTTCTTGGTATAGATTTTCCGCAAATCTATACTTCCATCTTTTACTATTTCTTGAACAAAATGGTATTGTACTTTGATGTGTTTTGTTCTATAATGAAAGGTTGGATTCCTTACAATGTGCAAGATACTCTACCTGTCACAAAATAGAAATTTTCTCTTGTTTGTGCCATGTAGTTTTCTAATAACTTTTATATCCAAATATTTTCTTTGCAAGCATGTATAACTGCCATGTATTTTGCTCCTGTCATAGATAAAACCACAACAGTCTGTAGTTTCAAAACCCAGCGTACAGCTCCCTTTACAAGTGTAAACATATAGACAGTAATGAATTTCCTTTTATCAAAGTCTTTTGTAAAATTTGAATTCACATAGCCTTTAATAGTAAATTTTGATCCTCCATAACATAATGCAACATCTCAGGTTCCTCTAATGTATCTCAGAATCCTCTTCACAGTTTTTTAATACTCTCCACTAGGATTTGCCATATATCTACTAACTGCTCCTATTGCTTGTGCAACATCTAGTCTAATACATATCATGGCGAACATTAAACTTCTCAGTACTTATGTATATGATACTCGAAACATCTCTTTCTTCTTTGTTTCATTATTACGATATATTTTTAAGGATAACTTAAAATTAATAAGAAATGGAATAGAAATTGGCTTACAGTCTTACATATTGAAACATCAGAAGATTTTCTTCAAGAAATTCTTCTGAGAAAACCTAATTTTATTATTTTATCTTAGTGAATTTGTATCTATCTAAATCTTGCTAGTCCCAAGTCCTTCATTTCAAACTCCCTAGTCAATTGTGCTTTTAATTCTTGGACTCAATCTTTGTTAGAGCCTACTATCAACATGTCATCCACGTATGACAGCAGAATAATAAAATCATTATCTTTAAACCTCTTATAATATGCATAAGGGTCTTAACTAAGTATATAGTATCTAAAGCTCATGATGAAGGAATTAAACCTTTTATACCAACATTTTAGTGCCTATTTGAGACTGTATACAGATTTGATCAATTTGCAAACCAAGTTCTCTTAGCCTATTTAAATAAAACCTTCTAGTTGGAGCCTATTAGTTTCTTCAAGTTTTCCATGAATAAATGCAATTTTCATATCTAACTACTCTAGATGAAGGCAAATGTAACACATATTGCTAGGACTATTTTGATAGTCGTGAGTTGAACTATCAAAGAAAATATCTCATTGAAGTAAATATCTTCTTTTTGAGCATATCTTTTCACTACCAATCTTACATGATACCGCTTTACTTGATCATTGCCATCACCCTTGACATTATAGACCTATTTGCTACTAATGGCTTTTCTACTATGTGGTTGCGGTACAAGTTCTCATACCTTATTCTTGTGTAGAGCTTTAATTTCTTCTTGTATTGGTGTTATTTACAAAGTAATATCCAGGCAGTTCAAAGCTTCATTAAAAGTTGATGGCTTTCCATATTCTCTTAGAAGACAGTACATTGATCTTTGTAACATACTCTAAGCGCCATACCAGTGGTTATCTCTCATGAGTTAACTAGGGAACTTTTAGAGCCTCAAACTCGACTAATTCTTATTCTTTGTACTATGATATTGCTTTAAAAGAATCTGAATCTTATTTTTCTGGATTATTTTTTACATGTACTAGTATAATATCTGACTTTTCTTTTACTGTACTATCATCCCCATCTTTCCTTTATAGTTGATCTTCTACGAAGATAACATCCCTGGTAATGACAATCTTGTGGGCAATGGATTCTCACAAACGATACTCGTATACTTCATCAGCATATTCCAAGAATATACATCCCTTGGATTTCAGATCCAGCTTTATTCCTGGGCATTGTACACCACATACGCAGACATCCAAATGTATGCAAACAAAGGTAATCAATTGGCTTCCCAGTCCATATTTCTATAGGAGTCTTCAACCTAATTATTGTAGATGGCAAGCTATTTACCACATAATAGGTATTTTTGGCTGCTTCTACCCAAAATGAGTTTAGTAGGCTAGTAATCCTCAATATGGCTTTTATCTTTTCAATAAGAGTTCTATTCATCCACTCTACTACTCCATTTTATTAAGGAGTGCATGTTATCATGAATTGTCTTTGAATATCTTTTTGTTTACACTATGCAAGAAACTCACCGTTGGTATACTTTCCATCATTATCTGTCCTCAAACACTTGAACTTTTTTTCAAATTCAAGTTCTTTCGATGTTTTGAATTGAAGGAATATTGGAAATACATGTGAGTTTTTCTTAATTGGATACACCCAATATCTCGCGGAATAATCATCAATGAAAGTCACCAAATATTTTGTGCCTCTTATGGACATATCTGATAATTCAAAAATATCATAATGAACTAAATCTGTAATGCATTTACTTCTAGCATCAGATTTGCTGAACTTCAGTCTATGCTGCTTACTTGTAACTCAATGCTCATGAAACGACAAGTTCACCGATTTGAACATTGACCAGAGAGAATATTAAAATCTTGTTCAAACATGTGGCCAAGTTTGAGATGCCATATAATTGCTAAATTTTCTCCATTTAACTTAACACATTCATCGACTTCTTGTATTGTTTTCTCTTTAAGCATGAATAGATTGGCACTAATCTTTTCCACCTTTATTAACACAAGTGCACTTCTAACAATCTTCATGATTTAATTTTTCACATAATACTATCTATTTGTTCTAAAGAAAATAGATTTTTCTTTATGTTTTTAATATGTCATACCTCATGAATAGTGTGTATTGTACCATCAAACATCTTTATTTTATTTGTACTAATACCAACAATTTTCAAGGCATGATCATTACTCATATATACAGATCCTTTTGAGATAGGTTTATATTTGTGAAACCATTCTCTTTAAGAGATTATGTTTAAGAGATTATGAGACAGGTGTAGAGGTGGCTAATGGGCTGTGCCGTGTCATGTTCGTGCCAGCAAAAGAAAGTCCATGAGTGCTTGTGCCCGTGTCGTGCCGTGCCTTACATAAGAAAAAAAACCTACTAAGCTTTTTTTTTTTTTTATATTTTCTTAAGAACACATACCAAGTTATTGACGTATTTTTTTAAGCATATATATGTTTTTAGATCCATATGCCTTTATTCAAATTTAATAAAATCGAAAATTCAAAACTCAAGTCCATATTCAATAATAATAATTAATAATAATAATAAGAAAATGTAATTTAATTACTAAGTTTGATTCTATGGTATTACAATCCTTTTATTATACTTAACAACAACAATAATAATAAATTTTTCTTAAGGGTTAACTTAATTGTTAACTTGAAATTACGTAGAGTCATGTATCATAGTTCATAAATAATATTAATAAATATTTATAAAATCATGATATTTATACTTTTTTTATTAAAATCATAATATCAATTATTTATTTAATAAATTATAAACATAAATCAATTATATTTTTTTTTTAAACTAGGGGTTAAATAAATTTAAAAAACTTAAGCTAATAAAATATATTAAAAGATTCAATTTCAAGTTATTTATAAAATCATCAAATTTTAAGTTTACTTTTGTTAAAAGTGAAACGTGCTTATTACGTGCTTTTTCGTGTGCTGTGCTTTGATCAATCTCTAATCGTGCCGTGTTTTTAAAGCTTGCGTGCCTAAAATTATAAGCCCGACTCGACCCACGTGCGTATCATACCATGCTGTGCCACGTGCTCCACGAAAGTGTGCTCCTGTCGTGTCGTGCTGTATAGAAACATGTCGTGCTCATACTGTACCTCATGCCGTCCGGCCCATTGGCCACTTTTAGCCAGGTGGCTTTTGAGCCTATAAGCCAAATGTCATATAGATGTTTTCTGCCTTCTCAACCATTGCTACCTCGCTGTATAAAACATCACCATCATTTGAGATACTTGCTACATACCCCTAAGCATTTGATGACCTAAGATCTTTACATGTTCTTGTCTTCTAGTTACTTCAATATTCTTTCTTAACATTCTCCATTTTGCCACATTTATAACACCTAATTTTCATTTTACTTCTTGATTTTGATCTACTATAATTGTAACTCCCATTGGGATCGCATTTCGTTGATCTCCCTCTTATTATTGTTAGTGCTCCGGTTTGCTACAAAGTTCCTTACCTGTCTTCCTTGTTCTTACGCTAACTATCTTTCTCTAATACAAAGGCTGCAACATCATCGAAGACTAGGTATTTCTTAAGGATATTATTCGTCAAGTTGATAATGAGTTGATCGTATGAGTTAAGTAAACTTTGAAATAGAAGCCCTACACGATCGGTTTCTTCTATTTTTATTACCCAACATTGTAAGTTATGAAAATAAAATTTTTAGAGTGTTAATATGATCAGTCATCGATGCAGTTTCCGCCATTCAAAGAGCACAGAGTTTCATTTTTAAGAAGATCTTATTGTGTAGCGACTTAGCCTTATATAATTTTGTGAGAGTATTCCATATATCTTTTGCTATCTTTTCTTTTGTTACACTAGATAACACCCTGATAACTCTATGAAATGAGAGTTATTTATAACACTTTTGATCTTAAATCAATATTTTTTAGAGAGTAAATGACATGTTTAATGACATTTTAGTTATATTTTGCACAAAGAAAATATTTTGTTGCGAATGAACAAGATATTGAGGAATTGTCCATATGTAAAATCATAATTATTGATACGGACCTTTTCCACATAAAAAGTGAATCTTTTGTTACAATAGAAGCGGAAGCAATATGGATTATTCAAGAATCGAAGTCTATTTGCTTTATAAAAAGAAGATATCAATGAACTTCTATGAAATGGTTTCACAAGATTTTTTTTATTCTTAATAAATTAAGTTGTATTAGAATAAATTGTGTGCTTAGATTATGTGCTTGATTGTAGGCAATTAAAAGTGTAATTTTTAAGGAAGGAATGTTGTGCAATGGGTTTGCAAGAATGAAGAAAGAATTTGGCAGTAGAAAAGTGGAAATGAGATTAAACAATGCAGATGCTGTAGCCAATGCTGTAACAATTGTTGTTGTAGTAATCCTAGAGCAACAAAAGAGAAAATTGTGTGCGAATTTTAGAAAAAATATGCAGTTTTCAAATCTAGAAGATACGCGCCCTAGATGTCCAGTTGTCCTAGTTTTCAATTATAAAAAAAGCACGCACCCTAAGAAAGAGGTGGGGGGGCCGTCATTCACAAGAAAAAACAAAAAAAGAAAAAGAAAATATCAAAGAAACAGGAAATTCCAGGGCTAAATAAGAGAGATTGCAGGCGTGAAGAAGAAGAAATCAAATATCACGAAAGGCCTAACGTTTCTGTCTTTATCTTTCTTGTTCTTTGATTCATGATTATGTATTTGATGGCTGAAACAATTCTTATTTTTATTTTATCGTAGATCGTGAACCAAATTTTCTTGTGGTCGAGTGATAAACAAGATTGATGGTTATTGACTGAATTTATGTGTTGCTGCATGATTGGTATAGCATTTTGTTTTGATAATGCTTAATTTAATTCATTATTTCCGCCGACTACCTATTTAGTGATACTAGCTTAGAGAGAGCCACAAAATGGCCTATTTAGTGGAATATATTAGAACAATACTTGGTTCTAGGTTAGGTTTCCCAAATTGGGTTAAGTCAATTTAAATAATGTCATGCCTAATCTAAAACTAGTGATGAACTAAACATAGAGATTCACCTTGTAGGGTATTAGCAACCTTGATCATATAATGTTATATATTGTGTGGTAAAACAACTGGTCATTGTTAGGTTACATATAGATTTAAGAATTAAGAATTCCAACAAGCAACAATTAAAGATACATTAATATTTTGCAACTAATTACTCTTAGTGATTGCATTTTTTAGTGCGACTTGTTAATTTAGTTTATTGCATTTTGTTTTTCTATCATTTAAATTCTTTAGTTTAATTTAGTTAATAAAAAGTAATTTGAATGCCATTTGTAAAAGAATTGGAGTTAATTCACTCAACTACATTACTCTTAGTGATTACATTTTTTAGTGCGACTTGTTAATTTAGTTTATTGCATTTTGTTTTTCTATCATTTAAATTCTTTAGTTTAATTTAGTTAATAAAAGAGTTTAATTTGATGGGTGAAGTAGACACACAATTAAAATGAAATTGAGAAACAATGATCACACAAGACATCAAGATTACTTCCACTCACACCACTATTCCCTGTGATTGAATAGTATCGTTTATATATCAATATGTTGGCTTTGATATTACTATTATGAAATTGATGGGTGAAGTAGACACACAATGATCAAAAGACATTAGGAAATATTTTATTAATGAGGAAATATTTTATTAATGAGAAGGAGTTACAAGTATCATAGTATTTGTCTCACAACTCAAAAATCCTAATACACCCAAACTCTGAAAGATACTAGAAGAAGTGCTTAAAGCTCTTGGGCCACTCTCTCCTAACTCTTGGCTTCTCTCAACTAAACTGAAGAATGGAATGATTGAATAAGGTAAATGAAGCCTCTATTTATAGGCTTGGGGTTCCCTTTTTCTCTAATTTTTTATTATTGTACAAAACTTAATGGGCACTGAAAGTTACACTAATAATGTGCCGCTTACTCATGTCTCTCACTTACTCAACAAATTATCCCAAAAGTCAAAAAATTGCATGATAGCCACATGCAATTGCTTGGTACATTTTTTTTATTTTTTATTTAAAAGGAAAGGGGGGTGGACAAGCTCAAATCAAATTTTACCCCCCTTTCCACCCCCAATACTCGAACCCGAGTCCACACAAGTGAGAAGCGACATATTGCACTGTCAACCAACTCAACTACGCCATTGGGGGCCAATTACTTGCTGCATGCATGCATGCATGCATAAGTTCAACATTATATGTGTTTGCTCTTATCAAGCGACATCAATTGGTCATCTACCAATTGATCTTGGGACTTAATGTAATCCTTTTCACATCAGATTTTGTATAACAAAAAGTAATGAAGAGATTAATTAGAATATATATCTATGTATTTATGTACGGACAAAATATATGTACAAGGAGAAGCATGGGAAAAGCTTAGCTGCTAAATAAAAACAACAATAAATTATGTTTGTTATATGGCTACAATCAGCCTGGAGAGAGGTTTATAAGAGACCTCTTTTATTACTTCACGATATGACAATCTGGAGTTAAAACAATAAAGCCACTAGTGAAGAGGCCATTTATATTAAAGCTCATTAATTCCTTCTCCTAATAGCCATTTCCGAACTTATTCTGAAGATCTTTCACTACCTTTGGGTCCAACTGGAATGCCTTGCCAAGAAAATCGGGATTGATTGGAGGATTGGCTCCAAAGACCGTGTCGGCTATGATAATTTCACCGGGGAACTGGCTGTTTAGAGCAGAATAGGCAACTGCATTTGTTTTTCCAATGTTGAATTGGAAGTGAATCAAACCAATTGGAAACACAAAAACATCTCCCTTATTTAGAACTTTTGCGAGGAGTGTGTTATTCAGTTGGTTTGATGTCACAAAACCAACATGAAGAGTTCCTTCCAGGACCAACAGGATTTCACTGGCACGGGGGTGAATGTGAGGTGCCCTTTGGCCATATGGCGCATAGTCAATGCGGAATGCTGATATGCCAAGGGTGTTGAGTCCTGGAATTTGCTCAACATTTGCATTTTTTTCATCAACACCAAGTCGATTTGCTGTGTTTCCAGGCTTGTCTAGCCCTGAGAAGAAGAAATCTTCTGGTTTCGCAAGCTTGGGGTCCTTGCAGAACTTCCCATTCACAAACACTACAAGAACACACACACACACACAAAGGGGGGAGAAAAAAAGAATAATTAAGTAGAAGCACAAATTATATTGACAATTATATGTTTCATCAGTTCAGCTTACGTACCACCATCCTTGGGGTTGTTGATGGCTACACAGATATCTTGAAGAGGGCTAGGGTCATAGGCAGAGGCCAAAGAAGAACCCAAAGCCAAGACAGCAAAACCTATAAGAAATTGAATTGCCTTCATGGTGATTAATTAACAGGATGTACCTATCTCAAACTTTAATCAAGTGTTGTGATTTGAGAATCTTGCGAGGGAAACTATCCTATTTATAGAAGAGAGTCCGTGAACGAGTCTGTGTGTTCAATTTTAGTCCTCGAAGCAGGCCAAGACTTACTGAGTCCTCATTGGTTATCTTTCTTTTAATTTATATTTCGAAGACAATATGTTTAATCAATGTACACATTTGCCATATATGACTATAATAAATTAAATTTTTGCCTACGTGGTCTATGGCATAGTTTTTAACATGAACATGGTCATTGCTCGCATTAGGAGCAGATTATCCGTTTGAGACTCAATTTTTTAGCAGCAATGTTACTGCACAAAATTTCATACCATCTGCGAAAATTTGTTCATACTGTGCGTGTGCATTACACTCTATAAATATTTTTAAGCATATGAAGGCCTTGGTTGGTTGTTATCGTGGTTAGGTGTTTGTAGCTTAAAAGTTATATATTTTATCTTATATTTTATGATGAAAAACGTATAATATTTTTATTATTTTTTTATCAAAATTATTATTTAAAAATTATGTACTATACACAATTAACTTTTATTTCATACTTATAACTTTTTTTTATAACCCCTGAAATTTTATTAAACCACAGTATCTTAATATCAAACAAAACATGAAATAATAGAGAGAACGAAGACATGAATTAAAAAGTTCCAATTAAGAGTGTCAAAAGCATTTTTAATTTTTTTCCCTCCATGAATCTTGCGACTGAGCAGATTAATTCATTCAGAAACAGAGCTGATACTCTCATGAATGCTTCTGCCCTTGATGAAAACCGTTTGTTGAAACGAGATAATTTTAGGAAGTAACGAACTTAATCTGTCAGCAAGAATTTTAAAAAGTACGAATGCGGCGAAAGTTTTCCTCGTATAATAATTTTGTTCAGCAACATTAGTTTCTATGGACCTATGACACCAATCATCATTCATTTATCTTAATTACCTAGGACATGTGATACAAAATTTTTAAAAGCTCAGGAGAAATTAAATTAAGGGAGGATCCTATTTTCCTAATCTGAGTTCTCATGATATTTAAAAGATTTGTACCACATATCCTTTAGTGGTAGTATATGATTTTGTTTTGACTACTTGTATTTTTTAATTAATTAACCATCAATAAATTGAGTGAGAGGATTATAAAATTATTTTTCTTATAGAAATAATATCTGCAAAATAATTATGTACATGTAATTGGACAATTAAGACCTGTTCGGTAATGTTTTGCGGCTCTCATTTTAATTTTTGGTTTTAAAATTTACGTGTAGAACTTGTAATAAAACATACATAAAAGTTAAAACCCAAAGTCTGGCTGACAAAAATAAAACCCAAAACCATATTTTAACGCGTGTTCCAAAGCCTAATTAAAGTATAATTTTTTCCTCCCATCTTCTTCCTCTCTCTGCCTCGTCGTCAAATCTTATCTCTAACTCTCATCTTCTTCCTTTCTCTCCCTTACCAAGTTATACACGTTACTGCTTTTTCCTTTTTTCTCCATCATTTTTTCAATTGCATTGTGCTTTTCTTCAATTTACTCAACTCATTGGAAAGAAACGAGTTGAAGAATTTATGAAAATGGGTGAGGAAGAAATTCATGTCTCTGGCAAAAGACTAACAGTTGAGAGTCATGTTCTGTAGATGTCGATGTTGCCGGACTTGATTGGTTTGTTGTTGGACTTGATGGAGAAGCATTACTTGCCCTTTTTTCTTTTTGCTAGCAATTTTCGTAGCTGCTTTAACCATTCTTATTTCTATAAGTGCCTTACCAAGTCAATGATTCACATGTTTTTTTCATTTTGTGTTAAAGTCTCCAAATCATCTGCTTCAAGAAAAAACGTGAAGACTAGGATCAGAAGGAACTAAAAGTCTTCCATCTTATTTTCAGTGGTCAGGTTAATTAGAAGCTGGAGTTAAATTATTTTGTATCATTTCAATGTCAATTGATATATATCATTTCAACTTTAATGGCTGCCCGAGGTTTACCAACCGGCTAGCTAATTATGTTTTTTGATCAAATTCGTTACCTTCATTCGTTATATAATCGGGGGAATACTGGAATAAAAGAGAATAATTCTTTTGGACGCTTTATATGTGTAATTTATCCCCTGTTATTGGAATTGTTCCATTATATATTACGTGGTGTTTATTTTTTTTTTGAAATTTGAATAAATTTAAGTTAGTCTAAATTTTAAATAGACTTAAATATATGAATCTAAATAACGTATTTATTTATTTTTTGTCTGAAGTTTTGAGAATAAATATTAATTTATTTTTTTAAATTAAAAAATCTAAAAATCAATAACTTCACATTTGTGTCCTTACAATTTTAAATATTAAACATATAAAGAATATTTCAAAGAATATAAATAAGATAGTATTTTATCATAACATAAATCATACTTAAGTGAATGCAACCTATTAATATTCTAAATTATACTTATATTAATAAAATTTTGTGAAGATAAATAATTCTAGTTTGAAGAAAATAAAAAGATAAAATAATGATAATTTACTACTATATAAG
This sequence comes from Luvunga scandens, assembly GCA_030449905.1. Taxonomy (NCBI): domain Eukaryota; kingdom Viridiplantae; phylum Streptophyta; class Magnoliopsida; order Sapindales; family Rutaceae; genus Luvunga; species Luvunga scandens. Next base: position 3,406,823 of record JASUUG010000382.1, on the reverse strand, counting down.
TAAGCTTTATTTAAGTAACGAGGAAAATAAATTAATTACATAAAGGTATTGTGGAAAATATTTTTTTAATGATGTGATTCAAGTTTTTTAGATAAAGTAAAAAGCTAAAAAAATTAATTAGCTTAATAACTTAATGACTTATTAATCACTAAAATTTTTTATTAAATTAAAAAAATTAAAAGACTTAGGGTCTGTTTAAGATTTATTTTGGGAGGTTCAAAAGTGATTTTAAAACACTTAAAAGCTAATTTTGATACATGATAAATTTTTTTAGAAATCACTTTTAACAAAATCACTCTATCTTACAGTAAATTTTGAAAAAGTAAAGAAAGAGTGGCTTTTTAAAATCTGATTTCGAGAATTACTTTTATACTTAATACAATTCCATATATAGGACAAAAATCCAAAATCATCCTTATTAATTAGAAAATAAAATTATTAATTTTAAAGAGATTATTAGTATTACAAATTATATTGAGACAACAAAATAAAAAATAAAATTAATAATATAAAATATTTATTTTAGTTATCAACAATTATATATAGAGATGGCAATGGTCCGGGATTTGGCAATCCTGGTCCTGTCTTGAATAGTAAAACGAGATTTTAATACGGACCGAATCCTATCCCGAATAGTTAAACGGGAGAAAAAATTTTACCAATCTCGGACAGCTCAAAATCCCGTCCCGGACCAAATGGACCAAATGTCCCAAATGCCTCATTTAATAAATACTATAAATTTCATTAAAATATTAAAAAAAGATATTTAATCCAATAATTCTATAAAATTGTTAACTTCTCCATAGACATTATAATAATAAGATGTGCAACTAAACCAAAAATAACATCTAAAAGTAAATTAACTAATTGTAAAGCATCCAAAAATAAATCAATATATAATAATCAACAAAAGCATCCAACTTCTCAAAAAACATAATAATAATACAACAAATGGGCTTGTATTAGTTACTTGGGCCTAGAGCATATTGTTATAATACTATTTAAATCACTATTCATTAATCATTAGTTTAATTTTACTTGCTTTTAATTTTATTAATATAGTATTTCTTTTAAAAATTAGATGGGACAAACGGGATCCCGCAGGATCCCAACTTAGATCCCAATCCCGTCCCACACTGTAAATGGAGATTTTTTTTCAGTCCCAAATCTCGCCCGTTTATAAAATTCGGTCTTAAAATACGGACTAATACTGTCCCAAAGAGTTTGGGATTCCAAATCCCATTCGAGATTTGGGATTTTTTTGCCATCCCTAATTATATATAAACAACTAAAAGTATTTTATGTACATATTTATAAATGTGTAAATAAATTTTATTCAACAATATATTTAATTTAGTCATTTACATTCTTACAATATTTTAACAGTAAGATTTACTAAACACATACGATTACTTTTAAAACTCACAATAATTTTAAAAATAAATTTTATTAAACATTTAATTAATTTTCTATACAGTTGATTATTTCTACAATATGACTAACAATAATTATTTTAAAAAATATAACATTATAAAAATGGCCCTTAGTGACTTAATTAATTAAAATTAAGTCAATTAAATTATTAAGTTAGGAAAATAAACCGCCCTTTAGTAAATTTCTTAATGTAAATATTAGTAAACTATAATGCAATTAAAAATAATAATCTCTTCCTCTATTCACTTTTTTAATTAAAATTAGTTCTATTAGCTATTTTGAACGACAAACTGAATTGATCACGAAAATAATAATCTCTTCTTCCATTCATATGAGCGGGTTTGAGTCACTCAGGTAGTCGTGGGAATTTGTTTTCTTTGATTTCTACACCGGGCGTTTTAGGATTATTTGAGAGGACATTAATTAAGTATTTTTAATGGGTTCATATGTAAATATATTGTATGTAATATTAAAGGTTTGTCTACCAAACTAGCAACCATTTAATTAGTTAAAATGCATTTTCGTGTCACTATTTAAGATACGTATCACTTTCTGGCAACAATCTTAACGTATGTTTCCATTCGAACGTTCCACTCGCTGCTTGACCAATTTAAGTTACGAAAAAGTTTCTGGGAAAATGAAAAACTAATTCACGGCCGTGGAAATAATAGAACGCCGCCAGCTGTATTGCATAATTCTAGGAGCTATTTATCATTTCTTTTTCCTTTTTTCTTTTTATTTCAACAATTTATTATTGACTAGTGTGTTGCAGGCTTGCAGCAATTAAGTGTTTGCATCATTTATCCCATTTTTTCAAATTTAATCTAGATATAATTCTAGATTATGCTGGTAGAAACATCGTCTCAAAGATTCTAATTGGTCATTAACAGCGGTATATGAGTATGTCTTGAAGAGGGCTAATTTTTCTAGGATATGCTGGCAGAAAATTTTGCAGCACGTAACTACTATGAATTAGTCTTTGTTGTTTAATTAAGACTCTAATTGCCCTTTCTAGAATGCAAGATAAAATTGAGCCAGAAACATTATATCAAGGTGATGAGGAGTTACACATTTTCGTCAAATATAATTCTAGACTTTCTGGTCACACATTTTACCATTTAGTCCATAATTTTTCAAAATACCTATTACATTTCTAATATTATATTTTTATGTTTGAATTATTCTGTTGAACTATACATGTGACCTTTTAACATATAACACCCTCCATGCCTTTTAATAGGGGTAAAAAACAAAAAAAAAAAAGAGCACATCATGTTAGACTACGTGCATATTTAATATGACTTATCTAATGGTTATAATAAGTATTTATTTAATCTTATAAATTTTTTTTAAAATTATTATTATTGTTTCATTATATTTTAAGTAGAGTTTTTAAGGATTAAATAAACTATTTTGTTTCTACCAAAAAAAAACTTAAATTTTAAACTTTTGAAAGTAGAGGTTGGAGAGTCTTTTTAAAAAGTAAAATTGTCTAAAATGTTCCATTATTTGTTTCACAAAATTATGACATTGCCCTTTTATATATAAATTTATCTATTAAAATGATTTTATATGATTTTTAACAAATCTCTCATTGACAACTAAATAACTAAATTTTTTTTTGATAAAAACCCCACTTATAAAAGTTTTACTAATAAAATTCTATTTGAATAAACCTTATCAGAAAAACTAAACCAAATCAAGTCTAACAATAGGATTATAATAGTAGAAGAATTCTATAAGTGTACTCTAAGGTGGTGTTTATTTTTTAACTTAACTACTTAAAGTTACTTAATTAATTAAGTTAATTAGAGGCGTTTGTTTTTATAACTTAATGGGACTTTCCAGATAATTTTGAATTAATAAAATAAGTCAATTTTTTTAGCTTTTTAATGAATGGAGGAATTTAAATTAAGTCAATTAATTTCTAATGTAAAAAATATCCCTATTTTATAAATTATTTTTCATATCTATCCCAAAAATCACCCATAGACGTTTACCCTATATAATCTCATCTTTATATGCGACAACTTCGAAATGAAATGGCAAATCAACTATTTCAAACATATTATTTTTTTTCCTTATATTATGTACTATTATTGAGAATTAGTGATAAATTTTAAAATTTATGATATTTTATATATTATAATTCTAAAATCATTATATATTCACTTGAATATAATTTTACTTATATATATTAAAATATTATGGTATTTAGTATATTATTTATTTGATATTTAAATTTAATAAGGATAAAAATGTAAAAGTATATATTTTTAAATTTTTAAGTTGAAAAAAAATTTAATATTTATTTTTAGATATTTAAATAAAAAAATAAACATATTATTTAGATTCAAATATTTAAATTTATTAAGAATTTAGATTAATTTTATTTTATTTAACTTTCAGAAAAAAAAAAAAAAAAAACGCCAGCTTAATGTTACCAGTTTAAAATTATTAAGGTAGGAATGAAATAGGTAGTTTGGGAAAGCCCGACTGAGAGGATTGGCTAAACATCCTTTTCAATTCCCGAGTATTATCCATCAGCTTATTTTGTCATTTTTTGGAGTTTGGAAAGGATGCTGGCCGGTTAGTTTAGGAGTAGCCGTCTGTTCACTGTTGACTTTGATGGGTAGCTCGTTTTATTGGATGCGTGTCTAGTTGTTAGCATGTCCCTCACTGTATACACGAGTGCGAGTGGGTCCGCCTACTGCTTCATGAAAATTTATGTTACACCGACAATATTTTTCGTACTGATCACGAGTTTGAAGTTTTGCTTCTTGAAATGGCTCCTTTCATTTAGGTATTTCTGCCGTAGCCTCATATATTTCGACAATTTTCATCACACATTTAAATTTATTAATTTGACCGTTTGTTCTAACGGTCAAAGGATAAATTTAAAAATTCATATTCTAAATATTATTTAATGATAATAAATTAAATTTATTTTATAAATTAATTAATGAGATTATTATGTATTTATTTTTAGTTAAGAATTGTCAATGTAAATATTAATTATTAAATTAATATTTTATGTCATTTTATTCTTTTTCAATTCAAGATAAGGGATATTTTTTTTAATTTAAATAAATTTCAAATAATCCTATTAAAAATAACAGCCAAATTAACAAAAATAGGCGTGCAGTAAAAATTATTAAAACATTTGGATGCATGGTGAAAAATATTAAAACATTTAAGTGGAGGTTGGAAATAACTCTTGCATTTATTTATTTCTTAAAATTGACATTTTTTTTCCGTTTCCTGCAAGAAAGGTAATTAGATTAAGTTTAACCGGCGGAGTGATGCTTTCCTTTAAATAAGCAAAAGGCAAATTTTACGCCAGAGTGACATTATGCCGATAACAGCTGCGGCTAACCAATATTTCTACAGGATCAAGTAGTTCAGAATTATTGGTAGCGTCTTGTCATAAATTGTTTAACTCTGCGCAGTTGGTGTAATAGTTTCTGCTGCTCTTCTCTTTACCGCTAGAGCCTAGAGATGGAGTGAAGCAGCATGGGAATGAGTGCAACGGAAATGTTCTAGCGTACCGAGTCAACTACGACTACAATTCCATTCCACGGTCCCAACACATCATATCAATCAACGAATCAACGAACATCATATCAATCAATGCCATTATAGTTATCAAAACTAAAAAATCACAGGAAAGAAAAAAGTTTATTGGTTTTTTTTAGCTAAATGATTAGATTACATTTACTTATAATTACCAAAGCACAAACTAAATGATAATTAAGAGCTTGTAAAATACTTAATTTCAAACCACGAAATTTGAGAGCTACAATAATAAGAGAAGTTAAGTAACAATTAAGTGTTTATAAACGATAACTTTTACTATATGTAAAGGACTTGTGTATTCAATAACTAACCACAAGCTCAATCTTATCTCATATGAATAACACTATTGTGCGATAAGGATTATAATTGTGTGACAAATGATTCTTGATAAATTTAAACAACTAGTAGAAAATAGAATTTAAAATTTTTATTTTTAAGTTTTTCCAATATCTCAATGTTATTCTCACTCATTTAATTAAAATTAAATAGATTTTATGAACATATAAAAACATATCTCACTTACGAGTTCTGGTAGGCATAAAACCAAACTTTAGAAAATACATTTTTATGTTAAGTTCTTTCATAAATTTTGTGTTTGACAACATAAAAATATATAACAGATGACCAAACCAAAAAATTTCACGAAATAAATAATTCATAGTTAATCCAAAAGTTCTTTGGTTAATGTGTAGAATGGGTTGAATAAAATAATTTGTAATATTTTTAAACAAAATTAGTGTACTCTATATTTCACTCCTCAATAGTGGGAGTTCTTTCCACCCTTCGGCCAATGGACTTTCGCAATTTAGGGTTATTATTATTATGATTATTATTATTGGTTGTAATTTTAAAATTTGCTGGGAAATATGAGGAATTGTATATTAAACATCTAATCTAATAATATGTATGAAATAAATTGCATCCCTCACCAAATATAAATAATAATTTAACTTCAGTTAGTATCTACAAAACACCCAAATGGCCAAATCCTATATTATAATATTATGCGTAACAACATTTACACACACTGTCATTTTATTAAAATTTGGACTAGCTGAAGTGTATTATTCACTCAGATTTATCAATTATAAGTCACTTTATTAAACCATGATTGTGTAGAATGAAAAATTATTGCTTGTCAATTATAAATGGACCAACTGTTTATACTCAACCTATATATATTTGTATAAATAATTAATCTTTGTATAACTCAAAATTATTGTTTATTGTATCAGTCTTAATGAATTGGAAGTGGATGGTTTTAATTCGCAAATATTTTGGCTTCCATCTTTGTAACTATTTTACTATTCTTTTTTAAATAAAAAACTCATTAAACAAATAAAGTTGGCCAAAGTATTCTCTAAATGCCGACTGTTTTAGTTAACGAAGCTTAAAAACTTTTAAGAAGAATTGGGCCTGAACTAATTCCTTGATTATAGGTAAACTGTTAACCTTGGAAACCATTTAAATTACCTTTTATTAATCCAAAAGTATCCTAATCCAATGTTTGCTATATGATTTCGAACTAAGTCGATTTATTCAACTCATAACTAAATAGCGGAGAGAGTATTTTAATGAGTTCAAATAGTTTCACTTTATTAATCATTTGGTAGAAACCTAATGAAAGTGAGGTTATTGGAGTCTCCGACTTTCTTTGTATTTGAGAGTATTTTTATTTATTTATTGTTTTAGATTTCTATGTCATGTTTATCTTTTTTTAAAAAAAAAATTCTTGCTTCAAAACATTTCACAAATTCCATGCTAGTTATGTAAGAACTACGGCATTCTTTATTTTTTACATATGCGGATACAAGTAACATGGAAAGAGGTTCACAAGAAACCTCTTTGGTTATTATTACATTTGCTATCTATATATATAGAGTAACTAAACTATGTTTATAGGCAACTAGTTAACCTCGAACTTTGCATGAAGAGCTTTCACTATGTATAGATCGAGTTGGAATGCTCTAGCAAGAGCATAAAGATCAACTGGTGGATCGGATTCGAAGACTGTGTTGGAATAATTTTCAAAGTAAATGATGTCTTATTGTAAAGACATATCCAATTAATTGTGTCTTATAAAATAACTATCTTTTTACCTAAGGATACATCCATTGATGGTGGCATTTCGTTTGGAATGATGATGGTTCAATTTGAACTATTGATTAAGATCAAATCTTGATCCAATGACAGTTAATGAAAGGATATCATAAAAGGTGACAACCTAAATAGAAGGACACAAATATATCTACAAATAGAGGCCATGTTTAGGCCATTTAGACATGAAATTAATGATCCTTTATTACTCTTTTCTCAGCCCTCTTCCTAAAACGAATTTCATCATATGACATTTATTTTTATATATCGAACATCTAATATATTGTTTACCGTAGGAACATTATAGTGATTCTTGGTAGTCTTGCAACATTCAAAAGTATTCAGGTTTACTTTCGTCAAAGCACAATACAAGCAAACAAATAATTGTTTCATTCTATCCTAGAGGTGTATTTGCTTAACCCATGTGCATCACTCAATTGGTGGGGCAAATAACGTCTTAATGAAAGCGACATTTGGAACATTCATTGAAGTATACATTATTTTTCTACAGTTTACATATTACTATTTTTTTTTTTTTTTTGCGTCTATAGAGTTATACACACATTACTTTATTATAATAAAGTTCTATCATTATTATAGCAATGCTCTACATTTGCCATTTCCTACAAATATATACTCCAACAATCTTAAGATGCCATTTGTGCAACAATGGCACCAAGTTTATCTCTTCAACAATTCATAGTTGATTTTGTTAATTAAGAGCGGTTTGATGGTGGTAACTTTGCATAATTTCTTTTCCCACAACTAGGCATGTAGGCAATAAATTTAAGAGGTAATTCCCTTGTGAACCATACTTTGGCTTCGATTAACCAATGAATGTCAATAGAGATATTGTTCTTTATAAGTAAGAGTATACGTTCGAACCAAACTCTATAGATTATGAGGAGTGCACTCTGAGAAAGAGAAGAAAATCCCTTGTGAAACTTTGCAAGAGCTATGTTCATATTCATACCTTAGCTGGAGAATATCAGTTATTATGGGAAATTGAAAGAACAGACTTTAATAATCACAAAGTACCGTTATCCACCACTTAACTATGGTGACAAATGATAACACACTAAAGAAAAGAATAAATCTAGTAAAAATAAAACACACGTGAATTCAAACAACAAAATAAAAACACATTATGTACAAAGTGATATGTTAATTCACCGTCGTTCTCTTATTGTGTTTACTTCAAGTTTTAATTAGATTTCATGGATACCACCTTCTATTTTCCTGAGTTATCTTTCTAGCTCTTTAACATGGGATACTAATGCTAGTGGTTGTAGATCCCAAATAAGATATGATTGACAGAATTAGATCAAGTTGTTTAGGTGACGCTTCACACATAAAAGTTGCTTAAGGTGGTTGAAGAGAATTGGCCTCACTAAGGTACTCATGATGTATAAAACAATTGTTAAACAAAAACACTTTAACAAATAATTTCAATTAGCAAAGAACTAATAAAAGAAAATAATAAAAGTTAAATCATCGAAAATAAATAGGAAAAAAAATTTCAGTCCAAATTTGGTGCGTTATTTAAATCTATTTTGCTGTCTTCTTCAAGTAATTGGTCCATACAATATGGCTCTACATCTTTGACCATTAACTTTAAAAATGACACCGTTGTTTGAATTTTTAATTTCAATGGCTCTGTGTGGAAAAATGATGTGAACAATTAATTGATCAAATCATCGAGAGCATAATTTACTTGGGAAAACATGCAAGCAAGAATTGAATAAAAGTACATTTTGACCTAATGTGAAAGATTTTCTCATAATTTGCTTATTATAAAAGACTTTCATTCACTTCTTGTAATCCTTAACATTTTATTGTTGATAATCTCCTGAGGTTTCGCCAACTGTACTGTAATCTCCTTTTTTAAACATAGATGAGGTAAATGATATCTATATTCTTTTGTTTGTCATCAAGGGAGGATGAGATGATTTCTGACAATGCATTTTCTTCTCTCAAGATTGCATACATCAAAATGTCGGGTAACGAATTATGCTCTAGTTTTGATGATAATTCCCATGATGGGATGAGATTTTTCCCTTATGGTGCTAGTTGCTCTATTCTTAACTTTCATTTATCAATATCCATGTGTGGTCATGAATCCAGTAAGGCATTGACCTTATCAATTGAACTAATAACATTAAAATTCAAAACAAAATGAGTTAAACATATTTATAACAGGTCATCGCTAAGGTTAAAAGAAAAAGTATGACCAATTAGTTCTTCAATTAAATCCACATTAATAATTCCTTTACCTTTATCAGGGGTTGTTTGGCAATGTTAAATATATTTAGCTCTATAGGCATGTTGCCAAAAGACAGCTCTATAGTCAATCATGCACTGGATGAGTATTAATCACAATAAAATCAACAAAAAATAAATAAAACTTATGTATTTGGAATAGCACATCCTCCACAATACCACGAGATATTTTCATGAATCAATTTGCAAGTTGCAATACAATTGGAGTTAGGTGTAATATTCTCAGTCCAAGTTTCATAAATATTGAATAAAGCAAAATATTTACACTGGCTTTTAAATCTAACAAAGTATTCTCAAATGTGTAATTTCCTATGCTACATGAGATAGTAGGGCGACCTAGGTTTTTGTAGTTTAGAGGAATTTTATGTTGGAGTATAGAACTAATTTTTTTTGTTAAAAATGGCTTTTTTTTTTTAACATAAATGCTTCTCTTTTTAGTGCAAAGATCCTTGAGAAACTTAGAATAAGTGGGCGTTTGTTTAATAGTATCAAGCAAATAAATGTTAGATCGTACTTGTTTAAAGATTTCCATATTCTTATATATGGAATTTTCTTCTTTACTTTAACAAACCTCTGAAGAAAAAGAGGTTTGGGGATGTATTCTCATAGGCTACTATCTTCTTTATGCTTTGTTAATGGGTCCTTAGAGTTTAAAGGTACAACTTAAGTTGTCTTTGTCACCGACATTTTTACTTTGTTGTCAACTTCTTTGTCTTTTCACAAGATCGTGATGGCTTTGACCTCTTCATACTGCTGAGGTGAACTTGTACTCACTTCATGTACTCTTTTAGCATTGAGCACTAATTGACTTGAGAATTAACTTTTTTTAACAGTCATCGCTAAGGTTAGAATAGAATAAGCAAGTTGGCCCACCATTTTTTTTAGTTTCAAAATTGATTGGGCTTGTGAATTGAATCCAATTCTCATCTCATTTAGCAACTCATCAATTGTGCGAAAGGATCAATTGGTGGATCGGATATGAAGACTGTATTCTAATGAACTAATTAAACTAAAATGGCAATAAAGAAAATTTAATAAAGAAAATTTTCACATCAAACATACAGATAAAACTAATGGGAATAGAGTAATTGAGTAAATAAACTCTCTTAATGACATTGACTAGTTTCTCAATTATAACATTGTTGATACAGCATTTACTACAGTATTGGGCAGAATTACTCATGCATCCTCAATTGTCGCCTGTTAGATATATTATATCTAATGCAACTTAACAATAACCAATTGTTATGCCAGCATTACATATAACATTATTATTCTAGATTCCACTTACCTTAGAAGGTGAATCTCTATGTCTACTTCTTCACTAGTTTTAAATCAAGCACGGCTCTATTCAAATTGAGATTTACCCAACTTAGAAAACCTAATCTAAAATTAAATACTATTGTAATTGTTCTACTAAGTCAGACCTTTTTGAGGTTCTTTCTTAGCTAGTATCCACTAAATGGGTGATCAACCAAAATAAGAAATTAAAATAAATAAAATTAACACAAAATGCTATAACAAACATAGAGCAACACACATATGTTAGTCAAACATCCATTAAGATTGTTTATCACTCAACTACAATCAAATTCAGTTCATAATTTGCGATAGAACAATAAATAAAGTAGTTTCAACCATCAAATACATTCCCACGAATAAATAGAAAACAAGAAAACAATAAGAAGAGTTGAAGTTCGCTTGATCTTGCAATTTTTCCTTCTTACTCATTGTAAATCCTCTATTGCAGCCTTCAAATCCTTATTATTTTCTGTTTTTCTTTTGTTTTTTTCTCTGTAATTTTTTCTTAAATGACGGCTCTCTCTTTTCTTCTCATGAGTGCTCCTTTTATAACTCAAAATTAGCGCAACCGAAAGTGCGTGGTGCATATCCTCCATTTTTGGAAACTCCAAATCGCAATCTCTTAATTATTTTGCACGAAATATTCTCTATCAATGCTCCAAGACTACTGCAGTAACGACTATAGCATCTGCATTATTCCATATTTGTTTCAATTCTTCTGTAGTCAAGTTCTTCTATTATTTTTACAAGTCCATTACAGCAACATTCTTCCCCTGAAAATTGACCTTTCAGTCACCTACAATTATTCACAAAATCTAACACAAAGTAGTCTCAAACAACTCAATTTATAGAAATTTAAATTAGAATGAATGCTCATGCAAAATGTAACCAATATACAATGAAAACACATCATTTACTCTCTAAGTAATCTTGATTTGAGTCTAAAAGTGCTATAATAACTCTCATTTCATAGAGTTATCAGTATTTCATAGAGTTATTAGTGAAGTAGATGAGTGGTAGGTTTTGATGAATGGTTAGGATTTGTGTGGTAGTTGAATTAGTGAATGGTTGTATTGATTTGAAATATGTATAAATATCCCCTTGTGTAGTTAGTCTAAGTATCAAGAGAAGCAATAAAATCTCTAAGTTGTACCGAGTGGAAAAATAAGAATTGTAGTATTTGAGGAGTGTTGTTAAAGAAATAAAAGAGTGTCTATTTTAAATATTTGATTTTCCAAAATTCTCCAACAGAGCCAACTTGATTTGCTGTGCTTTTAGGGTTATTGAGCCTGCAAATATTTAAAAAAATTTATGTTGTTTATTAAGATAAATCACTTCCCCCGTCGTATTTCAAAATCAATCAAAACTACTTGTTAAAAAGATTCCTTTTAGTTTCAAATTTTTTTGTGTCTTTTACTATTTTATCCCTATAATTAAACTTATGATGCACAAAGGTCAACAATTAATCAATAAAAGGAAAAGATTAATCATAACTCTGATTTTAAGGGTAAAATTAAAAATAGACGCCAAAAGATGGAAAGTTCACGTAATCATTTTAATGCCAAAGAGTTTTAATGAGTTCTGAGATGTAAGGAGAGAAAAAATAAATTTACTAGAATAATAGGAGGCTTTTGATCATTTTCCCACTGATATACAGAAAAATGATACACACCACCCGTCTTGAAATCGTTGATGGCAACACAAAAATCCTGAAGAGGGCTAGACTCAGAGGCGGTAGCCAATGAACAAGCCAAAACCAAGAGGACAGAAGCTACAAGAAATTGAACTCCTTTCATGTTGATTACGCTAGGTATGCGTCTATCTCAAATTCTTTCCCACTCTAGGGGATGAGAAATGAATTAAGAAGCCTTTCATAGTCGGATTGAACCATAACAATGCCAAGACTTACCAAGTTTATTGTTTTTTTTCCCCTTGTTTTATTATTGAAGATTAGTGAATTCTTCACGAGTATACGCATAACTACACTTAGATATTTATTCTGTTAATTTGTTAATATTCAACTGATTATTTTTTAATTCTATTGTTAAGTGCTCGTTTTTCATATATCTAGTTTTCATATGTGGGCTGCTGGTGTACGTCGACTAGACTGACACCAATACTAGAATTGTTTACGATCGGTGAAGTAAAAAAGTTGTCTTTTGTTAATATTGGAAACTGTTGTCGTTCCATTCAAATAATCTTCTAAATTTAAAGTTGTTTGATGAACCGTATATATGTCACATAGATTTGTTCATATATAATATTATATATAATACACAGTGCATGGAACGAAAATGTGTGGATAATCTATCTCGAATGATCTATCTCTATGTCTTAACTTAATCTTCAGTCTGAAAATGAACATATGCACTCTAATATATTGAAAAATGTTTTAACGTTTTTTCATCCTTATCTGATAATGTCATTTTTACCTTCCAAGTGGGAAAATATTTCATGGTCTTGGATAGACATCCGCCCTCTTTGTGGGTGTGCATGAGTCCTTTAGTTTAGCAAACTAGGGAAGGATGATGGATGAGGAGAAAAAGATTATTTATGAATTGACTTCTGTAATATTGATATGGTCTCAAATTTAAGGGAGTAGTGTTACGCAAACAAAGTCTGCATCTCAACAAACATGACACCATTTAATTCAAATCTACCTCATGATTATGTGAAATGATAGTTAATAAATCGAATATTATTAATATTCTAGATGATTTTAAATGTCATTTCAATTCTAACTATATAAGTAAAATATTATTGTTTGATGAGAAAGGTTTATGCATGTATATATATAAGATTTTCTACCTACTCATAGTTTACGTTCCTCCACAAAGTGTTCGGATCTTGCTTTCTTTTTTTTTTTTAGTTATTATTATTATTATCATTAATATTGGCAAATTTGTTAAAATAAAATTAGAAGAGTTGTTCGTGATCAAACATTCTTTTCGCAAGGATAAGTTGGTCGTCAGCTTCAATCGTTTAATAGAAGGTAAAAGAACCAAAAGCAAAGTTATTGAAAACTAGAAGGGTCACACAGGGATATTGGCTTGGCTTGAAAGTAATCTTTCTTTTCTTTTCTTCTGGTTACGTGCACATAAATAGTTTAATTGATTGATGATAAATTGATGCTTTCAAGCGACTGAAGCTTTACTAGTCCCAGTGAAAAATTTAAGCAAGTCAGCACATGAAATTTTCATTGATTGCGCGTTTTCGTCACCAAAATAACTCCAACAAGTAAGAACCCTCCCAATCAAAATTGTAAATCATTGTAATCAAAAGTCTTCAATTAAAAATTTTTAAGTCTGATGTTATATTCTCCTTTCGATAAATTTTAGAATACACTAAAGAAAATATAATTAATTAATATTTGTATGGTATAGTTAAATTTTATATAATTACACTTTCATAATAGTTTTTTGAAATAAATTTACAAATGTTATAATATCCTTTGCTTGTTGTATAATTGACATGATATATTAGAGATATTTTAAAATTTCTCTCTACTTAGGGTTTTGTCCAGTAATTTTCGAGCAGCTTTATTACTTGACAAGCCGTCCAAAGCAACTTTTTTCCTCGTATTGTATGTTTCTATAAGAAAAATGTGATTTTTTTTTTTGGTTCTAGTTTTCTAGTTTTAGCTTAAATATAAATGTTGGATTTTTAATTCGAATTCATGATCCAGTTTGACTGGTTTTGGCGGGAAAGTTTGTTAACCTGCATGCTGAACTGGAGCTCACCAACGGAAGTTAGTTACGGCAGCTGGTGCTTTGACTTTTGGTTGACCTGAGCTGTTATGTAGGCTGATAAACAGAGCAGGTTTAGGAGCTTGTAATTAATTCTTTTCTCTGAATTAGAAAGCACTTGGTGACTCATTAGAAGTCTGGTTGTAATCTCTTTAAATATGGGTCTTTTACTCTTAATGTAAAAGTGCTTGAGGCTGGCTTGTTGTTCGTAAATATTTATGATTGGTGTTGATCATTTCTCCTGTGTGTGCTCTGCCTTCTGCTTGCTAGCTGTGTTTGTTTCAATTCCTGAGGCAAATCTTGGTTATTTTTGTTTGCTCTTACCAAGCGACATCAACTGGTCATCTACCAATTGATCTTGGGGCTTAATATGATCTGTTTCACTTCAGATTTTGCGTAACAAGAAGCAATGAAGAGATTAATTAGAATATTTATGCGCGCATGTACGGACGAAATATATGCGTAAGGAGAAGGATGGGAAAGGCTTAGTTGCTAAATAAAAACAACAATAAATCATGTATATTATATGGCTACAATCAACCTGGAGCGAGGTTCACAAGAAACTTCTTTTATTACATCACGATATGATAATCTGGATTTAAAATAATAAAACCACTACTGACGAGGCCATTTATAGTAAAGCTCATTAATTCCTTCTCCTAATTGCCATTAATGAACTTAGCCTGAAGATCTTTCACTATCTTTGGGTCCAACTGGAATGCCTTGCCAAGAAAGTCGGGATTGATTGGAGGATGGGCTCCGAAGACCGTGTCGGCTATGGTAATGACACCAGGGAACTGGCTGCTCAAAGCGGCAAAGGCAACTGCATTTGTTTTTCCAATGTTGAATTGGAAGTGAATCATACCAATTGGAAACACAAAAACATCTCCCTTGTTCAGAACTTTTGCGATGAGTGTGTTATTTAGTTGATTCGATGTCACAAAACCAACATAAAGAGTTCCTTCCAGGACCACCAGGATTTCAGTGGCACGGGGGTGAGTGTGAGGTGGGTTTTGGCCATATGGCGCGTAGTCAATACGGACTGCTGATATGCCAAGGGTGTTAAGTCCTGGAATTTGCTCAACATTTGCATTGGTCACATTGAAACCAAGATGGTTTGCTGTGTTTCCAGGCTTGTCTAGCCCTGATAAGAAGAAATCTTCTGGTTTCGCGAGCTTGGGGTCCTTGCAGAACTTCCCATTCACAAACACTAGAAGAACACAGAAAAAGAAAAAAGGATTAGTTAAGTAGCAGCACAAATTATATTGAAAACTATATGTTTTATCAGTTCAGCATACGTACCACCATCCTTGGGGTCATTGATGGCTACACAGATATCTTGAAGAGGACTGGGGTCATAGGCAGAGGCCAATAAAGACGCCAAAGCCAAGAGAGCAAAGCCTAAAAGAAATTGAACAGCTTTCATTGTGATTAATTAACAGGATGTACCTATCTCAAACTTTAATCAAGTGTTCCGATTTGAGAATCCTGGGAGGGAAACTAGCCTATTTATAGAACGGAGTCCACGAACGAGTCCGTGTGTTCAATTTCTTAGTCCTCGAAGCAGGTGAAGACTTACTGAGTCCCCATTGGTTATCTTTCTTTTAATTTATATTTCGAAGACAATATGTTTAATTAATGTCCACATTAGCCATATACGACTATAATAAATTAACTTTTTCCCTACGTGATCTAGTTTTAACATGGACATGGTCATTGCCCCCATTAAGAGAAGATTATCCCATTTGATACTCATTTTTTGAGCAGCAATGTTCCTGCACAAAACTTTATACTATCTACGAAGAATTGTTGATACCTTGCGTGTTTATTACACTCTTTATAAAATTTTTTAACCATACAACCGCCTTGTTTGTTTGTTATTGTAATTAGGCCGTTGTAATTTAAAATCTATTTTCTCTTATACGTAATGATGAAAAGCCTATAACATTTTTACTATTTTTTTTCAAATTATTATTTGAAAGTCATTTATTATATACTATCAACTTTTATTTCATTTTTATAACTTTTTTTTTAACGGGTATAACTTTTTTAAACTGCATTATCTTAATATCAAACAATTTTGAAGTAATAAAGAGAACAAAGACATGAATTAAAAAGTTCCAATCAAGAGTGTCAAAAGCATTTTTAATGTCAATCTTCAAGGTCACATTCCCTCCATGAATCTTGCGATTGAGCAGATTAATTCATTCAGAAACAGAGCTGATACTATCATGAATGCTTCTGCCCTTGATGAAAACGGTTTGTTGACACGAGATAATTTTAAAAAGTACGAATCCGGCGAAAGTTTTCCTAGTATAATAATTTCGTTCAGTAACATTAGTTTATATGGACCTATGACACCAATCATTCATTTATCTTAATTACCTAGGACATGTGATGCAAAATTTTTAAAAGCTCAGGAGAAATTAAATTAAGGGAGGATCCTATTTTTTTTATCTGAGTTCTCATGAGTTGTCAAAGATTTGTGCCACATACCTTTAATGCTAGTATATAATTATGTTTTAATTACTTTTATTTTTTAATTATTAGCCATCAATATATTAAGTGAATTTAGCTCAAGAACATATCAAATTATGACAGGATTCTAATCCCTTGAATAAACCTTAAATATAGTTGTCGAAAATAGTTTGTGTAAAACTATCTTTCGTAGAGAAATAATATCTGCAGAATGATTAAGTACGTATAATTGGACGATTAGCCGCTTTAACCATTCTTAGTCCTATAAATGCTTTACCAAGTCAATAATGTGCATGGTGGTTTTTTCATTGCGTGTTAGAGTCATCAAATCATCTGCTTCAAGAAAAAAAATTGAAGACTCGGATCAGAAGGAACCAAAAGTCTTCCATCTTATTTTCAGTGGTCAGGTTAATTAGAAGCTGGAGTCGGTGCGATTTGTAGAGACAGTGATATCCTTTTACAAAGTCAACTGATATATATAATTTCAACTTTAATGGCTGCCCGAGGTTTACCTACCGGCAAGCTAAGAATAATAATAATAATAATAATAATAATAATAATTATTATTATTATTATTATTATTATTATTATTATTATTATTATTATTATTATTATTATTATTATTATTATTATTGTTTTGTTATATAATCAGGAGGATATTGGAATAAAAGAGAATAATTCTTTTCGATGCTTTATATATTTCTTTTATCCCCTATTATTGGGATTCTACCATCCTATATCACATGGTGTTTGTTTTTTTTTTAAACTGAATATATTTAAATTAGTGTAAATTTTGAATAAACTTAAATGTATGAACTTGAATGATCTATTTATTTATTTATTGTTTGAAGCTTTGAGAAGAAATATTAAGTTATTTTTTTGACTTAAAAAATCTAAAAATAAATACCGTTACATTTGTGTCCTTACAATTTTAAATGTTAAATATATAATAAATATCTCTAAGAATATAAATAAGATAGTATTTTATTATAACATAAATGATAGTCAAGTGAATGCAACCCTTGAATATTCTAAATTAGAATAACATTAATAAAATTTTGTGAAGATAAATAATTCTAGTTTGAAGAAAATAAAAAAGTAAAAATAATGATAATCTACTAGTATATTTGTAGGCTTTATTTAGGTGAGGAGGAAAAAAATTAATTAGATAAAGGTACTTTGGAGAATATTTTTTAATGATGTGATTCAAAATTTTCAGATAAAGTAAAAAGTTAAAAAAAATAATTAGCTTAATAACTTAATGACTTGTTAATTACTGAAATTTTATATTAAATTGAAAAAATTAACAGACTTAGGGTCCATTTGAGATTTCTTTTAGGAGGTTAAAAAGTGATTTTGAAAAACTAAAAACTAATTTCGATATTTGGTAAATTTTTTTATAAATCGCTTTTAGCAAAATCACCCCATCCTACAACAGATTTTTTAAAACAGGAAAAGAGTAACTTTTTTAAAATCTAATTTTGAGAATCACTTTTTTACTTAATACAATTCCATATATATTATCACATATACGATAAAAATCTAAAATTATCCTTATTAATTAGGAAATAAAGTCATTGATTTTAAAGATACTATTTTTATTACCAATAATATTGAGATAACAAAATAAAAAATAATATAAATAATATAAAATATTTATTTTAGTTATCAATTATTATTTATACACCACTAAAAATATTTTATATATATATATTTATAAATATGTAAATAAATTTTATTCAATATTATGTTCAATTCAATCATTTATATTCTTATAGTATTTTAACAGTGAGATTTATTAAATACATGTAATTATTTTTAAAACCCACAACACTTTTAAAAATAAATTTTATTAAACGTTTAATTGATTCTCTTTACAATTGATTATTTCTGCAGCACAGCTAACATCAATTATTTTAAAAGTTATAACATTATCAAACTGGCTCTTAATAAGTTAACTGATTAAAATTAAGTCAATTAAATCATTAAGTTAGAAACAAACAGCCCTTTAATAAATTGCTGAATCTAAATATTAGTAAATTATAATGCAATTAAAAATAACAATCTCTTCCTTTGTTCACTTTTTTTAATAAAAATTAGTTTCATTAGCTATTTTGAATAACAAGCTGAATTGATCGCGAAATAATAATCTTTTCTTCCAATGACATGAGCGGGTTTGAATCAGTCAAGTATCCTGCGAATTTGTTTTCTTTGATTTCTACACTTGGCTTTTTAGTATTATTTGTAAGGACATTAATTATGTATTTTTAGTGGGTTTACATGTTAATTATATTGTATGTAATATTAGAGGTTTATCAACCGAACTAGCTACCATTTAATTAGTTAAAATGCATTCATGTCAGTATTTAATATACGTATCACTTTCTGGCAACAATATTGATATATGTTTTGATTCGAACTTTTCCGGTTGCTGCTTGACCCATGGAAGTTATGAAAAAGTTTCTGACAAAATGAAGAAATAATACGTGGCCATGGAAATAATAAAACGCCGCCAGCCATAGTGTATAATTCTGGGAGCGAATTATCATTTCTTTTTCCTTTCTCTTTTTATTTCAACAATTTATTATTGAGTACTGTATTGCAGGCTTGCAGCAATTAAGTGTTTGGATCATTTATCCCACTTTTTTCTAATATAATCTAGATATAATTCTAGATTATGCTGGTAGAAACATCGTATCAAAGATTCTAATGGACATCAATAGCTGTATACGTGTATATCTTGAAGGGGGCTAGGATATGCTGGTAGAAAATTTTGTTGCACGTAACTACTATGAATTAGTCTATGTTGTTTAATTAAGACTCTAGTCTCTCTTCCTAGAATGCAAGGTAAGAAATTATGCAAGAAATATCATATCAAAGTAATGAGTTGTCACACATTTTTGTCAAATATAATTCTAGACTTTCTACTTACACATTTTACCATTTAATTCATAATTTTTAAAAATACCTATTACATTTCTAATATTATATTTTTATGTTTGGATTATTCTGTTGAACTCCATAACTTTTAGTGAGGGGAAGAAAAAAAAAAGAGCGAGTTATATTAGACTAAGTATATATTTAGTATGGTTTATCTAATAGTCATAAATGTTTATTTTTCTTATAAGTTGTTTCTAAAATTTTTATTATTTTTTTATTATATTTTAAGTATAGCTTTTAGTGATAAATAAACTATTTTGTCTCTACTAGCAAAAAATTAAATTTTGACCTTTTAAGAGTAAAGGTTGGAGAGCTTTTTTAAAAAGTTAAATTATCTAAAATGTTTCATTATTTATTTCACAATATTATGACACACACAGGCAGAGACAAGTTTTTAAAGTTATAATATATATATATATATATATATATATATATATATATATATATCATAACTTTAAAAACTTATATATTAAAATAATTTTATATAATTTTTAATAAAAGTTTTTATCAACAACCAAATAACTAAATTTTTTTATAAAAACTGTATTTATAAAAGTTTTACTAATAAGAACTCTATTTAAATAAATCCTATCAAAAAAAATTGTACCAAGAGGAGCCTAACAATAAGATTATAATAGTAGAAGAATTCAAAAACTGTACTCTCAATATTACAAGTTTAAAATTGTTGAAGTCATGAATGAAATAGGTAATTGTAAAAGATAGAAGGACCTAACTCCTAAGTCGTAAAAGATATAAACAGAAGGTGACAAGGTTCTTAATAATTATTATAAGTGTCCTTCTCCATTTGATATTTAATTTTAAAGAAGTATTTGGATCTGAACTAATCATGGCTTGGTAGATTAAAGTTAATTAATTGCATATCTAGAAAATTCTTACAGCGAGTTCACATAGAGGATAAAAGTCACAGTATATATTCGACCTTCAAACAAATAGTCCCATCAGGAATAATTTTGGTTTAGCGGGCCATAAAAATATAGAAAAATAAACATATAGTAATCATAATATACTAACTATAGATATCAATTGAGGAAACAAAGATAAAATTAACATGCAAATGAGCGAAATTTCAACGAAGATAACTAAGAATGACTTTCGCTATCACCATTCTGGGACTTGGAGTTCAGCTGCTCAATAAAAACAGAAATAAATTGTTTGTATATAGCTACAATCAACCCGGAGAGAGGTTCGTATAAGAGACCTCTTTTATTACAATACGATATGATATAATGGAGGAAAAATAATAAAGCCACCGGAAAGCTCATTCTTTTCTCCTAATTGCCATTAATGAACTTATTCTGAAGATCTTTCACTATCTTTGGGTCCAACTGGAATGCCTTGGCAAGAAAATCGGGATTGATTGGAGGATGGGCTCCGAAGACCGTGTCGGCTATGGTAATGACACCAGGGAACTGGCTGCTCAAAGCGGCAAAGGCAACTGCATTTGTTTTTCCAATGTTGAATTGGAAGTGAATCATACCAATTGGAAACACAAAAACATCTCCCTTGTTCAGAACTTTTGCGATGAGTGTGTTATTTAGTTGATTCGATGTCACAAAACCAACATAAAGAGTTCCTTCCAGGACCACCAGGATTTCAGTGGCACGGGGGTGAGTGTGAGGTGGGTTTTGGCCATATGGCGCGTAGTCAATACGGACTGCTGATATGCCAAGGGTGTTAAGTCCTGGAATTTGCTCAACATTTGCATTGGTCACATTGAAACCAAGACGGTTTGCTGTGTTTCCAGGCTTGTCTAGCCCTGATAAGAAGAAATCTTCTGGTTTCGCGAGCTTGGGGTCCTTGCAGAACTTCCCATTCACAAACACTAGGAGAACACAGAAAAAGAAAAAAGGATTAGTTAAGTAGCAGCACAAATTATATTGAAAACTATATTTTTATCAGTTCAGCATACGTACCACCATCCTTGGGGTCATTGATGGCTACGCAGATATCTTGAAGAGGGCTGGGGTCATAGGCAGAGGCCAATAAAGACGCCAAAGCCAAGAGAGCAGAGCCTAAAAGAAATTGAACAGCTTTCATTGTGACTAATTTATCTCAATTTCTTTTTTTTGGGGGAGCGTTGAGGCTTGAGATGTATATTTTGCAAGAGAAATTTGCCTATTTATAGAAGGGAGTCCATGAACGAATCTGTGCGTTCAATTTCTTAGTCCTCGAAGCAGGTGAAGACTTGCCAAGTCTTCATTAGTTTTCGGTGATTAATTACATTTTCAAACAAGATATGTTCAATCACTGTGTACATATGCCTATATCTACAAAAAGAAAATCTGATTCTAGCAATACGCAATACTGAATGTAAATATGGTCTTATATAGTTATATTAATTACTTTCATCTTTTAAGTAAAGTTTTCTTTTTCTTTCCCTTTTCTTAATTATATTCATTTTATCTTCTCAAAAGTTTGGAATTCATCTCACCTGCTTGCAGACGACGTTGTTATCAGTATCAACTAAGGGTAAATATGTAAAAGGTGCGGGAATTTTCACTATGGACATTATATTTGTAATTTCAAGTGGAAAAGATAACTCATATGATCAGGTGCACCTTACCGGTATTTGGAACATTAAAAATTTACTATTTTAATTGATTTGGTGGGTCAAAATATTATAATAATATCTAAATATATAATTAGTTGAGTTATTTTAAACAAACAAGATCAGTCAACACGAAACCCATTAGTCATGTGCTGGATTCAATGCTTACCTCGTTTTATAATGATGTCTAGTGAACTATAATTGTTGCTATTATTATTAATTTTATTATAATATGAGAGTAGTTTAAGCGAACTTATCACGAGAAATTCACGAAATATGGGCAAAAACCATCATTTACATTTTTTTTAATATATTATCCACGTCAAATGCATGCGACCTGGCTATGAAAGTGATTTTTTTTGCCCTTTTCTAGATCTTCTCGATACATACGTATAATTGAATAGTAGTGTAATTAAGACACAAAAAAAAAAAAAAAAAAAACCTTGATTAGAATATGAAACAAGATGCTATCAATTTGTGAAAAGACCGCTTGATATTTCTTCAACACACTAGGCACCCAAAAAAAAAAAAACATTGATTAAGAGCTATTCTATGGTGTTTGCGTCCTTTATTTTTTAAAATATAAATTTAAAATTTTACAATATTGTGAAAAATTATTACAATATTATAAACTGCTGAAAAATCATCCAACGACTTTGTAAAAACCTTTTAATCTTAAATCTATGTTTTAAAAATGAGAGCATCCACCTGCGAAATATTATATGAAATAAAATGCTATCAATCTGTCAAAAGACCGCTTGATATTTCTACAGGGTCACTTTGTCGAACATAGAACCATACGACACCAACTTCATTTCATTTAATCTTGAATCTATTAAAACTATTTTTCATACAGTAATTAAATATATTATCTGCAAAAGTAGTATAAAATGCCGAAGCACATTCATGAGAGAGAGCAAAAATGTAAATTTTTCTGGCCTCTGAAGACGGGATAGCTTTACCCAAGTCCTGGAATTATTTTGCCCAGTCAATAATTTTATATTGCGTTAAAGTCAGCAAATCACAAATCATTTGCTACAAGAAAGAAACTAATTCGGAGGAAATGATCAAACTAAACTCCCTTTATTTTAGTGAACTAATCATTTCCCGGCCCCTAATGTTTCAACTAATGGAACATATATAAACTTTATTAAAAAAATGAACACATAAAGGAATAGAGTTGTTAAGGATTGGGAGATGAAAGCAACATCAAATCTTGCTAAATTTAAGCAGTTTATCAATTAAGAGTTTTTACTGTCTTACAAAATCAATATGAAAAGATTCGAAAAGAATGATTCTTTAATTCGCTTTTCTCCCTCATTCTCCCTTGTTCATGCCTAGGGATGGAGGAAATTCTTATAGGGAAGAGACTTCTGAGGACCTTTTTTTTTTGTCATTTGGGGAGGGTTCGTGGGTAATTTTATATTAAGTTTCTTATTTAAGAAAGGAATTAAAATAATTTACTATTTAATATCTTATTCAAAGAAGAGAAGGGATAAGAATTAGGTAAAATCCACATCCCCTTCTCATGCCCCTTTTCTATTTTTTACTTTTAATTTATTTTTTAAAACTTTTAAGGAATACATATATGATTAAACCGAGTTCAAAAAATAAAAGTATTAATTATTAAAAGATCGCATACCCTCAAGGATTTCTATCCCCTCCTTCAAATAACTATGAAGGGGGACTAGGAGGGAACGAGGACACAAGATCCCCTCTCATAGCCATTCCTACGCATGCCGAGGATAGATTAAAGTGATCTAAAATTTTATCAAGAAATTAAAATGACAATGGCAACTAATTTTATCAACAAATTAATTAGCTAGCAGTTAGCTTGGGGCTGCCATGAGAGTTGAAGTTATATATATCAATAATCAATTGATATTGTAATAACTAATCAATATCTCTAACAAATCTGAACTACTCCAGTAGTAGTTAGTTGTTATTATTATTATTGTAGGAAGAATAAATTTGGTTCCTTCGTGTTTTTGTCTTTTAATAAATTTTTATAAATCTAAAAAAAAAGAAAAAAAAATAGGGGTGTGGGACCACTGTGGGAAAATTTTAAATCGTACTCTCTACTTCTTGAAGATTAAAACTTAAGTGGTATTAAAAAAAAAAAAAAAACTGCTTGGAAATAATCAAACCCTTTGGGGTTATCATAATTCCTTTCATTTATGTTCATTCAAAATCCAGATTATATCATTGCTTATATATTTTAAAAATTTCACAGATTGCTTTATTTTCATTTTTCTATTTTCCACGAAAGAAAAGGGCTTTTATTAGGAAACTATTACTATAACGTAACTAAAATTATTATATAGAGGTATTTAAAAAATATATTATAAAGGTTGAGAAACATAATTATCCTCACCACTCATTGTAGTTTTCTTCAATTGGAAAGAATATATATAGGAATTTATATATGTGGCATTATTTGTAATCCAATTAAAAAGGATTTGCAGATGTGAAGAGTGTGGATTAGGTTCTTTCTTGTAATGATGATCATGATAAAATGGCACATAAATTTGACGTGGAAAATTTCTCAGCACGTAACCACTTTATAATAACCACTTTATAAAGAATTAGTCTTTGCTTTTTAATTTAGACTCTAATCCATTCAATGGCAACCACCCTCTTTCCGCCCCATTTTGGTAACTGTTGGAGTCTTTTAGTGTCACTTGCGTGGTTGATCCAATTCAAAATATTTAGAAGTAGCAGAAAAGATCTTTTGATCAGTTTAAATAACACCTAACACTCGAAATAATAATGATAATAATAATAATAATAATAATAATTGATGACATATTACCTAAAGATTCAACCTTAAGGCAGCTAAACATGAAAACTTACGCAAAGTAAGTTTCCCAGAAGTTCTTTTGGGCCTGTGAGGACCCAGTCTCAAAATATTTACGCCCCCGCATAAAACGTAATGAAAAACAGAAAAAAAATTTAAAATGAACTTGAAGTTGGAGTTTGTCAATGAAATTTTCAGATATTATAATAATAGAGAAAAAGATCCCCGTGACTTGAGTAACTCAAAAATATGTTGATGTCATGTCAGCATACAAAGAAGAAAATGTCCTGAAACCACAAGTTGCCTTAGTTGTTATAGAACCAGTACTAATGGATTGAGTTTAATTAAAGTCACAGATAAACAATTCAAGACTTGGCAAGTTTTCATCTTCTCCGAGCAGAGAAACCAAGACCGGTTCAATGAATCCTCACCTATAAATAGAGATGCTTACTTTGCAACAGCTTTCACCTTTCACTAAACCGATAATAATAAGTTTAGAAATTAATTAAACAGCGTGAGATCCTACAGCTAGCTAGCTAATTGAACACAATGAACACCAGTGTTCAATTTCTTAAAGGTTTTGCTCTCTTGGTTTTGGCTTCTTCATTGGCGTCTGCCTTTGACCCTAGTCCTCTTCAGGATATCTGTGTAGCCATCGATGAGCCCAAGAACGCAGGTATATGTATAACATAGAAGAACTTCAATTAAATTTCTCATCTTCTGTCTTGAAGTCTTTAAGCTTGGATGTTTTGGCGTCAAATTCACCTTATTAATTAAATATTCTCAATTTTTCTGTGCAGTTTTTGTTAACGGAAAGTTCTGCAAGAACCCCAAGCTTGCGAAAGCTGGAGATTTCTTCTTAGCAGGGCTAGACAAGCCAGGAAACACAGCAAACCGTCTTGGTTTCAATGTGACCAATGCAAATGTTGAGCAAATTCCAGGACTTAACACCCTTGGCATATCAGCAGTCCGTATTGACTATGCACCATATGGCCAAAACCCACCTCACACTCACCCCCGTGCCACTGAAATCCTGGTGGTCCTGGAAGGAACACTTTACGTTGGTTTTGTGACATCAAACCAGCTGAATAACACACTCATTGCAAAAGTTCTGAACAAGGGAGATGTTTTTGTGTTTCCGATTGGTTTGATTCACTTCCAATTCAACATCGGAAAAACAAATGCAGTTGCAATTGCTGCTCTAAGCAGCCAGTTCCCTGGTGTCATTACCATAGCAAACTCGGTCTTCGGAGCCAAACCTCCAATCAATCCTGATTTTCTTGCCAAGGCGTTCCAGTTGGATGTGAATGTGGTGAAAGATCTTGAGGCTAAGTTCTGATTAAATGTGTCACTTATTTGAATAATATAATAAAAAGACTCGTAATAAAAACACTCGTAACGAGCGTTCCTCTGCCGAGTCAGCTATGTTTGTTTCTCCAAACTTATTAAATATTAAACAATGAATATCGATTTCTTTTTGGTGTGAATAGATATATATATATATATATATATATGTATGTATGTATGTATGTATGTATCTATGTATTATTTCTGTGACTAAATGGTTGATTAATTAACACATCTGTTCTCTAACGTCGCTAATAATCATATCAATTTTACAACCTTACACCAATGCCTGTATTCTTCTTTAAGAGAAAATAACGAGGATTTTTGTTCTATGTGTCCAATGATGCTATGATAATCCCTTAATTATCTTTTCTTTTCTTTCACGAGTTGGGGACCACAACATAGTTAAACTTGAGATGTTGACTGGCTAACCTGTTACACGCAACTGGAGAATCTGTTATGTAATGATTTTTAGCACAAGGCCCTACACAGCTGCGTTGACTAATCAGTTTTAGTGCAATCATGTTGCTGGTGCAGCGTCTAGTTTCAAGAAACAACCAGTTTTCAGTTTTATTTATATCTAAACTCACTTTTCAACTGGTGGGTTGACTTTTCACTTAACCGAATTCCTTATCCATTTCAGGACGTTGAAGTAATCTTAAAACTCTCATATTTGAAAAATTCACTAACTAAGGTGGCGTTTGTTTTTCCGTTTGAAATCTGAATAGATCTGAATTAGTATGAATTCTGAATAGATCTGAATGTCTGAATCTGAATAATGTGTTTGTTTTTTTTATCTGAATCTCTGAAAATAAGTATTAAGGTGTTTGTTTTTTAAACTTAAAAATCTGAAAATATATATTTTTACATTTGTATTTAAATATCATATAAATAATACACTAAATATTTTTTAATATTTATAAGTAAAACTATATTCAAGTGAATACATAATGATTTTGGAATTATAATATATAAAATATCATAAATTTTAAATTTTATCACTAATTCTCAATAATAGTACATAATATAAGAAAAAAACTAACAAAATTATTGAAATAGTTGATTTGTTATTTCATCTCAAAGTTGTCTAAATTATGTAATGGGTGAGTTTTGGAATATATATGAAAAATAAATTATAAAATAGGGATATTTTTTACATTAGAAATTAATTGACTTAATTCATATTCTTCTATTTAGCAAAAAGCTAAAAAAATTGACTTCTTTTATTAAGTCAAAATTATCTGAAAAGTCCTATTAAGTTATAAAAACAAACACATTTAATTAACTTAATTAATTAAGTTAAGTCACTTTAAGTTATTAAGTTAAAAAACAAACGCCACCTAAGATTGAAGTAAAACTTTTAAATAAAAATTTTGATAAAATAATAAAATATTATAAATTCTTTTTTATAAAATAAATTTAGCTTCCAACTTATAACAGTAAATATTTATTAAATATTTTGTTATTGTGATTTTTAAGTTACAGTTATTTAATCATAATATCATATAAGGCAAAAAAAAATTGAGTATTTTCTTCTCTGTAAATTTTTTTTTTAAAACATAAATTTTAGTTGACTAAGTTTGTGATATACTAAAAGTGTATGGAGAATATATTAATCTTTGTAAATGTTCATGGACAGCTTCGAATTAAGTAGTACTTTGCGAGGGTTTATCGACAATTCATCTTATGTAAAGGTTTATGACACCTTATAGGAATTTTTAGTCCCTCTTGTTCTTAAGTTCTCCGCAAGCAAAGAATGTCAATTAATTAGTGAGCATAAAATATATATTAAAAAAAAGCCAATTACATAAAGAGACACAATAATTTGACGTAATACATCCAAATTCGGGCACGTCCATGGATAAGAAAGAAAGCCATCATAATGGTTGTCACAGTTACAAGAGTACAAGTATCAATAACTCAATCCACACACGACACGAGCAATGACGAAGGGTAGAGAGGGAAAAATATATTTTAGACTTACTAATTTTAAAATTATTTCTCATGCATCCTATAAGATATATAAACACTTCTTATGTTGGTCCTCAACAATTTTTTTTTCCTTTTTTATAATCCATAAAATAATAAACAATGTTCGCACTAGTCATTTAAAAAATTCCAAACACTTTTTATGTTGGTCCTCAACAATTTTTTTTCCTTTTTTATAATCCATAAAATAATAAACAATGTTCGTATTAGTCATTTAAAAAATTCTTACATATATATATATATATATATATATATATATATATATATTGTACCCATTATTTTAATTTAACCCGCCATTATTTTAATTTAACCCGAGTTAAAATAAGTTCCTAAATTCTCACTACGGCAAAGTAATATCCTAAAAGAGTTAATCCATGTGTTTCCACCACTCTCCCCGCATATCCACAACAAATACAAGTTAATGTCTAGCATTATTGATTTTGATTAAACGAAAGTTTAAGCAGGTACATACAGGAATTCAAGACTCGGGAAGGATCCAAATTCTTTGGTGATTCAGTCAGTCTTAATGAATGTGGTCCATTTAGTGACTGGAGCAGGTGTGATCTGTTACAAATACAAGTAATTTATTACAAATTCACAATATCAATTGATATTAATAATATAGAGGGTGAAGCACTCTGCTGGCAAGTTTATATAATTAATCACCATTATTGGTTATATAATTAGGGGGAAAACGAATATAAGACTCATTCATTTCGAAGCTTCATAGATTTACCGGAATTATTTTAAAGGCTTTTGTGGATCAACTGCTCTTGATCAACAGATATGATGTTGTTTTCATGCATGCATTTGAAATATCTAACTAGTGATTAACAACTCTTATATTCTTTTCGGTCAAACCTTTTATTTTTTTCATTAATCTTTTGAGTGGGTTTATTTGTACTCCACTTCTAAAAAATATTTAACAAGTTCACATTATTTTTAATAAGTACAAATTAATAATAAATTTTTACAATTAATCGATTAAATGCTTCTTATAACTTTTCCCCTTACATAGATTTCTTTGATCATTCAATTTGTTTTCACATAAATTTTATTGCAACACAAAAAATTAGTTGACTATTTTACCCTTTCAACATAAAAATGAACAAACTGGCCGAATAAATATATGTTCTTGTATCTAGTGATTTAGATATTTAATTTTGTGACTTATAATCTAACATTTTTAAATAAAATCTAATAATTTTCAATACCTTCATGTAAATTACATGAATTTGACATTATGATATTGAACCATAAAGATAAACTCATAAAGATATTATGTTAGTTCGATTAAAGATTAATAATTGTACTAATAAGTAGTATTAACTCATAATTTAGAACTAACGAATTCTATATAAAAATTAGATAAATTGAAGTTAAAATAAATTTTTTATACTTTTAATTTATAAGGGTGAAATAGTCAATTTAAACTTAAGTTAAAGCAATATTAGTAGTTAAATATAATTAAAAAATGTAAGTCACAAAAATAAACTAAAACATATTTAATTAATTAATCTCAAAAGTTCTTTTTTATTTGAAATTTTAAGAATTATGTAAATATTTTTAACAAAAATTGTGGGGTGGAAATATATGGCCACCCTAAATTTTTTTCCAATGTAATTTTGAACAACTGAATTGACCGAAATAACCATTTGATTACTAGATGTATAATTTTTTAACAATAGTGCTACATTTGAGACACATGGTAAATTTGAAGAGAAGATGAACAAAACAACTTTATTTTTCTTTGAAATCGATCATTTTTCCTCTCATGTTCGAAAATTTAACAAAACTCTCCATCTGTTAAAAAAAATTTATCAGCGATATGTACATCATGGTCAGAATGTTAAAAAAAATGGCTATATGCTTCCTGCTCCGAGTTTTAAATTTTTGCTTATAAATTTAAGGATGTAAGTTTTGAGGAGGTTGACTGCATCAGGATGAGTAGTTGGACGAAATGGACATCGTTCATGAAGGTAGAAATCAATTCAAAAAATAACGGCGGAATTAGAAATGGCCGCGAGGCGCCAGCCATATAAAAATAAAATGCATTCTCAGATTAAAAATTGAGAGTACAAAGACTAATTGCTGTTAAACATCGTTAGAAAATTCGGACTAGCTATTTTTCTTTCCTAAAATTGTTACAATATGCAGATATACACAATTCGAAATCTTCAGAGATTTTAGAAACAGACACTTGTAATACAATCCAGAGATCTACCAAGTATTACCCTCGAAAATCTACTCCTACTATTATACAAGAAAAATATCCACCCTTAAAAGAATGAGCTGCATGAGATTTTGTACTGACTTCCTCAGCATGTATTGAAGACATGAGTACTATTGGCTTCAAGCCCAAATGGCAACTCGGACTAGGTATTTACCTACCAAAATGAGTAGTCTTGCGAGAGAAATTCTATAGTCCAGAAGTGTATAGAACACACACACACACACACACACATATATATATATATAGAGATAATACTTCTTCTTATGCTTACATCAAAACTATGTTGATGTATATGTAAACAAAAGTGGAAGAAATGTAATTAAAATTAGAAACGGTACATAGTTGTTGCAGAATGACTGGTTCAAATTAAAAAACATTTGAAGACTTGGAAATTAGTGTTTGTGATCTCTACTCCTAGCAGGGATAACGAAGACTGGTTCAAATGAACCCCATCTATAAATAAAGTAGCTTGCCTTGCAACATTTCTCACCCCAAGCTCACCAAGAAGCAAATAATACATTAATAATTCACAATGAAAGGTGTTCAATTTCTTTTAGGTTTTGCTCTCTTGATTTTGGCTTCTTCATTGGCCTCTGCCTATGACCCCAGTCCTCTTCAGGATATCTGTGTAGCCATCGATGAGCCCAAGAACGCAGGTACACACACACACACACACACACACACATATACATGTGCTCAATTTCTGTGTCAAAATTATCTTTTAATTTTGTATGCTGGCGAGGCTATATCTTGCTGTATAATCATTTTCGGGCATGGACGTCCGTACTGTAAAACATATAGTACCTTTAAATAAAGTGCTTAGTTCCGCACTGGAAAATGACTCATGTCTTGTCCTTATGTAAAACAAAAAGTCATCTAATAAACATGTATATATTGTTAATTCTTTTGTGCAGTTTTTGTCAACGGCAAGTTTTGCAAGGACCCCAAGCTTGCCAAGCCAGAAGATTTCTTCTTCTCAGGGCTAGACCAGCCAGGAGACACTGCTAATCGACTTGGTTTTAAGGTCACTACTGTAAACGTTGAACAAATCCCAGGACTTAACACTCTCGGTGTATCTGCTGTTCGCATTGACTATGCACCATATGGCCAAAACCCACCCCACATTCACCCTCGTGCCACTGAAATCCTGGTGGTCCTGGAGGGAACCCTTTATGTTGGTTTTGTGACATCAAACCAGCTGAATAACACACTCATTGCAAAAGTTCTGAACAAGGGAGATGTTTTTGTGTTTCCGATTGGCATGATTCACTTCCAATTCAACATTGGAAAAACAAATGCAGTTGCTTTTGCCGGTTTGGGCAGCCAGAACCCTGGGGTCATTACCATAGCCAACACTGTCTTCGGAGCCCACCCTCCAATCAATCCTGATTTTCTTGGCAAGGCATTCCAGTTGGACCCACAGGTAGTGAAAGATCTTCAGGCTAAGTTCATGAATGGCGATTAGAGAAACATTGTCAAAGGCATCCTCATTGGAATAATGTAATAAAGAGCCTGCATAATACATATGCATATGCATATGTATACCTCTAGCCTTCTTCTATGTCTGCGTTCCTTAATTAATAGAATATGAATTGAATATCCTTCTATGTCAACTTCGTTGATTAAGCAAAATTTCAACGAAAAACGCACATGATCAGAAAATCTAATGGCGGTCGAGGCTTAAATGCTCAAGAGGATTTGGTCAATTCATCATCAGCAGATAGTGCTGAGGCAAAAAAATTCTCTTAAAACCAATGAAAAAACAAGGGGAAAAAAACAATAATCCTGAGGTCTGAGCCCTGAAGTTTTACATAATGGAATTTGACAGTATAATCAAAGAAAAAAAACATAAAAGTTTATCTTTTCTTTTTATAAAATTTATAGATTGATTTTGCAATATTTTTAAGTTCGGATTTGTGAGAAAAATGATAGTGCCTTGATAAGATCTTCATTTCTTAATGGTAATTTTTATTTATCTCTCATAAAATGACATACTTCAATTTATCCTATTGTAAATAAAAACATTAGTTCTCTGTCATTCCCTTAATATATATATATATATATATATATATGGTTAATTATAACAAGCTAAAAGGATAAAGTGGTTCTTTTAACTGGTACTATCAATATTTAAAATCTAAAAAATAGAAAGTAAGAGTAAATTTCAGCAAACATTCACCAATATTTTTTTTTAATTTCTTGTTATCTATAATAGAGTAAAATTAAGTAAAATTTAATTTCACCAATTAGTGCTTGTTTAGGTTAGCTTAATTAAGCTCTTTTTTTACTTTTAAAATTAAAAAAGATCTTTTAAGACTATTTGGGTGTCGAATCAAAAATCTTTTTTTTTTTTGAAAAGGTCTTTTGGAAGAGTCAAGATTTCTAGCTTTTCCTAAAAGACCTTTTGAGAAACTATTTTCTCATTTATTACACTTTTTATAATTTCTAAATTAACCTTAAATTAACAAAAGAACAAAAAAATATTACATCCATATTCAAACCCTTAAAGCTTATTTTTTACGTATTTTTCTTATTTTGCCTCTTTATTTTTTTATTTCTAGGGAACTTATGTTTAAATAAGTTTAAATCTAGTTATTTTTGTTCTTCTTTTTTTATAAAGAAAAATGATACTTTAATTTGTAAAAGTTTAACTAGATTGATTAAATAATTATTTTGTTTGTCATTGATTTTTGAATTTGACAAGTATTTATTAGCCTCAAATATTTAAGGGTATTAATAACTTTATGATGATTAAAATGTCTTTTTTAGATAGTCATCAAAACACTTCAAAAAGAATTTTTATTAAAAAAAATCTTTTATTATAATCATCCAAACAGTAAAAATAAACTAGAACTTTTACTTATCTTTTACTTTTGAGTAGAAGTAAAAGCAAAAACTAACCCAAACAAACCCTTAATTGTTTTGCAAATATTACCGAAAATTACCAATATCTCTGTTTCCCCCAACAAAATAACGATGGGGGCGTACTGAAAACTTTTGAAATAATTGGGGTGCGAGAATGTTTGTCAATTGTTGTTGGGTAAAAATTAAAATTATTAAAGTTACAACGGAGCTTTCTCAAACACGTTCTCTCTGTTTCCGAAGAAAACACGAACTCCATGAGCTCATCATTTTCAGCAGCTCCGCCGCCCGCCAATTTTCCCTCCCAAAACCCTAACCCTAGCTCAATCCCAGACCAATCTGATCTATCAACAACACTCTCCTCTCTCAACACCCTCATCTCCTTCTGTCACCAAACCGTCCAGAATTACAGCTTTCTACTTCCAAAACCTCAAAATGACAACCTTTTCTCTTGCCCTTACAATCCCCATCATCTCATGCCCCCTGAATCCCTCTTCCTCCACACTCTCCGCTGCCCATTTCCTCTCGATCTTGACCCCCAAAATTACCGAAAC
The DNA here is from genome assembly GCA_030449905.1 of Luvunga scandens. NCBI lineage: Eukaryota > Viridiplantae > Streptophyta > Magnoliopsida > Sapindales > Rutaceae > Luvunga > Luvunga scandens. The sequence goes on along the minus strand of JASUUG010000382.1, from coordinate 3,372,619 downwards.
ACCCTTCACTCTTCCTCTTTATTAAACCAACAAAATGCCCCCCTCACAATTCAGGATCACAACCAAGAACTCTGTTTTTCCTTGGATGATTACTTATCAAATGGTGGATCTGTTAGCTTCTTTTATCAAGATTGCCCAGCTGCTGTTGCTTTGTCAGGTTTTCATGTCAGTACCAGCAGTAGTAAAAAGACTCTTGCTTTGCCTGGTATTTTGTGTATGGAATGTGCTGATGTTGTTTGTCTTAGCGATGGGGAGGCCAAAAAGAATGCTGAAATTTTTGGTGAAGTAGGGCTTAGGATTTTATGTTCTGATTTGTGGTTTATAAGGAGAGAAGTTGAGAGTTGGAGGGATTATGAGCATATAAGTATGTATTCTTTTAATGTTTTTTGTGCAATTCTGGGTTTAAGAACGGTGAAAGTAAGTGATTTGAGCAAATGGGTACTTGTTAATTCTCCGCGATTTGGTGTTGTGATCGATGTTTATGTGAGGGATCATATTTCTCTGCTTGTAGGGTTGTGTTTGAAAGCTGTTATAAGTGAAGCATTGGGGTTTCTGGACTTGGTGAAGAGCCAAGAATTGGAGAGGGGTTTAAAGAATATGAATTTAAAGTGTCCTGTTTTAAAACAAGTTTTGATGTGGTTAGCTTCTCAGCTTTCCATTTTGTATGGGCAAGTAAGTGGAAAATTTTTTGCCATTGAAATTTTTAAGCAATGCATATTGGAAAGTGCATCTGGTTTGTTGTTGTTTCCATTAGAGCAAAGTTTGACTGAGTCTTTGGATTTGAAAGAGGGTGATCTGACTTTACATGCTAGCTCCAGTGGTGCTAGGGATATTAGAGTTCAAGAGCCACTTGAAAGGAATGCTAACTCTGGATTAGATGAAATGGTTGGTGAAACTGTCCACAGCAAGGTGATTTTCGTGTCTCATGTGGCAGCAGCTGTTGCGGCACTGAATGAGCGGTCATTGCTTGAAGAAAAGATTAGGGCATTAAGGGGATTAAGGGTTTCCCAACCACTCTCTAGCCCTCAGCGGTATGATACTGCTATCATTTTCTTTCCTATGTGCTTGCTTTTGTTTCACTCGAAAGAAGTCTTTGATAACTTGAACATCCAATTGAAAGTTTTCTAGAATGTTATGTTTTGAAGAGTATAAATTATCTTTTGTCTTATTTATTCATTTATAAGTCTGAGTTGATGAAACTTGGCCATTCTACGGTATTGGCTGTTATGCATCTTTCTTTTTCTGGTCCAAATATGGCATATTCTTTCAGCACTTCATGTTTCTAATCATTCATGGCTCTGTTTTCGTCCAAAATGTTTATATTTCTCAATACAAGTGTATGATAAAATTTCTCTTGTTCTGTAGAATGGCTGAGCATGCTTATCTGTCTAGTCGAGCAGATGAGGAGAGGAAAAGGCGCCCCAACTATAGACCCATTATTGAACATGATGGGCTTCCTCGGCAACAATCATCTAACCAGGTAACAAGACTTCTTACATCTACTGAACAGTTGCAAGTTGTCTATATTTTGTTTTAGAATTCAAAAATGGTTCAGAAAATCAACAAACCAGTCAATATTATTAAATGGTGCCCCAGTAATAGAGATAGATAGCTAAGATGGCTTTCACCTAAGCACAAACTCAGATATTTGAAATTTTATTTATGATTTCTTGTGAAAAAACAATTTTGTAGTTTTCATATGCAATTTGTGGATTTTTTTTCCCACTATCTATGCATGCATTCATAACATTTTTTAGGCATAAAAGTGATTGCCATGGAGAAGAAAATTGATCTGTTTGAGTCTTGGTCTCACTGATTATTTGCAATTAATTATAATGCTGGTGGTAGCAAAAATTCCTCAAAAGTGGTTCCGGGGTTTTTTTTGGGGCAACGATGATATTAGTCTGAACTCATCTTGGAAAAGGTGCCTGAAGTTATGTACCATATGCATTGGCATTCTGTTTTGCGTGAAATTAGGAGCCGACTTGTTTTTGTCAGTGAAGACATTTGATGACATAAACAGCTATAGTGAAGTGAAAGTAACAATATCTTAAAAGGTTGGTGGGTGCATTTATGTCAACACCATTGAAATTTGCCGTGAGATGCCGGTAATAACCCAAATTTAATCTTATCAGTAAGACATAACAACTTATAATCCTCTCTCTTGGATTTGATTTTGCATATGAGAGGTGGTTGTGGTAAACTGTCATTTACAATTTTTTTCTGTTCAATCAAGGAATCAAGCAAGAATAAGACAAGAGCGGAGTTACTGGCTGAAGAAAGGGACTACAAACGCCGAAGAATGTCATATCGTGGGAAGAAGGTGAAGCGAACAACTTTACAGGTAAGAATCTGGTGTGGAAATGTCAAATGTTTTCTTATAATTATATTTCCTGTCAAATAATATTATATGGCCTGCCTGTTTAATGAATCCTAGCTTGCGCATTGTGCTTGATGTGCTTTAACTTTAGCTTACTCTGTTTTGGTAATTCCTTATTATTTACATGTGCATGACCTGACATTATATTGTATTAAACCATATAATTTATGTTAAATCATGTATATGAATATGAATAGGAACATGATTTTGTAGGATGGAATCTTCTCTCATCTGCTTTATCTAGAGTTTTACTGAATCTGCTTTTTCACAAGAGATTCTCTGATCTGCATTTCTTCATCATGTAGAAGGTTATATGGCTGGAAATTTAAATTATGCAAAATAGATTATTTTTTCGTAAATATTTATCTTGATGCTCAAACTTTGATAATTAATTGAAAATTTTGCTAATTTCTTTTATTTGAATGTACGTGACATTTATTTTAAGAGATCAGGCTTGCACATGAGGGAGACTGTTGAAGCTTAAATCTATTCTTTGCGTTTGAGCCCTTAACTTATGCTTAAGCTTCTTGGTTAAGCGGAAAATTAATAATTTGTAGTCTTAGTATCCGCTGTTCTCTGTCCTAATTATTTGCTCTTTTAGATTTTTTTTTTTGGTCACATGATCTTTTCTTTGAAATATGCTTTATAGTAATCTTGTTAATCATTTCCGTACTTTATTTCACAGGTTGTAAGGGATATAATAGAAGAATACATGGAACAAATCAAGCAAGCTGGAGGAATTGGGTGCTTTGAGAAGGGAGATCAAGGGTGCGGGACATTGCCATCAAAAACCCCTGCGCACGATGTTTATATGGGTGTTGATGATGGTAGAACAAGTGATAGTGATTTATTTGAGGCAGTAAGAGGTAGCCCAAATTATTATCAGAAACAATCTCACCATGATCGTGATATCAAATCTGCATCAATCAAGGATTCTTTAACTAGAGACAGTGAGCGATCAAGACGGTGCCATATGCAACATGGACATCTACAAGAACAAAGCAATATGGATAGAGAAAAACATGGTGACTATTATTCTAGAAGCACAGAAAAACATAGGAGTTGTGATCGCTCTCATGAACAGTGTAATCGAAGGGAGCTAGATATGGAATTGATCAGGACTAGACGTAGAGGGGTTGAAAGGCAATCTTCAGGCAGTTCCAAATATTGTGATTATAGATCATATTATTTCACGTCTAATTCTCATCGAAGGCACAGGCATAATGATCATAGTACAGACTCCCCGGTACAAAATGCATTTGAGGATAGATATGATCCTTCGGAATCTCATAACATGGATGAAGATAATGTCTCTGATGGCGGCAAGAATATCGAACCAGAATAACTTCGAATATGAACTAGAGAAGTTGTTTTGCAAAAGGCCACTACACTTTTATGACATCATAAACACTTCTGCAGTTCCACTATGTTGGGTAAGTCATTCAGGTTATACTTGTTTAAATTTTAAATATTGTCTCAATCAAAAGTTAAAAAATGCAAACTTTTGACATGGTTTATTCCCACAACTTTGCAGTAAGAAGTTATCAGGCTTCGGCACTTTTTTCTACGCCTGTATCCTCCTTTGTATCCTTAATTATATTTTTGTTTTGTTACCTTGTTCTTACTTTGGTTGTTCCTTTCTCATTTTAATACACACACACATATATACTTGGGGGGTTGGTGAAGTTCTCTTATTCCATATTAATGGTGCGTTTACTAAACTAGAATCAGAATGGGCAGAAATGAAAATAGACTGGAATGGGAATCAAAATAAGTTATTTACTTGAATTGTAGGAATCGGAATCGAAATGGGTTAGATTGCTATTAATGGGCTTACTTTGTCTTGGAATTTACAAATTACTGAAAAGTATTTAATGAATTATTATCCTAATTATTATTTTGTATTTTAATTATTGTGATTATTTATTCAAAAATTATTATTATTAATTATTTTTAATAATATATTTATATATTACTTAATAATAATAATAATGATAATATTAATAATAATGTATTAATTAATTATAATAATATATTAGTTAATTATAATAATTACATTAGCAATTATTATAATAATAAATAATTAATTATAACTGAGGATAAAATGGGTATTTTTAATTTTGTGGGGGGAGCAAAATGGTTATTCTTGATAATGGGAGACTCATTCCCAAGCCCTCATGGGAATCAATCTCCAATTCCTAAATTGTGGTGGGCCTCATGATTCTTGTTTTCGATTCTTGACTCTATCTATGATTCCGATTCCGATTTTTGGCTCTATTCTGCTAAGTAAATGTTGTCAATTATTCCAATTTCGGATTCCGATTTCGTAATTCGGAAAGTAAACGCACTATAAGTGCTATTTCTTTTTACTTAGTCATCTTTATTCTTGATAGCACGAGTTATGCTATCAGAACACTTTAATGCATGCATCTTCCTTTATCATATTCTCTCATGATTTTTCTTAGAAACAATTATGGTTGAGAATTTTCTATTTCAGCTAGTGGATTAGATGCAGATGTACAAAAATAGAAGTGTATTGAGGCTAGCAGTGACATAATTTTAGTTTTGTTTCAGATATGCTAGCCTCTAAAATGAGGCACTAGTTGTGGAGGGGGAGGAGTTAATAAAAAGAATATTTAAAAATTCAAGAACCAATGGGGATTAGTATTGTCTTTTTACTGTGGGGTATGGATATGGATATGATAATGATTTAGCAGGCATTCGTCAACTTGTTTAAGCGCAGATGTTTCATTGAGGTGTTTCACATTTTGGAAATTGGAAAATTTTGGGCCTCAAGCAACGTTCTATGATAAAATTATTATCAGTTTCCATTCCCTTTTCCTTAATAGCCTCCCCTCTATTTGATCTTGTGTCTTTAAATATCTGCTTTCAAAACAAAGGCTGTATCATTGAGTTGTTTAATACAAGAAATGAAGAATCATAATTTTTCCAAAACTGGAAAGCCATATCACCTCAAATGTCTTGTTGTGGGAAACGAATAAAATTGATGCAGTGAAAGTGCATGCTTATTATTTTGAATTATATTGACACAGTTGATTGCACTTTCATTTAACACTCAGAAACCAAAGTATTTAATATGTTATATATTACCTGGATATAGTTTGAAGGGAACCATTGCGCTCTTATATGACAGTGTTAGTAGTATTTGCAGTCAATTGGGCGATCAGTGTTATTGATTTCCAGTTAAAATTTGTGGATGAAAATAACATGCAAAATCCTCACTGGAGGATCACAAGAGAGGTCATCAGATATGCAGGTGAATGTGGTAAGAGACACCAACGTGCCTGTGAGTTCATGACTTTGCAGTTTTGCAATGAACCGTGGTGTCCAAGAACACCAATAGATTTAGTTTCCTTAACAGAACAATATGTTTTATTTTTTATATTTTTTTCTGGTCCCAGTTTTCATTTTCCTTAGACCTCAGGATCATTTCTCTGTATGTTATTTTTAAGGATGTCTCATCAATTTGAATTTACTTGTATCTTAGATGCTTAGATCATGGTCTTAACATTTCATTCTTCTCATGATTCTACATATGCAGTGGGAGAGGCAAGTTTGACAAGCGCTCGAGGAATTGCTTCTGGTCGGGAAGGAAGTTAGATTAATCATTGTGCAGAGGTATTAATCTGCATGTATAGATTTTGTACTAGTATTAATGGGGATGTTATAAACATACTAGTTTCATGAAAAATTCTCTGTATTTAGTTTGATTTGCTTGTAAGAGGTTTTCTGGTCCCCACAGCAACTACTTGGAAAACTGATTTTGTGACCAAAAAATGAGCGTTTTTATGATATACGTGGTGGGTAGTTGAACATATATGAGTAAGATTAAAAATTTTAACATGGTGGTTATGTTGCAAGATTGATCAAAAGAGATGAGCTTCTACAGCAGCTCTAAAGGGCCATTAAATTTTAACATACAAGAATTGACTGTATTATTTCTTATGTATGACAGAATTCTTCTAAAAATGGTATGATATGTATTATTTATGAAGCGGATCAATTTTCATCAGCTGCAAGTGAATTTATTGTAATCAAAATTTACCAAAAGTTAATATGATTTGCTCCCATGCACCGACAAGAGTATTACAACATGTTGAAAGGAAAAAGATGCTTGTTAAGGACGTAGATTGCTTGTGTATTCAAAGTGATTTTTTATTTCTTTTTTTTAGGAAGAAGGTTCTTTATCAGCTTCAATTTGACGATTTAGTGTAAGCTTCCTGGCGAAGAATGCCTCTTAAAGGACATGCCTAAGAGTTAATAAAACGTAATTGCTGTTGTCCTGTGCATCTGCAGCCACATAGACATGTACTGATGTAGATGCATGAATCTCTTTTAAAAAAGGTAGATGAATATCCCAATCAATCAACTATATTTTGGTGGCAGCTTCAACATTTTATTAATGAATCAAGGGGAACAAATTTCTAACTTAATCAGTGAGTGGTAATGAGAGTGAAATTTAAAATAATAATAATAATAATAAAACAAAACAAATCTAGTAGTGGTTAAAAATGATACAGTTTGTCACGTTCCCGTAAATTTTTATTCTTGTACTAAGGTAGTATTTGTTTTTTAATCTAAATTTAGCTAAAGTTTGAATGTGTCTGAATACAAATATTTAATTGACATATTTATTTTATATTTTCTAATATCTAAATATATGCGGTATTTTGTTTGATTTTACATATAAAAAACCTTAAGTACAATTATTTGATATTTATATTCTTATAAGTCAAAATGAATAAATGGATTAGGTTTTATAATTTAGAAAATAAGTATATGTAATATAAATATTTTTAGGATATAGTATTTACTTTTCATTTATATATTTTTTTATTCAAATAAAAATCACAAAAATTCATTTTTTCTATTTAGATGTAAATGTCTGAATATCAGATATAAACTATAAAACAAAAATCAAATTTAGAAAAGTCTAAAACTAAAAAAAGTACATACTTAAGATATTTAACAAACAAATCCTTAGTTAATACTAGTCAATTACATTAGGGCTACTTGTACTCTAAATATTATTTTAAACACACTATTACTCTGCACACTCATGCTTCAATTATAAAAAATTAAGTTTTACTTTATAAACTTTTTAAAGTTCCAAAAATATTCTTACTTAAACTATTTAAGTTACTTAACTTTATTTACTTAAAACACTAATAAAATTATTCAGCACACTAATTTTAAAAAGATTTAACATACAACAAAATAAGTAGGTCTAGGTGTAAGCAAATTATTTAACATAATTTTAGTTATTAATTCTTTGTTTATTTATGTTCAATATTGAATTTGCACCTAGAATATCTTGCAATGAGAATTAAAAAAAAAATTACATAAATAGTACTAAAAAAAAAAGAAAAAGAAGGAGAAGAAGAAGACGAAGAAGACGAAGAGATGAAGAACATGAAGAAGGAGGGTCAAAGCCTAAAAAAAAAAGTCCTTTTATTGTATTTTTTATTTTTAAAAATATTTTATTTTTTAAAAATAAAAAGTATCATACATAATTTGTAGTAAAAAATTTTCTCAAAATTAATTTCTTCTTTGTTTGTCTAAGTGTTAATTAAGATGTTGGAAATAAAATTTTAAGGGTTTAGGGTATGAGAATTATAAATTGAATAATGAGTGTGCAATATGGTTGTTCAAAGTAATTATATAATATTGACTTATAATAAATTATTTTTAATAGTAATTTATATTATGAGTGTTCTTATAATATATATTTTTAATAAAATTAGAGTGTTTAGAGTAATTTTTAGAGTGCAAATATCCCCACTCTTTCAATAATTTAACCTTAATTTTTTTAAAAAAATTATTCAATCTTGTATAAAATTCAAATTGACCCGGTCAATCCAAATTTTAAGTTAAATAAATGATATCGGGTAATTAGATTGATCCTGCAAGCAAATTAACCATTTATATATATGTTAAACTAACCTAAAAAAATCGTTGTTGACATATAAATTTTAATTGAATTAATTAAAAATTTAAAAATCAACAGTCTCAATCGAAAACCTTTCACATCGAACTATTTACACAAATTTAATTCAAGTTCAAACAAGCCTCCATACCAAGTATTCAACAGGGCCAAGACTATCCAGTTTCTTATATGGCAACATGTGATTGGTTGGTTAGAGCTCTATAAATGTCAAAAAGACAAAAAATACCCTCTGCTTTGTCCGATCAAGCTCCACTTCCACAGTGACCACTGACCGAAGCGAGCCACAGGCCACTGCCGCCGGAGACGTGGCAACAAACAAAGATCCAAAATGAATTGGTCCAATAATATTTGAGACAGTCAGTTTTATGTTTTCGATAAAAGACACTTCACGCGTTAAAACTTTATCATCGGCGTAAAATATTATAAAATGACTAAATATAAAAAATAAATAATAATATTAGAAATTCTAATATTTAAATTCTAACTTAAATTTTAATGTTGTGTGACCCTCATTTATTAGATGATATATTTTATAATTAATAAAATTATTTAATTACTATTCAATAAATAAATGTCACATCAATTAGAATATAAATAGTGTGATACTTATCATTATTTAAAATTATATGTCAAATTATAAGCATGAGAGCCTAATAAAAGTATACTCCAGACATAAATATAATTACCTCAACCTTATTTACACTTTTAATCTATATTTATATATATTATAAAATAGATTTACACCTACTTAATTATTGAAGAAAATTAAGAGTTTTTATAAGTTATAACCGCAAGGATTTCATCTATTCCTCAATATTTTATTGACAGAGTGGGTCACTAGACTATCACCTAAGTGGCAATATATTATTCTTGAATGAGGAGAAATTTAGTCATTTGAATGAGGATTTTTTGATTTGGATCCTATTTAATATAAATAGAACAATCACGCCATTACTTGAGAAAATTAAAGCGTATGGGGATTGAAATGTTATTATCCAAACACACGTAGTGGACTGTATATAACTAACAAGTGTACGCCAGTTTCTACTTGGAAAACAATAAAGTCCAAACCGAAGAAGACGAAGAAAAATCAGAGAAAAAAACTGAAAATAACGACAAAAGAGAAGCAAACACATGTACTTAAATTCCCTTTTCTTCTCAGAAACAAACGCAGTTTGCTAATTCTCTCTTATTCTTTCATTGTTTTATTTATTTATTTATGGCCAACCCAGAAGTTGAAGAAACAGAGTCATGTGTTAGAAAGGCTGTAGAGTTGAAGAAAGAGTTGCAGAGACTGGTGAAGGAAATTCTTGATGAAGATGATTATGGAGGTTTACGAGTTACTAATGAGGCCTTAAGAGTCTTGTCTTGCTTGAAAGATTTGAAGTTGAAAAAATCCCATTCTTTTAAGGGCGGTGCTGCTGGTGATGATCATCTTCTGGGTTTGCCTTATGAGTTCAGGTGTCCTATGTCTGGAGAGATTATGACTGATCCTGTTGTCTTGGCTAATGGCCAGGTTAGTGCTTCAATTTACTTTATTGTTTATTTTAGCATCTAGGTGTCTCTGTTATTGCATACATGGGATGAATTGAGTTCTTGTTCGTTTATGTGTGCAATACTTTTGAGTTTTGGGTTAATATTTCTAGTTTGGTTCTTGGAGTTTGCTGTCTTTTGATGTTTGGGATATAGCAAAGTTGTTTCCTTGGAGTGTTGTCAGCCTGAGCCCTTAGGTGTCTCAATTTTAAGCATTGACAAAGTTGTTTGGTTGATTGAATTTAAGCCACTATTTCATTGGTACTTAGCCAAACTTGGATATGAAATTTGGTTGTTTGGTATGACTTCTAAGACTCGGTTCATGGTTTATGTGTGGCTTTTCAAATGGTGGTAGAAAAGACGTATTAAAAATATTATGACAAGCCGGGCCAGTTTAATCTTTCTTGCAAGAAATTTATAATTGATGGTCTGTTCTATGGAAATAAAACTTTGCTCTTAGGTATGAAAGATATATAAAGAATCTTGTTTCGGACGTATCTTCTAGAGGCATAAATAAATTTGTAGCCTGCAAAAGAGAAATCTTGCGGTGTTATTGATGCTAATATTAATTTTTATCTCATTCCCTGATCCCTATCCGTGAAATCAGGCATACTACTTATTGAGGAATTTTATTTTCTTGTCTCTGGTGAATCTTTCTTGTTTAATCTCTTGATGATCAGTAAACTGACAGCATTACTCATATGAGTTCTTAATTTGTGCTGGATTTGCAGACTTTTGATCGCCCTTGCATCCAGAGATGGCTAAACGAAGGCAACCGAACATGCCCTCAAACCCGACAAGTCCTCTCGCATACAGTTCTGATTCCTAATCACTTGATACGAGAAATGATTTCACAATGGTGCAAAGAGCATGGCATGGAGCTGCCAAAGCCCATTAAGGATACAGATGAGGATGTTGTGACTGATGCCAGCAGAAGCCATTTAAATTCACTGCTTGAGAAGATGTCTTCTTCCCTCTCTGATCAGAAAGAAGCAGCAAAAGAGCTTCGGCTGCTAACGAAGAGGATGCCATCGTTTCGGGCACTTTTTGGTGAGTCCACTGATGCCATTCCGCTATTGTTAAGTCCACTGTCACCTGGCAGAGATGATACCGATCCTGGTCTCCAAGAGGATTTAATCACAACAGTACTGAATCTCTCAATTCATGATGATAATAAGAGACTAGTTGCTGAGAATCCATTGGCCATCCCCCTGCTAATTGACTCTGTACGAACTGGAACCATTGAAACGAGAAGAAATGCTGCTGCTGCACTCTTCTCATTATCAGCCCTAGATTCTAGCAAGCTCATTATTGGAAAATTGGGTGCCATGAATCCTTTAATTGAACTTCTGGAGGAAGGGCAACCATTAGCCATGACGGATGTTGCCTCAGCAATCTTCAGTCTTTGTATTCTCCTTGAGAATAAAAGGAGGGCTGTCCATGCAGGGGCAGTCAGGGTGATACTCCGAAAAATCATGGAAAATACACTTGTTGATGAGTTGTTGGCTATTCTTGCAATGCTTTCTACTCACCAAGTTGCAATCGAGGAAATAGGGGAACTAGGTGCCATACCCTGCTTGCTCAGGATCATAAGGGAGAGCACCTGTGAACGTAACAAAGAAAATTGTGCTGCTATTCTGTACAATATCTGCTTTAATGATCGGACCAAAATGAGGGAAATTATGGAGGAGGAAAATGCCAACGGCACACTTTCTAGACTTGCAGAGAATGGGACTTCAAGGGCCAAGAGAAAGGCCAATGGTATCCTTGAGAGGCTTAATAAAGCTGCTTTAATTGTGCATACAGCATGACGAAATAAAGCCCTTCCTTCGGTCCTTTGTAAATACTCTACCTTGCTCCAAAGTGTACAGTGTTGCTCGGTCATTGCCTGTAAAAACGTTACAAATTTTGTACGCATTCCTTTATTCAGAACAGGAAAGTTTTGATCCAGTACTTCCCTAGCCTATAGATGTAGAAAAGATAGTGTACTTTTTACCTCCAATGATCATGAATGAAGCTCTAATAGAGGTATGTTTTGCATTCTTGCTTATCTGTCTGTCAATTAATCATCATTTTTTCTTTTTTCTGGCTCCATGCCTAGCTTATATCAGAACATGCCCTGTGTTAACCTCACATCTGGTTGAAATTGTGATATTTGCATAGCCGCCAAAGGGCCCATTGAATGAAACTGTTTAAGGCTGGTGACTGCAGTTGTAGGGTCTCCTTCAATTCTGTCACTAAGCTAGTGTCGGCACCGTATTAGAGAATATTTTCTTAATAAATAGTAAGTGGATTAAATTTTATAATATGTGTATGCTGCCAACAAATTTGGTCGGCACCCTCTAACGAAGGGTAGTTGATGTTGAAATCCAGTATGAACATGGCGTGCTGACTAGTAATGCCATCACCTTTCCTTTACCCAGGATTGCTATTTAAGTTAACAACGTGGCAATGAATATGGACTTACAAATCAAAAAGTGGGTCGAATTTGCATTTTATATATTCTCATCTTGTTCATTTTCAAACAAACTTAATCTCCTTTCTTCTTTTTGAAAAATGCTTGATAGCAAAGCTACAACAAACGGTCCCTCTGTTAAAAAGTTCCCACCAATAGTGGTTCATCGCAGCAACTTCAATAGTCTTAGGTCCACTTTGACAAGTTACTCTTTGATCTTCTCATACTAAAGGCCGAGTCGCAATTTGTTGGATTAGCTAAATATTTTATTCTTTTTATTTTTTTATTTTTATTTTTGTTTCTTTGCTACCATGCGTTACATAACGAGTCATGCTCTCCTATAATGTATAAGTTGGTTATTAAGACCATCGACATTAAGTTTGTAAAATAAATGAAATATGATGCACGCATTCTGCTGAGAATTAAAAGTCACACCACCTCTATTTCGAACGAACTCTGGATTAAATTCTGGAAAATAAAAACAACTTTCGCACCGTATGACGTGTCATTAAGCAGTTGGGCATTGGGTTGATGCAGAATTTTATTGAGTCTAAATTTATTGAATGGACGTGTATGGAGTGTAGTAACTGGGCACGTGTTATTTGTAATTATCGAACTATTTTAGACAATGTAAAAGCTTTTGTTTTCCGTATGAAGTAGTTCGTGTAAAGTGGGGGGTTGAAGTATTTTTTTTTTGGGGAAAAGGAATAAAAAGTCCTTTTTTTGGATAACGATGTGAATAATTCAAATTCAGAGCCAATGGATCTGCTTTTTGGTTCCACTATCTTTACAGCTTTCCATAATTACCCAAAAATTGGACTTTGGTAAAGCGATTGCCAGAGAAACAAAACATAAAAAAAAAAAAAGGAAAAAAATTAAACGGACGAATATAATAATAGTTTGTTACATGATATATGCATAACAAGACGAGTTGGATTGTGATGGTCCGAACGATTGTTGAAATGGCGATATAAAGTTTGTCTTGGTGAAAGAATTATTTGTCAAAAATGGTGGAAACCAGTCTTTGACCCAAAGCTTCTTGTCCTAACCTACACAGTATTCATTAACTCTAAGTTCATGGGATTTTGTGAATGGCCTAGGTCTCTTATTAATGGGCAGGATGCATGTTGTTTAATTCGTTACAACTTTTATTATCAATAACTGTAGGTGTCATATTTCAAAAGACACTAAAACATATCACGTGTCTATCTTATCAAATAAAAAAATACTATTTCAGAGCACCCAAGATATTTTGGAGAAATAACACCCAGATTCTTCCGGGACAGTAACACCCAAATTATTCCAAGAGAGTAACATTAAAACTATTCCGGAGGAATAACACCTAAGGAGAAATTCCTCCGGAGCTCATAAAGATGGTTAAAAGTAGGAATTAATTCCATAATCCACCAGTCTAAGAAACCACGCCCAAGGTCATAAGAGAGCACATAGGTACAGAATAAATAACATAGGTCCGAAATAAATATGTTTATTTCTCTATGATAAAATTCATATCCACGTGCATAACAACTTGGGGGTGACACATGTTGTTAAGGAGAAAGCCAAAAGCAAAATCCTAAACCCATGTCACCCACCATCTGTAAATAGAGATCTTTTTCTTAAGAAAAGGGAGACCCTGGAACAAAAAGAAAAATCAACTTTGTCTTCTTCATTTTTTTCCTTTCAAATCTCAATCACACACTGACTTGAACGTCATAGTGTCTTTTTCAAGTATCCACCTCGCCGGATCCAAGATCAGCGTGCGTCACAAGCTCTCCACAAAATCAAAATACGTTTGAAGGTAATTCCAACACCTTCAGTAACCAATTATTAACTTATATTTTTTTTGGAGAAGTTTGGATTATAAGAGGATCGGATACGTGTATGGATGTATGGATATATATATAATAAGTGACTGTAAATGATTATGCAAATGTAAATTTTACTATTAAAAAAAAAAAAGAAACAAGAGCACAAGTAGTCAAGTACCTTCTGTTTTCACTGTAGCAGCTAATATCATACACAATGTGGTTCCCAAAAAAAAAAAAATGCATAGATAATACAACTACGATTGCTGCATTTCTCCTCTCCCATTTAAAGAAACCCAACAGAGAAGCTACAGTCTCAAGAGCCACAAGCAGGAACAAGGCATGAAAAGAAACCGGGCATTTTCTTCTGCACGAGAAAATAGGAGAATGCTAAGGATATATTTGGACATCATCAAAAGATAGAAAGTTAAATCATTAACATGTTATAAATCAAGTTAAGTTTGAGCGCGTGAGATTAGGCCGGAACAGGGCCAGGCCAGCCAGCCCCAAGTATAGAGTCAGCCCACATGGGCCGAGCAATGAAGACCCGAATTTTGCGCCAATTTATAAGACAAAAAAATTTCAACCCTAGCCCATCCGCCCGGGTATCAAGGATAGATTTTCGAGTTTATCTCAATCTCAACAAATTTATGGAAGGATCAGAAATTTTGAGCTCTCCTGACTTTTACCAATTACCAATATTATCATGTGAATTTGTAATTTGCGAAAAGTTCAATAGAGAATTATATAATATAATCACTAAATATTAAAAAAAAGAAAAGAAAAGAAAAGACTTTTTTGGCATTTGGGCAGTGGACACGTAACTGAGGTTGGTCCAAACTTTTCTACTTTCCTCGTCATAAATGACTTTGTCTTTTGACCCATTAGAGTCATCAAGGCTCAGGGGCCCAATTGCTGCAAGTTAATTTCAACCAACAATTGCCAAATTTTTCAAAATCAAGAAACGCCCATAGACTTTCTTCTCCTCGGCTTCAAGAATTCCACATTCCCATAAACCTAATTGTTTGAAAATGTTAATGGAAAACTAAAGACCCATCATGCGAATGAACCTCTAGTTTCTTTGGGCCCCCCCACCCAATCAATTACACAAATTAATTATTAACTTGTGTCGTGCCGTGCCCATACTATGTTAGTAACTTGTGTCCACCTAAGAGTGGTGGTAAAAAATTGAAGTGTTTTCTTTTCTTTTGGTTGTCAAATAGTCTTTTAAGTTACTCAGCTGCACCGTTATATATTATATAAATATAAACTAATTAAGTAAAAAAAATAAAAAAGTACAAAAACTAAAGAAAGAGAGCTCACCCGCTTGGAAGAGTGGAGAAGCTCAGGAGGGATTTTGTAGAGATCTTCATCAACGGCTTTAGGTGGCCCAGCTCGAATTGTAGTCGCTGTAACGACGTCGTGTTGAGGATGCAGCTTCTTCTTATTAACATTATTATTATTAAAATTTTGTTGTAGTGATTGCTGCTTCCTTGGCGGTTCAGTCACGTCACATACCTTCTTCACTTGCCTTTTTTGCACTTCCTTGACATTCGACCCTCGCTTTTCCCTCACTCTTGTCTGCGAAATTCACCCAAATTCAATATCAAAATCTGCAACTTCATTATTGCATTCACATATAATCTTTATTTATTTCTTTTCTTTTTTTTAAAAAAAAAATGTAGACTCTAGACTCTAGAGGTGTGGTAAAGTTTAAATTACGCAAAATTAAATTGTACACTAATCTCACGAAATTTTATATGATTTTGAGGTTCCACTATATTGCGACCGGTGTTACGTAAACAGAATAAAGTGAAAAACTACTACATTGTAGTAAAAATAATTAAGAAGAAAAACTTTTTGAGGAGTTAAATAAAAACAAAAAAGAAAAGATACCTTTCTTGGGGTAGCAACAGCAACAGCAACAGCAGCATGATAACGAGAAGGTTTGTGCGAATGAGGACGACGACGATGATCATCAACGGCATATAAGTCACCAGCAGCAGCAGTCGTACCACGAGCGTACGGATCAGATTCACCAGAAGAGGAACTGTATCTTAACAAGCCTGCTTGTCTTGCACACTCAAAATACTGAGTTATTGGCGTGTCATTTGCGTAATCCCAGTTTCCGAATGCGGGTATGTGTATTTGCCCACTCCTTTTACAATTTTCCTGTAAAGTTTTTTTTTTTTTTTAACCAGAAGAAAATAAACTAAATCAGTAAAAACAAACAAAGAAATTAAATAAATAGTGTATAGATTGTAACTAAGTTTATGCTTCGCTCACCATCAACCTTCAAAAAAAGAGAGAGGGAACTTACATCCATACGTTGCGTTTGGTTTTGGTGACGGCAGCAGCAGCAGAAGAAGCCAAGAGCCCACGACAGGGTGGTTCAAGAGAAAAGTTTTGAGTGCTTTTAAAGTACAAAAAGAAAAAATATTGGGGGGCGGGGGGTTCTCAGCTCAAGAAGGGAGTTAAATTGTGGTAGTAAAAGCTGAGAGAGAGAATCTAGGAAGAAAGATACTTGAGCTGCTGCTACTGCTCAGCTTCTATTAATGGGAAACAGTGAGTGATCTTGAGGGGGCAGAGTACAAAATACAGAAAGGAAACAAGAGAGAAAGTGAAGAGAAACCAAACGACTGTGGTCTGTTTGATTTTCGTCAACTTTTTCTTATTTATTATTATTACATGTCGCTTCTGCTGCCATTTTCAACTCTAATCCAGGAGCGCCTTTTTTTTTAACATTAAAATGAGGAAAAAAGAGCTCTTGTTTTTGCTGGATTCACGCGGCTCAAATGGGTCCCATATCTTCTGGGTTTTTAGTTTTCACATTGATTTGGGTGTTTTTTTAACTGTTACAGAAAGTGGGTTTGGTTGCGAAAGTGAAAGTATGACCAAATTGACTTTTTTTAAAAAAAAAAAAATCTTTTCAATGTTATCATGAAAATTGAAAGCTTTGGAATTGGATTGTATATATATAATAATGGCTTTGGTAATGGGTTGGGGCCCGGGGGAAATACTGTTGGCCTTTGATGCTTCTACGGAGAGTCACTGTAGGTTGAAAAGGGGAAAAAGCAGATGGAAGCGCTTTTGGTAAGCAACTGTCAGCTAAAGTTTTTTATTTTTTTTTCATTACTGTTACACAGACAATCTCCTAACATTTGAGGAGTATTCATTACGTGAGGGATAAATTATATTAAAATTAACTTTCATAATAATTATACAAAGACTCATTTATATTTTATGAGGAAAAGATTTATTTTACTTAATTATTTAATTTATTTTATAATTAAGAGACAATCTCTTAATACTTGAGGAGTATCTATTTTATGAAAAATAAATTATATTAAAATTAACTCCTATAATATTTATATAAAGATTTATTTATATTTCATGAGGGAAAGATTGTTTTGACTTAATTATTTAATAATTGAGAAAAAATTGAAACTAACTCTCATAATGCTTATATAGAAGTTCAAACTCTTATTATCACTATTACAAGTACAAAAACTCTTCCATTAGACCAAAAGTCCATAAAAAACTATGAGCCAAAGTTAAATTATTGAACTCTTTGATCATTTTATAATTGTTAATAGAGCACCGTTAAGATAGTAAGAAGATAAGAGTAGAGATGCTGTTAATGCTGTAGTACTAAATCACAATATTATTTATAGGTAATGGTTATAATGGAATTATTCCACTATAGAGAGTACTGTTTTATAACTATGTAATTAAAGCGATAAGTAATAAAAAAAATAAGTTACTGTTATAATTGTGTAATTATTAACGGCAATCTACATCAATTCTACGGTAGCTGGACCTTTATTTATATTATAGTGTTATAATTTTTAATTTCTTATTGTCCTACTGCTGCTTTCAAATAGCATTTAATATATTAATTTTTATAATGAATTTTGTTCCGCATGGCTTATTGCCCTTGTGGTCAATATTTTAAGGTATAGTTTACCGGCTATTTTAATATTATATGATTATATATGTGAGTGCCATTTAGTTAAAATAATAAGATTTGTTATATTAAAAATAAAAGATACGAAATTTAAATACTGCTCACATGACTTAAAAAAAAAATTGAGTTGCTGTTGGGCTAAATAATTCCAAAACATATGTTATGCGATCGCAACTGGCCAGACTAGTGTCGATTAAAAAAATAAAAGAAAAAGACATTTTTCATTCAGGAATGCACAAATTTTTATTATTTTTTTTTCTTTATTATCTGAATATTATAATTCGACCGTAGATCTAGATGAACAGAAAATCTGTAAGGTGATTTGCCAAACCTCGTGGAGTGATATGTGGTGGCCGATTTTGACTTTGAAAATAAATCTAAAGCTTTTGGAGCTTGTGATTTGTGAATGCCCGTGGCCTGACCACCGGCTGCCACATGTATCACCGTCCATGCTGTCTTCTTGACTTCTCAATCTCTCTTGTCGGCTGAAATACAAAACAAATTTCTGTTTCTAGTAGTTGCACTCTCATTTTTTTTATTCGAATTTTTTTTAAGTGTAACGATCTTCGGAATTAAATTTTAATATTATATATTATATTAAAAAATAATTTTATTCAGTCATATAGTTTAATTATGTATTTACATTAAAGAAATAAAAATACCCATACTTAAAAATAATTATCACTTGAGAATAATTTTATATATATACGCACATAATTAATGATTAATTAAGGCCTGGCGAGTCAAAAATTGGCATAAGATACTGACAAATTATTATAAATCTATGATTTTATTTTTTCTGCTTTAGAAAATCAAGGATCATGGAGTCACGTGAAGAAGTTTAGGGCCTGATGATCAACGACTTTGTAATTCAAACAGGTCAAACAAGGCTAGATCCAGAATTTGACAATCTTTGAATTTATTGCAACATTCATTCTCCGATTCATACTCTTACAGTCTTACTACATATTATTAATGTTGTTGACTTAAAATAGTTTTTGGATCGAGTGTTACTTGTAATGATCACAAATTTTTTATTTTTTATTTTTTATTTTTACTGAAAGCAACACTGTCGTTAAAAATAATAAAAGTTGCATAAACAGTTTTTAAGGGAGGAGAAATTACGCCACCAACAAATCCAATTTAGTCTATAGTTAGAAAAACATTACATTTGTTTTTTCTTTCAATTGTAACTAGAGCTTACGAAGTGAAAATATAGATAATTAAAATATCATCCAACTTGTTTATAAGTGGTATTAATAGTGCCAATTTTTGTGAAATATATTACATTTTCCATCACCTGGATGATTTCTTTTTTTTTTTTTTAATTAAGTTGTTAGATATTAGGTCTGCGTTCATACATTTGTTTTATAACACAAGAAATGTATCACCAGATATATATTCCATCGACTACGAAGCATTGCTTGAAAATATGTGCCAATTAGAGATGATTAGGCCCTCTCTCCAGCGCATAGGCAGATGTATCTCGACTCTCACTAATATTTAGAAAAATATATCTATCTATATCCACATTTTGTGGAAAAAGAAAATTACAAAGATGACTATAAAAACAGAATTGTTAAAGGCACCAACCAATCATCTAACTACAACCCAATGGCGCACACTATACATGGAAATTTATTGTAAGATTTTATGCTCTCATTTGTTGATAAATAATAATCTTTCGTATTTGATTTGAGGATGAAGTTTTGGCAAAATTTATTATTTATAAAATTTGATCCATTGTATTTTAACATTTATTTAATAATTAATATTATTGTAATTTTGATATAATTGTATATAACAAAACAAAAGATATTTAGGTAGCATTTATTTCTTGAATTAGATTGAAAATCTTAAAGAGTAGGAATTCTGAGATTACAACTATAGAGTGGGGAGGAGCATATATTGTTTACTTACACAGAAATGGAAGTTTTTGCATAGAAATCATAATCTCATTTATGTGTTTACATTGTCTTAGATTGGGAGTGAATTGTTTTAAATTATAATTTTAACCTTATTTAAAAAGTTTGTAGTTTTTAATCACAAAGCAAATAAAAAATATATATTTTTAAAATAAACCAAACTCAAATAAAATTCAAATAAATTGGTTTGGGTTGGATTAAAAAATGTTTGGGGGTTAGTTTGAATTGGACTCAAACTTTTCTAGATCGACTTGGATTGACCCAAAATTCAATAGAAACCAACTCGTACGGACCTCTAGGGCACACTTGTTTGGTGCTATAATTGTTAACTACTCTTTATGAGGTTAAACATTTCCACGCCTAGAAAGGGCGAGCCATTTAGCCCCTTGTTTGATCTTCAAACCCCGTTTCTAAGTTTACATTATTATGAATGACTCGGAAATATTTAGTTCGCAGAACAGGGTAACACAGGACTTTGAATGACTTAATTAGTGTTTGGCAAAACTCTAACAGACGACTTCAAAGCCAAATTACACGGGACATCAAGCGCTTCAATAATTAAAATAGATTAATTTATTAAATACCCTTCATGAAGGCTTCAGGTTTCTGCTCTGATAATTGAGAAACTCAATGAAGTTATTTCCAGAATATAGAATTGTCCTTTGTGGTAATTTGAAAAAGAAAAGTATATTTTTTATTAGAATAAAAACCATGAATGGTTTCAAAAGTTAAGTAAGTGGGCTTGAATAGCTCTACCCTCTAGTCTCTACAATTTGATATCACTAAAACGTTAGCGCACACAAACATTCACAACAGCAAGTGATACTTGTCCTCTTCTATTTATCTCAATACCCCCCACTTTCTAATTTATTTAATCTATTTTCAAAGTTATCCTCATAAAAAAATTTTTAAAAAAATTATTTTTCTAACTTTTTCTTTTTTCTCTCTTTTGCACAATTTCTCTCTCTTTCAACATTCACTATTGTATCTCCCAGCAACCATTACTTCTTAATTAATTCAATGTATTTCTAAAATAATCCTTATTAAAAAATTAATTTTTCTTCCTCCCATTTGCAATTTTTTTTTTAAAAATTTTTTGGGGTAATCTACTTTGCTTCTTTAATGAACGAAACTCAATATTTGTGGTATCATGATCAATAATTTTGTAAGTCAAATCAAGAACAGGGGAAACATAAAAAAAGGAAAATACAATAAAAATAAGAAAACAAAAAATTAAGTCAAAAATAGATTTTCAAAATTTTATTTTTCGTCTTTTATAATGATGATGAGTTTCAAGAGGTGAAAAATAATAGAGACCAATAATATGGTAGTTTTTTTTTTTTTTTTAAAAAAATTATTCATGACACATCAGAACCCATAAAATCAATAAAATCCATCACTTGTTTATATTAAATAAAACCCAACAAAAACTCATTATATTCTACAAGTGGTGATGGATTGATGGTGATGCTTGAGAGAAGGCAGGCTAATGAGAAGGAAAAGATTAGATAAAAATATTAGTTATCCTTATTAAAAAGTAAGGATAGTTTTGGTAATTATTTTTATTTAATTGAGGAGTGGGGGATTAATCACCACAAGTCAAGTATTATTGAGATCTTGTTTAGCATTGAGGTTAGACAACTGTGGTTTAAAATTTAAAGCACTACAGTTCTGTTTAGAATTATTTTTGGAAGGTTTAAAAGTGATTTTAAAAAGCTAAAAATTAATTTTAGTGTTTAATAAATTCTTTTAAAAATCACTTTTGAGAAAATCATTCCATTTTTCAGTAGATTTGGAAAAAAAATAAAGGATTAGCTTTCCATAATTTGATTTAAAGAATCACTTTTATACTTAATACAATTTCATATACATTCTTGTATATACTATAAAAATCCA
Source organism: Luvunga scandens (assembly GCA_030449905.1). Classification (NCBI taxonomy): domain Eukaryota; kingdom Viridiplantae; phylum Streptophyta; class Magnoliopsida; order Sapindales; family Rutaceae; genus Luvunga; species Luvunga scandens. Next base: position 3,350,690 of record JASUUG010000382.1, on the reverse strand, counting down.
AAATTTTCTTTATCAATTAGGAAATAAAATCAATAACTTAAAAAAGATTATTGATATTACCATATTTATTGAGATAACAAATAAAAAATAAAATTAATATTATAAAATATTTCTTTTAGTTATCAATAATTATATATGCAAAAAAATTTTATATACATGTTTATAAATGTTTAATAAATTTTACTTAATATTATGTTCATTTCAGTTATTTATATTCTTACAGTAATTTAACAGAAATATTTACCAAACATATACAACTGTATTTAAAACTCACAACATTAAAAATTAATTTTACTAAACGTTTACCTATTCTTTTCATAGCTGATTATTCTTACTATACAGCTAACAATAATTATTTTAAAAGTTGTAGCATTACCAAATTGGCCCTAAAGACTATAATGCTTGATAAGCATTATATGCTGTGGCTTAGAAACTAAATTGTTATGATTAAAAACCGATAATATCTTTATCATTTATGTCAAAATTACTATTTAAAAGTAATATTAATTACGCATTATCAACTTTTATTTTATAAAAATTATTTTTTTTATAATAGCTTAAAAATTACAGTATTTCAATACTACATAGAGACTAAATCAAATTATTTTTTAGATATCATTTCGTTAGTAGGAATTTGAATCTCAAACTTCTCGTGATTGAAATCTCTTATATTATCTTTTAACAGATCCTACGATGTAGACAAGTAAAATATTGAAGAAATTAAAGACTGACCGAAATTACGGGACACTCCGATGTAGTTACCGTATTAATGATATACTATTATCTGTCTCAGGTGCTAAAGATTTGGGGCTTATAAATAGCTTATCAATAGGGCAAATGCCATATTGTAGGTAATTTTAAAAATATCTGGGTTATTTCAAAGAAACTTTCTATAGAAGAGATTTGTTCTTTCATCTGCATTGTTCTGAGTCAAGATTGCTTCATCAAAATCTTGATTCGATAGAAAACCTTTCCAATTGATTAATCAAGACTTGAGATCAAGAATACAACATACCGAGTAAATTAACGGATACCCAATAAAAGAGGCTAAAATTGTCCAAACTGTATGTCAATTTGTTCAAATTTACATAAATAAGTGGGGGAGGAAAAAAAAAAAAGGAACCCTGCGTTACAAGGAACCATCATTGAGGAAATAAAGTTACGTTCCCTTCAACCAGAGAATTTGGACCAAACAGATGCCTACTGCACAGGCAATCATTCATGCTGGCATAGAATAAGAAATATTATCAATGTATACTTTGATTGTAATTGTGGACCACTTGACTTTGTGGTCTTTGTCTTGGCTTCATGTTTGTCTTTTCATCAGGACGGCACCATCTTAATCTGTCCAAGCAATCAACCAAGCGGTGCCGTTATATCATCAAAGGCTATCTGGTGCAGCTATCTGCAGGGTTTTGAATACTGAATACACTCATGGTGCTGTACTGAGCTTACTCCATTCCTGTTGCTTAATTCACAAATTAATCGTTTGTCTTTGTGTCAATACGATTATCATATTAGCTAGGTTTATAAAATAATTTGGATTTATCTGCGAAACCTAAAAGACCTAAACAACAGTATTTAAGCTTGTTTTAACATTCTCACCATGTGCAAGACTGATTTGAATTTGTTACTTTGCTCCGCCTTAAATTAAACCCGGTCGATTAATTATCACGTGATGCAAAAGTTTTAAGTTTAAGTTTATAGGTAGATCATCCACATTTTACATAAAAAGACGTAAGGATTTGTCTTTCACATTCGTTGCCCAATTTTCATTTTCTGATCGGTTAAACTTATGGGTCAGTCCTCAATCAATTCTAACTTACACCAATAAATCAATTCGCTTATTTGCAGGAGAAGTACACTCATACTGTCTCATCCAAAAAATAGATACGGCCATAAAATGTTGGAAAGGGGTATGGTCCATTTGGCAAAGTTTTGAAGCATGTAATTATTTGTTTTACCCTTTTATTGCAAGGAAAATTTTAAAATTACATATTGGATAGGTATATGTGTGTGGGGTGTGTGTGTGTAGATGAACTGATCATGTGGTACATGCAACTTATGCAAATTGAAAGAGGAGAAGTAGTAGTGCGGGAAATATACATGTATGCATGGGAGGGATTTATTGGACTAAAGAAGAAGATCACTTGCTTAAGACATGTATACAGCAGCATGGAGCTGGCGAGTGGCAACGTATTCCGCTTGTGGCTGGTAATTACTTAGTCTTGAATCTTGTTTCTTTATCATTTATGCATGGAAATTAAATAAGAAATAGTTATTTGGATTGTGGTGTGTCATATTAAGGTCTTAATAGGTGCCCCAAGAGCTGTAGACAGATGGGTAAATTACCTCCGTCCAAACATTAAAAGAGGGATGTTTGCAGAAGATGAAATCGATCTTATTATCGAGCTTTACAGCCTCTTGGGGAACAGGCGAGTTCATTATATATCCAAAGTTCACTTTCTATCATGATAAGTATATGTACTATTTATACTTGATTAACAAGCAATTGGTTTGCCATATTCACAACATCTTTAATGATTCAAGAGAGCTCTAACTAGGAATGAAGGGGCCATCTACAGTACATGCATGTATTACATACATGAAAAAAAAAAGATTAATAAATATGAAACATCCACCATTAAACATGAAACACCCACCATTAAATTTGATATCGGGGACTATTAAACTTAAAATTTGGGGCCATTAACTTCAGTTTCAAGTTTAATTGTGGGTGGTTCATGTTTATTAGTCCATTTGTTTTCATGTATGCAATACATACATGTATTGAAGCTTAAGCTGGGAATTATATATATGTACATAAATTTAATTTATTAAAGTATACTTGGGGTGTTAATGAAAAGGGAAAAAAAAAGTTAATTTATCAAAATAACCTTAAGAGTAACACAAAAGTTTATCTAAATTTTTATATTATTATTATACTTTTAAGATTAATTTGGTCAATTAACTTTTTATAAAATAATTATTAATAAAGATTATTACAAGGATATTAAACATTACTTTAAGTTGATTGATATTAATTTATTAATAAAAAAAATATTAGCAAGATTGTTGCACTGATACAAAAAATACTATTTGTTTCATGCTAATATTTATTAGTTAATTTGCTAGAATTAACTTTTTTAAAGATAAATTAATTAATGTCAAGAATATTTTTGCAAAGATATTGTTATAAAAGTAAAAAAAAAATAGAGTTAAGAATGTAACATATTTAATTTAAAGGGTGTTTTGAAACATTTTTTAAAATATATAAACTAAACAAACATTAAATCAAAATATAGAGACGGAACAAGTATTTGCCGAGAGCTTAACTAATATAATTATTAGCTTTTTGTATAGATGACATGATATCTTTGATGTATAAAAGAGGTTTTTCCCCCCTCGAAGAGGAGATGATCCATTATGTAGTATTTGTGATATAAAAAAGATTTTCTCACATGTAAGATGTTTTAGAAATTAGTTTGAATTGGAGAAATTTTTTGAATACTAAGTGATTATCACAACAAGCCAATCACATTCATTCATGGAGAAATTTTAAAATACATCAAAAGTAATATAACCAATTAATGTATGTATGACATGTGTATTTAAATTTTATATAACTGCTAATTGCATACGAGTTCTTCAAAATAAATACTTAGAGGTCATAATATTATTTATTTATTATATAGCTTATATGGTACTTGGGAGCTACTCCAAAATTTCTCTTCATTCATAGGTGTAATTAGGTTGGAAAATTTTAGAATACATAAGTAATGCAATCAATTAATACATGTATGACATGTGTGTTTAAATTTTATATAACTAATAATTGTATACTGATTTTTTAAATTAAATACATAAACGTCATAATATTATTTACATATTATATTACTGATATGGTACTTGAGAGCTACTCCAAAATTTCTCTTCATTCATAGGTGTAATTAGGTTGGAAAATTAACAAATTAACAAGTGGATATACAGTTACTTTAAAAAAAAAATCCACATATCATATTCTCACTAGATTGTTGAGTTATGACGGATGCACTCAAGACAGCGCTCCTGTTTTGATTTTCAGGTGGTCATTAATTGCTGGCAGATTACCAGGAAGAACAGGCAATGATGTCAAGAAGTACTGGAATTGCCACTTGAGTAAAAAGCTCATGAACAATTCTCAGAAAAATAATAAAGAGAAGCAAATCATGAAGAAAGTAGAAGCTTTTAAGCCCCAACAGCGAATTAAGGCACCGAAATTACAGTCACTACAAAAGTAGTTTATCAACTCCATTATTATTGCAGCCAGTACAACTGTACAAGTTGGTGAACGGTGTTATCATCAAGTGCTTCAACATAGAGGGGAGAGCAATAAGCAAGCTCAAAATGTAGGCAGTGGAGAACTTGGCACAATGATTGATCTGCCAATAGACTTTGATTTTCAACAAGTTAGAGTCACTAATAGTGAAAGCAGCAGCAAAAGGGACTTGATCTTGGATGATTTTATCTTCTACATGGAGATTTAGATAAGATTTTATCATGTGTATCAAATGTGGTAGTGAATAAATGCAAGAGGATGATATTAACACTTAACAGCATATATATTGGATTCACGATTGAAAGGCATCTTAAAGAATTTGCATTTAATCTTAGAACATTTATGCAATGCACCCAGAGTAGTAGTTTCTTCTGTGTCCCAAAAGTTTATGGCATAGTATAACTTTGGTCTGGTTCCATGTTTTTGCTCAATGCTTATTGAGTTGATGGAAATGGCTTCTTAAATAACTCCCAAGCCCACAATTTTACATATAAAGTATAGATTAGTAATAACAAGATAGATTAGTAATAACCAGATTGATCATATGAATCGCTGAAATATTGGAAAACTTAATTTCTATTAAATTTGCTTTGTATAGTAACAGTGTGGTCTAGTTAGCATCTATGCCTAAATTAAAACTTTTAGCCTCATATTTGGTTATCATAAGTCATACAACTTGGAAGAAATTTATTAAAGTTCAATTCATACACTTAACAAAACTCAGGCATTGACATCCTTTTATCTACTCGTGCAAATTTCCCAATAAGCAAATCTAAAAGTGAACCCACACAACATTTAAATTAAGCTTGTATCAATAGAAGCATAGCCAAGAATGCCAGAATCTTGTTCAAATTTGGCCATGTCTTTCTTAGGCAGTGCTACCCATGCTTCAATTCCCCTACCATCATTGCTGTCTAACAAAACGGCAACGTCTTTATGCTTCATCACAGTGCTTACCCACACCGGCTTTCCCCACCCAAAATCAGCCTCATACAATGGCCTTCTACACCAAGCACTTATGGTGAACCACCTACAATTGTTATCAAATAGCCCTTCCAACACATCATTCATGCTGCTCAAAAACTCACCATCCGCATGAAACTTCCTCAGATATTCATCGTTTATCTTTTCAATTGATTTATGAAGTGTTTCAGCTAAATTCCTGCAGTCAAGTATCTTCTTCTCTATAGGCAACTTTGCTATCCCTGCTTGAACAATGTTCCCAATACTCTGTTCTGGAATTGGTGGGTTCACTCTGTTTCGTAAATTTACAGCTATTGATGCCACCAAATGTGAATGACTAAAATCATCTGCTTCTTTTTCAACACTCATTATGCCACCTAAAATTATCGCGGACACAGCTTCAACACGCGTTGGATGATACCCCGAAGATGATTCACTGCCCATTTTCTCTTTCAAGGCGGCTATTTTATCACCATCGAATATAAATCTTTTCGTTATAATTTCTGCTGAGTTAGAATGATTCTCCGCAATCACATTCCTGGAGAAGCTTGAGAAATTTTGCGGTGGGAAGATCGAGCTGCAACCAAACACCGCATGCTTAATAACATCATCATCCTTACTGAAAGTATCAGAACCAGAAGCGAATGTGACCCAAGTTTTGATAAAATTTGCTGCTGTTGTTATGTCAGCAATCACATGAGAAAAGCAAACACAAAGCGCCATGCCACCACAATGTTCGAAGTAAGTGAACTTGGCAGCTAAGTTGACAGCAACACTTGGCTTTTCATTCAGTTTGTACGGCATTAACTGTTCAAGCAAATCGACGGTTGGTTGTTTAAGGATCTCAGACATGTCGCCGCTGGCCGCACGAGCTTCGATAAAGGTGGCGCCGGTATCGTCACAATCAATAGAGAATTCATCTTTGAGTCTTCCTGCAAATGGGTGGTAAAGGGTTAATGTTTGTGAGAGGGATTTTTTGAGAAGATCAGAAGTTTTATTCAGAGTAGTATTATTGCTGCATGTTTGGGAATAAAATAAAATGATCGGGAAGAAAGAATCACCAGCAACCTGATCAAGAACTGAAAGCTTATGGGTTTTTAGATGCTGTGGGGTTGGAGAAGATGGTTTAATGATTTCTGAAGAAACGTTATTGATCTCCATGACAATGGAATGCACCAGATGTTAGGCTTATACATGGGCGCGCGCGCGCACACACATATATATATACAAAAGGTGCCCACGAAGGCAAATGCTAATTGGCGAGATGGAGAAATAATAGAAAATATATGGCAACATTATTTCTTTTTAATTTTCTGTTGTAGCACTTCATTGACTATAGAATACTTTAATCTAAAGTATAGCATGCCATCGACTCAAACACAGTGGCATCAATAATGATAAGAGTGAAGCTGTTAACACCCATTTGAAACTCCACTTATTAGATATATAATTCTTATTTTGATGAAAATTATAGAAAATTAAAGTAGGCTACAATAGAGTTTAATAAAATATTAAACATAAATTTTTATAATAAAAGTCCTATTATTTTATTGTCTCAAAATTATTTTGATTTTACAATAGTTATTTATATCATTTAAAGATAGGAGAGTTCATGAAAATATTTTATATAATTTCCTTTAGCAATAGAACCGTGATTATAAATGTAAGGTTTTATAAGGATTTTAAAGGGTTGTGAAAAGCACTATCCATAATGATAAATCACACAACACATGGCTGACATAAATGACACTTTTGTGTTGTTTTGTAGAATATTTATAAAAGTAGTCTCAAAATTTTTAAGTTTTTTAAAATTGACCCTTTAACTTTTTATATTATAGTTAGCAAAATATATATTTTTTTTGACCAAAACACCCCCTACATTTCATATCATTGGCTATTGCTAATGATATGCAAGAGACATTAGTTTTTTGCAATAGGTGCCTGTTGCTCATAATTAAATGGTTGTAATTATGTGCGATAGGCATGTCATCTTGTCTATCGCCAACAATAGATATCTTTCACACATATTTTGAGTTTTGCCTCCAATCTTATTTTAAAACAAATTTTTTATTATTTTCAATTATTCTTTTTATCTATCAATTTAAACTAAGTATTTTAAGAATCCACATTGTTTTATGAATGAAAAATAATAACATTTACAATAAAACCCAAATCAAATTTTAAACCTACAGCCCAAACATAAAACATTAGAAAACTCACATTGTGTAAAAACGCATACTAACTTTAACTTCTTACTCTCTAATTGATGATTCTATCTTTATTACTACATTTGTTTGTTGAATTTCGGTAATTTTTTAGAGTGATGAGATTTGGTGATTTGATGAAGTAGTGAGGTTTGATATTTTTTGAGAGCGGTATTGGTTTATTGATTTGTTGAAAGTGATAAGGGCCATTAGATCCAAAAAACTTGTATTTGATATTTTTTGAGAGTGGTATTGGTTTATTGATTTGTTGAAAGTGATAAGGGCCATTAGATCCAAAAAACTTGTATTTCACTGGTTATGATGAAAAAAAAATAGAGGAGAGTTTCGAGATTGTTTTAGTAAATTTTTCTTGTTTTACGGATCTTATTTTAATAGTTTTCAATTAAAAAAATGTGGGGGGCATGAATACGGCACTATGAGATGTTGCTTATGTTATCATTATGTCTCTCCTTTCGGACTCAACATCACCACTCCTTAAACATTATATTTATATGTATTACAAAATTTTTATAGTCGAATTTTTTGAGTTAACATAATCAAAGAGTAGTATACATAATAAAAATAGGTTTTTGTAACTAGTTCTAAAAGTTTGAGGTTCACATGTATATATAAGCAAATTATGGAAGTCTAATTATCATCTTCCTTTTAAAAAATTAAACTTAAAATAAGAAGACTCAAGGGCATTGGGTATTACTTTTGATTTATTATTTTTTTTACAAAAAATAAAAAAATGATAGTAACATGTTTGGTAACAATATTTACTATTGAGTTTTTATTTTTGTTTGTCATGATTAATAAAGAAAAAAGGAGAAACATACTTTCAATGTTCTCTAGTCTCCATGTCAAACAGAATAATGCTCAAAGTGTTAATAGGAAAGAGATAAAAAAGATTGAGAACTAGATCAGTAACATGTTCATTGATGAAGAAGTATTTTGGAAGCAAAGATCAAGAGCTAAGTGACTAAGAGAGGGGGATAAAAAAACCAAATTCTTTTATTCCAAAGCATCTGCTTAAAAAAGAAAGAACAAAATTTAGGGAATTGAGAATACTTAAGGATAATGGATAAAAAAGCAAGATAAAATAGAAAGGGGGTTTTGTGAATACTTCCAAAACCTGTTCACATCCTCCAGCCCTACTTAAACTCAAATTTAAGCTGCCTTAAATGAATGCCAACAAAGGTAGCCCTAAAGATGAATACCTATCTAGAGGAGCCTTTCACACCAAAAGATATAGCTAAAGCCTTGTCTTAAATGTGCCCCATAAAAGCCCCCAGTCCAAATGGCTTGCTTGCTACTTTTTTTTCCAGAAATAGTGGCAAATAGTTCATGAAGGTGCAATTGAAACCTATTTGTACATCTTAAATGAGCAAGGTAATTTTGCTTCCCTAAATCATACATTCATTGCTCTCATACCTAAGATAACTAAGCCTAGAAAAGTTATTGAATTTAGGCCAATTAGCTTTTGCAATATTGTGTATAGAATTGTTGCTACGGTTATTGCTAGCATATTGAAACTAATTCTATCTTAAATTATACCCCTAACATAGAGCGGGTTCATACCTCTATAAGATTAAATATAGCAAAGGGAAAAGAAATGGTTTGATGGCACTAAAACCAAACATAAGCAAGGAATATAACAGGCTATAAGGGCAGTTTTTAAGACAAACAATGACTAAGCTTGGCTTTTCTGATAAATGGTGAGTCTGACAATGAATTGCATCACAATAACCTCTTTTTCAGTGATAATCAATAGAGTTCCAAAGGGCTTAATACAACTTGAAAGAGGCTTAAGACATGATGCCCCTTTTCCCTATATTTATTCATTTGGTGTACAGAGGTTTTTTCAAACTTACTGATACATCAGAAAGCAAGTAGCTGGTTAGAGGATTAAGGTTTGCAAAGGATGTCACGATTTCTCACCTACTTTTTGCAGACGATAGCATTGTCTTTTTAAGAACATTAATGACATATTGTAAACAATTGACAAGAATATTTGAATGTTATGTTAGAGCTTCTAGGTAGATTTTTAATTTTTATAAGTCATCCATGTTCTTTAGTGGCAAAATCCTAAATGATCAGATCACAGCAATCAAAGATACTTTCAAGCTCAAGGTGGTGTCTAGACATGAAAAATATTTAGGACTCCCATCCATGAAAGGTAGAAAGAAGACAAGCTTTTTTAAGGATATCAAGCTTAAGATGCTAAGCAAGATATCAAGTTAGCAACATAAGATGTTCTCTAGTAGGTGCAAGAAAATTCTCATTAAAGCAGTAGCCTAAGTAGTATAAGCATACACAATGAGCACTTTCAAACTTCCAAGGAGCTTATGTGATGATATCTAATGAGCCATTGTGAAATTCTTGTGGGGATCTAAAGAAGACAAGCATGACATTCACTAGGCAAGATGGAGCAAGCTTAGCCACACAAAAAGCAAAGGAGGAAAAGGGTTTAGAGATTTCACATGCTTTAATAAAGCAATTATGATTAACCAAGGATAGAAGTTACAACAATTTCTTAATTCTTTAGTATTCAAAGTGGCTACAAGTAAGATATTACAAAAACTCCACCTTTTTAAATGTAAACACAGGGTGTAATTCATCTTTTATATTGAGGAACATCTTATGAAGAAGGAAAGTCATCAAGAAATGAGTCAGATCGAGAATAGAAAATGGTAAGAAGATCCTAGTGTTCAAAGATAGTTGGATGCCAAGGTTAAAAAACTTTCAAAGCTATATCACCACTAACTCTACCTATTGAAACAGTTGTGACTAACTTGATCAATACTAAAAATTAATGAAATGTAGAAAAACTAAACCAATACTTCATCTCTAAAGATACAGAAGTAATTCTGAAGATCTCTTTATCAACAAGATAATCAGAAGATGAAGTGATGTGGCATTTTGATAAGAGAGAAGAATACACAGTAAAAAGTGGCTACCAACTAGCCTTGAAGATTAAATTTCTAAAGGATCCTGCAGCTCAAAAAACCACTCTGAGCAATAGAGTGCCTTATGGTCTTGAAGTACTTGAAAAGATCAAGATTTTCATATAGAGGACTACAAATAACCTGCTAGCAATAGCTAAAAATTTATGGAAAAAAGAGATTCTTCAAAAGCCATTATGTCAAATATGTAAAAAGACTTAGAAATCACCAGTCATGCTCTTTTGGTTTGCAAAGCACTAATCATGATCTGGACCCATGCTTTTTTTTACAGTTAAAAGCCTTAATGTTCCATCTCAGGACATTCTCACTATCATCCAAGACATAGGCAACAATCTAAGAAAGAGTGATATCAAGCTAATGGTAGCATACTTATGGGTTGTGTGGTGAGGAAGGAATAAATTTTTATTCAAAGGAACAAAGTTAGATCCAAGGATCTCAACAACTAAAGCATAATCAGTAGTGGAAGCATATTAGAAATTGAGGAAAGCAGAGATATCATATATTGACAATGCCAAAAAAAAAGTAGTAAAAGTGGATCCTTCCTCTTAGAAATGTTTTCAAAGTCAATGTTGATGCAATAATTAACAGCAAGGACCAAATAGTAAGCTTACTTAAATGGCATTGTGATAGTGGTTAGCATTAAAGAGAGATGTTAGTTTTGCAAAAGCTAAAGTTGTAAGGTGGGGACTATAGGTGACAAAGGTTTATCTATCTTGCTTGATCATTGAATCATATTGTGAAGAAGTGGCTGAGTTAGCAAATGATATAAAGGGCAGCAGAACATAAATATTTTGGATTGTACTTGAAATCCAAAACCAGAGAAGGGAATTTAAAAAAAACTGAAGTTCAATTTATACCTAGATGTTGTAATGCTTATGCCCATTCTTTAGCCAAATTTGCTTTAAGAAGAAATAAATTTTTTGTTTGGTTAAAAAAAACACTAGCAGAAATTGCAAATATATTTGAAATTGTTGATTAAGTTATGAAAGATTTACTTTCCATCAAAATAAAATGTTCTCCAATCTCCACATTTTGTTCTCCAACATTTTTCATAGCTCATTAGTGTCTTTTCATGTCTAATACTTATGCTATGCAAGTTTTTTGTGGAATAGACTTGCACTAAGTGAAGAGAGGCGCTTTGTTTTTCTTTAGTTTAATAAATCTCTTTAAATTTTTTCTTTTCTTCTTTTTTAATATGCATTTGTTTAGGAAGTGTTTAATATGTTAATACTTTGATCGTCCAATTTTCTTTTGAGTTTAATTATATTATACTGCTTGTTGTTGTTGTTGTTGTTGTTAAAGATGCATTTATTAAAAAAGGTCAAACTACTTTGCCACAGTGGTTATTAGGCTTGGCAAAAAAGTCCATGCCGGCCCAAGTTCGGTTAGGCCCGGCCCGCATGATATATTTAAGGGTATGGACTCAAAAATTCAAAGTCCATTGATAGTGGGTTTGGTTATAGGCTTAATCTATAAAGCCTGAGCTAATATTATATAAAATAAAAAAATTCAAATTAAAAAAAAAGGAAAAAGAAAATAAAAAAATTAAAATATAATAATAATTTACTTTTTATATTAGTATTTATGGTTTATTATATTTTATTGTTAGTATTTTGTATGTTGGATAATTATGTATTGCATAATCATTTATAATTTAAGTTTCTTTTTAATTTATAATTTTATACTTTTATTAAAAATTTATTTTAAAAAATTATAAAAGCCCAAAGCCAGTCCAAGCTCAGCCTGCTCATGATTGGATGGACTTTTAGTATACTTAGTCATGTTTTTGGATGCATAAGCCTGGACCTGGGCTTGCAAAAGCTCGACCCAGTCCCACAAATTGCCAACCCTAGTGGTCATGTACCTTTTTTTGTCTTTTAGCGATTTGGCTGTTTTATTTTGAGCAAAAAGATCCAACGACTTTAAATTAATATTGTAAAATGATATAGTCAGTGGGTGATTGGCATGAACTGTCTGACCAGGTTAACAAAAAATTAGGATTTTATCTTCGTAGTTGGGTTCCTAAGCTTCTTGCAAGTTGTTTGATAAAACTTGAATGTTATTTTTTGAACAATTAAAATTTGTTATTCACAAGATCGTACTTGTGCGAAGCTAAATGAAAGTTCTATCTTTCTTCAAGATTTTAAGTGGGGAAGCTGATTGGCGGCTAAAGGAAGTGGATGGAAGGGCTTGCGTTATCAATGAGATTAGTGAAATGAAAGTAATGCTTTAATTGATATACTTAGCAAGATAAGATGGTATGAAATGTTAGGAGTTATGTTCATTGAATTCGCCCAAGCTTCGCGAGCATAAAGGACTATATTTTAAGAACTTGCCACCGCGTTATAAAAGGAGGGGGGGGGGGGGGTGGAGAGGGAGGAGATAGGGAGGGTGGGGGAGAATATAAAAGTCACTCGCACCGAGTAGGGAAAGGAGGGAAAGGCAAAGTGGAGGAGGCCGAATTCCTCACCAGATGCCCACATTTGGATATGGCACCCCTGACGGCAATGTCAAAAATACTCATGTCCACTTTATCATTTATTTATGAAATGTTCTAATTAAATGGGTCAGGTCCATATAAGACAATCATTTTCAATTGCCCAACATTTGGAATCCAGATGCTTTGTTCTTCGATTCTTAATTCTTTGTGTTTTCTATCACCTCTTTTTCTATGGGAGTAATGATGGCCCCACACAGCATGGCTCACCAATTTTTTTTAAGCAAGTACGGTCCACGGCATGAGCCCCCTCATGCCGTGAGCCGTGTCAAAAAAAGTCCATAAACTTCTTTTTTTTTTTCCTTCAAGCCCATGTGGTTTTTTAAACTGATCAGCTCATATAACAATAACAACAACAATTTTTATTAACTATTAAAATAATAATTAATATTTTATTATCAATTTATAACAATTTCATAATTATATATTTAAATATTTAATTTCACAATTACTAATTATAACACAACAATACATAAATTTAATTCTATAGATTATAAAAATGATTAATAAAAATTAAACTTACAATCTTACAATAACGATTACAAGAAGTCACAACTATGAGATATTAATTATAATAAATCACGAGTTACAACTTACAAGTTACAACTACGAAATACGGATTACGACAAATCAATAAATCACAACTTTGCAAATAAGAAATATTGATTATGAAGCACTAAATAACATTTATTAATCATAACTATGGATACAGTAAATAAGCAAGGTTAGAATAAATTCCATCCATCCATTTAAAAATCTAACATCTGTGCTACACCATATGAAAATGATTAAAGCTAGGTCTATAAAAAAATTTTATTTTTATTTACTGTAATGCAATATTGCTTTTGAAAAAAAATAGAAGGGTTTGTTTATATAGGTCCATAATTGGTAAAACTAGTAATAATATATACTAATATTTATATTTAGCAATATTGAAAGTTGTTGCTCGGATAATTACATACTAATATATAGGTAGTTGAGCAATCACTTTTTGTGATATTGTGATTAATTCTTTATTAACACCCATTGTATAAATATGAAAAATATTTCATTCACAATAAAAAATAAAATATATCTTTATTAACTAAGTTACGATTTAACTCGTTGGCCAACTCTAGTTAGTAGTATTAGTAAAATCAACTTTGTAATGCTCTGGCTCTTTACCGAAGAAGTTGCATTTTTATGGCATCAGCTTACAGGTATGTGAACCAAGTGAAATAAAATGAATGTCATATCAATTCTTTATTGTGACGTTTTCTTCCTCCAGAAAATGCATAAATAAAAAAACACACAATGATTTCATAACAGCATTATCCATCACTTATCCTATACACTTTAGAAGCCCGGGGGTTGAAGCACAATCAATTGAGTTGTTATTGCATTTATCATAGCAAGGCTGCAACATGTCACGGGCCGCTTAAAGCTCTCATTTGGAGCACACGGTTGCGCTCAATAAAAGTCCACTTAATGGCCAAATGTGCTTAGAAGTGGGGCGTACTCCACTCAATAATGAGATGTATTTAGCAGTGAGTTGTACTCAACATTAGGCCACTGTATGCAACTAACTAGCTATGGTGCGTTTAGCAATCAACAAAGCCTAGTGCAAAATCTAGAATTCTCTATAATTTGTAAATAGATAGAATTTTCTAGACTTTTGAATTTGAAGTCCTAGAAAATATTTTGACAATTTGTTACAAAGGTTCATGGCCTTGCCTAGCACACTATAAATGGGAGTGAGCACCCTCATTTGCTCACCACCACACCAACACTCACCTGCACACACACACAACACACCACACACACAAGCTCTCAAGTTTTTGTAAAAAGTTCTCTTATAATTTTCTCTTTATGAGTAATAAAATTATATTTGACCATATTATTTTTATTTCTCCCTAGCATTATCACAAATAACTTTACTTAACTAATTTAAAATTTTTTTTAAGTTTAATTAATGACGTATGTGCTAAAAATTATCTAAGTGCCGTGTGGGATTACCGCACAAAATATTTAAAGACAGCTCAATTGACTTTTTGGCACTTTTGATGGACGGAGGTAAGTGGTGGCTCTCGGCTTGCAGTCACTTGTGTTTGTTCAGTTTTGATAAAGGAAATTTTATTTTTGTTGAAATCTATGAATGTTAATTGCTGGCTTGTTCAGTAAAAATAAAACAACAGCAGAACTTAAAGATCTTCGTCATATCACAACAGGTTTTTTTTTCTCCCCCATTGAACACCATTTTGTTAAAATTTACATCTCAAATTTCGATGGGTATCAGGATTCCGTCCCGAAACAAACACTTGCTGACCACAGCATTAAGTAACTTATTTTTCTGCCACACAATTTACTTAACATTGATTTTTACACATTTTAACTACCACTAACTTAAGTTATTTGGTTCACATATTTACCCCATATAGAAAAAACCAAATTTCAGTTGGTGTCAGTATTCCGTCCCAAAACAAACACTTGCTGACCACAACTTTAACTAACTTATTTTTCTGCCACACTATTTACTTAACTGTGACCTATATCTCACATTTTAACTCTCACTAACTTATGTTACTTGGCTAACATATTTGCCACATATAAAAAAAAAACCAAATTTCAATCAGTATTAGGATTCCATGCCAAAACAAACACCTGCTGACCGCAATTTTAACTAACTTGTTTTTCTACCACAAAAGTTAATTTGGATTTATACCGCACATTTTAACTACCGCTAACCTAAGGTTGCTTGATTAACATATTTATCACATATAAAAGCTAACTTCCCAGATTTGTCTTTAGATGTTTCTGTAGATATTTTAACATTTAGATTACAAATTATTTTTCAACACTTGATTTAATCACTGATTGTTGACGACTACAACGACAGCAAATTTATTTCGTTTTGCCAACCTTGCAAGTGAATTAGGATTTCACAAGAGTACAAGACAAAGCCTCGATTTAATAATATTGCTGAATGTAACATTTTTGCTTCCTTATTAATGGAGAGAGGTGCTGTTTTTGCAGTGATTAAGGGCATAGAAGATATTAATGGCTTTACTTATCATCATCAACTTCCTTGTGTGTCTCCCAATCTTCCTCTTCTTTGTTTTTATAAGGCCTATAACCATAAGAAATAATACTAAATGACCACCAGGCTCCCCGGCCCTTCCCTTCATCGGTAGCTTACATCAGTTTGATGTCTAGAAGCCTCAAGTGTCATTTTGGGAACTGTCAAAAAAAAAAAAGGCCCCCGTCCTTGCGTCGTCGTTTTGTGCCATCCATAGTTGCTTCCTCAGCAAAAATGGCTAAAGAGATAATTAAAACCCATGACCTTCAATTTGTAGCAGGCCAGCCTTTGTGGGACAACAAAAATTATCTTACAACGGTCTTAATTTGGCATTTTCATCCATTAATGATGAATCCTATAGTGTTAAGGAAGCTCATTATGCTGAACTCACAAAGGATAAGAAGGAGAAGAAGCTCCAGCTTCAGCCAGCTAAAACAAGTCAGCAGTGCCAGCTCATCAGAGTTGGTTAAGAAAGTTGACAGATCAGCACAAGTTGTTAAATTTGTTGTTAGACACTTAGTGTGTGCGATGAAATGTAATTAGCTAAAAATAATTTGTAATTAAAGTTAGTCATAAGCGTTTACAGTTTCAGGTATATATAAAGATGAACTGATTCAGTTGTGAATCATGTAGGAAAATCTAGAAGCAATAAAATCATTCTTTCTCTAAAAATTTTCTCTCAAAGCAAAAAATCTTAATTTCTTTCATATAAGCAATAAAAGAAGTTCAATTGGAAATCAGATCATTGTTTGGGCGCAACAAAGGGTTTGTAAATGAAGATGATGTTCAAGAACTACATTATCTTAAAGCTTTAGTGAAGTGAAGGAGACGATGAGATTGCAACGCACAGTGCTGTTACCAATCCCAAGAGAAACAATTCAAAAGTGCGTAAGAGAAGGGTATGAAATACCAGCTAAAACACCTGTCTTTGTAAACGCATGGGCGATAGGAAGAGATCCTGAAGCTTGGGAGAATCCGGAGGAATTTTATCCGAAGAGATTCGTTGATAGCTGTATTGACTTTAAAGGGCAACACTTTGAGTTAATACTATTTGGTGCTGGTAGACGAATTTGTCCTCGGTTGAATATGGGAATTGCAACTGTGGATCTTGCACTTGCTAATCTTCTTTATAAATTTGATTGGGAAATGCCGCCCAGAATGAAGAGCCAAGACTTGGACGTTGTCCTTCTTGTTGAGATGTAATTAGTAATCTAGTAAATTGAGCAAGAAATTTAAAGGGTTCTATAGTGTGTTTTCAACATGAATTAAAGAGTAGCATTTATGTTTATGACTTCGGTAATCAAAAGTGTGACTAATGTAATCTCTAGAGTTTGCTACTGCATATAAATATGAACTCTAGCTGTACTCAAATATCAAGAAAGAGAATTAAGCAATAAAGTCTGTTCTTAAATAGAATTTTTCTACACTTCCGCTTGCACCCAACACTTCTGCCCGGAATTGCTATGCATAAGAAGAATGTTCTCTGTCTTCTGGCTAAGCATCATGAGTAGGTCAATTAAGGCACTTCCATAAATAAGGGTTTGATCTAAACTAAACATATGTTGTAGAGATTGCACGTATGTCCTCAATTGTGCTTCTCATGTTTTCCTTCTTTACTTCTAATGTATAATGATTGTTGATGTCTATGGGCCCATAGGCGAGTGGTTTTCAATAAGTAAATTTCTTTTAGTTCAAAATTTTGGGAGGTAAGGGCTAGAAAATAATGGAGACTCTTCCCACTCTCCGATACTTAAAGGGAGAAAAAGGTTGATATGCATGTGAGTATTAATCTACTACGTTTATTTCGTCTTATATTTTTTCTCCTATTATTTTTGCTTCAAATTTAACTTTTACCACTTAACCTGCTATCTTTGCATATGATTACATAGAGCATGAAATTCTTGCTGTTCCATGTCAATGTTAATGCATATATTATCTTCACACATTTACTGTAATTTTCTACTTCTGCTATTAGATGCTGACACGGCCTTTTCTTAGAGATTGCTTTACCAAAAAAAAAAAGGTTTGGAGAAGATTTTATCGATCAGATGGCAAGCTTATCCATATAGTTTAATGGATTACCTGCAAGGGCTCTTTTTAGTGTGTACACTTGTCGCTTCCTGTAAGCATATTTATTCTGTCGTGAATGAACTTTTGTGTTTAAATGGTATCAGTTCAAGTGATGAATGGCTTTTAACTATTGCCATCTTGGAGTAAATTTGATTTCAAAAAATGAGCTTCCAGCTTATGACTTATACGTATCTTGCACTTAGGTTTTACGATTATTAGTGGATGGAAAAGTGGCTTGAGTTTGTTAATGGCTTCAATCCCAGGATTAGTGTTTTGAAACATAAAATTTATCAGTTGAGCTATAAATCTCTTTCATGATTGCTATTGCACACTATTTCCTATATCTCTGTCTCCATGCGCTCATACTAAATTTGTGTTGCATTTGATATCTTTCATCTTTCATTAAAATGAGCTTATTATTTTTTATTTCAATCATCAGTATGGGAAGATTGATACTGATTCCGTCTACAATGGGTTTAAAGACAACTCGAGGCTAATATGGGACCATCTCTTGTCATGCGAGCAACTGTTGACCTAAACAACAGACTGCAAGCTTCCCCTACTCTCTGTTCATATTTGCATATGTGTGCATGTTAGTACTCGTTGTTGCAGAAAGATGAAAATGTAAGAATAAGATCGTGTCTGTATAGAAAGGTTAAATGTTCTAGCAAAAAATGTCGTTGCTTGAGTTCCTCAATTCTCATTCGAAACTTCAAATTTTGTACATTTTTTTAACTTAATTTTTTTTTTTTGTGTGTAATAGCAGGATAAGTTTGGTTGAGTGTTTTATGTTTTCATGTGTGGAATAAATATCGATGGCCAACAACAATAAGAGTTTGATTTTATTTGCAAGACCTGTCTTTCAAAATTAAGCTAGAGACATACTTGGATCACTTGGGATCCACTAGCAAGTGTACCTTGAAGAAAAGTTTTCTCCCCGCCTTTTGTGTAAGCACACCCACCAGTAATATGGTAATTTATTAAAAGGTCCTTGATGTCCGGTTAAAGTCTAATTAAATTAATATATTCATCTTTTTCAATATGCGCATCATTTTGTACGTATATTAGGTTTTTTTTTAATCGTTTTGTTTCTAAACAATTGGTTAGAAGGCAAACATTTCACCTTAAAGTGGGATCTCATTGCGACCAAAGGAGATGCCTGTCCCAAAGCAAGAGAAAAGAAAACACAAAAAACCCACTTCAAAAACTTGCGCAAGAAGGAGATGTGATTACGCTGTCTTTCTTTTTCGCAGTGCGTGTACGCATATATACATACACACATAAGTCTGAAGATCAGCTAAGCCAGCAGCCAACACTTGGAAGCAATTTTAAAATTTTTGGTTAGTATTGTTCTTTATACCTTATGAATTTTTCTTCAGTTTATTATATTTTCACTTCAGTTTTAATGTTTATTGTGCTTTTCTTTTTGATGATTTTGGTGGGTTCTTTTAGCTCTTATTTTACTGTTTCCACTGGTTAGTTTAGCTACCGTTTACTGAGATAAAATTATTTGCTTGAATAACTTAATCTTTTGCTATTTTATTATGTTCATTTTATATACAGTTGATTCATTGTATCAAATGTTATCATAAATGATTCTTGAGTAATTTTATTTATTTCTTTTTTCTTTTCTTCTTTCACAGTTGGCCTGTGCGGTATCACTAACTTTTATATCTTTTCAAATTTCTTTTAATCTAGAGAATGTTTGTTTTAGTTCTGATCTTAGGTTACTGAAATATTTCATTCCTTTTTCCTAAGTATTTTTGTTGCTTGTTTAGCAGGCAATACTGCAACAGTGATTTCAATTCACAAAATTCTGTAAATACTTATTAGTGTGGTTTAAGGTTGAGTGAAGTTAATATAATCATAATGGCTTATATTCCACCACACATGAGGCATACGAAGGACCCCCAGAGGCCATCTCCGGTTCCGGAGATGATTGTGCCTAAATTCAACAGAAAATTAAACTTGGGATCATCCAAGCATAATGCAGACATGAGTGCAGACATGAGTGGAAAGATCGTGTATGCAGACCGTGCCGTACACAGGAGTTTTATTTGTGGCTTGGATGATGAGAGCAGCACTCCTTGTTCTGTCCGCTTTGTGGAGTTTTCAGACGATCCTGTTGAGCGTAAAAGATCGATGACAATTAATCTGGCTAGAGGTTACTTTTCTGCATTTTTAGTTTCATCTTAAATATATTCTACTTTCGTTCTTGATTTATATGTGGTGTTAGCTTTATTTATATTGATATTTCACTTTTTGGTTGGTAGATGATGATAAATCGTGTGGGAATATATCAAGAAGCCCATGGGAATCAATGGCAGAAAATGTATGGCCAGATGTGTTGAGTGCTTGTAAGATTGTCAAGAACGAAATGGAGGAAAAGCCAACAATGGTTGCTAGATTTGGCCATCATCTTTTCCGTGAGTATGTGATCTAGTTCCATTGTTGTAACAACTTGAATGTTTTGTATTAGGTCATTCCTTTCCTTTCTTTCGACTTTGAAATTAAAGCAAGAAAAAAAAAAAAAGCATATTCATACTAAATTCTGACAGAAATCTTGTGGCAATATAAGTACTGGCAGCTAAAATTATAAGCTTTACCATTAACTTACCACCAGCAGTGGATGACTGTCAATCGGATCTCCAAACCAGGGACACAAGATAACATTGCTTTTAAAAGCCAAAGAGGAAAAGGTTCGTGGAAAGGAAAAAGGAAAAAGAAAATGGCAAGATCAATGATTTATAGTGCATGTACTTCTTTTAGACTTTTATCTCATAGAAGCTTTCATGGAATCTAGAATTTGGCTTTGCATAGGGACATTTCAATAGTTGCTGCTGGAAACAAATTTATCGATAGTCTTAGTATTGCTCGATTTCTGGTGCAAGAAACAAATTATTCTGTTGCCATGGCCAAGTTTTATTGTTTAATACTTCATTGGGACAACAAACTGTACCATTGCTTGGCCTATTTCTTACATCTTTGTATCAAATATTTCCATTCTTCTATTACATCTTTGAAGTTTCTGTTAGTTTTCACATTAAAAGTGCCTCAAGGAAATAACTATTGTATTATTCGTCTTAATTAAGGAATGACATACTGAGCTTAGAAAGTGCAGAAGAAGGTCAGGTTCCTGAATCTGCTTTGAGGCCACTGAGGAGATGCCTTTACACAGGTGTCCCTGCTACATACATGGAAAAAATTGTAAATGAAGTTGTGCCAAAAATCGGGGTTGGTTTTGCAGAGTACAAGGATATATACCATGTTAAGGTAGTTCTTTTGCTAAACACTTTAGTAGTCACGATCAAGTTTCTTTTATCTCTCACTTAATTAGCCATTGATTTTCCCCCCCTTCTTGTGTAGTTGTCTGACGGCACACGACAAATTACTTGCAAATGTATTGCTAAAGAAGATAAAAAGCTTCATCTCTATAAGGCAAGTCTTTTGCTACTGGCTGAGTATTATTTATGGACAATGGGTCGAATTTTGTGAGTTGCCTTTTGTGTGAAGGAGACTTTTGGAAGTAAAAACATTGAAGCTAGACTCATGATGTTTTGAATTAAATAATATAATCTTTTCACTGTGAATTTTGAAGGAGTTGTCGAAATATAAGCAATAAATATCAAGAAAGAGATGAAACCTTTGTGTCTCACCAAGACCTTTTAGAAGCCTCTCCAGAAATAATCTCGGATAAAAGGAAATAATTTAAAATGAAGAGAAGGAAGAAAATTCTCTAGAAGTAAGTCAATTCTACATCTAATTGAGGAACAGGCTTGTTAATTTAACAAGTAAAGCTCTAGTAACTTTATAAACCAATTAAAAATTGAATTAAGTTTATAGTTAACTTGTAATTGAATGTCTAATCCAACAAACCATGCATAAGATTCCAGATGCTACTATGATAATGCAAAAAAACTCTGCTTATTGTAGACCAAAGTGAATATGCCAATATTTAGGAATTTCTTTGAGCATCATGGGATTTAGATCTCCATAATGTTTTTATTTTCGTATGGTGACATATGGAAGAGTAGAACTATCGAGTACCTAGTAGTAGTCATTTTATTTATTTTATATTTTAAAGTGCCACACTATTTCCCAAACAGTCATAATATATCTATTTTTTGTTTATTTATTGTTGTTGTGTGTGGAGTCTGATCTGCATTATGAACATTTTTCTTGTAGGTCGAACTAAACCCTGTTCGTCACATGGTGGCAGATATGATATGCTTTCATAAAAATTTAGACCTGAGGTTGGCACTATGTACAAAGAGTACCTTATCTGCTCTCTGTGTAAGTTAATCTGCTACTTTGTACATGTTTTAGCTGGACTTTTAAGTTACCCCTCCTTTTTTCCTCTTTATTTTATTTGGTCATTTGCTCATTAGAATTCTCATCATTACAGACTGAGGAAGAAAAATTCAAGACCAAGGGAAATAAGGAAATCTTAAACTTATAGCTTTTGTTTTTATCGTTGAAAGTTTACTTTCAAAGGGTTGAGGGAAAAAATATATATATGACAAGCTTAAAAGGGTAAAACATTAGCATGCATGATCTTTTTCTTCACATCTGAAACCTTACAAATGGTAAAAATAGAATAATAAACAAATCATTAGATTTCGAAAATTAGTTACCATCATGTAGGGCTAAAACAAAAGTTAAACATAGGTGTCTTTTCTTTTTTTTTTTTTTTTTTGAGTGTGTGTCTGTGTTCTCATTCTATTGTGAGGAATGTACATTTTTATTTTATGTTCCCGAAAACATTTTTGAGTTGTAAAGCCAAAATTATGTGTTTATCATATCTTATTTTTTCTATGTAGTCCCAGCAAATGAATTCTATGATCAAACTGAAACTTTAAAATGTTCAGGATGATGAAATGAACAGCATTAGAATTGTGATTAATTCAGCCATTCTGGATCCAGAGGTCAAGGGTGGGTTAAGATGGCCCATGGGGAAGTCACATTCCGGGGATTACAGAATTGTTGGGGTTTGGCACAATGAATTTAAATCATATAAAAGCCCATCACTAAAGCTTAAGGTAAGAAATGTTGATCGATTTATTTTCAAGACTGGAACTGGGGAAGCTACGATTGAGATTAATCTAAAGTTGAGAAGACTGGTTTCAGAGATTCAGGTACTTGCTGCCTTTTGCTTTAACTTTTATCGCATAACCTACTATGTTTGATTACATAGAGCTTGAAATTCTTGCTGTTACATCGTAATGTTAATGCATATTTTGTCTTCACACATTTCTTATTGAAGTTGTATCTTGAGCAGTAATTATAATTTCCAATTTTCATGATTAGATGGGTATTCTCTTAGAGATTTATTTACCCAAAAAAAGAAAAAAAAGTTTGACAGAGAATATTTTGACATGAGTTAGCAATATTATAATAGATAATCTTCATGAACTTGTTTTACCTTTTAGTTGCTATACAATTGTTCCTCTGTGTTAGCTTATTTATTCTATCATATGGAACGAATGACATTTTACCAAATTTGATTTCAAAGCTGAGCTCCCAGTTTATGACTTATATCTGCGTCTTGCACTTTTGTTTTACAATCACCATTAGATGGAAGAGTGGTTAGAATTTGTTAATTGATTCAATCCCAGGAGTAGTGTTTTCAAACATAAAATTTATCGGTTAAGCTATATAAATCTGTTTCATAATTGTTATTGCACACTATTTCGTATGGCTTTGTCTCCATGCTCATACAAAATTAGTGTTGTATCTAATGTCTTTTGTGTTTCATTAACATGTGCTTATTACTTTTTCTTTCGATTGTCAGGATGGGGAGATTGATTCTGATTCCATCTACAATGGGTTTAAAGACAACCTGAGGTTAATATGGGAGCATTTCTTGTCATGGGAGTCATAACTTTTGACATAAGCAACAGATTGCAAGCTCTCCTCTACTCTGTTCATATTTGCGTTTGTGTGCACATGTAGTTGCAGCTGTAGAAAGATGTAAATGCAAGAATAAGAGTGTGTTGGTATCAAATGGTAAAATGTTTTTGCTAAAATGTATGGACTTGTAATAGTTTGTTGCTTGAGCTTCTCATTCTCCTGAGCTTTAAAATTTGTCCTGTTTTCACCTCAATTCTTTTCCCCGTGTAATAGTTTTATTTGGTATAAGTTTGGCAGTTCCTGTGTAAAGTGCTTTATATTCACGTGCGGAATAAATATCGACATCCAGATACAAGCGAGTTTGATTTTATTTGTAAGACCTGCCTCATAAAATAAATCTAGTGACATACCTTCATCACCTGGGATCCACTTGCAAATGTATAAGGTAATTTATTAAAAGGTCCTCGACGTACGGTTAAAATTTAATTAAATTAGTAAATTCATCCACAACGGTATAGATTTGGATGGATTTTTATTAAGATTTATTCAGCATTTTGTATGTGTATCAGTGCATTTTTTTAAAACTATTGGTTTGTTAATAAAGGAAGGAACTCACATAAATAGTTACAATTAAGTTTAGGAACTCATGCAAATAGTTACAATTAAGTAGAAATAAACTGTGATTAAAATATGATATGTGTATAATAAATAAATAGGTAGAAAAATAAATTAATAAAATCTAAAGTGAGAAAAATTATGAAACATTAATCCAATATAATATTTTAGTATATACAATAATGGGATTATAACATATAAATCCTTTTTTAAATAATATTAGAGACTAATAATATCAAGAATCTTAATATTTTTAACTTACAACAACAGTTTAATATCTATTTCTCTAATAAGTAAGTATCTCAAATAATAGCAAATGAAACAATAAAATAAAAATTAAGCTCAATAAAATTGTAGAAAACAATACCAAGAACTTACCATTCAAATTTAAAAGAAAACAAAATTAAAATCATCTTCAAATTATCCAATTAAAAATTTAAAGTCTTACTCCCAATTATGGAGAAAACACCACCGTTCTCTCTTTTTCTCTCTCGTCTTTTCTTCTTTTCTGCTATAGTGTGCTAGGGCTACGCCCTTCACTTGCTTTCATAAAATATTCTTTTCAATAATTTAATCTTAAGTCCAAAGCCTAAAAATAATTACACATCAAATAAGAGTTTTGGACTATAAACTTTTGACCCCCAAATAAGATGGACCTAACGTGGTTAGAGGGCAAAAATTTCACATTAAAGTGGAGTCTGCTTGCCGCCAAAGGAGATGCCTTTCCCGAAGCAAGAAAAGAAAACTCAAAAGCCCAGTTCATAACTTGTGCAAGAAGAGGATGTAATAAACATATGTTGTCCTTTTTCTTGGTACGTGTACATACATACATACATGTATATGTTTTATTAATACATTGAAGCCTAGTAAAAACTAGGGCAGAACAGAACTGGGAACAGAGGTCCCATACATATCATTACATAACCAATAGCCAAGTCCCTCAGGGTCAGTTTCAAAGACATGAAGACCAAGAGGTAAGGAACCGACAAGTTTCTCCTTGAAATCTGCAGCAAAATTGGCTTCTCGATATATATGCTTCACAGTAATGAGCCATTGTCTGTTCATCAGTTCCCTGATGGCAATTATGAGAGAAAAGTGCGCATTAGGCATTAAACTAGTGGAGGAAATAAGTTGGGAGACACATCGGCTATCCACCTCTTCAATTAAACAATGAATGCCACGGTCCCAAGCAAGACTAAGACCTTGAAAGAGGCCCCAAAGCTCTGCGGTAGTCACTGATCCAAAACCAATGTTCATGCCAAAGCCAAACTGCCACTTGCCAGAGCAATCCCTCACCAAGCCACCAGCGCTAGCTAAACCATTCTTTAACCGTAATCTATCGGTATTTAATTTGAAAAAAATTCAGAGGGAGCCTGCCAGCCAATATCTTTGATGATCCTATTGCTCTAAAAGAAACTAAGAGTTGATCGTGCATTTTGAATGTCTTGGACCCAAGATTTAATTTAGTAACAATCTGAGTAAAGCAAGGGGAATCCTGTGAGAAAAGAAACTGATTGCGCCAAAACCAAATTTTCCAGCTGGCCACACCAAATAGACACACCCACTTATCCACTTCATTGATACCAGTCTTTCCCAACTTGGAACAAAGCCAATCACGATAAATAAGGGAGAAAAAATAATGTCTGAACCTTACTCGAATCAAACAATTCCATATTCTCTTTGAAACAAAACAGTCCCTAAGTGCATGCATCACGTCCTCTCTCATGGCCACATCTTTAACAATTCATTTTATCCAGAATATGCCTCTTAAAAAGCTCCTCTCTAGTTTTAATTTTTCCATGCATCACCAACCATAAAAAAATTCTAACTCGTTAGGGACCTTTCTATTGCCAAATTAATTTCCAAAAATGAGCATCTTTGTTGCATTTGGAATTATTCAGAAAAAGATAAGATGATTTAGAACTTGCCGGTTTTGGAGTGAGCCCAATAAAGGAGGTCCTCGCATTTGCCATTAGAAGGGGGCTTGATTGCTGCAATTTAGAGAAGAATTTGATTGGGGAGAAAAGCACTAATCATGTTCCAGTCAACTGCCCCTCAGCATCCACGAAATCAGCCACTCGTTTATTTATTAACTCATCTGGAATTGGCTTTGTAATATGATCTGCAAGGATTATTTCTTCTGAAACCCAACAGTGACGCCAGAAGTTAATTTTCTTTCCATCTCCAATCGACCATCTCATGCCTTGTAACACATAATCCCAGATTCTGCTAACGCTTTTCCAAAGACAAGAACTGCACCTGGTGTCAAATGTTATAGGAATAAAGTCTTAGAAAAGCCCATATTTAGATCTCAGAACCTGAATCCATAAGCTGTGAGGAGAAGCTAGCATATTCCATCCAATTTTCATAAGCAGAGCATTGTTCATATCAGAAAGATCCTTTAAGCCAAGACCACCTCTAGATTTCGGTGTACAAACCATTTCCCAAATGATCACATTAAGTTTACGGCCTTCATTGTTTCCTTCCCAGATGAATCTCCGAGAAATCCGATCAATTTTGTCTAACACTCCCTTAGGAATCCTTGTCGTTTGCATTGCAAAAATAGGAACGGCTTGAATAACTGATTGGCGAGAGTAATTCTCCCAGCTAAAGAAAGGTGCATTGAGTTCCACCCTGATAGCTGTTTATCAACATTGTCCACAATGCCTTGATAAGTAGCTTTGGTAACTCTATTGTAAAGCAATGGCATTCCGAGATATTTGCCGAAATTGTCCGTAGCAGAGAAACCTAGTGACTCGCTTATTTTCCCTGCCGTAGCCTTTCCAACATTCTTGGAGAAAAAATGGATCTTCTGTTTAGCTACAGAAACTGTCAAGCACATTATTTATAACTTGGGCTTGATTACAAGAAGCCTCAGCAAGAAGGAGCAAATCATCTGCAAAAAGAGATGTATATACATATATATGTATATAGACACACACACACTCTTAAGTCTGAAGATCAGCTAATCCAACAACCAACACTTGAAAGCAATTTTTAAATTTTCGGTTAGTATTGCACTTTATATCTTATGAATTTCTCTTCAGTTTATTATATTTTCACTTTATTCTTGTTTCTGGGTACTCGTTATGTGCTTTTCTTCGATGATTTTGATGGGGTCTTTTTAGCTCATATTTTACTGTTTCCATGGTTAGTTTAGCTATTGTCCACTGAGATAAAATTATTTGCTTCAATAACTTAGGTCTTATTTGATATTTTTTAGAAATAGTTGTGAGTATAAAATAAAAGTTAAAGGTATGTACTAAATGTAATTTTAAAACAATAATTTTAATAAAATTAAGATATAATAGATTTTTTATTATACAAGTTTAAAATTAAATCAACTTAATTTTTAAACTACGGCAACTAATATTTATAAAACACTTTAGAGTTGTAATTGTCCAACCTTAATCTCAAGCAGGACCTTAATCATTTGCTATTTTATTATGTGATTGTGTATAGTTAATTCATTGTATCAAATGTTATCATAAATGATGCACGAGTAATTTCAGCTTGCTTTCTTTCCTTCATTCATAATTGGCCTGTCGGATATCTTTTGCATTTTTTTCCTTTCAAAGTTCTTTTAGTCTGCAGAATGTTTGTTTTAGTTTCGATCTTGGTTACCGCAATGTTTCATTCATTCTTTCTAAGCATTTTTGTTGCTTGTTTATCGGGCAATACTGTAATAGTGATTTCATTGCACAAAATTCTGTCATATACTTATGGTGGTTTAAGTTAGCGCGAAGTAATATTATCGTAATGTCTTACATTCCACCACATAAGCGGCATACGAAGGACCCAAGACGAAGACGCGAACACCAGCTCCGGAGACGCTTGTGTCCGAATTCAACAGAAAATTAAACTTGGGATCACGCAAGCATAACGAAGGCATGAAAGTAAATTATGTCGAGTATGCAGACCATGCTGCACACAGATGGCTGGTTTGTGGCTTGGATAATGATAATAGCTTTCCTTCTTCGGTCCATTTTAAGGTGTTTCCGGAGGAGCCTGTTGAGCATAAGGGAGGAGCAAAGCTCTTACTTTTAGTGAACAATAATCTGGCTAAAAGCTAGTGAACAATAACCTGTGCACACAGCTTAACATTTGAGGTGAAAACTCTAGAAAAAGTCTCTCAAGGAAAAAAAAAATTTACCTGCGAATGTTGCAAGTATATTTTATACATTTGTCGATTTTTGAAAGCCTTGCTCTGTAAGTGAACCAACCAATCTATTTGAGACAAATGGGAACAAGACAGTAACCTCCTTATTTGATGACAATGCACCATTTGCAGAAGCTAAAACAGTAAACTTGGGAATTGAAGGAGCAGGATCATTTGATTTTTTTTTTGAAGTAGAATTACTTCCACCATAACTAATATAGTAAAATAAGAAAGAATTTACAAAATAATTTTTTAAATTCTCTCAAATAAATAAACATATTAAATAAAAAAATTTAAATTAAAAAATACTTGATTTTATTACTTTTTTTTTTTATTGAAAACTAATAATTAATGTATATATATTTTATTAGGTTTTGTTGTTGTACACATTAGTATAATAAGATATGAATAATAAATGTTGATGCAAAAATCTGGTAAGTACCTTAACCCTGCAACAATGCTTCTCTTACCCTCTGATTTTGTGCTCGACGTGAACAATTCCGCTCTGCTCCTGCTCGAACCAGCAAACAGGTCGACCACAACCAGGGAACCTGCACCTACGACAAACAGTTAAAGGGCACCAAAAGTTTTTCCGACAAAAATCCTCCGACGCTCAAGTCGGTAATCAGGCTCTTTTCTAGGAAAAACTTAAATCAGCCCTCAGTGGCCTTATAAACAACTTAACTTAAAAGAAAAAAGACTAAGATTCAGAGAGAGAGAGAGAGAGCGAGCGTGAGTCCGTTTGTCCTTGTTTCCCCTCTTTTTATAGGCTGCTTTCAACTTTTAATCTCTCCTTCTTTCCCTTTTAGGCCCTTTACTTACCGTAGGAGAATCAGAGTTTGTTACCAAATTAAAGTTTATTGCTAAATAGGAATAAGAGTCTGTTACCGAAAGAGAATAGGGTTCTATCATGTCCGCCTTTCTCGGAAGACACACGTGATGGCGGTCATTGCTTTCCATAACTCTGGAGCTGTTTATGACCAAGATTTCTAGTCGGTTGGTGATGAGACCCTGCTCGGTCAAATGACTAGACACTTAGACTCGTATGTGGCTCTTCTTTACCTGCTCAATCATCTGCTCGAGATAGTCTGCTCGCAATCATCACAACGATCCCTTGGTCGAGGTGGTTTGCTTGTGATGACCATGATTACCTCCTGGTGGAGATGGTCTGCTCATGGTCATAAGGATTACTTCTTGGTCGAGCCTTATTTGCTCTTGGTATTAAGGGTACCTCCAAGAAGCCCTTCACCTCTCGACTTACCCTTTATTTGGATGGAATTTGGTCCGTAGTTTCATTCCCCAAATAATAAATTAAAATTTTCACAATTATAAAAGATAAATTGAAGATTTTGATTCGGTGAAATGAAGTTTATCCAGTATAACATACAAAAAAAGTGGGGCTAAGGAGGTGGCCAAGAGGCAATTGAGAGTTAGAGGTTGTTTGTTAAATGTTTGAAGTCTGAAATTTTATTAATTTCAGACCTTTTCTAACATATGCTTGTTTGTTTTTTTAAACTTATATATGATTTTTAGACTCATGTGTCATTTTGGAAACTAAATAGGAATATATGTTTTTTGAAACTCATTTGTCATTTTGGAAACTATCGAAAAAATATGGCCCCCTCATGTCCTTGCGTCTTGGTTTTGTGTCATCCCTAGTAGTTTCCTCAGCAAAAATGGCTAAAGAGATATTAAAAACCCCCCCATGACCTTCAATTTTGTAGCAGGCCAGCCTTGGTGGGACAACAAAAGTTATCTTACAATGGTCTTGATTTGGCATTTTGACCCAATGATGAATATTGGAGAGAGATTAGAAAAATTTGTGGCATTCATCTCTTTAACTCTAATAGGGTACAGAATTTTCGACCCATCAGAGAAGATGAAGTTTCAAGAATGATTGAAAAGATTTCAAAATCAGTTGTTGCTTCTAAGCCCGTAAACCTAAGTGAGGTAATGATGTCTCTTACAAGCGCCACTATTTGTAGAATTGGTTTTGGCAAGAGGTACGGTGAAGATGAAGCAACAAGTGAAAGAAGTAGATTCCATGCCTTGCTCAATGAAACTCAAGCCTTGTATGTAAGCTTTTTTGTTACAGATTATTTTCCTTTCATGGGCTGGATTGATAAGCTCACAGGAATGATGCAACGCCTGCAAAATAACTTCCAAGAACTCGATAGATTCTACCAGGAACTCATCGACGAGCATTTGGATCCAAGCAGAACAAAATCAAAATTGCCGCAACAGGAAGATATAATTGATGTTTTACTTCAAATACGAAAAGATCGTGGATTTAAAGTTGACCTGACTTTGGATCACATCAAAGCAGTGCTCATGGTGGATAATTTTATAAATAGTTATATGTAGACTTGAGCTTAGGCGCAGACTCAAAATTTTGTGCAGATGCCCAATATTACAGTTTTGTAAGACGTTTTATAATGCTGTAAAGTGTTCTTTGACGTCTCCGCCTGAGCATGATTAATTTTATATAACTTTATTCGTTTAAACTAATTTAATATGTATATATGTATATTGTTTGCTTTGCAGAACGTATTCGTTGTGGGAACAGACACAAGTGCAGCAACTGTGGTTTGGCCAAGACCCACCTAATGAAGAATCCTAGAGCAATGAAAAAAGTTCAACTGGAAATCAGATCGTTGATTGGGAACAACAAAGGCTTTTGTAAATGAAGATGAAGTTCATGTTGGGGCAAGAAAACTTTTGATGAAAACCATCACCTATAATTTAAAAATATTCATTTTATATCACCAAGAATCAATAATAAATTATGCGGAAGCATACCTGAATCTATAACGCTAATTAGCTTTTTGGAGTTGTGTAGTAGGCCTTCTAGATCTACATATTCTCCTAGAGAGTCTTTTAGTTCTCTTTGCGCTCTCTCTCGCTTTGATGATGGGGGATATAAGAAAGAATGAAAAGAATTCGTGTGACCTAGGACCATGACCATTTATATAAACAACTGTTTTCTATTATAATTAGGTATTCCTAATTCTGCCCATCATAGAATTAAAATATTATTGGGTTTAATAGGTTTCTACATATTAAAGGCCTACAACATATTAGATACATTAAAGCCCATAATATCGAAAACTTTAATAGATTAGTTTTAATTAAGCTTAACCTTATATGACAATCCGCAACACATAATTATTCACATATAAACCCAACATTGGATTAAGGATCCAACAATATTAGATTAAAAAATCCAATAGTTCATGAACTACATTATCTTAAAGCAGTAGTGAAGGAGATGATGAGATTGCAACCTACAGTGCCCTTACTACTCCCAAGAGAAGCAAATCAAAAGTGCATGATAGAAGGGTATGAAACACCAGCTAAAACACATGTTTTTGTAAATACATGGGCGATGGGAAGAGATCCTGAAGCCTGGCAGAAACCTGGGGAATTTTATCCGGAGAGATTTGTTGATAGTTGTATTGACTTTAAAGGGCAACACTTTGAGTTAATACCGTTTGGTGCTGGCAGAAGAATTTGTCCTGGGTTGAATATGAGAATTGTAACTGTGGAGCTTGCACTTGCTAATCTTCTTTACAAGTTTGATTGGGAAATGCCGCCTGGATTGAAGAGCCATAACTTTGATGTTCGGCCCGGACTTGCCATGCATAAGAAGAACGTTCTTTCTCTTCGAGCTAAGCTAAGTACCATGTTGAGTAGGTAAATTAAGGCACCTCCATCAATAAGCAGGTAAATTAAGGAACCTCCATTAATAAGGGTCTGATCTAGCTAAAGGAAATATATGTTACATGTCCTCAATTGTGCTTCTCATGTTTTGTTTCTTTCTTCTTATGTATAATGAATGTTTACGCGAATGGTTTTTAATAAGTAATTTTCTTTTAGGTCAAAATTTTGGGGGTAAGGGCTAGAAGATAATGGGGACTCTGCCCACTCTCCTATACCTTAAAAAAATGATATGAATGTGAGTATTAATCTATCACGTTTATTTTGTCTTAACATTTTTCTCTCTCCAATTTCAAAATATAAATATATACGTAAATACACGAAACGACCAGTAACAATATTATTTACTTGAAATAACCTTTTTTTTTCGTTGGGAGTATCAGTAAAGTCATCTCTGTAATGCTCTACATCTTTACCGGAAAAGCTGCATTTTTATGGAATCAGCTTACAGTTATGTGTTCGAAGTAAAACAAGATCAATATTACATCAATTCTTCATTGTGACATTTTCTTCCTTCAGAAAGTACACAAGTAAAACTACACATCATTGTGATTTCATAACAGCACCATCCATCACTTTCCTATAAGCTTTAAAAGGCCGGAGGCTAAAGCACGATCAGTTGAGTTGTTATTGCATTTCCCACAGCAAGACTGCTGCAAATCAGTTGACTTTTTGACATCAAATGGTGGGTTTCGGCTTGCAGTTACTTGTGTTTGTTCAATTTTGATAAAGGAAATTTTATTTTTGTTAAAATCCACGAATATTAATTACTACCTTGTTCGCTGTTGAGTAAAACTAAAACAACACCAAAACCTAAATATTTTCGCTATATAACACCAGCTTTTATTTTCTTTTCTTTTCCTATACGTCCCTAGTAAGGTTGACAGAAAAAAAAAAAATTTCAATAGGTATTGGGATCCCGTCCCGAATGATAGGGGATTTGATACTATTTTTAAAATCGATTCGATACTAAATTTAACAAACACTTGCTTTAAACTAACTTATTCTTCTACCACACAATTTACTTAACTTTCATTACATGAAAAACAGTCATTTTTTCACCTAACGTTTTCGACAATAGTTAAATATGTTGGCGATAGGGCAATTTTCACCTGTTAAAATCAAGACATCGAAAAAAAAATAAAATAGCTATTTGATTTTTCTAATGAAAAACTAAAATAGCTATATAGTTTACAGGTTTAGCGTGAAATTTTAGCGTCGTTGATATTTATAACGATTGTAACTAACCATTAAAAATGTATAATTATTTTCTATCGTTTCAAAGGTATAGTCCAAAATAAAATAATATTTTCAATTATTGGAATTATTTATCGAAAATAGAAAAATATTTTTAAATGTAACTAGGAGTTGGTTGAAAAAAACTATTAAAACGATATAAAATTTTAACAGACAATATGGGCACCAATAATATTTTTCACTACTATAACTTTCAAGGTTGGTCAAAGCAAAAGGCATAAGGGTAAGTAAATATAATATAAAATTATATACCATCTAAAAGAAAAGTAATTGTAAGTTTTTTTTTCTTAGTTTACAATTTTTTTAATCAAACATGAACTAGATAATTAAATAATAATTTAATTAATGTACTTAATTGAAAATAAAAATAACTTCTACAATGCAAACAGAATTTGAGCCCTCAACCGAAAAAAATAAAATATGAAAGTGCCTACCACTTGAGCAAGAAGTAATTATCAGTAAATTATAAATTAAATAATTATGAAATGATTGATTTTTTCTGAAGGTTTTACTAGGTGCAACAATGGAATTCAATTACCTTATTTAACTTAGAAGATACCATTGATTGATTACAACATAGATATAATGTATGATATCTTACAAATGCATATCAATCAACTTCGAAATATGATTGTGGTTCAAGTAAACTCTCTAATATTTATCATCCCATTTAATCTTATAAGCATATTTGAAACTTATGTTAATGATTAAATCTCAATTGTTTTAATAATTATCATTGAACCAATTTAGAGGTTGATTATCGAACTAGCTGGTATTTTATAGCTAAGTATTTAAAGAAATAATGTCTATGATTGATCATAATTATTGTTGAATCAATTTGGAGACTAGCTAATTTTCAAATTAATGATTTTCAAATTAATGTAATTATCTAGTGGTCAATTTTAATAAATAGAGTTTAAAAGTTTTCATAATTGTGGAACATGGAGCGTATACTTCATACTTGACACTGATTGCATACATTAAAAAAAACATTAGATGATTAGTAATTAACATTTAATTATAGTTGAAATATTGTTTATTAAATTAGTCTAATTGTCTAAGAACGGTCATACAATTAATTCAACCGATAATAAGAACTATTGCAATAATTTATTTATATTTTGAAACATAGCTCAACTATCAATTATTAAAACTAATATAGCTTCATAGTTTTTGCGTCAATATGTATTTTCATCTTTTGTTTATCTTATTAATTTAAATTTAAAATCCATGTTAAAGATGTTCTATCAATCAGTTTATGCTAGAGATTAATTAAACAATCTAGTAATCGCATAGGAAAATTCTATAATGCCGTAATGAAAATTACGGCATTGATAGACATAAATATTATAAATTACACATAAAACTAGTAAATTTAAAATAAAACAAGTAAATTCATATAAGATTATTAATTATTTAAAAAATTACCATTGTTTCTATAGAATTTTAGTGAAAAATATTTTATTCATTTATACAAAAATATTTTCTTTAATTAAACAAAAAAATTATATTGAAAAAAAGTGGAATAAGTTTTTATTAATTTGGTTACCATAATTCTATATTTATTCTAGGGCATTTGTATACTTTTTTTTCCATTTTCTACAATGACATCTATTTATTACACATGTTAATTAAGCACAATTATTTATCTTGGTGTGGATCAAGTAAAAATAAAATAAAAAAAATATTCTTATATTACTAGACACATATATGATATATCAATAAAATTAGATCTAATTTTGACTCTTATGCATACTTTATGTAGTCTCAAATTTTTACTTGTATTTGAAAACCATTTAGGGTTGTTGAGGAAGTATAGAAAGATATAAAATAACCTCATCTTATAACAACTATGAAAGATATTAAAATAATATTTTTTTCAAAATCTGATGTTGAGCATAAATTTCATTTTTAATAAAACATCACATGTATCAGATAAATATAAAACTAACATTATTCAATTTAAATAAAAAACTAATAAATATAAAAGATAATAAACATTATAATGAGTTTTTATTTTACAATTATGAACTTTTTTTTAGCAGTAACTCTTATATCAATTTACTTATTTTACCTTTTATTCATAAATTTTAGGCATAATCTACAAACTTTATATTTTATTTTGCACTTAATGTTAATTTACGAGTTTTATGTTATATTTGTAAGTTTTTGTTTTCTTTACTAATAGTACATTAATTTACTAGTTTTATATTAATTTACTCGTTTTACCTTCTATTTACAAGTCTTTTGTTTCATTTTCAAAATTTATGTTTTATTTTACAGTTAGTGTTGACTTACTAGTTTTATGTTACATTTGCAAGTTTTTGTTTTGTTTACCAATAATACATTAATTTACTAGTTTATATTAATTTACTTATTTTACCTTCCATTTACAATTATTATGTTCCATTTCCAAAATTTATGTTTTATTTTGCACTTAATGTTGATTTACGAGTTTTATGTTATATTTGCAAGTTTTTGTTTTATTTACTAATAGTACATTAATTTACTAGTTTTATATTAATTTACTCGTTTTACCTTCTATTT
The DNA here is from genome assembly GCA_030449905.1 of Luvunga scandens. Lineage (NCBI taxonomy): Eukaryota > Viridiplantae > Streptophyta > Magnoliopsida > Sapindales > Rutaceae > Luvunga > Luvunga scandens. The sequence continues at coordinate 3,314,472 of JASUUG010000382.1, read as the reverse complement.
ACAAGTCTTTTGTTTTATTTTCAAAATTTATGTTTTATTTTACAATTAATGTTAATTTACTGGTTTTAACTTATATTTGCAAGTTTTTGTTTTGTTTACTAATAATACGTCAATTTACTAGTCTTATATTAATTTAGTTGTTTTATTTTCCATTTACAAATTTTATGTTTAATTTCTAAAATTTATGTTTTATTTTACACTTAATGTTGATTTATGAGTTTTATGTTATATTTACAAGTTTTTGTTTGATTTACTATTAATATATCAATTTACTAGTTTTATATTAATTTACTAGTTTTACCTTCCATTTACAAGTCTTATGTTTAATTTCTAAAATTTATGTTTTATTTTACAGTTAATGTTGATTTATAATTTTTATGTTAAATTAAATATTTATTTAAGTTTTATTCCATTTACAAGTTTAATTTCTAAAATTTAATTTATGTTTTTATAATTTTTATGTTAAATTTATAAGTTTTTTGTTTCATTTATATAATTTATGTTTAATTACGACATTGATACCGTAACTTTAATCACGGCGTCATAGAATGACCCAATCGCATAATAGGTATTAGATATAATTGTTCAATTATAATAAACTTTAGATTTAAATTAATGAGATAAGAAGTTTTTTTTTTTGCAATTAATTGAATCGTATGCTAATAATTTTCAAATTTATCATTATGAAATAACTAACTTAGGATAAATAAATTAATTGATTGATTTTTTCTTAAATTTGATTATCTTGTATTATCTCTAGTAACTGTTTGGTCTACTTAATTACTATAATGCCACCTAACTAAAGTTTTTAGTACAAGTGTATGTGTACCCTACTCTCCATTCTCTCTAACAAATATCTCAATTAGCCACCAAATCATATCCACTAACAGAATAAATAAATAAAAGCAACAGATATTAAGCGCAATGGATGAATTCATCTCCTCTTCTTTTGTATATTCTCTCCAAAGCTTTCAACTCTTTTTGGTGGTCATTTTCTTAATTCTTTTGAATTAAACCATATAGAACCTGGGGAGATGTTTCCAAATATTTATTAATTTTTATCCTTCACTTTTAATTTCTTAAGTTTGAGATCAGTTATTGTTGGCCTCACTCTCATATGGTTGGTTCGAAGCTTTTTCTATTATGTAGTTCGGTGAAAATTATTTGAATAATCGTGGCTTGCAGGTAAGAATTATTATTATTATTATTTTATGTTATGTTTTTAATTTATTGGATTTTAATTCACAACTTATTTTATAACAAGTGAAAGAGATGTTAATTAGGATAGATTCATTTTCTTGTTTTGTACATAGGATTTCCTACTTTCATTTAATTGTATCGTAATTTTTTTTCATATTGTTAGGCAGGGAATCAAGAGCCTAGGAAGAAAAAATTATGATATTCAACTTTCATAAGGATTCAATTGGTCAATCCACATTGAATCTATCTTTTATCAACACCAAATATCATTGCAAGAGTGCCATATAGCCTTTGGTGCATTAGATTTTATTTACCTGTCAGGGATTCAATGATTAATACATATTTATTTTATCCTTTTACAGTAGCATCATGTAGATTTAAGTCATTGTAGTGGCGTGGTGTAGCACTTGTACTTTGTTTAAGTTGCACATGTATTTATTGAAATTATTGATAAAAAAATATTTTTCCATTGATTCATTGATTTTTTTCTCCTAGAGGCAATTAATAAAATCGATTTCAGCTATATATTTGTCTATTCATTCATTGATCTTTTTCCTAGAGGCGATTAATAAAATGACTATTTTAATGACGAAGTAGAATCAAATGAATTTCAATAATCATCTTCTTGGAAATACTAAAATTCAATTAGAAATATAATTTATTCCAACTAAAATAACATATTTTGAATTGCATAACCGATTAGAACTAATTTTTTTTACTGTAATTTATTTTTTCAACTGTTTTTACCCCTAAAAAGTAGTGTATCATAAATACAACCGCTATCGAAAATAACCTTTTTTACTTCTTAAGGTGGTCATAAATATCGGTCGTTAGTCAATGTCCATATTAATTTTCAATTTATATTTATGTATTTATAATCGTCAATTTTGCACGAAATAAGCATATTTATGGTGGCCGATTGAAAAAAGTGTATTTCTAAGCATATTTATGGCTGGCGATTGGAAATAGTCTATTTTAACTTGGGTATTAGCGATTACTAGCGACTGATTAAGACTATTGAAAAAACACATTTTGATCAGCATAACACTTGTTTCAACTGTATTCAGCTGTCATAAAAAAATATTTTTCTTGTAGGATATTTATGCCACACATTTTGACTACCACTAACTCAAGTTGCTTGGCGAACATACTTACCACCCATAAAAACTAAGCAACCGAGATTTTTCTGATGATATTTCTATAGATATTTTAACATTTTAGATTGCATTATTTTTCAACACTTGATGTAATCACTAATCGTTGACAATGACGACGACAAAAAATCTATTTCATTGTGCTAACCTCACAAGTGATAATGACTTCACAAGAGTACAAAACAGAGCCTTGATCTAATAATATTACCGAATATGGCATTTTGTTTCCTTATAAATGGAGAGAGGTTCTGTCTTTGCAGCGATTAAGGCAAGGGCATAAAAGATATTAATGGCTTTAGTTGTCGTCATCAACTTCCTTCTGTGTCCCTCAATCTTCGTCATCTTCTTTGTTTTGCAAAGGCACATAACCTCAAGAAATAATACTAAATTCCCAACAGGCCCGCAGGGCCTTCCCTTCATTGGTAACTTACACAAGCTTGATGTTTCAAAGCCTCAAGTGACATTTTGGGAACTATCGTAAAAACATGGCCCCCTCATGTCCTTGCGTCTTGGTTTTGTGCCATCCCTAGTAGTTTCCTCAGCCAAAATGGTTAAAAAGATATTAAAAACCCATGACCTTCAATTTTGTAGCAGGCCAGCCTTGGTGGGACAACAAAAGTTATCTTACAATGGTCTTGATTTGGCATTTTGACCCAATGATGAATATTGGAGAGACATTAGAAAAATTTGTGGCATTCATCTCTTTAACTCTAATAGGGTACAAAATTTTCGACCCATCAGAGAAGATGAAGTTTCAAGAATGATTGAAAAGATTTCAAAATCATTTGTTGCTTCTAAGCCCGTAAACTTAAGTGAGGTAATGATGTCTCTTACAAGCACCATTATTTGTAGAATTGGTTTTGGCAAGAGGTACTATTGATGCTGAAATCTGTTAGAGTTTGTAACAGCGATCGGATTGTCTTACCAACTCCTGAATCTGTTCTGATGGGAATTGTTCAACTCTGTGTCAATAGGATGGATATTCTTGACCATGTGTAATCCATGCTGTTGTCACCTGTAACCACAAAAAACTATCAGGGGGCATCGGATGTTTTTTCGGCAAAAACCCTCCAACGCTCAAGTTAGTTTATGGGTTTTGAGAAAAACTTGTTCCACAAATCTTAGTGGCAAAGTTTGATTGTTCCAAGTAAATATTTTGATTCACTTTGATTTTAAGGAAAGGAATTTTGGAATGAAAATGACAGAGTTTCCCTTTAGTTAGGCCAAAAAAGTCCTCTTTCCTCTCAACTTCTCGGGATTTATAAGCAAACAAACATGTAGTATCTTCCTTGATTCATGGGACTTCGTGGGTTGGTTGAACGAGCTAATTAGGTAATGGGCGATTGTGCCTGATGTAAGATAGTTAGTGGGTTGATGTAGTAACTGTCTAAGTATGGGCAACGCGCCTGATATTTTGGGGTAGCTCATCGTTGGATCTTTAACTAAGTATTCAGTACAACCTATCCTCGGATTCCCTAGAGAGTTCTTGTCTGCTCTCAATAACTAGGCCAAATTGTTGTCTGCTCAAGACTCGACTCCTCTTGGGTTTCCCTTAGAATGAATAAACCCAATCCTGCTCATGCACTTGTTGGTCGGTGGTATTTTAACCACCCTAATAGGTACGACAAAGATGAAGCACAACCGAAAGAAGTAGATTCCATGCTTTGCTTGTAAGCTTTTTCGTTACAGATTATTTTCCTTTCATATGTAGGATTGATAAGCTCACAGGAATGATGCAATGCCTGCAAAATAACTTCCAAGAGTTCGATAGATTCTACCAAGAACTCATCGATGAGCATTTGGATCCAAACAAAACAAAACAAAATTAGAACTGTTGCAACATGAGGATATAATTGATGTTTTAGGATGCGTTTGAGATTAAGATTGGGCAGTTGTAGCTTAAAAGATACAATACTAAAGTGTTTGGTAAACACTAGCTGCTGTAGCTTAAAAGCTATACTAATATGATTTTTCACTTGTATGATGAAAATTTTATTATATCTTTAATAAATTTATCAAAATTATTATTTAAAATTTATATTTATTATATATTACTAACTTTTATTTTATATTTACAGCTTTTTTTCCACAGCAACTGTAGCTTAAAAGCTACAGCACTTTAATCACAAATATACCCTTACTTCAAATACGAAAACTCATGGTTGATAATTTTATGAATAGTTATCTGTAACTCATGCTTATGTGCGGACTCAAAATTTTGTGCAGATACCCACTCTTAAGGTGTTGTAAAACGTTTTACAACATTGTAAAGTGCTCTCTAATGTTCCCATCTGAGCATAATATTTATTAAGAAAAACATGCATATATACTTGACTGATTTCAAGGAAGATATTACATAGTACGAATTTCATTTATTTTGATGGAGTTTCATTAATGAAAGTATATGAGAGTGTAAAGAAAATGGTAAAAAAATTTGGTTATGTAAAAGTTATATAGGCAACATATTATTGTCATATTCCAATTAAGGTACATTTGATTGTGATGATTAAGCAAATAAAATAGATTCGTGTATATCTTTAAAGATAGTTTTGACTTAAACTCGTGGAGTGTTGAGAATAAAAAAAAAAGTGTGTACAAGATAGTTTAGATAATACCAATGAAAAATTATAAAATATTTTAGAAAGCATCTTTTACAAAGAAGTATCTTATATTTTTTTTTAAAAAAAACATTATAAGTTTCTTAATTAATGATACATCTTTTACAAAAGCCTCAAAGACATCATTTGGGTTTAATTGTATATTAAGAGTTAGTTTAGTGATTTGTAATTCTTACAATAATTGTTGTTAGTTATGCTATGAAAATAATCAGCTGTGAAAACAATCAATTAAATATTTGGTAAAATTTATTGTCAAAAATACTATTAATTTTAAAAAATAGTCGTATGTATTTAGCAACCTATAAACTTATTATCAAATTTAGAAATTTACATATATACTATTTTTTTATTGTGTATATATAATAAGTGGTAATTAAAATAAATATTTTTAGCAACATTTTGAAAAGCCAAAAGAAATTTTCAAAAAAATTTACTAAATACCAAAATTAACTTTGAAGTTTCCAGAGTTAATTTTAAGTCTTCCAAAACCATTCATTTTTGTCAAAATAAGTTTACCAAGTTCCAAAATCTTGTATTATCCTTACTCCATCTTTGACTGCTGTTTTTTTAGCCCCGGACATCATTATCATTTTTCAACCGCTTCAACAGGTTAAAGAATAACGATTATAACAGGCTGGCCACCACGAACTTTTTTAATGCACATTTATCCACATCCGTTGGATTTCGGAAGCAAAATCCAACGTTCATCATTTCGTGTTTGTTACATGCATTTGTATGTAACGTAGCAGGGGCTTTTTGATTTCACAACAGTTTTTCTTTTTCCTTTTGCCTTGAATGAACATTATTGTGTTAGAATTTACATTCCAAGTAAAGTTGACAGAAAAAACTAAATTCCGATCGAGTATTTAGATCCAGTTTCGAACGGTATGAGACTCGATACTAAATTTTTAAAATTGATTTGAAATTAGTCAGAATTTGAGACAAAATTTTATGTCGATTAATGATTGGGATGGGATCGAAACAATTTATGAAGTTGTTAGCGATTACAGGCTTCGGCATAGTACTTTTGCTTCCTGCTTTTTTATTTTTCTTTTAAGTTACAGTATACGAAATACTTGTGAGTGCACTGTTCATGTGTCTTTGTTAGTTCAATTAAGGCTCCATAACTGAGGGAAGCCCTGGACTCTGGTAATTTGAGTCATTTGCGGTTGATGTTCCAGAAGGAAACGCCAACGTTGAGACATGGTACTTTCGGATGTTTTTGCTTTAAGGCCAATGTTGTTAATTTATAGCTTTTATTATCATTTTAAATTTGACCAAAAGTATCTTTTTTACCTATAGTGTTTGTAATTTAAGAACTAGTTCGAATTCCGCTCGGTAAAAATACAAGTTTGGAATTTTATTTTTTGAGTGCAGACGAGTTTGGTAATGACAAATAAAATAATTCAATGGGTAATGGGTTAGTTTGATATTATATTTTTTAAGTGCGGCGGAGTTAGGTACAGGCAAATCTATACTAAAACACACTCATGGCCATCCGTCACTTGAGTTCAATTGACTTTTTGGCACTTTTGATGGACCGAGTGGCTTGCAGTGACTTGTGTTCAATTTTGATAAAGGTAATTTTATTTTTGTTAAAATCCACGAATATTAAGTAGTACCTTGTTCACTGTTCAGTAAAAATAAAACACCAGAACTTGAATATTTTGGGAAATTTATAAAATTGACCACTATAATTTTGCAATTTTCAAAATTAACCCCTGAAATTTATTTCTATCAACATTAGCTAAAGAACACCTAATGTGATGAAAATACCCCTCTCATTCTCAATAAGCTTCGTCTCCTCCAAACCGAATGATTTCTCTCCTCTAAGTGGGCTACTCATCGCCAGCGGCTTTCCACCACATCGGACTCCATCCGCCATAACCAACATCTCCAAGATTACGATTAAAGTCATCAAATCAACAATTAGTTCAAAAACCTTAGATTATTGCATGTTCTATTGTGTGTTATGCTGTTATTTTGTCGTGTTGGTGATGATGATGAAAGATTCAAGTGTTTGTGATGTTGGTGGTGTGGGTGAGGTTGTTAGGGTGGGTTACGAGATGTTGGTGATGTTACCATAGGCGTTGGTGAGGCTGAGGCGCGCGGTTGTCTGCGCTGAGATGCACGACATCAGGTGCAACAGGCACGGTTGTAGCACAAATAAAGTGTGACAGGTGTGCCTGTCGCACCTAATGAGTGCCCTTGTTGCGCTTCTCAGCGCATACAGCCGCGTGCCTCAGCCTCGCCAGTGCCCATGGTAACATCACCAACATCCCGTAACCCACCCTAACAACCTCACCCACACAACGAACATCACAAACACTTAAATCCTCCATCAGCATCACCAACACAACAAAATAATAACATAACACACAATAGAACATGCAATAATCTAAGGTTTTTGAACTAACTGTTGATTTGGTGATTTTAATCGTAATCTTGGTGATGTTGGCTGCGGTGGATGGACTTCGATGTGGTGGGAAGCTGCTGGCAATGAGTAGCCCACTTGGAGGAGAGGAAGCTTGGTGAGAATGAGAGGGGTATGTTCGTCACATTAGGTTTTTTTGGTTAATGTTGATAGAAACAAACTTTCAGGGGTTAATTTTAAAAATTGCAAATTTTTAGTAGTCAATTTTGTAAATTTTCCAAGGATTTTCGCTATATCACAACACTTTTTTTGTTTTTTTGTCCTTTTTAATTGATCACTATTGTGTTAGAATATACTTCCCAAGTAAGGCTGATAGAAAAAACCAAATTTCAATAAGTATTGGGATTCTCTCCCAAAACAAACACTTGCTGATCACAACTTCAACTAACTTATTTTTCTACCACAATTTACTAACTTTTATTTATACCACACATTTTAACCACCACTAACTTAAGTTACTTGGCTAATAGGGATGGTAATTAAGTGAGGATCCAGCCCATATCCACAAGGATTTGAAAGATCCGGATCCGTAAAAATTTAGATCTGCATATTAAAAAATGTGGATCTGAGTTTGAAGATTTGGGATTCACATGGATCCATATGTAAGTGCATCTAGAAAATTAGATATTTGGATCCGGATAAATTTTATTTTAAATTAAAAATATATATTAAAAATTAAATGAAAAGTTAAAAACTAAATTTTATTTGTGGGTTTATAATGTTGTTTTATATTATTCATGTTGAATTATTAATTGTTGGATTATGATTGAATTTTGTTTGATATTATTAGGCAAATCATTGAATTTTATTTTAAATTAAAAATTAAATTAGAAATATATATTAAAAATTAAATAAAAAATTAAAAAATAAATTTTATTTGTGTATTTATGATGTTGTTGTATATTATTCATGTTGAATTATTAATTGTTGGATTATGATTGAATTTTATTTGATATTATTAGGTAAATTATTGAATTTTATTTAAAATAAAAAATTAAATTAAAATATATATTAAAAATTAAATAAAAAATAAAAAAATTAAATTTTATTTATGGATTTATGAGATTATTATATGTTATTCATATTGAATTATTAATTGGTGAATTATGATTGGATTTTATTTGATATTATTAGGTAAATTATTTAATTTTTAAATTATATATTAAATTATTAAATTATAATTTTTGTGGATCCGAATATCTAGAATACCAACCCGCATCCGTTGCGGATATTACCTGCATTTAAATCTGCATCTTTTTTTGGGATCCAGATTCATATCCGAATATACAATTATAAATGTGGTCCAGATTTGGATGCACCTACATCCGGATCTAAATCCAGATCCGGATTTTACCAACCCTATTGGCTAACATATTTAACACATATAGAAACCAAGATTCCAGATATTTATGTAGATATTTTAACATTTTATCTTACAAATTATTTTTCAACACTTGATTTAATTACTGATTGTTGACGACGACGAAGACAACAAATTTGTTTCGTGTGCTAACCGCACAAGTGATAACCGATAAGGACTTCACAAGAGTACAAAACAGAGCCTCGATCTAATCATATTACTGAGCATAGCATTTTTGTTAATGGAGAGAGGCAGTTCTGTTTTTACAGTGATTAAGCGCACAGAAGATATTAATGGCTTTACTTATCATCATCAACTTCCTTTTGTGTCTCCCATTCTTCCTCTTCTTCTTTGCTCTGCAAAGGCACGTAACCTCAAGGAATAATACTAAATTACCACCAGGCCCCTGGGGCCTTCCCTTCATCGGTAACTTACACCAGTTTGATGTCTCAAAGCCTCAAGTGTCATTTTGGGAACTGTCACGAAAATATGGCCCCCTTATGTCCTTGCGTCTAGGTTTTGTGCCGTCCCTGGTAGTTTCCTCAGCAAAAATGGCTAAAGAGATATTAAAAACCCATGACCTTCAATTTTGTAGCAGGCCAGCCTTGGTAGGACAACAAAAGTTATCTTACAATGGTCTTGATTTGGCTTTTTCACCCTATGATGAATATTGGAAAGAGATAAGAAAAATTTGTGTCATTCATCTCTTTAACTCTAATAGGGTACAAAATTTTCGACCCATCAGAGAAGATGAAGTTTCAAGAATGATTGAAAAGATTTCAAAATCAGTTTCTGCTTCTAAGCCCGTAAACTTAAGTGGGGTAATGATGTCTCTTACGAGCACCATTATTTGTAGAATTGGTTTTGGCAAGAGGTACGATGAAGATGAAGCAACAAGTGAAAGAAGTAGATTCCATGCCTTGCTCAATGAAACTCAAGCCTTGTTTGTAAGCTTTTTTGTTACCGATTATTTTCCTTTCATGGGCTGGATTGATAAGCTCACAGGAATGATGCAACGCCTGCAAAATAACTTCCAAGAACTCGATAGATTCTACCAGGAACTCATCGACGATCATTTGGATCCAAAGAGAACAAAATCAGAATTGGTCCAACAGGAGGATATAATTGATGTTTTACTTCAAATACGAAAAGATCGTGGATTTAAAGTTAACCTGACTTTGGATCACATCAAAGCAGTGCTCATGGTGAATGATTTTATAAATAGTTATATATAGACTCGTGCTTAGGCGCAGACTCAAAATTTTGCGCGGATGCCCAATTTTACAATCTTTAAAGTCTTTTATAATGCTGTAAAGTGCTCTTTGACGTCCACCTGAGCATGATTAATTTAACATAATTTTATTTGCTTTTAACTAATTTAATATGTATATATGTATGTATTTTGTTTTGCAGAACGTATTAGTTGCTGGAACAGACACGAGTGCAGCAACTGTGGTTTGGGCCATGACTTACCTAATGAAGAATCCAAGAGCAATGAAAAAAGTTCAACTGGAAATCAGATCGTTGATTGGGGGCAACAAACTCTGTGTAAATGAAGATGATGTTCAAGAATTACATTATCTTAAAGCGGTAGTGAAGGAGACGATGAGATTGCAACCCACGGTGCCGTTACTAGTCCCAAGAGAAACAATTCAAACGTGTGTAATAGAAGGGTATGAAATACCAGCTAAAACACTTGTCTTTGTAAATGCATGGGCTATAGGAAGAGACCCTGAAGCTTGGGAGAATCCGGAGGAATTTTATCCGGAGAGATTCGTTGATAGCTGTATTGACTTTAAAGGGCAACACTTTGAGTTAATACCGTTTGGTGCCGGCAGAAGAATTTGTCCTGGGTTGAATATGGGAATCGCAACTGTGGATCTTGCACTTGCTAATCTTCTTTACAAATTTGATTGGGAAATGCCGCGTGGAGTGAAGAGCCAAGACTTGGACTTTGATGTTCTGCCCGGAATTACCATGCATAAGAAGAATTCTCTCTCTCTTTTGGCTAAGAATCATGAGTAGGTAAATTAAGGCACCTCTGTCAATAAGAGTTTGATCTAAACTAAATATATGTTATAGAGATTGCACCTATGTCTTCAATTGTGCTTCCCATGTTTTCTTTCTTTCTTCTTATGTATAATGAATGTTGATGTCTATGTGCCCATAGGCGAGTGGTTTTTAATAATTAAATTTCTTTTAGTTCAAAATTTTGGGAGGTAAGGACTAGAGAATAATGGGGACTCTGCCCACTCTACTATACTTTAAAAGAAAAAAAAAAGATTGATATGAATGTGAATATTTATATGATTAGATAGAGATTGAAATTCTTGCCGTTCATCTGAATGTTGATGCTTATATTATCTTCCCACCTTTACTGTAATTTTCTACTTTTACTATTAGATGTTGATAGGATTTTTTCCTGGAGATTGCTTTACAACAAAAAGTCTGAAAGAAGATTTAATCAATCGGATAGCAAGCTTATCCATATAGTTTAATGGATTATCTGCAAGAGCTCTTTTTAGTGTGCATACAGTTGTCCCTTCCTGTTAACATATTTATTCTGTTGTCAATGAACTTTTGCATTTAAATGGTATCAGTTCAAGTGATGAATGACTTTTACCTATTACCTATCTTTTGAGTAAATTTGATTTCAAAAAATGAGCTTTCAGCTTATGACTTATACGTATCTTGCACTTTGGTTTTACGATCACCATTGGATGGAAGAGTGGCTTGACACGACCCGTCCGAACTCTTAGGGTGAGTCTGCCTAATTCTATATAATTTTTTTGACTTAATTTAATTAATTATAATTCTATAAAAAATTCAACAGATTCTCCCCTTAAATTATTACACAACTAAATCTATAAAATTATAAATCAAGCACTCCCAAATAATTTCGAATACAACTAACTTCGTCAATCAATTATATCAACTAAAATATTAAATAACTCAATTATTTAATACCAAATAAAATATATATGTTATCCGTAATCTATGAAATATAACAAATTATACAATCTTAAATTATCTCAATAAATCAATCGATAACTAATAACATCATAACGTGGCCATAATTTTAAAAAATAACTATTGTTGCTGGGTCGACTGTTGTATCTGCGAATCTCCTGTGGGGGGGAAATATAATAAAACAGGGTGGGTATAAAACCCAGTGAGATTGATCAGTGGATAGTAGTTTTTCAACATAACTTTACTCTAAAATAATTAATCATATCAAAATACCAACTAATCGAAATATCACAAAAACTTAAATAACTTATGAAATTTAATTCATGTACTCAAATAACGATATCGCAAATATACAGCTTAAATCAATAGAAATTCATAATAATTATAACATCAATACTGAAATACCAAAAATTATCACCAAAATAAGTCTTATGAGAAATAATCTCATCATATCCGGACCTCGACAGATAGGCAATAACGTACTGTCTTGGTACAATAACGCCCCAGAGCTACACGGATAGATCTGAAAAAGCTATATCATATCACATCATATCCGGACCTCAACGAATAAGTAATGACGTTCTATCTTGGTACAATAATGCCTTGTCGCTACACGGATAGATAAAAAATATATCATCACATCTGTATCATCTATATCTCAATACAAGTATCTCTGTATTCATCATATTGCATGCATATGTCATCTCATCTGTTTCAGTATATCTAAAGGGGAAGGATATTGTCTAATGATTTTGCAAACAACATTTATACACATATATAAACATATAATCTCATCCAAAAATCTCATCTGAAATCTCATTTTCTTTTTCATTTAATATATCTTAAATCCGCTTTTCTTTTCTTTAAAAATAGTATCATGCATATTCAAAATCGGTAACCAAAATCATTAATCAAACACATTCTTCGTAATAAATATCAAAACACAGATAAAATCATTAAATCAAAGCCTTTAAAATCAATCTTGCAAACATGATTTACCATATTTTAAAATCATAATAAACTACAATAAAAGTAGGTTTTGTATATTCCACTCACAGTGACAGTGTCCGAACTCGGAATCTACAACATCTGCGGGTTGATTCTCGTTCGCGGATCCTCCTAATTTGAGGAAATAACATAATTACTAACTATAAGCACGAATTATAACTAATATGCTCGAAACGACATTTATCTGTAATAAAATATTTTTGAATTCATAAAATTATCAAAATGCCCTCGACATCAAAATTCATCAAATTATCTTCAGAATAATATATTATCAAACTATCCTCCATTCCGATTACAAAGATATCCACAAGTTTTGAATTTATAAAAATTACTCCCGGTAAAATATAAAATTACCAAAATACCCATAACGATATAAATTATTGAATTACTCCCGAAATCTAAAATTACCAAAATGTCCACTAATTTTAAAATTACAGAATTACCCCTAAATTTTTTGAAATTACCAAATTACCCCTAACGGTCGATGGTGACCGGAACTCATACAACGGCGACGAGAAGCTCAGGTCTGCTAGATCTAACCTCGGTGAGTCCAATGGTGCCGGCGGTGACCTTCCACGCGCGGCGGTAACGGCGGATCTAGCTCCCCAAAAACCGTGAGCTTTCCGGCGGTCGATCGGCGGCAATCCGGCCGTTTCAGGTGACGGGGTTGGTCGTGAAACGATGAGGGGAAGCTGGGGAACAAGATCCAAGTGGTGGTTCGGCCAAAAACCGGCGAAATCAACGGCGAGCAAAACGGGTTTTGGCCGTGAATTTTCGGGCTCGTTTGACAGTTTCCGGGGATCAGGACGCCAGGATACAACCGGCGGCTCAAAAGCTTCAGATCGGTACCAATCTCGAGCGGAAGGTGGCCGGAATCCCGAGATCCGGCCGGGTCAACGCCGCGGGTCGGATGCGGATCAGGTCAACGGGTCTCTCTCGCTCCCTATTTTTTGAAAAAGGAAAATGCTTCTCTCTCCACTCTTTCCTTAAAAAGAAACTGAAATATATATATATATATTTTTTAAAACGGGTCCATATGTTACATGGCTTGAGTTGGTTAATTGCTCCAATCCCAGGACTAGTGTTGTGAAACATAAAATTTATCAGTACAGCTATAAGTCTGTTTCATGCTCACTATTTCCTATATCTCTGTCTCCATACTCAAACTGAATTAGTGGTGCATTTGATATCTTTCGCCTTTCATTAAAATGTGCTTATTATTTTTTATTTCAATCATCAGGATTCCATCTATAATGGGTTTAAAGACAACTTGAGGTTAATGTGGGACCATTTCTTGTCATGCCAGCAACTGTTGACATAAACAGCAGACTGCAAGCTTCCCCTACTCTCTGTTCATATTTGCAATTGTGTGCATCTTGTATTTGTTGTTGCAGAAAGATGAATATGTAAGAATAAGATCGCGTTTGTATCCAATGGTCAAATGTTTTTGCAAAAAATGTCGTTGCTTTCGTTTCTCAATTCTCATTCGGAACTTCAAATTTTGTACATTTTTTTAACTTAATTTTTTTTTTCTGTGTAATAGTAGTATAAGTTCGGTAGTACCTGTGTAAAGTCTTTTATATTTTCATGTGTGGAATAAATATCAATAGCCAACAACAATAAGAGTTTGATTTTATTTGTAAGACTTGTCTTTCAAAATTAAGCTGGTGACATACTTGGATCACTTGGATCCACTTGCAAATGTAGTTTGAAGAAAAGTTTCCTCCCCGCCTTTTATGTAATCACACCTACCAGTAATATGGTAATTTATTAAAAGGTCCTTGGTGTCCGGTTAAAGTTTAATTAAATTAATAAACTTATCTTTTTAAATTAATAAACTCATCTTTTTGAATTTGTTCATCATTTTGTACATATATTAGTGCGCGCGTGTGTGTGTGTGTGTTTTTTTTTAATTCCTTTTGTTTCTAAACTGTTGGTTAGAAGGCAAACATTTCACTGTAAAGTGGGATCTCCGGACGACCAAAGGAGATGCCTTTCCCAAAGCAAGAAAAGAAAACACAAAAAACCCACTTCAAAAACTTGTGCAAGAAGGAGATGTGATTACGCTGTCTTTCTTTTTCGTGGTGCGTGTACGCATATATACATACACATATAAGTCTGAAGATCAGCTTAGCCAGCAGCCAACACTTGGAAGCAATTTTAAAATTTTTGGTTAGTATTGTTCTTTATACCTTATGAATTTTTCTTCAGTTTATTATATTTTCAGTTCAGTTTTGTTTCTGGGCACGCGTTATTTGATTTTCTTTTGATGATTTCGGTGGCTTTTTTTAGCTCTTATTTTACTGTTTCCACTGGTTAGTTTAGCTACTGTCTACTGAGATAAAATTATTTGCTTGAATAACTTAATCTTTTGCTATTTTATTATGTTCATTTTAGATTCATTGTAACAAATGTTACCATAAATGATTCCTGAGTAATTTCATTTATTTATTTTTCCTTCTTTCATAGTTGGCGAGTACGGTATCATTTACTTTTATCTTTTTTCAAATTTCTTTTATTCTAGAGAATGTTTGTCTTAGTCCTGATCTTGGGTTACTGAAATGTTTCATTCCCTTTTCCTAAGTATTTTTGTTGCTTGTTTATCGGGCAATACCGCAATAGTGATTTCAATTTGTCAAGATTTTGTAAATACTTATCATTCTTAGTGAGGTTTTAAGGTAGAGTGAAGTTGATATTATCATAATGGCTTACATTCCACCACATATGAGGCATACGAAGGACCCCCAGCGGCCATCTCCTGTTCCAGAGATGCTTGTGCCTAAATTCAACGGAAAATTACACTTGGGATCATCCAAGCATAATGCAGGCATGAGTGGAAAGATCGTGTATGCAGACCCTGCCATACACAGGTGGTTCATTTGTGGCTTGGATGATGATAGCAGCACTCCTTCTGTCCGCTTTGTGGAGTTTTCAGACGACCCTGTTGAGCATAAAAGATCGATGACCATTAATCTGGCTTGAGGTTGCTGATCTGCATTTTTGGTTTTATCTTAAATATGCTCTACTTTTGTTCTTGATCTATATCTGGTGTTAACTTTGGCTATATTGACATTTGGATTTTGGGTTGGTAGATCACGATAAATTGTGTGGGAATATATCAAGAAGCCCATGGGAATCCATAGCAGAAAATGTATGGCCAGATGTATTAAGCGCTTGTAATATTGTCAAGAACCAAATGGGGGAAAAGCCAACAATCGTTGCTAGATTTGGCCATCATCTTTTCCGTGAGTATGTGATCTGGTTCCATTGCTCTAACAGCTTGAATTTTTGTGTTAAGTCATTCCTTTTCGTTCGACTTTGAAATTAAAGCAGCAAAAATGCATATTCATACTAAATTCTGACAAAAATCTTATGGTCATATAAGTCCTGGCAGCTAAACTTATGAG
The DNA here is from genome assembly GCA_030449905.1 of Luvunga scandens. NCBI lineage: Eukaryota > Viridiplantae > Streptophyta > Magnoliopsida > Sapindales > Rutaceae > Luvunga > Luvunga scandens. The sequence goes on along the minus strand of JASUUG010000382.1, from coordinate 3,298,321 downwards.
CTTTACCATTAACCCTACCACCAGCTGTGGATGACTGTAAATCGGATCTCCAAACCAGGGACAGAAGTTAACATTGCCTTTAAAAGCCAAAGAGGAAAAGGTTTGTAGAAAGAAGAAAGGAAAAAGAAAATGGCAAGATCAATGACTTATAGTGCATGCACTTCTTTCAGACTTGTGTCTCATAGAAGCGTTCATGGCATCTAGAATTTGGCTTTGGCTTTGCGTAGGACATTTCAATAGTTGCTGCTGGAAACAAATTTATCCATTGTCTTAGTATTGCTTGATTTCTGGTTCGGGAAACAAATAAATCTGTTGCCATGGCCAAGTTTAATTGTTTGATATTTCATTTGTGTCAACAAACTCTACCTTTGCTTGGCCTATTTCTTACATCTCTGTATCAAATATTTCCAATCTTCTATAACATTTTTGAAGCTTCAACTAGTTTTCTTATTAAAAGTGCCTCAAAGAAAATAATTATTATATTATTCGTCTTAATGAAGGAATGACATACTGAGCTTAGAAAATGCAAAAGGTCAGGTTGCTGAATCTGCTTTGAGGCCACTGAGGAGACGCTTTTACACTGGTTTCCCTTCTACATACATGGAAAAAATTGTAAATGAAGTTGTGCCAAAAATTGGGGTTGGTTTTTGTAACATATGCATCGAAATTTATTTAATTGAGTGTAATGTTATTTTTATTTTCGTCGTAAATTTTTAAAATCGTCGGATTGTTATAAATCATTACGAGTAATCAGACACAATTATTAAAATTGATCGCACTCGAAATAATTTAAATTTGTCGCGACACAAAATCGAGACATTTCAGACACGATTCAATGGCCGTGTAATCAGATTTTATTTTGACACACAGATCCGGAATTAGTTAAAAAAAAAGAAGAGAAAATGTCGATTACTATAAATGGAAAGTGATGAGAGAGAGAGGCATTTTGCTTTCCTAAAATAGAAAGAAGAGAGAGAGAGAGAGAGAGAAAGACTCGTTGACCCGATTTGACCAACCCGACTCGTGTGACCCGCGACCAAGACCCAGCCATTTCTCCCATGTCTGGCCACCCCACCGGCCACGCTTGGTATCAATCTGAAGCTTGACTGCCAACCGACGTAATTCTGCCATCACCGACACTGAAAAACGGCCAGAACGTCGGTGATCTAGCTCCAAAACCTGCGGCTCAACCCGTTTTCCTCACCGTTGATTTCGCCGGTTTTAGGCCGATCCACCACTTGGATCTTATTCCTCAACTTCCCCTCATCGTTTTTCGACCAACCCCGTCACTTGAAATGGCCGGATTACCGCCGATCGACCACAAAAAAACTCACGGTTTTGGGGAGCTTGATCCGCCGTTGCTGCCACGCGTGGTAGGTCACTTCCGGCACCATTGGACTCACTGAGGTCATATCTAGCAGACCTGAGCTTTCCGTCACCGTTGACTGAGTTTTGGTCACCGTTGACCGTTAGGGGTAATTCAGTAATTTCATAAACTTTAGGGGTAATTCTGTAATTTTAAAATTAATGGACATTTTGGTAATTTTAGATTAGGGCAGTTAGGTAATTTGAGATTTCGGGGGTAATTCAGTAAGTTACGTCGTTAGGGGCATTTTGGTAATTTTATATTTTACCGGGAGCAATTTTGTAAATTCAAAACTTGTAGATATCTTTGTAATCGAAATTGAGGATAGTTTGATAATATGTAATTCCGAGGATAATTTGATGAATTTTGATGTCAAGGGCATTTTGGTAATTTTACAAATTCAAGAATATTTTATTACGGATAAATGTCATTTCGAACATATTAGTTATAATTCATGATTATAGTTAGTAATTATGTTATTTCCTCAAATTAGGAGGATCCGCGAAAGAGAATCAACCCGTAGGCGTTGTCGATTCCGAGTTCGGACACCGTCACTGTAAGTGGAATATACAAAATCTATTTTCATTGTAGTTTATTATAATTTTAAAATATGGTAAAGCATGTTTATGAGATTGATTTTAAAGGCTTCGATTTAATGATTTTATAGAAATAGATTTTTTATGTGTTTTGGTATTTATTATGAGAAATGTGTTTGATTAATGATTTTAGTTACCGATTTTGAATATGCATGATAATATTTTAAAGAACAGAAAAGCATATTTAAGAGATATTAAATGAAAAAGGAAATGAGATTTCGAATGAGATTTTGGATGAGATATCGAATGAGATTATATGTTTATGTATATGTGTACAAAGGTATATGAATATGAGCATAATGATCATTTTTTTAAAAATCATTAGACAGTACCCTCCCCCTTCAGTATAGTGATACAGATGAGATGAGATATGTATGTGGTATGATAAATACAGAGATACTGATAATGAGATACCGATGAGATACAGGCTTTTGGGGCCCGTCTGAGTACACACAGAGGCTTTGGGTCGTGTACTAAGGCGACTTTGTCTTTTGGGGACCAGATTATGGATGCACAGATATGATGAGATATGAGATGATATTTCTTTGACCTATTCGTGTAGCTCTGAGGCGTGATTATACTCAAACAGGACGTCATTGCCTGTCCGTTAAGGTCCGGATATGATGTGATATGATATGGGCTTTCCCTATCTATCCGTGTAGCTTCGGAGCGTGATTGTACCCAGATAGTACGTCATTGCTCATCCGTCGAGGTCCGGATATGATGATATTACTTTCCTTGGGTACTTGTTTTGTGATAGTTTTCGGTATTATAGTATTGATGTTATAAGTATTATGAATTTCCATTGATTTATGCAGTATATTTGCGATATCGTTATTTGAGTACTTGAATTGAATTTAATAAGTTATTTAAGTTTTGTGATATTTTGATGAAATGATGTTTTGATTTGATTAATTATTTTATAGTAAAATTATGTTCAAAAACTACTATCCACTCACTGAGCTCACTGAGTTTTATACTCATTCCGTTTTATTATATTTTCTCCCCTCCAAACAGGAGATTCGCAGGTACAGCAGTCGACCTAGCAACAATAGTGATTTTCGGAATTATGGCCACGTTATGATGTTAGGAGTTATCGATTGATTTATTGAGATATTTTGAGATTGTATAATTTGTTACATTTCGGAGATTGCAGATAACATATGTATTTATTGATATTGGATATTAAATAATTTAGTATTTTGTTGAAGAGATTGGTTGTTCGGAGATAATTATATTTGAAATTTTTTTGGGAGTGCTTAATTTATAATTTTATAGATTTGGTTTTATAATAAATATAAGAAAGACTTTGCCGAATTTTTCGGCAAAATCCTGATTAATTAGATTACGTTAGAAAGATTATACAAAATTAGGCCGATTCACCCTAGGAGTTCGGGTGGGTCGTGTCAGTTTTGTAGAGTACAAGGATATATACCATGCCAAGGTAGTTCTTCTGCTAAACACTTCAGTAGACATGACCAAGTTTCTTTTATCTCTCACTTAATTAGCCATTGATTCCCCCCCCCCCCGCGCGTGTAGTTGTCTCATGGTAATCACATGCAAATGTAGTGTTAAAGAAGATAAAAAGCTTCATCCCTGTAAGGCAAGAGTATTATTTATGGACAATGGGTGAATTTTGTGAGTTGCCTTTAGCGTTAAGGAGACTTTTGCAAGTAGAAACATCGCAGCTAGACTTATGATGATTTGAATTAAATAATATAATCTTTTCACTGTGAATTTTGAAGGAGCTGTCGAAATATAAGCGGGAGATATTAAGAAAGAGAAGAAACCTTTGTGTCTCACAAAAACCTTTTAGAAGTCTCTCCAGGAATAATCTCTGTTAAAAGGAAAAGAATTTGAAATGAAGAGAAGGAAGAAAATTCTCAAGAAGTAAGACTAATTCTACATCTAATTGAGCAACAGGCTTGTTAATTTTACAAGGAAAGCTCTAGTAACTATTATAAACCAATTAAAAATTGAATTAAATTAATAGTTAACTTGTAATTGAATGTCTAATCCAGCAAACTATGCATAATATTACAGATGTAACTATGATAATGCAAAAAAAACTCTGCTTATTGTAGACCAAAGAGAATATGCCAATATTTAGGAATTTCTTTCAGCATCATGGGATTTAGATCCCTAAAATCTATCTTATTTTAGCGCAGTGACATCCGGAAGACCAGAATTATCACTTATCTCGCAGTAGTCATTTTATTTATTTTGTCTTTTAAAGCGCCACATTATTTCTCATACGGGTATAATATATCTATTTTTGGTTTATTTATTGTTGGTGTGTGTGGAGTCTCATCTTGAATATGAACATTTTTCTTGTAGGTCGAACTAAACTCTGTCCGTCACATAGTAGCAGATACGTCATGCGTTCATAAAAATCTAGACCTGAGGTTGGCACTATGTTCAAAGAGTGCCTTATCGGCTCTCTCGGTAAGTAAATCTGCTAGTTTGCGCATGTTTTAGCTGGACTTTTAAGTTACGCCTTCTTTTTTCCCCGTTTTATTTTATCTGGTCATTTGCTTGTTATCATCATTACAGACTAAGGAGGGCAAATTCAAGACCAGGGGAAATAAGGAAATCTTAAACGTATAGCTTTTGTCTTTATCATAGAAAGTTTACTTTCAAAGGGCTGAGAAAAAAAAAAAAATATATATATATATATATGTATATATATATATGTGACGAGCTTAAAATGGTTAAAACTTTAGCATGCATGATCCTTTTCTTCAAAACTGAAACTTTACTAATGGTAAAAATAGAATAACAAATAAATCATTAGATTTCCAAAATTAGTTACCGTCATGTAGGCTTAAAACAAACGTTGAACATAAGATTTTTTATTTTTTTTTTTGGGAGGAGTGACATAACCCGCCTTGACCTATATGTCGAGTCCAAGGTAAATCATGCGGTTTAATAACTAGAAATCATGATATAAACTTAATTTATATATATATGGCCTCGAGCCTCTACTATAACATATAATAACATTTGTCTCATCCGAAAATATATTTCAAACTTGCGCAATTCACATCTCATTATACACACTTGCACTACAAATACACACTTGCACTACAAATACACACACACACACACACACACACACATATATGTGTGTGTAAAAACATAAGCAACATAAACGTGCTCAAAATACAGGTCATGCAGCAATGCATCTCGTGGCCCGACCTTAATTGACTAGAAACTAATTTGCACGAAATCTTGCATAAATTTGGGAGGAATGGGATAAATGGGAAAATAATGAGCTTGCAACTCAATGAGTGGATATAATTATATATATAAAAAATAAAGTAATATACTAGAGCTTATACACAATCATGTGACATAACTCCACATTGAATAGAATACATTAGCAGACATGTAATTCATACATATATATATAACAAAACTACACCAAATAATACTGTTGGGTAATTTCTTAATATAAAGGTGTTAGTGCACAAGTGTACATAATAAATAATAAAGTAATAAGCATTCGAGTATCATCTCCACAGGAACTGATGCTATAAGAATTGCTACAGCAAGTAATGTGGTGCAATTTCTAATAAACAAAATTCTTTTTAACAACTAAATTAAACTCAGAAATCTGAATGACAGAAAATAAAGTGCATTAAAATAAATCAACACGTCTCACACAAGGATGTAATCACTAAAAATGATATAGTTGAGTGAATTAACTCACTTAATAGTATTGATTGTTTTTTCTATTATAATATCTTTGCTACAGCAATTACTACAGCACTGGGCAGAATCCTAATGCATCTTCAACCGTCGCATGTTGGATTTCTTATATCTATATGTAACTTAACAATGACCAGTTAATAAATCACACAAGATATAATATTATGCGATCAAGGTTCCTAATTACACTACAAGGTCAATCCCTATGTTTAGTTTATCACTAATTTTAGATTACGCATAGCCCTATTCAAATTGAGTTAACCCAACTTGGGAAACCTAATCTAAAACCAAGTATTGCTTTGATATTTTTCACTAAAATAAGCCTTTTTATGGCTCTCTCTTAGCTATATCACTAAATGAGTGGTCAGCCGAAATAGTGAATGAAATTAAGCACTATCAAAATAAAATACTATAATGATCATGCAGCAACAAAATATTTCAGTCAATAAACTATTAAGCTTGTCATTCACTTAACCACAAATAGATTTAGTTCATGATTTGTATCAAAATAGAAAATAAAACCAATTTAGCCATCATATGCATCATCATTAAGTAAAGAAACAAGAAAGAATAAAGATAGAGATGCAAGGCTACTAGTGATTATTGATTTTCTTCTTCCTCATGCCTGCAATCTTTCTTTTTAGCCTGAAATTTTCTGTTTCTTTGTTGTTTTCCTTTCTTTTTTGAATTTTTCTTCTTGTGGTTGACGGCTCTCCCTTTTTTCTTTTGGGTGCACTTCCTTTTATAATTGAAAACTAGGGCCTAGGACACGCATCTTCCATATTTGGAAACTGCAGATCTCAGATTTTTCTAAGATTCGCGTGAATTTTTCACTTCTGTTGTTTTAGGATTGCTACAGCAATAGTGCTACAACAATGGTGCTACAGTACTGGTGCTACAACAATACACTGTTTTAGACTAGTTTTTACCTTTTTGCAACTAATTTCCTTCCTTATTTTTTCCAAGCCTATTGCACAATATTTCTGCTTTGAATTTGCACTTCCAGTTGCCTGTAATGTAAACACATAATCTAAGCAGACACAATTTATTCTAAAATCACCTAATCTATTGCAAATAACTAAAAATAGATAAATATGCAAAATTAAGCTAAAATGCAACTAAAACACACATTTACTCTCTAAGTAATATTGATTTAAGTCTAAAAGTGTCATGGATAACTTTCATTTCATAGAGTTATCAAGTATCAAGGGAAAATAACTCTTAATACTAGCTAGGATCATCATCGCACGAGTAGAGTGAGAGATAACCTCTCATTACTCGGCGTGATTTAACTACATGGCACGGGTAGCATAACCTAACTCTCAATACGCATGCGTCGAGCCTATGGGGAAGGGTACACATATGGGGACTGGTAATCACATCTTATAACTTAATCAAACATATAATATGCGTACATATAATCATAACATGATATTAATTCATAATATCAAATATAAATACTTCACAAAATACATAATAGTAATAATAGTATCAACTCACAGATTCTACTTCACTCCGAGGTTCGGTGGGGCTCCTGCGGGTTCTTGGATTTTTGAATTTCTCCTAAAATACAGGATTAAAAAATTAAAAGTTAGAACTAATATAAAAACTTATACATATTATGTAAATTAAATCATAACTATTTAAATTCTATAAATCTGTTACCCATTAATCCAACAGATATAATTCTAACTATCCAATTTCAATTCTCGTAACTTTGTTATTTTTTCCCCTTTACTCTCGGCCTCTCTTTCTTTCTTATTATTTTCCTTTTTCTCTTCTTTTTCCCTTTTTTTTTTCTTTCATTCTTTTTTGCTCTTTGCATTTGTCTTGGTCTCGGTTGTAAGTGAATTCATTAACAAGTAGCTCTTAATTTATATATATATATACGTTATCACTGCCTCAAGCAAGCAAGTGGAGCATGCATGCGGTAAGCAAAGAGGTGAAGCAAGTAGTTCATATTGCATTCAATAGACAGCTGGCCACTTAATTTACTAAACACGTGTGACTTCTTTTTTTTTTTTTTTTCCTCCCAAGGGGTACATGACAATTTCTCCCAACTTAAAAAACTTCATCCTTGAAATTTACATATCTAACTGAAATAAATACGGGCATGCATTTGTTCTTCACTCTTCCAAGTGGCCTCCTTTGCATTGTGAACCTTCTAAATCACTTTAACTAATGAGATCGTCTTATTATATAACACATGTTGTTTTCTATCAAGTATCTAATTTGGTTTTATTTCATAAGTCAAATCTATTGTCATCTGGATCGGTTCTACATTTAAAACATGAGAAGGATTAGAAATATACTTCTATACCATCGATTCATGAAAAAAATTATGGACTTGTGATAACTCTGAAGGTAAGGCTAAACGGTAAACAATTGGACCAATACGCTAAATAATCTCATATGGGCCTATATAATAAGGGCTTAACTTCCCACATTTTCCAAATTGAAAAATGCCCTTCCAATGAGAAATTCATAAGAAAACTTTATCACCCACTGCAAACTCAAAGTGGTCTCCAATGCTTATCTGCATAACTCTTCTGTTTATCTTGTGCTACGTTTAACTTTTCTTTAATGACATTAATCTTTTCCTTAGTACTCTAACGGTTTTGAGCCTTGATAACTGCCTTTCCCGACTTCATATCAACAAATTGGAGTCCTGCATTTCCTTTTATACAGACCCTCAAATGGTGCTATTTGAATACTACACTGACAGTTATTATTATAAGCAAACTCTATTAAAGGAAGGTATGTATCCTAATTACCTCGAAATTGCATGACACATGCTTAAAGTATATCTTCAAAAATCTGAATAACCCTTTCTGATTGCCTGTCTGTTTGCGAATGAAAACTATAATAAAATTTAATTTAGTACCTATAATCTGTTGTAAAGAAGGCCAAAACTTTGAAGTAAATCGTGAGTCTCTATTTGAAATAATAGACACAAGAGCTCCATGCAAACGTACTATTTCCTTTACATACAAATTCGCTATCATATCATAAGAGTATGTGCTCTTGTAAGGCAAGAAGTGAGCAGACTTCATGAGGCAATCAACAATAACCCACACATTATTATAGACACTACTACTTCAAGGAAGTCCTATCACAAAATCTATGGTGAAATGCTCCCATTTCCACTTAAGTATAAACAATGGCTGAGATTCTCTCATAGATCATTGATGTTCTGCTTTAACTTATTGAAAAGTTAAACAATGTGCTACCAACTCTACTATCTCTCTCTTCATCACCTGCTACCAATAATACTTTTTTAAAATGTGATACATTTTCGTGTTACTTGGGTTCATAGCATATGCCGAACTATGAGCTTCTTCTAAAATCTAGTTCCGCAAATTTAAATTATTCAGCACATAGAGTCTATTAACCATGACAAAAATACTATAATCTCTCAATGAAAAGTCATCACAAAATTTTCTTCACATATTCTTTTATTTTAATCAATCTCAAATCTTGATCCTGTATTTGTCGAATCTAATTAATCAAAATAGGCATAACCTGAAAATATGCCAAAAGTGCTTCATTTTGATCCACTGCTAATTCAATACCCAAAGACCCCAAATCAATCAACAATGGAAGGTAGGACAGTTTTAAGTGGGATATCAAACTTTAAGACTTCCTACTGAGAGCATCAGCTACCACATTTGCCTTGCTTGTATTATAATCAATGATACAATCATAATTCGCAATCAACTCAACCCATCTACGTTGTCTCAAATTTAATTCCTTCTGTGTGTATAAGTACTTTAGGCTTTTATGATTGGTATAAATCTCACAAGTAACCTCATTTAAATAATGTCTCTAAGTCTTTGAAGCAAACACCACTGCTACGAGTTTCAAATTATGTGTCGGATAATTCAACTCATGTTGCTTGAACAGTTGGCAAGCATAACCAATTACCTTTCCATGCTGTATCAATACACAACCTAATCCCTGTCTGGATGCATTACTGTAAACTACGAATCCTTCTGTACCTAATGGAAGTGTAAGAATTAAAGCTAAAGTCAACCTTCTCTTGAGTTCTTGAAAACTCTGTTCACAATCATTTGTCTATTCAAATTTTACTTTTTTTCTCATTAGATTTGTTAGAGGTAGAGGTATCTTGGAAAAGCCCTCAATAAATCTGCAATAATAACCTGCCAAGCTAAGAAAACTTTTAACCTCAAATACACTAGTTGGACGCTCCCAATTCATTACAACTTCTGTTTTCTAGAGATCTACACAAATACCATTAGTGGAAATCATATGACCTAAAAATGTAACTCTGTCTGACAAGAATTGACATTTACTGAATTTAGCATAAAACCACCAATGTCTCAAGGTTTGTAAAGCAATCTTCAAGTGTTCTGCATGTTCTTCTTTGCTGCGTCAATATATCAAGATGTCATCAATAAATAAAATAATAAACTGATCCAAATAAGGATGAAACACTCGGTTCATGAGATCCATGAATGCTGCGTGGCCATTAGTTAACTCAAATGGCATCACCAGAAACTCATAATGTCCATAACGAGTTCTAAATGTGGTTTTTGGTACATCAGCATCTTTAATATTTAATTAATGATAACTCGAATGTAAATTTATCTTTGAGGAAATTGTCGCACCCTATAGCTGATCAAATAAATCATCAATCTGAGGAACAGATATTTGTTACAATAGTGACTTCATTTTGCTGCTTGTAGTATATACATAATTTCATAGTTCCATCATTCTTTTTCACAAATAATATTTGTGCTCTCCACGGAGATATACTAGGTCTAATTAAGCCCTTATCGACTAATTCTTGTAACTGTACCTTCAACTCTCGAAACTCTAATAGAGTCATCCTGTATGGGGTCATAGAAATAGGAGTTATGCCTAAAATCAAATCAATAGTAAACTCTATATCTCTATCAGGTGGCAAACCAAGAAGGTTGTTAGAAAACACATATAAAAACTCTTTCACCATAGAAATATCTTCTAGTTTCACATCACTGACTCAATTATCAATAACATGAGCCAAATAAGTAAAACAACCCTTTCTAAGTAACCGTCTGGCAGAAATGGTAGATATCATAGAAGAAGCGATTCGCCGCTTCTCCATAGAAAATGGTATTAAATTCTCCAAATTTCCTAAAAGTTGCCTCTTTCATAATGGGTTGTTAGCCAATCCATTCCTATTATAGCATCGAAATCATGAATGTCTAGTGGAATCAAATCTACTACAATATCTTTGTTACCCACTTTTACCATACAATCTTGAAATACACTCTTGGCCAACAAGAAATTACCAATCAGTGTAGCCACTACTAAAGTATAATCTAATGGCCTCATTTCTCTATCTGCATGCATGGCAAATGTGCGAGAAATAAAAGAATAAATAGACCTCAGATTAAATAAAATATATTCCGAACAACTGAAAATAGTCAAAATACCTGTCATAATATCTGGAGTGGCATGAACCTTATGTTCGGTTAGAGCAAATACATGTTCGTGGGTATGTAGTCTACTTGGCTAGCTCCTTTATTGATTACTACTAGTCTCTCCTGCATTGGTCTCAAACTTATTAGAAAACATAGGACCTCTTCTCTAAGAACTTCTCTGTTTTCAAAATTGACTACTGCCACTCTGAATATAGCGAGGGTCTCTACCGAGTACAAAATTACTGCTTGATGTCAAGTTTGGACAATTCTTCTTCAAGCGTCCCGGCTGTCCACACTAGAAACACCATGGCAAACCACTTAAACATTGTCCCCTATGAAGTTTTCCACAAATATTACACTGAAGGCAGTTACCTTTTACTTATACTGTGACTTTGTTGAACACTATCAGACTACTAGGGTCTCTTCCCTCTAAGAAATTCTGGTCAAAGATTGTACTATTGGTTAGTTGAGAAATCTTTATGCTCCATCTCTCTTTTTGAGTTCTACTACTAAGTTCACTAACTAGCCAAATAAGGACCTATTTGTGCTATCGTGGCTCAATCCTTTGGCCTCTTTACGACTCGTCTCGATTCTCATAACAACTCTAACCAATGTGCCAAAATTTATACATTCTGCTTCGATTACTATCTTCCTTATATCCTTTTAAAGACCCCATCAAACTATCTATATTTCTCTCTCATTCAAGATAAAGAAATAGGGCAAATCTCAATAGATTATAAAATTTATGATCATTCTCTTCCACTATCATAGATCTCTGTATAAGTTTCATAAACTCATTCATCTTGTCCTCTTGGTAAGTAATGGGAAAGAATTTATCAGTGAACTCTCTGAAAATCTGCCCAAGTAATAGCTCCATGTCCCTCATATTGGCGTAACACAGACATCCACTAGTGATGTGCATTACCCTCTAACATTGATAATCTTTCTTCATAAGTACATCTTATCACATAAAAAATCCTCCGTAGTATGATTAACCATGACTCTGAACTTATAGGGTCAACTGTGCCCTCAAAAGTCGTAGCCCCCAAATCACGATCATGCTTAATGGCGTTTTGTGTACCTGTACTAACTTTAACCGCTCTCTGAGTAACATTAGAAACAAACCTTTCAAATTTATCCATAAACTGATCCATCATAAGTCTCGCTACTAGCTCTTGATGGATATCTGGATTTTGTTGAGGTTAAGGTTTTGGCTCATGTGCATGTAGTACTAACTCACCTACAGTTTCTTCCAAGGGCTCCTCTCTATTCTTCGGTCGTGGAGGTGAAGCTAAATTTGCTATAAATCTTGTGTAGGGTCGGCCACATCTACACATGCTAATCTATAAAATGTCATGATATCAGTATATGAGGTATTAATATACATGCGTCATGAAATAGTTTGTAGAATCTATAACCTAGGCTCTGATACTAAAATGACACGACCCGCCTTGACCTATATGTCAAGTCCAAGGTAAATCATGTGGTAAATCATTATATATATATATATATATATATATATGTACACATGCACGTAAAAACATAAGCAACATAAGCATGCTCAAAATGCAGGTCATGCAGCAATGCGTATTATGGCCCAACCTCAACTGACTAGAAATTAATCTACACGAAATCCTACAGAAACCTAAGAGGAATGGAATAAATAGGAAAATAGTAAGCTTGCAGTCAGTGAGTGGATATAATTATATATATAAAAAAAAATGTACTAGCGCTTGTACATAATCATGTGACATAACTCCGTATTGAATATAATACATCAGCAAACATAGAATTCATACATGCATACGTGACAAAATTATACCAAATAAGACCCAAGGGAAAGAACTCTCAATACTTGTCGGGATCATCATTGCACGAGTAGAGTGAGAGATAGCCTCTCAATACTTGGTGGAATTTAACTACATCGTATAGGTAGAGTAACCTAACTCTCAATATGCATGTGCAGAGCCTATTGAAAAGCGTACACATATGGTGACTAGCAATCACATCGCATGACTCAATCAAACATATAATATGCATACATATAATCATAACATGATATTAATTCATAATATCAAACATAAATACTTCACGGAATACATAATAGTAATAATAGTATCCACCCACATATCCTATTTCACTTCGGGATTCGTTAGGGCTCCTATGTGTTCTTGGATTTTTTAATTTCTCCTGAAATATAGGATTAAAAAATTAACAGTTAGAATTGATATAAAAACTTATACATATGATGTAACTTAAATTATAACTATTTAAATTCCATAAATTCGTTACCCATTAATCCAACGGATATAATTCTAACTATCCAATTTTAGTTCCCACAACTTTGATATTTTTTTCCCCTTTACTCTCAGCCTCTCTTTCTTTCTTCTTATTTTCCTTTTTCTTTTCTCTTTCCCCTTTTGTTTCTTTCTTTCTTTCTCTCCTTTTCTTTTCTTTCCTTTTTCCTCTTTGCATCTGTCTTGGTCCCGGTTGTAAGTGAATCCATTAACAAGCAGCTCTTAGTTTATATATATACATTATCAACGCCTCAAGCAAGCAAATGGAACATGCATGCGGCAAGCACAGAGGGGAAGCAAGCAGCTCATATTGCATGCAACAGGCAGCTGGCCACTTAATTTACTAAACACGTGTGGCTTCTTTTTCTTTCTTTTTTTCTCTCAAGCGGTGCATGACAGGGGGTGTCTGAGTTCTCAATCTATTATGAGGAATGTACATTTTTATTTTATATTCTTGAAAACAATTTTGAGTTGTAAGCCAAAATTATATATTTATCATATCTTATATTTTCTAAGTAGTCCCAGCAAATGATTCTATGATCAAACTGAAATTTTAAAAATTCCAGGATGATGAAATGAACAGCATTAGAATTATGATTAATTCAGCCATTCCGGATCCAGAGGTCAAGGGTGGGTTAAAACGGCCCATGGGAAAGTCATATTCCAGGGATTACACAATTGTTGGCATTTGGCACAATGAATTTAAATCATATAAAAGCCCATCACTAAAGCTCAAGGTAAGAAATGTTGATCGATTTATTTTCAAGACTGGAACTGGGGAAGCTACTATTGAGATTAATCTAAAGTTGAGGAGAATAGTTTCAGAGATTCAGTTATTTGCTGTTTTTTGCTTTAACTTTTATCACATAACCTACTATCTTTGATTACATAGAGCTTGAAATTCTTGCTGTTGCATCATAATGTTAATGCATGTTTTGTATTCACACGTTTCTTGTTGAAGTTGTATCTTATAATTTCCAATTTTTACTGTTGGATGGGTATTTTCTTGGAGATTTCTTTGCCCAAAAAAAAAAAAAAAGTTTGACAGAATATTTTAACGATGAGATAGCAATGTTATAATAGATAATCTTCATGAACTCTTTTTATTTTTTAGTTGTTATACAGTTGTCCCTCTGTGTTAGCTTATTTATTCTATCATATGTAACAAATAACTTTTTACCAAATTTGATTTCAAAACTGAGCTTCCAGCTTATGACTTATATTTGTGTCTTGCACTTTTGTTTTACAATCACCATTGGATGCAAGAGTGGTTAGAATTTGTTAATTGATTCAATCCCAGGAGTAGTCTTTTGAAACGTAAAATTTATCGGTTAAGCTATGTAAATCTGTTTCATGATTGTTATTGCACACTATTTCATATTGGCTTTGTCTCCATGCTAAATTAGTGTTGTATTTGATGTCTTTTGTCTTTCATTAACATGTGCTTATTACTTTTTCTTCCACTCGTCAGGACGAGGAGATTGATACTGATTTCATCTACAATGGGTTTAAAGACAACTTGAGGTTAATATGGGATCATTTCTTGTCATCGGAGTCATAACTTTTGACATAAACAACAGGTTGCAAGCTCTCCATAACTCTGTTCATATTAGCATTTGTGTGCAACATGTAGTTGAAGCTGTAGAAAGATGTAAATGCAAGAATAAGAGCGTGTTTGTATCAAATGGTAAAATGTTTTTGCTAAAATGTATGGACTTGTAATAGTTTGTTGCTTGAGTTTCTCATTCTCGCGAACTTCAAATTTTGTCCTGTTTTTACCTCAATTCTTTTCTCCCCCTGTGTAATAGTTTTATTTGGTATAGGTTGGCAGTTCCTGTGTAAAGTGCTTTATATTCATGTGTGGAATAAATATTATCAACATCCAGATACAAGAGAGTTTGATTTTATTTGTAAGACCTGTCTCTCAAAAATAATCTAGTGACATACTTGAATCACTTGGGATCCACTTGCAAATGTACAAGGTAATTTATGAAAAGGTCTTTGATGTCTGGTTAAAATTTAATTAAATTAGTAAATTTATCCAAAACGGTGTCAATTTGGATGTATTTTTATTAAGATTTATTCAGCATTTTGTATGTGCATCAGTGCATTTTTTTTGTTTTTAAACCGTTGGTTAGAGGGCAAACATTTCGCATTAAAGTAGAGTCTGCTTGCCACCAAAGGAGATGCCTTTCCCAAAGCAAGAAAAGAAAACTTAAAAGCCCACTTTATAACTTGTGCAAGAAGAGGAGAAGAGGATGTAATTCACATATGCTGTCCTTTTTCTTGGTACGTGTACGTATATACGTACATGTATATATATATGTGTGTGTATGTGTATATATATATATATATAGTATAACACCCCAAACTCAACACATGCGGAGCACATGAGAAAGAAGATTACTTACTAATCAAAATCTTTACACCAAAAATCTCAAGCTAAAAAACCTCAAATACTTTAATCAATAAATCCACAAATTCATGTATCCAACTCTAAAAGATGTCTCTCTCAAAGACATAGATAGAACAAAAGTCTCAAAAACTTCTCAAATACAAGTTCATAAACAAATAAATTTAAAAGAAACAAAAGTCTATCTTTCTCTAACTCCAATAATAGCACACCTCTCAATAAGATACTTAATCTACAAAAAGTAATGACGAGGGTGAGCCAAACTCTAAAGTAAAATCATTCTTAACACACTAGGCCTATTACGTACCGAAAATATTACAAGCCTCATTTTTATCAAACCATATATATTATAACAGAAAGGCAGAAATTCGCTACATAATTCAGAATATCAAAAGCTCATAATTCATAAAAGAAAGCAGATCATATAGTACATAGCACAGAAAAACCAAAGTTAGCTCATGTCACATAGTGTCACCTATACTCCTAGTGACCCGACTAGAAATAGAATCAGAATATCGTGTGCACACTTAGAACAAAAACCCAGTACTGGTCCAGAACATATATGTATCGTATTATACGATTAGAATCAGAATCAGAATAACTACAGACAATGAGCGAAAACACTCAAATCAGTCTTTCATATATAATGACTTGACGTGGACTTTGACCAGATGTGGCACTTTGTGGCGCTCTGGCCCTCAAGAGGTGGCCCCCATATAGTCTCAAGAGGTGGCCTCCGTATTATCATAAATAATTTAAATCATACATGGGCACAAAACATTTGTACCAATTCATAAATGTTCATAACAATAATTTAGGCTTGCAAGTTATCTTATAAATAAAATCATAAAACGTAATCATGTAACAAAATAAATTATATATTTAAAAGTATTTGTAATATTTTGTTGAAACCATAACAATAATATAATTTTCATATTTAAAAACATTTACACAAACTAATTTTGTTATGAAAAACAATTGATTTTCAAAGAGCTATAAAAACACATTTACTTATACTAGTATCAAAATAATCATACTTATTTAATACATTATGAATGAAGTTACTTACCTCGACAAAAGCAATGATCTAAACTTCTGTAGGTCTCCAACAGCCTCAAACACCTTAACAATTACAAGAAAATTCTATTAACAACTTATTCAACCTCTTGATTTTCCTAATTCATACCCGTACAGGTCTGTTACTCTGAATTTTAACTCTTAATCTAGAATTAGAAAGACACAATATTTTACAGAACCAGTCTAGACATCCATGGGTATCTCACATAAAATTTCAAAAGATCCGATATCAAAAACATCTTTAAAACTATTTATTTCTTAATAAATTCAAAACTGTCTTGCAGAGCCTTAACTGAACAGTATGGGTTCCGAGATTTTTATAAAGTCATACATTAATCAGAAAATTTCGAAATTAAACCTGGAAATACTAGACACACATAATAACCTCCAATTAAAATTCCAGAATTTTTTGGAACTCATTTGATACCCCAAATAATTTTATTAATACAATTGTTCTGTTAAAATCACAGTTTTCCAATGCAATAGTTTCTACTTCGAAAATTTATTTCATAAGCCCTACGTGTCTAGGTTTCAGAAAGACAAGGTTCGTTTCAAGAATCATTCGTAAGATATATGTTTAATTTTGAGGTATTCATACTATCCAAAATTATCTAGTAAGTTTATTGTGTCCAGGATTAATAAACAAAACTCAACAATAAACCAAAGCCCTAAACACAACTTAAACTCATCTTAAATCATGCATATCCGTCTGCAATAATCTAAAATCACAGTAATAAAACCCTAATACAATGATAGAAAAACATGTGGAGAATAGAGAGAGTAGAACTTACCAATCCTTAAGGTTCTCCTGTAATCAAGGGTTTGAATCCTATGGTATGAATAAGAGAGTAATGCAGATAATAGAAGAAAACGTTGTGAACTTAGGGTTATGGAAGAGGGAAAAGTATGAATTTATAGGGAGTCCTAAGAAATCCTATTAAGTTTTGAAAAATATAAGTGTTTTACAAAATTACCCCACGAGTAATCCTTATTAGTGGGGGTAATAGTGCCACTTATATATTCTAATAAAACAAAATTCTATAATATAAAATTCATTCAAAAAAATTTGGTGTTACATATAGACACACACACTCTCTCAAGTCTAAAGATCATCTAAGCCAACAGCCAACATTTGAAAGCAATTTTGAAATTTTCGATTAGTATTGTACTTTATATCTTATGAATTTCTCTTCAATTTATTATATTTTCACTTTAGTCTTGCTTCTGGGTACTCATTATGTGCTTTTCTTCGATGATTTTGATGGGGTCTTTTTAACTCATATTTTATTGTTTCCATTGTTAGTTTAGCTATTGCCCACTCAGATAAAATTATTTGCTTGAACAACTTAGGTCTTATTTGATATTAAAGTGTTGTAACTTAAAACTTTAGAAAAATTTGTAACTATAAAATAAAAATTAATAGTATATAGCATATATAATTTTAAAATAATAATTTTGATAAAATTAAGAAAAATATAATAAATTTTTCATCATACAAGTTTAAAGTCAAATTAACTTAATTTTCAAACTATAGCAATTAGTATTCATAAAACACTTTAGTACTGTAACTGTCCAACCTCAATTTCATGCAGGACCACAATCGTTTACCATTTTATTATGTGATTGTATATAGTTAACTCATTGTATCAAATGTCATCATAAATGATGCACAGAGTTATTTCATTTTGTTTTCTTTCCTTCATTCATAATTGGCCTGTCGGATATCTTTTGCATTTTTTTTTTCCTATCGAAGTTCTTTTAGTCTGCAGAATATCTTGGTTACTGCAATGTTTCATTCATTCTTTCTAAGCATTTTTGTTGCTTGTTCATCGGGCAATATTGCAATAGTGATTTCATTCACAAAATTCTGTCATAAATACTTATGGTAGTTTAAGGTACGAAGTAATATTATCGTAATGTCTTACATTCCACTACATAAGCGGCATTCGAAGGACCCCAAGAAGCCAACACCAGCTCTGGAGATGCTTGTGCCTGAATTCAACAGAAAATTAAACTTGGGATCACGCAAGCATAATGCAAGCATGAAAGTAAATTACGTCGAGTATCCAGACCATGCCGTATGCAGATGGTTGGTTTGTGGCTTGGATAATGATAATAGCTTTCCTTTTTCTGTCCATTTTAAGGAGTTTCCAGAGGAGCTTGTTGAGTATAAAAGAGGAGCAAAGCTCTTTCTTTTAGCGAACAATAATCGGACTAAAAGCTAGTGGTCTGCATTTTTAGTTTTATCTTTCTACTTTTGTTCTTAATTTATATCTTGTGTCGACTCTAGTTATGTTGACATTTGGCTTTTTGGTTGGTAGATTGTCAAGAAAGAAATGGGGAAAAGCCAACTTTGGCTGATAGATTTGGCAATCTTCTTTTCAATGAGAATGTGATATGCGATCTCGTTTCGTGCTGCTAACGGCTTAAATATCAAGTTAGTGTAACATATGCACCGAAATTTATTTAATTGAGCGTGATGTTATTTTTATTTTCGTCGTAAATTTTTAAAATCGTCGGATTGTTACAATCGTTGCGAGTAATCGGACGCGATTATTAAAATTGATCGCACTCAAAATAATTTAAATTTGTCACTACATAAAATCGAGACATTTCAGATGCGATTCAATGGCCGCGTAATCGGATTTTATTTTAGCACTCGGGTCCGAAATTAGCTTAATTTGTATTAAGTTTTTTTAAAAAAAAAAGAATTGCTGGTTAGTATTTAAGGAATGAATAGAGAGAGAAGCATTTATTTTTCTTTCCTAAACTAGAAACAAAGAGAGAGAGAGAAGAAGAAGCTGTCGTTGACCCGAGTTAACCAACCCGACCAGCGCGACCTGCAACCAAGACTTGGCCAAATCTCAATTTTTTGGCCACCCCACCGGCCACGCTTGGTACCGATCTGATGCTTGACTACCAGTTGACGTATTTCTACCACCACCGACAGCGAAAAAAGGCTAGAACGCCGGCGATCCAGCTCCAAAATCCACGGCTCAACCCGTTTTCCTCGCCGTTGATTTCGTCGGTTTTAGGCTACGCCACCACTTACATCTTGTTCCTCAGCTTCCCCTCATCATTTTCCGACCAACCCCGTCACCTGAAACGACAGGATTGCCGTCGATCAACCGCCGAAAAGCTCATAGTTTTGAGGAGCTCGATCCGCCGTCGCCGCTGCGCGTGGAGGTCACCACCGGCACCATTGGACTCAACGAGGTCAAAACTAGCAGACCTCAGCTTCCCGTCACCGTTGACTGAGTTCTTGACACCGTTGACCGTTAAGGGTAATTCGGTAATTTCATAAACTTTAAGGGTAGTTCTATAATTTTAAAATTAGTAGACATTTTGGTAATTTCATATCAGGGCAGTTAGATAATTTGAGATTTTGAGGGTAATTCAATAATTTACATCGTTATGGGTATTTTGATAATTTTACATTTTACCTAGGGTAATTTTATAAATTCAAAACTTGTGGATATCTTTGTAATCAGAATTTACGATAGTTTGATAATATGTGAGTCTGAGGATAATTTGATGAATTTTGATGTCAAGGGCATTTTGGTAATTTTATGAATTTGAGAATATTTTATTGTGGATAAATGTCGTTTTGAGCATATTAGTTATAATTCGCAATTATAGTTAGTAATTATATTATTTCCTTAAATTAGGAGGATCCGCAAACGAGAATCAACTCGCGGACGTTGTCGATACCAAGTTCGGACACCGTCACTGTGAGTGGAATATACAAAACCTATTTTCATTGTAGTTTATTGTAATTTTAAAATATGGTAAAGCATGTTTAGATATGAAATGATATTTTTTTATCTATCTATGTAGCTCCGGGGCCTGATTGTACTCAGACAGTACGTCATTCCCTGTCCGTTAAGGTCCGAATATGATGCGATATGACATGGCTTTTCCCTGTCTATCAGTATAGTTCTGAGGCGTGATTGTATTTAGATAGTACGTCATTGCCTGTCCATCGAGGTTCGGATATGATGAGATTATTTCCCTTGGGTACTTGTTTGGTGATAGTTTTCGGTATTTCAGTAATGATGATTATAAGTATTATGAATTTCCATTGATTTATGCAGAGTATTTGCGATATCATTATTTGAGTACATGATTTGAATTTAATAAGTTATTTAAGTTTTGTGATATTTTGATGAGATGGTGTTTTGATCTGATTAATTATTTTAGAGTAAAATTATATTCAAAAACTATTATTCACTCACTGAGCTCACTGAGTTTTATACTTATCCTGTTTTATTATATTTCCCCCCCCCCACAGGAGATTCGCAGGTACAAAAATGTAATTAAAGAAATAGTTATTTTCGGAATTATGGCCACGTTATGATGTTAGGAGTTATTGATTGATTTATTGAGATATTTTAAGATTGTATAATTTGTTACATTTCGGGAATTGCGATAGCATATGTATTTTATTTGATATTGAATAATTGAGTGATTTGGTATTTTGTTGAGGAGATTGGTCGTTCGGAGATAGTTGTATTTGAAACTCTTTTGGGAGTGCTTGATTTATAATTTTACAGATTTGGTTGTGTAATAATTTTATGGAAGACTCTGCCAAATTTTCAGTAGAATACTCATTGATTAGATTGTTTCCGATCGATTTATTAAAAATCAAGTCGATTCGCCCTGGAAGTTTGGGGCGGGTCGTGTCAGATCATTCGTTTCCTTTCTTTTGATTTTGAAATTAAAGCAACGAAAATGCATGCACTTACTAAATGCATATATATATATATATATATATATATATATATATATATATATATATATATATATATTTAAATCGAATTATAGGGTTTTTTTTTAAGTTATATTTCACATTGATTAAGTTGTAGGTGACGGATTTCTAAAAGCAGTTTGTAAACATTGTACATTTAAAAAATTTATAGCTCTAGTATTGTGAAAGCCTGTTGCTGAAAATCGTTTCTACTTAGTTTCTAGTATATTCATATATATATATATTGATAGATAGTATATTCATATATATTTACCTAAAAGAGAAGTAGGTAAACGTTTTTTGTTCTTTTTAATTAAAAAGAGAGAGAGAGAGAGAGAGAGAGAGAGAGAGCATTTTCTACTATGTTCACGGTATCTATTAAATAATAAAAACTAAACTTCAAGTACAGCGGAGTAAAAGCTGTGCACACAGCTTAGCATTTTAGGTGACAACTTTGGAAGAAGTTGGGAAATTTACAAAAATAACCAAAAAAAATTTTTCAATTTTCAAACATAACCTCTCCAATTTTTTTATATCATAATTAGCCAAAATTAAGTTTGTTGCCCCAAATTACCCGTGTCATTCTCCCACACTCAAGCTCTCACTAAGAACTCGTGAACGAAAAATGACGATTGGTGACCAGCGACGACAACAACGATTGCAACGGCAAGAGAGACAGCCACGACTCATACAAAACTTGCTTCAATCCACCTTACTCTATCCAAATTGAAAACGGATCAAAGAAATTGAAAAAAACCCAAACCCTAGGTAAGGAATTTTCAACATTCCATAATGATTTGAGTGAATTTGATTGGGATTGTAGATGATTATAGGTTGTTAGAGTGGTGAAATGAAAAAAATTTAATTAGAATGATGAGTTATAACTATTGCACATTATGTGTTTGATGAAATTCCACTTATATTGTTTATGTTTAGTTTTTGTAGAATGATGGTGTGTGATGGAAAATTTATTGAGTTGTATGCATTGTTTGTTGTATATGGAGTTTGATGGAGAGTAAAATTCGTGGTCGGGAAAAAAATATAACGCGAGGCCGACGGTAGAGATTGTTGTGCGCGTGGGCACTAGGCGCTTGTTGCTCGAGCGAGAGCATCGGTGGCGCGGGCCCGCACACGAGCGTAGCTGCGCGAGCCAGATGCAAGTGACAGGCGCTGTCACTTGCCGAGCCTGGGTGCAAGATGGGACCTCGCGTAGCCCGTGTGCAACAGGCTTGCCTTTCTTAAGCTCTTCGTGCGACAGGCGCTCTTGTCGCACGAAAAGGCAGCGCCTCTTCGTGCGACAGGCGCTCTTGTCGCATGAAAAGGCAGCGCCTCTTCGTGCGACAGGAGCTTGTTGCACCAAGAGGCAGTGTGCCTATTAGTGCGACCGGCACCCAGTCTGACCACGTATTGGGTTTTTTTTAATTTTATTTTGTTGTTATTTTTATGAATTTATTAACATATAATTGTATGCAATAACAATTTAATTTTGTTTTCCATTACAGATAAATGGCGAATTCGAAAACATAAGAGTATCCACCTGAACCGACAAGTGAAGTATGCATCATGAAAATACCTTATGACCATCACTTCCCTAGATATATCACAAGTATGTGTAAATTAGATACAGTTGTAAAAGCCATTTAAGATAAATTAACGAAACAACAGTTGAAACTATTTAAGGACGACATATTTGGACATTTCCTAGAGCGCTGAAAGTATTCTTTCAATGGCGTAATTGTGCACAATGTGTTGCTAAGGCAAGTGTTCCATGGAGAATGTAAGGATAAAGATAAAATGTGGTTTCAAATTTGTGAGAATTTGATACGCTTATCGGTTGGAGAATGGTGCCTAGTAACGGGACTTTGCTATGGCAAAGATGTTCTACTAAAAAAGTAAAAGACAGTGCACAGGTTGCTTCACAAGTATTTCGGCGGTTTGTTTCACAAGCTTAATCTTCGACAATTCGATACAAGATTTATGGACATAGACTTCGAGGATATGGATGACATGGATGCGCTAAATATCGCTCTGTTTTACTTTGCAGACAGAGTACTCAATGGAAGAAAAGATCATTGTCAAATTAATTTCTCGTTGTTGAATGAGGTTGATGAGATTGATCACTTTCGAAGTCGTCCGTGGGGTCGTTTGTCCTGGGAAACGATATACGACAGTCTTGAAAATGTATTGAATGGAAAAGCAGAGAAATTTAAGAAGGCTTGCGAAGACAACCCAAAGCATAATATTGAAAAATAAAATGTTTACGGCTTTACGTCTGGAGTGCATGTATGTGGAGAAAATTTTTTAACAACTTTGTTTTGTAATAATGAATATTTAATGACTCGTTTTATGACTTTATACCTTTTTTTTCATGTAGGCATGGATTTTTGAGGCAATTGGAGGACTGCTAGTAGAATGGGTTGTGAAAATCAGAAAGAAGATTCTTCGAATTATACAGTGGAAACCCATGGTGTCTTCCAAGATAAACTTTACTGAAGTGTATTCATATCTGAATGACAACTCTCGCCTTGTAAGTAATATATAATTGTTAACATATGTATACAACTACTTTACACTACACCTTAAACGATGTACTAGATAATTACACCAACTTAAAATGTGTTATTTTCTATAGGACGGAAATGTTTTACAAACTATCAATCCAGACGCAAAGGAAAAAGTGTCTTTATATTGAAAGAGTGTGGAAGATTACATGCCATATATCCCAAGTTGGGTCTGTGATGTGGGTATCTATTACTGCATCATACCATCATATAAAAGATAATCTTGTTGTATAGATTTTTTTGCTTGGTTTTTACTTATTTTGTGTGTTACTTTGTGCAGCATCAACTTTCAATCAACGCGCCACCAATTATAAAGAGAAAAGAGGAAGAACACGAGACCATGAACCCAACACCAGCACAGCAAAATCTTGTTGAGGATGAGCTTCCTACCAACGAACATAACGAATCCGCACATGATTATGACGACACACCAAATTCAGTGGTTAATTTTTATTGTAAAAGATCATTTCTTTTTCAAATATATTTAATTTCCGCACTCTCTCTTAATTTTTTTGTTTCATGATAATAAAAGAGGATAAAGTTTCGTTATGATTATTTTATTTGACAGATGGACAACATTGACCGTTCTATTCATGAACTGAGGTCAGAGTTTCAGGCTGAGCGAAGAGAACAACAACAGTTTAGAGAAGCAGTCATGGAATTTATGGTTTCATTCAGTGATGGTTCTTCGAAACCCTCATATAGTGATTCTCCGATTAGCCGATCGCATGTGGTAAGCAAGTTTAACAAGCAACAGTTATGTTTATGTGGTTGAAAATACGATGTTAGTTTAATATTATGTATTTATTGAATTGACAGGTCTCGGATGACTATGTTCCGTACACTGATGCTGACAACCATGATGATCAAACTCTCATGTCGTTATATAGTCTGTATGGGGGGATGTAAGTGATGATAGTGTGCAGATCCTCACGAAGGCACCTCATGGCATAAGTAAGTTTGGACGTTTGTATAGACTATTACATGTGTTTAGCAGTCCTTACTTCGTATCTTCTTTTAAGAGAGATAGGAATGTCAGGCCTCATTTCTTAGCCAAAATAACGAACCGTGAGATTGATGAAAGAACGAATGTTGATATAAATCTGTTAAGGGGTCTTGAAGATCTGAGGCTATTTGAGGAGTTTGATCAGTGGTTTGCTGGTAGGATTACTGTAGATCATCCCATTCAACGGTCTAAACAATTCTTCAAAATACTGTTGGGCAATGCTTCAATGGGGTGGCTTGGTGACGAGGTTGGTGTTCTTAATGGTCAAAATGTCGAACTATTGTTTATTTTGCTTTTACTTTTTGCATAAAATGCTGTTATAAGTTGATTTATTTTTATTCATCCACAGCATATTCATGCATATTTTCGCTTGATTAGTCAGAATCAACGACAATATCCAAATGCCTTATCTCAGTGGGTCACGCATACGAACACGTTTTTTTGGGTAATGAGTTCATCAACTGATTAGTCATTTATTATAATTTCCTATCTTATAATGTCTCGAAATCTTGTTAATTTGTTAATCCTTGGGTAATATATGTAATAGGTGTTTTTGAAGCAGTTATGGAGCAATGGTGATTGTAATGTCCATTCATTACAATATAGCAACAACTTAAATAGCTACATTGATAGGCGGGAAGATATAATGTCAAAATAGTTCATGGACGTCGACGTGGTTCGTAATGCTACTCAATCTTGTGTACTATATTTTTTTAACGATGTTTGGGCATATAAAATATGATGAATACACTAATTTTTTTTTGCAGATATTTATTCATATGACTCTAGGTGGTGATCATTGGGTTGTGGCACGAGTAGACATTTATGCGAAGAGGATACGAATTTACGACTCGTTAGTGGCACTTCGCGACGACAAAACATACATCAATTCATGCCATTAAAGGTCATCTTCCCACAATGGCTTCAAGATGTTGGATTCTACAACAATTGACCTGAGCTGCAAAGTGTCAACTCTTGGAAAGTAAAGATCGTTAAAGATGTGCCACAACAAGAGCCTGGAACTGGCGATTGCGGTGTTTTATGTTGATGTTTACGATGTATTTGATGTTCTGACTCAAACTTGATTTTGATGGTAGCCACGGGCAATATTTAAGGAAAAAATTGATATAGTTTTATTTAATGACGATATTGGATTATAAGCCATTATACTCTCTCAAATGTTGATGTGTGGATATAGTATATTCTAATAGATGTAAATTTTTGTTCTACTGATATGTTTACACATAAGTAATTCTCGTTGTATTTTACGAGTTCATATGCAATTGGACACAAAATAAAAAACTTCATAACATATAATTGTTAAGCACAAAAAAAAAAGAGTTAAAAATACATAATTAATTAGAACAATACAATTAGTTTGAACTCGATGCAATGGGATTCTTACATCTCTTGCGGTTATGGCCTGGTTCATTACACCGCCCGCATCTCACAATCCTTCTATTAATGTCCTCACCGATGGAAGGTATCATGAGCTCTCGACGACTGCTAGGTGATTGTGCTTCGATTGGTTGGTTAACTGTAATTTCCTGGATTTCCGCTGAAATGCCCCAATCTGCCATGTCGCCAACTGGCTCTATTGGTTGTGTATATGCCATAACCAATGATTCTTTAGAGTAAAAATTTGAACAAAGACTTATGTAATCCACTCGGACGGTCAGGCAAGCAGCAATTGCGTGCGTACAAACAAGTTGATCGAGTTGGAATACTCTACAGGAGCAAGTCTTGTTTTGTATGTCAACTATCCCTTCCTTTATACCACCACCCAAAACATGAAATCGATGATGAGACACTAGACGAATAGTCATTCTTTCGGCCAAAATTCTCCTCTTACCACCTATCTCATCTGCCAATGTTGTTAATCGAGTACTCATTAATTCAACCATAATTTTCCTATCATAAAACCATTGTTGCAAGGTTTTTCTAAAGTGATCAACAAGATGAGTAACATGAAATTTTCGTGGTTCCCTCATGAAAGAATTCACGCTCTTTGCGATATTGGTGGTAATTATGCTATATCTCCTGCCTTCAAACTCAAATCTTGGCCAATTACATGTATCCATATTATTCTCTAAGTAATTAGCCGCACACGAGTGAAGTATCCACAACCTTTCAAGTTGATTTTTAAATTCTTCGTGTCCATATGCTTTTGCTGCATTAATAAAGGCAGACTCAAATTCATCCCAAAGAGCTTTAGACATCTTTAATTTTGACTTAATGTTACTTTTGACACAGTAGAAACAAATGCCGTGAGTAGCGGTGTCAAATACTTTCATAATAACCCTTTTGATGGCAGTGCATCGATCAGAAATAATTATTAACTCTGGCCTTTCGCCAATCACTCCATGTAACTTTGTCATAAATCATTCCCAAGCATCATTGTTTTCTGAATCCATCACCCCAATAGCTAACAGATACAATTGATTATTACCATCTATACATGTTGCCACGAGCATGCTTCCACGATATAACCTTTTAGATGAGTACCATCTATAGCAATCACAGGCTTTATGTACTGCATGAACCCTTGATGGAAGATCCAAGTGCTACAAAGTAGTATAAGAAATTATCATTTCCATCCCGCTCGAGGTGAGTAACTGTACCCTTATTCGCTTTGGTCAAAACATAAGAGTATTTGGGGAGTAAGTTGTACGATTCTGCAGGGTCCCCGCGTACTATTTTAAGACCAATTTTTTTGGCCCGATATGCTTACTGATACGTTAACTGGACACCGAATTCCTGTTGCATGTCTGCTCTAATGTCATTTGGAGTATATATTCGTTTATCTTGGATAAATTTATCCGCGATAAGGTGACCAATAACCCGGCTCGTTACTTGACGGAGACCACTAGGCAATACCTCATTAAAACAAATGCGTTCATTATTAACTCTTTTTACAACCCAAGGAACATTCTGCTCATTCGTACCTCTCGTTGCTCGAATACGCCATTTACATGATTTCGAAGAACAATGGGCCTCAAAGTGTGTCGTTGTGGACCATGCAATCTTGATATCAAGCTTATCCTTCAAGGCAACTTTGTGCAGTTCTAGTATTAACTTGTTCTTCTCAGCGAACAATTGACCCACGCTAATATCAGCAGAAGTACAGCTTCTAACTAAATCTGGAGCAACCATATTTAAAAGCAAAACAAGAGCAAGACTCACTAGGGGATCAACTGTTGCCTGCCTCCTCGAGCGGGCGATTGGAGGAACATGTCGATTGTCTCTGTTGTTAACAGGAATATCATGTTGATGCTCATCTTCATCATTGATAGGTATATCGGAATGATCGATACCCCCCTATCATTAATAGGATTATCATTGTTGCGAAAATCATTGTTACGGAATGGAGAGTAATGTGGGCCTAACGATGTCATTAGTGGTAACACTTCTTCTTCGACCTCCTCTAATGTAATGCCGTTCTCATCAACAGTGTCATTGTTTTCATGGAATAGAGAGTAACGTTGTCGCAACAACATCGACTGTGCTAACATCTCCTCTTCAATATCGGGTACAAAGTCATTTGCTCTATACGAACATTCAGTTTCTACAAGTGGTTCAAGATCTTCGGCCAAAACTTGAGGAGCTGTGGTGACAAATATAGAAATGCATCCATAATTAATCATATCGGCAGCCATGTGCAACACAACCTTCACCATTTCATCATTAAATATGTCCATAGGAAGTGAACATGCATGATAGATTGTGTTACTAGACCTCAAAGTTGTCTTCATTATCATACTATATTTATTAGGATTTATCTGCAAAACTTCATACACTCTTGCTCGAAATTGATCAAATGTAAAATCTTTTCGAACTAAAAATATTGTATTCTTGCTGTTCACATACTCCATATGGCCATCTTCCAACATCTCCCACCAACTTTCATAACACAATTGAAGCACGACCGAATCCATTTAACCTAAAGATCATTAAAAAAATTAAAATAAATAAGATTACACGCTACGAAACAAAGGTTCCTATCGCACTTAAGTTCAAGCAAAATTTTAGTTCAACCATGTGATACAATTGAGTATACAATTTTGGATTTCATTCGTTTCGTTACAAGCTTCGAAACGGTATATTATACGTTTAAAATGGACACATGTAGCCCAAGTTATGACTTTCAGAAAATATATGAATTTTAGTGAGACATGTCACTTTGGTGAGACAGGCAGTGGGACAGATGTCTGTTTCACACAAACACAGAACTAGTTATGTGCGATGGGTACCTGTCTTACTACCTGTCTCACATAAACACAGAACTGGTTATGTGCGATGAGCACCTGTCTCACATAAACACAACTGGTTATATGCGACGGGTATCAATCCCACCGCCTGTCTCACATAAACATTTCTGTGTTTATGTGAGACGAACACTGTCCCATTCGCTGTCTCACATAAACATAGAACTAGTTATGTGTGAGATAGGATCCTGTTCCACTGCCTGTCTCACTTGTTCCAGGCTTTGGTTTTTGTTCAGGTTTTTGATCTTTTGAACTTTTTTTTTTCCTTTTCTCAACTCAAACTAAGTACTTTATGAATCTCAATATTTTATGAATGAAAAATAATAGCATTTACAATAAAACTTACTTCAATTTCAAACTTATTTGCTAAACTCAATATATTAAAAGTTTATATTGTATAAGAACACTAACCTTAACAAGCTTTCGAATTGATGATTGTATATTCAATTATGCAATACTTTTTTGATGGAATTTGTTGATTTGTTGAGAATGATGAAGTTTGTAGAGAGTGATGAAGATTTGTTAAGTTGTTGAGGATTAAAAGCTTTTAAGTTTGCTGGAAATTGTTAAGTGGCATGTGTTTGAAAATTTGTTGAAAGTAACGAAGGTAATTTGGTCTAATAATAGAGTATTTCGCTAATTATGATAAAAAAAATTTAATGAGCTAAATTTAAAAATTACAAAAAAAATTTGGTTATTTTTATAAATTTCCCGAAGAAGTCTCCCAAGGAAAAAAAAATTACATGCGAATGTTGCAAGTATATTTTATTCATATGTCGATTTTTGAAAGCCTTGCTCTGTAGGTAAACCAACCAATCTGTTTGAGGCAAATGGGAACAAGATAGTGGCCTCCTTATTTGATGACAATGCAGCATTTGCCCAAGCTGAAACAGTAAACTTGGGAATTGAAGGGGCAGAATCATTTGATTTTTTTTCTTTTTAAAAGTAGAATTACTTCCACCATAACTAACATAATTAAATAAGAGAGAATTTACAAAATTATTTTTTAAATTCTCTCAAATAGGCAAGAATATTAAATAAGAGTTTAAATTACAAATACTTGATTTTATTATTTTGTATTGAAAACTAATAATTAGTGTGTGTGAATGTGTGTGTGTGTGTATATATATATATATATATATATTAGGTTTTGTTGTCGTACTCATTAGTATAATAAGACAGGATATATTTTAGTTGACCTCTACTTAGGATGATAATTTTTAATTTATTTTTTAAAAGTATAACAGATACTAATTTAATCTCATTTATTGTTAAGAATTAAAAAAAAAAAAAAAACTCATGAACACGATCTCTCATTAGCTTTCATATTTTAAATGAAAATAAGAACAACTTAAAATTTTCACAATTATAAAAGATAAATTGAAGATTGTGGTTCGGCGAAATGAAGTTAATTTACACAATATAATATACCAAAAAAGGGCGGCTAAAGAGGCAGCCAAGAGTCAACCGAGAGTCAGCGAAAGGACCAACAAAAAGGCAAGAAGCCAGCACTGAAGTCAGAGGTTCAAAAATCCAAGCGGTGAAGCAAATCCAATAAACCAAAGCTAGAGTTAAGAAAGCTTCATCATAAGCTCGCTGTTTCGCATGCCACAAGCAAAGCTTCATCACAAACTGGCTGATTCGCATGACACGTCAATGCTATTTTTCTTCTGGATTAAACCTTTGATTGTTGATAACGACGACTTCGATTTCCTAACCTCACAAGTGATAAGAACTCCACAAGAGTACAAAACAGAGCCTCGTAATATTACTGAAGGTGGCATTTCTGTTTCCTCATTAATGGAGAAAGGCAGTTATGTTTCTGCAGTGCTTAAGGGCATCGAAGATATTATGGCTTTACTTATCATTGTTAGCTTACTTCTGTGTCTCCTATTCTTTCTCTCCTTCTTTGTTTTGCAACGGCACATAACCTCGAAAAATAATACTAAATTACCACCAGGCCCCCGGAGCCTTACCTTCATCGGTAACTTACATCAGTTTTACAGTATTGTAAAATGTTTTATAATGCAGAAAAGCGCTCTTTGACGTCCCCACCTCGTCATGATTAATTTAACATAATTTTATTTGCTTTTACTAATTTAATCTGTTTATATGTATGTTCTTTGCTTTGCAGAACGTATTTGTTGCTGGAACAGACACAAGTGCAGCAACTGTGGTTTGGGCCATGACCAACCTAATGAGGAATCCTAGAGCAATGAAAAACGTTCAACTGGAAATCAGATCGTTGATTGGGGGTGACAAAGGCTTTGTAAATGACGATGATGTTCAAGAACTACATTATCTTAAAGCAGTAGTGAAGGAGACGACGAGATTGCAACCCACAGTGCCATTACTACTCCGAAGAGAAACAATTCAAAAGTGCATAATAGAAGGGTATGAAATACCAGCTAAAACACATGTTTTTATAAATGCATGGGCGATCGGAACAGATCCTCAAGCTTGGGAGGATCCTGAGGAATTTTATCCAGAGAGATTCATTGATTGTTCCATTGATTTTAAAGGACAACACTTTGAATTAATACCATTTGGTGCTGGCAGAAGAATTTGTCCTGGGTTGAATATGGGAATTGCAACTGTGGAGCTCGCACTTCCTAATCTTCTTTACAAATTTGATTGGGAAATGCCGCCTGGAACGAAGAGCCATATCTTGGACTTTGATGTCCTGCCCGGACTTGCCATGCATAAGAAGAACGGTCTTTCTCTTCTGGCTAAGCCAAGTATTATGTTGACTAGGTAAATTAAGGCACCTCCATCAATGAGGTGGTAAATTAAATCAATAAGGAGGTAAATTAAGGCACCTCCATTAGTAAGGGTTTGATCTAGCTAGAGAAAATATATGTTGCAATGTTGCATGTCCTCAATTTTGCTTCTCATGTTTTGTTTCTTTCTTCTTATGTATAATCAATGTTTACGCGAATGGTTTTTAATAAGTAATTTTCTTTTAGTTCAGAATTTTGGGGGTAAGGGGTAGAAGATAATGGGGACTCTGCCCACTCTCCTATACCTTAAAAAAAATTATATGAACGTGAGTATTAATCTATCACGTTTATTTTGTCTTAAATTTTTCTCTCTCCAATTTCAAAATATAAATATATACTTAAATACACGAAGTCACGAAACGACCAGTAACAATATTATTTACTTGAAAAAACTAATGAGTAAACTCATGGCTTTTCTATAACCCTTTTTTTTTTTTAAGGAGTATTAGTAAAATCAACTTTGTAATGCTCTGCCTCTTTATCGTAAAAGCTGCATTTTTATGGAATCAGCTTACAGTTATGTGCACTAACTAAAACAAAATGAATATTACATCAATTCTTTGTTGTGACATTTTCATCCTCCAGGAAATACATAAATAAAAAACCACACCATCGTTGTGATTTCATAACGGCATCATCCATCACTTTCCCATAAGCTTTAGAAGGCCGAAGGCTGAAGCACAATCAATTGAGTTGTTATTGCATTTCTCACGGCAAAACTGCGGCACCTCAATTGACTTTTTGGCACTTTCGATGGACGGAGTTAAATGGTGGGTTTTGGCTTGCAGTCACTTGTGCTTGTTCAATTTTGATGAAGGAAATTTTATTTTTGTTAAAAATCCATGAATATTAATTACTATCTTGTTCACTGTTCAGAAAAAATAAAACAACACCAAAACCTTAAAGATTTTCGCTATATCACAACATTTTTTTCATCTATACCCCCTCGGTAAGGTGGCTAGAAAAACCATATTTCGATAGGTATCGGGATCCCATCCCGAATGATATGGGATTTGGTACTAATTTTTTAAAACCGATTCGATACTAAATTTAACAAACACTTGCCGACCACAACTTTAACTAACTTATTCTTCTACTACACAATGTACTTAATTTCTCCACATGAAATGTAGTCATTTTTTACCTAATTTTTTGACAATAGTTAAATATGTTGGTAATAGGACAATTTTCGACTGTAAAAATAAAGACATTGAAAAAAACTAAAATAGCTATATGGTTTTTCTAATGAAAAGCTTTTTGAAAATAACTTCAAAATTAGTCGATAATAAATTCATTTTAGTGTAAAATTTCAGCGCCATTGGTATTTATAACCATTGTAACTAACTACTAAAAATGTATAATTGTTTTCTGCCATTTCAAAAGCATAGTCGAAAATAAAATAACATTTTTTATTATTGTAATATTTTGTCGAACAACAAAAAATATTTGTAACTGTAATTAAGAGTTGGTTGAAAAAACTATTTAAAGGACATAAAATTTTAACAAACAACATGGGCACTAATAATATTTTAAACTACTATAACTTGCAAGGTTGGTCAAAACAAAGCTACAAGGGTAAGAGAAAATATAATATAAAATTATATATCATCCAAAAGAAAAGTAATTTTAAGTTTTTTTTTCTTAGTTTACTATTTTTTTTATCAAACATGATCTAGATAATTAATTAATGTACGTAATTGAAAATAAAATTAACTTCTACAATGCACACAGAATTTGAACCCTCAACTAAAAAATAAAATATGAATGTGCCTAACACTCGAGCAAGAAGTAATTTGCCATAAATTATATATTAAATAATTATGAAGGGATTGATTTTTTATGAAGGTTTTACTAGGTGCAACAATAAAATTAAATTACCTTATTTAATTTAGAAGATACCATTGATTGATTACAACATAGATATAATGTACGATATCTTACAATTAAATATCAATCAACTTGGAAATAGCATTGTAGTTCAAGCAAACTCTGATATTTATGACCCCATTCAATCTTATAAATAGATTTGAAACTTATGTTAACAATTAAATCTCAATTGTTTTAATAATTATTATTGAACCAATTTAGAGATTGATTATCAAACTAGCTCGTATTTTATAATTAAGTATTTAAAGAAATGATGTCTATGATTGATCATAATTATTGTTGAATCAATTTGGAGGCTGGCTAATTTTTAAATTAATGTAATTATCTAGATGCAATTTTAATAAATAGAGTTTAGTAGTTTTCATAATTGTATTATACTCATAATTGTGGAACATGGAACATATACTTCATACTTAACATTGATTGCATATATTAAAAAAAATTAGATAATTAGTAATTAACATTTAATTATAGTTGAAATATTGTTTATTAAATTAGTCTAATTGTCTAAGAATGATCATGCAATAAATTTCAACATGTATTAAGAACTAGCATGCTAAGTAACAGCATGTATCTCATTATTACTTGAAGAAGTAACATATGAAAAATAAATATTAATATAACTTGAACTATCAAGCATTGTATTTAATACAATGAAACTATTAACTAAATGTCCAATACCAATAAACACTGAATTTAGAAAAATCTACAAACAAACACCATGAAAATTTAAATTATATCCCAATTCAAGAAGAACAGGAACATAAACCAAGTTTTGTCGAATCTTCGGTGCATATAGGATATCGTGTAACAAAAGAATACATCCACCACACAAAATCAATTTGCAGGTGCCTATTCCTTTTGCTTCAACTCTAGAGTTGTTGCCCACGTATATCCATCTAGTCCCTTGACTAATTCGATAATACTCCATAAACGCATCATGATCACGAGCTATATAGTATGTTGCTCCTGAGTCTACAGTCTACATAGGACGAGAATCAGTTAGAAGTATAGAACTCGTAACTAACACATAATTTAATAAAGTGGAGTTGGGTCTCACATTTTTTTGGCTTAATGCATTCACAAGCGAAGTGACCCAGCTTGCCACAATTATAGCATTTCATCTTGGATTTGTTCTTTTTCTTGCCAGCACGCCTACCCCTTGGGCGCTCCTTAGCATTTGACTTCTTCTGATTAGGATCAGATCTCTCACCCTTCTAGTTATACTTATGACCCCTTTTGCGCTTAAAGCACGAAGCTTTACGCGAACTCAACTCGGCCATATAAACATAATAAGAGAGCTTAGCTGCCTCAAGGCGCTCTGCTTCTAGTTCTAGGTGATGTTCTATATCATTGAAAGTTATGATACTTTCATTATGAGTCATATTCACCTTCATGTGCTCTCAGGAATCAGGTACAGATCTTATTACTGCCTAGACTTGTTGTTCATTAGTCATAATATGTCCAGCAGCCTTAAGTTTGCGAATCATGTTTGACATTTCCTTCAAATGCTGCCACATTGTATGATTCCGGTGCTTTTTATAAGAATCAAACTTGATTGCAAGCCTTCTTAGCTTAGTGGTCAAAGTGCCACTGAACATATCTTTTAGAGCGAGCCACATTTCATGAGCAGTCTCATACTTCTCAAACTCACACATAAGGTCATCTTGCATACTATTCAACATCGTTATGCGAGCATTGCTATTCTTTTTTTTCCAAGCTTGATATGCCTTAAGATCCCTCCTATGTTGAGCAATATTGTCATACTCAAGTTCAGCTAAGGTGTTGTTGAGAGCTTCTAGAGTCTCTTGCTCTTCAAAGATGTACTGAATCTTACAATGCCAGATGTCATAATTGTCACCATTTAATTTCTCACCCTTGTTCAATTCGGCCACAATGTTCTTAGATGCAGATGCAATCTTAATTTTCTTTTAACACAAAGACAATTGAAAAATACAATCAATAAAGGCAT
This sequence comes from Luvunga scandens, assembly GCA_030449905.1. Lineage (NCBI taxonomy): Eukaryota > Viridiplantae > Streptophyta > Magnoliopsida > Sapindales > Rutaceae > Luvunga > Luvunga scandens. The sequence continues at coordinate 3,262,217 of JASUUG010000382.1, read as the reverse complement.
CTAATAATTACACACAAACAATTAATTTTGTTGCTAACGTAAACCGAAAAACATGATAAAATAATATCGAGAATGGAATCAAAAATTCATTAAAATTTTTAATCATTAATTCAATTTTAATGCATAAAATTATTAATTCTAATCATGAATTCATTAAAATTTAGAACTGCCATTCGATAAAATAATTCATGAGATACCGAAAAAACATATACTAAAATAAGTAACAACTAATGTAAAAATCCAATCAAAAAACATATAGCAACATATTGTTCAACCAACAAAATAAATGAAGAGTTCACAAATGAAAGAAATGAACTAACATAATTCAGCTAAACTCTTCTACATATTCTTAAAATATTCTTTGTTGCTCAAGACTCTTTCATTCAATTTATACTCATGTATATCTCTATATAAAAATAATTGTTCCTTCTCAATGATACAGTTTATGGTTTTCTCATACCATAACTTCTGCCTTCTACCAAGGCAACTAGCTTGTCTTCCATTTCGAAGGCTCGTGTGGATGCTAAGTATTGAAGTTTGCCTAATTTTTTATACAAGATGGCACTCCTCCATTAGCTCAATTTCACATCTCAGCATATAATATGGGTTTGAGGGATTTTTCATCTCCTCTAACATGCGAGCCTTAAAGACAAGTGTATTATCATCATCAGGTAAGGAACTGATGAGGATCCTTTGATAATTATCCTAGTCTGTGTACTTAGTGTTCGCTTTTCCACACATTAAGTGCATAAAGACATTATATATGTCTTCTATATTCATACATATAGAACGATCAAGGTCCAACTTATAATTTTGCATTTTCTTCACAAGTTCTTCATGAGATAAACCATCATTAGTTTCAATTAGATCAATTGGTGCAAACCAAGCTCTATACGTCATCAATCCCTCTTCCTAAGTCCATAATTTTTTTAACGAGAGGCATCTAAGACAAATAAAATAAAATTCATATTAGTGATTGTTAACAAATGACTAATCACGAGATGTAAATTTCAACCAATTTCCATAAAAAAAATATTTTCGAGCTCCCACTAGAGCAAAATATTTATTAATGTATAATGCTCATCTAGGAAATAAAATATTTTATCTGAATTTTTTTTATAATTAAAAACTTTGATTTCATGTTAAAAATAAATATAAAATTAAATTTCAGATCAAACAGCGCAAACGGTGCCAAATCAAGGTCCTGGATAGCAAAATACACGAAAAATATCAATCTGGATATGTTAACCCATCGCACAACTAAGAGCGTTCGTTTCACGCGTCTTACAGTTTTGCTATAGTATGCTATAGTTACACTACAATGCACTACAGTTGCGCTATAGTGCCATGCGTATAATTAGAGAGTGGGACCGTGCACTGCCTCTTTTAGCTTTGATGATGTCGAGTCCAGCACCTTCCAACTCGATTTTTCGTCCTGATTCCAATGGTGGCTTTAGATTTTCAATCGAAGTTCTAAATAATCCAGAATCATAAAAAAAATCAATTCGGATACTGTTCATCATCTTCTCCAAAATTAGGGTTTCCAAACTTTGTAACCCTGATGTAACTAGATTCGTATTTCGGCTATAACTTTCTCGTTTTAAGTCTGTTTTTAACAAATCACATATCGTTGGAAAGCTCTCAAAAAGATCTTTCCAATGATATATTACTCATTATGCCAAATTTCCTAAATCGAAAGATATGATCAACTGAAGTTACGAGTTTTATGTTTAATCAAGGTTCATACAAATTAAAATTGAGTTTATTTCATGAAAATACATAAAATTTTATGTGTTAATTGTTTTTCATGAAATATATAGTCTGGTGGCTGTTTAATTTATGTTCTGGAATGCTGGAAAGAAATTAACAGCTACCAGACTATATATTTCATGAAAAACAATTAACACATAAAATTTTATGTATTTTCATGAAATAAACTCAACCATTCAAACGAATCCAACACAAAAACCTGGCTCCGATACTAATGAAAGAAAAATAAGAGTTTGAGAAATACCTTTCTTCTGGAATTAAGTAGAAGAATAATCAAGTGTTGGATCACGCCTATAGTCGAAAAAAAATTACTATTGAAATTCCTTCTCAAATCATAATATAGATGCCTATTTTTACTGAGTTGTTTCACTTTAAAGTCTTTTCTCTGCGTTCTCTCTCGTGCTCACTAAATTTTAGGGAACTTTATCGATATTAAAATTAATGTGCGGGAAGTTGATTTCAAATCAACTTCTCTTAACTCTCATAACCGCATATGATAACTGCTTCCTATATGCTGATCGAGTCGGGTTAGCCCATCATTGGCGACCCACCCATTTAACCGTCCTCAATTGTGCTCCTCATGTTTTCCTGCCTTATTCTTTGCATAATGAATGTTGATACGAATGGATTTTAATAAGTAATTTTCCTTCATTCAAAACTTTTGAAAGATAAGGGCCGGAAGATAATGGGGACTCTGCCTACTCTCCTATGCTAAAATTTAAAAAAAAAAATGACATGAACGTGAGTGTTAATCTATCACGTTTATTTCGTCTTATATTTTGTTTCTCTCCAATTTCAAAATATAAATATATGCACAAATGCACGAAACGACCACTCACAATAGTATTCATTTTGATAGAGAATAACTACTCACATGATGCGATTATATAACTAGCTCATAAATAAAGTTGAAATTGTGAGCATTAGCTAGACGACGCTGCGGGAGTGGTGCCAATAGTTGCTATGACCTTGGCAATGTAGAAATTGTGTGCAAACACTTATACGCCGGGCAAATGAAGTAATTGGTAAATTCTCATTCTCCTAATAAAAATCGTTACACATCATAAATCGTCATAATGATTGACGAGAATCAAGTTAAATGAGATCAACACTCCGCCAACCCAATCAAAGATTTGCCAAAGTTTATTATAGAAAATGTGTTAATTCACAAACATAATTTTTAATTTACCCCAAAAATATTAAAAAAGCATCAATATATTTATTAAGAAGACTAAAAATTTCATGAACGTGCTCTTTATTTGCCCCTCATTTTCTGAATAAAAATAGAAGGTGAATCAAGGTTTTCGCAATTTTAAGGGATAAATTAAAGATTATAATTTCAGCAGAGAGATGAATTAAAATTCACCTTTCTGAATGTGTATTAGGACCTGCTATTTTTTTCTTTTTTCTTTCTCCCAACTGAACTGAAGTTTATAAATCAACTCTACCATTAACTTATTAAGCTGGACTTGGGTGTCCCCAAGCAATCAGTTTGTTTTGGTAACTAATATTTATAAAAATTGAAAAAAAAAATTTGAAAGCTTAAATGATTTGGTTTTATGATGGAGTAGAGAGAATGGACAATGTATAAAATAGAATTAAAGTCGGGTTATTGGCACACCTCCAAATACTTTTTAAATCCCCTTTAACTATTTTATAATTTTAATTTTTATTAAAATTACATTATAAGACAATTTATAATTAAATCCCAACTCAACAGTCAAATAACTTTTTTTCAATATTTAAAAAATTAAAAAGTTACTTTTACTTTATTTTTTTTATTGAGAAATTTACCACTGATAATTATAATGAAAAGAAAAAAAATCTATTATTTTTTTCTTTTGAATAAAAGAAACTCCATTGTTAAAATATTGTTTAATGATAAAAATAAATAAAAATTAGATAATAAAATTTACACCAATAAATTTTAATTAAGAATATTTTTATTATTGATCAAAATTTTAAAATAATTTTATAATTTTTTAAGGTATTTTAATAAAAAAAAAAATAATATGAAGAGATGTTTAGATGGGTGCCAATAATCTCACTCGTAAAATTATTTTTTTAACCTTAAACTGTTGGCATTAGCGTTGGAGTGGAGTCCCCTTGTGATAGAAGGCGACAACCCCGGCCCAGCCCTCCTCCTTCGGTTCGAAGGAGATGCGATTTTTAAATTTGTCGATATGCTTTCCAAAATTAGGACCCTAAAAGAAAACTTAAAAGCCCACTTCAAAACTTGTGCAGGAAGGACATGTAATTGACATATGCTGTTTCTTATATATATTTGCACATAAGAGTCTGAACATCAGCTGAGCCTGCCAACACTTGAAAGCAATTTTAAACTTTCGGTCGGTATTGCTTCCCTCATCTTATGAATTTTCCTTCAATTTATTATGTTTTCACTTCAGTTGTGTTTCTGGGTGCTCGTTATGTGCTTCTCTTTTATGGTTTTGGTTGGGCTGTGCTTTTTTTTTTTTTAAAGCTCTTATTTTACTGCTTCCGATGGTTAGTTTAGCTACTGTCTACTGACATAAAATTATTTGCTTGGATAACTTAATCTTTTGCGATTTTATTATGTTGATTTTATATAGAGCGAATTCATCGTATCAAATGTTATCATAAATGATGCTTGAGTAATTGATCTAGTGTTTTTTTTATCTTCTTTCATAATTTGCCTGTAGGTTATCTTTAATTTTTTTTTCTTTTTCAAATTTATTTTATTCTACAGAATGTTGATTCTGGTTTGATCTTGTGTTACTGAACTGTTTCATTCATTTTGCCTAGGTATTTATGTTTCTTGTTTATTGGGCAATAGTGATTTTATTTCACAAAATTATTTGAATAATACTTATTATTCTTAGTGTGGTTTAAGGTAGTGAGAAGTTAACATTATCATAATGGCTTACATTCCACCACATATGCGGCATTCGACCGACCCCCAGAGGCCATCTCCAGTTCCAGAGATGCTTGTGCCTAAATTCAACAGAAACTTAAACTTAGGATCATCCTACGATAATGCAGACATGAGTGGAAAGATTGTGTATGCAGACCATGCCATTTCCAGGTGGTTTGCTGTTGGCCTGGATGATGATGGCAGCCTTCCCTCTTCTGTCCATCTTGAGCCGTTTTCAGTGGATCCTGTTGAGCATAAAAGAGGAGCAAAGCCCTTAGTTTTAGTGAACAATAATCTGACTAAAGGTTAGTGGTCCGCATTTTTAGTTTTATCTTAAATATGCTCTACTTTGGTTCTTGATTTATGTCTGGTTAACTTTAGTTATGTTGACATTTGGTTTTTTGGGTTGGTAGATAATGATAAAGTATGTGGGAATATATCAAATAGCACTTGGGAATCGGTAGCAGAAAATGTATGGCCGGATGTATTGAGTGCTTGTGAAATTATCAAGAACCAAATGGAGGAAAACCCAACATTGGTTGCTAGATTCGGCCATGTTCTTTTCCGTAGGTATGTAATCTGGTTTCCATCGCTGTTACAGCATAAATGTTTTGAGTTAGATCATTCCTTCACTTTCTTTCGACTTTGAAATTAGAGCAACAAAATTGCATATTCATACTAAAATCTGACAGAAATCTTGTGGTCTTATATGTACTGACAGCTAAAACTTTGATCTGTTCCATTAATCCTAGAGCCATCAATGTTGACTGTAAATGTGATCTCCAAACCAGGGACACGAGTTAACATTGCTTTTAAAAGCCAAAGAGGAAATGATTTATTGAAAAAATAAATGAATGAAAAAATAAACAGGCAAGATCACAGATTTAACTTCTTTCAGACTTGTTGCATCTCATAGAAGCTTTCATGCCATCTAGAATTTGGATTTGGTTTTGCACAGGCAGATTTCAATAGTCACACTGGCAACAAATTTATCCATTGTCTCCGTCTTGCTTGATTTCTGGTGTGAGAAACAAATCAATCTGTTGCCATGGCCAAGTTTTATTATTTGATATTTCATTTGGACAGCAAAATATACCGTTGCTTGACCTATTTCTTACAATAAAAATTATGCTATATGTATCAAATATTTCCATGCTTGTGTCAGATCTTTGAAGCCTCCATTGGTTTTCATATTAAAAATCCCTCACAGAAATAATTTTTATATCAATCATCTTGATGCAGGAACAATTTCCTGAGCTTAGAAAGTGTGAGAGAAGATCTGGTTGCTGAGACCGCTTTGAGGCAATTTAAGAGATCCTTTAACACAAATGTCCCTGCTACATACATGGAAAAGATTATAAATGAAGCTGTGCCAAAAATTGGGGTTGATTTTGAAGAGTACAAGGATATTTACCATGTCAAGGTAATTCTTGTGCTAAACACTGAGTATTCATGATCAAGTTTCTTTTATTTCTCACTTAATTAGCCATTAATTTTTTTCCCCCTTGTGTAGTTGTCTGACAGCAAACGACAAAACTCTACTGTTTCCTGCAAATGTACCGTCAAAGAAGATAACAAGCTTGAGCTCTATAAGGCAAGTTTTCTGCTACTGGCTAACTATTATTTATGGACAATGCATTGAATCTTGTATCATTGCCTGTATTTTAAAGAAGACTTTTGCTAGTTCAAACATTGCATCAAGACTTCTGATGTTTTGAATTAAATAGATGATGGTCTGAATATATTCTTTTTATTGCAAATTATGAAGGAGCTATTGAAATAAAAGCAATAAAGATTAAGAAAGAGACTTAGGAGGGGTAGAAACCTTTGTGTCTCACTAAGACCTATTAGAAGTGTTTCCATGAATAAAATCAATAGAAGGAAAAGAATTTAAAATGAAGAAGAGGAAGAAAATTCTTAAAAAGTAATGCTAATTCTACATCTGATTAATGGACAGGCTTGTTAAGTCAACATGGAAAGTTCTAGTAACTATTATAAACTATGTAAAAATTGAATTAACTCAACTCATAATTGAATGTCTAAACTAAGAAAGTATGTACAATATTACAGATGACTATAAAATTACTAAAATACTGCTGGTTGCGGATCAAATTGAGTTTGCCAATTTTTTAGAATTCCTTTCAGCATCATGGGATTTAGGTCTCAATAATCTTCTTCATTTTGAGTATGGTGACGTCTGGAAGATCGGAACTATCAAGTATCTGATGGTAGTCATTTTGTTTATTTTATCTTTTAAAGCGCACACCATTTCCCATACAGTCATAATATATACTATTTGTTTATTTATTATTGTTTGTGCAGAGTCTTATCTTATCTTGAATATGAATATTTTTCTTGTAGGTTGAACTAAATCCGGTTCGTCACATGGTGGTAGATATATCATGCCTTGATAAAAATCTGGACCTGAGGTTGGCACTGTGTACTAAGAGTACCTTATCTGCTCTCTCTGTAAGTTAATTTGCTACTTTGCACTTGTTTCTGCTAGAATTTTAAGTTACCCCTTCGTTTTCCCATTTTATTTTATTTAGTCATAGCAGTTACAACCCTCATCATTACAAATGCTGAAGAAGAAAATTCAAGACTGCGTTCGGGGGGGGGGGGGGGGGGGGGGGGTTGAAGGGATGGAAATCTTAAACTTATAGATTTGTTTTTATCATAGAAAGTTTACTTTCGAAGGGTTGAGAAAAAGAATATATATGACAAGCTTAAGAAGGGTTAAACTTTAGTCGTGCATCTCCCTTTTCACTCAGTATCGACATCAACTGGTCAGTAGTGATCCTAATATGTGAGGATTTTTTTCCTTGAAATCAGAAACTTTACTAGTGACAACAATAGCGTAGTAGATGAATCATTATATTTTCAAAATTAGTTACCAATTGTAGACTTAAAACAAAAGTTAAATGTCGACAAGTCACTAGTAATCCTAATTTCAGAGGATTTTCTTTTTCTTGAAATCAGAAACTTTACTAATGACAACAATAGAGTAATAGATGAATCCTTATATTTTCAAAATTAGTTACCAATTGTAGACTTAAAACAAAAGTTAAATATAAGGCTTTTGTTGTGGTTGGGGTGTGTGTATGTATCTGTGTTCTCAATCTATTGGGAGGAATGTACATTTTCATTTTATATTCCTGAAAACAATTTTGAATTGTAAGCAGTCCCTGCAAGTGAATTCTGTGATCAAACTGAAATTTTAAAATTTTCAGGATGCCGAAATGAACTGCATTAGAAACCTGATAAATTCAGCCATTCTGGATCCGGAGGTAAAGGGTGGGTTAAGATGGCATATGGGGAAGTCATATTCTGGGAAAAGATACAGAGTTATTGGGGTTTGGCACACTAAATTTAAATCATATAAAAGCCCATCACTAAAGCTCAAGGTAAGGAATGCTGATCGATTTGATTTCAAGACTGCAACTGGGGAAGCTACAATTGAGATTACTCTGAAGTTGCGAAAAATAGTTTCAGAGATTCAGGTATTTGCTGCTTTTTGCTTCAACTTTTATCACTTAACCTGCTATCCTTGTATATGATTACATAGTGCTTGAAATTCTCTTTGTTCCATCATAATGTTAATGCATATTTTATCTTCACACTTTACTGTAATTTTCTGTTTTTATCATTAGATGCTGGAAAGAGGGTCCTTTTTTTTTTTTTTGGGGGTTACAAAAGAAGTTTGTCAGGGCAGATTTTATCGATTCGATGAGATAGCAAGTTTATCCATTTACTTCAATGAGTCCCAACCTAGTCACTCGTGGTGGGTGTTCATTGGCAGAGCTGCGGGGCCCACAAACCAGGTCCACCAATGACAAATCGCCATGGGGGCGCACATGATCAAATCCTAATTCAACATATTATCTGCAAGAACCCTGTTTAGTGTTTTATTTGCTTTGTTTCGCCTTTCATTAACATGCGCTTTTTACTTTATATTTCAATTGTCAGGATGGGAAGATTGATGCTGATTCCGTCTACAGCGGGTTTAAAGACAACCTGAGGTTAATATGGGATCATTTCTTGTCATGCGAGCAGCTTTTGACATCAACAACAGATTGCAAGCTCTCCCCTACTCTGGGTTGATGTTTGCATTTGGGTGCATCTTGTACTTGCTGCTGTGGACAGCTGTAAATAGGATCGTGTTTGTGTCAAATGGCTTTTTGCTATAAATCTTTCCTCGAGTAGATCTCATTCTGAACTTCAAATTTTCTCCAGTTGCTGCCTCCTTTTTTTTTCTCTTGTGTTTTACTTTTTAATGTGTGAATAAATATCAACAGTTTGTACAAATAAAATTTGATTTTATTTGTAAGACTAAGACCTGTCTTTCAAAAATAATGACATGCTTGAATCACTTGGGATCCACTTGCAAATCTGTTTTAAAGAAAAGTTTTCTCCCCAACTTTAATCCGTAATGCATTACAAATCTCTCATTATTTTTCTTTTTTCTTTTAGTCTCTCTTTATTTTTTAAATTCGGATAAAAAATTTAATTTAATAGTAAGCAAAGTAATAGAAACTGGCTTAATTATTAGTATCAGAATTTAAAATTAAATTTTGATTTTTTTTAACTGATAGTGATCGTTTAGTCAATAAGGAGCAATTAAGAATTAAAAAAAAAATTCTTGTCTGTCACTAATATGGTAATTTATAAAAAGGTCCTTGATTAGGGATGACAATGGTACCCGCATATCCGTCTAAATCCATCCGTTAAAATCCGTCCACTACGGGTAATTTTGCGGGTTGCGGGCGGATTTGGTATTATAAATTGAAACCCACACTAGATTGCGGGTAGGTTTGAGATTAACAAAAAATCTAATGGATACCCGCATAGATATCCACCAAACCCGCAACTTTTTTTAAATTATTTTTTAATTTAATTTTAATTGAAAAAATATTTAAATCTTAAAATATAGTTATATACTTATTATAATTTGGATTGAATTTTCTTTAACTTAATACATGGATTATTTCAATATTATAATTTTGTTCTTTGGATTAATATTTAAAAAGTACTATTCTTTAGATTAAGTATAAAGTACACAAATTCATTAAAAAAAGCCACAAGTTATATATAAAAATAACAATTATGTTGGATTGATGTTGAAATTTTAATTTTCCATTTATATTGGTTAAATTTTGAATTGAGTATGTTACGTAGAATTTTATGTTATTATTATAAATTTAAATATTGAACATTTGCAATTTCAAATGTGGAAACCCGTAAAAATCCGTCGGATACCCGCTGCGGGTTTGATAATTATCAAAACCCGCAGCGGGTGGATTTTCTTAAAAAAATAAAAATTCGCAGCGGGTTGCGAGTGGATTTAATAATTTAAATTTTATGCGAGTATAAATTTAATAATGATAAACCCGCTGCGGGTAGTGGCCATTGCCATCCCTATCCTTGATGATGTCCGGTTAAAATTTAATTAAATTAGTAAATTAGAGAATTAGTTAAATTTTTCACATATTACATTAAAGTGGGGTCTCGTTGCCAGCGAAGGAGATACCTTTTCCAAAGCAAGAAAAGAAAAGTCAAAAAGCACACTTCACAACTTGTGCAAGAAGGAGATATATTGATGCATGCTGACTTTCTTTTTCTTGCATATATACACACGTCTGATGATCAGCTGAACCAACAGCCAACACTAGGAAGCAATAGGAAGCAATTTTAAAAATTTTTATTTGTATTGTTCTTTATATCTTATGAATTTTTGTTCAATTTATTATATTTTCACTACAGCTTTGTTTCGGGGTACTTTTCATGTGAATTTGTTTGATGATTTTGGTGGGTTCTTTTTAGCTCTTATTTCACTGTTTCCACTGGTTAGTTTAGCTACTGTCTACTGAGATAAAATCATTTGCTAGAATAACTTAATCTTTTGCTATTTTGTTATATTCATTTTATGCAGAGTTAATTCATTGTATCAAATGCTATCATAAATGATGCTTGCGTAATTTCATTTATTTTTTTTCCCCTCTTCTTTCATAATTGGCGTGTACGGTATCTTTAACTTTTTTCCTTTTTCCAAACTTCTTTTATTGTAGAGAATGTTTGTTTTAGTTATGATCTTGCGTTACTAAAACGTTTCGTTCATTTTTCCCAAGTACTTTGGTTGCTTGTTTATCGGGCAGTACTGCAATAGTGATTTCAATTTACAAAATTCTGTAAATACTTATTATTCTTAGTTGTCGTTTAAGGTCCCGTGAAGTTAATATTATCACAATGGCTTACATTCCACCACAATTGAGGCATTCGAAGGACCCCCAGGGGCCATCTCCAGTTCCGGAGATGCTTGAGCCTATATTCAACAGAAAATTAAAATTGGGATCATCCAAGCATGATGCAGGCCTGAGTTCAAATTGCATTGAGTATGCAGACCATGCCGTACACAGATCGTTTTTCTGTGGCTTGTATAATAATAACAGCATTTCTTCTGACCATTTTGAGGAGTCTCCAGAGGAGCCTGATCTTCATAAAAGACCAGTGACCATTAATCTGGCTAGAGGTTAGTGGTTTGCATTTTTAAATTTACCTTAGATATGTTCTACTTTTGTTCTTGATTTATGTCGGGTGTTAACTTTAGTTATGTTGACATTTGGATTATTGGGTTGGTAGATAATGATAAAGCGTGTGCGAATATATCAAGAAGCCCATGGGAATCACTAGCAGCAGAAAGTGTATGGCCAGATGTATTGAGTGCTTATAACATTGTCAAGAACGAAATGAAGGAAAAGCCAACAATGGTTGCCAGATTTGGCAAACTTGTTTTCAAGGAGTATGTGATCTGGTTCCCTTGCTGTAACAGCGTGAATGTTTTGAGTTAGATCATTCCTTTCCTTTCTTTTGACTTTGAAATATAAGCAACGAAAATGCATGTTCATACTAAAATCTGACAGAAATCTTGTGGTGATATTAGTACTGGCAGCTAAAATTACGAACTTTATCATTAACCATAGTGCCATCAATGGATGACTGTAAATCGGATCTCCAAACCAGGGACACAAGTTAACATTGCTTGTAAAAGCCAAAGAGGAAAAGATTTATTAAAAAAGAAAAGGAAAAAGAAAATGTGTAGATCAATGATTTATAGTGCATGCACTTCTTTCAGACTTGTTGTATCTCATGGAAGTTTCCATGGCATCTAGAATTTGGCTTTGGCTTTAGTAGTTGCTGCTGGAAACAAATGCATCCATTGTCTTAGTACTGCTACATTTCTGGTGTGAGAAACAAATCAATCTGTTGCTGTGACCAGGTTTTTTTGTTTGATTTTTCGTTGGCACAACAAACTATACCATTGCTTGGCCTATTTCTTACAATAAAAATGATGCTATATGTATTGCATATTTCCATTCTTCTATCACATCTTTGAAACCGCTATTAGTTTTCTTATCAAAGGTGCCTCAAAGAAATAATTATTATATCATTCATCTTGATGCAGGAATGATGTACTGAGCTTAAGAAGTGCAAGAGAACGTCAAGTTGCTGAAACTGCTTTGAAGCCAATGAGGAGGCACCTTTACACAGGTGTCCCTGCTACATACATGGAAAAAATTGTACATGAAGTTGTGCCAAAAATTGGGGCTGATTTTGTAGAGTACAAGGATATATACCATGTAAAGGTAGTTACTTCTGCTAAACACTTCAGTTTTCATGATCAATTTTCTTTTCTCTCTGACTTAATTCGCCATTGATCCCCCCCCCCCCCTTCTCGTCTTGTGTAGTTGTCTGACAGCACACGACAAATTACATGCAAATGTACTGTTAAAGAAGATAAAAAGCTTGAGCTTTACAAGGCAAGTTTTCTGTGATTGGCTATCTGTTATTTATGGACGATGGGTCGAAGCTTGTGTGTGTTGCCTGTATTTTAAGGGGACTTTTGCTAGTTCAAACATTGCAACAAGACTTCTGATGTTTTGAATTGAATAGACGAGAGTTTAAATATAATATTTTCCTTGTGAATTATAAAAGAAGTACCAAAATAAAAGCGATAAACATTAAGAATGAGACGAAACCTTTGTGTATGACTAAGACTTTTTAGAAGTCTCTCCAGGAATAATCTCAATTTTGAAGGAAAAGACTTTGAAATGAAGAAGAAAATTCTCTAGGAGTAAAACTAGTTCTGCTTCTGATTGAGGAAGAGACTTGTTAATTCGATAAGGAAAGATCTAGTTACTATTACAAACCATTTAAAATTTGAATTAAGTTAGCAGTTAACTCGTAGTTGAATGTCTACACCAACAAACTATGGATAACATTACAGTTGCGAATATAAATTTACAAAAATACTGCTGATTATGGACCAAATTGAATATGCCAATCTTTAGGAATTCTTTTCAACATCATGGGATTTAGATTTCAATAATCTTTTTTATTTAGTATGGTGACCTCCGGGAGACCGGAACTATCAAGTATCTGATGGTAGTCATTTTTATTATTATTTATTCTCATCTTGAAAATATGAACATTTTTCTTGTAGGTCGAACTAAACCAAGTTCGTCACATGGTAGCTGATATAGTATGTTTTGATGAAAATCTAGACCTGAGGTTGGCACTATATACAAAGAGTACCTTATTTGCTCTCTCTGTAAGTTAACCTGCTACACCGCACTTGTTTTACCTAGACTTTTAAGTTACCCCTTCATTTTTTCCCTTTCTGTTTCTTTTTCTCCCTTTTTCCCCCTTTTTATTTGGTTATTGCTTATCAGAATCCTCATTGTTGCAGATGCTGAGGAAGAAAAATTCAAGACCAGGGAAAATATGGAAATCTTAAACTCATAGCTGTTTTTTAACATCAAAAGTTTACTTTCGAAGGGTTGAGAAAAACAAATATAGGACAAGCTTAAAATGGTTAAACTTTAGTCATGCATTGCCCTTTTTTTGAAATCAGAAACCTTACAAATGTTAAAAATGGAATAATAAATCATTGGATTTTCAAAATTAGTTACCATCATGTAGAATTAAAACAAAAGTTAAATATCCCTCTCAAAAAAAAAAAAAAACAAAAGTTAGATATAAGGCTCTTCTTGTCATTGGGGGGTGTGTGTGTCTCTTTTCTCAATCTATTGTGAGGAATGTACATTTTTATTTTATATTGCTGAAAACAATCTCTAGTTGTAAGCCAAGAATATGTATTTACCATATCTTATATTTTCTACGTAGTCCCAGCAAATGAATTCTACTTTCAAACTGAAATTTTAAAATTTTCAGGATGATGAAATGAACAGCATTAGAATTCTGATTAATTCAGCCATCCTGGATCCGAAGGTAAAGGGTGGGTTAAGATGGCCCTTAGGGAAGTCATATTCCAGGAATTACAGAGTTGTTGGGGTTTGGCACAATGAAGTTAAATCATATAAAAGCCCATCAATAAAGCTCAAGGTAAGAAATGTTGATCGATTTCGTTTCAAGACTGGAACTGGGAAAGCTACAATCGGGATTAGTCTAAAGTTCAGAAGAATAGTTTCAGAGATTCAGGTATTTGCTGCTTTTTGCTTTAACTTTATCCCGTAACCTGCTATCTTTGTGTATGATTATATGGAGCTTGAAATTCTTGCTGTTACATCATAAGGTCAATGCATATATCTTCATACATTTCTTATTGAAGTTTTATTTTGAGCTGTAATTGTAATTTTCAATTTTTACTATTTGATGGGTATTTTCTTGTAGATTGCTTTACCCAAAAAAAAAAAGTTTGACTGAGAGTATTTTTAATGGTGAAATAGCAAGATTCTAATTTATAATTTTCAGACTCATTTTAGTTGTTATACAGTCGTCTCTCTCTGTTAGCTTATTGATTCTGTCGTGAGTAACAAATGACCTTTTAGCTATTGCCTAACTTGGAGTAAATTTGATTTCAAAACTGAGCTTCCAGCTTACTTCTTAGAAGTCTTATATGTGTGTCTTGCACTTTGGTTTTACAATCACCATTGGAATAGGGGCTAGAGTTTGTTAATTGCTTCAATCCCACAAGCAGTGTTTTGAAACATAAATATGTTTCATGATTGTCGTTCTTATTCCAAATTAGTGTTGTATTTGATATCTTTCATCTTTCATTAACATGTTCTTATTACTTTTCTCTTTTAATCGTCAGGAGGGGTTGATTGATACTGATTCCATCTACAATGGGTTCAAAGACAACTTGAGGTTAATATGGGACCATTTCTTGTCATGGGAAGATTGATACGGATTCCATCTACAGTGGGTTTTAAAGACAAGTTGAGGTTAAAATGGGATCGTTTCTTGTCATGCAAGCAACTATTGACATAAACAGCCCTCCTCCTACTTCGTTCATATTTGCATGTGTGCGCATCATGTACTTATTGCTGTTGAAAGATGTAAATGCAAGAATTGAGTTCGTCCATTCTCATTCTGAACCAGTTTTTACATCAATTTTTTTCCTGTGTAATATTTGTATCTGGCATGAGCTTGGCAGTTCCTGTGTAGAGTGTTTTATATTTGTCATGTGTGGAATGTATATTAACAGCCTGTAACAATAGAGTTTGATTTTATTTCCATGACGCGTCTTTCAAAATTTATCTAGTGACATACTTGAATCACTGGGGATCCACTGGCAACTGTATATTGAAGAAAAATTTTCTCCCTGCCTCTTGTGTAATCACACCCACTAATAATTTGGTAATTTGTTAAAAGGTCCTTGATGTCTGGTTAAAATTTATTTAAATTAGTAAACTCATCCAAAACGGTCTCACTTTCAATTTTTATTTTGAAAGTGTCTTTTGAAAGATTCAACCAGCATTTTGTATATCAGTGTTTTTTTTTAAAAAAAAAAAACTTTTACTTTTGGACTATTGGTTAGAAGGGAAACATTTCACGTTAAAGTGGAGGCTCCTTGGGACTAAAGGTGATGCCTTTACCAAAGCAAGAAAAGAAAACTCAAAAGCCCACTTCAAAACTTGCTCAAGAAGGAGATGTAAGTGAAAATTCTCCTATTACTTTATAAATTAATTTAGTATTAATTAATAAAAATAAAAAATAAAAAAAAATAAATCATATGGGTTAAGAAATATTTAATCCAACTAATTTAATCATATCACATCAATTTGTAAAAGAAAATATATAAAAATTTGTAATTACATTATTACTTGTAATTGACATATGCAAATATGCTTTCTTAATTGTTTTGGTGCCTCTTTACGTATATATAACACATATAAGTCTGAAGATCAGCTAAGCCCCTGAGCCAAACAACAAACACTAGGAAGCAATTTTGAAATTTTTGGTTAGTATTTTTCTTTATTTATTCTGAATTTTTGTTCAATTTATTATATTTTCACTTCAATTTTGTTTCAGGGCACTCGTTATGTGCAAGTTAGTTTAGCTACTGTCTACTCAGATAAAATTATTTGCTTCAATAACTTAATCTTTGCTATTTTATCAAGTCGTTTTGTATAGAGAGTTAATTCATTGTCTCAAACGTTATCAAGATGCATGAGAAATTTCATTTAGTTTTCTTTCCTTCTTTCATAATTGTAGGATATCTTTTACCTCAAAGAGAAACTTTGTTTTAGTTTTGATCTTGGGTTACTGAAATATTTCATTCATTTTTCATAAGTATTTTTGTCCCTTGTTTATCGGGCAATACCCCAATACTGATTTCATTTCACAAAATTCTGTAAATACTTATTATTCTTAGTGTGTTTAAGGTAGCGTGAAGTTAATATTATCGTAATGGCTTACATTCCACCACATAAGCGGGAATCGAGGGGCTCCCAGAGGCCAACTCCAGTGCCGGAGATGTGTATGCCTGAATCCAACAGAATATTAAACTTGGGATCACGCAAGCATAATGCAGGCTCGAAAGTAAATTACGTCGAGTATGCAGACCATGCCGTACACAGATGGTTTGTTTGCGGCTTGGATAATGATAACAGCTTTCCTTCTTCTGCCCATTTTGAGGAGTTTCCAGAGGAGTCTGTTGAGCATAAAAGAGGAGCAAAGCCCTTAGTTTTAGTGACCAATAATCTGGCTAAAGGTTAGTGGTCTCCATTTTTAATTTATCTTAATATGTTCTAATTTCGTTCTTGATTTATGTCTGGTGTTAACTTTAGTTATGTTGACATTTGGCTTTTTTGTTGGTAGATAATGATGAAGTGGGTGGGGATATATCAAGAAGCCCATGGGAATTAGTAGCAGAAAATGTATGGCCAGATATATTGAGTGCTTGTAAGATTGTCAAGAACGAAATGGAGGAAAATCCAACATTGGCTGCTAGATTTGGCAATCTTCTTTTCAACAAGTATGTGATCTTGTTCCATTGCTGTTTCAGTTTGAATGTTTTGGGTTAGATCATTCCTTTCCTTTCTTTTGACGTTGAAATTAAAGCAACGAAGATGCACGTTCATACTAAACTCTGACAGACACCTTGAGGTCATGCAAGTAATGGAAACTAAAATTATGAGCTTTTCCATTAACTGTAGTCCCATCAATTGATGATAGTAAGTTGGATCTCCAATCCAAGGACACAACTTAACATTGCTTGTAAAAGCCAAAGAGTAAAATATTTATTAAAAAAAAAGAAGGAAAAATGATTTATAGAGCGTGCACTTCTTTAAGAATTGTCGTATCTCATGGAAACTTCCATGGCATCAAGAATTTGGCTTTAGTTTTACATAGGCACATTTCAGTAGTCGCTGCTGGAAACAAATTTATCCATTGTCTTAGCACTGGTATTTTCTGGTGCGAGAAACAAATCAATCTGTTGCCATGGCCAAGTTCTATTGTTTGATATTTCATTGGGACAACTAACTATACCACTGCTTGGCCTATTTTTCACTGAAAAAATAATGCTCTATGTATCAAATACTTCCATTCCTCTGTCTCGTCTTTGAAAAGTGCCTCAAAGAAATAATTATTGTATCATTTGTTTTAATGCAGGTATGATTTACTGAGCTTAGAAAGTGCAAGAGAAGGTCATGTTGCTGAAACCACTTTGAGTCCAGTGAGGAGATTCTTTTACAGAGGTGTCCCTGCTACATACATGGGAAAAATTGTAAATGAAGTTGTGCCAAAAATTGGAATTGATTTTGTAGAGTACAAGGATATATACCGTGTCAAGGTATTTCTTCTGCTAAACACTACAGAATTCACGAGCAAGTTTCTTTTATCTATCAATAAATTAGCCATTGATTTTCTTTTTCTCCCTTCTCGTGTAGTTGTCTGACAGCACACGAGAAATTACTTGCAAATGTACTGTTAAAGAGGACAAAAAGCTTCATCTCTATAAGGCAAGTTTTCTGCTACTGGCTAACTATTATTTACAGACAATGGGTCGAATCTTGTTTGTGTTGCTTGTAGTTTAAGGAGACTTTTGCTAATTCAAACATTGGAACAGGACTTCTGATATTATGAAGGAGCTATTGAAACAAAAGCAATAAAGATTAAGAAAGAAAAGAAACCTTTGTGTCTCACCAAGACCTTTTAGAAGTCTCTCCAGGAGTATTCTCGATAGAAAGGAAAATAGTTTAAGTTGAAAAAGAAGCAGAAAGTTCTCAAGAAGTAATATGATATGGTAAACAATATAAACCAAGCTTGTTAATTAAACAAGGAATGATCTAGCAACTAATATAAACCAATTAAAATTTTGAATTAACAGTCAACTTGTAATTGAATATCTAAACCAACAAACTATATATAACATTACCGATGCAACTATAATATTACAACAATACTTCTGACTGTGCACCCAATTGAATATGCCAATCTTTAGGAATTCTTTTCAGTATCATGGGATTTAGATCTTAATAGTCCTTTTCATTTGACCGGAACTTTCAAGTACCTCATGGTAGTCATTTTATATATATTTTATCATTTAAAGTGCCACGCTATTTCCCATGCAGTCATATATATCTATTATTAATTTATTTATTGATCGTTGTTGCGAGGGGAATCTCATCTTGAATATGAACATATTTCTTGTAGCTTGAACTAAACACTGTTCGAAACATGATAGCGGATATGTCATGCCCTTATAAAAATCAAGACCTCAGGTTGGCGCTGTGTTCGAAGAGTACCTTATCTGCTCTTTCTGTAAGTTAATCCGCTACTTCGCGCACGTTTGAGCTAGAGTTTTAAGTTGACCCTTCTTTTTTATTATATTTGCTCGTTGCCCATTAGAATCCTCATCATTACAGATGCTGAGGATGAAAAGTTGAAGACCTGGGAAAATAAGGAAATCTTAAACACACATATATATATATAGACACACGATAACGACAATTGACAAGCTTAAAACTGTTAACTTCAGTCATGCATGCAGCACGTCCATTATCTTAAATACAACTTTTGAGCTGTAAGGCAAAAGCAGTAGCTATTGAATTTGTATTACCGTTTCTTGTACCTTCAATGTTGTGTCTGAACGTGGTTAAATTCTATGATCAAACTGAAATTGTAAAATTTTCAGGATGATGAAATGAACAGCATTAGAGTTCTTATTAATTCAGCCATTCCGGATCCGGAGGTAAACGGTGGGTTAAGATGGCCAATGAGGAAGCCACGTTCTGGGAATTACACAGTTATTGGGGTTTGGCACACTGAAATTAAAGCATACAAAAGCCCGTCGCTAAAGCTCAAGGTAGAAAATGTTGATCGATTTATTATTGAGTCTGCAACTGGCTGGAAAACGATTGAGATTCATCTGAAGTGGAGAAGCATAGTTTCAGAGATTCAGGTATTTCCAATGGCTTTGTTGCAAAATCAGTGCTGTATTTGATAACTTTTGTCTTTCATTAACTTGTGCTTAATTGTTACTTAATTTTTCTTTTAATCAATCGTCCCAGGGCGGGGAGGTCGATACTGATTCCATCTACAATGGGTTCAAAGAGCAGTTGAGGTTAATATGGGACCATTTCTTGTCAACAGCTTGCAAGCTCTCCTGCCTCTCCCCTACTCTCAGTCCCCGTTCATATATGCGTTTGCGTGCATCCTCTACTTGTACCTCCAGGAACATGTAAATGCAAGAATAAGACCATGTTCGTAGCAAACGCTTAAATGTTTTTGCTAATATGTATTGTATATATATGGACTCTGTAATAGCTTGAGTTCCTTATTTCCATTCTGAACTTCCAAGCATGGTAACAACTAACAAAATATATTATCTTTCTCTGAAGTGCAGAATCATTTGATCCTCTTTAATCCAATTAATAGAGTCTGATTTTATCTGTTAGACCTGTGCCTGATTTTGGGTCATTCCAACAAGTTCTCCAATATTTCTATCGACTAGATGAGATAGCAAGATTATCCACTCACTTCAATGAGTCCCGATCTAGTCGCACGTGGTGGGTGTTCATTGGCCGAGCTGCGGGCCCCACAACACAGTACCACCAATGACAAATCGCCACGGGCGCACATGATCGAAATCCTAATTGAACATATTATCTGCGAGAGCCCTGTTTAGCGTTTTATTTGCTTTGTTTCGTCTTTCATTAGCATGCGCTTATTACTTTTTATTTCAATTGTCTTCAGGATGGGAAGATTGATACTGATTCCGTCTGCAGTGGGTTTAAGGACAACCTGAGGTTAATATGGGATCATTTCTTGTCATGCGAGCAGCTTCTGACATCAACAACAGATTGCAAGCCCTCCCCGACTCTGGTTGGGTGCATCCTGTACTTGCTGCTGTGGAAAGATGTAAATAGGATCATGTTTGAGTCAAATGGTTTTTTGCTAATTATGTGTGGACTTCTATTAAATCTTTGCTCGAGTAGTTCTCATTCTGAACTTCAAATTTTCTCCAGTTGCTGCCTCCTTTTTTCTCTTGTGCTTTACTTTTTCATGTGTGGATAAATATCAACAGCTAGTACAAATAAAATTTGATTTTATTTGTGAGACTAAGACCTGTCTTTTAAAATTAATGACATACTTGAATCACTTGGGATCCGCTTGCAAATCTGTTTTCAAGAAAAGTTTTCTCCCCAACTTTAATCAGTTATCCAGCATTGCAATTCTCTCCTCATTTTTTTTTCTTTTTCTTTTAGTCTCTCTTTATTTTTTAAATTTAGATAAAAAAAATTAATTGAATAGTAAATAAAATAAAAGAAGCTGGTTTAATTATTAATATCAGCATTTAAAATTTAATTTTGATTTTTTTTTAATGATGGTGATCGTTTAGTCAATAAGGAGCGATTAAGAGTTCAAAAAAAAAAAAAAAGATTCTTGTCTGTCGGTAATATGGTAATTTATAGAAAGGTTCTTGATGATGTCCGGTTAAAATTTAATTGAATTAGTAAATTGGAGAATTTGTTAAATTTTTCACATATTGCATTACACTGGGGTCTCCTCGCGAGCAAAGGAGATACCATTTCCAAAGCAAGAAAAGAAAACTAAAAAAGCACACTTCAAAACTTGTGCAAGAAGTAGATATATTGATACCTGCTGACTTTCTTTTTCTTCGTATATATATACACTCACGTCTGAAGATCAGCAGAACCAACAGCCAACACTAGGAAGCAATTTTAAAATTTTCGCTTAGTATTGTTCTTTATATCTTATGAATTTTTGTTCAATTTATTATATTTTCACTACAGCTTTGTTTCGGGGTACTTTTCATGTGAATTTGTTTGATGATTTTGGTGGGTTCTTTTTAGCTCTTATTTCACTGTTTCCACTGGTTAGTTTAGCTACTGTCTACTGAGATAAAATCATTTGCTAGAATAACTTAATCTTTTGCTATTTTGTTATATTCATTTTATGCAGAGTTAATTCATTGTATCAAATGCTATCATAAATGATGCTTGTGTAATTTCATTCGTTTTTTTTTTCTCTTCTTTCATAATTGGCGTGTACGGTATCTTTAACTTTTTTCCTTTTTCCAAACTTCTTTTATTGTAGAGAATGTTTGTTTTAGTTATGATCTTGCGTTACTGAAACGTTTCGTTCATTTTTCCCAAGTACTTTGGTTGCTTGTTTATCGGGCAGTACTGCAATAGTGATTTCAATTTACAAAATTCTGTAAGTACTTATTATTCTTAGTTGTCGTTTAAGGTCCCGTGAAGTTAATATTATCACAATGGCTTACATTCCACCACAATTGAGGCATTCGAAGGACCCCCAGGGGCCATCTCCAGTTCCGGAGATGCTTGAGCCTATATTCAACAGAAAATTAAAATTGGGATCATCCAAGCATGATGCAGGCGCGTATTCAAATCACATCAAGTATGGAGACCCTGCCATACACAGATCATTTGTCTGTGGCTTGGATAATAATAACAGCATTTCTTCTGACCATTTTGAGGAGTTTCCAGAGGAGCCTGATGAGCATAAAAGATCAGTGGCCATTAATCTGGCCAGAGGTTAGTGGTGGGCATTTTTAGTTTTATGTTAGATATGTTCTACTTTCGTTCTTGATTTATGTCGGGTCTTAACTTAGTTATGTTGACATTTGGATTTTTGGTTGGTAGATAATGATAAAGCGTGTGCGAATATATCAAGAAGCCCATGGGAATCGATAGCAGAAAATGTATGGCCAGATGTACTGACTGCTTGTAACATTGTCAAGAACAAAATGGAGGAAAAGCCAAAAATGGTTGCTAGATTTGGCGATATTCTTTTCAATGAGTATGTGATCTGGTTCCATTGCTGTTACAGCTTGAATGTTTTGAGTTAGATCATTCCTTTCCTTTCTTTTGACTTTGAATTTATAGCAACGAATATGCATATTCACACTAAAATCTGACAGAAATCTTGTGGTCATATAAGTATTGGCAGCTAAAATTATGAACTTTACCATTAACCCTAGTGCCATCAATGGATGACTGTAAATCGGATCTCCAAACCAGGGACACAAGTTAACATTGCTTGTAAAAGCCAAAGATGAAAAGATTTATTAAAAAAGAAAAGGAAAAAGAAAATGTGTAGATCAATGATATATAGTGCATGCACTTCTTTCAGTCTTGTTGTATCTCATGGAAGCTTCCATGGCATCCAGAATTTGGCTTTGGCTTTAGTAGTTGCTGCTGGAAACAAATGTATCTATTGTCTTAGTACTGCTACATTTCTGGTGTGAGAAACAAATCAATCTGCTGCCATGGCCAGGTTTTATTGTTTGATATTTCATTGGCACAACAAACTATACCATTGCTTGGCCTATTTCTTACAATAAAAATGATGCTATATGTATCACATATTTCCATTCTTCTATCCTATTAGTTTTCTTATCAAAGGTGCCTCAAAGAAATAATTATTATATCATTCATCTTGATGCAGGAATGATGAACTGAGCTTAAGCAGTGCAAGAGAACGTCAAGTTGCTGAAACCGCTTTGAAGTCAATGAGGAGGTGCTTTTCCACAGGTGTCCCTGCTACCTACATGGAAAAAATTGTACATGAAGTTGTGCCAAAAATTGGGGTTGATTTTGTAGAGTACAAGGATGTATACCGTATAAAGGTAGTTCTTCTGCTAAACACTTATGTATTCACGATCAAGTTTCTCTTCTCTCTCACTTAATTGGCCAATAATTGTTTTCCCCTTCTTGTCCAGTTGTATGATGGCACACGACAAATTTTGTGCAAATGTACTGTTAAAGAAGATAAAAAGCTTGAGCTCTATAAGGCAAGTTTTCTGCATTTGGCTAACTGTTATTTGTGGACAATGGGTCAAATCTTGTGTGTGTTGCCTGTATTTTAAGGGGAATTTTGCTAGTTCAAACGTTGCAACAAAACTTCTGATGTATTGAATTGAATAGATGAGGGTCTGAATATAATCTTTTCACCGTGATTATAAAGGAGGTGCCAAAAATAAAAGCAATAAACATTAAGAATGAATGAAACCTTTATTCCTCACTAAGACTTTTTAGAAGTCTCTGCAGGAATAATGTCAATTTTGAGGAAAAGAATTTAAAATGAAGAAGAAAATTCTCAATGGGTAAGACTAATTCTACTTTTGATTGAGGAAGAGGCTGTTAATTCAATAAGCAAAGATCAGTTACTATTATAACCAATTAAAATTTGAATTAAGTCAGCAGTTAACTTGTTATTGAATGTCTAAACCAACAAATTATGTATTACATTACAGTTGCGAATATAAAATTACAAAAATACTGCTGATTATGGACCAAATTGAATATGCCAATCTTTAGGAATTCCTTTTAGCATCATGGGATTTAGATTTCAATAATCTTTTTTATTTGAGTATAGTGACACCCAGAAGACCGGAACTATCAAGTATCTGATGGTAGTCATTTTTTATTATTTTTTATTTATTTATTGTTGCATTTTCATCTTGAATATGAACATTTTTCTTGTAGGTTGAACTAAACCAAGTTCGTCACATGGTAGCTGATATATTATGTTTTGATGAAGATCTAGACCTGAGGTTGGCACTATATACAATAAGTACCTTATCTGCTCTCCCTGTAAGTTAATCTGCTACTTTGTGCTTGTTTTACCTAGACTTTTAAGTTTCCCCTTCATGTTTTACTCTTTTTAGTTTATTTGGTTAGAATCCTCATCGTTACAGATGCTGAGGAATAAAAATTCAAGACCAGGGAAAATGAGGAAATCTTAAACTCATAGCTTTGTTTTCATCATCAAAAGTTTACTTTTGAAGGGTTGAGAAAAACAAATATATGATAAGCTTAAAACGGTTAAACTTTAGTCATGCATTGCCCTTTTCTTGAAATCAGAAGCCTTACAAATGTTAAAAATAAAATAATAAATCGATCGTTATATTTTCAAAATTAGTTACCATCATGTAGAATTAAAACAAAAGTGAATATAAGGTTTTTCTTGTTGTTGGGGCGTGTGTGTGTGTGTTTTCAATCTATTGTGAGGAATGTACATTTTTATTTTATATTGCTGAAAACAATCTTGAGTTATAAGCCAAAAATGTGTATTTACCATATCTTATATTTTCTATGTAGTCCTAGCCAATGAATTCCATGATCAAACTGAAATTGTAAAATTTTCAGGATGATGAAATGAACAACATTAGAATTCTGATTAATTCAGCCATCCTGGATCCGAAGGTAAAGGGTGGGTTGAGATGGCCCATGGGCAAGTCATATTCCGGGAATTACACAGTTGTTGGGGTTTGGCACAATGAATTTAAATCATATAAAAGCCCATCACTAAAGCTCAAGGTAATAAATGTTGATCGATTTCTTTTCGAGACTGGAACTGGGGCAGCTACGATCGAGATTAATCTAAAGTTCAGAAGAATAGTTTCGGAGATTCAGGTATTTGCTGCTTTTTGCTTTAACTTTATCACGTAACCTGCCATCTTTGTGTTTGATTATATAGAGCTTGAAATTCTTACTGTTACATCATAAGGTTAATGCATATATCTTCACACATTTCTTATTGAAGTTTTATTTTGAGCTTTAACTATAATTTTCAACTTTTACCATTTGATGGGTATTTTCTTGTAGATTGCTTTACCCAACAAAAAAAAAAAAAATTTGACCGAGAGTATTTTTAACGGTGAAATAGCAAGATTCTAATGTATAATTTTCATGAACTCGTTTTAGTTGTTATACAGTTGTACTTATCTGTTAGGTTATTGAACCTGTCGTAAGTAACAAGTGACTTTTTAGCTATTGCCTAACTTGGAGTAAATTTGATTTCAAAACTGAGCTTCCAGCTTATGACTAAGAAGTCTTATATGTGTGTCTTGCACTTTGGTTTTACAATCACCATTGGAAGAGGGGCTAGAGTTTGTTAATTGCTTAAATCCCAGGAGTAGTGTTTTGAAACATAAATATGTTTCATGATTGTTATTGCTCACTATTTCCTATGGCCTTATCCCCATGCCCATACAAAATTTGTGTTGTATTTGATATCTGTTCATCTTTCGTTAACATGCTCTTATTACTTCTCTTTTTTAATCGTCAGGACGGGGAGATTGATAGTGATTCCATCTACAATAAGTTTAAAGACAACTTGAGGTTAATATGGGACCATTTCTTGTCATGGGAAGATCAATCCTGATTCCATCTATGGTGGGTTTTAAAAACAACTTGAGGATAATATGGGATCATTTCTTGTCATGCGAGCAACTTTTGACATAAACAGCTCTCCTTCTGCTTTGTTCATATTTGCATGTGTGTGCACCATGTACTTAATGCTATTGAAAGATGTAAATGCAAGAATAAGATCACGTTTTTTTTTTACTAAAATGTCTAGACTTGCATAAGCCGTTGCATGAGTTCCTCAATTCTCATTTTGACCCAGTTTTTACCTCAGTTTTTCTAGTTTCCTGTGTAATAGTTGTATTTGGTACAAGATTGGCAATTCCTGTGTAAAGTGCTTTATATTTCTCATGTGTGGAATGTATGCATATTTAACAGCCTGTATAGAATTTGATTTTATTTCTAAGACATGTCTTTCAAAATTAATCTGGTGACATACTTGAATCACTTGGGATCCACTTGCCAATGTATATTGAAGAAAGTTTTCTCTCGGCTTTTTATGTAATCACACCCACTAATAATACGGTAATTTGTTAAAAGGTCCCTGATGTCTGGTCAAAATTTATTTAAGTTAGTAAACTCATCCAAAATGGTCTCATTTTGAATTTTTTTTTTTTGAATGTGTTTTTGTCAAGATGTAATCAGCATTTTACATATCAGTGCTTTTTTTTTCCTCTTTTCTTTTCTTTTACTTTTAAACTGTTGGTTAGAAGGCAAACATTTCACATTAAAGTGGAGTCTTCTTGCGACCAAAGGAGATGCCTTTCCTAAAGCAAGAAAAGAAAACTCAAAAGCCCTGTTCAAAACTTGTGCAAGAAGGAAATGTGATTGACATACGCCGATGTGCTGCCTTATTTTATTTTTTTTTCTAATGGTGCCTATTTTGGTGTGTGTGTGTGTGTGTGTAACACATATAAGTCTAAATATCAGCTGAGTGCCTGAGCCAGCAGCCAGCACTAGGAAGCAATTTTAAAATTTTTGGAAGCTTGCCAATGGGTTCCATTAAATTTAGTTACTCCTGTTGTAGGACCCACTGCTGTACCACATTGCAAAGCACCATTGGCTATCTCTCTTTCTCAACAGTTAAATAATTAACCTTTAGTTCTGGCCCAAATTGTCATAAAGACCTTCTAAGCAACTTTCATTTATTCTTGTGATCGTATTCCATCAATGTCTGTATCTCTAAAAGAGTTTTATGTCAATTCGACAAGTTCTCTAGAAATTTCAGGAATTTGTTTGAAAATTATTCCTGTAGTCTTCAAAGATCTCATGAAACCTCATTAGGCTTCAATATCGACTCATGCTTGATCCTGGGGTCTCCTCTCCCAATATTTATATGCATGTTAAAAATCAACTCAAAATTCGACCCTTAACCCTTTAACAGTTAATACACCCCTAAAAGAACCTAGAACCATATTTATAGCCTTTGATTTTGGGCCAAGTGGGTGTAAAACCTCACTCAAGCCTCATTATCGACTCACATTTGATTCTACGGCCTTATCTCACCAATGTCTATGCATGTACGAAAAATCAACTTGAAATTCAACCCTCAAACCCTTCAATGACAAAAATACCCCTAAAAAAAGCCCAGAACACGTGCTATGATCTTCAATTTTGTGCCCAATTGATCAAGAAACCTCATTGAGGCTTCATAATTAACTTATGTTTATTCATATAACCTCATTTTGCCAATGTTTATGCCTCTCAAAGAGTTTTGCATCATTCCAACTAGTTCTCTAATAGTTTTGGGAATATTTTGAAAATTATCCTTGTGGCCTCATAAAGATCTATTTAAACCTCACTTAGGCCTCGGATTAGACTCCTGTTTGATCTTGTATCTTGTCTCGCGAATGTCAACATATATAGTAAAATTATCTCAAAATTCATCCCCCAATCCCTTTAATGGCAAATACGCCCAAAAAAAGCCCTAAATCATGTGCAATAGGCTTCGATTCTAGGTCTAAATGGGTATTAAACCTCACTAGGGCCTTAAAATCGACTCCCATTTCATTCTTCAATCTTGTCTCATAAATTTCTATGTGCGTACAAAAAATTAACTTGAAGTTCATCCCAAAATGCCATCAATGACAAAAACACCCCTAAAAAGCCTAGAATGTGTGTTAGCTTCTGTTATAGGCCAAAATTGTTGTAAATTGCCTTTCATATGCTTTTATAGTCTTATTTCACTAACTTCTATGTCCCCCAAAGAGTTTCGCATCAAATCGACAAGTTCTCTATAATTTTTGGAATTTTTTCAAAAATTATTCCTATGGTCTTCTAGAACTTTACCCATGGCTCAAAATCGACTTTCGTTTGATCTTATGGTCTCATCTTGCCAATGCCTACTTATTTGCACATAATCAGCTCAAAATT
Source organism: Luvunga scandens (assembly GCA_030449905.1). Lineage (NCBI taxonomy): Eukaryota > Viridiplantae > Streptophyta > Magnoliopsida > Sapindales > Rutaceae > Luvunga > Luvunga scandens. The sequence goes on along the minus strand of JASUUG010000382.1, from coordinate 3,234,239 downwards.
TAATTCATAGCTCTTTTAACAGTGAATATAGTCTTACAATGGCTCAAAACATGTGTTATAGCCTTCAGTTCTAGGCCCAAGTGGTTGTTAATCCTCATTTAAGCCTTGAAATTAATTCTCTTTTGTTCCTATGGTCTCATTTCACCAATATCTATACCATCTTAAGATTTTAACATCAATCCAACAAGCCCTCCATAATTTTTGGGAATTTGTTTTTAAAAATTATTCTAATAGTCTTATAAAAACCTCGTAAAGCATCACTTTGGCCTTGGAATTGACTTCTGTTTGATACAATGTTTTGCATTGTCAATGTTTATGTACATGCAACAAATCAGCTTGAAATTAAACCCTTAACCTCTTCAACAGCAAACTTGCCCCTAAAAAGGCACATAATTATATGCCATAGCCTTCGATTCTTAGCCCAAATGGGCTCAAAACCTCACCTAGGCTTTATAATCGACTCCTATTTTATCCTGTGGTCTCGTCTCACCAATGTCTACATGCATTCGAAAAATCAACTTGAGAATAAACCTCCAATCCCTTCAACAATGAGAATGCCCTTAAAAAGGTTCAAAATGATGGCTATTGCCATTGGTTTCTAAAACAATAGTTGCAAACTTCGTATAGGTCTAAGAATCGAATCTGATTTAATCTTGTGGTCTCATCTCATGAAAGTCTATGTGTGTGCAAAACCTCAACTCGAAATTCAACCCCCAATCTCTTCAATGATGAAATACCACTAAAAGACATAGAAAGTGTGCTATATCTTTTGATTTTAGGCCCAAATATTGGTAAAACCTTATCCAAGCTTAAAGTCAACTCCCTTTTTTTTCTTGTGGTCTCAATGTCTACGACTCCTAAAGAGTTTCATGTTAATTCGACAAGTTCTTTGTAATTTTTAGGAATTTAATTGGTAGGAAATACAACTTATAAACATGTTAATAAAAACAATAAACTTTAAATTCACTTGAGAGGGTAATTAAATCCACAATTTAAAATCTTGAGCTTCACCTTTCACCTTATCTTTAAAAATTGGCAAGCAAAATACTCATTTTATTTAATAAATTTACAAAAGTATAATACAAAGAAATTGAAAACCAAAAAGAAGAGAAAATCTCTTCTTATTCACTGCATTTTCCCCTAAAATCCACTCTATATTTACACCAAAATTCTTTGTAGAACTTACACCTAAACTCCTTCCTTCATTCGTGAGCTATCTTGTCTTTATATAGGCAAATTCTGATTTGATAAAGTGTAAGCATTTACATGAGACTTTGAGCTTGCAACCACAACCTTTAGATGAGCTTAATTAATATAATCCAAGGGTCTAAACTTGCAACCATTATGTGCCTTATGAAATGTTGGATTTAACATAATTAATGGCTACAAATAAAGTCGAATCAGGACCTTTCATTGGTTCTTTTATCACGGTGGTTGAACTAATAAATTAATGTGTGTTAAATCTAGTGTATTGAGATGCATGTGAGCTCAGACACATGACACAATCTCAACTTTTCAGAAGTAATATTGAATCAAAGGACTAACAATTCTTCCAAAGGTTTTTGAGTCTGCAAAATCCAAACTTCAGGCCCATTTTTTTATTCAAACAGTATAAATTTAGTTATTCTTATAAAACACAAAACTAACATTTAAAGCAAATAAAAATAGAAAATTCCTAAAATGGGTTAGGGATTTATAAATATAGTGAAATTGTTAGTATTAGCACACTATAAATGAAAAATGATAATCTAACTTTTATCAAATTTGTACTTTTTAATATAATCAATAATGAGATTGGGGACAAAATTATCGCAAACACGTGGGATGAGACATATTGAAATTCTATTCAAGTTCCCGTCGAACCCGTCAGAAAAGCTCGAGCAAAGAAATTCAAAGAAGTGCTTAATAAGTTGATTCAAACATTTTGGGCTCAATCAAATTCGTGGAGGCCTGTTGAAGGAATCACACATAACAAATGCATGATTCATGATCTTAAAGTTTTTAAATAATCACTTCCACGAAATAAGAAGTTGGCTTGCACATTATAGCAAGAAAATATATTATTTTATTTTTCGGATACTTTCCCAATTGGAAAATATGCTAGTTTACTTTTTGGATACTTTCCCTTTTTCTTGAGAAGGCTAATGGAGAAACAAATTAATTATTTCTCTTTTAATTGCATACTTTCCATTTTAATTATGTAAGGCATTTAAGCCAATTAGGATTTTGATTTGATTTATATTCTTTCCTATTTGCTTAGATTATGATTCTTATTTAATTTAGATTTTTTTTCCCTATTTGCTTAGATTAGGATTCTAATTTGATTTAGATCTTTTCTCATTTGCTTAGATTAAGATTCTTATTTGATTTAGATTTTTTCCCATTGGCTTAGATTAAGATTCTGATTTGATTTTGATTTAAGATTTATTTTCAAAAATTCTTGTAACCAACCTTATATAATGTACTTGCATCCAATAAACAGAGAAGATCAGTTTTGATGCAATTTGTGAGCGAGTTAATTCTCTTTGGTTCTTAAACAAACTCTTTGAACTTATTGAATTTTCGTGGTATTCAAACTCTTAACTTATCAATCAGATCATCCATACCTAATTGTGGCGCCTTAAATACCAAAGTTTGTGTTTTCATTAAGCGTCGAGTTGCATTTCCATTCAATTTCAGGTTTAGAATTTGATCTTGGAGGTTAAATTGATTAGAGTCGCGTCAGTTTTTTGCTGAATTCGTGTCAATCACACTAAGAAGGCTATTAAGTTATTAAGGTTTTACTATAGGATTTAAAATTTGAGAAATTAGGCATCGACAATAGTAAAAATAATAATTAAAAATATAATGAAAATAAAATTTTTATTACTAAAAATTTAAATAGAAATATGATATTAGTAAAAGTTTCAACAAGAGAGACAGAGACAGAGAGGAGGGAGGGAGAGGGAGAAATAAAAGATTTTTTTTTTAAGGAGAAATATTTATTTTTAACTGGCAATGTGTCCTTGTAATATGAAGACTAAAAATGTCATTTTGTTATAGTTAATTTAGTTGAACTGATATTAAATTAAGACAGCGTCATTAGAGGCTAAATTTGCACTTAAAGAGAAGTACTAATAGTAGATCATAGTTTAAGGACATCTATGAAAATGTAATCAACAATAACAAAAAATAATAACAGTAACCATCCTGTTATAATTTTTTACAGGAAATACTGACTAATAATTTAAGTAAATAATATAAAGCATAAGGAAGCTATATAAAACCACGGAGAAAATTGAAATGATTTCAAATTATGTAAAACCGATGACCCATATTATAGGAATTTATGGCTAATGACAATTTGCCACGCATGCGGACAAGTGAAGGCTAAAACTTGGGCTGCTCCATAGCTATTTTAATTTGTCTTAGCTGATTTCCCAAGTTTTACTAGCTGACCATGCCAAATACCTTTGGGCTTAGCTAATTAACCACTATTAGCTAGCTAATGGGCTGACGAAGCAAGATATCATGCGTACAAGCGGTGAGCACGTGCTATTAATACACTTATGTGTGTGTTCATTTAGAATCTGGGAAAAGAAAGAGTCCCTGTCCAATTAAGGTTAAGGTTGATTAGGTCTAGCTATCTTTTAGGCAATATAAAGTGATGAATTGTGCTTTTTCCATCACTTTTTTATTCAAAAGCATTGAATACAAGCACGTGTGGGAGCATTTTCTGATTTTTTTTTTCAAAAATCAGTTAAATAAAACGGTTTAAAAAGTAGTCAATTAAGTTCTTAGAGCTTTGAACAACTTTTAATAAATCGATCCTACCATTGGATTAAATTTCAAATCCCAATAGATTATCTTTTAAACAGTATTTTAAAAAAAAATTCAAAAACTTAAATGGTTGTTGACTTTTTTTTTTAATTAATAAATCATGGAATGGATAAAATACTTTTTAACTTTTTATTTAATTTAAAATGGGGTGAAAGCTAAATAAAACCGTTCAAAACCTAAATTATATATTTATTTTTGTTTTTAATAGCTTAAAACAACTGGCAAACATTACCATGAAGTTGAGTTTCTTGTGTCCGAAGGAGAAGCGAATTTTCAGACTTGTCGATTTGCGAAAATCAAAGAAAGAAAATAAACCTCAAAGGCCCACCCACTTCAAAACTTGCGCAAGAAGGAGACCCTGTCTCCCCTTCCTATAGTAAAAATATAAAAATTGACGTACGCTGCCTTTCTATTTCATCGTATATATTTAGACATATAACTCTAAAGATCAACTGAGCCAGCCAACACTTGAAAGCAATTTTAAATTTTCAGTTAGTACTGCTTCTCTCATCTTATGATCTTCTTCTTCAATTTATTATATTTTCACTCCAGTTGTGCTATCCGTTAGTCTCGCTGCTGAGATAAAATTATTTGCGTGAATAACTTAATCTTTGCTATCTTGTTGTGTTCATTTTATATCGAGTTAATGCATATGTATCAAATGTTATCATAAACGATGCATGAGTAATTTCATTTAGTTTTCTTTCCATCTTTCATAACTGGCATGTCGGATATCCCTTTACTTTTTTTTTTTTTATTTGGGAAAAAATTCTATAGAATGCTTGCTTTAGTTTGATCTAGCGTTACTGATCTGTTTCATTCATTTTTCCTCAGTATTTTTGTTGCTTGTTCAGCAGGCGATTGTGATTTCATTCCACAAAATTATGTAAATACTAATTATTCTTAGTTCAGATTAAGGTAGTGCGAAGTTAATATTATCACCATGGCTTACATTCCACCACATAAACGGCCTTCAAAGAGCCCCCTGAGGCCATATCCACCCCCGGTTATGCCTGTGCCTAAATTCAACAGAAAACTAAACGTGGGATCACCCAAGCACAATGCAGGCATGAGTGGAAATATCGTGTATGAAGATATTACAGTGTACAGGTGGCTTGCTGTTGGCTTGCATGATGATAGCTGCTTTCCTTCTTCTGTCCACCTTGAGCCGTTTACAGTGGAGCCTGTTGACCATAAAAGAGGAGCAGAGTCCTTCGTTTTAATGAACAATGATCTGGCTAAAGGTCAGTGTTCTGCAGTCCTGTTTTTATCTTAATATGTTCTACTCTTGTTCTTGATTTATGTCTGGTGTTAACTTCAGTTATGTTAACATGTGGCTTTTTGGTTGGTAGATAATGACGAAGTGAGGGGGAATATACCAAGAAGTCCATGGAAATCGATAGCAGAAGATGTATGGCCAGATGTATTGAGTGCTTGTATGATTGTCGACAACGAAATGGAGGAAAAGCCAAGATTGATCGCCAGATTTGGCCATGTTGTTTTCCGTGGGTATGAGTTATTTATTATTCCATTGCTGTTACAGCTTGAATGTGTTGTGTTAGATCTTTCCACTCCTTTCTTTCGACTTTGAAATTAAAGCAACGAAAATACAATATGTATCAAATATTTCCATTATTCTGTCACATCTTTGAAGCCTCCACTAGTTTTCATATTAAAACTGCCACAAAATAACAATAATAATAATAATTTTATCATTCATCCCCGAGCAGGAACAATTCACTGGGTTTAGAAAGTGTAAGAGAAGGTCAGGTTGCTGAAGAAACCACTTTGAGGCAATTGACCAGATTCTTTTACAATGATGTCCCTGCTACGTACGCTGAAAAGATTATAACTGAAGTTGTGCCAAAAATTGGAGTTGATTTTGAAGAGGACGAGGATGTATACCGCATCATGGTTGTTCGTCTGATACTCACCTCAGTACTCATGATCAAGTTCCTTTTATCTCTCGCTTAGCAATCCACTGATTTTTTTTTTCCTCCTTGTGTAGCTGTCTGACAGCATGCGACAAAACTTATCTATTTCATGCAGATGCATTGTTAAAGAAGATAAAACGCTTGAGCTCTATAAGGCAAGTTTTCTGCTACTGGCTAACTATTATTTATGGACAATGCATTGAACCTTGCGTGTGTTGCCTGCATTTTAAAGAAGAATTTTGCTACATTGCAACAAGACTTCTGATGTTTGGAATTAAATAGATGAGGGTTTGAATATAATCTTTTCACTGTGAGTTATGAACGAGATATCGAAATAAAAGCAATAAAGATTAAGAAATAGACTTAAGAAGGATAGAAACCTTTGTGTCTCACTAGCTAAGACCTTTTAGAAGTCTTTCCAGGAATAATATCAATAGAAAGGAAAAGAATTTAAAATGGAGAAGAAAAAGAAAATTTTCGCGAAGTAGGACTAATTCTACATCTGATTGTGGAACAGGCTTGTTAATTCTACAAGGAAAGACCTAATAACTATTATAAACCAATTAAGAGTTGAATTTACGGGTAACTTGTAATGGAATGTCTAAACCAACAAACTACGTGTAACATTACAGATGAGACTATTAAATTACAAAATGCTGCTGACAGTGAACCAAATTGAACATGCCAATCTTCAGGAATTCCTTTCAGCATCGTGGGATTTAGATCTCAGTAATCTTTTTTATCGGAATATGGAGACGTCCTATCAAGCACCTCGTGGCAGTCGTTCATTTATTTTATCTTTGAAAGTGCCACTCGTTCCCATTCAGTCATGATGTGTCTATATTATTTCCTTATTTATTCTTATTGCCTGTGTAGTCTCATCTTAAATATGAATATTTTTCTTGTAGGTCTATGTAGACCCAGTTCGTCACCTGGTGGTAAACATATCGTGCATTGATAAAAATCTAGACCTGAGGTTGGCTCTACGTTCAAAGAGAGCCTTAGCTGCTGTCTCGGTAAGCTAATCTGCTACTTTGCATGTGTTTTAGCTAGACTTTTAAGTTACCCCTAATTTTTTTCCCTGTTTCTTTTATCTGGTCATCGCTCATTAGAATCATCTTCATTACAAACGCTGAGGAAGGCACTTTCAAGTCTAGGGAATATAAGGAAACTTTTATCATTACTTCGAAAGTTTACTTTAGAAATATAACAAGCTGAAAACGGTTAAAATTGACATCGTCAAGTCGTCAGTAGTAATCCTAATCTTTGAGGATTTTTTTTTCCCTTGAAATCAGAAACTTTACTAATGACGACAATAGAGTAATAGATAAATCATTATATTCTCAAAATTAGTTACCATCATGTAGACTTAAAACAAAAGTAAGTATAAGGTTTTTGTCGTTGTTGGGGGTGTATGTGTGCATTCTTGATCTATTTTGAAGAATATAAATTTTGATTTCATATTCCTGATGACAGTTTTGAGTTGTAAGCCAAAAGCAATAGCGGTTGAATATGTATTGACCATATATTATATTTTCTGTGTAATCCCTGCAAATGAATTTTATGATCAAACTGAATTTTTTAAATGAATTTTAGGACGACGAAATGAACAGCATTAGAAATCTGATTGATTTAGCCATTCTGGATCCGGAGGTAAAGGGTGGGTTGAGATGGCCCATGGGGAAGTCATCTTGTGGGGATAGATACAGAGTTATTGGTGTTCAGCACACTGAAACTAAATCATATAAAAGCCCATCACTGAGGCTCAAGGTAAGACATGCTGATCGATTTCTTTTCAAGACTGCAACTGAGCAAACTGCGATTGAGATTAGTCTTGAGTTGAGAAGTTTAGTTTCAGAGATTCAGGTATTTGCTGCTTTAATTTTGCTTTAACTTTTATCACTTAACCAGCTATCTCTGTATATGATTACATAGAGCTTGAATTTCCTGCTGTTAAATCATAAGATTAATGATAATTTATCTTCATACGTCTCTTATTGAAGTTGTATTTTCTGCTGTAATTGTACTTTATTTTTCAAATTTTACTATTAGATGCTGGTAGGGTCTTTTCTTCGAGATTGCTCTAGAGAGGAAGTAATAAAAAAAAAAAAAAAAAAAGAGATAGCAATATGCTAATAGATAATCTTCAGTTAAACTCTTTTTAGTGTTTATACAGCTTTCCCTTTCTGATAGCATATTTATTGACTTTTTACCAATTGCCGATCTTGGAGCAAATTTGATTTCAAAACTGGGCTTCCTGCTTCTGACTTATACGCGTGTCTTACCCTTTGGTTTTGCAATCACCGTTGGATAGAAGAGTGGCTAGAGTTTGTTAATTGCTTCAATTCCACAGTTAGCGTATAGAAACATAAAATTTCAGTTGCTGTAACTCTGTTTCATAATTGCTTTTGCACATTATTTCCTATGTCTTTATCTCCATGCTCATACTAAATTAGTGTCGTATTTGATATCTTTCGTCTTTCTTTGATGTATGCTTGTGACTTTTTATATCAATCGGCAGGACGGGAAGATTGATGCTGATTCCATCTACAATGGATTTAAGGACTACATGAGGCTAATATGGGACCATTTCTTGTCATGCTAGCAACTTATGGCACAAACAAAAGATTGCAAGCTCTCTCCCCTACTCCGTTCATATTCGCGTTTGTTTGCATCTTGTATTTGTTGCAAGAACAAGAAATATGTAAATGCAAATATGAAAGACGTGAAAGCAGCCCCCTAACCGCTATTAAAAAATCCTCAAAAGTCGGCATACTTGAGCTCATTATTTTTCCTATGTTTAAATCTGCTTAGTGAAAATCATCTATTTATGAGTTTTAATTTTGGTTTTGATTTGTTGCTGATTTTGAGTTTTAATTTCCTATGTCTAGTTAGTAACAGAACAAATTCTTTTTTTAAAACTAATTAATAATAGGGTCCGACTACGTTGCATCAGTTGCACCATACCACATTTTTTTTTGTCGGTATTAAACAAATCTGTTGGATACTTCTTTGTTTAATCTAACGGCTGAATTTAATTATTAGATAAATTTAACTGGCACCGGTAACCTTTTGAGCGGGTTGCAATTACATGATTTCATTTTTTCATTTTCGTCGATATCGTTTTTATTATACAACAACTATTAACCTTTTGAGCGGCCGAAATTAATTATTGATTTCTTCTCTGACATAACACACACTTTGACTTCCATCATCATATCAATCAACTATAGCAAAATTCAACTAGGTCTCTTTTACAGATTTTGTCATTAATTAATTTTCTGTTTTTTTTTTTTTACCATTTTTAATAACAAAACTATATCGGATTTTTTATTTAAATATATCCTATTTATCCTTAAATACTAAATCTATAACATATTACATATATATGTCTCATGAAAGTGAAAAAAGTCAAAAATACCTTTAAAAAATTATGAATCTACATCTTTTCTTCCTCTCATTGTTTCTTTCGCTCACCATTCTTTTCTCATGGTTTCTTTCTCTCACCATTCTTTTCTCATGGTGTTCTCTTCCTACCATTTTTTTCCTTTCTAACAATTCCATTCTCTCTTAACATTTCATTTTTTATCTCCAATACAAAGGTTTTAAATAAAAATAAAATGTTCAAAAGGTGCACTATCAAATGGTGGATAGGTATGTTTAAAATGCAACCTTTTTGCATGCTTAAGGTTTGATTTGATTTCATTACAAGTATAATTACTAATGATTTATGAGTTTTAATAGTACATTATTAATTTTTGTGTTTGTACACACACTATTGCATAAAATGTAGGGATTTAAGACTCAATTTAAGTTATGAATGATTGAAAAATCAGTTTAGGAAAAAAGCGAGTACAAAGTCAAGTAAGTGAAGAATTTAGTCAAATGATGGGTGTCGAAGCCAGTAAATATAAATACCTACTCCAAACAAGATTGTGTATAGTGATTGAGTAGGGTCGTGTCCACAGAGACTGGTAATTATTAAATCCTTTTTTTAAAATGAAAATGTAAATTGGGGGATTGTTGCAAATAATGAAAATCAATTTAAATTAATAAGAATGCAAATTAAAGGTGTAATTCAAAATGAAAAAACTCTGGTTGAAGGAATTAACTCAGCTTTGATTCGATTACTGATCATCAATACAACTATAAATCATTACTGCTTATGAATAGATCGGTTATAGCTACTGAGATACTCTAATAGCCAATCTCTTCTTAATTAGTCGATAATCAAGGTACGACAGTGGGTTATTTCCCTAATCAATAGACAATCCTAGATACAATCATAAGATTTAATCAATTAACAGCCTGAAAAACTAGAGAGACTCAAATCCTAATTAACAAACGCATACGATGGTTTATTTAAATTAGATTATTTATTCCCATAACACAACGCACTGCTATGTTATTTTCCACAAACATCATAATCTTCATACGATGAATATTTCAATTGGCAGTAGACTAAGTTGATAATTAAATAGTGGCCAATTATCTAATTAACAAACATAATCATAACAATAATTCAGAGAATAAACAAATACCTAAAAAGCAATAAAACAATTAAAAGCACAAGAAAGATCTCACAGTAATGGTGAATCAAAGCTTCATTAACCTTAAACCAGAAAAATGAGTTTAGTTCCTCATGGAGAAAAAGAGAAAACCCTAAAAAATATAAAAACAATTAATAATCCAATTCTAATTCTAATCTCCTTAATCCTTTTTTATCTCCTCTTTTTATAGTTTTCTTAAAAAGGATAAAGATAAAAATATCTAAAATATTATCTCAAATTACAAGAGTAATAAAAAGATAAAACACATTAAAATAAAAACGTCAAGTTCGCAGTTGACAGCACGCGCCAACATCTTATCAACAAACTTCTTCTGAAATCGACTGTCACGCGCCCACGTCTTATCAACAAACTTCTTTTGAAATCGAGAATTTTTCTAGAAAGTCAATTTATCTTTAAACACCATCTTGTAGCTCAATTTAGTATTAATCAATAGAATTGCACCTACAAAAATAAAACACAAGTAAATCACAATTATTAAGTGCAAAACATTGATATTAAAGGGAGTAAATAATGCAAAACTAGTGTATGAAATGCACTATAACATCAAATAAAAAGTGAAGGAAATGAGTAAATCAAGTATCTAGTCAAATAGGAAATCAAGTAAGTATATTAAATGAGTTGAGTATTAAGTGGAGTAATTTTTAAAATAAATTGAATAAAAGTTGGGTAAAGTTTTGAACAAGTCGAGTAAAAGTTATGTGATTTTTAAAGATGTCGAGTACGAAGTCTAGTAAGTTTAGTATTTAGTCAAGTAAGAAGTGAAGGAGATGAGCAAGTTGAGTATTTGTTCGAGTAGGAATTCAAGTAAGATATCGAGTAAGTACATTAAATGAGTCAAGTATTAATAATTTTGAAGATAAATTGAGTTGAGTGTTAATAATTTTTAAAATAAATTGATTAAAAGTTGAGTAAATATTTTGAACAAGTTGAGTGACAGTTATGTTATTTTTAAAAAAATTGAGTTCGAAATTGAGTAAGTCGAGCATTCGGTCGAGTAAAAAGTAAAGTAAATGAGTTGAGTAAATCAAGTAAGTAGATTGAATGAGTCGAGTATTAAGTCGAGAAAAAGCATAGTAATATTTTTAATAAGTCGAGTAAACGTCAAGTAAGTTTTTGAATACATCAAGTAAGAGCTAAGTAATAATATTGAGTAAAAAGTCATTTGATTAAGTCAAGTAAGTTTATTGAATAAATCAAGCATTAAGTCGAGCAATATTTAAAACAAATCAAGTAAAAAGTCGAGTAACAGTTATGTTATTTTTTAAAGGAGTCAAGTATGAAGTCGGATAAATCGAGCATTCAGTCAAGTAAAAAGTGAAGTAAGAGAGTTGAGTAAGTCGAGTAAGAAATTAAGTAAGTATATTGAATAAGTCAAGTAAAAATCGAGTAATTTTTTAAATAGGTCCAGTAAACGTCAAATATTATTTTTTACTTATTTCAATATTACTCGACTTTATAGTTTAGGGAATTAGTTTTTTTACGATTTTATTAAGGTTATTTTTGTACTTTTCCTATTTTTTTAAGTATATATATGTAAAATTAAAGACTTTACTGATTTAAGGTATATTTTAGGTATTTTGAGGGAAATGGATATATCCCACGCAATTCCCTCAACAATTGAAACTGTAACTTTTTTTTTTTTGGGTTTAAAAATTTTGTCAAACAGGTGGCAGACATGAAATATATCTACATAGTTTCAACGCAAATGAAAGTTAACACATAAAAATTAATCATGAAATCCACACAAAAGTTGCATAAATGAAATGGATCATTATATTAAAGAATTAGATAGGAAAAAATAAAGAACATGAAGATGTAAAGATGAAGTTTTGGGGCAATACCACTAACAACTAAATTGATTCCAGCAAAAAGAAGAAAGATGATGCAGAGAATATGTTGAAGGCTGTTGATGAAAAGCAAAATAAAAAAAAAAAGAAAAGAAATTAAAAAGAAACTAAGTGCTCGACCAAGATGTATGTCATTCGACCCAACCTCAGACTCTTTCTTCCTGATCTATTTGACTCTCTGGCCGCAGTTATTTAAATAGTATCTCGAGACTGAAGAGATCAAATACCTCGTGGGAATACACGAAACAAAATATGAACTAGATAAATATAAATATAAATAGAAATGGAAAAGAGATAGTTTCCAATTCATCAAAATTAGAAGTTTCCATATGATCTGCTAAAGTAGATCGGCGTTGCCCATATAATATAATGAGAGTAGATTTGGTTCCATGGAGTGCCAGGAAGGTAATAACTCCAACTTGTCCGATGCTTCTTCGGCCTAATACGATATACAAGTGGGCCTTGCATTATGAGCAAGCTACGAAAAAGGGTTTCTTTTTTTTCAGTTCTGCAACAACTTGTGTGAAATGAAGCTCTACGGAAATCTATGAATTTTTTAATTTTCGCCGTTGGTTATTGGTCAAGCCACTGGAATTCCAATTTTACCTTTCAACAACAGACTTCACTAGTACGCTTGAAAATTTACACGGCGATATAAAACACGTTGGATTATTTGACTTTTAAATGATCGGTTAATTGGGATAAGGACAAAAATTATGGTAGCATACCACACTCGCAACATAGATGGGGCCCAATATCACATGTGAACAACAAAAGCTGACTAATCTCTGCTAAACCACAGAGCGTTTCCGGAAGTTGTAATCGAAGAAGAAGAATTTTAATTTTGGGTGAATTTTTTATTTTGCATATTTGATTACTGTTTTCCTCTTTTTGCAATGTTTCTTTGGGTTATTGTAGCTAGAGGTGGCCAACGGGCTCTGATGTGCCGTGCTATTGCTGGTAAAAAAAAGTTTATGCGAGATCGTGCTTGTGCTCATGCCGTGCTGTGCTTAATTTTTTTTTCTCAAGATCTTGTCGTGCCTAAGAAAAAAAGTTTATTAAGTTTTTTTTTTATTTTCTTAAAAGTACATATCAAGTTAAAGCTTTTTTTTAAATTTTCTTAAAAGAACATATTAAGTTATTGGTGTATTTTTTTTTAAGTATATGTAACTTATTAAATTCATGTGCATTTATTCAAATTTAATAAAATTAACAATTCAAAACTCAAATCCATATTCAATGATAATAAGAGAATATAATTTTAATTACTAAATTTGACTCTATGTTATTAGAATTCTTTTATAATACTTAACAACAACAACAATAATAATTTTTTCTTAAGAGTTAACTTAATTGTTAACTTGAAATTACATATAGTTATATATTATAGTTCATAAATAATATTAATACATATTTATAAAATTGTGATATTTAAATTTTTATTTATTAAATCATAATATCAATTATTTATTTAATAAATTATAAACATAAATCAATTATAATTTTTTTGAAACTAATGATTAAATAAATTTAAAAAACTTGAACTAATAAAATATATTAAAAGATTCAATTTCAAGTTATTTATAAAATCATAAAATTTTAAGTTTACTTTCATTAAAAATGAAACATGCTTATTGCGTCTTTTTTGGCGTGTTGTACTTTGGTCCATCTCTAATCGTGCCGTACTTTTAAGTCCCGCGTGCCTAAAATTTTAAGCCCCACATGTGTGTCATGCCATGTTGCGTGCTCCACCGAAATGTGCTCATGTTATGTTGTGTTGTACCGAAACGTGTCATGCCTGTTTTTGACTTTTTTTTTCCATTTTTGGTTTATTTTGCTGCTATTTTTAGATTTCATTTATTGTTATTTATGGATTAATTTTTTGCCGTTTTTGAGTTTGATTTCCTGCTTTTTTTTATTTCACTGCATTTTTTTTACTTGCTGTTATTTCTGTGTCAATTTACTGCAATTTTTTTTAATCTGTTATTGTTTCTGTGTAAATTTTGTACTACTTTTGGGTTTGATTTTCTACTGTTTCTTATTTAATTTTTGCTGTTTTCGGTTTTGATTTCCATCAATTTTTTTGGCTTTTTCTGTTGTTTTTTGGGTTAATTTACTGCAGCTGCTTTATTATTATTTTTTTCGATTTGTTGCTTTATTTGAGTTAATTTTCTAGTATTTTTGGATTAATTTTCCTTAGGAGTGCAAGCGTCCTTTTCACTATTAAGAATTGTATAGAATCCATATAAAATTGTTCCTATTATCAAGCAAATTGATGTGATAATATGCAAATCTAATTAATTTCTCAGGTTAAAAATATTCAATTATCTTGTTCAACAAGAGAATTGATTAATTGAATCAATTAGCAACCCGTTACAAGTTTGTATAACTTATACAAAACTTTTAAAAATGCATTTATAAATATATATTAGGGATATAAAAAATACTCACTTGACTAAGGCTCGAGTGATGCAGGCTGGGTAATATACAGTGCAAGAACAAGATCGAGTTGGTCCTGCACTTCACTTGATAAGCTAAAGTTTGGCCCAAAAACCTAAATTTTATGAAAAAAGTATTAAAAATATATATTATTTTAAATAATCACATTTATTTAGCCCACCTAAATATATATTTGAAATTTTAAACATTTAAAGCCCATATTTTCAAGTTTAGTTTCTTTAAAATAAAATTTAAAAATTATAAAATTGTCAAATAAAGTAAAAATATATATACAAAAAACTATAAACTCTAAAATCCAGTTTATTAAGTTGGGCTGGGGTGTTCAAAAAACACATTCAGGGCGGATCTGGACACTGCCATACCCGAGATTAGCCGTAGTTTTTGCCATCCTAATATATATTCGTAGAGTTGTATCATTTATACAAGTTCAAAAAACTTCAATTACTTGTTATTAGTTACATTATATGTATGTTGCACCCTCAAATTGTTTTTGGCGAGTAGGTGTCATCTAGTTGAGATGATAAAATCTCTTGTATCGGAAAAAAAAAAAAAAACTTTGGAGATTGAACTCCGCTCCCATGGATACATTGTAATATGAAATTGTTCTCAATTTTAAGATAATTTATGTGATAACATGAAAACCTAATTAATTCTTAGGATGAAAAATGTGCAATTCTCCTGTGGAATGAAAAAATTTACCAATTGAATCAATTTGCACCGTCCCTTATAAGTTTGTATAATGTATACACAACTTACAAATATGCAATTATAAATCCATCCACTATGGAATGTATAAAATCAATGGTTGAGAATTTTTGTCAAAAGTTTAAGTCATAAATTTAAGTTCAAATAGCTTAATCCATTAAATACACTCTTGTGGAAAAAAAAATATAACTATATCTTTGCTAATTGAAAAATATAACTATATCTTTGCTAATTGAATTCAACATATATATATATATATATATATATAATTGTATAGTTAATTGTTGAAATAGGCTGCTAAAATTTATGTGTATAATTACATTTACATATTCAAATTAGTGCTTTTTTGGTCAAATTGAAATCGAAAAATAAAATAAAATATCATCTATACATGGAACAAAAAATGGATAAATCATGTCTAGTTTGCAACATAAAATGTCAAACATGAGTACCTCGACATAAAACACTAAATATTATGTATGAAACTTGAATACCGACATACAACAAGAGGGAAAAAGAAAAATTTGGAGGCATTTGGAATATACTACATGAAACATTGTACTTATAATATGCAAAAATGTACATAAAATGTGGGTATCTTGTAACATGAAACATAGAACACTAATCATAAAACACTGAACATTAAAATGCAATAACCGAAAAGAACAAAAATTTAGAGTTTTTGGAATATGCTACAGGAAGCATTAAACAAAAAATAAGAAACATTTGACTAAGATAGGCAACAATGGACGTAAAACATTAGTACATTGTAACATAAAACATAAAACATTAGTCAGGAAACTCTAAATGTTTGATATAAAACTAGAATGTCAACATGAAATGAAGGGAAAAAAAAAGAAAAATTGGGGTATGTAGAATATACTTCATCAGACTTAAAACCAAAAATATGAAACATTTTACTTAAGATATTTAGCAATGTACATAAAACATGAGTTATGTGAAAAATAGAATGCAAGTCATGAAACTCTAAACATTTTATATGAAACTTGAACACCAGCATAAAAAAGGGGGAAAGAGAAAATTTTGAGAGTATTTAGAATATACTGGATAAAACATAAAACAAAATGCATGAACATTTAAACCTTAAGCATACGACAAAAATTATAAAACATGAATTAAGTTTTTGTGGTTTTGTAGACACTCTAAAAAAATAATTGTTTCAATTTTACTTTATTTCTCTTTTTTATTATTAATACTATTTTCTTAAAATATTATGTAATTCATAAATTTTTTATTCTAACTTAAGTTAAATTAAAAGTGCAACTAAAATCGAGCAACCGGTTGCTGTCAGTCCCTGTATAGCAGTATTTTCTCACTTTCCAATAATTGGATTTAGTATAGGTTTGGCAGTTCTAGTGTAAAATGTTTGCTATATTC
Source organism: Luvunga scandens (assembly GCA_030449905.1). Lineage (NCBI taxonomy): Eukaryota > Viridiplantae > Streptophyta > Magnoliopsida > Sapindales > Rutaceae > Luvunga > Luvunga scandens. The sequence goes on along the minus strand of JASUUG010000382.1, from coordinate 3,217,505 downwards.
ATGGGTGGAGCAAAATATCAGCAGCTAGTACGGAGACTTTTTTTTTTTTTTTTTTTTATTTGTCTTACATGTTTATCTTTCAAAATAAATTTAGTGACATACTTTAATGACTCCGGATCCACTTGCATCTGTATTTGGAAGAAAAGTTTTCTCCTCATTTTTTATGCAATCACATGGTAATCTGTAAAATGGTCCTTCTTGTGTGGTTAAAATTTAATTAAATTAATAACTTAGATAATTAATTAACTAAACCTTTCTTGGTTTTTCTTTTGAGGCTTAGAAGTTAGATCTCTTACCCATTTTAAACTGTCAAGATTGCACAGCACCATTTAACATTCACTCTTGTGAATGTGAAGGGGGGGTCTCAACTACTTTGCGCAAAATATCAAAACTTTCACTTTTTATCTTGAGCAGTCAATTTATTTCTGGGTTTACTCGGTTATCAGAGGTTGATTATGCAGTATACGTTATTTGTGGGGATATAATAATTTTGCCGCTGTTGAGTCTCAATAGTTGTTCGGTGATTGCGTAATTGTCAAATGAGGTAGGTTTTGCATATAAATTTTCTATTTTGGGGTGCATAATTTTCTTTTTGTGGTTCTTCACTGGGTGGGAATGAAGAGGTAAAAATCTCAAATGAGTAGTTTTCGAACGTTACTGGGTGCTTGTCATTCTTGCGATCGGTCCATTATTGACTCAACAAGCTACGTGACAAAAAAGTATGTTCGTGCCCTCCGTTACAACATAGGGATAGCTTATGAAAGGATTAAATTACAATGATATTATATTTAGGTGGCCTTTGTTTTCTTTTTTCTTTTTTTTTAATCTAAATAGATCTAAATTTCATCTAAATTCTAAATAGAATTAAATATTAGAATCCGAATAATATTTTTTTATCGGAATTATTAAAAACAAATTAAGTTATTTGTTTTTTGACTTGAAAAAATATGAAACTAATATTTTTATATTTGTGACCTTACAATTATAAATAATAAATGTCTCAAAGAAATTAAATAAGATAAATCATGTTCAATTAAATACAGCCTTCTATATTCTAAACTAGTATATATTAATCATTTTTACTGTAGTTCATTCTGTTTTTGTATGAAAAATATTCATAAACATTTATGAAGATAAACAACGCTAATTTGAATAAAATAAAAAGATAAAAATAATAATGATATGCCATTATATTACCATAAATTATATAGATGGGTAATAATACTAATTATTGAATTTTAGTTAGGTAAAGTTAAAAATTCATTAATTAGATAGAGATATTTTAGAGAATTTTTTTAATGATATCACCCAGACTTTTTGAATTAAGGAAAAAATTAAAAACATTAATTTAATAACTTTATGACTTAATGATTGAAAATTTTCATTAAGGTAAAAAAATAAATGAATTTAATGACTTAACTAATTGAAATTAAGTCAATTAAGTCATTAAGTAAAAAGAAATCCCTTATTTAGTTGAGATATTGTTTGTATTCCAACTGAGTTGATAAATAATGTATTACTATCTAATTAATTCGAGGGATAAATATTTATCAAGCTTTATTATTTTTATTGCAAATAATAAATTCCTATTAATGATTTATTAGTTGGAATACAATCTAAATATTCTATCTAATCATAGTATCACTCTTAAATTAACCACAAAAATTTTAAACTTGTGTCAAAAAGAAACTAAAAAGGTCGCAATTGATTGGTTGTTAATTTATAAAAATAATGTTTTTTCATCTTTAATAAGAACATAAAATAGATTCTATTTGCAACGAGGAAGAGAAAAAAAAAATTGAGTTATTTGGACAACAAAAGCACACCTTAAATTGCATATTTATTATTTCAAGTTTAGATTCAGTCATGAGCTAACATCTACATTAATCTTTTAAAACAATCTTATTGATAATTACTGAATAAAAGTATAAGATTAATTGAATTTAAATTATATATTTCTATAAATAAACGTGTAGAAAAAAATTAGGATGAGGTGAGTACACATCAACCAAATCAAAAACAGTTTTTTAACTTTTTTCTATTTTCTAATTTTAAAGCTTGGAAGACAGAACATCCTTCAACCGAACTCCTGTTCCTCTTCTCAGTTGGTCACTATTTTCGACAATGATCATGAAACCAAATCTAATAACAGCCAATCCCTCACACTCACTCACTCCATTTCTCAAATTTGAATCAAGAACTCCAATTTATTTCCCCAAACCCTCAATTTCTCATTCCAAATTCATCTCTTTTACCTCCAAAAGACGCTCCTTTTTAGTCCCATGTTGCTGTTTAAAACCCACGAAACCCCACAACTCCAATGAGTTTTTAACCCGCGCTTCGGAGAATTCGGTTCCTGAAGAAGGGGAATTGAAAACTGATTACAACGTGCAAGTGTCAACTGCAAATGTTCCCTCGTGTCTTCCGCCAGCTAAACTCAGCTTGAGTGATCAAGCTTTCTTTTTGTTAGCTTTTATTGCTTGCACGGTATGCTTTTTTCTTTAATTTAATACTCTCGTTTTCGGGTTTCTTTCCTTTGATGGGTATGTCTGTTTTTGTTAGCTTTTCTTGTGTTTTTTTTTTCAATTTTGTTCTGTTTAGTAGCTCAAGAGTATTGTATTTGTTGATGGTTTGTTTTGTGAAGCTGTATGTAATTTGAACAAAATGGTAGTTTGGGGCCTGGCAACAAATGGTGATTATATTAGGCTTTGGATATGGTTTTGTGGGTTTTATTGTATTTGAGAGCTTAATGGCTTCGGGTTGTTTGTCTTTTGAATCAAGCTGCTAGCTTGACTTGCAAATTTGGTTATGTAAAGGTGAAGAATTGGGTGATTAGGGGGTAAAGGCCTGATTAATTGGTGGGGAATCTCTCTTGTGTTTCATTTGTGGGTTTTTACATAATTTGGAACGATCTCATAAGCTAAATTTGCTGATTAGAAATATAGTTTGTGAACTAGTTAGGAGAATATTTGGGGATGGCATTGGTAGTTAATGGGATAATGTTGTGAGTTCCTTTAACTGAAAATCCTCAATCTTTTAAGTTCTTTGAACATTGAAATGATGTTGTTAGGCTTGGATTTCTTTGCGTTGGAAAATTGTAAATATGATTATTCCACATTGGTTGTTGATTATCAATCTCCTTTGTTTGGTTTGATACGCATGGAATAAGTCAGTTTGGTTGTGTGCAGACTTCTGTGGCTTTTACAAGTCTTGTTGTTGCGGCTGTCCCAACACTTTATGTAAGTGTGCTACGTTATATGAACTCTGCATGAAATGGTACTTGATTTGTAGTCTCTTCTATTTTCATGTGTATTGCTCAATTTAATTTGAAAATGACTGTGCCACATGTTTTATAATATTGCATAATATCAATGACTTTAATAGATCCATGTGCCTCTTTCAAGCTTTCAATTGGAAAGTTAGTTAGTGATAATTGTCCAGATTCCTGCTGGTTGGTTTCATGATTTGATTGTGTTCTGGCCGGCCTAGGGATCTGTCCAATCCAGAAGAAACAAACTTAGGGTATAAAAATTGGTCATTTTCCCTGCATTCAAACAATGAAATTTCAATATGTTAGAATATAATTTTGGTCAAAGTGGGGTATTGTTATGTCATTGCCCGGCCGATTTAATAGATAAAATAATAAACTTTAGATGCATTACTGCCACAGACAGCAAAGGTGAGGTTCTGGCACCAAAGCACTTATCTTTCTCATCTATGGTAAGCAGGTTAAAGGGAGTAGTGCTTTTAGGTCATTGATGTTTTGTGCCTGCGTACGCATTGGGAGTATATTGAAGTTCTTGAAAGTGACAACTCTTTGTAATGTCCTGTTGCCTATTGCAGCACATCTGTTTAGTAATGAATTAATACATGGTAGCTTCACATTTCTGATTCAATGAGAAATTTTGGTAAGTGGGTAAATAATGCTCTGCAATTTAATACCCATCAGTAATTGGACATTCACAATGGTTATAGAATTCATGAGGCTTTGTAAATCTGTCCACTGTAGGTTTGTGGAATTATTCACCTTTGATATTATTGGATCATCTGTAGCAGTCTCTTTATTCTTATTTATTTCCTGTTTGGCTTTTTTTTTTTTTTGGTAATAAGAAACAGTAAATTGTATTAAAGATGACGAATCTTTACAAGGAGTGGAGCAGCTGTCCACTAAGAAAGCAAAATAATGAAAACTTTTCTGTGCTATACAAAAATATACCAATCACCCCTCCACAAAACTAGGCAAGCATAGACACTTATCTCAAAACATTCTCCCAGCTTAGATGAATGAAGAAAAAAGAAGAATCTTCGAACTCCTTAGAAACTGAAGTCCACAGTGGAGCTAGAAGACAAACTCTATCCTACATTTCTCAATGTTACTGCTTTTTTCCCTTCAAAAATACGAAGATTTCTTTCCTGCCATATTACCCAGAGCTGAGCTGCTACAGCACCATTCCAAAGAATTTTGGCCTTTTTTCGTTTACCAAAAGCAAAGGAATTCTCCATAAGAATAGAGTCACAAGAACCCGGTATGACCCCCAAAATGTTAGCCCCTTTGGACAACCTATTCCACAACTTTGAGGCCACAAAACAATGAAGAAAAAGATTATTAGAAGTTTCTGCACTTGTTTTGCACATCTTTCACCAAGATGGAGATAGATACATATTAGGAACCTTCTTTGAATCAATTCTCCAGAATTTAATTTTCCTTTTCCTTCTGCCAAGGCCCAAAAAGGACTTGAATTTAGGGGAAATACTGGCCTTCCAAATCTATTCGGAGGGTAAAAAATCGGCCTAGGAGATATTATTGATCATCCAGTTCAGATAAGATTTGCAAGAATAATGTCCTGATGTCTCCAAACTCCACAATCTTTTGTTTTTATTCATTTCTTCAATATCTGCATTGTCTATCTACCCCAAGAGAGATGCATAATCTTGAATCTCTCTTGTCACTCGCGTTTCTTTTGAAGTTAAATTCCAATGCCAATTCAACGAGGAGGAAGAAGATGTACATAAATTTATAGGAACATTTCTTGTGGGACAGAGCCTATGGAGGCAAGGGAAGCGCTTGCACAAAGAAAAATCTTCCAACTATTTATCCTCCCAAAACCGAATATCCTTACCATTGCCCACGGTTAGTTTAATGTGAGAAAGAAAAGAGGGATTTCCTTTTTGGCTCCTTATCTTGAATGATTATAAAATTTTCATCAGATCTTAAATTCAGCTTAGGTAGTTGAATTATCAGGTGTAATTTGATTCCAACAATGGGTTCTATTTGTCTGTTTTGTCATCTGTTTTTTAGGCTATGGGTAGAGCAGCAACATCTCTTACGAAGCTGGCAGATACAGCCCGTGAAGAACTTCCCAGTACAATGGCTGCAATTAGGCTTTCAGGAATGGAAATCAGTGATCTTACACTGGAATTGAGCGACTTGAGGTGACAACTAAAATCCTAATGTTTTAACTCAATTGCTTGTGCCCACATTCATAAATATGATTACTTTAATTGTCATGCTGTCCTTTCTGATTTTGAATATTAAATGTCACCCAGTCAAGAGATAGCTGATGGGGTTAACAAATCAGCCCAAGCAGTGCAGGCAGCAGAAGCTGGAATCCGGCAGATTGGTACACTTGCTCGCCAACAGACTATCTGTAAGTTTCGAACTGTTTTTCATTGCTTCACGCCCACTTTAACTACTAAAATTATTGCCATTCTCAATTCCTTTACCAGGACTGATTTTTGTGACTGTTTGTATGATGTAGCGATTATTCAAGAGAGGGCAAGTCTACCTATCATCTCTTTGCAACCTGTAGTTGCCGGGGCTGCAAAGAAGACTTCTCATGCTGTTGGCCAAGCTACAAAAACAATCATGAATATGATTTCCGGAGGTGAGTTAAGTTCAGAGAATGAAGATGACAGCGGAATTGATCGGGTAGAAATCTGAGAAGTAACCTGCTTCCTAGCTCCATTACTGAATTGTTGCCCATGTTGATACAGAGTAGAGAAACTGTGGAATCTGCGTCAGCCCATAAATTTGGATATAAAGGAATATGAATACATTGTAAAGCTCCAGTTTGATCTCTCTACATTTTGAAATGCAGAGCATCCTTAGATTTCCAAGTAAATATTCCCATTGAGTTATGTCAATTTTTCAAATTATTTTTTTCCTTGGATTTTTTTTTTTTAAAAAAAAGTGGAATTGAGCATTAACATTTAGATTCCACAATTTACCCATATCACGGGACTCCTAAACGATTTTAAATAATTTTATTCGGTCGGTCATCCTAATTCGAATCCAGCAATATTTGATCTAAGAACCACACAACAAGGCTCGATTTTTACCAGACTAATTATTAGCAGAATAGATATTCTGTAGAACGTTATTTTTTTCACCATCAGTTGAAATTAATTGAAAACATGTTGAGCTATTGGCAATAAATGAGTTGCAGAGGCCTACACATATAAATGCTGTAACCATAAAAAATTGGCAGTGATTTTAATTGTTGAAACACTTACAGTATTAAAAATTCTTAGATGCTAAGTCAATTACTTTCTTGATTTAGCAAGAGCCTGATCATACAAACTTATAATGGACTGGCTTATATCTTGATCTCAGCTTCTTTAAATGTTTCAATTTAACTTCTTTTTTAGATACGTATAAAACTCCATAAAATGTCATTGCCTCTTTGGTAAATAAATTTGCTCCTTTAATATCTTCAAGCGAGCTTTTGGCAGTAAAAACATAAATAAATAAAACAACTAAATGATTGATTATTTTGGTACACACTTAAAAATTAAAGTAGGTATTGAGAACTGAGATTTTTCTCCTCTTATTTTTATTGCACCATTTGGCTCTTTTGACTACCATATCTATTCAATTTCGTTCATTCATCTCAACATGATCCTTCACTGCAATTAATTTATATAATAAATTAGAAAAAATAAAAGTAAACCGGATATTATTTTAATTATTAACTTGAGTTGTCACCACAAGTAAACTGGAACTTACATAGATGTAAATATGATACCAAATACAATATTATATAAAAAAGGAACTTCTATATTGTACTGTTTCACATTTCTCAATCTTAAATTAATCCTTGGTCCTATCCATGAAAATTAGAGGGCATTATTAAACCACAACATGCATGAATTTTTTTTATCAGACATTCTCGTTTAATTCCAAGCTCCTTTGTTGAAACAAAATCTTCATCTATCTGTTGGTTTGAAGATCTGTAGGTTGATTATTGTCTTTTGTGTAAGCGTTGGCATCTTCAATCGAGTTCATTTTCATTTCTGTACACTCTTGCTGCTTTTGCTTTGTTTCATTGCCCTGCTTGCCCTTGTATAGGACGTATAGTATCATTTGGGCGATCCCAAATAAAAATCCCAAGAGGTTTGGTAACTGGCCATCCAAAGTTAAGCAGCAAGATTACTATGAGCAATTAATATGATTGGGAAACAAGAAAAAGAAACTGTATCAAATTAACGGACTTAAATTTTAAAACTCGTTGAAACCCCCTGGTGATTTTTAGCAAACGCAATTAATTCTGTCTTTTAAAATCTTATAAAATTATGTTTCTTTTGTTGGAAATTTGAGGGAAGTACTGCCCTCAGAAAAAGTGAATTGGCTGTTACAGATTTAACACCAGGGGGGTTTCAATCATTTTCCCACCAAAAAAAACAATCAACGGCATTGTTAGTCATACTTACAGCAATGATCATGTCCTTGACAAAAAGTCCGTAAAAGAACCACATGGTGGCGCAGAGGGTGAGGAAAAATGAAAGAGAAAATGGCATATACTCAACACTCTTGGTCTTAATCACCCGCCTCTGCAACATAAATCAAGTTCATAATTTTGAAATTAAAGACCACTATATCTTATTTAACTGTGCTAGCTTCAATTAAGAATTAATCGTTACCATGATGCTTAAAGGAGCAGAGAAGACAGCAAGGCTGTAGACAGCGCAGACCCAACCAACGGCAGTGACTCGATGAGGCCCCTTTACGAGAAGATTGATGATCACCGCCATCAAGGCAAAGGATCCAATGTTAAACACGAGTATCAACTTGATTGTGAAACTCTGCATGCAGGGTTAAATTGTACGTTTGATGATCAGGACAAGATTCATAAATGCATATAATTATTATATGTGATTAAGATATAATAACAAAGGTGATTACTAATTAATTAATTGACCTTCTGCTTTTGGGATGCGTATATGAGGTAGAGCATTAGGTAAATAACTTCGATAACGCATCCAATGCTGTTGATGGTGATGATCAAGATTGCATCTGACTTGAGTAAGCCATAGTACAATAACAACATGGCACTGCAAAGTGCTATCACATATGGTATTGAATGGTATCCCTCCGATGATTTCTTCTTGTAGATTATGCGGAAAGTGGGCCTGAGATATATTAACGAACTTTATATATAGCTTTGAAAACCAATCGTTGTCAGTTTAATTAAATAAAATCAAATTGAGGGCTCGACTCTTACAGTGGGGCCAAGAACACCAAGAATGACACTATGTTACCTGTGATAGGAAGACAAGAAAGCCAAAGGCGTATCAAGCTACTGTCATCAGTTAAATTGATTAAACATAGAAAAATATAAGGGGAAAGGTGGGGAGGAAAAAGAAAAAAGTTAGGGCACAAGTGACATGCCTAAGAGACCAAAAATGAAAGCCAGCTGATGAAAAGTAAGGTTCCCCATGATTGTACGTTGTGGTGGAGGTGATGATAAAGAATATAGAGTGTGTTTTGGTGAAGCACTCCGCAGTGTCGAAGGGGGAAAATGCACTTTGAAGAGCTTAACCCAACTCTTTGCAAGACACTGATCTATATAAACATGATTCAAGAGTTAGGTTGCTGGTTTGGTTAGTTACTAGCTTTTTTTTTTTTTGAAAAGTTAGTTACTAGCTTGTTCCAGAATATGTACGTGTTGTCAAAAGAGAGAGAGAGAGAGAGATTGAATGCATATGTTATTTTGCATGGTAATTAAAGTCGAAGGAGCCAACAGACAAAGTTGATAATCATAGACTCATGATTCAAGCGTACGAGCTAACCAGCTCCTGCCTCGATTCACAAGGGTGCTCTTGGAGCGTTGATCCTTTTATTCATTCATTGTTATGTACATGTTTCAATTAATCATAATAATAAACAAACTAACGCATGGTAAATAATGAATGGATAAGTAATAATACACTAAATTATAATAATTATTATGAATTTTATGAGTAAAAATCACACAATGAAAAGATTTCATGGGTGATGATTTTTATAGAAAGGTAATTGTTCCTAGTCTAAAATTTAATTAAATTAGTACTTCAAAAAAGTAATAAAATAAATACTCCTCAATTCATCAACAGCAAAATTAGAAAGATTGACAGTATTTAAATATGGAATATCTTCCCTTGAAACTAAATAATGATAAAAGATATGAGTTGAAAAAAAACGCTAAAAGGCTAAATTATATTTTTTGTAATTAATAATTTTAATTGATTGTATAATTGAATTTATTGAAAAAAAAAAATAAAAGACTTATATAACTCAATAGAGACCCAATAAGTCTTTTTCATCAAGCAATGAAGATACATGGGAATTTGGAACAAAGTTTGAAAAAATATAGTAGCAGTTGTATAGATTATTTTTTGTTAGAGCCCATCAGAATTGACAAATGCCACAAGGCATCCCAATTTTTTTGTTTTTTTTAATGCGTCACAACACGCCCAAAACGTTAAAAATCTTACTAGGATAGAATAAAAAATGTAAGAAATTAATTATTAAAATGATAAAACTATTTTTTTCTCATTTTTCTTTTATATTTTCTTTATTTTCCATTCACTTTAAACAACAAGGATATAAATAAAGTAGTTTGCTACTGCTGGTAAGCACATCAAAGGTATGTTTGTTGTTGCCCTCCACTGTCACCAGGGTTGCATGGCTAGTGGCGTGGCCATCACTAGCAATGTGATTTGGTGACCGGAGAGTTAGGAATTTTTATTCTACCTATGATCTTATAAATAGAAATATCAAATGAAAAATAAATAAGAAATATAAATAAAAAAATAAAACCAATCACATAATATAACAATTTATTTGAAAAATTCTTATACGGAAGAAAAATCAATTATGTGAAGATGTATTACAATCACTCTAGTATTTTTCTTACACTTAAAATCCTAATAACACCAAATCTTTCAAGAGATCTATATTTCTCTTACACTAAAAAGATTCTACTTATCAAGAAAAATGAGTGAATCACAATTGAATCAGACCTCTCTATCTATAGCGATTTTCTTATATAGGTTGTATTCCTTTTTTTATCCCTTCTTGAATAAGCTAAAGTCCTAAAAAAATATTATTTATTCTTCAAATACGAATTCTCGTAAATATGAAAATAACCTAAAAAATAGCCTAATAATTAAGACACAAATCCTCATTTAAAAATAGACATTTCCTAATATATGATTTAGGACAAGGCTGCTGGTGGTTACAAAACTCAAAATCCTAAGATTTTAGGTTTTGCACCTAATTGTTTATTACAGTACTTACCCCCATCAATTCAATCCACAAGAGGGGCATTACGGTCATTTCACCAAATGACTGCCAAAATCATTCGACGAAAAGATCACGATTTGGGTGCGTGGTGATGCATTCAAAAACTATTCGGTGCGTTGGTGGCATTTATCAATTCTTACGGGTAACTTACGAAAATTAACCCCTTTTTATTTTGAAATAGATATTGAATTTTTTTTTTTTTTAAAAAAAAGATCTTGAAGTTTGAACCGAGGATGGAACAAATTAATGTGCGGATGAAGAGTGAGTGATTAGAAAGCAGTGATAATCTAGGCTTGGCTGTATGATTTTCAACATCTATGGGAGAACCATTAGCTATTTTGAAACAGAAGTGACATTATGTTGCCTTGCGTTAGGGTTACTAATTTGAATTTATCCATCCGCGGTTTTGGTACGTAATCAAATTATCACTTTACTAACAATCTCTTAGTTGGGTTAGTCAAACGCCTCCTCCTCTTATCCTTTAAAGTGGGAGTGAAGGGTGGGGCGATTGGTACTGCTTAGCATGCATGGGACGCTACAAATATCCTGTCATGATCTGATTAAGCACCTTATCTTTATTGTTGTATGAAAATTAGGCATAGCTAAATGAAAGCGTGGAATCGACGGTAGAGGTAGTAATTCCATGAATTTCAAACACTGGATCGAACGTGCAAAACTCATCAGCCACTCATTTAGATGTTTCTGTGCATTTTGACGTTTTCTTGAGTAAGCCAGTTGATCGATATCTTAAAAATCTTCTATCACTTCTGTGGTCTGCTATAATTTCACTGCATTACCCGATGGAACAGTCCAAACGTTAACAGAAGAGGAGCTGTCACATAGCATGGGATTCCAATGGTTGTGCGAGAGAAAACTTGAACTTGGAAATGAGCTTTAAATGGAAAAAACATTGGGATTGTTTAGGCCAACCTTGTATGCGTATTCGCACAAAGACATTTCTGCAACTTTTTACAGCCACACACATTTCGTTATGACATAAAATTAGCTATATAAGCGCGCCGATTGATTTAATCAAAACATTTTGATTTTGTCGCAATGGGTTTTGATCGCTAAATTTGTCTCGTTATAAGTTGAACATGTGGACGCAATCTAATTTTCACATTCAATGCATATGATATTTTGCATGATATTTAAGACTAGTACTTTTACATGACTTCTTCCCTTTTGAGAGATATGGACAAATTCTTGTTTAATATCCAATGTTTGAGCCAGTTACTTCGTTAAAAATCGCTTGGTTCATTATTGCAATTGCACTAATACTTGGCACCTTCAAAATGAGAATTGATGCATTTTGAATTGATGGGCTGATGGCCATCCTCAACGGAGAAAGTATGGATGGCAAACCTGAGATCCACGTGATCCAAATCCAATTTGATCGGATTTAAGTCTGTTTAAAATATATTTGCATTGGATTTAATTATCAATTCTTAGATCTAAGAAGGATCCTAGAGCAAGTTTGAATCTATCTTAATATCTAGATCCAAATTCATATTTTATTTTAAAAATTTCTTAACAATTATGTAGTTATAAATGATAATCATTTTTATTCATAGCATGTTAGCGGTATCTACCATGTATTTAAAAATCTTAAATTTAAAAGTTAGTTTTGTAAATTTAAATGATAATAGGATAATATAATTAGGTGTAAATTAAAATTAGGGCAGCCGATCCTAATTTTTTTTTAGGTATTTTACTCTTCAGTTCAGTCTCTTTTTTCTTCTTTTTTTTTAAAAAGGAAAGGAGGGGTGGGCAAGCCCAAATCAATTTTTACCCCCCTCCCCACCCCCAAGGCTCGAACCCGAGTCCACACAAGTGAGGGGCGACAGATTGCACTGCCAACCAACTCGGCTACGAGCTTGGGGGCTCAGTTCAGTCTCTTTCTTTCTCTTTAGTCTACTCTCCTTCTCTACTCTGTTTGAATGCTTGAATCAGTCCTTTAATTGTCAGTTAAATCTCTAGACTTGAGTTTCCTTTTTTGTTATTTTCTCATAACTTTATTCATGTTCTATAATAACTAATTCGTGGGATCTATCTACCATGAAATAACTATGTTATTCATATATTTAGTTAAATATGATCATAATAAAAATAATAAAGCACTAAGTATAAATTATATTTAACTTACATATCATTATTTAGTGTTGTAGGAATGACGATAAGTGTGCTGTAGATATCATAATGATAAAAGAGATATTAGAATATTGCGGTGATTTTACTCCTACAATTACTTTTAATGGATACTTTATTATCTTTTTAAGCTACAATATTCATTAGATTTCAAGAAAAATTATATAATTTAATTGTTATCAATACATATTAGTATTTAATTTTCTTTCTAAGAAAATATTGTTCTTCTAGTATTAAGTTTTAGAATGCACAATGGATTTAAAGCAGATTTGGATTTGGATTTTCTTTTTTGGATTTAGAGCAAATATAGATCTTTATGTTTTTTTGAATCTAGGTATAAAGTGAAAAATATGGATCCATGACAGATTTAGAGCAGATATGAATATCAATTTTTATGATGCATCTAAATCTGAATCAGAGTAGATCCAACCTCTATATGCTTCATTGTCACCCCTAGGAGGAAGATAAATATCTGTCCGAATTGAGTTTCTTAACAAACTGTTATTTCATTTTTTTTCGGTTGTTCTTTCAATATAGTTTTGAATTAGGATAATAAAGTTGCTACTATAACAAAAAGGTTTCAAAAGAATCCTTAGGATTGCCAATAATACCAACCTTCGTTTGAATACTAGCCCAAGGAAGAAACTCGTACCGCCCATTAGTTGGGAAATAACTGTTTTGGTCTCAAAAGTTAAAAGAATTTCCGTGACAATTGGCAAAAGGTAAGATTATAAATGAGAAAATAGCCAATCACAAAAGATCGAATATTTCACATTTTATAAATCTCACCAATATTAAGGAAAAAGATGAAAAAATGCAGAACAAACCAAATGACATCGTCATCTACTATGACAATATCCCAATAAGAGTGATAAAAGAATCCGAAAGAATTGTCAAAACCTGGAGCACCGGACGGATCTATAGAGGAAACAACATTAGTGTACATTTTGCTCTTCGAAAAATAAATTCGGAGTAAGATAGCAAATGTTAGAAGCTAGCATTTTCAGTGTCGCCAATAGAAAGCAACAAGATTTTTATATCATAATTAGAAAAACCGACAATAGCAGTAGTCAAATGAATCCCTACTACTAAGAAACTCCAACTTAGTTGTTGCTGAGATACTATAGCTTTTTAAGCTACAACCACTAAGATAAAAAGACTATATTTTATATTTATAAAATAAAAGTTAATATTGTATAGTAAATATAGTATTTAAATAACAATTTTAACAAAAACAATAAATATATTATAGGTTTTTTCATTGTACAAGTGATAAATAAAATCAGTTTAACTTCTCAACTATAGTAGCTTGTATTTATTAAACACTTTAGTATTATAACTTTTAAACTATAACTGGCCAACCTTAATACTAAACAAGACCTTCGAATGAGAAGCTTGAATTTTGGCATATGAAAGAAACAATTTCAGGATCAATAGTCAAATCTAACCCTTTCCGCTCTAATATGTACAAAGATGTCTTGTGTCAATCTTACAAATCAATTAAAAATATTAATGTTGTTTTGGTAGTGTATGTGTTGAAACATCGTTGTAGCTGTAACATATGAGAAGCTTGCTAATCACTCACACAACAGATACATTCTGAGATTCTAGCTTGCTGGCCTGGTAGAATTCATTACTCATCACTGTTTGTTTATAATAAAATTTGTTACTAATAAATGTATATAGAAAAGGTCTAGTAGCTTCTGTAATCAGTTTAGCTTAGATCAATTAGTTACTATATAAACAACTTGTACTTGTTCATTTTGATTGATGGAGAAATATATGGGATTCCTTGTTTCCAAAATATTCTCTTGAGTTTTCTTCTCATTATCTATCATTTTACAAACACAACAATTACAAATTCTAAAATGGTATCAAAGCTTGTGTCTAACACAAATAATAGCTCAAACTCATACAACTTTGTTACTCCTGTTAAACTCAATCAAAACAATTTCATGATGTGGAGAAATCAAGTTCTTGCTTCAATTAAAGGCAATGGCTTAGGAGGATTCATCACTAGTGCTAATCAATGTCCATATCAATATTTTCCTGAGACTACTAAAGCATCAAGCTCATCAAACATGGGATCTAGATCAAGAATTGAAAATCCTGCATATGACTCAACAAGAAGGATTTATTGATTCATCTAAATCTCATCATGTTTGTAAATTGAAAAAGGTTCTCTATGGTTTTAAATAGGCTCCTAAAGCGTAGTTTGATAAGTTCAAAGCTGCAGTGATCTCCTAATGGTCCTTTGTTCATTGTAAATCAAATTCATCACTGTTTTATAAGTAGAATAATGGTCATATTCTACTAGTTCTAATGTATGTTGATGACATTATCATTTCCAGCTCTCAAAGTGTATTACAAGTGATATTTGACACGTAAACTATATTTGCTCTTAAATATTTAGGCAAGCTTAATTATTTTTTTGGTATTGAAGTTACCAATACCAGTGACAGTCTTTATCTATCATAGAGTAAGTATATAGTAGACTTGTTAGCCAAACAAGGTATGGATACATGTAGTCTTATTCCTACTCTAATGGTTACTTCTCATTATCTTGTCAAGAACTCAGGTACTACCTTGATAACTCATCTCAATAGAGAAACATTGTAGGAGCATTATAGTTTATAGCTTTATACAAACTAGACAAAGCCTATTCAATGAATAAGTTGACTTAATTTTTATCAGCTTCTTCACATGAACATTGGCAGGCTTGTAAAAGACTACTCAAATATCTTAAGGGCACCATTCACTATGGACTTTAGTTTTACAGAAATGGTAGCTTGCAAATTAATTGTTTTAGAGACTCTGATTAGACATGTGACAAAAATGATAGAAGGTCAATAACTAGTTATGGTGTGTATTTTGGTTCCAATTTGGTGTCGTAGTCATCCAAGAAGTAGCTTATTGTGTCTAGATCAAGCACTGAGTCAGAATATAGGGCCTTAGCATTGGCTACAATAGAGGTTTTATATATTCAATCTCTACCTGCTGAGCTAAAATTTCAACTTGTTGTACCAACCATGTGGTGTGATAATCAAGGTGTCATTGCCTTGGCTACAAATCTTGTGTATCATGCAAAAACTAAATATATTGAATTGGATATCCACTTCATTCATGAAAAGCTTTAAGCCAAACAAATGCTCATTAACTATGTTCCTCGTGAAGACCAAAATGTTGATGTGTTAACAAAAGCTTTGACTTATGGACAATTTTAATATCTCATAACCAAGTTGAATGTTCTTCCTAGACCATCTAGCTTGAGGGGGGATGTTAGTGTATGTGCTGAAACAGAGTTGCAGCTGATAGAGTTGTAACTGCGGAGTATAAGAAGCTTGCTGATCACTCACATAGCAGATACATTCTCAGATTCCAGCTTGCTAACCTGACAGATCATTGTTCGCTTATAACAGAATTTGTTACTAATAATGGTGCATTTACTTTCCGGATTGGGGAATCAGAATCTGAAATCGAAATGATTGATGATGTTTACTTCGTAAAAATGGAGTAGGAATTGGAATCAGAATCGGAATCAGAATCGTGGGACCCACCATTATTTGGGAATGAGGAATGGGAGATTGACTTCCATGGAGGGAGGTAGGAATCAATCTCTCATTCCTTGGAATTCCTATTTTGCCCCTTCCCAAAATTAAAAATACCCACTTTGCCCTCATTTGTAATTAATTAATATATTATTATAATTAATTAATATATTATAATTAATTAATATATTGATACATTATTAACAATAATTATCAATAATTATAGTTTTTGAATAAATAATCACAATAATTAATATATTATTATTATTATAGTTAATTAATTAATATATTATAATTAATTAATAATTGATACATTATTAACATTAATTATCAATAATTATAGTTTTTGAATAAATAATCACAATAATTAATTTATTATTATTATAATTAATTAATTAATATAATTATTATAACTAATTAATTTATTGATACATTATTAACAATAATTATCAATAATTATAATTTTTGAATAAATAATCACAATGACTAATATATTATTATTATAAATAATTAATTTACTATTATAATAATTATTAATATAATTATTCTACTTAAGTCATATTTTATCATCAAGTAATTCATATAATTATTACTATTAATTAATATATAAATATATTATTAACAATAATATATTAATAATTATAGTTTTTTATTAAATAATCACAATAATTAATATATTACTATTATTGTAATTAATTAATTTATTATTAATAATAAATAATAAACATAACAATTACTATTAATTATTATATTAATACATTATTAACAATAACTATTAATAAAAATATTATTTTGACTAAATAATCACAATAATTAATACGTTATTATAATAATTAATAATATAATTATTATAATTAATTAGTATATTATTATAATTAATTAATTAATTTTACAATTAATTAATAAATCAATATGTTATTGACAATAATTACTAATAATAATAATTTTTAATAAATAATCACTATAATTAACATATAAAATAATGATTATGACAATAATTCATTAAGTATTTTTTAGTAATTTGTTACAATCTAATTCATTCCGATTCTGATTCCAAGACAAAGTAAACACATTAATGGCAATCCAGCTTATTCCAATTTCGATTCCTACAGTTCAAGTAAACAACTTATTATGATTCCCATTTCCTATTCTCATTCCAGCTCATTCTCATTTATGCCTATTCCGATTCCAGCTCATTCTGATTCTAGTTTAGTAAATGCAGTATAAATGTATATAGAAAAGGTTTAGTAGCTTGTGTAGTTTGTTGAGCTAGATCAATTAGCTACTATATAAACAACTTGTATATGCCCATTTTGATTGATTGAGAAATATATGGGATTCCTTGTTTCTAGAATATTCTTTTAAGTTTTCTTCTCATTTTCTATCATTTTCCTATCTTCCAAACACTACAATTACAAATTCTAAAACGTTTCAGTGATAATAATTTTTTTTTAACCACCACATTATAAAGTTGACCTTTGTGCCATTTTCATAAATAGGAATGGAACAACTATCTTGGTATATTGTTTGTTATTCTCTCGAGTATGTGCATCTTGGAATTATGACATCTATAATCAAAGAAAACTATTTAGGAATATGACAAGATAACTTTGTACAACATATTTTCAAAGTTGAGATCACACAGCTTTGCTTGGTAGAAGATTGCTCCTGTCTTCAATAAAGCTACTCAATCTTCAAAAAATCTGACAAGAACCCCCACTCAAACCTAAGTTCTTGATCACGAAATTTCAACAACAAAATCAGCCTCCCAATTCACCAGTTCCTAATTAATGGCGCAAGAATTCCTCCCCTCTCATTGAGTGTCGAATCTTGTACTCTCGCCGTGCCAGTGCAACAAGGGCAGTTTCAATACATCCACGATCCATAATATGTGTTTGATTTTCAAACCGTAATCACCTCCAAGGATGTGGACGTTGTTGTTGCTGGTGAACTCACTTGGTGATCCTTATTTCCTTTCTGCACAGGATAAGAAAATAAGGCACATGATATATATCCTTTGAAAGGCATGGTTAAATTATAATTAATATGGAGTAACGAAAATCATGTCAACCATTGTGTTTTTCCAAGCCTTGTCAATCTCCTCATAGACAACATCAATAGTTGGCCGGCCTTTGCTCGATTTGGCAACGCATAGCACAGCAATTTTCAAAATGGATTCAAAATCCACCCGATTGATATTCCCATTCAGCCTTGGGTCTTCAAAATCTTTTATTGGCCGTTTTCCCATGCTTACATCTCTTGCCTGCACAAATTTTGTTTGCTTGATATCATATAATTGAATTTCAGCCAAGTGCTGATCTGAGCAGATATCAAGATCTCGTGTCGAGTATTTTTGTGCGTGACACACGACCCAAAAAAAAAAAAAGGGGTACCTTTCTTGTGAGCTGGTCTCTAGCATCAAAATCCAATTCAATGACCTTTTGCCCTGATAAAAGTTGGAGAGCAACAATACCAAAACTGTAAATGTCACTGGCACAAGTTAGCTTTGCATTGGTCATGTATTCGGGGTCCATATAGCCAATGGTTCCTCTCACATCAGTAAATACTTTGCTCTCTTCCATGCCCAGCATCTTAGCCAACCCAAAATCAGAAAGCTTCGGTTCGAGCTTCTCAGTCAAAAGAATGTTTGTAAGCTACAACCAAATTAAAACATGTAGCATCTTTAGAAGATTTGAAATAAATAAATGTTGCCATAATTAAACTTGTTGAAAAATTTTTTGTTACCTTGATATCTCTATGGACAATGCACCCATCAATATAATGGTGAAGGTACCTCAATCCAAGTGCGCAATCTCTCAGGATTTTAACTCTTGTTTCCCACGTTAGTACACTATCTTTTCCTGGAAAAAATTATAAAAGCAAATTAGTGTAAGCTTCAATAAAAGGAAAAACATTTGAAAGTAAAATATGTCTATTACTGAGGAGATGTTGAGCAAGATTCCCGGCCGAACAAAATTCATAAACTAGGTACTGCTCGTCTCTCCTTCAACGCAGCAACCGAATAGGCATACTAGATTTGGATGGCGAACCCTGGAAAGGCCTTCAACTTCCCTTGAAAATGAATCCGTGTTGTTGCTCTTGTATATATGCTTGATGGCCACGACTTGACCACTTGGCAAAACGCCCTTGTAAACTTGACCAGCACTTCCACGGCCTAAGAACCGTCGGTCACAGTCATTATTTATGGCATTTTCAATCTCGTCTTTAGAAAATCGGTAGAGACCTGACCACGTGGTACTGTAAATCTCTTTACTTGGCTTAAGAGGTTTCCGCTTGGGCATGCAGCTTTCATTCTCGCTCTGTATCTTGCTTTTGGCCACGTGTTTTATGAGTACAAGAATCAACATCAATACGAAGGTCGCTATAAGGACCGCGATTATTGCTTTCACCACAGCAACTGATAAACTAAATGAACTCAATGAGTACAAGAGAAAAAAAATAAATAAATAAAAAAGGTTTCAATTCAAGCAGTATGCCAAAAATGGAAAGATTATTGGCAATATTATACAGCTAAAATAAGAGGTAGATAGCCCATGGGAGTAGCTCAACTGGCAGCGAATGTGTTTTGCATCTGCGGTCATTTGAGTTTGTATGATAGTAAAACAGCAAAAGATTGTGCTGGATAGGTGAGATTTTTCGTACTCATCTAAACTTAAAAAAGTGAAAGAAAAAAAAAAAAATTAGGTCCACTTACTTTTGAATTTGATAAATCCAGGATCTGTTGCAATCAAAAGAGTAAGAGGTCAAAAAAAGTAGGAACCAAGAATATAAGAAGTATAGTATTTTTGTTAATTCGGGTACAGTTTAGGAATGTCAATGGCTCTTACCGAACTGATCTATTGAAGGCAAACAGTTATATAGATCAGCAAGTGATGAGCGGTCATCAAAGTTTGCGGCTGTGATGGTAATAACAACGGCTAGCCCACAAGCTGCCTTTTCAGTGTCATCATTACCATCAGCATTAAATTCTTCCAACAGATAATCCCTGAATTTAACCACCGCTCTTGTGCAATCCACACAGGCATCAGCGAATGATGTTGAATTGAAGCGGGAACAAGAGCGTAAAACGCCTTGAAATTCCACATTCCGCTGAATCAGTGACAAAGATGATGAGTTTGCGCACTTGCCATTCCCAAAGGAAAAGCCATCAAATCCACAGGATTTCGCGGACACGGAATTTTGTCTTGTAAAAGGAGCACTGCACTTTTGCCACTCATTTTGTTCAAGAAAGATGCTTTTGTTAGTGTTCTCACGAGCGTGTTGTGCTAGTGCCTTGGAGAAGAATGTTAGGGCATTTCGACAGCAAAGAGTTGAAGGGATGCTTTCCCAGTAGATGACTTTCCTGTCGTTGTCTATGCACTCCCCGGAAGGTTGATATGGCTCGCGACTGGACTCTAATGCACAAGCTGCACGGCATGATAGCTTGTTAGGCCAATCTAATAAATAATCATCAAAATAACCTAAGCCAAAAATGACTACGACAAGCTTGTGATTTGACAAAATGGTCTCTAATCCCCTTGGTTTCGGAAAGAATCATACACATCTTTTTTCTTGAAAAATATCAAGGAACCACAAGGGCGTCATTGTCCCTTTTCTTAACAAAATGTAAGTACGAGAAGTCAATAAAATACAACTTGGATTAGTACAATGCTCATCTAATATTTCTATTAATCTGTGGCACAAAATCTTTAAAAGATCGAGGTCAATTCTAAACTTAATCCGAAGAAATCAGCACGTACCTTGGAGATTGGGAGAAAACAAATTATATGAAAATGTACGGATGAAGAGAGCACAAAATATGCAGAGGAAAGCAAGAGTCGATGTTGTTTTCATGTCTCCCTTTTGACCTTGTACCTGCCCTATAATTAAACTTTAGTCCATATCACAGAGAAAACATTAAGTATTAGAGCAAACCAGCCACCGAAAGTTTTCTCTGGAAAGAGTGGAATGATATACTTATAGTTGATTGTTTCCTAGGAATTATCATTTAAAATTCGGATATTATTGTTTAATTAATCTTCCAAGCTTGGTGTTTACAGCCAGGTCTCACACTACTCTATTGATATTGTCGTACACATCATTTCGTGATGCTTCATATCGATCTTAATGATCAATTATTAAAAGCTTTGGTTACAACTCCACGGCCGTTTGTTTATTTGATAACAGTTGATTCCTGTCCTTTTATTCTTGAATCACATCGCCGCATGTTGTCCGGATGGACAGCGACATGTTTCCGAGAGGAATTTGTTCACGTCATTAATTAATTTAAGCCCTCCACGTACTTCACCTCCACTTTTTTTCTCCATTTTTTTTTTAACTTTTTTATAATTCTCTTGGTGCAATATTATAAACAAATTTTTTAATTAACAATTACTATTGTTTTTTCCTTCATTTTAGAAGTTTGAATGAGAAAGAATGAGAAATATCTTCGACTAGATACTCATTTTTTTTTCTCTATTATTACTCAAATTCAGGCAAATTTGGTTTTCATCAAAATTGAATTGACAGCCAATGGGTTCAACGGTTTTTGAACTGAAAGAAGAAAAATGAAATCTAGATGAAATCAAAGTGAATCAGCCGATTTTGAACCGAATTAAGCATATAAATAGGAAAAGAAAAATGATAAAGAAATTGAAAGTTTCCATTAGTTTGATGATATAATTGCAGGTGAACAATCTTCCCACTTGGGTGAGGGGCCGGGTCGGATTAAAAAATTTAGGTCCAAATGGTATAGAGGTAAATATTTTAAGATTAAAGTTAAAAAGTATTTAATTATTGAGGTAAAATGTTAAATTTTTAAACTTACAGGTGCCAAATTAAATAAAAAAAAGGGATTATTTTAAGGGTCAAAATTTTACATTGTGTATCTAATGATTAAGTGGTGAAATGTCCACCCCAAAAATTGTATATACCCACCCCACTTTAAATCATGATGATGATGATAATGATAATAATAATAATCAATTCACATTATTTTATTATTTTCAAATTTAGATTAAATTCGATCAATTAATTAACGAATTAATTCTTTATTAATATAATTATTGAGCTTCAATTAAACTAACAAAATGTATTTGTGACATGTTAACTAACAAAATTTATTGGCTACAAAATTTATACTATTTATCTCATGAAATTTATTGATTGTGAGAAGTATGTAATTGATTAATTGTTCAATTTTTTTCCATTTTAAATTTTAGAAAAATAATATAAATTTTTTGTAAATAATTTTTTTTGAAGTTGGTTGAATTTACACAATTTATGTGGTGGAAATATCCTTACCCTGAGAATTTTTATTTTTGTTAATTTTTTTTCATGATCAAACGTAGCAAATCACCCGTTGGTTCAGGAAAGAACTAATACTACAGCAGATCATGTCGTTTTTGCCATTCAAACAAGTAGCTGAAACTAGCATATTGTCCAGCAAACGGCTACCAGCCAGGCATAGTTTCCCTGTTCTGGAGTTTGATAGAGCTGTCTTCATTCCAGATTTGACCACTATTCCAGCACCCAATTAATTACAAAGAAATGATTCCATTGAATGCTCAAGAAGTGCAAATATTATTGCATCACAAAATCAGATAACACCAATTCTGCTCTGTATATGTTTTGAAGATTACAAAACGACATATCATCTGCGCCTGAAAATAAAAGACGAAAAGTCGTCTTTGAGAAAACACGGACAACATTGTGTACATAGTACACGTTGACGCATTCTATTTACAACATGTTGTTTACTTATGAAAAATAGAACGACATGCCTTATATAAAAAATATAAACATTAATGTAGTGTACACTGAATAACCTAAAAATTTCATGAAAATGTGTATTAAGATTTAAACTCAAATAAATAAATAAATAAATGTTACATTGGTGTATGTATGCGTGTGCACCTCTCTCTTTCTCTCTCCCTATATATATAATATAAATATTTTGTAAGTTAATGATTTCTAAGTGATGAAACACTCTGGAATTCACATTAACATCCTATACTATCTAATCAACCTTATTAGGGTTGAGAAAATTTAAAGTAAGCTAATCCAATCTATTGAAAAATATAATCCAACTCAAACAACTTCAGATTGAATAGGATAGTATTAGATAATATTTTCATTTGTCTAATGATATTATGTTACATAATTTTTTTTTTTAAAGGGTTCGTTGTCATGTCATCAGTAGTGGACAGAGTTTTTGTTTTGCGTTCTTGTTCCTTAATAATTCCCATCACTGAAATCTGTAGGGCTCAAATGAATAAAATTGCAAACTATGTGGGGATTATTTAGTTATTGTAAAATGACAGGATAGCTATGTAAAAGATGAAGAAAAAACCAGACACGGAACAAGTTACGAGTGGAATCGTGGGGGACGTTACGTAGTAGGTCTGGTCTCCACAAGAACATGATGTCTTATCTTTTTCTCCAACACAAAGTTGCCTTGGCGCCCTTTTTATCTCCCTGGTTGCTCCTCATTTTCTTTGTTTGAAAAATTCAAAAAAAAAAAGGAAAAACAATTCCTAGTTGACATGAAGACCAGCACTCCACCATTTCTTGCATTTTATTTTCTCTTACATTCACTGGCAGTCTTTCTTCAGCTCCCCTACTGCTAGGTCAGCTTCCTTGACTCTCTTTCGTTATTTTACTTGTTTATCAACAATTTGTTTGATGCAATATGGAGTCTTTATTGGGTTGATGTATTCTTAGCTTGAGTATCTGCAGAAGTGATTTTTTTTTTTTATTTATTCACTGAAATCGATTGTTCACTTTCTTTCTAGCAGCAATAGGATAGGATAAGCAATTGGGTATTCATTTATATTTTTTTTTGGGTTGAAATTCTTGGTCACACATAGTTTGAAATTGATTGTTTCCTGCTGAATTCAGTCTATGGCTTCTTTATAGAAAATGTGTTAGGCCTAAAAGGGCAGTGATTAGCAAATTACTAATTATATGTTTGTTAACTGGTAGCAGAGTAATGCTTCTGACACTCAACAAGTGTTGAGACTAGACGTTCATTGGGAATTTGAGCCATTGGTTGTTGTATTTTTCTAACTACATGATTCAGATATATGTACAATTCACACAATTTATTTGTATTTAATATCACTTTGATTTCAAGATTCTTTAATAATTTGGTACCAAGAATTATATATGACAATGTCTGACTTAAAATTTTCCATGCATGTACATACATACATAGAACCATCAGTTTATTCATAAGCATTTGTGTTCAGTAATTTACAAATAATTTGGAGCAATTGGATATATAATAGGAAAGGATAATGTTATAGAATGCTTTAAAGATCACTTCTTTTGACTTATATGCTGCTTCAAGTTGAAGAAGCACATATGCATTATTAAAAAGGTTGACAAATTAATAAACTCGCTTATATATTTCAATGATAATCAGCTTGCAATAAGAAGAACTCTGGCACTAGACCATTATGGCGTTGTCTGCAAGTTCCATATGTTTGCTTGGGAATGAAAGCATTGGCAATCAATATAGCAGATCGGTGTTTGCAATTACTGAAAAGTGCCAAAACAGGAGAATGGTGTACTACCGTGATAT
Source organism: Luvunga scandens (assembly GCA_030449905.1). Classification (NCBI taxonomy): domain Eukaryota; kingdom Viridiplantae; phylum Streptophyta; class Magnoliopsida; order Sapindales; family Rutaceae; genus Luvunga; species Luvunga scandens. The sequence continues at coordinate 3,192,661 of JASUUG010000382.1, read as the reverse complement.
AGTTGCACTGAAAATTAGGTCCGGTGGCAAGAAGTCAAGGTTCTCCCAGTTAATGAGATCCTACAGAAATTGTTGTAAGATTGGCTTAAGATGTTCAAATCTGGTATCAGGAAGAAGAGAGAAAGTTTCTTCAATCTCTAACACTGATGCAACAATACCTGAGGTAGCCTGCTTTCTTGACGCATAGTTGCTTAACTATCGACGTGATTCTTTCTTTAAATCCTTTTCCTTGTAAATTTTCTTGCTTTCAGTTCCATTTTTCTTTTGATTTTTCTGAAGGCAAAAGAGATGCTTAAAAATCTGGTGCACTCTGTACCAAATGTGCTGAAGGAATGGAGCCAATTACAGTTGATTAATGTAGCTGGCGTACTGGCTTGCATGTTTTTGGTCATTCCATCAGCTGGTGCTGTTGATGCGCTCAAGACATGTACTTGCTTATTGAGGGAGTGCAGGTACTTGATACTTATTGCCATTTTACAGCTTGATCTTTAGTTTTTAGAAACATGATAACTCATGGTACTGCAGCACTGCACCTGCGTACTCAAATTCTCTTTTATCAAAATGAGTTGCAAAGAAATTTAAATAATATACTGAGCTCTTCTCTTTTACCCAAAAGAAGAAACACCTTATTCCGTATGTCAGAAAAGCGTATTGAAATTGCATTTTATCATTCTGGTACCCTTCTGCCTTCTATATGTGATATCATCTCATGCAAATTGTGGATACTGAAAATAAATCAACGACAGCTCAGGTTCAATTCACCTGTTTTCTTTGTCCTATGGCAACTTTGACCTGGAACTGCATCAAAGCACTAGTTATGAGTTTTTGATTGTGTACAGGAATGGAATTCTCACACTTTTGGTCACCATATTTCTGAGGGAGTCTAAGCTTGATTGAATATATCATTTGATCCATTCTTATAGGCTGGATAAGTCAGAATTTGGAAATGAAAACGTGTGGGTTTCTCAATACTCTTGGGGATCATACTGTAGATGAATCACATGCATCATTGTGTTTTTCATCGGTTATTTTCTTGTAATTCCTCTGTCAAGCATTGTCTCAGAATTCAATCCATCTTCGTGGGTTCTTAGCTCTGGGATTAGTAGCAGATGCCTTACAATATAAAGAATCTGGTTTAAGAGCTTCAGAATTACACAGAAAATCAGTAGCTGACCTGAGCTTCTAATTTCCTTGAGTACCCAACCTGGAATTTTTGTGCTTTTTGACATCAAAGTTCAAATCTTACAGAAAGTGCTCCTTTCGTATATTAATGTTATTTGAATACTGGAAATCTTTCATTGTGGGACTAAAGTTGCTATTTCTTCTTTAAATTCTACCAATGATCTTAGCCAAGTATGTTCGATTTCACTCACCATATTGTTGTGATATGTTTATCTAAGTTTGAATAAGGTATCATTTGACAGTGAGCTGTAGTGATTGAGTGAATTTTTTTTTTTTTGTCCAACAAGATGTTAAAGTGGCTCCTTGTAAATTTTGCCATTATTCCGGTTCTATTTTGTATTATCAATTTTATGGATTTAGGATAATTCATGTTAATAGACTTGCTAGTTGTGGTGAGGCTTTTCTTGATCATCCAACTTGATGAGGTAGCTGAGTATTCAGAGGACAAGATAAATCATTCTTTTAGTTGTTGCATTATTTTCTGATTTATTCCAATGTCCATTGGTCAACAACCAAGACAACCATATCAGTAACCTATGCTCTATCATGCAGAAATTTTTATCCAAGTTTCAGGATTTAAAACTGGAATTAGTTCTGCTAATCATCTTTGAGCTGGACTGTATTTTAAATTGATTTGCTACAAAATGACAAGAGTAAGAGGACAACAAATCATGAAAGTCAAAAGCAGATTTGTAAATTTACTGATCATACATTCTCAGGGCGAACAAAGCCTGTAATTCATAATTGCTCTTATTCTTTATCACTTCAATGATGAACTTAAGGTTCTTTTTTCCCCCCCGGGTGAATATATTGATGAGTATGGTTCACCAAAGTTTTTCCATCCTTCCTCTTTTAGTAATTTATCCTTGAGTACAGGATCTAATTTATTCCAGATTTCCAGCCAATTGCATACCAACCTGCTCAGATTATGCATGTTAGTGCCTGTTTCATGTCTCTTTTCTTTATATGGACACCCAGCATCCAAAATTAAACATAACCAGTTATCTGTTTGAAGTTGAATTTTTATCTTTGTCAGGCTGGAACTTGCTAAGTGCATTTCAAATCCAGCATGTGCTGCCAATGTTGCTTGCCTTCAAACCTGCAACAATCGGCCTGATGAGACTGAATGCCAGGTTGGTTCTTTATTTCTCTCTGGTGACATTCACAAGCTTATCGATTTTAACCGGGATCTGGAATTATAAGCTCTATTTTCTTTACATATGCAGATAAAATGTGGGGACCTGTTTGAAAACAGTGTTGTTGATGAATTTAACGAGTGTGCAGTCTCAAGAAAGAAGTGTGTACCCCAGAAATCTGATTTGGGGGAATTTCCTGTCCCTGACCCTGCCATTCTAGTTAAAAGTTTCAACATCAAAGACTTCAACAGGAAGTGGTACATTTCTAGTGGTTTAAATCCTTCCTTCGATACTTTTGATTGCCAATTGCATGAATTCCACACAGAATCCAACAAACTCATAGGAAATTTATCATGGAGAATAAGAACTCCAGACGGTGGCTTTTTCACCCGATCAGCTATGATGAGATTTTTTCAAGATCCAATTCATCCTGGGATACTCTACAATCACGACAATGAATACCTTCACTATAAAGATGACTGGTAAATACCTTTTCCGCTTTCTAATAAAGCTCCTGGTCTTACTTCTTAGTAAATAATGATCAGTCTGCTGCTGTTACCACTTAGTGAACTCCAGTTCACTTGCTAATGAACCTTCAATATTTTCTTCACTAGCTTATGACTATGAATAAACTATGTGAGGACTTGAACTATGGATTTTGATGGTGTCTTTGTAAGGTCTAAAAACGGATGGCCACTTACACTAATGATTCAGAAAGTAGTATTAAATCAAGAAATTTTTTGCATTTCTGTTGGATACAATCCCATGGATTAATCTGCTTGCGTCTGGCAGTTTTTCATGATGAAACTAAATAAAGCTATTTTTATTGCATCAATCAGCTTGGATAGACTTGCCATATTACACTACCATCCCACTCAAAAGACTTATACATCTTGATACCCAATGCATGTAGGTATGTATTGTCATCCAAGATACAGAATGAACCAGATGACTATGTCTTTGTGTACTATCGGGGCAGCAACGATGCATGGGATGGATATGGTGGTGCTTTTTTGTACACCAGAAGTAAAACTGTGCCTGAAACCATTGTACCTGAACTTGAAAGAGCAGCCAAAAGTGTAGGACGGGATTTCAACAAGTTCATCAGAACAGATAATAATTGTGGACCTGAGCCTCCCCTTGTGGAGAGACTTGAGAAAAAGGTGGAAGAAGGAGAGAGGACCATCATAAAAGAGGTAGAACAACTAGAAGGTGAGGTGGAGAAGGTTGGAAAAACTGAAATGACTTGGTTTCAGAGGTTGGCAGAAGGGTTGTTCAAAGAGCTTCGAAAAGATGAGGAAAATTTTTTGAGAGAGCTAAGTAAAGAAGAAATGGATCTGTTAAGTGAGCTGAAAATGAAGAAATGGATATTTTCTTTGTTAAGAAGCTAAGATAGAGCTTAGAAAATATTTGAAAACTATACAGCAATTCAAACAAGTCTTTTGAATTAATTCTTTCAGATATATTGCTTTTTAATAGATAGTACTCAATTTAGTATCTTATTAATATTTGAAAACTATACAGCAATTGCCAATTAAGAAGCTAAGATAGTACTCAATTTAGTATCTTATTAATATTTGAAAACTATACAGCAATTCAAACAAGTCTTTTGAATTAATTCTTTCAGATATATTGCTTTTTAATAGATAGTACTCAATTTAGTATCTTATTAATATTTGAAAACTATACAGCAATTCAAACAAGTCTTTTGAATTAATTCTTTCAGATATATTGCTTTTTAATTCCATCAGATAGCTTTCTTCTGTATTTTCCAAAAAACAAAACAAAAAAGGCATCGTTATTATTCTGTGCTACAGACTGCTCAATGTTATCTTATCTTAATCCAGAAATTCATGTAAGTTGTGATTGAGATAATCTTATTTTTCAAATCTAAAATCAGGAAAACAGAAGGATGGTTTTGTCTAAATGAATAAAGAGAACCCCACGCAGAGGCTAAATGAAAGAACATAAATGCAGTTTACATTTTATCAACACAACGACTTTCGAAGTGATCGCATTGAACAAAAAGAATAAAAGAATTAAAAGACCACTCACAGCCCAGTCCCAGCACAAGGACATTTGAAGTGAAAAAAATTAGAAGGACAACAGGGTTTATCCTCCACAAACTTCCAGCAATTCAAGAACTGCTAAAGCTAGTTGCAATAGGGATGACGATAAGAAGAATGATCAACAACAAAAGTATTATCCCCGCACACATCCACTTCCTGCTGCTCCTCTGGTAGTCCTTGGCGGTCTTGAGCTCTTTGGTTCCATCCTTGACGTAATGTGAAGCATTCATCACATGGTGCTCAATATCATCCATCTGCTCGCCCTGTGCCTCCACCATCACAGCCATGTCCAAGAAAATTTGATGTAGCTCCAACAAGCTCTTTTCAATCTCTTTGGCTGCGTCATGCCTGTCTTGAATCTCCACCACAGTCTCCAGCACCTTCCCCCTCCCATGCTCTTGTATCGCAAGCGTCAAAAACTCCTCACTGCCATTATTATCACTGATGATTTTCTCAATCACATCCTCATTTGGGTACTCTCCAGTCACAGTAAAGTACCTTCTCCCAACAGTATCTTTATACTCGGTCATCATTTTCTGCCTCAACCCTTGAAACTCCATCATAAGCTCTTTTAACTTCTTCCGCAAGCCATTAGTGACAGCAATTCTAGTCCTGTAAATCGGAGTCCCTTCTTTGCAGCCAGAAAGGCGCTTATTAGCAGCATTGGCGCGGTCCATGTCCTCAAGATGAGACTTAATATTCCTGGCTCTTTTAAGTACTGTGACAACATCTTTGTTGATCTTATGCCTCAATAATTTAAGAGCCTCGGGTTTGTGCATGGACTTGCTTTGTTCATTGGCTTCTTGGAGTCTGCCTAAGACATCACGGATTTCTCCCATTTCTTTCTTCACATTTTCAGCTTCTGCCAGGAATAGGTTGAGGTTTTGGTCCATGGTGTTAGTTGAAATTGTCATTTCCAGATCAGGATCAGGACCAGCTTCGAGATCTTTCATGGCCTCCTTTTTGAGGTCAACATAGCTGGTGAAAGACTTTGTCATTAGGTCATTCATCTTTGAAACTCGGAATGTCCTTCACTCGCCTGAAGTAAACCAGGAAGAAATGAATTAGTTATTTCTTTGCATTTGAAGCTATATCAGTAAGAACTTTAACCAATTGAGATACTAAAACGAGAACAAAAATGAATCAAATTGATGAACTTGGAATTGCTTGCGAACTTTGTCCGAATTGAAGCGCTTCTACAGACCAAATTGAACAAAAATCGTCCCGCTTTGCTGTTTCTAACACTACCTAAAAAATTATGCTTATGAATCTTTCATTTCTACAAACAAACACTATCTAATTGAATCAAAGTCTAACAAAAACTCCTAAACTTGAATATGAACATTTTATTCAATTTCACCCAAAATTTGATTAAATTCATGAAATGGGTATTGCTAGCTCTCTTTTGCGGTTCGAGTGTGAATATTTCTTCAACTTGACTGACAAAAATGATCTATCTAAACACTGAAAAGGAAACAAAAAATCAATTGGACGAAATGGGTATCACTTACCTTCTTCAATGAAGTGAAAAAGCGCCTGCTTGCTCGCGCAGCTGAGAGAGAAATTTGGGAATTACAATATCTCAGGTGGGTTTTGAAAAAGGAAAGCAAATCTCAGCTCAGTTGATGAATTGTTCTTTTGACAGATTTGATATGAGTCAAGGGTTACTACTTAAAAAGGAAGACAAAAGCAGATCATTAGAGAAAAATAGCCGTTGTACAAGCCAGCTCCCAACGGCTATATTTTCCAATAGCCGTTCGTGAATCTTTATATTTTTTAATGTCGCTTTATTTTCCTTTCAATTTTTCTTTTAATTTTTTTTTTCAAAGTAGATTTAACCTACAAATCCCCAAAACCACAATAATTTCAAGTCTATCAAACTTTATTGTTGAGTTTCTTCTCACAAAATCTCAAATAGATTTTTTATTAAACAAAAATTGCACTGGAAGAAATATTGATGTCTATCCAATTATTGGAATTCATTTCAATAAGAATACGATTTCACTTTATCAGTGAATTTTTCTTCCTTTTGTGAATAAATTATAATACGACATAATTTTTTAGATTAATGCATGAGTTAAAAAATATACGTAATATTTCAATTTCGTACTTTAATTATAGTGTCAAATATATTTTAATTTCCCCTTAACTACATTATTCCTGAGTCCTGACTCTATATATATTGTTAGATAGTTAAATTGTATTGTCTTTTAAATCACTTGATAATACACAAGTTATGGCATGCAGTATCTCAAAAGCACCATAACTCTGAAAATTGAATCCTAATCAACTTTAAATATTACAAAATTCAAATGATGAAATAATGTTGTGATTTAACTTAAAATGTACAAAAGTTGTCTATTTTAATAAATTCCACGTCATATAAGAAGATCGAGTCAAATGTGTAAGATATTTAGATAAGTTTCAGAAATGAGGAGTACCACCTTTGTCAACTCTTTAATATTGCAAGTTTATTGAAAATGATCTAGATGATTAAGAAATACACGTGGCTAAATTTCATTCGTAGATCACCATCACAGATCAAGAGAAAGCTGGGGTAATTGGCACCCAACCAAAAAAATCACCTGTAAAAAAGTAACTTTCATTTTTATTTGGATTAAAGGTGGATTAAAGGGTAAATAAACTTTAATCTCACCCTCTACCGAAAGAGTAGGTGAATCACTCGCTCAATTTTATTTTTATTTATTTTTATTTTGGTTCTTGTTTCTTTTATCAGTCAAAGTCTCTGAAAACAAATACAAAACAACCTTCGGCTTCTTCTACTTTTCACTTTCTTTTTTTCATTTTTTTCGCTCTTTTCAGCGATGGGTCCGGTAAAGGCAGCAGCGGGCGATCTGGTGCTGACGTTTATGTGGGTATTTGTGTCGTCAACCTTCGGTGTTTTGACGACTGAGATTGCCTCCGCTCTTGGCGTTCATGGCCTTGTTTGGCCGCCCATGCTCATCACTACCGCCATTGTTTTTGTTTTTGTTTTTATTTTTAATATTGTTGGTGACGCTCTTGGAGGGGCCAGTTTCAATCCCACCGGTACCGCTGCGTTTTACGCTGTCGGCGTCGGCTCCGATAGCCTCCTCTCCATGGCCCTCCGCTTCCCAGCGCAGGTCACCTATTTTTATTTTCCATTTCATATTTATTTTATTTATTCATTTGATTTTGATCCTGATTTTGAGCAGTACTAGATATACAAAACTCATCTACTCGAACTTGACGTGGCGTGATGTAATTGGATAAGTATAAGTAAAAAAATAAAGGAAGGAGGACGTTTAAAGTGACCCATTTATGAAAAAAAAAAAAATTTAAAGTATTTCTTTAAGTAATTATTCATCTGAATGCATTGATTTAGAATGACCCCTCGGTGAAAAAGGGATTTGTGATAATTAAAAAAAATAGTGCTTTTATCTGTAAGTTATTATCATCTGAGTGCATTGATTTGGAATGACCCCTTTACCAAAAAAAGGACTGGAAGTAATTCACGAGCTGTCAAGTGTGGATGTTGGATGTAACCGTAAAGTTCGTGTTTTGACAGGCAGCGGGTGCTGTGGGCGGTGCATTGGCCATCATGGAGTACATGCCACCGAAGTACAAGCACATGCTTGGGGGTCCTTCTTTGCAAGTTGACTTGCATGCCGGAGCCATTGCTGAGGGGGTGTTGACTTTCCTTATTACCTTTGCTGTTCTTGTAATTATGCTGAAGGGTCCTCAAAGCAATATTTTGAAGACTTGGTTGGTTGCTGTGGCGACTGTCGTCTTGATTGTTACAGGTTCTACTTATACTGGACCTTCCATGAATCCTGCCAATGTGAGTAGTCCATCTCTCTCGGCATCTCCTTTAATTAAATAAATAAATGCATCCTAATCATTTTTCAAATTTATTGAAGTTAATTTACTGTTGTGATGCTCTAATTGAACCGCTGTCTAACAACCATGCAATTACGTATGGCTTTTACTTTATATTCACTGTATATGGTTGCCGTATATTTGTGCTCTTCTCTCTTTCTTCACTCTTTTTAGACTTGTTTTTGGTAGCCTGGATCTCAACTGTTAACTCTGACTAACCAGTCCATATGTGGTGAAGAGAGTAGGTCTTTCTCTAGGTCTCAGTAATAAAGGTAGGTTTGTAGAATATTGACTGTCAATGGGGTGAGAGAGTATGAGATAAAGAGTAGTGGTCTCCTGTGTTTATATATGACTCAGTAGTGGGGAAGATGGTAATATCTGGCTTCTCTCTCTTTTAATTTTGAGGGAGCATTGAGTATAATGGCCATTCAATTTTCTTTATTCCTTTTATGCCGCCAAAACTGCAATGCCATAGCTATTCTCTTTTGATGGATCCATAAATCAAATTGAGAGAGATTTAGGGTGGGTTGGGTATTGTTTGGTAACTCATTTTATCATTTTTTGTTTTCAGGGTTCAATTGTAATAACTGTTTGGTGGGGCTTATCCTAAAAACATATTATAAAACACAAAAAACAAAATCCGTTTTTGTTTTATGATTTATAACTATGAAATGGATTTTATTTTGTGTTTTAACATATGTTTTTAGGATAATTCCCACCAAACAATTTTTACACTTGAACTCTAAAAGCAAAAATGAAAACATTTAGTTACAAAACATTACCGAGCACACCGTTATTTTGTTTTGTTGTTTTGATGCATTCAGGAAAGAAATAATGATGTTTTCTGGATGATTGTGGCTCTACTGTAGTCTTCAGGTAGCGAAGTAGGGAGTTTTAGGTGGATGCTGACTTTTTCACCTCTTGTACTTATTTATTGGGCACATGCTCATGGACGTACGTTCATCCCTCTGGGGAAACTACTTTTACCCTTGAGAAGCCACAAAGATACCTTTCTTCTGTTAAAATAAATAAGCCAAAATATCTCTGAGCAAAAAACAGATCATTATTTGCAGTGTTCTTCGAAGAATTTACATATATTGGAGCTATTTTCCTCTGGGTATTTTGGCATCGTGCTCTGATTACCTTCAAAATTTTTATTAGATTGGGGCTGCACTCGTGTCCTTTTAGATATGTTACGGCACATCATTGGAAGACTCATTACCACCTAACATTGTTACTTAAGGATGCAGCCATTACCCTGGTGATGTTCCTATGTGATGGTGGTTGTGATATGTTTTTATCATATTTTAGCTAGTCTAAAAGGAAATTGCATTGGAAATTAGATAGATGCTGTTTTTTTTTTTCATATCTTCCTCTCAGCTTCTTGTTGTTACTGAGACCCACGCTAATAGCTTCACACGTGAAAGTCATCTCCTATTCTGGTTGTCTATTTTGTCTATATTTGTTATATGTTCACATTTAAAATTACCTTTATCATTCTGTTGTTAGCACACAAACTTCAATAATGAAATGAAATGTTACTTATATCTACATTGTCTCTACAGGCCTTTGGCTGGGCATATGTGAACAAGTGGCATGACACATGGGAGCAGTTTTACGTGTACTGGATTTGTCCATTCATAGGAGCAATCGCGGCTTCTATGATTTTCCGTTTTGTCTTCCCCCCACCAGCACCAGCTCGACCGGCGAAGAAAAAGAAGAAAAACTAAACGTGGTGGTTAATCTGCCAAGATGTGATATATTCGAGCTCAACGACCATTTAATAAGAACCTCTTCTTTTTCCTCAAGATCTAGGAACTAGCTGGTGTTTCTGTGAACTTATCTTCAGTCGTGCATTAGCAAAGTTGCCTTAGATTTCTGTTTCTTTAATTCTAAAATAGATGACAATAGATACATTCAATGGAGTAGGTAGTAGTTAATTTGAAATACCGGCCGGACTAAGCCGGATCTCGGATCCGATTTGGAGAATAAATCTTTTGTTTTATCAATAAAAATGCTTTAGTCTCTCCGAATACGAATTGTAAAAAAGCATTTTTATTATATTTTCATTTTAAAATTTAAAGCACTTCTGTAGTAAATTGTCAAACATTCTTAACGTTTGCTTTTTCCCCTAAAATTGTCAATAAAGCGAGTTTTTTTTTTAATGAAAGTGTTAATGAGGTGGAAAGCGGAACGGAAAGCGGAACGGTTTCTTCTTACAAGCATTGTCAACATCACTTCAAATGGCAGCCCCATTGTTTTTTTTTTTTTTTTTATTTTTGATTTGGGAGGAAGCATTAAAAAGTCGAAACAAAAACTCAACAGGGAAGCCGTAAAGTTATCAATTAATCAAACCAAAGAGATCGCACTCTTATTGAGACTAATTTGGAAGAATTTAAGGCTAATTTCGGCCCACCCTTAATGAGAGTTATTACTGATTAAGGCGCGGATTGATGACTTACAAAACAAAAAAGAAATGATAAATTAAGAAAAAAAAAAAAGAAAAATAGTTACAAAAAATGTGAGCATTTCACTCGGCACGAATAAAATAAAATAAAATAAGCATATTTTTAATTTTTTCTGTTGACACGCAACCGAAACAAGGTTACGACAAACCAAGAGGAGTAACTTTTCGTTTTAAATCAGATATAAATATTTAAAATTAAAAAAAAATTAAAAGAAAAGAAGACTTTATTTACACACTTTTGACACAATCCATGTGTTACTGGTCTGGCGCTCCGCGTTCCTTTCCCTCTCTCCCTCCTCTCGGGTATCGATTTATACAGGACTAACGAACAAACCAACAAGCAGTAGTCGGAGACAGGCTGGCTCGTCAGTTATCGCACTGAAAGAGACACAACACTGCACCGACACTCAATCAATCCGCATTGTGATTTTATCACATGATCAACTTTCCAAATTCCATCATCTGAAAAAGAATAAAATCCACAAACACACAAAACTGCACAATAACTTTAATCCTGGATCCTTCGCTGGACCCGCCATCTCAGTCCTTAACCTTGTCAACCGGCGGCAACGGTCAGATCCGGTACCGATCCCCTTCCTCCACCGAGCTCCTCGAGACCGGCTCCTCGGACAAAATGATCAAACGGCCTCACAATCGCCAGCACGACTCCTTCTCCGACAAGATCCAGCGTTACCGCTGCGTTCTGCTCGTCATTTCCATCCCCCTCATGTTGATTGTCTTCGTCTTGTTTCTCATGCCCGGCCGTGCCCCCTCCTCCGACGTCCCTACGGATTACAGTCTCAGCCGCAAGTTTTCCCCCGATTTGAAGCTCTCCAAGAGTTATGCTGTTATTTTTGACGCCGGCAGCTCGGGCAGTCGTGTTCACGTGTATTGTTTTGATCAGAACTTGGATCTTGTGCCAATTGGCAAAGATCTCGAGCTTTTTGTTCAGGTTATTTCTTCATTTATAACCTTTTTTTTATTTGTTTTGAAATGAGAATTTGATATCAATTTTCAGAATTATGGATCAGGATAATGTAGTTTATAGATTTGCTCGTGATGCATTGTTTAAGGTTGTTGCTCAACCGCTGGTATTAGCAGTTTTGAGTTAAGGTGCATACTGCAAAAGCACCGGAAATTGCTTTCTGGAGAATTATCAATTTAGTGCTTTTCGTGAAAGCACTTTTAACTGCATTTTTTTTGGTTCCCCCAGAAACGTCTTTTCTTAAGAGTGCTTCTGGCAGATGCTGTCCAGATGTTTTTCTGATCTTAGAAAGCACTTTTCTCTGATTCAACCGACCATTGCAAAGAGATGAAAGCGCTCACGATTGCATTTTTTGGCTGGTTTTAGTTTTTGGCAAAGAGCTAGTGTTTGAGTTAATATGGGTTCCAATAATACGATATGCTACAAACAAAACAGTTTTATATGCATGCATAAAGTGATTGTTCTAGGTACTTGAACTACTTGGAGCTAAGTGTGTGTAATGATCTGTTGTTTTATGTAGTTCTGATTTAAGGTTGGTCATGGTGTTACAGATTAAACCAGGTTTGAGCGCATATGCAAGTGATCCGCAAGCTGCAGCCAACTCACTAGCCTCACTTCTTGATAAAGCTCAAGGTGTTGTGCCCCAAGATTTGCGACCAAAGACACCAGTTAAAGTTGGGGTGAGTAAATTCAGATAATTTCTCTTTTCTCATTTATCAGGATTTTTTTTATGCTGTAATGCCATTCTCTGACAATTTCTAGTTAAATTACTGACATGAGATTTCGTTGTTTTTGTAGGCAACTGCAGGGTTAAGGCAATTGGGAGTTGACGCATCTGATAGAATTTTGCAAGCGGTAATTCTTTTTTTATTAACATATCATTTGCTTGGGTACAAACCTTTATTTTATCTTCTATTGTACTAACAGTTCTCTGAACTTCAAATTTAAGGTTAGGGATCTCCTTAAATATAAAAGTTCCTTCAAATTTGAGCCAGATTGGGTCACTGTTTTGGATGGTTCCCAAGAAGGATCTTATCAGTGGGTATGTGATTTTCATTTCATCCGTTTCCTTATTGGTTTTGGCCTGGAGAACAGAATGCACATATGATATTGAAGTCACTTGTATTCATGACGTTCCTCTATTTGCACATAGGGATGCACATGTGTGTGTGAAGGATATTTTGTAAACAATGATTGTGGTATTTGTTCTAGAATGTAGGTTCTCTCATCTTATCACCAAGTGAAAGAGCCATCTATTCATTTTTATAAGATGGCATAGCCTGGTTTCTGCCGCTAGGATTCTTGATTTTTTTCATGGACTCTTAGCCTAGTCAAATCAAATACGCATAGTAGTTCCAGGCTCTGACATATCCATAGTATTTACTTTGTTGACATAGGGAAGGGGTGTTGACTTAGACATATGAAGACGTAGATTGATGATAAAACATAAACATCATTGTATCGTTTGGCTACATTTAAAGTTTTAAGATGTTGTAGGAACATTGGGTTTGTTCATTCTTTTTGTTTAAATGGATGTAGTCTTGAATTCTTAAATGTTTTGTGTGTTTCAGGTAACGATAAACTACCTCTTAGGGAATTTGGGGAAGAAATATGCTAACACAGTTGGAGTGGTTGATCTTGGTGGTGGATCTGTACAAATGGCTTATGCAATCTCAGAGAAAGATGCTGCAAATGCTCCAACGGTGCCAGAAGGAGAGGATAAATTTGTAAAGGAAATGTATTTGATGGGAAAAAAATATTTCCTTTATGTTCATAGGTCCCCTCTTTCTTTCTTAAAATTGATCTCATTACTTTATTCAATAATTGCTTGGGCAATCACCTCATGGATCATTTATAGTGGTCTTTTTTCATTGGTCCACGATAAAGAATTTTCTAGGTTCTCTATCTGTTTAAAAAACAAACTTTTATTCAGCAAAGTGTCCAAAAATTTTCCTAGATACATTTTCTAACTATAATGCTTTGGCATTTTGCATACAGTTACTTGCATTATGGTTTGTTAGCTGCTCGAGCAGAAATCTTGAAGGTCACTGAAGACTCTGACAACCCATGCATTTTGGCTGGTTATGATGGTATGTTCAAGTGACTAATTTTGCTGGAGTCATGATAAGTTATCCTTCTACTTTCTTTCTACCAGTCATGGCCGATCTCACTTTCTCTCTTGCTTGCTCTAACTTAGAACGCTATGAAGATTAAAGAGAAAATTATTTTTGAACACAGAAACTTATTTATCTAAATCTCTAATTCACTGGAAAATATTTAGGATTGTGTAGTTAGTTGGTGAGCAAAATTTTTTCTGAGATAAAAATTTAATGTACACTGAATGTGGACATCAGATTGGAAAGTAAGTATTTTTTTGTCCTTGAAATTTTTTGAAGGATCTTACAAATATGGAGGAATCGAATACAAAGCATCAGCGTCACCATCAGGTTCAAACATAGAGGAGTGTCAGAGTGTAGCTATCAAGGCTCTCAAAGTTAATGACACTTGTACTCACATGCAATGCACATTTGGTGGAGTATGGAACGGTGGAGGTGGTGATGGACAAAAAAATATGTTTGTTGCTTCATTTTTCTTTGACAGGGCTGCTGAGGTACTACTCTTCTATAACTTAGTTGCATGAGGCGATTAATTTACAGCACACTTTTCTTAATTGTCTGGCCTCATGGGGTTGGTCTAACTCAATAACTTGCTTGCAGGCTGGTTTTATTGACCACAATGAACCTGTTGCCAAAGTTCGTCCTGGTGATTTCGAGTCTGCAGCTAAGCGTGCCTGCCAAACTAAACTTAAGGATGCAAAATCCATATATCCACGTGTGGATGATAGCAATCTGCCATACATATGCATGGATCTTGTCTACCAGCATGCATTGCTTGTAGTTGGTTTTGGTAAGTTACACTGACATCAAGAAAATTTCTCCTTATCAATAAGTAAGTCGTATTTTGCTAGCCATATCCTGTTGGTATTCTGATCTCTCATCTTTTTGGGCAGGCCTTGATCCCTGGCAAGAGATTACCTTAGTGAAGCAAGTTAAATATCAAAATTCACTTGTCGAAGCAGCATGGCCACTAGGCAGTGCCATAGAGGCCATCTCATCTTTATGATTGAATCCTGTTTTTGCATAATTATCCATCTAAACTTCAGCAATATGTGTTTTTTGGGTGTCCACGGATTTGAAGCTGAAGTATCCACGGCCAGTGGCCTCAGAATCAGTATCAACTTGGATTGGGAATTGAATTTGGTCTATATATCTTGGGAATAACAAGAGAGATGGGGGAAAAAGCAGTTCCATTTATTATCATTTGTAATCACATTACAAAATGTTCTGATTATCGTTTTTTGAGTGTTTCAATTCAATTAGTTCATTTACCAAGAGGAATCAGTACAAAACTGTACCAATTTTTTATCCCTTTTTAAATAAATTCTTCTAAATTTAATCAAAGCCATGAGTTGGGCATGTTATTTTGTACTGAACTGGTGGGTACTGTATCAAAAACTTTAACCCTTGCGTGCTGAAGAAGAACATTTTAGATGAGAAGTGCAAAATTATATAGATGATCTGGCATGGTATTAGTGCTTTATCATTTTTTTTTTCTATTTTAGGGGAAAAATTGGGGTGTGTTTTTTTTTTCTTTTTTTCTTACTGATTTATGAATAACTTTGCAAAAAAGTATTAAACATTAGTTGAAAAATGAGCTTGCCTTCTTGTCTGTGTATCATTCATGATACCTGTAGAATTAATAAACGTGAAAATTTTCAGAACTAATCAACCCAAAACAAAACAAAAAAAACCACATGCGTTCGCATCTGTTTATAAAGTGTTGGCGCCTTCCGGAGATCAACATCAACAGGCTGCTACTGACCCTGCGGAATTCTGGTTACAGATAACTCAAGAATTTCATTCCCTTCCCACATGCTAATTGCAGTAAGTTTTATTCGATATCGATACACGTTTACTGGCTAGGTTCTTTCATTCAATCATTTTCACAAACACCTTCGCTTCGCTGCCCTGGTTTCCTTCAGAAGAGGGGAAAAAAAAACTCCCCGTTTTTGTTGCTGTTTATTTCAATTATCATAAAAATGCAAGGAAACAGAGTAATTAGATCGAACTTATCACGTATTACAAGTCTTGCTCGTACCCTTTTCAGTACTGCGCATATAAAGCCATCCCAATCTTCAACGTCCGTTTTCAAAACTACTGTCTTTACTCCCATTAATAATTGTAGCTTCCCATATCACTTCTCTTCTTGCCCCACCTCTAATCTTGAGACCCCAAATGTGCCAGAAATATCAAAATTGGATGACAAAGACTGCAGTGGCAGTGATAATGATGAGGGTATTATTAATGATGATGAAGAGGATGTTGTTGAAACAGATGTGAGGCAGTTGAAAGTAAGTGATGAGGGTGTACTAAAAGATGCTAAGACCCTCGTGTATATTTTGCGTGAGTTTAGTGATAAACGCTCTGAAATGAGAAACAAGATTGAGGAATGTGGTATTAAGGTCTCATCAGAGTTGGTGAGAGAGGTGCTTTCTCGGGTTCGAAACGATTGGGAAGCAGCATTTACTTTCTTTTTATGGGCTGGAAAGCAGTCAGGTCATGCACATTCGGCTCGCGAGTATCATACAATGATAGCTATTCTTGGGAAAGTGAGGAAGTTTGATACTGCATGGGCATTGATAGATGAGATGAGAGGGGGAGAAACAGGTCCTTCTCTTGTGACAAAGCAGACTCTCTTGGTTTTGATTAGAAGATATTGTGCAGTGCATGATGTGGCGCGAGCTATAAATGCTTTCTATGCATATAAAAGGTTTAAATTTGCTGTTGGTATTGAGGATTTTCAAGGTCTCTTATCAGCTCTTTGTCGGTACAAGAATGTGCAAGATGCTGAGCACTTGATGTTTTGTAACAAAGATGTATTCCCATTCAATACCAAGAGTTTTAATATTATCCTTAACGGATGGTGTAATATCATTGGTAGTTCACGTGAGGCAGAGAGAGTATGGATGGAGATGAGCCAGAGAGGTATTTGTTATGATGTTGTGTCATTCTCATGCATCTTATCTTGCTACTCTAAAGCTCGTAACCTTCATAAGGTGCTCAGGTTTTTTGATCAAATGAAGAGAATGGGGATTGAATGCGACATAAAAGTTTACAATGCGGTAATTCATGCTCTTGCAAAGGGTAGGTTAGTAAAAGATGCAATCAGTCTCATGAAAAGTATGGAGGAGAAGGGCATTGCACCAAACGTTGTTACTTATAACTCATTGATCAAGCCTCTTTGTAAAGCCCGGAAAGTAGATGAGGCTAGACAGGCCTTTGATGAGATGTTGGAGTGTGGTTTCTCACCCACAATTCGGACTTACCATGCCTTCTTGGATATTCTAAGGACAGGGGAAGAAGTATTTGACCTGTTGGAGAGGATGAGAAAAATGGGCTGCCAGCCAACTCACGATACTTACGTCATGTTGATTAAAAAGTTTTCTCGATGGCGCCAGTTTGATAATGTTTTTAAAGTGTGGAATGAGATAAGTGAGAATGGGAATGGTCCTGACCGTAGCTCATATACTGCACTTATACATGGGCTCTTTCTAAATGGAAAGTTGGAGGAAGCACACCAATATTATATGGAGATGAAAGGAAAACAATTATTGCCAGAACCTAAGACAGATGAGTTGCTTCACGATTGGTCATATAATAAAGAGTTTGTTGAGCGGCAAATAGCATCTTCAAAATCTCATCAACCTCAATCAGGACAGAATACCAGAGTGATCTCCAGGAAATCTGATCAGGACAGAGAGTTCCTTCAACAACCTGAAACTAGAAGAGTTGTAAGACATCGGGGTTTTTCTTTTTGGGAGTAGTAGGTTCTTTGTAACAGTAAACCCTCTTGGTAAGTGCTTTTTGTTTCAATGTACTTATAGCCTTTTCCTTTGTCCATGAGCTTGTCTATTAACTCCAGATGGGTGCATGAAAATTTCTGTCACCATTATAAAGAAAGATGATTTTCATGTTAGTTTCTGCTATTGTTCAAATCATTGTGAAAAAATGAAGTTTCTTGAATTCATTGATCACAACTTGAACATGCCTAAGGTGCAAACTAACCAGTTATTGTCACTTGAAGTGTGTATATTATGTTTACATTGCTAAATCTTCTCTTCTGGTCAGTCAATTGGCATGTGTATTACTCTGTTTCTGGTTATCACAGTACTTGAATGCGGAAGGCTGCTTAGTCTGTTTGAGATTTATCCCTTTTATGGTTGTTGTTCTAACTGTGGCTACCGAGTATATGGGCCTTGGCACAGGTGTTAAGGAGTGCCCATGTAGTGATGAGCCTGGGAGCTGGTAATAGAAAAAAAAACTGTTTGGCTAATAAGTTTTTGATATGTTAATGCAATTGTTAAATTATTAGTTCTGAATTAGCCTGGTAAAGTCATATCCCAGCTGCTCATACTGCAATTTTCCATAAAGATTCTTCTGGTCAAATTCAATGCTTGGTGTTGTGCTTATACCATCATCCACCAAGCATATGGGTCTTGTCTCAGTTTTTTAAGAGTAGGCATGTGGTGATAGTCCATTGACCTAGCAATAGAAACAAGAGTGTTGACTAATAAGTTTTTTCATATGTTTCTGGGATATATATTAACTTTCGGATCCTGTGTTAGCCTGCCAAAATCATGTCTCAGCCGCTTTATGCTGCAATTTGCTTTTAAGACCCTTGTAAAGCCCTCCTAGTTGTATTGTATTGATGTTTGGTGGTTTGCTAATGGCAACCAAGCATATGGGTTTGTCCCAGATGCTAAATAGTGGACATACAGTGATAAGCCCTACACCTAGCAATAGGAAAAAGAGTATCGGATAATAGGTTTTGCATATGTTGCTCTGATACTTAACTTTTGAGTCTTGAGTTGGCCTGCTAAAGCCATGTCACAGCCACTTTATGCTGCAATTTACTGTAAAGACCCCTGTGGACTGTAGTAGATTAGTTCTTCGGCATAATAGGGGTTCTATGGTGCAAGAAACTAAATTCTTTTTTCTTGAGTCGATCCTGATGGTCCAGGGACAAAAACTGTTGATCAAAATGCAATGGGGAGAGTGTAGAAATTTTACACGTGTATGAAAAACTTAAAACTATGACTTGTGACTTATTTAAAGAGAAATCCTAATGAGCATTCGATTAATTAGTTCGAAGGTAAGTGAATAAAATTCTACTTGTATTCAGAAATTGCATGAACTACATTAGATCCTACCCATAATGGCTTATCCGCTTTGTGACATCTGTATAAAGGTCTTATCCGCTTTTGCAAATATTTGAATTTTTTTTTGGATGATCCTACCCATAATGGCTAAAATGTTTTCCATTAAAAGTGGTCTGATCCTGAGCTGATAAAACCATACAGGGCCTACCATATGAGAAACTTTAGAGTTTTTAAATTTGCAGTAGGCTTCACTTAGATCCACAGAAATGAGAACCTTTTTCCATGTATTTGTAGGATGGAAAGGAAACAAACATCTGTTTCCTGCTTAGTATTGTTCTGTCCAAAATGGCTTGAGCTTGTTTCTCTTATCATAGATTTTTTGGTTGTTGGCTTCTACAAAAGGAAGAAAAATGTGGAACAGCTCCAAAATCCAGTCAGTTCTTCACGCCGTCGAATTGGGTGATTTTGTGGAACCAAAACCTAATATTGAATGGGTTGAATATACAATTTATGATCCGTATCAGATAGGGTGTTAATCATGAATTTTTACATGAAATCAAGCTGCGGCACAGCCTGATTTAACTATACAACCTTTAGTTTATCTTGATGTTCTTGTGGTTCAGGCAGAATGATTCTAGAGCTGTTTAGCTGCCTGTCTGTTTGACATCCTCATGGTAATGACAATTTTTTTCCCTGAAGACCAGATTTACTGCTCTCTTCCCCATTTCTAATCTGTTATCTCTTTTTGATAGGCACAGCCTGATTAAGGTAAACCTGATTTAACTATACGACCTTTTGTTTATTTTGATGTTCTTATGGTTCAGGCAGGATGATAAAGAAGCTATTTAGATGCCTGTCTGTTCAACATCCTCACAGTGATGACAATTTTTTCCCCGAAGAGCAGATTTACTGCTCTCTGCCTCATTTCTAATTTGTTCTCTCATTTTGTTCCCATGTGCTTGGTTTATTAGTGTAAGCATTCTGCTATTATATTGTAGAATAGAGTAGATGAAACAATATAGATTGCTGTTTGAAGATCCATTATTTTGGTGTGTAAGATACTAACAGGGTTAATCCTCAATAGTCAATATTTATCAGCAAGGAACCATTATTTCTTTCTATAACATTTTGTGGCCAAGAGACAGAAAATAACCCAAAACCTTGACTGTTGAAACTGTTATTTGTTAGGCCTAACTCAGTTTGTGAAGTCCCAGATGGAAAACTGGTGAAATACCATTTGAAGTAGATAACTACTAGCCTCTAGATTAGGTAAGCTGCACGTGGAAAACTACAGAGGTCACTATCAAAACTTTTTTGAGGTTGGAAACTAGCTGATCCATATTTTTACATGCTTGCCTTTCTTTGACCATCTTAATAATTTGTTGTTTCAGTCAAACTTCCTTAACAACCTGATGTGAACCAGTTACACGTTTGCTGGATCTGGCATTCAATCTGCCTGGTGTCATGTTAAGGTAAGAATGATGTTTTTCCTTTGGTCTTCACTCTGAGAGGTTAACCATGTGAGTTTATGTTCATTTCTGATTTTTGGTTGGTATTGAAGCACAATTCTATTGGTAGATCAAAGTCAAGCTTCTCACAACTAAGCAGAGTGATGCTTTTGACAATTCATCATCGCCTCACCGCATGCGAGGTAACACTTTTATTTGCTTGACTAAGGTATTCTTTGATATCTATCTACTAGTTGGAGAAAAAAGGAACTGAGACAAAATTATGGGATACTTTTATCAAAAGACAGTACAATTTTATTGATAAAATAATGTATCTTGACATGTGGGTATTTGAGTTTCAGCTGAACAAGTTACCTACTAATTGGAAAAGTGAAGGAGGTGGAGGAAAAGAACCATTGAACTCCCAGGTACTCTATTTAAAATCACACATGAGATAAGATTCAAAGTATGCATCCTATTCTTTGCATGAAAACAAACATAACGTTAATCTCATCAGCCAAACAAAAGCATCTTTGAAGGATAGATACTAAAGTCTAAGAAGTTGTGGATAATCATAAACTTTTTGGTTATGCTCATTCTTTTAGCATGTTGCTTTCGAAATCTTAGCTGTAACCCAGTTTGTCTCATTCTTGTTATTTTGTCCAAATTCGGCAGCTACCATTGCTCAAATCCCATTTGTTCTCATGGTATTATGGAAGTCTCCCTATATGCAGGGAACTTTATATTTTTATCTTTTGGGTTGTTATTATATAGAAAAATTTCCCAGTTCAATTGCTAATATTATTAATTCTTTCATGTCTTACCATAGAAGATATGTGTGTATATATATATATATATATATATATCCATTTAGTGCTGCTTTGCTCTGTCAAAGCTCCATGTTCTGACTTGGATGAAGGAAACAAACAGCAGTAGGTAACCAAACTTATGAGCAAGATTAAGTGCTAACAAGGAGGGAACTTAAAAATTCAACACGTGATTAAGTAATAAGAATAGAATTTGCATACATGTGAGAATTTGACAAAGTTTTCCAACTTTTTCACGTAAAATCTATTGTTATATACTTATATCCAGCAGCAATATTTGTTTCTTGATAGTTTGAAGACGTATGTGCTTACATAATTGCCCCATTTTTGTTGGAATGGAGGAGTCATTGCTTGATGAAATCAAGCCATTTCTGCAGTTGAGACTTTGAAATTAGTGTTTTAAGAAATTTTGTTAGGTATTTGTTATTATTGACTAAATCAAGGCTTCGCCGCAGAATTGCACCTAATCAATGTTGTTTACATCACACGTGTGGTGAGAAAACTATTCAAGTATTGACTCTTATTAGTTTAGATCTTAGTTGTTGTCAAAGCATTTATTTTATGAGAGATGACTTGATGAACGCAACATGAGGATTATATTTTCAATACTTTGTAAGGAGCATAAATCAATTAAAAAGAAAATAGAAAAAAAAGATTGCAATAGAAGTGACATGATTGAGTATAAAAATATCACAGGCTTGTGCCATGCATCAATCACTTTGTGGCTCTGATGTGAATGTTAAAGCTAGCTTAAAAAAGGAAGCAAGGTTCTCTTAAGTTTAAAAGTCCTAGAAGCTTGATTGAGGGAAGATTGTATTATGAGCTGAGATAAGCTAAGAGGAAATGGGGAATATACTTGTGGAGTGCGAGCATTATATTTATAATATGTTGATTTAGTAAAACTTTCCTACTTAATAATAATAAAATAAAATAAAATAAAAAAAAGAAGCCAAGCGAATATACTTGCGGCTTGGACTTTATCTCTGCGTGGTATTGGGCATATTTTTAATTGTTAAGGGCATATAGATGTGCCCCCATAAGCTGAGTCATCATAGTACCAAAAAGATATGTTAACGATATGATTTAAGTAAGCATCA
This sequence comes from Luvunga scandens, assembly GCA_030449905.1. Classification (NCBI taxonomy): domain Eukaryota; kingdom Viridiplantae; phylum Streptophyta; class Magnoliopsida; order Sapindales; family Rutaceae; genus Luvunga; species Luvunga scandens. The sequence continues at coordinate 3,170,373 of JASUUG010000382.1, read as the reverse complement.
TTATTCAAGCTTGCAGTTCCACTATCTTCTTCTAGAAACACTGCCTTAATGTATCTATCCCTCGTACAGTCTTATTCCATATCATGTTGGTCCATCCCATGCTCACATGCCAACACTTGGCTACGTGCATAAGTAGCCACCTCAGCTCTCTCTCTCTCTCTCTGTTAAGACCAAAAAATTCTTCAGTGGGAAGAACATATCACATCTTTCTGTTGTATATCATGTTAAGAAAAGTTATATCATCTAAGTTAATTTTTTTTTATTTGTTTTTTCTGTTTTTGATCCTAATTAGTTTTGTGGTCAGTAATTTTGAAAGTTACTGCTGGATTATTATAGGAATGATGGAAAGAGTCATGCCCATCTCGCTCGAAACTTTTGGAATCTAGTAACTTGACCTGATATCCTTATCCATCGCATGGTGCCTGGCTGTAAAGAGCACCCGTTATACCGCGAGACCCCATTCGTACAAAGATTTTGAATGGTCAAGAGATACACAAATTTACGGCATGATGACTAGGACCGCCACAAAGTGTTAATAGGAACAATAGGACAAAAAACGAAGGGGCTACGTGTCCAGTTTTGATGTTGAAGAAAGGAGGGGGCACGTGTCATGTTTTGATGAGAGGAGAACTATGATGTCAGAAGCTTAATCTCATTGTTTTGTATCAGCCGCCACCTTTCTATTTGCGGGAAAGAAAAAGACAAAGCCGGAGCTACAACCAATAGCATCAAAGCCCTCTAAACCCAAATGCCACAGCTGGCATCCTGTGGGGCCCCCTACAAATGCAGTGCAACTGATTTGATTTCTCCTTCTTTCTTCTTCTTTGGCCTAATCCTTTCTTTCATTTTTTTCGCTTTTTTTTTTGTTTCACCCCCACAAAATGACAAATTCTCCACAACCATATAATGGCCCTCCATCCCCTTCTCGCAAAAATTTCAATCCTTTTCTCTCTTTTGGGTAGGTTTCATTCATTCTTAGCCATTCTTGAAAGAGTTTTATCAATAGCTTAAGCTTGTTTAAGCTTACCAAGTTCATTATACACATAACTCTACAGAGTTAGTGTAAAGTTATACTCTCTCTCTCTCTCTCTCTCTCTCTCTCTCTATATATATATATATATAAAAATCATGGTCTGCATTAAGAACCCGGAATCAGCCCTGCCACCAGGGTTTAGGTTTCACCCAACGGATGAGGAACTAATCCTTCATTATCTTAAGAAAAAGGTTGCATCGATGCCTTTTCCGGTTTCCATCATAGCTGATGTTGATATTTACAAGTTTGATCCGTGGGATTTACCAGGTTTGTTTGCTGGTGACCTCTTTTGATTCATTTTGTTAATAAAACAGTATCAGATATGTCAAGTTAATAACTTGTGTGGCTCTTTTGATCCTCCAGCGAAAGCTGCCTTCGGTGAGAAAGAGTGGTACTTTTTCAGTCCTAGAGACCGAAAGTACCCGAATGGAGCCAGGCCGAACAGGGCAGCTGCATCCGGGTATTGGAAGGCGACAGGAACGGATAAGATCATCGTGGCATCCTCTGTAGGAGCTCATCAAGAAAACATTGGTGTGAAGAAAGCCCTTGTGTTCTACAAAGGCAGGCCTCCGAAGGGAGTTAAAACTAACTGGATTATGCATGAGTATCGCCTTGCTGAAAACCCCAACAATCTCAATCACGCCAAGATGAGGCCCAAAGACTCTTCCATGAGGGTAAGTCAGCACCATATATAGTTAGCTGCGCAAAAACAGCTTCATAACTACTGTGATGATCTCTAATGGTGTATGTATATATGGCTGTCTTTCTTTTCCAGTTGGATGATTGGGTTCTTTGCCGCATCTACCGCAAGTCCCATGTCGCGCTGCCGACATCAGCTGGTGCAGCAAGTGATCATGATCTAGAAGAAGAAGAGGAAAAATTTAACCTTCATGATACCCTGTTGCCAATCCTGAGAAGTCCACCAATCCACAACACTACTCTCCATCCTCAGAAATCTTCATCCTTCTCCAACTTATTGGATGCAATGGACTACTCAATGCTGAGTAATTTTCTATCCGAAAACCAAACGAATCATACGGGATCTGAATCCAACCCGGTGTTCACTTTCGGCACTTTAGAGCAGCGCCATTCTTCATTCAACAATGGCAATGGCAACAACACAAACACAAGTTGCACTAACAGTTTCTTGATTCAAAAGCTACCTCAGTTGAACTATTCAGTTCCAAACAACATGGAGAACCAGCAGCACAAGCGCCCACACCCAAATATAGATCATTACGAGCACATGTTGCACCCATCGAAGAAATTCATCACTTCTTGCAGTTTCAGTAGTAGCGCTACTGATCAGTCTGATCCTCAGTACAACTATTTACACCAGCCATTCTTGAATCAGCAGTTACTATTGAGCCCACATTTTCAGTTCCAAGGATAAGAAAGTGAATCAATCCAAAAGAATGAAAAAAGAAAAAAATCGATCAAAAGGAAGGAGAAGAAGAATAACCTAATGTTGACCTCAGCTAGCCAAGCCAGCTGGGTGAACATGTGTACAGAATTATGTGTGTGATTATTATTGGTATTATTTTTCTGCAAAATGACAAAGATGGATTAGAGAAACTGAAGTGGTTGTTATGGTATCAAATGGAAGATACCATTACAAAGTCAAAAAGTTGGTGGAAAAAAATACACCAAAGAAGTTGATAAGGAATTATATAATATATGATTTTGTAGAAATTATATAGATATATATAAGGGTTGGATTGGCATATCAGGTTCATATTCTCTGTACACAGTGTTGTTCTTTTCATAGCTTGTTATAAGTTATTCAATGTTTGAAACTCCCGAATATATATTTTAAGTACTATTAAAAAGTTCCAACTGTACTTGCAAATTATATATTGTTCCAAAAGGTTAGGTCCATGATGATCATTTAGTGTTGAATTAATAAATTCAGAGGAATGAGAAGTGTCAATTTGTACAACAAATTAAGGCCTTTTGTCTGCATATGCTTGCTTCTATCTGCTTGGTTTATTGTCACAGTGATGATTGTCTCATATCAAATTAGAACCACGACCATATAATAACATAGAAGAAGTGGCAGAATTAGTGCCTCACTGGTCGAATCTAAACAAATCAAAACAACCATTGTATCCAACAAGTAAAATACTCACCACGTAAAGTAAGTGATAGCTAGGGTCCATTGACTCTTTTTCATCAAAATTTTAACTTTTTACCCTTTATTATTACTAAAGGCTACGTTATACTCGAGCCAATAAAATCATCGTGTCATGCCAATTTGGGTCGACTTACATTACAGGTTCCATTTGAACGTTGAATTCAAGATAGTTAATGAATCGCAACCAGTCAATCATACTCAATTATTAATGGCGCAAACAAATTTATAAAATGTGGATTCTAGCTTCTCACCACAAAACGACAAATATATATATATATATATAAAGAATACTAATTTGCGATCGTTATTTTTTCCGAGAGCGTGATGTGTACAGGATGAAACGAAGGTGAATCTCTGGTTATGTCATCAAAAACTACTCAGAAAAGTCAAAAGATTCCATGTAAAAATAGAACCACATTAGTTAAGAGATGAGCTGAATGAGGAGCCACGCGTGCTGCCATAAATCGTTCATCTTTATGCATTGGAATTGGCGGAACACATTCTCACACTTTCAAAATTCCTCCAAACTTTCTTTGCTTCTGGGTCCGGCTACGTTGCAACACCGCGAACACACCATTTCTGTGGTCTTTTGTGACGATGCCGCTGTAAATCTTCACATAACCCCTTCCACTCTTTTTTATTTAAATTTTTTTCATAATTATTAAGCCAATTACTCCGTACATTCCATAAGCACATTTCAGTTAGCTCCTTGCACTATTTCATATCTATAAATTTTCTGTTCTATGTTGCTCCTGCATCACAATGCCCCCTCCTTACTATTTTGAGGCTAAATCATTAGCATGTTTAATTTATAACATTACATTCCTTTTTAATTTCAATTTATTTTTCAATGTTAGGGTATTTTTTTAATCCACTATCAAATTTCAATTAGCCCCTTGCTTTATTTGTATTTATAATATATCTATAGCTATTAGGGTAATTTCTGCTTATATCCTTCTTTTTAATTTTATTTAACACTTTACTATTTTTTTACTTACTACTTCTAATATATTATTATACTACTAATTATTAAAATTTCTTTTATTAACAAATTTAAAAAATATTATTAGATATAAATAACAATAATAAATATTTCAAGAATTATTACAAAATATAATTCAAGAATAAATAAAATTACTCTTATGGGGCATTTAGTTGCTGGATTGGGAAATCAAAATTATTGATAATGTTTACTTCGCAAAATAGAGGCAAGAATCGGAATTAGAAATGAAATTGTGGGGACCACAATAATTTGCGAATGCAAAATGAGAGATTAATTATCGGGGGTTGGGAATCAGTCTTTCATTCCCATGAGTTCCAGTTCTAACCCCATTCAAATTTTAAAATTCCTAAAAACCCTCCCTCTAAATAAAAAATATAGATAACTAACATGACTCAAAAGAATTTAATTTACCCTCAATTATAAGAGTGTCTAGTTATGATATCACTCAGTGAGTTCGAGGTCGATGCACAGAAAAATGATTTAATTTATTTGTTTTAATTTATCTAAAAATATGAAAATAAAATTTAAATATATGTAACTTAATTTAAGCAAAACTATGAAATTAAATTAGTTAGGGTTATATATCCACTCCTAGTAATAAATACAATTTAATAAATTCCTTTTACTTTATTTTATTTCCAAAAAGATTAACTGTATAAATTACAATTATTTTTTCATTAATTTTATTATGGATTAAGTACTTAGCGTGTCAAATTTTAATTTGTCTACAATAAGTCAAAATATTATTTTACCATACTTTATACTAAGATATTAAGAATTTATTGTACCAAACTCCCACATTTTTCTACAATAAATCAAAATTTCAAAATATAAAATATGGATAAAATTAGGTAGAAAATAATTTAATTTATATAATTAAAAATAAAATTTAATTAAATCATATCTTTTACTATGAGTTTCACCTTCTCCTAACTATTAATATTTAGCTAAACATAATTTAAAAAATAATAATTAAAATTAAATTATGCATAATTTTAAAAAATGGTATTTGAAAACTGAACATAAAACTAATTTTATTTATTGAAAATATATTACAAAGAGAGATGAGAAGAAGAATTTGAGGAGAAAAAAGTGAAGAAAGTATGTAGAGAGGTGTATTCCTCCCTTTCTATTTATACTAATAAATAATTAATCCACATCACACATACAAATAAAGTTAATTATATCATAGTCATACATTTGTCCAACTAACAAAACATAAGCCAAACTTAATCCACTCAAGCATACCTAACTCATTGCATTAACAATAACCACACCTAACATGGTAACAACTTATAATTTCACAATTACCATACCTAACATGGTAAAAACTTATAATTTTACTATAAAAGTTGCGATTCTCCTCAACAATGACTTAACTTCTCGGACCTTCAAAATCCAAATTTGACATCCATACATTTATTTGGAGCTTCGAATTGTTTGAAATTATTATTTTTACTCAATAAACACTCAAAAATACACTAAATTAAATATTTAGAAAAATAATTAGAAGTTCACAATATGTTACATAATTAAAAATATTAATTATAATATAAGCACTAAATAACATTTTTACCTATTAATGAACATACAATTTTTAACACTAATGAATAACGAAAAATAAAAAATAAAAACAAAAGCAGCAACAAAACCCTAACTCCTCGATTGAGCTCCAGTCGATCACCATCGTAGCCAAACCTCACCATTGCCACCAAAATCAAGCACCGCTGCCTTCGTCATCGGTCCATTAGCAATGGAGCAAAAGCTATTGCCGGTTTTGTCTCCATTTGGGCCATCTTCGTCTCGGTTCTATGTCTGTTTTCTCCGTCTTAGTTTCATTATGTTTCATCTTCGGTTTCATCTCCAATAGCCATGGTTTTATCCTGATGATGGTGATGATGTCAACGATGATGATTTGTTGTTGTCGATGTGGTTGTTGATGATGATTTTGATTTTAAATTTTATTTTATTGATGATGATGATCTTTTATTCTAATTTTGACATTTTGTTGATGATGGTGATTGATGATTTTTTTTTTATGCTGAGGATGTTTATGATAATGATTCCCATTTTAATTTTTATTTTGTTGATGATGATGATTTTTTACTGCGATTTCAATGGTATTGTCGACGATAATGAAGATGATTTGTGATTCCAATTTTGTTGATGATAATAATTTCAATTTTAATTTTTTTGAAATGAATTAATATTATTATTATTATGATAAAAAGAATGTTGTTGTTGTTGTTGTTATAATAAAAAGTACCATAATTAATTAACATGTTGAAAATAATGTAAATAATAATACTATATTGTTAACAATAATTAATAATAATAATAATTTCTTAATAAATAATCACAATAATTAAATACAAAATAATAATTACGAAAATATTTAATTAAGATCTTTTTGGTAATTTATAACAATCTAACTCATTTTTATTCCGATTCTAAGACAAAGTAAATGCATTAATGGTAATTTAGCTTATTCCAATTTTAGTTATTATAGTTTTAGTAAACAGTTTATTTTGATTCTCCTTCTTTATTCCCATTCTAACCCATTTTGATTTTTGTCTATTTTGATTCCGGCCCAATTTCAAAATATAGTAATGAATGGCACGTGATCACTAACAAAATCATGAGTTCAAAGGTCTAACGATGAAGATTTAGATCTAAATTAAAATATGCTCCCAAACCCATCTTTCTTCATCCATAAATACATGCTAAAGTGTTTGAGAAAGGACTTTTGACCATCCTCTCATTAATCAAAGAAAATCAAAACGCAAGTTTTGCTAGATTCAAAGAAACAAATCTAACAAAAGTGTCAAAATGCCTTCTAAAGTACATGCTCAAGTTAAATTAGTACATAAACAGTAAGAACAAGAAATAACTTCACTTATGAAAACCAAGCAGGTATAATTCGAATAGTAGGTTTATTTAAATTATAAAGCGGACTATTAACGGATTTTTTATTCTTCATATAGAATAATAAAAAAATTTAATACATATAATATCAGTCCATATTACATAAAATATTTTACTAAATTATAGCTTAAAGCCTAATGCAACTATAAGATAAGAATACTTGAATAAAATAATATGATAAAAATAAGAGTATGAAATAATTATAAGAATTTTTGTAATAAAGCTATTGAGGTTGCATAATTTGTTATGAACATAAGAAAAAGTATCATAGTATTTATTAAAAAAATCGTAAATAGAAAGAGTGTAAAGTATTAAATGAAATTTGATAGTGGATGTAACAAAAATACTATGATATTTAAAAGCATATTGCAAATAAAAAGGAGCCTAAGGTTTGAAATTGAGCATGACAATTATTCGGTCTCATAATAGTGAAGAGAGGGTATTGCGATACATGTGCAATAGAGAACAAAAAATTTGTAGATATGAAATAGTGTCTATGGACACGGGCAGAAATTAGTTTAATAATTATAAAGAGAAATTAAAATAAAAATGAGTACAAGGGGTTAAATAAAAATTTACAGTAATGCTGTCACAAAAGACAAAAGACAAAAGACAAAAGAAGTTTTGTGGTACCATATTGCAACATAACGAGACCCTTCGTGGTGGGTCTTGCTTGTTGTGTTAAAAAATTTCAATCATTGTGCGATGGGAAATTGGGATCACAGTGGCCATTAAATAATTATGTCTCAATTCTCAAATCAGAATCATGACGTCTCAAATCGGTTAATTAATATAAATTAATTACTTTTATTCGTGCTTCATTGTTCTTATCCTCCTTGGTTAATTATTTATTTATTTATTTATTTATTCACTCACTCTTGTGATCAAAACAACCGCGGTGTTTAAATCAGATTATTGCAAGAAGATCATGCACGTGCATTCCCTTAAGCATTTGATGCTCACTGGAGAAGGAAATACACTTTGTTTTAATTTATCCTTAGAACTAATCAATCCTTATAATAATAATAATAATAATAATAATAATAATAATGGACACCAACGAAGATACAAATTAAAGAGTGGCATTTCCCATGCGCCTTGTTTGGCTTCCTTTACTTACCAAATCTTTCACTGACAACAGTAGCCTGTTTCACAGAGAATCACATGTTTTTTTTTTTTAATTTTTAATTTTCCCTCTTTAATTAAAAATAAAAGATTGAGGAAACATAGAGTAACATGGTGGATATCAAAGAAAGATTAGCACAAGAGAGAAAATAATGAGTGAAATTATAAAAAAAAAAAAAAAAAAGTAGTGTTATGGGAGCGCTCAAGATTTGTTTTTTCTAAATTTAATGATGATAATTGATGGAATTGATGAGATAAGGATCTAATTAAGGAGCTTAATGCGATTACAGATCATCACTAATACGTCCACCAAATTACCCCTTCTCATGGCAAGATTTGAAAGCACGTTAAATGTAGCCATAAGTCTAAAACGGAAGTTTTTGACAACATAAACAGTAGTAAATTTTTTGTGGACATATTAGTGATGTAGTCTGTGGTTGATTAAATTAACCTTCAAAATTCAAAATAAATTCAATTCAGCTCCTTATTTGTTGTAACTTTTTGGCAACATAAACAGGCATCTGTTACATTGTGTCATATGTCCATTTGTGATGGTGTATGGTTGAGATTTAATTACCACTAATCATTCACCTACTTGAGTTTTATTTAAAAAGAGCTCATATAGATCATCATAAGAGAATCTGAATTTTGAATCTTATCAAATTATACAATTATTTAATTAAAATATTCAATTTAAAACAAAAAAGGATAGATGATAATTTATTGCTAGTCAATAAAAAATATATTGTTTTTCCTTTCTTTCTTTCTTTCTTTCTTTTTTTAGGTGGAATAATATTCTGGTTAGGCTTCACATTCGTAAAAACACCAAAACTATTGAAAGTGATAATTGACATTGAAAAAAATAAAACAAAAAACAAAGATGATCTAGAGTCTAGACAATCTAGGGCCAATTCTAAAAGAATTGGGGCAGTCTTGAACTTCCATTAAACATAGGGTCCAAAATTGAGAAAATCAATATCACCGACTCGGTAAAATGCACCATTTATGGGGACTAAACAGAACTATGGAACAGGGTTTTAAACTTAGTGGTGTCATGTAAAACTATTGGTTGGGATCAATCGTTAATTAATTACTTGAATTATCTTATTTGTTAGAATGTCTGAAGTATAAAATTTTAATTATTTCAGTTTTTTTTTAAATGCTTGTTTACTCTTTGTAACTAATGTCTTGATTTTTAGATATTTATATTTAAATAATAAAATTAAATTTTTATGACTTTATCCAAATAGCAAAGGATCTTAATGGGGGGGGTAAATACTATATCGTAAATATCTAATAAATATACTTATATTCTAAATTATAAAATTTAATCCTCTTATTTGTTTTGAATTATAAGGACACAAATATCAAATAAACATATTTAAGATGTGTTTTATTTATAAAATCAAACAAAATGCCACTTATATTTCAATACGGCAATATTCAAAAAGAAAAAAGAAAACAAGCATGTCACTCAAATATTTATATTAAGACCCATTCAGATTTTAGACTTATTCGGACTTTAGACAGAAAAATAAATAGGTCCTCACTATCATTTGATTTTAATTCGTGACACAACCAAATTATATATAAAATCAAACTAATTGTAATCATACTATTGACAAATAAGAAGGAATTAAGAATCAAATTTGTTTACGCACCATGAGCAAACGATTTACGGTAGAGACTTACCCAGTGTGTTATCAAGGTTGTATGGGCCCACTGTTTGGCCCAGCCCACAAGGTCTCAAAGTTCCGCATATCGTTTGCATATTTTCTTATTTTATAATCGCCATGCAATTTTTGAATAATTTAATCAATAAAGTTAATACTAAATTTATTTATTTATTTATTTTAACTGAAGCATCACATGCCGGTAGATAAAAATAAGCTTGGGTTAGATTAATTGGAGAGAAAATGACAAGTGGAAGATTAATGGAGTCGGTGGTTGTTGAATGTTACCAAATGGCATTTAAAAGATGAGAGATGCTTACGCAACTACTGGTGAGGTGGCTTCTTATTTCTTCTAATTCTCACCTAATAGCCCTAGGATTATGATTTTATTATAAATTAACAGAAAATAATTAATCAATCATAAAAGAAAGATTGCAGAACTTTGATGGATGCTCTATTTTTCAAATGTACAGTATTTTCAAAACATAGTTTATCAAATACGTTTTGTACAATGGATTATTTTTATTTCAAAAACAAATTATTTTATAAGTTAAAGGTATGAGTTTAAACTTGTTGAATGAGTATGAGAAAATTACGTTATTATTATTATTATTATGATACTAATAATTTCAAAAAACACACATGTATTTTATAAATTACAACAATTCTTCTAAACTAGCACTTACCGGATTTTACTGAATTGGGATTCATTTGATAACATTGTAATTTTTAAAATAATTATTGTTAGCAATACTATAATATAATCAATTTTAAAGAAGATCAATTAAGTGTTTGGTAAATATAATTATTAAATTATTTTTAAAATACAAATAACTAAAATAGATATAATATCAAGGGAAATTTACTTCAACATCTATGTAAACATATATGTTTAATATTTTATATGTATATATAACAATTGATAAATTAAAAAAATTAATTTTTTTACTTTATTACTTTTTTCTCAAATTAATTCGTCGTCGTCGTCATCATCATCATCATAATAATAATAATAATTAAAAAAAATTCTTCCATCAAATAATATTAATTTTTGTATAATCAAGGTTTAATGAGATGGTCCTTTGAAAATCATAAAGAAAGTATATTGATAAAACTCATCTTAAATTTTATTGAATATTTATAAATAAAAGAATAAAGTATCAAAACACATACTAACCTAAGAGGTAATCTGACAGTGATGATATTTGCAGTATTGGAGAAGTTTTGATGAAATGGAAAACAGGAAGAAGAAGAATTGGGGTAAAGAGCATGGATGAAGATAAAATAAATCAAATTAATGATAATGATCTTAATTTTTATGATTTTATTTTTTAATTAATCAAAGATAATTTTAGGCTCTCTTAATCATTTTATTATGATGGGGTTGGTTGATATCAAGCTTTTGCTTTTTACTTTTTGTGTTTAAAGTACTTTATGTGTCAATATTACTATTTTATTTATCCGTGAAATGAATAGTGGATTGGAACAATTATTTATAACTTTTGTTAATCCGAATGGCACAATAAATTCGACAATTTTTATGTAAAATTTTATAACTCATAAAATTGTATATTTATCCATTCTTATAATCTAATAGATAAATAATTTTTAAAAAAAACAATTCCTTTTGTATGGTACTTTAGAAGTATAACATTACTCAACTAAATTTGAGGGTAGTAAATTATAGGTGACTGCATCAGAACGAGGTTAAGTGGTTGCTTATAATAAATATTAATAATTAAAACAATCACAGTTTTAACAAATGTTTTAGCTATTTATAAAACTTGCTGTCGTTTTATTTTTTAAATTTTGTTTTCACAAATCTAAATTACGAAAAATTAGTGATATACATATATATATATATATATAATGGTTAAAAGGTAATTTTACCCGAAAATGGGGTAAGAGAAAAAGGCTCCAAGCATCCTCGCTCGCATAACATAATCATAAAAAAGAATTCCGAATTCCTGACACTGACAGCAGAAACAGAGGCCAAGAAAAGAACAGGGACGATGGAGTTCCCCTTCGGCTACCACCACCGTCGCGATCCTGAAGAAGATGAACGACGAGAACGCCCGCCACCTTACTACTCTCAACCTCCGCCACCCTCCTTCGGTCAGCCTCCGCCGCCGCCGCGGCCGTATTATCAAGAAAATGAGTATGCTGCACCACCCCCACCGCGCCCTGTGCCACCACCACATTATCAAGAACCTGAATTTTCATCACCACCACCTCCGCCCCGGCCGTATCATCAAGAATCACAAGTGAGTCACGTGCATCACTCCACTGATCGGCCCCAAGGATTCGGCTCTTTCAACCACCAGCAACCACCACCACCGCAGCCAACACATGTGCGTCACGTGTATCACGCTAGTGATGATAAGCCGGAAGGATTTGGTTCTTTCAACTACCAGCAACCGCCGCCGCCGCCGCCAGCAGCAGCGTCGGGAGCAGTACACGTGAGCCATGTTTCTCATGAGAAAACTGAGACTGTCCATCACCATTCTTTTGAGCCTCACTTGCCATCTTTTCTGCACCATCACTCTCACTCTGGCTCTGCCCCTGTCCCTGCTCTTTCTGGGAAGCCTACTGTTAGATTCTTTTGTAAGGCCGAGCCTAATTTCTCTCTCACCATTAGAAATGGTAAGGTGGTTCTTGCTTCGTCTGATCCCTCTGATCAGTTTCAGGTGTGTATTTTACTTTTTGTTTTGTTTACCCGATTAGTGTTGTTGCGCTGCTCTAAGTATTTAACTTGATCTGGGTTCTGTTGTTTCTTTTGTGAAAAAGTTAAGATTTTTTTGGCCCAAGAAATATTGAATATTGTAGATGATATTATTATACTGTTGTCCACTTGTGTTTTAATAAAAATTTCACTTAAATCTGCATTAGTGCTACTGACCTTTTTTTTTTCCCTCTTTTATCAGGGTTTCTTGTTTCTTAGTCCTATGTGTTTATTGCTTTGGTTTTTGTTGTTGTTGCAGCACTGGTACAAGGATGAGAAGTTCAGCACTCGAGTGAAGGATGAGGAGGGCTTTCCCTGCTTTGCTCTCGTTAACAAAGCTACTGGTCAGGCTATGAAGCACTCCATTGGAGCCACTCATCCTGTAAGGATTCCATGAGATTTTTAAGTGATTCGAAGTTTATTTGATGTAAAATTTCAGTTCTTGACTGTGATTGTTTCAAGCAATACGTCTTTCTTTGTTGTTAATTTCACATACTGTTATAAATCAACTTGTATTGACTCAAATGTTCCTGTTGCTGCTATTTTGGTTTTGTTTGAAAATTATGTGTTCTTGAATCTGTAGTTTTAATATTAGGATTTAGCAATTTGTTGCTTCCTGGCATATTGTTTATGACTGATGGGCAATAACCACTGGCAAAGAATCCAAACAACTTACATGACCGAAATGTAAGATGGTAGTTCTGGTTTGCCAATGAAGGGAAGGCTGAATAAGGGTAACATCTAGACTATAATGGAAGACTATCTCTGTGAAATTCACACCCACTTGATGACTTGCTAACGGGTCAAATTAAACTTTGCACTAGGATCTCATTTGAGGAACAAGGATATCTCCAATTCACTACTTCATGTAACTGGAATAGATATGCATCTTAATGGCAAATTTTGCATGTTGGTTTCATGTTTTAGACATGGTTACCTTCTTGTCAATCTGGATTTTTCCCTGCATTTATTTCATATTCGATTTAGTTTCTTTTAATTATATATAATGTTAATATTCCAGCATAAAACTTTGATAATATGCCTGCAGGTGCATCTGATACCTTATAATCCAGATGTTCTGGATGAGTCTATACTGTGGACAGAGAGCAAGGACATAGGGGATGGTTACAGAGCCGTAAGAATGGTCAATAACATTCGCCTGAATGTAGATGCTTTTCATGGTGATAGGAAATCTGGTGGTGTCCATGATGGCACCACTATTGTGCTTTGGGAATGGAACAAGGGAGACAACCAGCGATGGAGGATTGTCCCCTACTGTAAGTCTTTCATTAGTCGAAACACAAAGAAATATAAAATTCCTACCATATCTTGTTTTCAGGCTGCATAATTTGATACTTTTTAACACCAATAACGGAATTTCAATATAAATTAGTCTAGATGTATGTAGTTTGGGAAGATGAACCCTTACTTTCTCTGCGTCAATCATTCGTGTGTCTCATCGACTCACAGAACTGTTCTTGATTCTTTTTTGGTCTTTTGATGGTTATATGTGCAGGATTGTCATGCGTGCATCGGTATTGCCGTCTATAGTAGCTGTATTGTCTGTGCTTGCAGAAGTGTATGTTAGGAGGATTGCTTTTCATTCTCCGTTGAGTGGTTTGTGTGTTGTGTTCATGATGATTTTCATTGAACTGTGGAGGCACACTGCTTATTCTCGCTATGGTTCTCGTGTATTCTGTCTATTGGGTGAGCGTGTTGATGTGTGATTAAAACTCAATTAATAGCTGTTACTTTCATTGTTCATTATCTATGGTGTCAAATTATAATGGATGTGTTTGATCAGTGAATCAATCTACTAACGGATTAAGTCTAGGTGTCTCCATGTCATTTTCATAACGATCCATATGCAGGCTCCGAATTCGTGTCGCGGTGAACGTGTTTTCCTTTTAAAAGCTATCATGTCAGTGATTACGATAAATGATATGTATGCAGAAATACGTGACATAATATCGTGGAATGACTGTACTACAAGTCTACAAAGAATCTGTTTTTTATCCTTCAGTAGCCAGCAAATCATGTTGTTCTATAAACATGTGGCAAGGTTGTGACTTAAGACCTCAAGTTGAGATTTGTAAAGAGAAAAAGTCAGCTGGAAGCTAAACTGGGTTTTGTTCGGAACTCACCTCTATCGCTTCGGACAATAATCTTGAACTAGTGAAGATTTCGGAGCCCAAACATTTCTATACAACAATCATCTAGCACTCTCTAAAACGAATTTTTTTTTTTTTTAAAAAAAAACTACAGTGGATCACAACTCAAGGCTACAACTCAAACGGAAACGGACATGATGATGATGAGGGCGATGATGTCAAAAGATCAAACCAATACCACGGCAGCGGCCACCCTCCCTACAACCAGTCACCATCGACGTACCATGGAGACAGTGGAAACACTGGGGGTGGGTCCACCCTCTCAATATGGAGGAGGGGCACCAACCTAGTGACCCACTACCATTCAGTAGGCCCTGGGACCACTCATCACAGACATAGTTCAACAAGCCAACAACAACGTCGCACGGTGCCCACGGTGGCGGTGGATACAGTGCGCCACCAGCGTCGCATGATGGGACACACGATAGTGGCAAATACAGCGTGGGACTGATGTCGCAGGACCGGCATTGGATGGGACACACGGCGGCAGCGGATGCAATGCAGCACCGATGTCGCATGGGACCCATGGTAGCAATTATGGAAATAATCAACCTGAACACAACAACACCTCATCTAATAAACCAACTTGGAAGATCTTTTGCCAAAAAGACTCCTGCTGATTCATCAGATATGACCCAGGTTGTTTGTCAATTAAGAATCTGGATTTTATTTCACTCCATCACAGTAGTCTTTAGAGCTCAGGTTACATAACTGAATTAAATAGGCACAAAGATGAGATGTACAGCACAAAAAGAAAGGATTCATGGCGCTGTCACTGCTTTGCTACTAATATGGCCAAGAAGCACATCGAAGGCCCCACAGAACCTGTAAGATCACTTCATAAATCATAACATCTCTAATTGACTTAATTAAAAAGTCGAAATTAAAGTAATTAATTCATTTAATGAGTACCGAATTCATGGGTGCATGCAGGTGAAGTTGGAGCCATATGATCCAAGTGATGGAACGGATGTGACGTTACTGTGGACACAAAGCCAGGACTTTGGGGATGGTTGCAGAACAATAAGGATGGTGATTGGTCAATAATATTAAGCTTGATGCTGATGCTTTTCATGGTGACCAACGTATTGAAGACGCCACTGCGATTGTTTCGTGGGAGTGAACCACTGGACCCAAGCAGCTTTGGAAAATCATCAGCCGCTGTTAAGTACTTTTTGAAATTTCGGATACAAAAACAACTCCTTTTTTTTTTGTTTTTTGTTTTCTAAACAAAGGCATACGTCATACATTATATTTCACTGATTATTATTATTATTATTTCATTCTATTAAATAATGGTTTTGTATATTCAGGATATATAAATTATGAAATGTTGGTTTTGTCCTCCGCAGAAGCTTCAGTCGGATGGCTGAAGAGTTGCTGATCGTTTTCTGTATTAATTATTACTCGTTTTGTTTGTGTTCTTTTCCGTGAAATACTTCGATGTGATTTGAAATTCATCACCTTCTTCTGCTGTTGTAATTATTTTTAATTTTCAGCGTAACTCATCGATGATGGAATTTGAATCAATAGTGCCTAAAATTTCTAAAAGTGAAAGACATTAGATCAAATCCTACCATCGAACTAAGACTTGGGTGTTTGATTTCATAAAAACGTAATCACACTCAAATGAATTATATAACCCGTATGAATGCTAAATTTTTTTGCCTTCACAATTCTGTGCGGGCGGCAGAAAGGAACAGACCAAAAAGTGGATTGGGAAAGCGATAGAAAATAGCTTCTAAAACAATCTTGGAATGGTTTTTCCCAATTTCGCTTTAAACCTTGTAACTTCCAAAAGTAATGAAACACTGACACATCAAAATATTTGAAGGTCAGATGAACAGGGAGACCAGAAAATAAGCGAAGAAACCATCTTTTGGAATCTTTATTTTTTTCTTGTGGTTGTGTAATATGCTTACGATATAAAGCAAACGATGACGAATCCTGAAAGGCCCAATCCAAGGCCCAGAAGAGAAATGATGTAAGGAATTGTGGACTGGATGGAACATTTTGATTTAGAACCAAAAGAGCCTCGGCCCTTTTACAAACCTACACCAAAAATTCTCTTAACACCCATTATCCTGAAATCTCATAAGTTTGTAAAAAAAAAAAAAAGTGTTTTTTCAATTAAAATTTAAGATAAAATTTCATTTAAGTGTTGAATTCAATTTCCATTTAAAATAAGAAATGAATCAATTTGTCTTTTGTTATTTAAGTAATTTCAATTGAAAAGGGGTTTTACAAGAAATTTTGAAGGGTGTCATAGTTCAACTCTTATTTAATTTGAACCAAAGCCACACTCAAATTTATTTCAATAATAATAATGAAAAAAAAAATACACATGCATTTTGACCGAATGCAAGATGGTACACATAATTTACTTAGAATTAGATCTGTAAGATTATAGTTGTCAAAAGTAAGGACAGAGTCCGAATTAAAAAATTGGAGGGCTGAAAGTTATAAAAGTATACTTTTAAGCACCAAAACGAAACAAGTGCGAGTATATTTGAGAGTAAATATCACATTATTTAAATTAGTAGGGTTGAATTAATACAGACTTAAAGCATTAAAGTTTTAAGTAAACAACTAGGATTTAAAGGTGTAACCATATTAATTCATGATAAGATTATTCAGAAAAATATTTTACTGCATGTATTTTTACATATTACCGCATCATATCGTATTAAAGTTTAGATGATGTATGTAATGTGCTTGACTTATTTTGTAGGTTCTAGAAAAACGAAAATGAACTTATAAATTAAGAAAAAATTAAGTGTAGGCTTTAGAAATTTTCTTTGACAAGTTATTAGAATTTCCATTTTTTTTTTTGTTTTTGGGTTGTACTAAGGACAAAGACACATCTGTCTCATTAATTGGCCATTTGGGTTGCTTTCTTTTACTGTTAAGTCTGTTAATTTATGGTTAGAGCAGTTAGTTGTAATAATTTTATTGGATTATACATGTCATTAAAAATAAGTTTCAAAGAAAAAAGAGACACAGAGAAATTGGGGAAGGTTAGCCTGGAAAGAGATCTGATTTAAAAACCCCACCAAACATTAAAGGAAAAGTCAATGTAATTGACTTTTAATGGATCAAATCCCATTCTCATTAAATTAGTAATTAAAAATGAGATTAGAAAAGGTTATCTTAATCAAGGTGACATGTGAGTCTGTGACCGCAGCCTCTTATACCTTCTGTTATCTGTCTCAATGCCAGCCAACTGTCGCAACCCATGAAACAATGGTGGGATTTAAGAATTAAGAGTAATTAAGAGGCCTAGGTAGTCATAAATTAAAATCTCTATGGGTTAGGTTATTATACAAAATTATACACTCACTACGATTTTTTTTTAATTGTTTAAAAGGTATAATACTATAATCTCATGGCAATTGCTAAGTTACTTTTACAGGATGGAAGATGTTGATTTTAAGAAAAAATAATAACGGTTGGATTGTTTAAAATTATGGGTAATCAGACGAAAGATGTTGATTTTAAGAAAAAATAATAACGGTTGGATTGTTTAAAATTATAGGTAATAACTTATTCAGACTGTAACTTAGGGAGATTTTAATCTCATATCTAACTTCAAGATTTGAAGTTAAGTGATGATTCAAATAAAACTACTTGAAATATACTTGGTCAAACGCTCTTGGGATAATTAACTATGGTAACACAACCACTAATTTTTTATTTTTTATTTTTTATTTTTACGTAACATTTTGTTACAAGGTATGATACAGTTCAAATTCACAGAACTGTATATTATACAATTCTCAGTTTTTTTTTTTTTGGTTTAAAATATAAACCTTTTGCATTTTATGAAAACTTACGGATGTAACGATGTAGCTGCAACTGCACCATAGCATAGCCCAGGTTGTATTTGGAAGAAAGTATAAATTTGCATTATTTTTATTAAGGAAGGAGAGATTAAGATTCAAGTTTTGCCAATGAAGAAAGAAAGAAAAGGGGTTTTAAATGGGCTCAAAAGATTGCCAATGATGGTGATACGCCAAAATTTGGGATTATAATATTTGCCTAATTGCCATGAATTATGGGTAAAGTTTTGTCATGACATCATGGTGTGTTGATCTTATCTTATGGCTCAAATTGAGAGGAAGATTCGATCGCTTTGTGGTTCCAACCCCACTAAATTAAAAACTAAGAAAAGAATCATCATTTTTTGTATGATTACTACTACTAACTTTAAAAATGATTTCGAATTAATCGTTACCCTTCAAAAGGCCATTTTCATTATTGAAAAACTATATATTATTTCATTCTCAATTTTGCTCTTTAATTTGACTAATCAACTAGTTGGCTAGATGATGAACATGGGATCCCACAAGTTACAGCTTGATAGCCTGTTAACAACTTGTAACATAAATAAAGGTTTGAGATATATCGACTAACTGCAAAATAATTCAATGATTGTTATCTCACAAAATTAAACTACGCAGTCAATAGCCCCCTTTTACACTCTTGCATCTATTGATTTGCCTGCAATAAGAATCCCGTGGATAATATTCAAGTATATTCTCAAATAATTGCTTGTGTAATTGATGTGAATGCAGTATCAATTTTACAAGAAAAGGATATGAGAAATAAAAAAATAATCATAGCACTATCATTTTGTGAAGGTTGGAATGAGGGAACTAAATTAAATAATTCTAATCAATAATTTAACTCAAATTGGTTGATTTTGTTCGATTTCAATTACTACGACAAAACGTATGAGTTTTATCTAAATTTAAATACTAGCCTAGTTGATCTAGTTGAATAAATTGAGCTACTGTTATCCACGGATTCAATCTACACGAAAACTGACGGTAAATTTTACACAATTATATAATTATGTAATTTTTTTTTCAAAAAAGAAAAAATAATTCTAATTGAATTCATTTCATTTAATCTTGGAAAAAGTCTAAAATCATTCATTATTGAGAAGGATTCTGCTTGTAACAACTAGGAAATATTCTAAAAATGTACCCCGTAATTAAGGAAGCGATCACCTACATCGCGCACACAATTAAGCAAGTAGGTAGACCAATAAAAGTACAGCATCAGCAAGAGCCGTGATGAGGTGTCCCCTATCGTCACCAACCGTCAGCCAGCAATATGCTTCGCTCTTCTTTGCTTTGCAGTTTCGTTTCAAAAAAATTGGCCAGAAAGTCAACAGTTTTAAGTTAAGAATTAGGAAGACGAAGAAGAAGGGGAAGCGGAGGAGGAAGAAGTGTTGCCCCAGCTGAAGCATCCCAATTTCAATCCCCCCACATGGGCCACCAGAGTGGGGTCCACGCGTTATTCCGCGTTAAAAAAGTTATTAATTATTATTGTTCTTCTTTTTTTTTTTTCTTTTTGCGGATGCAATATGTATTTCAATCCCGTATGTTGCGTTCGATTTCTACACTCTTCAATAAAATTAAAGAAATGAAAATGGTGAGGTGGAAGGATCAGCCGCGGCGATGTCGACACGTGGAACGAGCCGGGCCGAAAAGCAAGATCTGAGTCAGCATACAGACGCCTCGACATGTCAACACGTGGGGTGGGGACCACCTGATAACATCTGACTTGATTTTCGATTAGTTTAGGTGGTAATCTGTTGTTGATTAGAGGGAAGAGGCGTGCAAATTATTTTTAAGCGCAGCTACATGGCAAGGACCATTAGACCAGAGAGGCGGAGAGTTAGTAAAAATTGAACGAGGATTTTCTTTGAGTCGGCGCCGGAATGTTTTAACTTTTTGCAACTGCCTCCGCGTTTAGTTTGGTTTTTGTTTGTCAATCACTTGGAAACAAGCAAATTTTAGCGGCGCCCAGTTTGGCTACCATACAGGCTTCCTCGACCCTCGTGTTGGCCCAGATTTATATATTTTGAATTAAACGGAACCACCCATTAATTATATGTTTTATACTATTTTTTTTTTCTTATGCATACGAAACGAAGCTGGGTCTTCACTAATTGTGCTGTATATAAAACTCATATGAGCTAAATGAAATCAACTAAGTGGATACATAATATGTTCATAGACACCATTTCTTTCAATTAGATTTTTTTTTTTTGGTAAAGCTAAAAATAAGTTTTAATCCCTTATCTCTCTCAAAATTTGACTCAGTTGGTCATTCAAAAAAGTTGTTTGAAAATCACCAACTTAACCCCATGTGCTTTATTATTATTATTACTCCTAAGGATTTAGCTAGTGGTGTAACATACAATGCACCAAAAGTAGTCAAATTTTCATGATAAATATATTATTTATATTTAATTCAAATTATATCGCAATTTACTAATATTTGCGATACTCGTTTAAGTATTTAGACAGAAAATAAGATAGATCTACTTTTAAATATTTAAAAAAAAAAAAGAAATTAACTTGCATAACGCATATGGAAATACACTAATAAAAAAGGAATATGATCTACAACTAAAAAATTGAGTATAAACATGGTGATATAAATGTTATGAAATCTATCATTTCAGGAGACCTAACATGTCTGATAACAAATTTAATGTAACTGAAATTTCTTATGTGCATCGTAATCAATCGCTCGTGGGGGTGCATCTAGGAATTAGCATTTGGAGAGTGATTTAGTTTGAACTTTGAAAACAACAAACTTCAGGGGGTCGTAACATATTAAATAAAAGAAGAAGAAGAAAAAAATGAGAGAAAAATAAGCGACGTTAACACTTGAAAGTTTCTAACAAAGGAAGATACCAAATTTATTAAAAAATAAATAAAAATCAAGAGAGAGAGAGAGAATGTATACCATCTATTGCACACTTAATTAATGTGTAATTATTTCCTCTTGGACAATAACACGGTTGCTTGACAAAATCCAATTCAAAGCACCTGCCAATAGCACATGCGAAATATTTCCAACTCATAAAAAAACATTAATATCTCTCTGTCACATGGATTTTATTTGGCAAATAAAAGTAGTTAAAAAGGAGACCGTCTTTCAAATTGATGTAAACAATGTGCTAAATTTTACCGTAAATATTCACTTTTTTGTTTTCTACTTTTTCAATGATATAGGATGAAGAGAATATTGGATCTATTTTTTCTTCATTAATTTATTTACTATTTAAAAGTGAAGACCTAATTGTGCAATAAAACGAGTAAGCTAGCTGGCGATTCCCCCCTGAAACTTCATTTGGAAAATTCACTTTGATTTATTTCTCCTCTCTTTTTTCATAACCTTTTGACTATTGGGGCTTCTAATAGTTTCCTAAATTCCGTTCATTTTTAGTGTCTGCTTTGCATTTGCCTAGTATTATCCCATTGTCTCAAATTCAAATTCCAATTGCATACCGAGTCAGAGTGGTGCGTACATACATATTTTATTTGTTAATATTAATTATAACCGCTGAACATACATAATTATAAATGAAGTAGCTACCTGCCCTAGCCAAACTCAAAGAATTCCAAATTGACCAAATTCATTTTTGGATTACTGAAATCCATGTAGCGTAGTGTCAACTAAACAAAAAAATAAAAATAAAACAAAGGATTTGAATGAGAACTTTTTATAAAGCTAATAAAATAAAAAATATACGACAAAAGATAGTAAATTCGAGGCACATGATGCAAAAACATTCAACAATGATTGTGCGAAAAATGAATGATTATTAATCAAATCTTAACGAGAGTAAAGTTAAATGCCTCTTGATTAAAATAAAAAAAAAATTGTTAAAATTAAGATTAATTACAAGGAGATGGAATCATAGAACATGCAATGAAATTGATTTTAAAAAAGGTTTGGTTTATAAGCCGATAAATTAAAAGTCATTACTTTAATGTGAAAAGAGTATGAAAACGTGGGTCCCCAAAGCCAACATACAAACTTTTCTTTTTACCATAATATTTTTTTTTCCCCGTTCTTTATCTCACACGTTCATTTTCAAACAGGTAGATAGGATATAGCTAAGGAGCCCCACACCAATTATAAAAACCATACAATAAAATAAAAAAAAAATTAATTAATAATTGAAAGAAAGTCTCTGTCCTATAATTTCTCTCTCTCTCTCTCTCTTCCCTCTGAAGGCTTCCCATAGAAGTGCCTTGCAGCCTACGGATCTTCAAGAAGCAAATTAAAATGGGCTTTGTTCTTGTACAATAAGCTCCTCTATTTAAGCCCTCTTTTTCCCCTTTGCTATACTTTCTTTAACTGCTCTCTCTTATCTTCTTCTTCTTGTTCTTATAATATTTTGAGCTCTTGTGAAAACACAAATACAAGGGCATGCTAATTTCCTATAGCTAATTAGCTTAGCTTATGAATTGTTTCTTCTCCTTCTGTCCTGTGTAGAGATTTATAATAGTTTTAGTTTCAAGAAATGGAAGAAGCCATAGTTGCTCACCATAATCATCATCAACAAGTGATAGATTTGCCACCCGGGTTTCGCTTCCACCCAACAGACGAAGAGATCATAACTCATTATCTCACAGAAAAGGTCATGAACACAAGCTTCTCTGCATGTGCTATTGGTGAAGTTGATTTGAACAAGTCTGAGCCATGGGATTTGCCCAGTAAGCTGGCTATGGCTACCTCTTTTTCTTTCTGTCTTTCTTTTCTAAAATCTATTTTCTTGTTTCCTAATGAGACCAATTTTATTGTTGAATATATATATGTGTGTGTGTAGGTAAAGCGAAGATGGGGGAGAAGGAATTTTATTTCTTTTGTCAGAGAGACCGGAAGTATCCAACGGGTATGAGAACAAACCGAGCAACGGAGGCCGGATACTGGAAGGCGACCGGCAAAGATAAAGAGATTTACAGAGGAAATAAGAGCGGCGTCGGTGGTGGCAGCCTTGTTGGTATGAAGAAGACTCTTGTCTTTTACAAAGGAAGAGCTCCTAAAGGCGAAAAAACCAATTGGGTCATGCACGAATATAGACTTGAAGGCAAATTCTCTTACTACAATCTCCCCAAGGCTGCTAAGGTAATTACTTATTTATTTATTTATTTCTTCGATTACTATTATTACTATTGAACTTTTTAATATCTTTTTACCTTTTTTTTCCCCCTTGATTTCCTTTTTTAACCTTTTCTGTTGGGTGGGATTGATCTTTCACGGGGGCCTCTTTTTGTGTGAAGGAAGATGAGTATTTCTTCTTTTCTTTTTTTTAATTTTTTTTTTTCGGTTTGTTTTACAGGACGAATGGGTGGTTTGTAGGGTTTTTCACAAGAACATAGGAGGAGGAATTAAAAAAATTCCAATTCCAGGGCTGCCAATGAACTCGTCTTTTGGTGATGACTTTTTTGCTAATTATGCTTCGCTTCCACCACTAATGGATCCTCCCGGTTCTTCGAGTTTTGGAAATGGTGACCATCAAAATGAATTCAAACCCATGAACACAGCATCCACTTCATCAAGATCTTACAGTATCCCCACAGACAATCAAAATTTCCTTCAGCCTCATCAAATTCCAATCCAAAACCAAATCTTCTCCTATCACCAAAACAATAACAACCCGAATCCAGGCTACTTGCACCAGGGAACAATACGGAGTAGTGCGGGTGCAATCTCGAGCTTAACGGGTACCGGCCTTGAGGGAAATGGCGATGGTCAGGCCATTTTAAGGGCGTTAGCAAGCACATCTCACCATCATCAACAGCATAATTTGGAGAGTAGCCAGTGCAAAGTTGAGCAGTTCTCATCTAACCAATCTATGATCAGCCGCTCACAAGACACCGGCCTCAGCACTGACATGAACGCCACTACCGAAATTTCATCTGTTGTTTCGAAGCAAGACAACAAATCTTATGATCAGGACCTTGATGCTACATCTATTCCTGAATTGGATAGCTTTTGGGACTACTGATGATACTTGAAAATTAATTTAAGTCTGCAGCAGCTCTCCTATTGTTTCGTAAAATTTTAGGATGTATGGTTTTAATTAATTTAGCTAGCTAGGCAATTAATTATTATAATTTATATGCTATAGTTTGGATTCTGAACTTAATACTTGTAAAGAGATTATTCATGCATGGTGTCAAGAAATTTGCAGATTGCAATTTGATTGATTAATTAATTAGTAGATACATATATGTAAACGCCACTTACTGTACATTTATTAATTCTTCTTCTTCGTCTTCTTTATCTATTTTCTAATAATATATTACTGCTAATTTTTCTTTTTCTTTTTCTTTTACTTAATTTCTTTGTTACTATTATTTCATGCAATTTTTTGACTTGGCTTTATTACCATTTCATCAGCAAGTTAGCTATACTATCAACTTCATGATTTTGAAAAATATAATTATTTATCAAAAGTGAAAAAAGATATATGGGATAAGGGGGGAAAAAAAACTCATATTGTATACATAAACCGTTTCTTGCACTCCTCTCTTGTTCAAGAGGAATTAATCATCAAAAATAAAATTGGTTCTAGAGACAAGTGGATTGTAGATTCGAATGAGTTAACCTCCTTAATTGAGGTTAGTTAACTATTGGATCATGAATCACGTGCATCATTCCCTGAATCTATGGAGCAGGTGAGTTCTATCTTTGAAAATTCATAGTATTTTAGTCGAAGTGACAGTAAGAGTGACATAGCTACCTAGCTAGCCAGGTTTCTTGAACAAGGCTTAATCTTCTGTCCTGATGAAACTTAATTAGTTTACGTTCACATGTGCCTAAGCCTTAGCCGTTTTTAAGTTCTTGTTTCTAGATACATGTTTAATTTGTACAGGAGATGCTGTTGCCAGAATTAATGAACTCGGATCTAGCTATATGCCAAAGGAATCACAAAACAGGAATTCGTGTATTAGGTAAGCCATAGTTGAAGCTAGCTTGTATGAGAAAGGAGTCTCTTTCGGTGCATAGCCCGAGGATGATTTTCAAAACCCGGATAGAATGATTTTATAAAATTGGGTATTAATTGTAAATCAAACAAAAGGGTAAAGGGTTTGAACAACAAACAACTGTGGGCAAAAGTTATTATCCTGATAACAAACATCATCATTTAGAGATGAGATTGGTAATAATAGAAAGTTGGCGGGTCCATATCAGTCTGTCCATGGTGGCTGTTGATGGATTTGAATAATGAGGTTAATTTTAAGGCAAAAAAGAGGAGGAAAAAAAACAATAAAGCTGATAACAGAAAACAGCAAAATACGAGCAAGTTGAAGGGAAAAGCACACGCCACTGAGTTAATGGAATCGGTTATTGTTATTGTAAGAGAAGAAATGGAATTGATTTATTCTTTTGATTGATTGATATATCATGTGAATATGTGGTGGGTGTTTTGGCAGTAAATTTATAAGCTTTCTATTCAAAGCAAAGCTTGCTCTCTATCTTCATACTTGCAGGAAAGCCAACCGCCTTTTATGGGCACACCCTTTTGGCTCCATGTTTTATTGCAGCAAGGAATATGTTGCAACAAGATACTGACGATAATTGCTTAATTGATTAAACCAGAGTAAAATAATTTAAAATGGCAGCCAGAGAAAACAAAACGCGAGCATATTCTTCCTAATCTAATTTCCCTGATTTGTTGCATGAAAACATGGCAGCAGCGACCAATAGCCAGCCTCCACCGCTTTGATTATTATCGTTTTTGGTTTTCTGTTTTCTGCCGCGTACGAAAACAGAAAAGCTTCATTCGCTGCAGCTGCTGTGCTGCCGCGGCGTTTTCATCATCTCACTGTCATTGCAATTTAGACAAAATTTACAAATCCGCGTTAATTAATTACGCATATTATTTACTCACCGCGTTCGCCGACTAATTGTCCCATCCACAATTCCACTTAATCATTATTGTATTCCGCTGCACGTGTCAGTCGGGTTTCTCTTTTCATTTCAATCAACTTTTATTCATTAATTCACTTTGCTTCTGGTAACATTTGTAAATTACTGCCGGGCTAGTTTTTTTTTTAATGCAAATATTTTATTAATTCTTAAGGATAAAGTTATGATACAACAATGATGTTTATTATCCTATTTGATTCCTTACAAAAAAAGGAAAAAAAAAAATTTCTTTGTCCTCGTCAACCTACTCGACATTTACAGTTATGTATTAGGGTACAGTAGTTGGGATTAAAATTTAGTACTGAGTTAATTTTTTACTGAATATTGGATCAACGGTTGGAATTGTTTTAAATATTTATTTTTTATTTATCTTTTTTCTAACAATCATTATTTTAGTACTTATCAAAAACTCTGCTTAGTACTGCATCTTTATTCATAGTAGTTGATTGAGAGTTAATTACACGAGAAATAAGTTAGCTCATTTTCATTTTTTATTACTGCTTTTTGCTTTACAATTTTCTCAACATATCTTCTTTT
Source organism: Luvunga scandens (assembly GCA_030449905.1). Lineage (NCBI taxonomy): Eukaryota > Viridiplantae > Streptophyta > Magnoliopsida > Sapindales > Rutaceae > Luvunga > Luvunga scandens. The sequence goes on along the minus strand of JASUUG010000382.1, from coordinate 3,143,302 downwards.
AAGATTTAGAAAATTGAATACTTATCATAAAAAGTGGTTGTGACTACAATATGCCCTTGGCACCATACTACAGCATGAGCACTTTTAAATGATCAAATTTTATTGATTTCTATTAAGGCTCTGTTTGGTACAGCTTTTGAAGTATAGCTTATTTAAGTAGAGTTTTTATCCAAAAAATTTCAGTTGTTTGGTTATCAATAAGAGTTTTAATTAAAAATTTATGAAATTACCTTAATAGATAAGGCTTTTAAAGTTATGTTATGAAAAAAACAAAATAAGATTTTCAAATATGTAAATGATATTTTAGATATTTTAACATTTTTAAAAAACATTTCAACCTTTACTTCCAAAAGCCTAAGATTTCAACTTTTGCTAATAGAGACAAAATATCTTATTTAAAATTCAAAAGCCCTACTAGAAAAACAACCAAACAACAATAAAAATTATAATAAGAGCTTATAGAATTAAATAAGCAGTTATAATCATAAAATAAGCCATACCAAACAAGCACTAAGTTTCTAATAATGTGGCAGTGCGTAGACAATAGGAAAGCGGGTGATTTGGTTGGATGTTGATAAAATAAAAAAACTGTCTCCCATCTCATTCCAATAGTACAAAATTAATTGATTCCTATAATGTTCTTTTTTTTTAAAAAAAAATAATATGTCTTTAATTTTGAACACTAGGTATATCAAATTAAAGGTTTTAGATGGAGCTGAAAAACAAATCTATCGGTTATCGATCGTCTTCGTTAGCTCCAATTATCTAAGGTTAGTTCCAGACACATATAGCTACATATACATCTCTTTTATTATATATTTCTTTAGTAAAATTATTACTCAAAAAAAAAAATTAATCTTTAAAACTTACTCTTCCTAGTCATTTAATCTAGACACGCGACTTTGAAGACAAAAATCCCTAAAAATATTAAAAAAAAGAAAATTGATTAACTCTTCAAATAAAGATTTAAACAATCAATGTATTAGAAACCACGATTTTTTTTCCTTTTTAGTCATTTTTTGTTAAAAAAAATCATATTCTGAATTTTTACAATTGTTCTTTTAATCTAGACATGCTCTCGAGAAATTATGCACGTGTGACAAAATCTAAATGAGAACGTGAATGAATTTGTACTAGTTCCAATACTCACATTTGTTTTTTTAAGAAAAATAGTAATATAAAAGAGAGCGTGAAATTTTCAATTTTAGAAAACATACATCTTAATTATTAAACTTTGGTATCACTAGAAAAGTTGTATGATATGTGCATGAACCATGACCCACAAACGTATTATTATTCATTGTATAATAAATGCGTATTAATCATTTTCATACCAAATTAAGTTGCTATCAAGAATGAGTCCTTCACGGCAAATTAATCATGAGAAATTTTACAAAACAATGACCTCTAATCTAAATTAAATCTTTAACCTAGCTAACCAAACTATTATTGTTTAACACTAAAATAAAAATTAAAGTAAATATCTTATTATTATTTTACTTTTAAAGTTAATTTGGTAGCTTTATTTATTTAATTTTTTTTATAGATAATTACTACTAGGATAGCAACGTATTAAATATAGCTTTAAATTAGCTAGTATTAATTTATTTATAAATAATTATTAGAAAGATTATTGCAAGGGCATGAAAAAATAATCTTGGTTTTAGATTGATAATTATTAATCAATTTACTTATTAATTTTTTTTATGGATAAATTAATTAGTGCTCTCAAGATTGTGGGAAATGTAATATTATTGTGACGATAAAGAAAAAAGTAAGGGCGAAAGTGCCATATATTGAATAATATAGGTGTTTTGAGGTATTTTTAAAAATATAAGCACTAAAAGAACATTTAACTCAAAATATAAGAAAATCACAAATATTTACCCTTAATTTCACATAATATATATAATTATAAGGATAGACTATTCTACAAATAACGTAACAACAAAAGACCCATGAGTTGTCACCCATAACAATTCAATTGTTTCACATGCTCTAATTTTGTAGTCTTGGATGACAATTCAAAGATTATTGTATAGCGTGACCGATAATAATGATACCACCAAACAAAAATGAAAATCATACCGCAATAATCGGTATTTCCGACTTAATAATAATATTCCTTCTTCTAGATGTTATAGGATTTGTCTCGAGCTACGCCTCACAATGGCTTCCGCATACTTTGAAGACGAGAAATTTTCTGAGTAAATGGGAAACTTCTTAGAAGTTTACATGACTGGTCATTTTTCTCTTTTAACCTTTTTCATAACTGTGATCAGTGGCTGCAACGATTTGAATTATTTTGAGATATGCATAGATATTTTCTGTACAGTGTACATTAAATAAAAGGGCAGGCAATGCTTTATGACTTTTCGACAAGAATATTAACTGTTTCCTTCCTTTTTTTTTTTTTTTTCCAAAAGTTCATTTGGATCGAATCTAATTAAAAGTTAGGATTTGCATGTGTCCTCTTGCTGAAATGTACATGCATGACATTTTTATTTATTAATTAATCAATTTCACATTTAATTCTTTTATAAAGTAACAACTTTTTATTCTAGCTTTTCATTCAATCGATCGATCACGTACAATTACGTTAACATCAATTAAGTTGTACTTATTGAGTATTTAATAATTTAAGAGGTTTAGTCTATGTATTAGATGATAATTTTCTGTAAATTCAACCGAGTCTCTCAAATTACTTATTTGACGCTTCATTCAATAAATGAATATCACGTTACTTAAAATGGAATCTCTTACATTATAAGAAAATGATCAAAACCACCGTATTACGTTGTTTCAATAAATATGTCAATTTTACCGCTCTATGTTTCAAAATTGTTTTTTTTTAAAAAAATAATTTTAAAATTTTTGTTTGTGTTTTACTATTCATCACTATAAATTTTTTCTTAATGAATAGTAGATTTTACCACATCAAGATAAACGAGTAAGTGATTACACAATAAAAGAAGGGTTTAAAAATAACATTTTCTAACTGCCAAGGGGTATAGATTTTGAAAAATAACAATTAGATGGAGCGTTGATAAGTTTTTCCCTTGGAATATTTACTTCAAAAGCGTGACACTATTCTAAGATTAAATATTTAAACATTATAGTAAACCACTCGCTAGGTGAGTGGTGGGCACTACCTTCAATATTTGTATGTATAGCAATTTAAGATAATTCAAATTTAAGACTCGACTCTTCATGATTTCATTAATGCCTTCTTTATGATTTGAACTGGTCTTTTAACTACTTTTAACCACTTATTTTGAAACTTCAACACTTCTATTTTGGCCCATTTTCTAAATTGAAGTTGATGTAATTCACAAACGATCGTGTACATTTATTTCTCTCGATTCTCTCTAGATACTTATCAAGAATATTATTGTTTCTCTCTCTCTCTCTTTTTTAACAGATCAAGAATATTAAATTAAAATGAGAAAAATTTGATAATTAACTTAATTATAAATTTAAATTTAGTACTGAATTGATCTTTCTACTAATTTTTTTAAAAAGATATAATTGATAGTTATTGGATAAAAATATAAAATTAATTATATCTTAATCTTATATTATTACACATACATACGTACATACATATATACAGTAGAAGATTATACCTTATTATTTATTTATTTTGTAATTGTTTGCTCATTGCACCTTCCTTTTCCCAACAAAGTGAGCCCGTGTCACATGTTCCCCTTTTACTATATTCAAGTTAAAAGTTAAAACCTTGTAAAAAAAAAAAAATTAAAATGATGCAATAGTTTTAAATAGAAAAAGAATAAAAGAGACCGATTATATAACAAGTATAATTATTATTTTTAAAATTTTCAAGAGTATAACATAGTTCAGAGACATGTATATTTCATCACTTTAAAAGATTTTCACATACATGACAGATGCGTTCGTTATTGTTTTCAAATTCTATTTTTTTATTTTTTAAATTCAGGGAACACCAAATATGTGTTTGATATATTATTTTTTAAAATATTCTTAAAAATATAAAATTCATTCTATATTTTTAACGAATAAAATAAGAAATAACTTCTTATTGTTTTCTTTGTTTCCTAATATAATATTAAGTTCCATAATGAACAGTTTTCTTCTATCATCTCTCAAAATGATAATAATATCAACAACAACATTATTATTACTGTTGTTGTTGTTGTTATACCTAAAAAATCAATTTTTCTCACAATAATCTTTTCTTTTTATAAATATAAATTATCATATTTATGTTTTTATATATTAATTAAATCAAATATGTAGAGTATATCATTTTTCTTTAAACAAAAAAAAAATTAACAGGATAACTTAATTTATTCTTAAAATTAAAATAATCAAATAATAAAAATAATTATATATTATTTAATATTAAATTTATGAAAATCATTTCCATAATAATTTTTTTTATATATGCTTCCGAGTAAATGTGCTTTACTTTTATTCATTGTCAATATTGTTTTTAAATATGATACGAACATGTTAAATTTTAAAAATAAATTTAAGAATTATAATTTCATTCTTATTTTTATTTCATAAAAAGAAAAATTATAAAATAATACCGAACGAACCCGTTACTTCCATTTTATTGTGCTAATTATATTCTAAAGTTATATTAAAAGAATTTTTATTAAAAATTATTTTTAAAAGGAGAGTCATTATCGACGACGACAACAACAACTACTCCTTAGTCGAATTAGTCAAATACATTCACACTGTATTTTTGAAGTAAAAATTTCAGGTATTTTTACAATTGTAAAATATTTCAACTTTAGTATATTTTAGATTTTAGCCAGAAGGAATTGCCTCATATGGTTTAAGAAGGTGTTGGCCGTGGGCGTGGCCGTACTGAATCTCAGCCACCAGCGGCAGTTTTGTTTGTTGGCACGAACAACGAAGCTTCTTCAATTTTCCTTCCTCGCCCCACATTTACGATGCAAGCAAACGACCTGTCGTTGTCGGATTTGCGTCATCCGCCGTCATCTTATTCCATATCCCTTTGATGACCGCCACGTTGTCACTAACTCACACGCCAAGATGGTGACGTGGCGGGTCCCGCTTTATCTTTTACCTGAATTTGACGTGGCATGGTCATCATGGCTGTTTCATTTTCATTTTTTCATTTTTGATTTCATAACCTATTTTGACAGTTTGTGAACACAAATCATCTCCCCTTATGTTATCTGTCCCACCAATTATTTTTTCAACAATTGAATTGATCTATTTATGCTATTATAAGAACTATTTTGAAGTTATTTCTTTTCATAACGTACACATAAATAATTTATATAATTTGTGTTGTGCAATAAATCAAATGCAAGCAAAGCAGAAAATTTTATTTTAACCAAAAAATTAAACTAAAATAATCCAAAATTAAACTAAAGTAATCTTGTAATAAATATTTGTTTTTTTATTGATTTTTTATGTTACAAATGCTCATATATATAAAATAATTTTTTTTTGTTTTGCAAAGGACCAATATTAACAATACTTATTTTGTTGGGATTATAAAGATTTTTGTTAAGGAACAATACAATATTATTTGTCTTATTAAGGTTTTTAAAAATAGCTCTAAAAATGATTGGGCCGGAAAGAAATTTTACAAGGTCCAGCCTGAGCCTAGCCCTCTCTTCATATTTTTCTTTGGTATATATCATATTGGGAGCGGTGATAAATAAAATCTACAATGTTATTGAACGATCGTTATTATAGATGAGGCTCATTTTCCTCTTATAGGATTTTGAAAAATTTATAAAAATTTCTAAAAAAGTTATTGACAAATTGCAAGATTGGAGGAATTTGCATGCATTTAAACCATCAAATCTGAGGAAAAAGAGGGTGGGTTAAATTTGCTCTACGATTTGATTACCCACAGAATTTGGCAAAACACATGTAGAAGGATTTATGTGGACAATGTATTTGATTGATCAAAATTCAAAAACGTGTAAAAGTGACATGGGATTTTGAAAATAAGTTCTAGGAACTAGGAAGTCATCATCATCTGATTAAGCCCCATTGTTTTCAACAAGAAAACGATTGATGTAATTAATTATTTAATCAATGCTGCTAATTGAAAGGAAAGGCTGTTAATAGAAAGATTCGTGACCTAATTATGCAGCATTTCATTGAACTCAGCAAGCAATTCGCCGAGTGTCACCATCTGTATTTGGTTTGAACAGTTTAGCCAATTATAGAACTACATGACCTTTATTTGTTCTAGCAGCTTGTCAAGACTGCGATATCTCAAGAAAAAAAAAAATCTTTTCGCTTCATGATTATTGTCTTTTATATGATCGTTTAGTTCAGCCAATAGAAGTAAAGATAGATCATAGTAGTCTTATGGTTCACAAACCGCAGAGAGAGAGTAGTGGGGGTCACTCATCAAAGATTCATGCATGGTAATGTCAAGATATGCGCCTCTTTGATTGAATAATTTATGTCAAATTCCCCGGCCGGATCCTCCAAACACAGCTTTCTTATTGAAGGCCCAAATACCCATCGTTTTTGTTTTGTTTCGAAGCCCGTTCGCAGAACCCAACCCATTACAAGGTTGTTAAAAGTAGTACTATGGGAGCTCGTAGAGAATTGTGGAGGATGCAGCTGTGAAGATATTATGGGTCAGCAAGGGAGTTTTTACAGAACTACATCAACACGGTACATTTTGCATTCCAGCTTTAGTGTATCAATTAAAATATTGATGCGAATTATGGAGGATGTAGATCTATGTTATAGTGCATTTCATGCACTAATTTTGCATTGTTTAATCCCTTTAATATCAATGTTTTGCACTCAATAGTTGTGATTTACGTGTGTTTTATTTTTATAGGTGCAATTCTATTGATTAGTCTTAAATCGAGTTCTGAAGATGATGTTTGAGGATGAAATGGCTTCTTGGAGAAATTGTTAATTTCAGGAAGAAGTTTGTCGATAAGGCGTGGGCGCGTGACGATCGATTTCGAAGAAGAAGTTTGTTGATAAGGCGTGGGCGCGTCTTATCAATCATGCGACTTACGTTTTTATTTCTTTTTAAACGTGTTTTATATTTTCACTACTCTTGTAAGTTTAGATAAGATTTTAGATATTTTTATCTTTATCCTTTTTAAGAAAACTATAAAAGAGGAGATAAAGAAGGATTAGGGAAAAAGAGAATTGGATTATTAATTGTTTTTATCTTTTTTAGGGTTTTCTCTTTTTCTCCATGAGGAACTAAACTTATTTTTCTGGTTGAAGGTTAATGAAGCTTTGATTCACCATTACTGTGAGATCTTTCTTATGCTTTGATTGTTTTATTGCTTTTTGGGTATTTATTTATTTTCTGAATTATTGTCATGATTATCTTTGTTAATTAGATAATTGGCCACTATTTAATTATCAATTTAATCTATTGCCAATTGAAAGATTCATCGTATGAAGATTTTGATGTTTGTGGCAAATAACATAAAGAAATTGTGTTATGGGAATAAATAATCTAATTTAAATGAACCATCGTATGCGTTTGTTAATTAGGATTTGGGTCTCTAGTTTTTCAAAATCATTTGATTAAATCTTATGATCGTATCTAGGATTGTCTATTGATTAGGGAAATAACCAACGGTCGTACTTGGTTATCGACTAATTAAGGAGAGATTGGCTATTAGAGTGTCTCAGTAGCTATAACCGGTCTATTCATAAGCGGTAATGATTTGTAGTTGTATCGATGATCAGTAGTCGAATCAAAGCTGAATTAATTCCTTCAACCAGAGTTTTCCCATTTTGAATTACACCTTTAATTTGCATTCTTATTAATTTAAATTGATTTTCATTATTTTCAACAATCCCCCAATTTTACATTTTTATTTTTAAAAGGATTTAATAATTACCAATCTCTGTGGACACGACCCTACTCAATCACTATACACAATTTTGTTAGAGTAGGTATTTATATTTGCTGGCTTCGATCTCCATCAAATTTTGGCGCCGTTGCCGGGGATTGGTGTCATTTATTTAATCCTTTTTACGTTTTACTTGGTTTATGGTTCGTTCTTCTCGTACAGGTACACTTTCGTTTGATCATGAAATTGAGAAAAAACACTTCACGTACAAAGACAGACAAAGCGAGATAAGCAACGATCCTCATCGCCTTTTTTTTCTGAAACAGATACAGTATTTAATTTGGTTGAATCATCTAGCGATTTCGAAGAACAAGTGATGGATAGAGCTGCACCTGCAGAAAGAACTCTTCGAGAGTTAGCTGAACCAGATCTGAATCAGCAACCACTCTGCATTCATTATGCGGACCTGGAGGTAAATTTTGAATTAAAATCTGGTCTTATTCATTTATTGCCCAAGTTTCACGGTTTTGCAGGTGAAGATCCTCATAAACATCTCAAGGAGTTTCATGTTGTGTGTTCAAGCATGAGGCCTCAAGGTGTAACTGAAGAGCAGATTAAGCTGCGAGCTTTTCCTTTCTCTTTAGATGGGCTAGCTAAAGATTGGTTGTATTACTTACCTCCTGAATCGATTACAACATGGAATGATCTGAAGAAGCAGTTCTTCGAAAAATATTTTCCTGCTTCAAGAGCTGCCAACATTAGAAAAGAAATTTGTGGTATCAGACAACTTCCTGGGGAGACTTTGTATGAGTATTGGGAGCGATTCAAACAATTGTGTGGCAGTTGTCCTCGATCGTGATTTCGATCAACTTCTTATTCAATACTTTTACGAAGGATTGTCATTGATGGATAGAGTATGATAGATCTTTGTTAGTGGAGGTGTGTTAGTAAACAAGACCCCTACTCAAGCAAGGGAATTGATTTCAAACATGGCTGCCAATGCGCAACAATTTGGCAATAGACAAGATCTCACTTCGAGGAAAGTAAATGAGGTAAGTACTTCTTCTATTGATCAACGTTTAGATAAACTTACCTCTCTTGTGGAAAAGTTTGTTGTAGGTAATGTGCAACAGGTGAAGACATGTGGCATTTGTTCCAATATGGGTCATTCAACTGATATGTGTCCTACACTTCAAGAAGAACCCTTCGAACAAGCCAATGCAGTTGGAGGATTTCTGGGCATGCCTCAGAGGAGATATGATCCTTATGCACAAACATATAACCCAGGATGGAAGGATCATCCCAACTTCAGCTATGGAGTTAGGCCGTCGGGATTTCAACAACAATACCCACCAAGACAACAATTCCAATCGGTTTCTCCTCAGTCAAACTCCAAGTCAGGTATGTCTCTTGAAGAGATTGTTAAATCACTTGCAACTAACACTCAACAATTTCAGCAGGCAACTACAGCAAGCATTCAAAATTTGGAGAACCAAGTGAGCCAACTAGCAACTACAGTGAGCCGCTTAGAGTCTCAAGTATTAGGGAGATTACCTTCACAACCAGAGGTGAATCCAAAACAAAACGTTAGTGCTATCATCCTTAGAAGTGGGAAGGAGTTGCAAGAGCCCAGCAAGAAAGTGACAAAGCACTTAGAAAATGAGCTTGAGAAGGAGGAATTGATGCCTCAATCTCAAGATGCGACCAAAGAAAGCGAAACCCTTACCTGTGGTGATACCTCCTCCGTTTCCAAGTCGGTTTGCAAAATCCAAGAAGGAAGAACAAGAGAGAGACATGCTTGAGACATTTCGCAAGGTTGAGGTAAATATTCCTTTATTAGATTATATAAAACAAATACCTCATTATGCTAAATTTCTTAAGGAACTTTGCACCTCCAAGAGGAATTTGAGAGGAGATGAAAGAGTTCACATGGGGGAGAATGTTTCTGCCGTTCTCCAAAAGAAACTACCTCCTAAGTGCAAGGATCCAGGTATGTTTACTATCCCTTGCAAAATTGGTAGTGTAAGAGTCGAGAAGGCTATGTTAGATCTAGGAGCTTCTATTAATGTCATGCCTCGTTCTATTTATTCATCTTTGAATGTTGGTCCATTAAAAGAAACTGGCGTGATAATTCAATTAGCTGATAGGTCTAATGCATATCCTGATGGGGTATTAGAAGATGTATTAGTACAAGTTAATGAATTAGTTTTTCCTACTGATTTTTATGTACTTGATATGGAAGAGGATAATTCTTCTAATTCTGTTCCAATTTTGTTAGGAAGGCCTTTTCTTAAGACTGCTAGAACTAAAATGGATGTACATAAAGAGACTATTACTATGGAATTTGATGGAGATGTTATAGAGTTCAATATGAATGATGCCATGAAATATCCTAGGGATGAACAGTCGGTATTTTCTGTGAATGTTATTAATCCTTTAGTACAGGAAGTTTTTGATTTGGACATTGAAGATTCATTGGTAATTGCTTCAAACAACAGCTTGAGCATCAAAGGATTGCAAAAGGATGAAAGAGAGTTTGTTTTAAATTCTGCATTGCAAGAGTTGGAGGAGATTCGAAATGAGTCCTACGAGAGTTCACGACTTTACAAGGAGAGGATGAAAACATTTCACGACAAAATGATTTTGAGAAGAAAGTTTTCTGTTGGTCAAAAAGTTCTTCTTTTTTATTCTAAACTTAAACGTTTTCCTGATAAACTACGCTCTCGATGGGTTGGACCTTTTATTGTTACTAATGTTTTTCCTCATGGTGCAGTCGAGATTCAAAGTTTGACCTATGACAAAATTTTTAAAGTTAATGGTCATCGCTTAAAACCTTTTTATGAAGGTTTTTTGGTGAATATTGCAGAGAAAGTGGCTCTTGAGAGTCCTATTTATGGAGATTGAGGCATAAATATGTCTAGCCGAAGACATAAAACGAAGGCGCTTTTTGGGAGGCAACCCAAAGGATTTAATGTTTATTTTAAACTTTTGTGCATTTTTAGTTTTTGGTTTTGATTTAGATTGTTTAAATAATATTTATACTTATTTTGGCCAGAAGAACTTTTTGGTTAAGGCGTGCCCACGTCTTAACTAATAAGTACATCTGCCTTTAATTTATTACAGTATGTTATAAGGCGTGCCCACGCCTTAACTAATAAGTATTTCTGTTTTTAATTTATTACAGTAGTTATTAAGGCTTGCCCATGTGCTTAATAAAAAAAGTTCTTCTGTAATTTTTAGAGTTTCAACTGTTTATTTTAGTTTTTATTTTATTGTTTTTATTTTTAATTTTATTCTCTTATTAAAAAAAAAAAAAAAAAAAAACTAAACTGATTTTGTGTTTCAAATTTCAGCAAAGCTTCATCGAGATCCAGCAGCGACAACCACAACCCATGACCCACAATTTTCCAGCAACGATATCCACGACCCATTTCCAGAGCCCGCGCACACCAGTCACAGTCACGATCCAGAAGAGCCACTCCGATCAAGTTCCAGCAGCCATGACAACCACTCTCATTGCTCCAAAGTTCCAGCAGCCATGACAACCACTCTCATTGCTCCAAAGTTCCAAAGAAATTACCCACGAGCTTCAGCCTACCACAAGTCATGCACACCATCCACGCTCAGATCCGTTCTAGTCACAACCCGCGACGTCAATTTGCTGTTCCACCCACCATTTTCGCCAAGCCCATCGACGATATGGGGACAATTCAGGGACGTTTTCTTTACCTTTAATCTTTTTGTTCCTATGCTTTATTTCGTTATGTGAACTGTGATTATCATACATTGGGGACAATATATGTTCTTGGTGTGGGGGAGTATTTGTGCAATATTAATGTTAGGAAGTGTTATTTTGTTGCTTTTGAGATGATTTTGAGTAGCATTCTTGGTTGCATCATTTTCATTTTTATTTTCTTTTCTTTTATGAAATCGTTTTTGTTTCATTTTGCTCATCCTCGAATGATTTTGGAGTTAGTGTTATTTTTCTTGGATGAGAGTTGAGATGCATGAATAGATTCGAGTTTTAATTAGCTTGGTCTTGGTGGCTTAAATGAATAACTCACCACTATTGATAGTTGATTCATTTGATGAGTGCACATGATTTGATGGCAAATTCACCAATTTTGAGAGGATTTGAGCCTATGAGCAACCACTTTGCTCTAATTGTTTTTGTTGAGTGAATATCAATCTTAGTTTGTCTATTCTAGAACTTACTTTGTTATGCATGTTGAAGCCGCATTACGGGATTTTATGCATTAAAATGATAAGGGCAAACCTCTTTCCATTTTTCTATTTTCACATTTCTTTTCTTTTTCTCCACTCGAAGATCTTTATTTGTTTTAATTCGTTACCTTTGTTTGATCCTTAACCATCTACTTCTCTACATCTACTTACCCATTTATCTATTTTTTGAGCCTTAATTTAAGGAGATTTTTTAACTCATTGTTTGGATATATTTTGTTGCTTTTGCTACCTTGAATAAAAGTTTCTCAATTACATCAAGTTGCATTATGCTTGAAAATAAAAAAATTGTGCAAGATTCATAAAAAAAAAAATGATGAAAAAAAAAAATGAAAAACAAAAAACCCAAAAAAAAAAAAAAATCTCTTGGCGACTTGAGTAGCAATAAACATTTTAATGTCATAAGGTTCATTCAATGGGTTCATTCTTCTCATTTTGATATCTTTTTCTTCCATAGACCTTTCTTTTTCATTCAATCCATTAGCCCCATTACAACCCTATTGAGACCCTTAGATTTTTGTATTTAATTCATGTTTTGTGGTTGAGATGTGATATATGAGCAAGCTTATGGTAATAGCATTCTTTGATTTGATTTGAGTGCATAAATGATACCCTAAACACTTTGAGTGCATGGAGTGAAATCAATGCGAGGGCTATTAAATTTTGTTGCACTTGGATTTTGAAAAGATTGTCTTGGTGGTTTAGTGACTTTATGCTAGCTTCTGAGATTCTATGCTTTGAAATCCTTGTCTCTTGAATGTTGATTGACTTAAATCCTTGAGGTGTGCTTGCTTAAGATCATTTTTGGATGAGTTGGAATGAGAATTGAGGGAAGATTTGTGATTATTCTTGAGTTATATGCTTGAGGACAAGCATTATCTTGGTGTGGGAGAATTTGTTATAGTGCATTTCATGCACTAATTTTGCATTGTTTAATCCCTTTAATATCAATGTTTTGCACTCAATAGTTGTGATTTACGTGTGTTTTATTTTTATAGGTGCAATTCTATTGATTAGTGCTAAATTGAGTTACAAGATGATGTTTGAGGATGAAATGGCTTCTTGGAGAAATTGTTAATTTCAGAAGAAGTTTGTCGATAAGGCGTGGGCGCGTGATCGATTTCGTAAGAAGTTTGTTGATAAGGCGTGGGCGCGTCTTTCAATCATGACTTACGTTTTTATTTCTTTTTAAACGTGTTTTATATTTTCACTACTCTTGTAAGTTTAGATAAGATTTTAGATATTTTTATCTTTATCCTTTTTAAGAAAACTATAAAAGAAGAGATAAAGAAGGATTAGGGAAAAAGAGAATTGGATTATTAATTGTTTTTATCTTTTTTAGGGTTTTCTTTTTCTCCATGAGAACTAAACTTATTTTTCCTTATTGAAGGTTAATGAAGCTTTGATTCACCATTACTGTGAGATCTTTCTTATGCTTTGATTGTTTTATTGCTTTTTGGGTATTTATTTATTTTCTGAATTATTGTCATGATTATCTTTGTTAATTAGATAATTGGCCACTATTTAATTATCAATTTAATCTATTGCCAATTGAAAGATTCATCGTATGAAGATTTTGATGTTTGTGGCAAATAACATAAAGAAATGCGTTGTGTTATGGGAATAAATAATCTAATTTAAATGAACCATCGTATGCGTTTGTTAATTAGGATTTGGGTCTCTCTAGTTTTTCAGTTCGATTGATTAAATCTTATGATCGTATCTCAGGATTGTCTATTGATTGAAATAACCAACGGCCGTGATGGTTAATCGACTAATTAAGGAGAGATTGGCTATTAGAGTGTCTCAAAGTAAATATAACCTTCTATTCATAAGCGGTAATGATTTGTAGTTGTATCGATGATCGTAATGAATCAAAGCTGAATTAATTCCTTCAACCAGAGTTTTCCCATTTTGAATTACACCTTTAATTTGCATTCTTATTAATTTAAATTGATTTTCATTATTTTCAACAATCCCCCAATTTTACATTTTTATTTTTAAAAGGATTTAATAATTACCAATCTCTGTGGACACGACCCTACTCAATCACTATACACAATTTTGTTAGAGTAGGTATTTATATTTACTGACTTCGACACCCATCAATCTATGACTATTGTTGTCACCGCGTCATAAGGGGGTTAAAGATTATGTTAAATTTTTTGTTTAAAACGATTAATATTCATTACATAAAATAATTAATAATCAATTGAAATACATTCGGTTATAACTTATTCTTTTCACACAAATCATGCAGGCTCCACTACTATATTACTGTTCCGATAGGAAGAATAAACTACAACTGGTTGGACTCAACTTTCGTGAATACAAGCCCATGTCCACCTGTACTGGGTTGACAACAAAAGCCCATTACACTGGTACCGGGTCAACCCGTCTTTCTCCCTTTTATTCAATCATGCCAGATCAGACAAAGCCCATCATAAGGAGTTTTTCTTGCGTAAGGAGTTTTTCTTGCGGACAACTCGAAGAGCCAACGAGCAAGTTCTTTTCTGGTGTGGGGTCCTGTTCAGGCGTTTTTGATGATTTACAAAACCCAGAAAGGAATTTTCCGTTTTCGTTTTGTGGCCTGTTAGTTGTAGAGAGTTGTTGAGTTGAGCCAGTCACCTCTTTCTTAAGCTGAACGACGCATTTTCGCAGTGTTCTCGTAGAAACTAGAAACTGCCAAGTTATTGACAGCTGCGAATGGCGACCGCTCCTTTTGATTCTGGACCTCAAAACAAACAAGAAACTGAAAATTTAGTTACCCTTTTGATCAAACACCTCCCTGATGCTATTCCTCAAGACACTCTTTCTCGAATCTTCTCCCACTACGGTGCTTCTTCTGTCCGTCCTTGCTCCACCGGAAGGTATATCATGTCACTAAATTTCTCATTTTAATCAATTTTGTCAAAGGGTCTTTTTCGTTATGAACTATATGGTACATTTTGCATTCCAAATTTTGATTATGTATCTATTCACTAGATGGTGTTTGGGCATATGCTGTTTTAGTTTTCATATGCTGTTTTAGTTTTTAGGCACACATTAGTAAAATCCAATCGAAGGTTGAACCTTGCTCGCAAGGGTGGGTACGAGTTGTATTACCGGTTACTCTGTGCTTAAACGTTAGCTGCCATCTAAAAGTGATTGATACTTTAATTGTAGTATGGTTTCAAAATTTAAATAGAAGTACAATTGATGTGCCTAGGATAATTATCTTCAATTGCCTGAATCTTACATGTGTGGATTTCCACACCTTGAGTAATCAATTTTCACCAATTGATGTGCCATTGTTGGTTTTTTTGTTCCCAAGCGCAATGTGACATTGAACTGTTTTTTGCATTTTCTTGCCATTGTCTTTAACCGTTTGCAAACATGACTTTTCTTTGTATTGTTTCATGGATAGCTGAGTTTTCTGTTTTATTTTGCACTTGTAATACATATTACGTGTTCTTTCTTCTATTTATGCAGATTGAGAAACTGTGCATTTGTGGATTTCAGAAATGAAGCATTGGCTTCGCAAGCACAAATACAGTTAAATGGGTAAATTTCTATCTTATGCATTGGTGGAATATTGGAACGAGATAGGGTCAGGAAACTGTTATGAGATTTATTTCTCTTTTGGTATGTTTCTCTTGAAAGGGGCTTATTTTCTTTACCCACCCTGTATTTCTTCTTTTATAATTTATAATTTTTTTTTGAAGATTCTTTTGATTGTAACAATTATTAGGTAATTTACTTATTTTGTCCGATTTAGCTGAACAATTTTGCTAGTTTAGCTCTCTTGCTACCTATGGATACTCCCTCCCTTTTCACCTACAACCTTGGCATTGATGTTAATCCCATGTCAAAAATAGGTATTAAACTATTTTCTTATGGTTCTGGTTAGGCTGAGATTTCTTGGCAAAGTCCTTTCAATGGAAAGAGCTAGTAAGCCAAATGAGGAAAATAAACATAAACACTTTGAAGCTCAATCCATATCTTCGATGAAGGAGGCTGCTGTGACCAGAAATCGGTGTGAGGGCTCGAACTCAGGATCTGTACCTACTGGTGAGCCAATTGCTCCAAGACTTGGTGTAGACTATCCATTTCCTCCTCACCTTGAGTATGCTTTTTCTTTCGTCTCCTTCAACTTTTCTCTTTCAATGAAGCTTCTTGATGTATATATTATAAAGCTGTATGGTGGCAGGCTCCTTTATATGCATACTGTCAGCCTCTTCCTTTAGTCCCATTAGTTAATGCCGCCTGAATTAAGTCTTCAAACTTATGTGATTTTGAGGGAATGAAATTTCTTCTTCTTCTTCTTAAACACCCATGTGCGTGCATCATGCTACCCTTTACAAAGGATTTTCCCAAAAGAGTTGGTTTTTAACATGCTATTATTCTGTAATCTTACTTTAGTTATAACTGGAAAGTGCTTTGGCCATGTCTACTTAGATGAGCTTGGTGACTAATTAAAGGAAATCTCAAGTCTGATTGATTTGGAGACAATCCAAATATTATCCAATTTATCGGCCTGCTTTTTTATTTCTGATCTTCAAGATTGCAATCACAAAATGGATTCAAAGTTTATTAGATTGTAACTCTACATCATACGTGCAATGAAATATACAGTACATTGCATGCGACTCACTTCCAGATAGTTCTTGTTTTGCTTGCCTTATATTTGAGATTATAACTTGGTTGTTTCAGTTAAAATAGGAATGATTTTACATGTCAACCTTTGGCATTTATCATTTGATGGAATGGGTGAGAGAAGCCTGGCCTTTTAGATTTCTTTCATTACAGAATTTAATAACTGCCATCTCATTATCTTTTTCCCTGTACATTTGTATCCTTGTCTGATATAGATGATATCTCATCTAGTTAAATGAACTGCCTGTGCCAGTCTCATACATATACTTATCCTCCATCAGATGGTAACCATTAGCGTCCGTGTTCTGTTCTGCTTCTTCACTTTATCGCCCAGCTATAGCACTAGTATCAAGTGCTCATGTTCACTGAGTTCCCTTTTTCCCCCCTTGATTTTTTTCCTTGTATATAATAGGGTGTTCATACTAGAATTTGGTTGTATAGACCAAAATATGAAGTATATCTATAATTAGAATTTTATTAAATATGAAATGAGGGAATGGATGGGAGAAGGTTCAGCCTTTCAGATTCTTCTTTTGCTTAAAATGTGATAGCAGCTATCTAAGACCTTTGTGCATAAATGTGTTCTTGTTCACTAAATGAAAGAAATTTTTATTTTTCTATCTTCTTTATTCTGTTGTTTATTTGAAATCAATTTCATCACACGACAAAGATAATGTTGTTTTAATTTGTTCTGGTTATCTGACCTGCCTATGTTGCAGATATGTTTACCCTCCGGTTGATGGAAATATCCTAACCAATATTGTTAATGCACTCATTGCCGTTCCTCGCTTTTATACCCAGGTATCTCTTAATCTTAAGAAAAAGGCTTCTATTCTCTGGTTCTTGTTATAACTTGATGGTGAAAATCATTCTCATGCCCTTTAATCAAAACTTCACTTACCCCTACTGTACTTACAAAACTCATGCTATGAATTTAAGATTTGAAAGTAGAGGGTAAGTGTATTTTGATATAGTAAAGGGGATTGTTGTATTTGGTAAGTATACTTTTATTTTATTCTGGTGATATTATCTTACAACTTGACACTTTGATATTAGGTCCTGCACTTGATGAACAAAATGAATATTCCAGCTCCATTCCGTATGGCTCTCCCCACACCACCTCTTCCACCTCCAGTACCTACACCATCAGCACCACAACCACCACCTCTTCCACCTTCAGTACCTGTACAACCAACACCTCCTCCTACAGCCGATCTGTCAAGCAGTGAGTCAGAAATGGAATTCTCAGATGAGGTAATGTCTTTCTAGAGACATTTTATCTCTGAGTCACATATCACATGATACTAGAGAGATATATGTCTTCTGCATTTTGAACCTTTTGAATGGGAGTGTATTTTTTAACTTTTTGTTTGCTGTTATTTGGAAGAAAAAAATAGTGTCTCTGTGCTGCTGGCCATCTTTTTTCCTCGTATCTGATTTTAATTTTGTTCACGCTTATACCTGTTCCACTTTTTTTCCATTTTTTCCTAATTTAGAAGATACTGATTATTTTGTGGTGCAATTTCCTAGCAGGATAATGACAAGGGCAATTCCTTTGGAAATTCAGAAGTAGCAAAACCTGGAAGAAAGCGTGCCAGGCGAGAATCTATTGTTGGCCCAGCAATTGATAAGGATGTGGCTCATGAGGCTGTTGGAGTGAAACCTGCCACCTTAACTCGAAAAGAAATTCCAGTGATTAAAAAGAAGAACCCTGTGTTACAGGTTATGTTCTTATCTGAAAGAATTTATCATGATTTTCCAGTTTCAAATACTCGACATTCTTTCTTGGTCTTCCCACAGATAAAAATTACCCCTAAAGCAAGTCAGACTGAGGATAAAGGCAATAGTGTAGCCAAAGAATTAGAGGAGCCCAACAAAGAGGATTCTGATGTTAAACCTTTTGCAACCGCAGAAGAATTGGAGATGGGGAAGTTGCCTCCAGAGGAAATTTTGTCACTTCCAATGTTTAAGGTATGAGAATTGCTGCAACTAGTTTTTTAGTAGTAAAATAAATATGGAGCAATTACAAATGCAATTGACTGATTGGCAAAATCCAGTATCTTTTTGGCTTCTTTGGAGGTCTTTTATGTTGATGTATAATGGTTATAGCATGAATGACATATTTGTCTGATATTATAGCTATAAGAAAATAAATATGAGAGATACTTATCTAGAGGATAAATAAATCTACGAATTATGTACCCACAGAAAAATTAGTTACTCTTCATGAACCTTGCAGAACTACACAGCTGGGAATCCTGCATCTGTATTGTACATTAAGAACTTAGCAAAAGATGTCGTCCCAGATGATTTTTTCTTCATATTTGGTAAGATCACAAATCTTGCTGCTTACTGCTCTTGAAATTTGCTATCTGTTTGCCAATAGTACCTTTCTAGTGCATTAATTGCCTATAAAGTTGGACTCTAATTACACAAAAGACTTAACCGGTTCTATTATCGTATATCAAAAGGGAGGATCTTACTTGATTCCTTTTGGTTTGAGAAATCAGAATGTTTCTGTTACTTCACAAATTGTCATAAAAAGACAGTTTGGAATAATTATCATTATTTGCTTACATTGTGCTGTAGGATCATTGTTTGGAAGCATTGATGCAGCTAAATCTGGTCTTATTGTAAAGCTAATGCAGGTGAGATTTGATACATGCGCAAAAACATATATGCATACACATGCATCTCCACATTCACGTATCCTAGTTTAACGTGAATATGGGGCTTGAAAAAATAAATCTTTACTTTAGAATAATTAAGCCGCAAATATTATATATGGTATGTCACTGAGTATATCCAAGTCTTGCTACTATTTGGCAGGCAAAACTGCAAACTTAGATATTTGTGTATCAACAAGACTCGACTGTCATCCAACATCACTGCTCCAATGCTTTGTACACAAGTCTAATACCAAATTGGTGTCCTGGTCATAGGCTTCACATTCTATTTAAGTTTCTGGATAATGATATTACTTTCTTATACAATATCTTTACTTGTAATAATATTGTTGGACTGAGCAAGCCTCCTATATTGAGTGGAAGGGCAGGTTAATCAGTAGGGCAGACCAAAACTGCTTTTGTTTTTTAATGAGATTGTTCCTGATTCTGAAAGCTACGAATTGTAGGAGGGAAGAATGAGGGGCCAGGCCTTTGTGACATTTCCATCAGTTGAACTTGCTCATTGTGCTTTGGTATGTTTCGTACACTAAGCTATTTGATGTGAAAAATTCTCAAATTTCTAGAGCTATTTGATGTGAAAAATTCTCAAATTTCTAGAGCACGTCAGCTTTTGCATATGTAGTATATTTGGCACGCAGTTTTGCTTAAATACCTTCAAGTGATTTTTTGCTTCTATATTTTGACCTCTAAAGTAATTGCAAAGCATTGTTTGTTTGCAATCTTGACTGGTTGCAGAATCTAGTGAATGGATATGTTTTGAAGGGGAAACCAATGATCATCCAGTTTGGGCGGAATCCTGCCGCTGCGAAACCGAATTAAATATCTGTGTCAACAGGAGGAAGCTCTTTATACTGCCACTTTCATGGTTAGTACATCATTAAATATTACCTTCTCAATTTCCTTAGCAAGCTTTACCAAAATCCACGAAGTCTAGGGCTTTTGTTTATCTGTGATTGGTGCTTCTCTGTTGAGTAAAT
This sequence comes from Luvunga scandens, assembly GCA_030449905.1. Taxonomy (NCBI): domain Eukaryota; kingdom Viridiplantae; phylum Streptophyta; class Magnoliopsida; order Sapindales; family Rutaceae; genus Luvunga; species Luvunga scandens. Next base: position 3,122,938 of record JASUUG010000382.1, on the reverse strand, counting down.
TGCAGCGTGAACAAACTTTACTTAATCTTGGTGACCTGGTATAATTTATGGTTTATGCTATTAGTGATTTGCCTTGTATCAGTTCTAAATATGAACAAACAGAACTTGGCTAAAACTGATCCAGCTATTTCTTTTGCATTTGTTTAGGTACTTGCATTGCATCATCTGGAAAATGCCATATCTTTCTATAAAGTGCGGACCATCACAGACATAGAGTATACGGTTGTGCACCCGATAACCCGGTTCTATTAACAAGGCAGTCCTACTAGATCAAGGGTTCAAACCTATAAAGGTGGCAGTCCCCCTCACCATTGTACCGATGAATCTAGGATACAAACATGTCCATGGTCAGTCCAAAATGGGAAGGTGAAGACCTTTCTGCTGTGCCCTGCTGAAGATCACTCTGTATAAAAGCACTTCAAAGGACTTGTTAACAGCATTTTTACAAAAGTTTCAAAAGGTTGCAAAAGACTCGGGAATTTTTACTGCACTCTTCACAGTGACATTGGGAAAACATCGAGGAAACTTTTTTTTTTTCCCTGTAGTTTGTGCTATTAAAATTTTCTTTAGTTCGAAAGGAATTTATAACACATTCAAGGTTAAATGAAATCAATTTATTTTATTTGCTTTTTCTCATTTGTCAAATAAGTATCGGAAAATAACAAATTCCGGATATCTAAATATAACAAATATATTTGGTTTTTTAAAAAATGAATAAATAGAGATTCCCTCACAACTTCACAAACCTACAATAAGTGCTTTGGAGCAAACCATTAATGGCAATGGCAGCCACAAGCACCGCCGATATCTGCCCTCTTTCAAGCAAACCCTAAGCCGACCCAAAAAACCGATCTCTCTCTTTTGTCCAAAACCCAGCAAAAAACTCTTTTTTGGTTTTTTTCCTCAAAAACAACAATCCTGAACCAACCAAAAAAAAAAAAAAACTTCACCGTTCTGTCAAAAAAGCCCCATCTCTGGGCTTTTCATCGCAAATAAAGAATACCCAGATGATGGTTTTGGAAATTTTGATGACATATACAAGCCACGTGAGAAGTGTGGTGTTGTGGGGATGTACGGCGACCCTAGTGTTGAGCTTGCATTTTCCCTGAATTCAGACATTGCTTGGATGGTGCTGAGCTTCTGATTGTATCAGAATGAACCCGCGTAAATGATTCCTCACTAACATGGATTGCTGTTGCTTGTGGGTCAAGCAACTTTGTTTACTAGTTGGTTCCTTGTCCTCTGAATCAGAAATCATGGGATACACTAGTTCCGATCCCAATCACGCAGTAAATTATGAGGATTGGAAAATCACTTTGAGCAGGAGATTCAGAGCCTCAAAGCTTTGGATTGTTATTTGCGGATATGGCTTGACCAGCCTTATGGATCACATTCTTAGCGATGTGGAAATGGTTAACCGATTTGAGGCACTGGTGACCAAAGACAAAGAGGTTTGAGATTGGGGTGCCAAGAAGGTTTGCTTTGGTTTGCTTCAGGATCAAAACAAAGCTTCAATTCCAGGCCTCAGAATTGAACCGTAAGCCGCTTATGCTGCGAATTCAAGTGGTGGCGTTTTCATTTCTCACTCTGTAATGGGTGGTGTGTATTTCATCCGCGGTTTCAACACTAACTGAATATAGTCATGTAGATAATTTATGGAAGCTCATTCGTGAAAAGGCTCAAGTGTCGTTCTTGCAAGGTGTCACTAGTGTTAGTTAAGTAAACCAATGTAACATTATGAAGAAAAAATAGGGAATAAATTCAAGTTGTTCTTTTAATATTTTTCAAGGAAATCTTCGTTCAACGATTTCCCCTTCACTCCTTGATCTTATCACAAAATTCTTTCGTTTAGAAAGCAATTTCATTGGTCTTTTCAAGTAAAAGATTAATTTTGAGGATTAGTTTTCATTCCCTTTTTCTTTTGACATCATTTCCTTTGTGACAGTGAAAATGGTGGTTGATGTGTGGTCAAACTTTTTTTTTTTATCCTTTTTTATCAAGAAATTGAAGAACAATTAAAAAGGAACTCACAGCTCTCTTCCTTAGACCACCATGCTGAAGAAACTCATATTAATATGGTGGCTAATCCTAAACCCATAAATTTAAGGAATCTCAAACTCATTTCAATATCATGAAAACTTAAAAAAATATATATTGGAAAGAATATAAATTTTACTTTTATTAATTCATGAGCACAAAAGTTTAATTTATACAAAAATTTGAAACATATAAAAGAAAATGACACAATTAACATAATTTAAGAATATTGATTGATCAGCAAGAATTGAATCAATTAATTTTTATCTTGATTTACAGTCAATCTTTTCTTAATCAAAATTAAGATGAAGGCAATCATTCAATTGATTGAATTTATTAATTATTTTATTTCTATCAATATTATTTAATTCTTATTAGTCCCATGATAGATACCTTTGAAGTTGTTTTTGCTATACGAACTTAACTTTATAATTTTGTTCAAACACTTACATCAAATTTAGATTTCTAAAGTAATTCCAGAGGGCATTGGGAGAGGGCTATAAAACTTAAATATCTATATTATTTTAAAAATTAAACTAATAAACATATTTCTAAAGTTACTAATAATTAATTATTTCTTTACTATAAAACGAACACAAACACCATTTTAAAAAACAATTAAAAAAAAGGCGTCCGAAAATTTTGACTGAATCTTGGAGTTGACTTGCGTCGTCTCTTAAGACTTTTGGATGAAACATTATGTATTACCGAATGATCTCAATCTTCATCATCTCAAGTTCTCTGAAGCCATCATCTCAGGTCACCCTTCTCTTGTTTTCAGCTTTTTGATCCCAAGAGCACCTTAGTAGTCCATCCTGTGATTTGTAACTGTTGTTTGAAATTTGGTTTCTGTCCCATCCTTAATTTCTTCCCCGCAAATCACATCTTATTTTTCTAGCTGATTCTATCCATCCTTTTCTTTGTTCTCATTGGTGGTTTGTTGTTCATCTTCATGTGCCTTTCCCTCTCACATTTCTCTGTACTGTATCCACTTATGTTTGTAGTTTTCCTCTGATTTTCTCCTCTTTCTTTATTCATGTTAGACAAAACACCTACACTTATATTCAACTTTTGATCTCACGATCACTTTGCTTTTGTCGCTGTTAGCTGTTGTAACCTGGTGTTCTGTTCTGTAGATTTGCTACTCTGTTTTATTTCCCGTTGGTTTCCTTTGCATCCGTTTCTCAAAACTTTAAAAGGAAAAAAAAGTTGAAAATGGTGGATGCTGTTGTTACCGTTGCTTTAGAAGTTGCCAAGTGCTTGTTCCCTCCGATCGGGCGCCAGTTAAGTTACGTGAGTAAGTACAAAGCCAAGCTTGAGAATCTCAAGAAAGAAGCTGAGAAGTTGACCGTTGTAAGAGATAGTATGCAGAAAAAGGTTGATGATGCTAGAAGGAACGGGGAAGAGATTGACAAAAGAGTTGAGAGTTGGCTGATTAGTGTCGACAAGATCGTTGTTGAGGCGGACACGTTAATTGGAGAAGAAGAAAATGCAAATAAGAAGTGTTTCAAGGGACTCTGTCCGAATATGAAGAAACGCTATCAACTTAGCGAGAAAGCAGCCACAAAGGAGAAGAGCATCGCTGAGCTTAAGGAAGAAGCGGAGAAATTTGCTCAAATTTCCTACCGTACTGTTCCAGAAGAGCCTTGGCTTAGGTCTGGCAAAGGTTACGAGGCCTTTGAATCAAGAATATCGACTTTAGAGAATGTGCAAAACGCATTACTTGATCCTGATGTCAGCATCATTGGGGTGTATGGGATGGGTGGCACCGGGAAGACGACCCTGGTGAAGGAAGTGGCTAGGCGAGCCAAAAGAGACAAGCTAGTTGACGAGGTAGTTTTTGCAGAGGTATCTGACACTCCAGATATCAGAAAGGTTCAAGGGGAACTTGCGGATCAGCTAGGTATGAAATTTAGTGAGGAGGGTGATGTACCTGGAAGGGCTAGGAAGCTATATGCACGGTTGCAGAACGAGAAAAAGATCCTTGTAATTTTAGACAACATTTGGGAAGATCTTGATCTGGAAAATCTAGGAGTTCCTGCTGGAAATGATTGTAGGGGATGTAAAGTCTTGCTGACAGCAAGAGATCGTCATGTGTTGGAGAGTATTGGGTCCAAGACTATAGGGATTGATGTTTTAAATGAAGAAGAAGCGTGGACTCTATTCAAGAAGTTGGTGGGTGACTGTGCTGGAAATGGCGAATTAAAATCTATAGCAACTGATGTGGCTAAAGAATGTGGAGGTTTGCCTATAGCCATCGTTACACTGGCAAAAGCATTAAGAAACAAGAGTAGTGTCTCTACATGGAAAGATGCCTTAAGGCAATTGAAAAGTCCTTCCCCTTGGAACTTTGAAGGAATGCTAGCGAAGACATATTCAGCTATAGAATTAAGTTACAAGTATTTAAGAGAGGAGGAGCTCAAGAAACTATTTTTGCAATGTAGTCTAATGGGATCCCCACAGGCTTCCATGCTAGACTTGTTTAAATATGCAGTAGGTTTGGGTATATTGAAAGGCGTCAGTACAATGGAAGAAGCACGAGATAAAGTAAATACATTGGTCGATCAACTCAAAGATGCTTGTTTGTTGCTTGACGGCATTAACAGCTATTGGTTTTCCATGCATGACGTTGTTCATGATGTTGCCATATCCATTGCATCTAGAGACTATCATGTATTTACAATGAGAAACGAAGGTGAGCCGAGGCAGTGGCCGGATAAGAAGTGCTCAAGAATATTATTATATGACAATAACATTAGTGAAATTCCTCAAGGGTGGGAATGCCCTCAGCTTGAGTTGTTCCAAATTTTTGCCCCCCGTAATTCTCCTCTCAAAATCCCCGACAACATTTTCATCGGGATGCCGAAGCTCAAAGTTTTAGATTTTACTAGAATGAGGTTATTGTCATTACCGTCGTCGATTCATCTCCTAACAGACCTTCGAACTTTGTGTCTGGATGGTTGCCAATTGGAAGACATCAGAGTTATTGGAGGGCTACAGAAGCTGGAAATTCTTAGCTTGCAAGGTTCTGAAATTTGGCAATTGCCTAGGGAAATAGGCCAATTGACTCAGCTGAAGTTGTTAGATTTGAGCAATTGTTTCAAATTAAAAGTGATTGCACCTAATGTTCTATCAAGCTTATCTCAACTGGAAGAACTGTACATGGCTAATTGCTTTATTGAATGGGAGCATCTAGGGCTCAGCATTGAGAGAAGTAATGCCAGCCTTGTTGAATTGAAGAATTTATCTCGTTTGACCACTTTAGAGATAGATATTCTTGATGCGGGGATTCTACCGAGTGGCTTCTTCTCAAGAAAGCTGGAGAGGTATAGAATTGTCGTGGGGCATAAGTGGCGCCGGTTTGATAAATATAAGGCTCGGAGAAATTTGAAACTCAAGCTAAACTCTCGCATTTGCTTGGAGGAGTGGCGGGGCATGAAGAACGTGGAATATTTATGTTTGGAAGAATTGCGGGGTTTAACGAATGTTCTTCATGATTTGGACGGGGAGGGTTTTGCAGAGCTGAAACATCTCAATGTCCAAAATAATCCCAATTTTCTATGTATAGTTGATCCGGTACAGGTACATTGCCGTGCCTTCCCAATGTTAGAGTCCCTCGTTCTTGAGAATTTGATTAATTTGGAGAGAATATGTCATGGTCAGCTCCAAGCAGAATCTTTCTGCAATTTAAAAACCATAAAAGTGGAACGTTGTGATAAATTGAAAAATTTGTTCTCATTCTCCATTGCCAAATTCCTTCCCCAACTTGAAACAATTGAAGTGATTGGGTGCAAAAATGTAGAAGAGATTTTTGTTTCTAGCAATGGAGAGGCGATCGGTGAGATTGCATTGGGGCAAGTACGCTCCTTGATTCTTAGAACTCTTCCACTGTTCACAAGCTTCTCCACATACGTCAAGTCAACTTCTACTGTAGAGGTAAAGCACAATGAAATCATTTTGGAGAACGAGAACCAGGTTTATACTCCTCCCTCACTGTTTAATGAAAAGGTAAGTGAACAAACCTTATTCTATTATTTTATTAGTACTACTGCTACCACAAGAACTCATATTGAGTCAACAACTCTGTGTGCAGCTTGTGCTCCCTCACTTGGAGGTCTTGAAAGTGCTGGATATTAATGTTGCAAGGATATGGCACAATCAACTTTCAGAAATGGCTTGTAACGTTCAAAATTTAACACGCTTGATTGTGGAGGGCTGCCGCAAATTAAAATACGTGTTTTCGTATTCTACAGCTAAACGACTTGGGCAGCTTCAACACCTTGAGATATCCAACTGCCCACTTTTGGAGGAAATCGTTGACAAGGAAGGTGGAGTGGATGCAGATGCTTCTTTTGTCTTTCCCCGGTTAACAATCCTGCAGCTCAGCTCACTACGCAGACTTAGAGCTTTCTATCCTGGAATACACACTTTGGAATGTCCCATGTTAACAAAGTTGAAAGTGTCTATCTGCGACAAACTAAAATGTTTCTCTTCAGAATTATATAGCCTCCAGGAAAATAATGAGGAGGGTCAACTTATTGATGTGCCAATGCCAGCGCAACAGCCCCTCTTCTTGGTTGAAAAGGTACGAGACTCTTTTTCCATAATGTATGGTTTGTTTGTTTCAACATCTATTTTTATTTTAATCATAACAATTCACAATTATTTTCTTCTTTGAAATTTTTTGCGTGAACATCAACTCCAACTTGTTTATGTTTGATTCGTCATCAGGTCTTACCCAATCTGAAGGAATTGAGATTAAGCAATAAGAAGGAAATCACAACGATATGGCAGGGTCGGTATCCAGACCATCTTTTAAACAAACTCAAAGTCCTTGCGATTGAGCATGATCAATCGGAAGTTTTAGCACCTTATTTGCTTGAGAGAATTCACAATCTGGTCAATCTCCAACTAAAAGATAGTTCTTACAAAGAGTTATTCTCAAATGAAGGGCAGATCGAGAAACGTGTCGGGAAGCTCGCTCAGATAAAATGTTTGCAACTGTCGGGACTCAATGATCTGAGGCACCTGTGGCTGTGGGAAGAAAACTCCAAATTGAACACGATTTTTCAGAATCTTGAAACTCTAGATATATCCTTTTGTCGTAATCTGACAAATCTAATGCCTTCCTCTGCCTCTTTTCGGTGCCTGAGAGAACTGAGAGTATTGTTTTGCCAGCAAGTGAAATACTTGGTAACATCCTCGGCAGCAAAACGTCTAGTGCAGCTCGTAACCATGAATGTAGATGGATGCCGTAAAATTACCTGGTTGGTGGTAGCAAGCGAGGGAGATGCAGCAAACGACGAGATTATCTTCCCCAAATTGGAGTCCTTGAATCTTAATCATCTACAAAGTCTCACAAGCTTCTGCTTTGCAAACTACACTTTCAAATTCCCATCTTTACGTCATTTATCAGTGCTTGGCTGCCCCAGGATGAGGATTTTCTGCCGAGGAGTCTTAAGCACACCGAGATTAGAGGAAATGAGGCTGAATGGTCAAAAATATTGGGGCGGTGACATTAATACAACCATACAACAGTCAGCCCGTCGGTCATTTACAAAACGGTGCGTATTCATCAAGCAAGCCATTTTTTTTCTCTTGGGTTCTTTTAACTTTTGTTTGTTTTTTAACCGTCGTTGAGTGGACTATTTGATTTAAATTTTATAATTCAATTAGAATAATTTTTTAATCAAAGTTAAAATTATATCTGTAATTAGATATTATTGTAATTAGATAATATAATAACAAATAGTACAAAATTATTTATTTATTGTAAAAATAAAATATTCAAAAAGTAACATGGTGTATGTAAATAGTTAAAGAACACCACTAATTGTAATTAATTATTAATTTGATTTTCTTGTTTTATTTAAGTAACAGTATAGATATTATATTTCAATTTTTTATACATTAAATTACAATAGAATTTTAAATTTACCTATATAATTTTTTATTATAGGAATAAAGATTAAATAGTTTGAATTAAATTTGAATTAATATTTAAACACTTAGAACAATCCTCTGTAAATATTAGAATGTGAGCTGGCTTCTCAAATCTCACCTTGCAAACAAGAAAGCCACTGCTGCAGAACCTCTAAAAATGTAGATGCATATGACGAATGAGCTCACAATATTTTTTAAACCAGTACCTCTATACACTTCAGGAGTAAGTAGGGTAAGCAAATTAGCTGCCCTGACTCAACTGACTACAAAGATAATGTATTATCGTCAAATAAAATGATCAACTCAAATGTCGCAGAAGCTAGTTTAAGCAATTTATATCAGAAGTAAACTAATTGACATGTCTTTAGAGTTCATCCTTTCACCTTAAATTAAAAATGTTGCTCTTCTCTTTTTGATTTCAGAATGCTCAGAGCTCCATAGAGGATTCAGGTCAATCTTCAATGCACCATCCAAAATAAGACCATTTCTCTACGATGTTTATAATCATGAGTTTTTCATTGAAAATCATTTCCCTGTATTGAAGTCAGATGCGGACAGGGCCCTTCTGTTTCTGTCTTCATTGTTCTGCTTTGGCTCTCCTAACTTTTGTGTTGCTATTTTGAAAGTGTTATTATAAAACTGACATTTCTTCTGTGTAATTGATTGGGATTCAATGGTTGAACGGTCCTTAATAGTTTTCTGGTTACTGTATTCTGTGAGATTCGCAGGCATCTGAAAGACAATTTAAGTGCAACTTGTATATATTGTGTTATATGAGCGGGAACCCACATAAATGGTTCCTCATTAATATGGGTTGCCGTTGCTTGTGGTTCAAGCAACCTTGTTTACTAGTTGATTCCTTCTTCTCTGAATCAGAAATCATGGGATACACTGGTTCTGATTCCAATTATGTAGTAGACTATAAGTAATGGCAAATTGCGTTGAGCAGGAGATTCAGATCCATGAAGCTTTGGATTGCTATTCGCAGATATGGCTTGGCTAACCTGATGGATTACATTGGTATCGATGTGGAAATGACTAATCAATTTGAGGCACTGATGGCCAAAGACAAGTGGTTTGAAATTGTAGTGATGCCAAAACCGTTCGCATTGGTTTGGCCTGGCTCAAAAGTCAAACCAAGCTTCAATCCCAGGGCCCATAAGTGAACAATAAGCTGCTTGATGCTGTGAATTCAAATGGTGGGGGCTTTCATTTCTCACTCTGCAGACTGTTGCCTGTGCGTGGTGTGTATTTTCAGCCACTGTGCTGTCGGTTCAACACTAAGTGAAGGTCGTCATGTAGAAAAATTATGGAAGCTCATTCAAGAAAAGGCTCGAGTGCTGTATATTTTACTTGATCAAGAACCCCTTTTCGGATCTTAACAATGTGTTTCTTCCCAAACCTCATTGTACCATTGTTCTCTTAGTTTTATTGTGTTCCGGTTTACTTCACTTCTGCAAGTCGATCATCAGTCCAAATCATAATTTCCTTTTTTCATTCTTTTATTTGTTATCGCATTGTATTAGTACTTACAATTTAGCAACGTTTTATAATCTCAACACAAAAGTCGAAACTGCATTAAACTCACCCCTGCTTCATTGTTTTTATTGCCATTGCATAAGTTTGTAACAGTTTTTAACTAACCCCGCAAGTGGGTCCCATATCTGCCAGCTCATCACTAAACGTCAGCATATTACGGCGACCCTGAGGGGTCTGCTTTTCATGAAATTGTTGACGACCACCAAGGTCTTTTGACAATTATATTTTACTACCTAAAATTTTGATTGTTGTTATTTTAATAGCAAAACTTTAACATTGTTAAAAAATTATTGAATTTATAAGGGTATCCAGGGGATTTCAAGTTATTTACTAATTTTTCTAGTTCTTTTTGGATCTTTATTTTTTCTCTAGACATAATTTAAAAGCCATTTCATTTACTTTTAAATTATTATATGTGATTAGTCTAATTATAATTGAGCTTAATATGGTGAAATTTATTCGTACAAGTGAAATAATATCATAAATTAATTGTTTATGGATGCATAAAAAATTTTCAATTAATGTCACTCTGCCAGAAAACATAGAATTCTATTCTGGGCACATTTTAATATAATAAAATTCTAATAATTGAAACTAAAAAAAAGGCTCGTAAATCTGATGTTTAGAGAAAAAGATAAAAATCTATAAAAAAAAAAAATAGGAAAGTAACTTTAACTTGAAATTGATCTAAGCAATAATTTTTTTAACAGTATTAAGGTTTTGATCGTGTAATGGTAATAATCGAAACATTAAGTGCAAAATGTGGTTGCCAAAAAAATTGGTGATCTAACAATTAGTCTATTTTTTTTTATGTAGTTTTAATTTATTAGTGTCAAAATTACATACATACAATGCACGAGACATTAGTAGGAATCCGGTCCAATCCTAGTGCCACAACAAAACGTGTCCTTAAGTCTCATTAGAAAAGTTAAATTTTCCATAAAACCATTACGGTCGTCTCATAAAATATCGCAGAAGCTAGTCTGAGCAATTTAGAGAGAAGTGAAGTGACATATCTTTTGAGTTTGTGCATTCACCATAAATCTGATGTTCTTTATGACAGCAGATTGTTCAAAGTTTCGAAGAAGATTCGGGTCAACCTTCAACTCAGAATCCGGAATAAGGCCATTTCACTATGACATGTTTATGAGTTTACCACTGAAGAATCTTCACTTTCTGTGTTGCTCCTCTGAAAGTGTCATTACATTTCCTTCGTGTAATCATTTGAGATTCAATGGTCGAAAGGCCCTTAATTAGCATTGACAATTTTCTGGTTGCAGTAGTGCGCTGGTCTAATGGTCTTGTTGCTATTGTTGGAAATACCAGCGGGCACATTATGCTTGCAGCAGTAAAGACCTATAAAATTTTTGCGATAATGTATTCTCAGAGGCAGAGGCTCTTAGATTTGGGTTTTGGAATTTAAGTAAGCTCTGAGTCTGATGCTAATGTGAACGGAAATGATCCAAGTCAAAAGGAAAATCTTCAGAAGGAATTGTTAGGAGTAACGATTTATTTCAAGAAGCTGTAATGAAACAACTCATAGACATGAACTTTACAAGGAATATTGCAAAGCATCCTCCATACATGGAAACATTAGGCTCCCAATACAATGTTGAAGTTAACAACAGCTGCCAGAATCTACTTAAAAAGCAGAAAAGCAACAAAACTAAAACTAAAGTACTTTTCTTTTGTTTCCCCACTAACCCATCTTCAAATCACAACACAGCAACAACAAAAATCAGCAACACTTGCAACAACAACAAAAGCAAAAACACTTGTTGTCTATCCTGCAAAACAGCCCATCATCAACGACGTTACCACCCAAATCCACTGCCACTTACTCACCACTAACACACTACTCTTCAACACTCTTCTTCACTTCTACTCGCTCGCTGACTCACCTCAAAAAGCTTTCTTGCTCTACAAACAACTTCAACATATTTACATGCACTCTGTTGAAGAGATGAAGCTCAAATCTGGAAATTGCAAAGTTGTATGACATGTCAAATGTCTTTAGAAGTGAATAACTACATGTCCTCTTCTGGAGTATGATCTGGATGACGTGTCGGTTGAATGGATTAGTTATGCACATTATCTCACGTGTGTAACTAATTTAAACGACAGGCATTGTTTCCGTTTTGATTAACAGAATGCAGGGATGAGTGACAAGTGTTCTTCATCAGTCAAAGAGGCTGTTATTTCTGTTATGCTCACGTGTGGAAAACTGGATTCAAGCTTGCCGAGAAACTCAGGTGTATGAGCTGTTTTCTGGTGTAGTTTCTAGATGCTTCTGGTTTAATATAAAAGGATGTATGATCTGTTATTTACAGCAGTGGGTTTTGGTTACATCTAATCTTCATCATTGTATCTTGTAAACGGAATAATCAGTGAAAGCTTGTTTCTCTTTTCACAGTGGATGTAGGCATCTTAAGCCGAACCACTATCATTTCTCTGTGCAGTAAATTGTGTGTGTGTGCACTGGTTTGAGTTCTTTTATTCTGTTTCTTGTGTTTGGTTCCAGTTATAGTTCAAAGCAATCATTGATAACCAGCAAAGTCAATAGCCATACAAGATCTTGATCCATAGAGTGGTTCTTGGGGTTTCTAAATTTGTCTTGTGACTGATTTGGTTTCAACACACTCTCACCCTCCGTTGCCGCCTCTCTTTGACAGCTCCACTTACACTTTCCTCATCAGAACCTGCGTTACTTTAAGCTATCCTAACTTGGGTACCCAGCTTCATGTTGTTATTTCCATATTGGGTTTTCATTCTCATGTTTATGTAAACACTGCTTTGGTTAATATGTATGTTGCTTTAGGGTTTTTGAAGGACAGTTCTAAACTGTTTGATAAAATGCCTGAGAGAAATTTGGTTACTTGGAATGTTCTGATCACTGGTTTAGTGAAATGGGGCGAGTTAGAATATGCGCGTTCCCTCTTTGAAGAGATGCCTTGCAGGAATATTGTGTCGTGGACAGGGATTATAGATGGTTACTCCAGGATGAATCGGTCGAATGAGGCGTTAGCTTTATTTCGAACAATGGTTGTGTGCGAACATACAGAACCTAGTGAGATAACTATTTCGGCTGTTTTACCGGCTATTTGGCAAAATGGGGATGTTAAGAATTGTCAATTGATTCATGGGCGTGGTGAGAAAAGAGGGTTTAATGCATTTGATATACGTGTCTCAAATTGTGTGATCGATACTTGTGCAAAATGTGGGTGCGTATTTAGTGCCTCAAAACTCTTTGAGGATATATCAAAAAATTTGGTGTCTTGGACATTGATAATATCTGGGTTTGCAATGCACAGGATGGGGAAAGAAGCTGTAGAAAATTTTAAGAGGATGCAGAAAGTTGGTTTGAAACCAAACAGAGTAACATTCTTGGGTGTTTTGAATGCTTGTAGTCATGGAGGATTGGTTGAGGATGGGCTCCAGTTTTTTTATAAGATGGTTGAGGCGTGTGAAGTTTTGCCAGATATAAAGCATTATGGGTGTTTAATAGACATGTTGGGAAGGGCTGAGAGGTTAGAGCAAGCGGAGAAGGTTGCTTTGGGGATACCAAGTCAGATTACTAATGTTGTTGTTTGGAGGACCCTTTTGGGTGCCTGTAGCTTTCATGGTAATGTGGGGATGGGTGAGAGGGTGACAAGGAAGATATTGGGAATGGAGAGAGGATATGGAGGGGAATATTTGCTTTCGTATAACATCTTTGCTGGGGTTGGGAGATTTGGAGATGCTGAGAGGTTGAGGAGAGTCATGGACAAGAGGAATGCCCACAAAGTTCCTGGCCGTAGTTTGGTCTAGTTAATGGTGAAGATCAATGGTAATGATCTCGATACATGGTCCCTTATTCCTTTACTTATATAAAGTTTGGAAAAATAATTTATTACTGAGCTGAGATTGCTTTCCTTTTCAGGGCCTACATAAGGAAGGCACCTGAGATGTTGCTATTGCCAAAGTTCTTTCAGCTTGTGAAAAGCAGCCTCTTTTTTAACTTCATTGAAAATGGTAAGCAATTCCCATTTTGTACATTTAGTTTTTCTTTCCTATTTAACATTCGGAAGATTGATTTTGTTGGTTTTATTAGTATTCACTTTCAAACAGCAAAAGAGAGCTGATCCTTTTGTCTTTTTATTTAATTTTATGATTCTGATAGAGTTACAAAGTTTTTTTGTTCTCTTTATTGTTCAGATGGATCGATTTTCGGTAAAATTAATAATCTGTTCTTATTTTTTCTTTGGCTTTTGCTCTTTTAGCTTTGTTGAAACAGCGAAGAGAAGCATACATGGCTAGCTCTTTAGTTTGTCCCTGAGCTAGGGTTTCAGAATTCAAAAGCCATTGCAACCACAAAATGGATTCAAGGTTTATTAGATTGTAAATACATACTACCTCATATGTTCAATGAAATATACAGTACATTACATGTGATTCACTTTCAGATAGTTCTTGTTTTGCTTGCCTTATATTTGAGATTATAACTAGGTTGCTTCAGTTAAAATATGAATGATTTTACATGTGAACCTTTTGCATTTATGATTTGATGGAATGGGCGTGAGAAGCCTGGCCTTTAGATTTCTTTTGTTATAGAATTTAATAATGGCTATCTCATTATCTTTTGCCCTGTACATTTTTATCTTTGTTTGATATAGATGATATATTATCTAGTTAAATGAGCTGCCTGTGTCGGTCTCATATATATGCTTATCCTCCATCAGATGGTAACCATTATTGTCTGTGTTCTGTTCTGCTCCTTCACTTTATCGCCCAGCTATGGCACCCGTTTCAAGAACTCATGTTCATTGAGTTCCTTTTTTCCCCCCCAGATTTTTTCCTTGTATATAATAGGGGTTTTCATACTAGAATTTGGTTGTATAGACCCAAATGTGAAGTATATCTATAAGTAGAATTTAATTAAATATGACATGATGGAACGGATGGGAGAAGGTTCAGCCTTTCAGATTCTTCTTTTGCTTAAAATCTGATAGCAGCTGTCTAAGATCTTTGTGCATAAATGTGTACTCGTTTACTAAATGAAAGAAATTTTTATTTTTCTATTTTCTTTATTCTGTTGTTATTGAAAATCAATTTCATCACACAACAAAGATGACGTTGTTTTATTTTGTTCTGGTTATCTGACCTGCCTGTGTTGCAGATACGCTTATCCTTCAGTTGATTGAAATATCCTAACCAGTATTGTTTATGCACTCATTGCCATTCCTCGCTTTTATAACCCGGTTTCTCTTTATCTTAAGAAAAGGCTTCTATTCTCTGTTTCTTGTTATAATTTGATGGTGAAAATCATTCTCATGCCCTTTCATCAAAACTTCACTTACCCCTACTGTACTTACAAAAATCATGCTATGAATTAAAGTTTTGAAAGTAGAGGCTAAGTGTATTTTGATATAGTAAAGGGGATTATTGTATTTGGTAAGTATACTTTTATTATATTCTGGTAATATTTTCTTATACTTTTATTATATTCTGGTAATATTTTCTTACAACTTGATGCTTTGATATGAGGTGCTGCACTTGATGAACAAAATGAATATTCCAGCTCCATTCCATATGGCTCTCCCCACACCACCTCTTCCACCTCCAGTACCTACAGCATCAGCACCACAACCACCACCTCTTCCACCTTCAGTACCTGTATAACCAACACCTCCTCCAATAGCTGATCTGTCAAGCAGCGAGTCAGAAATGGAATTCTCGGATGAGGTAATGTCTTTTCCAGAGAGATTTTATTTCTGAGTTACATATATCATGATACTAGAGAGATATAAGTCTTCTGCATTTTGAACCTTTTGAATGGGAGTGTATTTTTTAACTTTTTTTTTACAGCTATTTGGAAGAAAAAAATAGTGTCTCTGTGCTACTGGCCATCTTTTTTCCTCGTATCTGATTTTTAATTTTGTTCTCTCTTATACCCGTTCCACTTTTTTTTTCCCCATTTTGTCCTAATTTAGAAGATACTGATTGTTTTGTGGGCGCCATTTCCTAGCATCATAATGACAAGGGCAATTCCTTTGGAAATTCAGAAGTAGCAAAAGCTGGAAGAAAGCGTGGCAGGTGAGAATCTGTTGTTGCCCAGCAATTGATAAGGATGTGGCTCATGAGGCCGTTGTAGTGAAACCTGCCACCTTAACTCGAAAAGAAATTCCAGTGATTAAAAAGAAGAACCCTGTGTTACAGGTTATGTTCTTATCTGAAAGAATTTATTGTGATTTTCCTGTTTCAAATACTCGACATTCTTTCTTGGTCTTCTCACAGATAAAAATTACCCCTAAAGCAAGTCAGACTGAGGATAAAGACGATAGTGTAGCCAAAGAATTAGAGGAGCCCAACAAAGAGGATTCTGATGTTAAACCTTTTGTAACCCCAGAAGAATTGGAGAGGGGGAAGTTGCCTCCAGAGGAAATTTTGTCACTTCCATTGTTTAAGGTACGAGTATTGCTGTAACTAGTTTTTTCATAGTAAAATAAACATGGGGCAATTGCAAAAACAATTGACTAGTTGGGAAAATCCAGTATCGTTTTGGCTTCTTTGGATGTCTTGTATGTTGATGTGTAATGGTTACAGCATGAATGACATATTTGTCCGATATTATAGCTATAGGAAAATAAATATGAGTGATACTTATCTAGAGGGTAAATAAATCTACGAATTATGTATCCACGGAAAAAGTAGTTACTCTTCATGAACCTTTCAGAACTACACAACTGGGAATCCTGCATCCATATTGTACATTAAGAACTTTGCAAAAGATGTCGCCCCAGATGATTTTTTCTTCATATTTGGTAAGATAACTAATCTAGCTGCTTTGCGCTCCTGAAATTTGCTATCTTTTTGCCAACGGTGCCTTTCTAGTGCATTAATTGCTTATAATGTTAGATACTAATTACACCAAAGATTTAACGATTCTATGATTGTACATCAAAAGGGAGGATCTTACTTGATTCCTTTTGGTTTGAGAAATCAGAATGTTTTCTGTTACTTCACAAATTGCCATAAAAAGACAGTTTGGAATAATTATCATTATTTGCTTACATTGTGCTGTAGGATCATCGTTTGGAAGCATTGATGCTGCTAAATCTGGTCTTATTGTAAAGCTAATGCAGGTAAGATTTGATAGATGCACAAAAACATACATGCATACACATGCATCTACACATTCACGTATACTAGTTTAATATGAATCTGGAGCTTGAAAAAATAAATCTTTACTTTAAAATAATTAAGCCGCAAATTTTACGTATGGTATGTCACGGAGTTTATCCAAGTCTTGCTACTGTTTGGCAGGCAAAACTGCAAACTTAGATATTTGTGTATCAATAAAACTTGACTGTCATCCGACATCACTGCTCCAATGCTTAGTATGCAAGTCTAATACCAAATTGGTGTCCTGGTCATAGGCTTCCCATTCTATTTAAGTTTCTGCATAATAAAATTACTTTCTTATATAATATTTTACTTACAATAATATTTTTAGACTAAGCAAGCATCTTATATTGAGTGGAAGGGTGGGTTAATCAGTAGAGCAGACCAAAACTGCTTTTGTTTTTTAATGAGATTGTTCCTGATTCTGAAAGCTACCAATTGTAGGAGGGAAGAATGAGGGGCCAGGCCTTTGTGACATTTCCTTCAGTTGAACTTGTTCATCGTGCTTTGGTATGTTTCGTACACTAAGCTATTTGATGTTCCAATTCTCAAATTTCTCGAGCACGTCAGCTTTTGCATGTGTGGTATACTTGGCATGCAGTTTTGCTTAAACACCTACAAGTGATTTTTCGCTTCTATATTTTGACCTCTAAAGTAATTGCGAACCACTGTTTGTTTGTAATCTTGACTGGTTGCAGAATCTAGTGAATGGATATGTTTTCAAGGGGGAACCAATTATCATCCGGTTTGGGTGGAATCCTGCAGCTGTGAAACCGAATTAAATATCTGCTTCAACAGGAGGAAGCTCTTTATACTGCCACTTTCATGGTTCGCACATCATTAAATATTACCTTCTCAAGTTCCTCAGCAAGCTTTACCAAAATCCACGAAGTCTAGGGCTTTTGTTTATCTGTGATTGGTGCTTCTCTGTTGAGTAAATTGCAGTGTGAACAGAACTTACTTAGTCTTGGTGACTTGGTATAATTTCTGGTTTATACTATGAGGGATTTGCCTTGTATCAGTCCTAAATATGAACAAACAGAACTTGGCTAAAACTGATACAGCTATTTCTTTTGCGCTTCTTTAGGTACTTGCATTGCATCATCTGGAAAATGCTATATCTTTCTATAAAGTGCAGGCCATTGCAGACATGGAGTAGACAGCTGTGTACCCGATACCCCGGTTCTATTAACAAGGAAGTCGTACTAGATCAAGGGTTAAAACCTATGAAGGTGGCAGTCACCCTCACCATTGTACCCATGAATCTAGGATACAAACACGTCCATGGTCAGTCCAAAATGGGATGGTGAAGACCTTTTCGCTGTGCCCTGCTGAAGATCACTCCATATAAAAGCACGTCAATGGACTTGTTAACAGCGTTTCTACAAAAGTTTCAGAAGGTTGCAAAAGACTAGGGAATTTTTACTGCACTCTTTGCAGTGACATTGGGAAAACATCGGGGAAACCTTTTTTCCTGTAGCATCCTTGTTGTGCTATTAAAATTATTAATTTCTTGTATTCCAAAAGAATAGAACTGAACTTCACATGGGGTTTGTGAAAATTTCGATGTTTCAAAAGCTGGAAGAGCAGGGAGGCTGTAAGAACCTGATAATTGTAGATGATATTAGCTATTAAACAATCAAGGTGGTCAAATGCACGAAGATGGAAGAAATTTTTGCTATTGAAAGAGATGGACGAATATGAATTGATTAAAGACATTCAGTTTGTTCAATTATCCTTCTTAACTCTAATCTACTCTCAAGTTCGAAAGGAATTTATAGCAGATTCAAGGTCAAACGAAACCAATTTATTTTCTTTGCTTCTTCTCATTTGTTAAATAAATGTCGGAAAATAACTGATTCTGGATATCTAAATATAACAAATATATTTGGTTTTTTAAAAAATGAATAAATAAAGAGTTCCTCACAACTTCAAAAACCTAGAATAAGTGCTTTCTACTTTCACTGTTTCCCTCCACGCGTAAGTGCTTTGGAGCAAACCATTAATGGCGAAAGTAACCTATCTGCCCTCTTTCAAACCCACCTCCCTTTGCAAACCCTAAACCGACCCCAAAAACCAATCTCCCTGTTTTGTCCAAAACCCAGCACAAAAGCTCCTTTTTTCCTCAAAAACAACAATCCTGAACGCACAAAAAAAAAACTTCACTGTTCTGTAAAAAAAAAGAATCCTGCCTCTGAGTTTTTCTCCACAAATAAAGATAAGCCACGTGAGGAGTGTGGTGTTGTCGGGATATACGGCGACCATAGTGTTGAGCTTGCATTTTCCCTGAATTCAGACATCACTTGGATGGTGCTGAGCTTGCTGATTCTATCAGCACGAGCCCACATAAATGGTTCCTCGCTAACATGGATTGCTGTTGCTTGTGGGTCAAGCAACTTTGTTTACTAGTTGATTCCTTGTCCTCTGAATCAAAAATCAAGGGATGCACTAGTTCTGATTCCAATCATGCAGTAAATTATAACGACTGGCAAATCGCTTTGAGCAGGAGACTCAGAGCTCCAAAGATTTGGATGGTTATTTGCGGATATGGCTTATGGATCACATTCTTAGCGATGTGGAAATGGTTAAGCTATTCGATGCACTGGTGTCAAAGACAAAGAGGTTTAAGATTGTAGTGCCAAGAAGGTTTGCATTGGTTTGCTTCAGGCTCAAAACAAAGCTCAAATTCCAGGGCTCAGAATTGAACCGCAAGCTGCTTGATGCTGTGAATTCTAGTGGTGGTTGTTAAGGAAGCTCATTGTCCTGAAGTCACAAAGAATAAGAAGAAGAAGTTCCAGCTTCAGCCAGCTGATACAAGTCAGCAGTGCCAGCTCATCAGAGTTAGTTAAGAACGTTGATAGATCAGCATAAGTTGTTAAGCTTGTTATTAGTCATATAGGATGTGTGTGATGAAATGTAATTAGCTGGAAAATGATTTGTAGATTAAAGTTAGTTACAAGTGTTTACTGATTCATGTATAAATACAGAGGTGCTGATTCTGTTGTACTATGAAGAAGAATCCAGAAGAAATCAAATCATTCTTTCTCTAAAAATTTTCTCTCAAACCAAACAATATCAATCTCTTTCATTCGTTTCTCACTCTATAATGGGCGGTGTGTATTTCATCCGCAGTTTCAACACTAACTGAATATCGTCAAGTAGATAATCTATGGGAGCACATTTGAGAAAAGGCTCAAGTGTCGTTCTTGCAGGATGTCACTAGCGTGGGTTAAGTAAACCAATGTAACATTATGAAGGAAAAAGAAGGGGGTGGGAATATACTCTGCATTTATGGAACTTGTACATGATTAATTCATGAATTCGTGTTTATTGACTATGCTATTTTGCAGCATTTTGTTGCCTTGGGATCTAATTAAATTAACTGATCAACCATGTCTCCAATAAAATAAATCCCTGCTTTCTTATTGTTTTTACTCCTGTTGTAAGTTCGTAAATAGTTTCTAACAAACTCTTCAGGTGGATCACTGAAAACATTTAAAAAACAAGGTAAAGAATGGAAAGTTTATTTTTATTAATTCATGAGTCTAAAGGCTCAATTTATACAGGTATTTGAAACATGAAAAAAGAAATGATACAATTAACATAATTTAGAAATAATGATTGATTAGTGAAGATTAAGTCGATCAATATTTATATTGATTTATAATCGATTTTTCTTAATCAACAATTTAAATGAAGACAATCAATCATTTAATTGATTGTTTTGTTTTCACTAATATTGTTTGATTCTTATCATACTCCTTCAAGCTGTCTAGGGAAATCTTTTGAGTTCTTAACTTGCTTTAAAAATTGTAAATTTTTTATCTTTATTTACGGTCTCATCCAAGCATCATGCAACAAATCAGGAAGCATCCCTCTGAAGCTTGTCTAGGAAATCTTCTAATTGTTTTCAATACATATATTTTTTTTAAGATGGTGAAAAATCATAAGTAATAAATTCCTTTGATCAAGAAATTCTTTCAACATAAAACCTGTTCTTTTAATCCTTTTTGAGAAAATCTTCACTCAAAGATTTTACCTTCATTCCTTTGATCTTTCATTTTGAGGATTAATTTTCATTCTCTTTTTTTTACATTACTTCCTTTGTGACAGTGAGAGTGCTGGTTGATGGTGTGGTCAAACTTTTTTTTTGCTTTTTTTTTTTTTGGTGAAAAAATTGAAGAACAATTAAAAAGAAACTCACATTTCTGTCCTTTCGACCACTTGGCTTAAGAAACTCATCGTCAATATGATAGTTAAGTGTAAACCTGTGAATTTGAAGAATCTTAAACTCGTTTTGCTATCACGAAAACTTAAAAAAAAATGTAAAGAATATACTTTTACTTTTATTAATTCATGAGCACAAAGGCTTAGATTATAAAAGAATTTGAACCATGAAAAAAGAAATCATACAATTAACATAATTTAAGAATAATGATTGATTAGCAAAAATTGAATCAATCAATCATAATGTAGATTTACAATCAATCTTTCTTAATTAATAATTAAAATGGAGGTAATCATTCATTTGATTAATTATTTTATTTTTATCAACATTGTTTAATTCTTATCAGTCCCATAGTAGGCTCATTTGAAATTGTTTTTACTATTCAAACTGAATTTTTTAATTTTTTTTTATAACGCTTAAATCAAATTTAGTTTTTTAAGTAATTTCAAAGAATATTAGGAGAGGGCTGTAAAACTTAGATTAAATATCTATATTTTCTGTATTTATTTGGCAAAGATAGAAACCATTCAAAGTTTGATGGGGCTTCTTTCTTTTGAGATTGTTACTGATCTTACACCAGATATTGCAATTAATATTTGCAAACTATATTGCTTAGACCTCCTCGCTATATATTCACCCACTGAAGTATGCCCAGACTCTTTAAGCCCTTTCAAATATTCGAGGGATGCCTACTCTACTCACATTTTGTAATGGAGAGGCCGTCTCCACTCAATTAGTTGATAATTGAGGGAGAATTGAAATTAACCTCCATAATACTTTTATGGAGGCTCGAACCCTTGCGCTCACCATTGTAAGTGCAAGGGCTCTCCCACTGGACCAAAGGCCCATTGGTAGCTTGAGGGGTCTTCTAATCATGAATGTGTTGGCAATTATGGCAGCGTTTGGCCAAGAAACACGCACGATTCCTTGTGCTTAGCAAATGTGAAAGGTGTGTCTAGAGATGGCCAATGGGTCGAACAATCCGAGGCATGATATGAGCACGACACGTTTTCATACAGCACGATACAACACGAGCATGTTTCAGTGGAGCACGTGGCACAGCACGGCATGCACGGCATGCACGTAGGTTAGGCCAAATTTAGAATTTAGGTACGTGGACCTTAAAACACTGCACGATTGGAGATAGACCAAAGCATGGAACGCGAAAAAGTATACAATAAGCACATTTCACTTTTAATGAAAGTAAACTTAAAATTTTATGATTTTATAAATAACTTGAAATTGAATCTTTTAATATATTTTATTAACTCAAGTTTTTTAAATTTATTTAATCCTTAGTTTCAAAAAAAATTATAATTGATTTATGTTTATAATTTATTAAATAAATAATTGATATCATGATTTTAATAAATAAAATTTTAAATATCATGATTTTATAAATATGTATTAATATTATTATGAACTATAATATATGATTTTACGTAATTTCAAATTAACAATTAAGTTAACTCTTTAAGAAAAATTTATTATTGTTGTTAAGTATTATAAAAAAATTCTAATACCATAGAGTCAAACTTAGTAATTAAAACTATAGTATCTTATTATTATTAATTTATTATTGTGCACATAAATCTAAAAAGATACATAGATTTGAAAAAAAATGCCAATAACTTGGTATGTTCTCTTAAGAAAATAAAAAAAATAAAGTTTAGTGGATTTTTTTTCTTAGGCATGGCACAGCACGAGTGGGCACAGCACGTGTGCAGAGCCGGGCCTAAGAAAAAAAAACTAGGCACGGCACGAACATAAACACACATGAGCTTTCCTTTGCTAGCATAGCCCGTTGGCCACCTCTAGGTGTGCCTATGGCCTATTTATCTATTATATCTTCAATTCTTCCCATAATTTCTTTACCACTACTAGAAATGATAGCAATCTTCCATCTATCAAATGTTTGATGAACTAATAATGCCCGAAAGACATCAAGGATCTACCAAAGCGTAGGTGCCAGAACAGGTTTTAACATTGCGCTATCTTTCATCATCAAATTTACTTGAAAATTTGATTTTTTTTTTTTTATAAAATTAATATACCATTAAAATTTTATTATATATAATATGAGTGGAGTTCTTAGATTTTAACCAAACAAAAAAAGAGACAGTAAGTGATATATATTAATTTTAAGGGTGCAATTATTTACACTGTAAAAATTACTTTAGACACTCATATTTTAATAAAAAATTTTGTTACTATAATATCGCTAAATTAGTTTACTATCAAGGACAATACTATCATTACTAAATAAAACTTTTACGCTTGACACTTATTCACCATCCATAAATGTAATTTTTTTTTCAATCTTAACAATACTCCCTCGACCGTAGTCTCTCTTCTATTTCTCTGATCTTCCCAATTGACTTTGCAATTTCAGTTGCAAAGTGAGTAAACAAAGTGAATAATACAAGGAGAAGCCTTATGCCATGAAGTCTGGTATAAAGATTGCGTATTAATCATCAATAAGACTGGATTTTATTTTTTATTTTTATTGTCACAACATGATCTTGGTTTCCATTTCGGTCAAATCAATCATGCTGTTGTATTTATTATTTGATTGGAAAAATAGCTAATGGGCTAATTTTTTCAAAGAATCACTTATGCAAGCGTAGGTGATTATTAAATCTTGATAAAATAGCTCCAAGTAGAACAAAAATTTTATTTCCAGATGTTTAATAATATGGGATCTGTGTATGATATATAGTAGGTGGTGTTTTGATGAATATTTTGCTCAAGAAGTATTGATAAAGTGAGAATTCTAAATCAAAAGATAAACACGTCGAATTCTAGATTGTGATGAGAGAGTCTAGAGAGAGATTCGATCTACGAATGGATTTGAAAAAAAAAAGGGAAAACTAATATTTTTTGAGAAAAAGTATGAAAACATGTAATGATGAGGATTTAATTTAGGTTATATTGGAATTTGTAAACGTGTTTTGAGTGATTTTCTAATTTAAAAAAAAAAAATTGTAGAGTTCCTAAGTAATAGAGTGTTCAAAGCACTCTGTGGAGTGTTAATAATAAAGAGAAATTGATGATCTTTATTTTAATAAATAATATACTATATAATAATTATTAGGGGATTTTATTTTTTTTTCTATTAAGGAATAAATAATTACAATTATTTTTTTTTTAAATTATCTTTTATATTTCTACCAAAAGCTTACAAAACTTGACACGTTGTGATTACCTAACATGAACACAATGCCTATAAATGAATATGGATTGTCAAATTTGACACGATTATTAAATGAACTAAGTCTATGTCAACATAATTTTTTTCCATATCGGATTAGGGTTAAAATTCTTTACTTATTTACTCAACCAATGACATGATTATATTTTCTTTTTCAAATTAATTTATAGGTTCTTATTATTAAAACTCAAATATTGAACATTATTTTTTTCTTTTTATTTTTTTTGAAACGATGGAGATAATACAATGTTTTATTTATAAATTTTTATATAAGTTTCGAACTTTACTAACATAAGTGTGTAATAATATAAGTGTGTAAAATATTGATAGATATATATATTTTATGATATCGATAAATAATATTATTTACATATATATATATAAAACTTCAATAATATAAATGTTTAATATTTTGAGGGGTGTGTGTTTATATATAAAAATTTGTTGAATATATAGTTATTAAATTAGTTATTTGGTAATTCATTTATTTTTTATTTTGGGTGAGTCTTGATATTTTGAGATGATTAGTCATCTTTGGATTGATCTAAATTTAACACGATACAAATACAATTCAATAACCCATCTTGCCAACTCTATTTCTACCTTTTTAATTTTAAGATGCTATTTCTAAATTTACCAAAAATCAATTATTTCTTAGTATAAAACAAACACAAAAACACTATTTTAAAAAACAACAAAAAAAAAAAAGGCACCCGAAATTTTTGATTGAATCTTGACGTTGACTTGAGTCATCTCTTAGACTTTTGGATGAAACATTATATATGCCTGAATGATCTCAATCTTCATGATCTCCAGTTCTCTGAAGCCATCATATCAGGTTACCCTTATCTTGTTTTCAGCTTTTGGCTCTCAAAAGCACCTTAACAGTCCATCCTGTGAGTCGTAGCTGTTGTTTGAAATTTGGTTTCCGTCCATCCTTAATTTCTTCCTCCCAAATCACATCTTAGTTTGCCATCTGATTCTATCCACACTTTTCTTTGTGGTCATTGGTGTTTTGTTGTCCATCTTTCCGTCACTTTTCCCTTTATCATTTCTCTGTACTGTATCCACGTATCTTTGAAGTTTCCCTCTGATTTTTTCCACTCTTTTTATTCATATTAGATCGAATTCCTACACTTATATTCAACCTTTGATCTTACGACCAGTTTGCT
Organism: Luvunga scandens; assembly: GCA_030449905.1. Lineage (NCBI taxonomy): Eukaryota > Viridiplantae > Streptophyta > Magnoliopsida > Sapindales > Rutaceae > Luvunga > Luvunga scandens. The sequence goes on along the minus strand of JASUUG010000382.1, from coordinate 3,097,647 downwards.
TTGTTGCTGTTTGTTGTTGTGACCTGGTGCTCTGTTCTGTAGATTTGCTACTCTGTCTTATTTCCCTTTGGATTCCTTTGCATCCGTTTCTCAAAACTTTCAAAGGAAAAAAAAAACGTTGGAAATGGTTGATGCTGTTGTTACTGTTGCTTTAGAAGTTGCCAAGTGCTTGTTCCGTCCGATCAGGCGCCAGTTAAGCTATGTGCGCGAGTACAAAGCCAACCTTGGGAATCTCAAGAAAGAAACTGACAAGTTGGCCGTTGCAAGAGATAGTATGCAGAAAAAGGTTGATGATGCTAGAAGAAATGGGGAAGAGATTGACAAAAGAGTTGAGAGATGGCTGATTAGTGTCGACACGATCATTGCTGAGGCGGACACGTTAACTGGAGAAGAAGAAAATGCAAATAAGAAATGTTTCAAGGGGCTCTGTCCTAATCTGAAGAAACGCTATCAACTTAGCGAGAAAGCAGCGACAAAGGAGAAGAGCATCGCTGAGCTCAAGGAAGAAGCTGAGAAATTTGCTCAAATTTCCTACCGTACTGTTCCAGAAGAGCCTTGGCTTAGGTCTGGCAAAGGTTACGAGGCCTTTGAATCAAGAATGTCGACTTTAAAGAATGTCCAAAACGCATTACTTAGTCCTGATATCAGCATCATTGGGGTGTATGGGATGGGGGGCATTGGGAAGACGACACTAGTGAAGGAAGTGGCTAGGCTAGCCAAAAATAACAAGCTATTTGACGAGGTAGTTTTTGCAGAAGTGTCTGAGACTCCAGATATCAGAAAGGTTCAAGGGGAACTTGCGGATCAGCTAGGTATGAAATTTAGTCAAGGGGAAATTGCGGATCAGCTAGGTATCAAATTTAGTGAGGAGAGTGATGTACCTGGAAGAGCTAGGAAGCTATATGCACGGTTGCAGAAGGAGAAGAAGGTCCTTGTAATTTTAGACAACATTTGGGAAGATCTTGATCTGGAAAAAATAGGAGTCCCTTCTGGAAATGATTGGAGGGGATGTAAAGTCTTGCTGACAGCAAGAGATCGTCATGTGTTGGAGAGTATTGGGTCCAAGACTTTTCAGATTGATGTTTTAAATGAAGAAGAAGCGTGGACTCTATTCAAGAAGATGACAGGTGACTGTACAGAAAAGGGTGAATTAAACTCTTTAGCAATTGATATGGCTAAAGAATGTGGAGGTTTGCCCATTGCCATTGTTACATTGGCAAAAGCATTAAGAAACAAGAGCTGTGTTTCTGCCTGGAAGGATGCCTTGCGGCAATTGAAAAGGCCTTCCCCAGGGAACTTTGATGGAGTGCTAGCAAAGACATATTCAGCTATAGAGTTGAGTATCAAGTATTTAAGAGATGAGGAGCTCAGGAAAATATTCTTTCAATGTAGTCTAATAGGATATCCCCAAGAAGCTTGCATTGAAGACTTGCTGAAGTATGAAATAGGTTTGGGTAGATTGGAAGGCATCAATACAGTGGAAGAAGCGCGAGATAAAGTATGTACAGCGGTCCATGAACTCAAAGATGCTTGTTTGTTGCTTGATGGTGAAAATAGCGATTGGTTTTCTATGCATGACGTTGTTCGTGATGTTTCCATATCAATTGCATCTAGAGACCGTCATGTATTTACAATGAGAAACGAAGTTGATTCGAGGAAATGGCCAGATAAGTATTTGCTAAAGAAGTGCTCAACAATATCATTACATGGCAATAATATTAGTGAAATTCCTCAAGGGTGGGAATGCCCTCAGCTTGAGTTTTTCTACATTTTTGCCCCCCCAGATTCTCCTCTGAAAATCCCGGACAACATTTTCATCGGGATGCCAAAGCTCAAAGTTTTACATTTTATTCGAATGAGGTTATTGTCATTGCCGTCATCGATTCGTCTCCTAACAGACCTTCGAACATTGTGTCTGGATGGTTGCGAATTGGAAGACATTAGAATTATTGGAGATCTGAAGAAGCTAGAAATTCTTAGCTTGCAATGTTCTGAAATTGAGCAATTACCCCGGGAAATAGGCCAATTGACGCAGCTAAAGTTGTTAGATTTGAGCTACTGTTTCAAATTGAAAGTGATTGCACCAAATGTTCTATCAAACTTATCTCAACTGGAAGAATTGTACATGGCTTGTTGCTGCATTAAATGGGAGGTTCCAGGACTCGACATTGAGAGAAGTAATGCTAGCCTCGATGAATTGAAGGATTTATCTCGTTTGACCACTTTAGAGATACATATTGTTGATGCAGGGATTCTACAGAGTGGCTTGTTTTCAAGAAAGCTGGAGAGGTATAGAATTGTCATGGGGGATAGGTGGGCCTGGTTTGATGAATATAGGACTCGGAGAACTTTGAAGCTCAAGCTCAACTCTAGCATTTGCTTGGAGGAGTGGCGAGGCTTGAAGAATGTAGAATACTTATGTTTAGAAGAATTGGGGGATGTTTTTCATGGAATCATTTGGAAGAACGAGAGCCCGCTTCATACTCGTCCGTCACTTTTTAATGAAAAGGTAGGTGAACAAACCTTATTCCCTTATTTTATTACTACTACTGCTGCCACAAGAACTCATATTGAGACAACAACTCTGTGTGCAGCTTGTGCTCCCTAACTTGGAGGTCTTGGAACTGACGGGTATTAATGTTGCAAAGATATGGCACAACCAACTTTCAGAAATGTCTTGTAACGTTCAAAATTTAACACGCTTGGTCGTGTGGGGCTGCCGCAAATTAAAATACGTGTTTTCGTATTCTACAGCTAAACGACTTGGGCAGCTTCAACACCTTGAGATATCCAACTGCCCACTTTTGGAGGAAATCGTTGACAAGGAAGGTGGAGTGGATGCAGATGCTTCTTTTGTCTTTCCCCGGTTAACAATCCTGCAGCTCAGCTCACTACGCAGACTTAGAGCTTTCTATCCTGGAATACACACTTTGGAATGTCCCATGTTAACAAAGTTGAAAGTGTCTATCTGCGACAAACTAAAATGTTTCTCTTCAGAATTATATAGCCTCCAGGAAAATAATGAGGAGGGTCAACTTATTGATGTGCCAATGCCAGCGCAACAGCCCCTCTTCTTGGTTGAAAAGGTACGAGACTCTTTTTCCATAATGTATGGTTTGTTTGTTTCAACATCTATTTTTATTTTAATCAGAACAATTCACAATTATTTTCTTCTTTGAAATTTTTTGCGTGAACATCAACTCCAACTTGTTTATGTTTGATTCGTCATCAGGTCTTACCCAATTTGGAGGAATTGAGATTAAGCAATAAGAAGGAAATCACAAAGATATGGCAGGGTCCGTTCCCAGACCATCTTTTAAACAAACTCAAAGTCCTTGCGATTGAGCATGATAAATCGGAAGTTTTAGCACCTGATTTACTTGAGAGATTTCACAATCTGGTCAATCTCCAACTAGAATATAGTTCTTACAAAGAGTTATTCTCAAATGAAGGGCAGGTCGAGAAACATGTCGGGAAGCTCGCTCAGATAAAACGTTTGCAACTGTCGGGACTCAATCATCTGAAGCACCTGTGGCTGTGGGAAGAAAACTCCAAATTGAACACGATTTTTCAGAATCTTGAAACTCTAGATATATCCTTTTGTCTTAATCTGACAAATCTAATGCCTTCCTCTGCCTCTTTTCGGTGCCTGAGAGAACTGACTGTATCGAGTTGCGAGCAACTGACAAACTTGGTAACATCCTCGGCAGCAAAAAATCTAGTGCAACTCGTAACGATGAAGGTTACTGGATGCAGTGAAATTACCGAGTTGGTGGTAGCAAGCGAGGGAGATGCAGCAAACGACGAGATTATCTTCCCCAAATTGGAGTCCTTGAATCTTAATCGCCTACGAAGTCTCACAAGCTTCTGCTCTGCAAACTACACTTTAAAATTCCCATCTTTATGCTATTTATCAATGGACGATTGCCCCAAGATGAAGATTTTCTGCGGGGGAGTCTTAAGCACACCGAGATTAAAAACAGTGACGCTAAATGATCAAAATTATTGGGACGGTGACCTTAATATAGCCATCCAACGGTCGTATTACCAAACGGTGCGTATCCCCTAACTTTTCGTTTGAAACAACACTGGAGGATTGTTTGTGTTTTAACTATATTTGAGTGGACTATTTGATTTAATTTTATAATTAAATTAAAATCGTTTTTTAATCAGAATTAAAATTACGTATTATCATAATTTGATAATATAATAACAAATCGTACAAAATTATTTATTTATTTAGTTATTTTAAAAATGAAACATTCAAAAAGTAACATTGTGTATTTAAATAGTTAAAACAACACTGCTACTTTTAATTAATTATTAATTCAATTCTATTGTTTTATTTAATTAAGAGTATAAATATTGTATTTCATTTGTTTACGCATTAAATAACAATACAATTTTATATTTACCTATATGATTTTTTATTACAGCAATAAAGATTAAATAGTTTGAATTAAATTTGGAGTTAATATCTAAACATTTAGTACAATCCTGTATAATATTATAATGTGATTTGGCTTCTCAAATCTCCCCTAGCAAAGTAGAAAGCCACTGCTACAGAACCTCTAAAAATGTAAATGCATTTGACAAATGAGTTCACAAGGTCTTAGCTCCCCTAAGACCTTCGCTCGGTCACATTGACTCAACTGACTACAAAGATACTACTAACTATAAAATAAAATAATCAACTCAAATGTCGCAGAAGTTAGTTTAAGCAATTTATATCGAAAGTGAACTAATCGACATGTCTTTAGGGTTCATCCTTTCACCTTAAATTAAAAATGTTGCATTTTTTTTTTTTTTAATTTCAGAATGCTCAGAGTTCCACGGACGATTCGGGTCAGTCTTCAATGCACCATCCGGAATAAGACCATTTCTCTATGATGTTTGTAATCATGAGTTTTACATTGAAGATCATTTCCTTGTATTGAAGTCAGGTGCGGACAGAGCCCCCTCTGTTTCGGTCTTCATTGTTCTACTTGGGCTCTCTTAACCTATGTATTACTGTTTTGAAAGTGTTATTATAAAACCTACATTTCTTCTATGGAATCGATTGAGATTCAACGACGTGTCTTCTGCGTAATCCATTGAGATTCAATTTCTCAGGCAATCATTCAAGAAAAAGCTGGAGTGTTGCACATTTTACTTGATGAAGAAGCCTTTTTCTGATCTTATAACAGTGTGTTTCTTCCCAAACCTGTTGTACCATTGTTCTCTTAGTTTTATTTTGCCCTGGTTTGCTTCACTTCTGTAAGTCGATCATCAGTCCAAATCATAATTTGATTTTTCTTTCTTTAATTTGTTGTCACACTGCATTAGTACTTATAATTTAGCAAGATTTTTGAACCCCAACACAAAAATCGAAACTGCATTGAACTCACCCCTGCTTTATTGTTTTTATTGCTGTTGCATTAAATTCTATTTTGGATACATAATCTTAATATGATAAAATTCTATAAAAGAATTAGGAAAATAACTTCAGCTCCTTCAATATCCTTATGATCTCGGTAATTCTTTTAATAGTGTTAAGATACTTGATATCCATTAGCCTGATGTTCTTCATGATTACAGAATCCGGAATATGGCCATTTCTTTATGACGCGTTTATGGGTTTATCATTGAAGAATCTTCACTTTCTGTGTTGCTCTTGTGAAAGTGTCATTACATCTCCTTCATGTAATCGTTTGAGATTCAATGGTCGAAAGGCCCTTTATCAGCATTAATAATTTTCTGGTTGCAGTGGTACACTGGTCTGGTGGTCTTGTTGCTATTGTTAGAAATACCAGTGGGGACTCAATGCTTGCCGCAGTAAAGACCTATAAATTTTTTGGATAATGAATTCTCAGAGGCGGATTCTCTTAGATTTGGATTTTGGAATTTAAGTAAGCTCGAATCTGATGCTAAAACTTTTGTGAACGTAAACGATCCAAGTCAAAGGGAAAATCTTCCGAAGTAATTGTTAGGAGTAATGATCATCTTGCTGTCAAATTTATTTCAAGAAGCTGTAATGAAACAACCCATGGACATGAACTTTACAATGAACATTGTAAAGCATCCTCCATATATGGAAATGGAAAGGAACCCATCTGTATATATGTCGTACTTCTACGCATCCTAGAATCTCATCATAATTCAAATTTGAATTTTGTCAAATTTAGACGTACGGGCCTGGGCACCATTTTTGTGTTTGCGTGTCTATATATATATACACACGCAAAGTAGTTTACGTTTGTATAATCCGAGAATATAATTGAAGATTTATATTAAACGCATAAATACATTTTAGTTTTCACTTTAATGGATCAAGTCATGACCACCATATGACAAGTGAATGAGTGAATTTCCATGCAAATTTGACGCCTAAGCCATTTGTGAACCAGTATGTTTCCACTAAGTCATCAAAAAATCACCATTTTGCTAATAAAATGTCGTCTTCTCTTTTTCTTCGAAAAAACACATTTGGCTCCCAGTCCCACTGCAATGTTGAAGTCAACAGCACCTGCCAGACTCTACTTGACAAACAGAAAAGCAACAAAACTAAAACCAAAACACTTTTCTTTTGTTCCCCCACAGACCCGTCTTCAATTCACAACACAACAACAACAAAATCAGCAGCACTTGCAACAACAAAAGCAAAAACACTTGCTGTCTATCCTACAAAACAGCCCATTATCAAACAACATTACCACCCAAATCCACTCTCATTTACTCACCACCAACACACTACTACACCATTCACCACTCTTCACCACTCTTCTTCATTTCTACTCGCTCTCTGACTCACCTCAAAAAGCTTTCTTGCTCTACAAACAATTTCAACAAATTTACATACACTCTCACTCTCCGTTGCCGCCTCTCTTTGACAGCTTCACTTACTCTTTCCTTATCAGAACCTGCGTTACTTTAAGCTATCCTAACTTGGGTACCCAGCTTCATGCTGTCATTTCTAAATTGGGTTTTCAATCTCATGTTTATGTAAACACTGCTTTGGTGCATATGTATGTCTCTTTAGGGTTTTTGAAGGACAGTTCTAAACTGTTTGATAAAATGCCGGATAGAAATTTGGTTACTTGGAATGTTATGATCACTGGTTTAGTAAAATGGGGTGAGCTAGAATATGCGCGTTCCCTCTTTGAAGAGATGCCTTGCAGGAATGTTGTGTCGTGGACAGGGATTATAGATGGTTACACCAGGATGAATCGGTCTAATGAGGCGTTAGCTTTATTTCGAAGAATGGTTGTGTGCGAATATACAGAACCTAGTGCGATAACTATTTTGGCTGTTTTACCGGCTATTTGGCAAAATGGGGATGTCAAGAATTGTCAATTGATTCATGGGTATGGTGAGAAAAGAGGGTTTAATGCATTTGATATACGGGTCTCAAATTGTTTGATTGACACCTATGCAAAATGTGGGTGCATATTTAGTGCCTCAAAACTCTTTGAGGATATATCGGTTGAGAGGAAAAATTTGGTGTCTTGGACATCGATAATATCTGGGTTTGCAATGCACGGAATGGGGAAAGAAGCAGTAGAAAATTTTGAGAGGATGCAGAAAGTTGGTTTGAAACCAAACAGAGTAACATTCTTGAGTGTTTTGAATGCTTGTAGTCATGGAGGATTGGTTGAGGAGGGGCTCAAGTTTTTTGATAAGATGGTTGATGAGTGTGAAGTTTTGCCAGATATAAAGCATTATGGGTGTTTAATAGACATGTTGGGAAGGGCTGGGAGGTTAGAGCAAGCAGAGAGGGTTGCTTCCGGGATACCGAGTCAGATTACTAATGTTGTTGTTTGGAGGACCCTTTTGAGTGCTTGTAGCTTTCACAGTAATGTGGACATGGGTGAGAGGGTGACAACGAAGATATTGGAAATGGAGAGAGGATATGGAGGGGACTATGTACTTATGTATAACATCCTTGCTGGGGTTGGGAGGTTTGGAGATGCTGAGCGGCTGAGGAGAGTCATGGACAAGAGGAATGCCCTCAAAGTTCCTGGCCGGAGTTTGGTCTAGTTAATGGTGAAGATGAATGGTAACGATCCAGATAGATGGTCCCTTATTCCTTTACTCATATAAGGTTTGTAAAACAATTTGTCGCTGAGCTGAGATTGCTTTCCTTTTCAAGGCCTACATCAGGAAGGCACCTGAGATGTTGCTATTGCCAAAGTTCTTTCAGCTTGTGAAAAGCAGCCTCTCTTTTAACTTCATTGAAGAAGGTAAGCAATTCCTGTTTTGTACATTTAGTTTTTTTTTTCCTATTTAACATTCGGAAGATTTATTTTGTTGGTTTTATGAGTATTCACATTCAAACAGCAAAAGAGAGTTGATCTTTTTTTTTTTTTTTAATCCAATCTTATGATACTGATAGAGTTACAAAGTTTTTTGTTCTCTTTATTGTTCAGATGGATCAATTTTCGGTAAAATTAATAAACTGTTCTTATTTTTTCTTTGGCTTTTGCTCTTTTAGCTTTGTTGAAACAGCAAAGTGAAATGATTCACGGGCTAGCTCTTCAGTTTGTCCCTGAGCTATGATTTCAGAATTGAAAAGCCAATACGTATTTATTTGCTTTTTATCATTGTTTATCTTATTTTATTTTAGTGTCTTGGTATGTTTGATTTTTTATGTGAAAGTCAATAGCTTACTAGTTACTACCAAGAATTTAGGTCCCTGTGGTGGAGGCATTTCAAAGTTCAAAGCATTTTACATATTTCAATTTGACTCCTTTTTCATACTTTATCATTCAACGAGATAAATTGACAGATAGAATTTTCAAACTGTGAAGAACAGCCAATTCATTCCTTTTCGTTCATATTTGGCGGGTAAAGGACTTTTCCAAGTTTCAAAGATGAATAATGAAAAAAAATCTTTTACCAGCTGTGTTGACCTTAAAATATAGGCCATGAAAGATCTCAGAGCTGTCCTGACACTTATTTTGAAATGACAAGCTCAGTAAACACCACGGACCAAAGCCTCAACCTATTCCTAGAAGCTGAGAATGTTAAGAAATGGAGAAATCTGCAAGAGCTTAGGCAGCTTCCGAGAAGCCAATGACTGAAAAATATTTCGCTGCACTGAGGACCGCCAGGACTGTTGGATCTCAGCTGAAGAAATGGACTGCACCAATGCAGCAAATAAGCACCTCCCTGTCTCAGGCTGCAGAGAAGGAACCCCAATTTACAGGACTTACTTTTCTGTTACCAATGGCTTGGGGGGAAAAAAATTAAAAGAAGCTTCCGATGGAGTTTCAAAGACTGAGGGGGAAAATGATGACCAAGTATTTCTGTTGAGAAAAGGTAATTTAATGTGACTGGAGAGATCTCAAGTGAGGATATAATTGAGAAAACCATCTGTTATGGTGGAGATTCCGGATAGGTGTGCCACGGACATGGAGATTAAGAAAAGCTTGCTGGAGCTGTATCAAGTTTTCTTGGACATGACTGTAATGGTAGAGGTCAAGACTTTGAAGCACAACCAGAGAAGCAGCAGGAAGTAGGTTGCTTGGGGACCATACTTCTGGTGTTAATCATTCTTTTGGTTGTTAGCAGTTTTTGAATTGTAAGTTTTGTATCGGAAATGATGCCCGATCATCCTTGTAGTTTTCTCTGCTTTATAAGTCCACTACTTTATAAGTCCTTGTATTAGGACTGGGTTGCGACTATTCTTCATTCTTTTTCGCTTTTCTCCAATGCATTTGAAATACATTGTCTTGATTAAATCAAGGATGAAAATCTTCTGGGAACCACTATTGAATGTGTAATAAATTTAGCATTCAAGTGATAATGAATGAAATAAACAATGAATCAAGGCTATGTTGACTGTGAATGTAGATGCAGAAAAATAGCAGATGTGCCACTGAACTAACATGATTTGTCATCCTCTTACTTTTATCATTTCATCACAACTCAATAATCCCATCAAAGTTCTTTACTCCAATTTTGCTCCTAAATCTTAAAACTAGATAGAAATACCAACAAAGTCACCTTATGAGAATTCATAATTATAATATTATATGCAGTTGCAGGTCACAGTTGTAGTTAAACAATTCAGATACCGCATTTTGACAGAGATAACAGAAAGCTATACCCAATTACTTATCCTGCAGAAAAATTAAAAACAAATTCTTTAGAAAATGCTAAATTTAAGATCACATTTACTAATTAAAATATGTAGTGACTCCAACTTGTATCAAACAAATATTAGCAAACAAGTTGTAGATTGAAAAAAAAATGATATCACAACTCCTTAGAACTTTGAATAGAGACGAGGAGAGAGAGCACTGAAGAAAGATTGATAAAGTTAGCTCCATTGGAAAGATTGTTCGTTTTTTTCTATATGTGAAAATTGTCAACATTAATAGCTTTAGGCTTTGCAGATGACACCATCTAGCATCTAATGCCAAATCCCCAGTATTACGGCAATGCCAAAAAGAAGCAAAAGTGCACCATTTCCTCCAGGCAGGATGGATGACCTACAGAATCCAAACATGCATTTCAGAAGCAATCAGTTATAATCAAGAAAAGATGGACATAGAGAAACTACGACCATTCAATTAAGTATGCATGCTATAAAACTTTGCTAGGAGTAGTCTAGTTAACATCATAGTTAACCACTCTCTTCTTTACACCCTTGAATTTGTTTGTCTTAGCAAACCGAACAACCATTTGTTGGTACCAAGTGTTGTCAAATACAACTAGCAATACCTGAGCTTCTTCCTGGATTGTTGTATGTAGGCCATTGCTGGAGGAAGGATGCCAAAGAGGAAGCAGTTTGCATAAACCCCTGAGAAATCTAGAGCTCTTGAAAAAGTTGATGGAAAGAAAGATGCTATAAGAACTGGAAGACTAAGAATAAGTGGAGTTACAAATATCTTAAATACATTAAAGCCATCCAAGCTTGAGATGGGTTTAACTTCTGAGACACCAATACTACTTGAGCCATTAAATGAAATCTTCCCTGTATTTCCAAGACCACTCTTACCAGAATAAGTTACAAACCCAACTCGTCCAATCCCACTCCCATTAGAAACTATTCGAGACTCAAAGCATTTATGCTCTTCTGAATTCTCTTTCCCAAGAATCAACTCCAAGGTATCAACAAGCTGCTTTGGCAAGCTAACAATATAGCCTATAAAGCTAGTAGCCAAGGCAGAGAAAGCAAAGCCTTGAACTGCAGACAAAGCAGAAGGATTAACAGAAAGCAAGAGGGATATGGGATCTCTGGAGGAGACAGTTGTGTTAGTCCCAGCAAGCCCCAAAACAATCAAATTCCAAGATAGAACCATAACCAAAGGAACAGTCCCTCCAATCAAAACTGCTTTTCGAGCCTCCGATACATTGTGCCCAGCAATTTTACAAATAAAAGGGGTGATAACATGGAATCCCAATGTGAGCACAGTTACCGGTACAGCAGGCAAAATCGATGAAAGATTCCATGAGGCAAAAGCAAAAGAGCCTAATACATTTCTTCTTGCCACCGATAAACCAGTTGCCACAAGTGAAATAATTGAGAAAAACATAATGAAGCATAACAGCCGATTTGCAACATCAATGGCCTTAAAAGGAAAGAAACCAATTACAATCCCAACAGCGAGAGGAAACAAAGCATGAGCCAATACATGATTCATCCAAGGAAAGAACTGAGAAACAATTGAACCAATGCCTGAAACACAAGCCACTAACAAAGAAAAACTCAAGCTAGCATAAACTAGAGCAACAAAAGCACCGAAATGGCTTCCCAATGCCTTAATAGCAAGGCCAGTGAAACTCACCTCTTCAACCCCATCTTCCTCCATAGCTGCAAAAGTGAGCTCAGCCACAAGAATAATTGATGAGATAACATAAACCCAAGAAAGCAGAATAGTCATAGTCGATGGAAGTGAGCCTGACCTTATAGTTGCAGCAGGCAAACCCAACATGCCAGGCCCTACAGCTGCGCCAATGATCAAACTAACAGCACCCCAGAAGCTCTTTTCCCCTGCTGCTTCTTTGGTATCTTGAGGTTTCTCATATACGACAGTTTCATTAGAAACAATGGGAAGTGCAACGCCACTGTTATAAGTAGCAGTGCATTTTGTAATGCAAATGAAAGAAGGATGATTCTTGGAGATTCTGGTGAATGATAGTGGTATTGTGTAAGAACTGGCATGTCTGTGACAGTGAAGATGAACATTGAAGTGCAGAGAGTTGTTGAATCTTGAATGTGAAATTGCAGAGTTAAGCATGTTGGAGATTCAAAGATTTCAGATTTGTGCGTAATGTATTACGATGCTTTTGATGAGTAGAATCCTTGCAGTGAGATTCTTCTGCTGATTGAGTTAAAGATTCTGGTTTGTCAAGTCTTTTTGCCTTTTTGGCCATTATGCAATTTTTTGGATCCATGGGGTCATAATAGAGAAATCATAAAATGAAGTGGTTTATAATATAATATCTGTAACATTGAGGGGTCCCGAATATTGGAGGCCATACAAGAAGCCTTCTCTTTCTTTTCTTTTTTTTTCGGTTATAAGCATCACAAGAAACTTTAGTTGGCATCGGTTAAATTCAGTCATCTGTACTGACTGCAAATTCGGCTCAATTGACCTATAATCAAGCCAATTATTTTTGGAAAATGCTACTTGCCCCGAGTCAAACCCCGGGTCAAGCCCCGAAAATTCCCAAACGACACCGTTTATTATATTTTTTTTTGCCTTAATTCGCTCCAAACGAGGTCAGCTGGTTGGTTTAGTTTTTTTTTTTTTTTAAGGGAAAAAGGCAGCAGCGATATCTTCTTCTTCCTCTTCGTTTCTTCAGCACTCAATCGGCAAGGCGTTAGTTGGTTTAACGGTGCGGCAAAAGCAGCAACGGCCACATCTTCTTCCTCTTCGTTTCTTCAGTAGTCCTCTTCCTTTCTTCAACAGTCAATCAGCAAAAGCAACAGCAGCCCCAAATCAGCAGCGACCACATCTTCTCCACAAAGTTACTTCATCAACCTCGTCCATTATTACTTCAAATAAAGAATTAACAACTGATTGGCAGAAGAAAAGAATAAAACCTTAGAGGAATTAAAATAAATAATCAAAAAAGAAGAAAAAACACCAGAGCTTGTTTTATACCACCAATACTATTTTCTAAAGAAAGTAAAATAACCCAATTGGAGAAAATTATGAGATAATGAACCTGATTTATCTGTTTGGTCTTTGGGAAAATTAAATGAAATCCGCGCGGCGGCGTTGATGTCGAAGAGAAACAAGCACAAACAAATGACAGAAACTAAGAAGAAATGTAGTTGAAAAGAAATCGAAGGAAGAAGTATATGCTCGCACTTTACACAACACTCAAATCAACTTTGCATAACTGGGTTTACAGGTTCTGCACTTGGGCTTTGTAGCTGGAGAAATATGGTTAAAGAGACTGCAAAGGAGAAGCTCACACTTGACAGTTGTGAAAGAGAATGCACGGAAGGAGAACGCAAAACGCACACACATGGCTGGAAAGGAACCAGATGATGTCGTGTGGCTGAAACGCACTGAAGGAGAACACAAAACGCACACACAGAGCTGGCGCACAAATTAAAAAATTTTAAGATCAAAACGACGTCGTTTAAGTGGGAATTTCGGGGTTTGACTCGGGGTTTGACTCGGGAGACATAGCAGCACTCATTATTTTTCTGTTTTGTTTATTTAACTTTCTTAAAAGACAAGAATTGAATTTTAAATAATAAAATCAACCAAAAAAATTTTCAATCTAAAGAGACCATTCAAGAAAGACAACTCCTAAATTATAGCTTAATTAAATTCTTTTAAACAATTGAGATTAAAAAAGAAAATCAAATCAGCCGGATTTTTTGACTAGACAATTTTCGTGTGAGGTAAACACTTGAAAATCACACTCGTAATTTTTCGTTTAAAGGTGGGGCAAAATGGTCCTTGAACAGTTGTCGAGGCTCATTTTCTTTTCCTTGAAGGAAAGGGTATGGGAAAGATTCTCCGAAATCTGATCCTAACCACCCATTTGTTTGCATTTAAAAGACGTCTCTTGTTTAAAACAAGCCACCTGTCGCCGATGAATAATGGAAATTAGGATAGAATTTGATTGGTGACTTTAAAGTGAAAATTAATCATTTAAAATTCATAATACAGTAAAATTGGAATAGTTTATATTTAAACATAGTTCATGTGGTAATTTAACCTTATTTTCACACGTTCCAATGAAATTTGAACTGCGGACCTTTTATTTCAAAATGTTTTAGTAACTAATTAGTTTAATTAGTAAACTTTTTAAGAATAGTATAGATGTGAGGAAAACAAATTGAATTGTCATTTGACAATAATTACAAAAATTTATGCATCAAAGATGCATCATTATCTTATAAGATTATATGAGAATTATTTATTAAGCTTTATTATTTCTCATCAAATTCATAAATTCGTATTAGTATCCCATTACTAGGATATTTCAATTTTATAAATGAATCAATGCCCTAAAAAATAGAGTAATACTATATTTAAGGAAATTTGTTTCCAAAAATTACATAGGTCACATTCCTTGATTGAGTTGTGAAAGCTAACGACATACCAAGAGCGACTAATTATATAATCAATTAATATTTTACACTGATAATTAGTGATAGGTGAATAGAAAGTTTACAAACTATGTACAGATAAAATAAAAAATTAAAAAAAAAACAATTGGACTTGAAAATGGTTGATTAACATCAATTTTTTTTTAATTTAAAATTTTTATTGGAAAGTGGATGGCGTTATATTCAAGGAGTCATGAAAAAAGCAAAAGACTAAGTGGCCCACCCAATGCAATGAGGTGGCAAAGCATCTGCGTTTTATCCAAATCATATCCAAATTTTCCAACACCCAATCTTTCATGCCGCCGCGCCACATGTCTCAGAGTACACTGTTCACGTCACGTGCACCAACCATTTCCCTTCCACCAAAACTGAAATATTTAACGAAATATAAACCTTATCCACTTTTATTTATCTCACCTCACACAGATCCACCCACCGTTAGATCCTCTACTCGTAAAACAAATCAACGGCCTCAATTAAATATAATAACCCCCAGTGAAATTGATTTAAATAAGCCTTGTGTCCTTATCCACAAATTTTCGCTTTATAAAAATCTTAACATCATAGAAATTTACTAACCGTTGGATCATCTTTACAGCAACGGTAAGGATCAATTCTGTCCCTCCTTTAAAACGTAGGGAGAGTGCTTTTGTTTTTGAAAAGCAACCACCTTTGCTCAAACTGAAAGCAAAAAATTAGAAAAAAGAAAAAAAGAAAATTTTTTTCACCGAATCTGTTTCCATTTTGCTCCTGGATTTTTCTTTGAAACTGGTTTCATTGGCTTCAGAGGGAAAACAAAAATTTTGATTTTTTTTTTGGGTCAAAGTAGTCAAAAATCACATCTTTGTGCAAAACGTGTTTCGTTGGAGTTTGAAACTGTTTTCTTTGTTTTCAGAGGGCAGTTTGTTGTGGTCAAAGCAATAAAAACCTCAAGTTTCGATTTTATTATCATTCCTGGGGGTTATTGATAAAATCTGTTTTCTTTATTCTCGGAAGCTAGCAAGAAAATTTGTTGTGAGAAAACATGGCTGAGTTGTTGAGCAAAGCGAATCTGTTTTCATATTGTAATCAAGATCAACACAATAAGAGCAGCATATCTGTGTTTCCAAAACTCTGTGGCGGGTCGTGTTCGATGAAATTGAAATCCCACTCTTTGACATTTTCTTCGTCACTAACCAGCGATTTTCATGGACATGGAGTTGCTTTTCAAGAAAATAAAGTCATCCCCAGGAGAGGAAACCCATCCAAGTTCTTCATTAATGCACAGGTTGGTAACAAAAAATTCTTCTTCTTCTTTTTTTTAATTTATGAATCAAGATAGATTTATTTTTTTGCCTTTATGCCTTTTGAAGGTATTATTTTGTAACATATTTGCTCTTTGTAGTTAGTTCATGATTGATTTATTATTTTAATTGTATGAGCTTCATTGAGTAGTTAGAAACGTGTTTGGAAACTTAATTATGACTGAAACTTATCTTTTGTAGTATCTTTGCCTTTGAGGATCTTAAGAGTGATATACGTTTGAACTGGATTTTTGTTGATTATAAATAAAAAACGTTATTAGTAATAGACCATTTCGCTAAATCAGTGAGAAATAATATAATTTTGAAGATTATATTTTGTGTTGTTTTTAGCCTTCAATATTCTTCAAGATTGAAATTCTTCTGAATTAAGCTGTTCTCGTCAATATTTGGCTTTTGATGGTTATGTTTTATTTTGATTTTAAACGGTCGAGGTGAATAATTGTGTAATTTTTCTTCTTTCATGGGAACAATAGATCGGCCTTAGAATTGGGAAGGCACAAAGGTGGTGGGAAAAGGGGCTGCAACCAAACATGAGAGAGGTGGCTTCTGCACAAGATCTGGTGGACTCCCTTTCGGAAGCTGGGGATAAACTTGTTGTTGTTGATTTCTTCTCCCCTGGCTGTGGTGGATGCAAAGCTCTCCATCCCAAGGTATAATGGATACACAGGATTTATGCTGATTTACTTTTGTGTAGACATGTGTTTGATAAGAGTATTTCATGTTTCAGTAGTTTTAAGCGAATTTGGATGGGTGTTGCTCTGTGCAGATAAGTCAGTTGGCAGAGATGAACCCAAATGTGCAGTTTCTTCAGGTTAATTATGAGGAGCACAAATCCATGTGTTATAGCCTAAACGTTCATGTCCTGCCATTTTTCCGGTTTTACAGGGGGGCTCATGGCCGATTATGCAGCTTTAGTTGCACTAATGCAACGGTTAGTACATATTCTATCTATTCTTAAATGCTGATTTAGTATGATTGTTGTTAGTGACTTCTTAGTTCCATCACTTTATGAACATTGATCTAGGTTTCCTATACACTTTGAGAACATTGGACCAGGAGCTAATTGAGGGCCCTTTCATTGTTATTTGAAAAAATATGCTACCATTTGGAGTTGTTGAATTTTGGTCTATTGTTTGCTGTTTAAGATGTCTATTGACTTGAGTAGAATTACACTGATTCTTAACAGTTTCACTTTTATTAGTTTGGTGCTATTTTGAGGGCTACCTTTAATTAGTTGCTCTGATGTTGATGTTTACAGATCAAGAAATTTAAAGATGCACTGGCCAAGCATACACCAGATCGATGCAGCCTTGGGCCAACAAAGGGACTGGAGGAGAAAGAGCTCCTTGCATTGGCTGCTAACAAAGATCTATCCTTCAACTACACACCAAAACCACAACCGGTGCCCGTTCATGCAGTAGAAGAGGTAGAGGTGGCGGAAGTAGCTCCACCTCACCCAAGCCTACCATTAGCTCTTCCCTCAATCCTAAAGTCCACTCAAGAGATTGAAGATAAAACCTTGGTATCTGCTGGGAGATGAAGTGGTTAGTTTGTGCCAACTCTTCTCTCTGCCATACTGCCCTTGTACAGTTCTATATCCTGTGCTCTACTTTAATGTGAAGTATTCGTGTCAGTGCTGAACAAAGTCGTATAAGTTGAGCCATGCCGTATCTCTCTGTGTGTCCCAGAGAAGAACTGCAGGTTCTTGGATTTATTTTTTTGGATCCTTGCCTGCTACCGGTCAAGAGCTTTAAAGAGCTGCAACCTCTGTGCTTGTAAAGATGGGCTCCTTTATGTTTTCCGGTTGTTCTTCTATTTGCGGATAGAAGATCCCCCTTTCATTCCCTGATACTACATCTAAGTTTGTGTACTTGACTCAAATGTATTATTACTGTATTTCAGGTATGGGTTTGAAGATGCTTTCTTGGTTTTATTTTTCATGCATTTTGGAACGCACGCCAGCACACCAGGCTTAGTGAACTTGTAATTCAAACTGATAACCAGAAAATTTGCGATATTCAGTTCCGTCATGACAGCTTTGATATTTTCCTCGCTAATTAATTTGTGCAGCACCAGAAAGAAAATGGAACCTAAAAGGTTCATAGAAGTTTCAAGAATGTTGTGGGATGACGTACGCTTTATCCGCAGCTGGGCCAGATCATTTGTTGTTTAGCTGGGAAATTTATCTAGAGTTCATGTTTGTGTCATTTGACAATTGGCTGGACGACACGGGACGTTGCGTAAAAAATTTATTGAGAATTTTGATGTTTTGTGTCATTTTACGATTTGGCTGGACCACGGGGGAGGTTGCATGTTGTTGGCTTATTGCTAACTTGGCGAAAAAAAGGTTAATTTCGGGTTACTCCCTCGTCAAGTAATAATTTTTAAATTGACATTTTTTTGTTTTTACAAACATCTAAGTTATTCTTTAAAAAATCATCATCTTTTTGTAATTTTAAACGGTTAAAAAGATAAAATAGTATTTATATGTTCTTTTAACAGTCAGTTAATAAAAAAAGATTAAATTTTTATGTAGGTTAATTTTCATGGGCTTAAATCTTTCTCAATTTTTCGTGGCACGTATAAATATTTATAATTAAAAACTTTTCCATGGCAACCAAGCCAATGCCGGCCAAGGCAACTAAACCCTTGGTCGCACTGGCCGTGAGAGTTTGATTTGATTTCCTGTTTTCTGTCAACTGATAAAAAGGAAGTCATTGGCCTAATTCTCTTAATCAATTTCTTTTCTTATTGGAACTTTTTTGTCATTAATGTCGATGAGAGAGAAGGTTGGCCAGAGTTTTCTCCATATGATGCAATACTGTCGGAGCAGCAGCCCCTGAAATTCCGCAGCACTTATTGATCAGTTGAAACTAGGAGGGAGAATGGTCATTCGAGTTGGTAATATATTCCAGGATTTGAAGGTTTTTTTTTTTTGAAGTTTAAGGACTGCATTAATTTTTATTTTATTAATTTAAATAAAATTTTTTAGTATTAAAATCATATATATATATATATATGTATATATTAACCAGTAAGTAGCATGATTTGAACATTGCCAATTTATAAAGGAATAAGCCGAAATTAACCCGCTCAAAAATAATGGATAAAGTCCCGTGTGGGAGAAGATGAAGCAACGTGGCCCCTTTTGCTTTTCTTCTTGCAAAATGAAGGTTGTGGTTTGTGTCGGTCACTTTTTATGATTAACATGAATTTTAGGCGTTCAAAATTTCAAAACTTTTGATCTTTTCTTAACATGTGTCCGCGGATTTGTCCACGTTCTGTCTTACCATCGACATTGTTTCAAGATTCCAAAATCTTGAAGCTCCTTTCTTCTCTCTCCATGTGTCCAGGTCGTGTCCATCAAAGAAAAGCCCAATAACATAATACATTAGCTTGAAAGCAACATCATTTTATTATAATCTGTAGGATTTGACAAGGTTAATCAAAAGTTTAACAAGGGTTTCTCTTTTTTCTATTTTTCCCCCTTTTTTATCTGGTAATATGATATTCAAAAAAAAAAAAGAAAAAGAAAAAAAAAAGCCAAACCCAAAATTTGACTAGAACAGGAGGCCCTTAATTGAGACAGCAAAAATTTGCCCATCAAAATGAACGGACTTGACAAGCAATACACGCCTTCATACCAACTACCAAGCAAAGAGGACCTACTAAACAGCTTGGAATTTGGATGCCCATTATCAGCACTATTGCATTAGCCAACAAGGACTTGTGCCCATAGCTAATAGCTTACGAGCCAGCCACAACGTTTAAGCATTCGTGTCTCCCCCCTAAAAAAATAAAATCAAGAAAAGAAAAAGAAAAAAATGTCACATACCAGGAACTTGTCCGTTCTCGTATACTATAAATCTAAATTAAACCCTCAGCTGGCCGCGAAAAAATAGAAATGGAATTCAAGGCAGGAACAGGATGCCTCTGATAATTCTTTTGAATGCTGTAAAGCTAATACCAAACTATCTTAAAATCCATGGCAAAATAATAAACAACAGTTATTTAAAAGCCTCTTAATTTTCTTGGCCTGAAGCAGAATGTTCCTCTACATCCAACTCTTTTGATTTACTTACGTGATGACTGTTACTCCGCTTCAAAGTTGTGCTGGTTAATGACTCGTTACTGCACTCGAGAAAATGACCCACCATTTCATGGAACTGCTGCACACTGGACAATGGGATGACGATCGAGGAACGATTTGCACCCATTACCTGAAAGTTTGTCTCAAAGAGTAGCTTAAGATGTTTATGAGGATGGGAGAAAACTGCAATTACTAGTACATGAATGATTACCTCGGATATCTTTAAGAAACGACCCCTCTTATTGCTCCCTATATCAAAGTAGAGTCTCTTTGAACCAGCTCTCATCATTCTGGACTCCCCAGTGCTGCCCTCTCTATTCTGCGAAGACTCTACATTCGAATTTTGAGCACTTTCAATGGGAACCGAGTCGACCTTAGCATCTGTGGAGCTCTCTGCAGGAGCACTTTGTCCCTGTATCATCAGAGTAGAAGAATCCATGAAATTTTTTCTTTTTTTTCTTGAAAAGAGATTAACCCTTAGTCTTTCACAAATCAAAACAAAAGTAAAGATGAAAAGTAATGACCTGGCGAGGAGGACAAAGAAGTCTTGAAGTTTTATAAACCTCTGCCAGTGTCGTCTTGAAAAGTTCCCAGCCATTGATGCCATTGTCCCCGGATGGGATGATTATGCTGCTAGTGTTGTTTTTGGAAGCTGATCCTTCCCACACCTGCAAGCAGAATGCTGCAACCATCAAACATAAAGAAGGAGATCAATCAACTATAATCAATCATAGAGATAAACAGAGACCAAGTTCCATGTTAAAACTTTTCTTCTTTCCCCTTTGCTTCAGAATCCAAGTGAATCGAATTTTGTTAAGGCCTATTTCTTGATTCAGGAACTCCAAGCTAATCTAAAATTGGGATTCGAAAAATCTAACCAAGAGTGCTTTGTCAAGTCTGCTTTCTGGACCAGCCGAAACCAATTCCCTCAAACTTTACAGCAACAAGC
Source organism: Luvunga scandens (assembly GCA_030449905.1). NCBI lineage: Eukaryota > Viridiplantae > Streptophyta > Magnoliopsida > Sapindales > Rutaceae > Luvunga > Luvunga scandens. The sequence goes on along the minus strand of JASUUG010000382.1, from coordinate 3,076,741 downwards.
CAGTTCATGCATAAAGCAACATCTCATGATACAGAATCAGAAGGTTCAGAGGTATCTGAGACTCCGTAGAATGTGAAACTGCTCCGATTGTGAGAGACATAAAATCTTTGAAACTAAGATGTACCATTGCTACTGTCTACTAGTAAAGAAATGCTGAATCAACATAAAGCATACAAATTTTATTATCCTTTTATTCTTTACCGTAATTTCCAGTCTAAATTTCCTAATTCTGCTATATATTCTAAGAACAGCTAATGAGCTTTAGACTCTGGCACTACCACCAGGTCATGACCACAAGTACTCAGTTTTCCGAAATATAAAGATGAAAAAAATTGAAGCTCGATTACTTGCAAAAAATCTGGAATAAAGTGTTAAAAAACTCAAATGGTCTCGACAAATGCACATAATCCTTTCACAAGGGTGAGTAAAATCACCATCTAGACTCACTACATGTGCTTTATGAGAAAAGCACCACACCATTTGCTTTCCTTAATAAGCACTACAAAAGCTACTGAAATTCCTTCCCTAACAGTTAAGGAAGCACTTATGACTCTTCAAGAAGCACCCCAAACGGGCTTTAAATGTCCGCAACAATGAAAAGAAATTTCAGAACAAAATTGGCGTTTTCTTTTAATTTTCCCTTCTCTGCACCACAATTTCCAAGAATTTTGACCACCAAATGGGGATTAATATTTTCAGAACAGAAATCTCTCAAAAAGTAAAATGAAAACATATGTTATCATCATTTAATCTTCTTGGAATACACAATGATCTTGCTTTACCTTCATATAGTGACCCCATCTCTTCTGTCCAATTCCAAAGCAAAACACCTGAAAGTTAACCAAATAGAAAAATTAAAAGAGTTCGATCAAAGCATAGTATTAATCCCATTAAGCACATCATTATTTTTCTTTTTTTTTTTTTAAGGCCATGCCTTGTCATCAATCTCGAGTTCTTTTTCTTTGCTAAAACCATCATAATCGTGTTGTTCTTGTTTTACAAAACCAGAAGACAAGCAATCTATTGCATCCAAGAAGCAAGAAATCCCATTTGAAGGAACCAAAAGAGAGAAGCCATTATTGGAAATTATGAGATATTGAGCAAAGCAATTCTCCTTAAACTCTAAACAGAACAGTCTCTGCTGTATCTTTATCTTCTTGCAAAGAAGCAACACTTCTTCCATTTCTGAATTTGCCTCTTGCTGCTGCCCTTCTCGATCTTCCATCTTTCAAAGTAACTCCAAACAAGAAACAAACTATTAATGTTTTCAGTTGTTCAATCAATTGAAGTAAGTGAAAAAAAAATATATAGGAGGGTAATTGCTTTATTGCCTTATTGGTGCTTAGAATTTTGAGAAATGCACTGTAAGTGCAAGATGTGCATAGTTTGCTACATTTGGCTTTACGTTTATGCATGTACGAGCATGACTTGTCAAGCTAAAGTAACCCTCGTCAAGGACGAGTGGCAATACTTTATCGGGGTTCGCTCAAAATTTTATGCATTAACTTATTAAATTTTACATCAAAAAAATGTTTTTACCAAAAAATAATATTACTTTTTTAAATGAGATGACCTTGGCGCACTAAGAGTACTGTTTTTTATTTGTTTGTTAGTTGATAATTGCGCATGTATACTATTGTGAATGGTTTTTTTTCAATTATATATTATTATGAGTGGTTAAAGCAGATAAAATGAATGAATAAAAAATGTCCACTTTTCCTTATAGATATAATTGTTACCTTGTTATATGAAAAAGGCCTAGTAATTGCTTGCAAATTTTATTGGTTCGGGTGGGACGGTTCAAAGTATGCACACAAAAGACGTGGGGGCAGCTTTATTCATGTGAGGCCCGTTTGATTTAGAATTTAGATATAATTTTTGTGTTGGAAATTAAGGTATTGGCTAAAAAGTATTCAAAAAAGTGTTTTATTATTATTTTTTATTTTAAGTAAAAGTTATCAACAAATAACACAATCGTTTGTTGAAAAATGGTGAGCAAAGCGGTGACAAAATTGAGGTGGTCTGGTTCCCCGGCAGTAACGAAAATTTATTTAACCCAAGTTAACTCATTTTGAAATTTCAATCACGTTAAACCAAACAATTTTACACTATCTCAATATTAAATAAGTGTGAACTGAATTTACTTTTAACTTTTAAACCACATCATAAAATATTTATCAAATGAATAATTAATTAAGTAATCTTATAAGTTATGAAATTCATCATTTAATAGATAAGTAACACGTGATATTAAGATTCAAGTTGCAACTCAAATGTTGGAATTTCTGACATTATTGTTATCAAATACTTTAATGTTTCTCACTTTTTTGTTTTAATCTTTTCAACTTTGGAGTGTATATAAATGCATATATTTTTTTTAGTCGTTTCAATTAAAATTACATTTTATTTAATAACCTTCTTAGTCGATGAATCAGAGGGCTATATGCCTCGTAAAAAAGGCACTCAATTTTTACTTTTAGGCAGAAAATAAAGACATTGGCAACTAAAATCATGCTTATGTAATTAAGCAACCATTACGTGGAGTTACGTCGAAGTAAAAATAGTACCCGTCAAAGACAAATTTTTAGCCACGCCGAAAGTGATTATATGGAATTAATTGATTGACCTAAACTCAGCCATAATCCCCCAAATTGCTACTATGGAGAAATTGTAAGTTTCACAAAGGTCAACTAACTCAATTTTTATGTCCTTCCTTTATTAGAATATACTACATATATAAGAGTTTCAAATAATAAGAAATTATACTTCTTTCTTTTAATTTGTTGATGTAGAAATCTGGCCAGTAGTGTTGCGACGAGGTGTTCACGCTTGAGCAAATACTTCCTTCGCTTGAGCAAATACTTGCGACCATGTGCACCTCCTATGAGACTCACCTGCACCCACAAAGAACAGTTGGGGGACACAATATATTTTTCCAGTGTAAACTCTCCGACGCTCAAATCAATAATCAAACTTTTTTGAGAAAAACTTGTGTCACAACTCACGTTACACATAACATTTTATTTTTATCTAACATCCCATCATTAAAAAAAGTACAGAGAGAAGCTTAAGGGATTGCCTAGGATAAACAACTCTAGGAAGCAATTAAGTATTATAGATTCAGGTCCATTTCTAAATATTTAATTATTAATTCTTTGTGATACAACATTAATAATATTTCTGGGACTTTAGATGATGGTTTTCATCAAAGGTTAATTATTTTCTAACCAGAGCAAGCATGCTGCTAGCTGTTGATAAAAGAGCAGAAGCCATTGCTAAAAGATAACTTGTATCCATTCATTGAAGAAAGGTAGTGCAAAATTGGAAAATCTTTTCTGAAAGTTGATCGAGGAGAACCTATCTGCCATTGGAAAACCAGTAAGCGATGAAGACAAGATAATCATATCGCCTCTCGATTGTGCCTATCTCGAAACTGCCATGCTCACCAAGCATGAACGAACTGTCATTGCACAAAAAGAAAATAAACACAAGTTTTCATACTTTTAAGAATTACAGATTCTCTTTATACGATGGTAAAATCACTTTGAAAATCCTAGTCAATCAAGGTCGCTATAGTATGCACTTATAGAAAGAATCGAGATCATTATGGCATACAAAAAAAAAAAAAATTAATGCAGAATTTATGCAAAAACATATTTTATAAAACGTATAGAGCTGTAATTTACCGATCCTCAATAATTTTTACAAAATTAGTAAGTGTGTACCAAAAATATGTTTGATCAAATCATCTTAGACAAATTCTCTTTTTCCATTGTTGTAGAAAGGTTGCTGGGCTACGAAAATGGTCAAAATCATGCCGTCTGGCGTTTCTTCCACAAAACAACATTTATTTCAAAATATTCTAACAAAATTTTACCCTAAATTTTGGAAGAGAATTGGACTTCAAATTGAGGACAGCCGATCATCCTTGTATAAATTTGAAGGACATGTCATTTGGTTTCGTAATAAATTCGTAAATGATCACAAGTGCTGACCATCGAAACAAATTAACTATAATAGAAAATGTGTTTTTTCCCTCTCTAATTCTTGCTGCTTTAAAACCATCTCAAACATATATAATATGATAGAAGAAGAAACTCGAGAAATATTATATGATCTAAACCAAGAGTGAGAAGGTGCTTATTATACCAGCAAAATCGATGCTGTAATATGTAATTCATACAAGTGAACAAGGTACAGTCAAGAAAGCAACCATTAGAATTTGTCAAGCATCTGTGACTCTATGCATATGTAGACCACAATTGAAGCAAATCTTTACCAATCAAAACCTAGGTAAGATAGATGCGACGGCTACTCAACTTTCACAAATTTTTAACATGGAAAGTACGTATTTCCTTCAATCGCGAAAATTTCGTCATTTTCTATGTTGGCCCTTAAAACTTATTGAATATATTTCTTTATACCAAGTGTTGTTAAAACACATAGCTTTGTATGACATGAATCAGAAACTCAATAGTGTCATCTCAACATGAAGGTACAAGGATGGAGTTTAAGACGCATATTGAGAATATCTGATATTTAATTATATAATATTATGAATAGCATCCGATATTATAATACCTCCCAAGGGAAAACTAGCTGCCTGTCGAAAGAAGAAAGAAAGAGATAAGGGAAACGTCAACAGCTAGCAATAATCAATATCGACACCGAAAATACGTATTAAGAAAAGAATTTTAGAAGCTGAACCAATGGAGATAAGAAAATAGAATTTATTTATATAAATAAATTCAAGACTACGCGTACCGTGAAAGCCACTTGGATTGGTACATGATGATCTTATCAGTTATCAAGTTCTAGGGCATTGTAGAATGGAGAATGATTAACAAAGCGGCGGCTCACGTGCATCAATGTTGCTAAAATCGATTTTCCGCATGGACTTTGTCATTTGAGGCAAAATTGAAAAAATAAAAAACAGATGGGGGAATGCACGCACTCACTGTTCAATTTCAACAAAAGGGTTAAGGCTGAACATAATTAACAATGTTAGTGAGATAATGATGTTTCATTACCGTAAGTAATTTATATCTCAATAGCTTATGCTGATGAATGAGATGGAAAATTAAACTGCTTTTAAGGGAGCACTTTTTTTTTTTCAATTTTAATATATATTCGTCAAAGTTCTTGTACATATACATGCAAGAAATAGAAAAATCTAGAAGAAAATATAGAGATCGATTAATAAGTGAGATAATGATGTTTCATTCAAAACCATCTTATCCGGAAAGAGAGAGTGCAGAAGTGCTTTTGAGGAGGCCCCTTGGCCTAGCTTGGCTTGTAAAGTACAATTGTCAAGTGTAGTGGTTATCTCCAAAAGCCAAGCATGAAGAGTAGAAAGCACCATGTAGCCAAGAAAGACTTGCCAACTTCTTCATTATATAAATAATATAATTCCCATAAATCTTCTCTGAAAAATTAATAATACAAATTAGTTGGAAGCTATATATCTATATCTTTGAAGCGTCGGCAAGTCATCCTTGGCTGCACAAAACTTTCTAGGCCAACATGTCAGGCTGCTTGAGAGTTAGATATATGTGTTGTTGATTCATATAATATAGCAGAAACCATATATATTTCAACTTCTTATATGAATAAGAGGATCGAAAATTAATGAAGCAAATAGATAGCAATAAGGTGAAGAAGAAATGCTGAAAAGGCTGTAAGGTTAATGAGCTATATATACAGACAATATGAGATACTGAAGAGGCAAGAAGAGATAGTCAATTGATTTTTTTTTTTCCATAAAAAATGAAATATATATATATATTTGCATTATCTTCTATATCGAGGGTCGAGATGAGGGGGACAGCTTTGTAAGGATATTAGGACTTTGGTCCAGTAGAATAAAGTGATAAGGTTCCATCTTCCATTTCTCTCATTCTGGGGTAGTATAAACGAAAATTTTTGAATTGAAGTACCATGCTAATACATGTTTTAATTTTTCACAATTAACTAATGCATGCATGAAGTATATATGGAGTTTCTTTAATAAATTTTTGTTTCATTAGCGGACTTGAACTTGAACTAAGACAAGTCCTAGTTCTGCAAGTCCATATTTAATTTGTAAAATGCAAACATCCGGATTGGATGATCATTAATTACGTATATTATATGTTCTCTTTATGGAATAATCCATTTCAAATGCATACTGAGTATATATTCAATAGTTCAAACACAAATTGGAGATATAATAAGAGATGTCCATTTAAAATGCATATTGCATTTAAAATTAGGGAAGTGAGGGACTCGTAGATCAAGGCAAATATACAATTTTTGGAGAAAAATCAAAGGTCACTCTCTTTTGATTCTCTGCTTAATTTCCCCTTTGGGTAAGCTTCATGTTCCTTATCCTTGGCTGGTTAAAAAGTTCAATACTGCCCTGCCTCGATCCCTTTATGTTTCCAATAAGTTCAATGAGTGAATCTTACAACACATTTTCTCCTTGTTGAGCTTCTAACTAAGCATCAGTAAGAAAGGGGAAAAAGAACGAAAAAATCTTGGATACTCTCACAACGGAAAGGGTGCACCATATACCCAATTGATTCAGAAAATATTTTAATGCTTGTGTGATGAAAACTTGGACACCTGCACATATCTGCACCTTATCCTGAAGTGGGGTCTCACCCAACTGTCTGAAAAGAGCTAATGACGTCCATATAGAGTAGCAGAAGATCGTGCAGATAGCCAGCAGCCAAATGGAAGATGATGAAATATCCCGCCAACTACAGTTTTTTATTTGAATTAAAAATGAAAAGTGAAGATTCATTTGGGGAAGAAAAGGCTTCTTTCTCAATTTTTTATATATATTTAATTCTGTTAAGTAGTTATTAATATTACATCGGAAAAGAACCCAACGAAAAAATCTTGGATACTCTCAAACGGAAATTTGGGTGCACCATATAATTGAGGAAACAAACTTAATTTCAGAAAATATTTTAAATGCTTGTGTTTTATTATTATGATGAAAAACTTGGACAAAAATCCTGCATATATTAACTTATCTAGATAAGTTGATTAGTTAAGAGGTACATGTATGTTTAGGTAGTGCTGCAAGAATCTAATGAAATTAAGAAAATGTGTGTACTAGGAGCACCTACTTAATTGCTTGTTTAATTTAAAGGCACGCATTTGAATCCGACAGATGGAGTTGGATACAAATAACATTGATTAGGAGTTAAGACAAAGATAATGCGTGTGCGTGTACATACATATATACACACGGACCCTCCTAAGTTACAATCGGGCGTTGTCCGTTTCCGATTTTTGTTTTTTTGTTAAATTTTATTCAGGCCCCTTATATTTTATTTTATTTATAAATATTATAAAACATTTTAAATTTATTCATAAATATTTAAAATATTAAATTTATTCATATAATTTTTAAATTCTAAAAAATTATTTATTTAATTAAAAAATTATTAATGGATTATAATTATAATTTTAAATAGATTATTATTAAAATATATTATAATTAATTAATATATTAAAAATACTTGATAATAATTTTTTAGTTAAATTGTTAACAATAATAATAATAATAAATTTTTGAATAATAATAATAATCACAATAATTAAATATAAAATAATAATCTAAATATACTTAGTTTCAAATCCAATCCATTTGAATTAAATTTTGATACAACACTTCAAATCTAATCAATAATAGGACAATAATTAATAATAATTTTTTTTTATTAAATTAACAATAATAATTTAATTATAATTATAATTTAAAACAATAATAGGCCCCTTATACTTTATTTCATTTATAAATATTATAAAATTTTTTAAATTTATTCATAAATATTTAGAATATCAAATTTATCCATATAATTTTTAAATTCTAAAAAATTCTTTATTTAATTGAAACCCTTACTTACCTTTACCATACTATTTAGAATTAACTTTTCTTTTTCACCATCTCCATCGCACTTCATCCTTCGTTTCCTTGTCACCTAAATAAATAAATAAATAAAAATATTTATTATTGTTAATAATTTAACTAAAAATTATTATTAATTATCATGTCTATTATTGATTGGATTTGAAGTATTAAAATCTAATTCAAATATCTAGATAAGTTTAGATTATTATTTTATATTTAATTATTATGATTATTATTATTATTATTATTATTATTGTTAACAATTTAACTAAAAAATTATTATCAAGTATTTTTAATATATTAATTAATTATAATATATTTTAATAATAATAATAATAATAATAATCTATTTAAAATTATAATTATAATCCATTAATAATTTTTTAATTAAATAAATAATTTTTTAAAATTTAAAAATTATATGAATAAATTTAATATTTTAAATATTTATGAATAAATTTAAAATTTTTTATAATATTTATAAATAAAATAAAATATAAGGAACCTGAATAAAATTTAATAAAAAAAATAAAAACCGCACACGGACAACGCCCGTAAGTTACATAAGTTACAGTGATTGTAGCTTAGGGGAGTCGATATACACACTTAAAAATCTAGTTGCTAAAAAGAGACTCTACACCATAGGAAGTGCTTCAGCCTTCAGGCTCTGAAATTTGTGTGGCTACTGGTTATTTGTTAATTTGTTCAGCATCTACTCCCAAAACAAAGAGGTCATCATATCTTTTATTTTTTATCCAATGACGGCGGATCACATTTTGCTTCCACACACACACACACATTCCATTTTCGCCTTTCTTTTTGGATTTAAAAAAAACAAAAATCCAAAATCCAAGGGAAATTACTGCTGGAGCCTTGACGTGTGGGGTCATGAATATTTGAACAAAAAGATCATTGTGCTTTTTGCCCTACGTTTTTTCAAGGAGTCATGTGATGAAGTCGATCAATGTCTGTACCCGTTCTCACTATTCCCCATCTGGAGATTGACAAAAATCCCTTGTTTTACCAAACCATAAAATTTCCTCCTCGTGTTTTAAAATTTCATTAAAATTTCGGACGAGGATTTTCAATAAATTAGCTTCTGACGAGCTTTAATTGTGATGAGGATAACATTTAAAATTGATTACTGCTAATTGAATTGGATAACGAGAGCAGAGTGCGTGTGAACGTCACTCCATTAATGGGATTCCATGGGGAGGCCGAAAATCCTGACAGGTCTGACGAGAAGTCGGCAAATTTGGTTTCAGTTGATTTTGCCGTTTTTTGCTACTACTCGTGTAACTTTTGTGCATATGTTTTACAAAAATTTATATGCAAAATGTCAATCTCCTTGAAAGTTGATGATCTGCTTCACTTTCCCTATCAGGAACAATGAATTTTTTATGCTGACCTACATGCTCTCATAACAGTTAACCAGTAATAATCTTCGTTACAGCCCATAATTTTTGAACAAATTAATGAATCGGTCGAGGATCAATCAAAATCCTCTTTATGGTTATTATAACTCATTATATACTTCCCCGTATAAACTTCATCAGTTGTAGAAATGGCACCTCAACAAATGACTCGTTCATTCAATCTAATAGTATAGGTCCAAAGTGTCTAAGTTATTATTCATTTACTATTGAATTGAATTATTCTAATCAATAAATTTTTAAGTCAATATATTAAGTTAAAATTATAAGTTAAGGTAGCCTCATCTATTTATATATATGACGGTGCTGTTCTACCACCTGTTCACAGTTTATCAGATATTATTAAAAATTCTTTTTGATGTACTCAACAAATGACTTCATGAGATTGCGTGTTCAATGTGAGAACGTAATTACAGAAATATAATCTATCACTTAGTCCATGGACTGAACAACTTAAGGAGACTACATAACGGGCAAAAAGTTGTCTTTACAGCTTTAATAACTTACTATAAATTCCTCAGTTAATTATGGCCATAAATAAACTCGTGATGGGGACAATTATAAAGACATTTTCTCTTTTCGATATTCTATCTCTTCATGAAAAAATTATGGTTATGCTGATTCAGTCGAGGGTTGGCCCGTCGTGCAAAAACCTCACCCGATCGAATACAAAACAGGCTTCATAGGATTACCATTTCACAATGAGTAGGCCTTCCGATACCCCTCAAAATTCCTCTCGACACCCTTTTTCCTTCGTTGAAATTACTTCAAAAACCTTACACAAATTAATTTAATTCTTGTTTCGAATGGAATTTAATTAAATGCTTAGATAAATTATTCTTTTAACAAAATTTTTACACCCACCCCATTTCATAATTTATATCTATATTTAAAATTTTAATTGAAAAATAAAAGACTTATAATAGTTTAGAGTTATAAAAATATAAATTATATAATAAGAAAAAATTTAAGATAAAGCTGGTATTTTAAAATTTGAATGTAATTTTAAAAAAATATTTTTTAGGTAAAATTTTATGAGAAGGTGGTTAATTTAATATATTGACTTATATTTTATTAATTAAACTGAGGGTGTTTTGGGAAATAACTTTTAAAAAAAAAGGTGTCATAAGGCTTTCAGTGGGGTGTTAAAGCCTAACAGTTCCATTCTTTCAAAATGTACCGGGTATATGTTAGCCCGGCCCATTAAGCAGTTGTTCACAAGTTGATTTTGCACGTGTTTACTCTTAAAAGTTGCAATATAAAGTATTGTTTTGCAATAGCGTAATTTTATTTTGTTTTTGTAAATCTTTAGATGAAGACTGTGCCATTTCTACTAAATTTTGTTTTTGTAGATTTCTTTTTATATTATTAATAATGAATTTTTTAATATAAATTATCAGTAGGCTAGTAGATTATGACAATCTTTTTCTTTAAAAAAAGAAAAAGAAAAAAAAAAGGAGAATGCAGCAAATGCCCATCACTTTCAGTTGCTGTCTTGTCATGTCCAATTATCTCACTTTAACTTTTGTCTCGTTTTTCTCCACTAAAGAGAATATGTACGTACAAACAAACCGATCACCAACACCGGCATTGCGTTTGCTATCGCATATGTTATACTCGTCTGTATATTATTATTATTATTGTTATTATTATTATTATTTCACTTTCCATGTGTCCGCCATCAACGCTCCAAACCTAGGGTTTCGTTTTTTTTCCTTCACTTCTTTCTGCTGTTTCCTTCTTTTTATCATTTTTCCTTGCGTTAAGTTGCATATTTCAGCTAACCCAGATCGCCCTTTCTTCATTTTAAGGTACTATTTTTGCTTTTGCTTTTTCATTTTTCCAACTTTTTAGCTTGTGTTGATAAGTTGTTCTAATATGATAATTTTTACCCTTCTACTTCTTGATTGATTGACTGTAGTTTTACTGGGTTCTGTTATTATTATTATTTTTCTTATGTTTTAAATTAGATGAATATTTTATGTCTAGAAGAAACTGCTTATCCGGGTAATTTTATTGTTTTACACGTGAAATGATAATTTTACTATCTAGTACCCAGTACCTACTAGCATAGGCGGCATGCCAGAGAGTGAATAATTTCCAAATGGTATTTAAATCATGAATTTCTCTCAATTTTTTTTTGTTTTTGTTTTAATTTTTGTTCCTATTAGCAGCGCATGATATCTATCACGGTCCCTATCAGAATTTCTTCCTATGCATTTGTTATCTACTAGAATTATTTGCAGAATATTAAACTTAAGTTATATCTTGCTGTAAAATTGTTCATTTATCACTTTTGGTCAATTTTTAGGTGTGTTGATTGCTGAATTGGTACAGTGGATAAAGGCAGTGTAGAATAGAGGACCTTCAGTTTGATCTTGTAACTAGCTTTTGGGCTGCATTAGTGGGTTGGAGTTTGAACAAGTGCTCTTGTGTATATCTTTATGCAAGATGTGAAGTTAATTTGCCTATACTATCAAATCAACACCTCAGCAAAGCTGGTGGCTTGAATGTTTCGTGGGTTAATTGTTGATATGTTTAGCTACAGCTTTCGGTGCTATTGATACCATTTAGCCTCTACTTAGTGCCTGGCTTTAGACGTGGGGAGCTTCAACTTCCGCTGAAATTCTTCAGATAGATCGCACAACACCTTTACTGTTGCTAGATAGAAAATAGCTAACACGGGTCAACTTTGTTGTGTGGCCGCTGGGCCACATGGAGCAAAATCACCTGCAAGTGGTAGGGATAATTCCACGGATCGTGGTGAACCACGTTGGCAGACAAACTCTAGTTTTTCACCATCGCCATTCAGGATATGGGATTGTAGGTTGCAATCAGATGGCTTGCGACATGGGCCTCGTGGTGCTCCTTTACATGGTTCATCATTATCATCTCAGAGTAGAGGAAGCAGAAGCAGGGTGAGCAGTGAACGTTTCGCCAATCATCATCATTCCGTGTCTGATGGAGTGCTTTCTTATTCTGGTAGTCCAACTGATAATGTTCATGAACCCCGTTGGACGTCACCAGTGCAAAAATTCAATTTAGGCGAGCTTGCTGCATCTAATATGAGAGGTAATGCTAAGTCAATTCTTTATTTGTTGTTGGATGCTTCATTTGCAGGTTGAATCATGTACTATTGATTATAGTTTATGTCAGTGTATATATTTATTGGTTAAGCAGATATGTATTTTTCTGAAAGGTTGACCTTTTACTGACGCAACGAACTGTCTAAGTGATTTGTGCTAGTTAGTTTCCAAAATGAAGTTAACTACTGACAACACCAAATGTCTTTCTTACATTAGTTGCTCGAGAAGAAGTACCGGTAATCAGATGTAGTATTTGTCCTGAAATAAACACTTGTTTTTTAGTTTACAGTATAGGTACTTATTTTGATAATGTCACATTACAGTTTTTGGGAAGATGTAATTTTGTTATTTTTCTTCCTTGCACCTTGCTCTTCTGCTGTCTAGGCTTTCAATAGTCATTGTCCTCGTCTTTTTGACATTTCGTACACAACTTAATTTTATCAACTTGTTAATATGAATTTTACAAAGATTATCTGGTAGTGGCAGTTTATAATTACCTTTGATTTTCTGTTGTGTATGCAATTTGACCACACATCAGTTGAGTTGCTTCATAAAGCTAAGCATATTCTAATCAGGGCATTTTTCCCTAATTTCCTTGAGGTTTTGGGTTTGCAAGGGAAAGTTGTTTTGTGATAAAAAAGGTGTCTCGTGGCATTGTTACTACATGCTATTTATCAAGTTGTGATGAAGGTACACAGTAAAAGGTAGTTGTCTTCCTAGGCTTGGATGGTTACTTTTCTTTCTAAAATCTCTGCGATTGTGGAAATCACTTAAGGAGGCTGCATTTGTTAGATATTTTGTTTTACTAGTTGGTATTTTGTTCCACATTTGATATTCATAGTGCTGGTTTAACAGTTGAAGTCTGTAGTCAATTCTTTTTCACTACGTTGAGAAGGATGCATTAGAGCATTTAGGAACCGTATAATTGATTTGAATTCTTGTGACAGAATTTGAAGTATTTGAAAACTCACATTCTCCGCTGGTGTTTCATGTGCAAACAACTTTCAGAAAATTCATCATGTATTTCCCGCATTTTGGGGTTGCATGTGTGCAATCATGGATTGGCCATTAAGCATCGACTGAACTTTTCCTCCCATCAATTGCTTTTTACTTTGATTAGGCGGTCAAATTGTTTAGATGTTGGTGTTGTCCATAAAATCTTATAATAAGAGCAAGATATTGGTGTTGGAAACCACTGCATTATTCTTGATGAGTTGTATGTTGAAGGAATGTAGTCTTAAGTTTGAAGAAATTATTCCTGTGTAAATTGTACTACTATTGCCTGGTTATGCAGGATAAGAGATTATCCTAATTTAGATTTTTTAGGTTTTTATGATTATTATTGTTTTATAACTTGCACAGGGAACCGTCCCTGGCTTGGGGGTTCTCGCCGCCCCTCCTCATTAAGGCTTTAGTGTTTGCTAAAACAATTTAAAGTTAAGTATCTGTTACACTTGCTGTAGACAGAGTCTGTTTCTGCGAAGCCTAGAAGAAGGACAATGGGAAGAAGTTTAAATTAAGTGCAGGATATGAATGCTGATGTGAAAGAATGCAGGGTTGTATAAGAATTGATGGTTGAATGTGACACCATGACATTGGCAACTACAGACTATATATTAGAAATTTAGAATAGATGATCAAGTGTAATGATATGACATTAGCAAGTAGAAGTTATGTTGTTATTGGCCTTTGATGATACAAGAAGTGACTGGACAGCATGATGTTTCAAGGACTGCTTTTTAAGATGTACAATAAGAGATCTGTTTCTCACTACCTTCTTACCTTGTATGCATATGAGCATGTTTTTATAACGGAAACTAGCAGCTTTACTTTCTTCATGCTTTTAACATTTTAAAACCTTTGATCATGTTTGTCTTTATGGAGTTGCATGCTTGTTAGATTGACCCTTTTTGTTATCTTGGTATCAGGATCAAGGTCCCAGACTTCATGGTTTCCTCATTCCGCTGAGGTGAATTCTGTTTCAACATTATGGTTTTGAATGGCTTTGGATTAAGAAATATGTAATATAACCATTACCCCCCTTTTCCTATTATTTGCAGAGGCGATATGGGGCTGGAGTGACTGCAGCATCTCCCAGTTTTGGTTCCCCATCTTCATTTTCAGAGTCCAGCCCCTGGGAATTGACTGGCAAACGGCCCTTTTCTTTACCAACTCGTAACTTTCCGAGCCGACGCTCTTATGTATCTAAGGCAGTTTACCCACTAGTGTTTCACAATCCTGTGTCAGACTGTGAAAACTTTGGTGATGCTGATAACAGTAGTGTTGGTAGGTTGACACCTGGTGAAGATCATATCTCACCGTCTCGCTGGCTTGATAACAATTCGAATAGTGTGCTGAAGTTCCACAGAATGCTTACTGAACTCCAAAGGTTGGAGACATCACCAGACCCTGGTGCTAGCTCTAGAAGAGAAGGGTTTAGGTGGAGCAGTGCGAGCAGTTATGATTTTGGATTTGATGGAGAAAGGTTTGACATAGCTGACCACATTGATTTAGAGAGCCTGAGGTCACCTGTTGGCCCTGTAGTGGGTCAAAAGTGTGGAGTTTGTGGTAAATTGTTGTCTCAAAAGTCCCCCTGGAGTTCTCATCGAATTATGAGAGGTGGAGATATGCCTACTGCTGGGGTGTTACCCTGTAGGCATGTGTTCCATGCTGAATGCTTGGAGCAATTGACACCAAAGACCCAGATTCATGAGCCTCCTTGCCCCTTGTGCCTGAAGATAGTAGGACCACTTGAAGAATCTTCCTCAGTTTCGGAACCGTTGCAGATGGTCCTAAGATCTGTGCAGCGGAGCAAAGGGATCATGATATCTGAGGCTGATGGAGATCGTAGTAACACTGAAGCCTCAGATCATATCAAGAACAGATTGGGGAGAGAACCACGATGGAATGACAGTGGTTCTTCCTTAAAGAACCGTCTTAAAAGGCATTTCTCGTTTAAAGCGAGCAAAGACATGTTCAGTTCCAAGGTGTTCCACAGGATAGGATCTTCTTCTTCAAGCAGGCAACCAGTTCAACGCCAATTGTCTATTGGATAATTATATATATACATACATCTGTTCACTTGCAAATAGAATTGAATAGTTGGATGTGTGAGGCGCTTCCATTTTGTAGATTTTCTTAACTTGGTACTTTAGCATCCCTTCTTGCATCTTCTGTTTTTGTCCTTTCAGAGACAGGTAATCAAGAGCATTTTATGTCTAATTGCTTGTTTGTTCAAAACATAACTTGATAGAAATCTTGAATTTTGGTCACTTGTAGAGTCAGGCAGTCAGCCATATGTATGAGTTCTTAATGCAGCATGGGTTGAAGTTCTGCAATTTGCAGGTTGTTTCTTTATCCTCATTTGTGCTATGCCTAAGATTTCACGCAGTATGTTCACTTCATTTATTTGAACCACCAATATGCTTGATAGTTTTAAAATAAGTGTATCTGCTATATCGAAGCTCAGCTGTTTCTTCATTCTGAACCGTATATTAAGATGTATAAGAATTTGATGCTTCATGTTCGATGTCTCAGATTGAAAATTCTATGTTTCAGGTCATAAAAATCCTATATCCTTATCAATGTTCTATCCTTATCAAAACAAATCCCATCCCAAAATCATGTAATATTGGTTTATGGTAGAGAAATGATACTATAGATTTGGTATGAACTCAATCCAACTCCAGTGCCAGCCTAGACTCAAGAAAATTAGCTTAGGTTTTTAGTACACATCTATATCATTGCTGGCCAATGTCTTCAGGCTGTCCCATTTTGCATCATACAGTCACATAGTTACCCATTTTAAGGTGTTGGAAGAGCTATTTTATGCTTGCAATATGCGATGCATGTGGATTCAACTCTTGGTGGATAATAATAGTACTGCAAAATCCTACTGAAAAATCCGAGTGGAGTGGACTTTCCATGATTTTGACAAGTGGCACACTGCGTGCAGTGTTCTTGCTAACTTCATGTGGCTGATTTTAGTTTTCTTCCAGATAGACAATCTTTTGCAAATTATGAGAAGCGTGTGTTTCAGATAAAATGCGGGACGAAAGTAAGCATAAATTACCTCAATTAGACCCGTAGCCTTTGCTTTTCATCTTATTCTAATGCTTGAACAGGTGGCCATGTGATCCCATGTGCAGTTTGGTACATAACCCTTCCCTAATTGAAGTCAATAGCTTGACTTTGCTCCAATTATCGTTGTTCTTGAAGACTTTGATATTCTTTTTCTGGGATTTTTTATTTCTTTCCTATGACCAATTGAAATTTTCATGATCTGGTAGTTAGTTCTTCGAAAACTACCTAATATCTTTTCAAATAAATGTAAACGAAAATCAAATCTCCTTTATGCTAAGAGTGATTCGAATCCATAACCTGTTGTACCATCGCAAGCAGTCTTACCAGTTTAACTAGCTGCAGCCTTATCCCCATTTTTAGGACTTGATAAGTGATAAGAAAGAACTTTTAAAATCGGCATTGTTTGTTGTGTTCACCTCATACAATAACACATGAAAATTGCTTGATTAAAACTTTTTCAACTTCTTCTGTTGAAAACAACCCCTTCACTAGGTAATATAACTTAAACATATCCAAATAGAATCTTTATACTTAATTCCAATTCTTTAGGCAAAAAAGCAGGCTGCCCAATAGATGGCCGGTAACATGAATTAGGTTAAACGGCAGAAATAAATTCTTTTACATGCATCAACTAAATGAATACTTGTTTAGTTGTTTATTTGCTGGTTGGTTTTTCTGGCTGTTTTTACCAATATCACCTTTTGTAATCTTGTTACGCAGGTCATGTTGCTTTCACAATTTCGGTTTGTCCTATCCCACTAAATTTTCTCTTGCATTTTATGATAAAGAAAGGTGACCAAAAAAATAAAAAATAAAAAATTCTTTCCTGTTGAATAAGACAATAAGTGTTCATCAAAACAGTAACTTTCAGCTTGAAAATGATTTATATAAGCTTAGTTTATTGGAATTATCATATGTCTGGACACAGTCATAACCGTTGGAAATTTTCTCCAAGGGTATCAATGCTAAAATCCAAAACCTACACATATGCACAAGGGAGTTGCCATTTGCCAAAGGTGATGAAATGTGCCAATGGCAACCATTCACTCTGCAGTCCCCTAACTGAGTTGGTTAGTAGTGCAATCTGTCGCCCCTCACTTGTGTGGACTCGAGTTCAAGCCGGAAAAAAAAAATCATTCACTTTACCATTTGAATTCTTTTTTGTTCAATATTTCAAGCATGTAATTTTTTTATTCAATATTTCAAGCATGTAATATAATAAATTAACATGTAGACAGTGGACTTTTGTCGACACACGGAATCCAGTTTTATCGTTGAAGTGTCGTCCTTTTGGACTTAATACTCAATTATTCATATATGATAATCTCTATAATTTTAAAATGTGCTCAACTTTCGTGTTACTTCTTTCATCGTTTATTTTAGTTCTATTAAGCTGTAAAGATTATGAGTGCGCGTTCGGTGTATGACTCTGGAACATGAAAATATAAAAGATTATCCACACTTAAAAACAAAACGCTGTGATCTAAGATAAAGAATGCAAAAAAGGGGATGCCGATCATCATTCTTATTTCTTTATGGACAGTTTGCCACATGCTTGGCACTTTGATTAGAGCTTTACTAGCCTAAATTAGGGAACCTAGCTTGATGACATACATCTTCTTCTGTTTTCTAATTCTGGTATTGATAAAGCCAGATGGTTTCTGATGTAAGAAATTGCTTTAAAAGAATCAATACTTGTAAGCTCTTCCCTCATACATATGCATAGTTTGGTGCAGAGCACATAGAACTTTTAGCTTGCTTACTCAAGTGAGTACTTATTCCTTGATCGATGCCAATATTAGATGAAAGTTTTATATATAGCTTTGTTCATCAGTGCTGATAAAAAAAAGAAAAAATGTTCAAGGTGCAATATACTTTAACCGACTTTATTTTTAAATGAATGAGATGCAGTTTTGCTTTCGACTTTCCACTGCAAGGACATGCACTCATAACAACATTTTCTCTTTATCCATTTAGGATTAAAGATTCAAAGAAATTTTGTCGGCTCAATCTTTTCGCACGCTTTCTTTCGTTCTAACTTTTACTGTCAACCAATTATCTATTTGTCTTAAAATAGTTCTTCCACATTCTTTGAATCTTCCCCCCCTCCCCTAACTTTTGCAACATCAGCATACATCATCAGACGTATCCATCTACCACTAGCTACCTTCCTTCAGGAGCATCTATAAATACAATAGCATTTGAAGTATCTTCCTTACCTGCTGTCTCTCATTGGTTCTTCTTTCCAAGTTGCATTATTATTCAAACTTAAGCCTTTGTAAGCACAAGCTAATCATTGCTCATCTATGCCGCAATATACTTTATTTTTCTTTATTCCATTTGAAAACCGATCAAGTTTTAATAGACTTTTATTTACTTTACTTCTCCAGGAAATGGACTTTCTTGGGATCTTTCTGGTTGCCTCTTTGTCAATGTTGAAAACAATTCGTGGCTATGCCAGCGGATGGTCAAGTGCCCATGCTACGTTCTATGGCGGAGGTGATGCTTCTGGCACAATGGGTAAGACGAGAATCTTAACATTCAAATTATACTCTTGAAAACTCCTTTCAACCTTTTTTCTTTTGGGTGTTTGTGCGCCTATGCATGTGTGTTGCAGGAGGAGCTTGTGGCTATGGAAATCTTTACAGCCAAGGTTATGGCACAAGCACTGCCGCATTGAGCACTGCCTTATTCAACAACGGGGTGACTTGTGGAGTTTGCTTTGATCAAATGTGTAAATGACAATGGGTGGTGTCTTCCAGGATCTATCATTGTCACAGCAACAAACTTCTGCCCCCCAAACCATGCCCTTCCGAATAATGCAGGAGGCTGGTGTAACCCTCCTTTGCGGCACTTCGATCTTTCTCAGCCTATTTTCCAACACATAGCTCATTACAAAGCCGGAATCGTTCCTGTTCAATACAGAAGGTATAATAACATATCAATCGGGCCTCCAACTCTCACTTAGTTCTATAACCTCACGAGTATGCGGTTTAATATGTTGGTTCTACTAACGTGTACCTTTAGAATACACGTTTGAAGACTCTTGAGGGGCAGAACCTCAGAAAAGAGAAGCAATCCTGCTGAAATGGCTACATCTGATGCATTTAAATGAAACAATGGCCGCATGTGATGCATTTAAATGAAATTGCTACCTTGGGTATATTGATAAAAAAAATTTTGTGTTGATGAAAATTTTCTTGTTATCGCAGAGTGGCCTGCAGGAAGAGTGGTGGGATCAGATTCACAATAAATGGGCACTCATACTTCAACCTTGTGCTCATAACAAATGTTGGTGGTGCCGGGGATGTTGTGTCTGTCTCCATTAAAGGCTCAAGAACCAGCTGGCAACCAATGTCTCGCAACTGGGGCCAAAATTGGCAGAGCAATTCGTACCTTAATGGTCAAGCTCTCTCATTCAAGGTCACAACGAGTGATGGACGCATTGTTATCTCCATCAACGTGGCTCCTCCCAACTGGTCTTTTGGCCGAACTTACAGTGGGAGACAGTTTTAAACTCAGTTCCCAGAAACTTTTAGACTCAGATCCCAGAAACTGACTAATATACCCATCATAGGAATAGATTTTTCAGCTCTCATTGTTAATTGCACACATAACATCAGCTCTTTATCAGTACATGTAAATTTGGCTGGTGTCACCAAGAGGCAAGAACTTTTTGTGACGGCCCCGGATACCATGCCAGCTTAATTTTCTTTGCTCTATGCTTCTGATGGATTCACTGCATGTTGTTGCCAACGAAGGGTTGGTACAGACATGGTCTCTCCCAGAACTACTTAAGATTTAGGGTAATACAGAAGGAAGAAGAAATCGAGTTTCAAGCCAATCCATTTCATTTTAAGTTGTAGTGGAGATGGTGCATTGTATTACGCTGTTTGGCTTTTCCTTTGTCATGCCATTTGTATGGAACAAGAATCATAATGAATATTCTTGTTAGTTTTCTACTCTGCCATGGCAACTCACTGAATTAACAAGCAGAACAGATCATTTTAATAGTTATGTATGCTGTCACATCTGAAATTATTTAGCATTGACGGTTTGATAATACGATAAAATATCAGCAAGTCCTCATGTCAATTTTCCCGGAAAAAAAAATGGAACTGATTCCCATCTACATAATTTTCATTAATTTGATAAAAAGTAAAAACCAAAAATTGTAGGAGGCAAGCGATCTAAATTTGATTAAAACGACACACCTAAATTTCACAACAAGAATATGAAAACAGTCATCAATGCAGACATTCAAATTTGGAGTAACAGAGTAGGTGTAATTTGTTCACAGAAAGGAAGCATCTCAGCTTTCAACTCAGGCTGCTGTGAATTACATTACGAACCATAGAAAGCACTAGAAATGCCTAGAATCAACACTTGAACTCACAATTGATGTTACAAAACCCTACCAAAAAGACTAATCCAATTATCTTCAATCACGTTTTTCTGCTTCAATACCTTTTCCATGGAAATGCCTTCTCGTCACACGTACGACATCAGCTTTGTTTGTGTCAAATTCTTGCCTAAGATTTAACATGCAACCACAAAAAACATATTTGGATAAGCAAATACTCCGGTATTGTCAATGACATAACTTAGAGTGCTCAAGTCTGTAGCTAATAGAAATTACTAAAATAGCTACTAGAGAATACTAAAAGCAACCATTGCCCACCAAGAATTTAGCTTTCTACAACAGAGAGTTAGCGTATATCAAAAAACTTTACCACTGTGTGAAAACATGAAAACTAGTCTCCCACTTCAACTTGTCTCACGACTATAACAAGTCACATATATGTTTGGCAACCATAAGCATTCTTATTTGGATTTTGCTTTTTCGAAATAGGATAGCTAATTTTTCAAATCAATAACAGGGTGGTATCTGTATAAAATTCTAATACCTATTATGAGTTTCATTAGTGACACCAAAATCCTATTAAAAAAATTTTAAGAAAAAATACAAATTCATGCCAGGCAACCATCACACACCCATTTTTGCTTCCAGTAATCTCAAGAAACTATTGACTCAATCACTAAAGTACGGCGGCAACACCACTAGCTTATGGCTGCAGGTCAAAATTCACCTTCAATTGGTCTCAAACATCAAATCAAAATTTTAAAACAAATAAACCACCACTGTGAAAAAGCAACAGAAACACAGTGCTGAGCAAATCCAACTGCAGAACTCCCCATATGCATTAACTTCAGCAATTTACAAAATCACTAACTTCAGCAACTTACAAAACATTTCAAAAACAAGACTGAAAAACTAATTCCCTGACCCTAAAAAATAATAATAATAATAATAATAATAATAATAATAAGAGGGCCCTCAAATAGCAGTGCTAAATACAATCCATTAGAATGACCAAACTAGCATCATCGTAAGAATGCTTATGCAATGAAACGCAACTCCAACACTCCAAATGATATTCGAAGTTATAAAATATTGTGTATTTCGAGTAAATTCAAATTGCAGTGCTAAATATTGCGTAATTCAAGCAACAAGGCAATCTCATTACCTCCTGATAATGACCTAATTAAGCAGATTATGAGCATGAACTTAAGCAACTCTCTAAATTTCAAGAATCGACGAACCCTTTTAGATGAAGATGATGATAATAATAATAATAATAATAATAATAATAATAATAAAGGGTTTCCATTAAATTAAAAATAAAGTAAAATCAAGAAACTTTTTTATTTAATGGTGAACCCGCGAGGCCGTCATAGCCTAATCCAAGAAATGGATTATTAGGACTCTGACCGCGGGCAGTCTTCATCACAGAAAACCAAAATGCCAAACCTTCTCTCAATCCGACCGCAGGCAGCGTAGAGCCTCCGGCGAACCCATATGAAAATGGCGGGTGGCTCTCACGCGCTCCGCCCATGGTAAGAAAAGAGAGAGGAGATTTTCAGTTCTCTGCTCAGATAAGATCAAGTAGTTGAGTCTCTAGTTAGGGTTCTTTCTTCATTTTATGTTGGACTGAATTCCATTTTTACCCTCATCTTAATCACAATATCACACAAATAACCATTATGAAAATAACCATTTAGAAATGGCACTTTTTAAGCCTTGGTGCAAAGCTTTCAAATTGAATAGAAGAGATTAGCCATATTTATGAATAAACCAGTGAATAAGTCGTAAAATGAAAAAGAAATACAACAACAAACAGACTTGTTGCCTAAAAAAAAAAGCGAACAGAGATTGAGCATGTATTGCAAGCATGTAGCGTAATAAATTAGGCAGTAGGCCTTTGTCGACACACAGAATCCAGTTTTTATCATTGAAGTGTTGCTTTGGGACTGATTATTCATATATGATACATCTGTAATTTTACACATATTTTAGCGTTACTTCTTTTCTCATTTATTTTATTTCTATTAAACTGTAAAGATTATAAGTACGCATTCTGTGTATGACTCAGGAACATGATAAGAAAAAGACTGTTTAACACTTAACAGCAAAAGGCTGTAATTTAAGAAAAAAGTATGCACAAAAAGGGATGTATGTATCATCATTCTTCTTTCTAAATGGACGGTCTACCACATGCTTGTCACTTTACTTGGACCTTTCCTAGCCTACATTTGATGCAGGGAACCTAGGTTGATGACATACATTTTCTTCTGGTTTCTAATGCTGGTGTTGGAAGAGCTAGATGGTTTCTGATATAAGAAACTGCTTTCAAAGAATCAATACTTGTAAGCTCTTCCCTCATTGCATGTGCATGGTTTGGCCTCGAGCACAGAGAATTTTTGCCTACTTACTCAAGTGAATGTTTATTTCTTGATTTATGCCCACGTTGGATGGAAATGTTTGTGTAGCTTTGTTTATCAGTGTAGGAAAAAAAATGTTCAAGGTATTGCATGCTTTAACCGACTTTATTTTTTAATGAATGAGATGTAGTTTTGCTTTTCGTATTTTCATTGCAAGGTAATGGACGTATATCAACAATTTCTCTTCATCCATTTAGGATTAAAGATTCAAAGAAATTTTGTCGGCTCAATCTTTTCACATGCTTTCTTCCTTTTAACTTTTACTGCCAACCAATCATCTATTTGTCTTAAAATAGTTCTTCTAAATATTTTGAATCTTTTTTCTCTTCCCCCTTGACTTTTGCAACATCAGCATACACCATCACTTCATCAGTCATATCCATCCACCAATAGCTACCTTCCTTCTGTCCTCCAGACACATCTATAAATACAATACCATTTGTCATATCTTCCTTACCTTCTGTTTCTCATTGGTCCTTCTTTCCAAGTTACATTGTTATTCAAACTTAAGTCTTTGTAAGCAAAAGGAGAATCATTGCTCATATATGCTGCAATTTAATTTATCTTACTTCCATTCCATTTGAAAACCAATCAAGTTTTAATTGACTCTCATTCAATTGACTTCTGCAGGGGATGGACTTTCTTGGGATCTTTCTGGTGGCCTCTTTGTCAATGTTGAGGACAAGTCAAGGCAATGGTGGTAGATGGTCAGATGCTCGCTGCTTTTGCAACTAGTTTCTTGAACCTCTAGTTTCTTTCTTTGTTTTATATTCCGCTGAATTTCATTTTTACCCTCATCTTAAACCCAAATCACACGAATACCATTGAGAAAATAGGAACTTAGGAATTGCTTTTGCAAGAGGAAAAATTGGTTCAAACAATCGTTCATACTTCATATAGAGACAAATGCATAGAAACGATTTGTCATATTTATGAATAAACTAGTGAATAAGTCAACTAAACTGAAAAAGAAATGCAGCAACAAACAGACATGTTTCCTCGTCCGGAAACAAATGAACAGAGATTGAGCATATTTTGATGAGCTCTACTCAGTGTTGCTTAGCCATGAGGCCAGATCGAAGCACAATGCTTATGGGGGTGAGATGGCAGTGAAAATGGCAATGAAGGAAGGGAAAATTGACAGGAACCAAAAGAAGGGAATTGACGGAGCAGGAAGAGGTTTTAACCCAAACGCGAGGCCTGTGAGCAACTCTAGTGGTAGAAGTAACAGAGTAAGAGGCAGGGGCAGGTCTAATGGAAGAAAGGAAACAACATTCATGCCTGGAGTGGTTTGCCAAATATGCTTTCTACAAGGACACACTGCATGTAAGTGCTGGTACAGAGGAGATGAGAACTTTGTACCAAGAATCAATCAACAACAGCTGCAAGAACAGCGTTTGTAGCAGCTAATGAAGGGAACAATGAATCAAGATGATACCTTGACAGTGGTGCAACTAATCATGTAACCAATGACATCAGTAACCTAAGCATCAAGTCAGAGTACAAAGGTAATGGCAATAAATTGAAAAATTCACACATTGCATAATGAAAATAGATGCCCATCAAATCTGGTGCGAAGCCTTTGAAACAACAGTATACCTTATAAGCAGACTTCCCACATTTGTCCGCTACCTGTCCCCATATGAGAAACATTTGGATGTGCCTGCTATCCCCATTTGAGACTCTACAACAAAAGTAAACTAGAGTTTCACACTTTAAAATGTGTCTTTATAGGATATTGCAGTCAGCACAAAGGTTATACGCATCTGGATAACTCAGGGTCTACATTGCTAGGAGTGTAGTGTCTAATGAAAAAGATTTTCCATTTGTATCTGATGAGTCTTTTGGTGTCAAGAATTGAGTCATTGAAAGTGTGCAAAGTCAAAGATAAACACAGCTTCTCATGGTTCCTTACATAACCATTCATTCAGAACTTCCTGTTGTAAATAACTCTACGTCACTCAGAGAAGGACGAGAGTCTGTCAGCAGTCATGAACAGCAACAAGAAACCAATTCACCCTTGCACTCAAACTCAAACAGAACCTAACACTTCGAAAGCCGAGACCTTCCACATTCAGACACTGAGGACCATACATGCTGGAACAAGAATCACAAACCAAACACTGGCAAGGGTGCAAAAGAATTTTCAGGTACCTAAAAGGAAGAGCAAGGGCTTTACTTCAGACCAGGGAAGCGAATGGAGATAACAGCATACACTGATGCTGACTGGCCTAGTGACCTAGATGACAGGAGATCGAATGGTGGATATTGTATCCATCTAGCTGGAGACCTATTGTCCTGGAGCTCTAAGAAACAAAAAGTTGTATGCAGATCAAACACTAGAGCGGTGCATCGAGCATTGTCACAAGGAGCTGCTGAATTGACACGGCTGAAGTCACTCCTTTCAGAATTTCAAATAAAGCTGAGTTCTGTACCTCTAATTATATGATGATAAAAGTGAAATAGCACTAGCAGAGAACCCAGTGTTTCATGGGAGAACCGAACACATCAAAATTGATGTGCATTTCATCAGAGATAAGACAGCTGAGAAGGAAATAGATTTAAAGTATGCTTGAAGCGAGAATCAAGTCTCTGACATTATGACTAAAGCACCCTCAACCTGCACCTTTGGATATTTGAAGAACAAGCTCAATGTCTATGAGACTAATGAGCTTCTGGGGCAGTTAAAACAAGGTGTCTGTTGCAGACAACCACTTGTTCGATGAAATGTCGCAGCGAGAGTATTCGGCAGGAACGGAAGAATTTAAATTATCAAGCCACACCATCAGAGACCAATCAAGTGAGAGATATAGAACTTCATAAAGAGTAATTGTGGTGCACTGGATCTAGGGCTACATCAATCAACGGTGCAAATGGTGCTGGAGCTACAAGACAACAGTACAATAACAAACCATATCAACACTGTCCTATTAGGGAATGAATCAGAGCCATTAAAAAAATATGTAATAGCTTTCATGACAGTACAAAATCGGATGTATAAGTAAAGAATGTAGAATGTAATGCAAGAAGGTTGGAATTAAAAGAGCATCCTTATACCTTGAGCTGCTTGTCTATTCTCTGTTCTCTTTAGGCATTTGACATAGCCAGGGATTAAAACCCACAAAGATTTCTTTATAAAGCCGAAAAAAAAAATCCTAGCCAGGGGCGAATATCTATTCTCTTTAAGCATTTGATCTTAGTACATATCCAGAGAATAAAATCTACAAAGATTTCTTCGTATAGTGAAAAAAGTCCTATCATCCTCCTGCATTTCTGCATCTGGCAACCACTACTTAGCTACAGGATCCTGAAACAACAACAATATGACCTTGTTTTAGACTTTCCCTCAAAAACAAAACATAGCGAAATATGCAAATAAGTACAGTTTCACTACCAGGAGGGGATGACGGAATAGATTTCGGTTAGTGGACAAGTCCACCAACACTATTCGATCCACAAGCCCCACTATAGGAAAATTGATCAAAGGGAAAATGTTTGTCACCATCTCAAAATCATCTTGTGAAATAAATTGAGCAATTGGGCAGTGAGGCAACCATAGCTCGGGATTGAATTTCTCCTTCAGTTTGAGACCTCGCTTGGGGTAGCCTCTAGTAAGGGCATTGTAGAGTTCTGACTGAAAACATTTAAGTCTCATGTTAACATCTGGTAGAAGGGTTATCAAGTTATTGTTCTCGCTATAGCGATTGACTGCAGAGAAAGATACAGTAAATTTCTGGTGTTGCGGGATATGGTTAAAAATGGTTTCAAGTAGTTGAGTTTCGTTGGTTGATGTAAAAAGGGTGATGCCAGGTACGTAGTCTTGGTAAAGGGGTGAGTTGATCCCATGGCTTCGGAAGAGGTCGATAACAGTGGTAATTGATGCATTCAATTCCTCAGCAAATTGGAGCTTACAGACTAGGTTCTTGTGAGTCATGATCTGTAATTTCATAACAAAGGAAACTGAATTTTCAAGATCAATATTTTGATGAACGTTTCTAAATCTAAAACAAACCATAACCATTCAACAATCACTGAGAATGTGAAAACAAATCATAACATTGGTAATTAATGCATTCAATTTGTTAGAATCTAACCCTTGTAATTTGGATTAAATTCCCCCAAGACCTAAGATCCGTACACACAAGATTCAAGAATACTCACCAGCTTCCAGATACTGCCAGCACACGATCAAAAACTGAACAAAGAAGAAACAAAGACACAGATCTTATGGTGGTTCAGCATCAACAAAGATGCCTACGCAAAGATCAGAGATCACTCTCTCTCCTTCCTCTTCCCTCACAGCTCTCAGATCTCTCTCATCAACTTGATAATCAGTGAATACTCCAGAACTTACAGCTGTATATATATTCTCATGCTCTGTTCTGTTTTTCTGGGTTTGTTAGGCTAGTAAACGTTTCCCGCCAAAATTAACAGCAATAACGGCCTTCTCCATGTGCATCTCACGAGCCTTTTAAAATGAGCTCAAAACGACTATTGATCATGTCGTTCTAAGCAACCAGAATTTGTTGTGCCTCACGTGTCTTGCACGTGTAACATTCTTCAGCTTTGGATGACACATTTAGGCTTGTCGGTTTAGCCCTCAATTTACACAAATGACAAGTCATATGAGCTTGTATCCTCAAAATGACTTGTTGCACTTGAGTTTGAATTCACACTTATCACAATTCCTCAGCAAATTGGAGCTTACAGGCTAGGTTCTTGTGAGTCATTATCTGTAATTTCATAACAAAGGAAACTGAATTTTAAAGATCCATATTTTGATGAACATTTCTAAATCTAAAACAAACCATAACCATTCAACAATCATTGAGAATGTGAAAACAAATTGTCGAATTTTATTTCTATTTATCTTTATAATAAGCTAAAATTACATCCATAATTTCAATTTACTTGCATTCCAGTAAATTCTAATCTAGATCAATAGTGATAGCAATTATAATTTTGCAAAAATTAGACATAAAAATTTACAAAGTCAGATTTAGACTAGAAAAGATAGGATCATTGTGTCTCAATATCAGATTTGGCAGGAGGTTTTGAATGAATACAGTGTCGTTTAAACAAGCAACCACATTGCTTATAGGTTTAAATGGCACCACTTCAAAATGGACAGATGATTTTGCTTGGATAATAAGAAAATGAATAAACATAACATTTATAAATTCCCTAATATTTTACTTGCCATCATTGACAATGCAAAAACAAACTATCCAATTTTACTCATAGTTTATCTTCGCAATTCATTGAAAACCTCAAATGCGCTAAAATTACATCATATTTTCAATTTAATGTAAATTTTAGATGAACAATCACAGGAATTGTAATTTCCACAAAATTAGAGAGAAATAGTTTAGAGAATTAGACATTTTAGAACTTATAAATCTCGGACAAAATTGGCCCAAATTGAGGTGGAGAACTGATGGAATCTCTGAGACTTGGTATCAATATATGGCGGGACTTTTTCGAGTGAATGCGGTGTCGTTTTTATATCTCTTGGTTTTGCTTGGATAATGAGAAAATGAATAAACGTAATTTATAAATTTCCTAATATTTTATTTTCTTTTTCGAATGAATGCGGTGTCATTTTAAAATCTCTTGTTTTTGCTTGGATAATGAGAAAATGAATAAACGTAATTTATAAATTTTCTAATATTTTATTTTTAAGTTGGTCAAACACCCGCTCGGATTGGGGATTTCAATAGAGTAGAACTATTTTGGGCTATTATAATTCTCACTACACTCTTTTTCTCATTGCACCCACAACTAAATTTTGATAAATCCTGTCAGTGTTATCACATTAACTTCCATATAAATCCACTGAAATTAGCTATATTTCTACCTGTTAATTTTATTTTTTTTTTGTTTTTAAACTTTAACCGAACATGAAAATAAATATATTGGATGTCAGATAATTGATCCAATATGTGTTCGGATTGGTTCGACCATTGGAAATAAAGTTCTAATAATCTTAATTGTAAAGAAACATAAAAACATTATGAAATAATTATACTTTATGTGGATGTTCATCAAAGCAACTTTTTATCTCCTCACAAGCAACTTTTCATTTCTTATAACTCCCATCATCTCCCTAATTTGAGGGTTGTTATCTTTCATAATTAAGATGTATTAATGACCACTTTATGGTTGTATAACTATGAAACGAGGTTTTTACTCCTTATTTGTATACACTTGAGATTGAATAAAATTCCTCTCTACACATTGTTGTGCAAATTTTAATGAACTCATAAAGTTGTATTATAGAATAGATCAAACGGTGACGTTTGGATTTTAATTGATTGTAGAATTAATTTTCTGAATTGGTGATTGGATTTATAATGACAATGATGTAGGCAATGTATTAATTTAAATTAAAGCTGTGGGAATAAACTATTAAAATGAAGTGCTTTGATCTCTGGATCTGTACTCAACATGCACCATCGGCTTAACATTCATTATTAGTACCAATTAAATCATGAAGGGGGATTTTCCACTCCTCATGAACCACACTCTAATAGATATGGTGCTAAGGACTTCCCGTGCCAAATAGTAATAACTTTGCCTAGGGAGGCGGTTATTCCAGCCGATATCCAGATAAGATTATTACTATCTGTCTACGAAAAATCAAAATAACCACATAAACTAAAGGGCAAGGAAAAGTAAATTTATCAAATTAAGTCCATGGAACATGTTGAGACTTCACCTTCAACCCAAGCTTGAAATGAAATTAGCCACTCATTCACCTTCAACCCAAGCTTGAAATGAAATTAGCCACTCATACTTGAACTAGGGGTAAAATAAAAATTTTATTAAAATACATAGAAAATACAAGATGGAGATGAAATTACATAAAATGGAGCTCAAAAATGGATTCAGGAGTGTCAAATTAGAGGGGGAGCCCCATTTTTATAGATACACTGAGTAAATCATGGCCATCGGATTAAAATAATTTGGACGCTCAGGATTTTGCCACATGACAAGTTCCTATTGGATGGAACACATCATAAGGGCTGTTATTCTATGTATATGCATGTACCGTACACACGTTTTTTCGGTCCACTAACATTCTGCCACGTCGCCGGTCAGCATTTTAGTCCAATAGGATCGTGACACGTCATCAGTTAACGCCATATCATCAGTCAATGCCACATAAGCGGTCAATTCCCCATCATTCGTCCAATCAAATGCCGCCACATCATCGTACAGTGCCACGTCAGCGTACAGTATATGTGAATAATGCCGTAAACAATGTTGTGTACAGTACCGTATGTGTGAATAGTACTATTTATCTTTTTATGCTCCTCCTAAGGTTTTCGACTGTCCTGAGTTCAAAAGTGCTGTCCGTTTTTCCATCTGATCTCTTGTTCATTGTGAAATGACCATGATATCCCCTAAAATACATAAAATATTTAATTAAAATAAAACATACATAATTAAATTACAAGAGACTTAAAGACATAAAAATAGAGATGTTAGTGAGACTTAGAGTGTAAAATGATGATTTTCTCTATTATAAATACACACTTTCTAATATTCAACACACATCTTGTGTCTCTAATTTGGTTTTTTTCTTTCTCTTTCTATACTGTTGTACTCTTAATTGATAAGTTATTTAACACATTATCAGAATGAATCTCTAGCCATCAGAGATCAATTTTCATCCTCTTCATAATATGGTAATATCTCTTATTTAATCTTACTCGTAAAATTATGAGGTAAACAACCTTGATTTTGTCTAAAACCATATTTACATTTGTATATGCATTTTAATAATTTAGAATAATGCATAAATGAATTCATACTTTTATCATCATTACTTATATTGTTACTGTTTGACATCTATTATTCTAATATTCCATTGTCATTATATATATTGTATTCTTGGAAGGTTTTTAAAAAAATTCACCCTAAAATGTGAATATTATAATATATAATGAAAGAAAATTAAGAATGCATCCTTAAAGGATTGGACTACATATAATGAAGATTTTCTTTCAAAATATGTTCCTCAAGAACTATTCCCAAATTATAATGTCATTCACCAACATGTTGTTCATGAAGGATTTATTATATAAGTATATATTTTACATATCCTTGAAGGATTATACAAATATTATGAGTTCATGTATATGTCATGTAAAACTATAAATGGATTTTCTTCTCCATATCTCCTAAAAGGAGATACAAAATGAAGATATAAATAAGGCATTATTGTTTCTTTAAGACAATTTTGTAGGAAAATATGACAATCAAAAGTGTTTGAGTAAATGCGGTCATTAAAAAAAATTTGTTTGTTTTTCATTTGAACAATTTATTGACTTCATTGGCTCATTGCCTTATTTTCAATCTTTTAAATTTTTAGTGATAGATTTTTGCATGCTCATTTTATGTTAGATAATTTTCAAGAACAATTTGATATAATAAAATATAGGAATGAATTGTAAGTAGTATTATACATGTACTTGACCCTTTTAATTGATCTATATGTTTTTATTGAATTTTTTATGAATGATTCTTTTATTATTTCTTGAATTAGTATTCACATGTTTGAGATCATGAATAGTACTAAAATAATTTTGTGGAAGAAATCGATCCTTGAAGGATTGTAAAAGATTATGATTTTCTTTTATGGTCATCTCCCTGAAGTAGCTAAAAGGTCATATATAAGCTTGACAATGATTTCAAAAGCTCGATTGATTCTCTCATTTAAAATTATATAAAGAGAATAATATAAAAGAAGACATATTAGAAGACACATTATTTTATAGTATAAATATGCTCCTACAGTGGCAAATCAAGAGTGGCAATATAAATTGATGTTATGTTTTCTTTTGTTAAAAATATATACAAGTTTTAGATTAAAAGAAAATCATGACTAATTCAAATCCTTAATGGATTCCTTTTTTTGTGGATTAGTATTAGATATAACCATTATCAAATAACTTTTCAAAATTATAATGGTTATAAATCTTATCATAAAAATTAACAAATGAATATTGCACTACTAGAAATGGTTTGAAATTGAATTAATATTGGTGATGAACCAGAAGTTCAATCCAAAATCTTTACTAAGCTTTTGTCCCATTGGATTTTTCCTAATAAAGTTTTAATGAGATAATTTGCACCTCCATATTGTATAGATGAATGATGTACTCTTTTCCTTAGCTACTCTTTTCCCAACAGATTTTTACTAGCAAAAGTTTTAATGAGGCATATTGTTTGTACGATGAACATCAAAGGGAGGGTGTTATGAAATAATTATGATTGATGTAGATGTTCATCAAAGCAACCTTTTATCTCCTCACAAGTAATTTTTCATTTCTTATGACTCCCATCATCTCTCTTATGATTTGAGGGTTGTTATCTCTTATAATTAAGATGCATTAATTACCACTTTATGATTGTATCGCTATAAAAGGAGATTTTTACTCATTTGTATAAACTTGAGATTGAATAAAATTCCTCTCTACACACATTGTGTCTCTAATTTGCTTTCTTTCTTTCTCTTGCTATATTGTTGTGTTCTTAATTGATGAGTTATTTAACAAAAAATAATAATAATTGTAAAGAAACCTTTTCTCTCTCTAGGTGTTTTCTCTCTTAAAATTTTCTCTAGTAAAGTGAAAAACTAAAAAACTAAGATCAATTTGTTAAAAATTTTACATATGATAAAATCCTACAATAATTAAAGTGAGAATCCATTCTATTAAATTAAGAAGTTGAATTCAATGATTTTTAAGTGCGATTACAAAGGATTTTTTTTATTCAAAATGCATACTTGTATGGGAAAACTCATATCAAAATATAAGCTAATAATATTCTAGTTTACATTAAGATAAACTAAAAAGTTGAATTAATAATGTTGGATTTTTTAATTTAGAATTGTTGGATCCCTAATCCAACATTAGACTTATATATGAATAATTATGTGTTACAAATTATCATATATGGTTAAACCCAATTAAAAGTTATCTATTAATGTTTTCGGTATTATTAACTTTAATATATCTAATAGGGTGTGGGTTGTTAATGTGTAGAGACCCAATAGTATTCTAATTTTATAATAGGCAAAATTAGGAATACCTAGTGATAACAGAAAATAATTGTCTATATAAGTGGTTGTAGTCCCCAGGTTACACGTATCTTTTCCATTTTTTGTGACATCTCATCTTCAAAGAGAGAGAGTGGAGAAAGTTAAAGGATTTTCTAGGAGAACGTGTAGATTTGAAAAGTCAACCACACAATCCTAAAATGAAATTAAGCATTATGGATTTAGGAATGCTTTCACATAATTTTCTTATTGATTCTTGGTGATACAAAATGAATATTTCTAAATTATAAGTAATGGTTTTCACAAAAAATTTTCTTATCTCAACAAATAATTGATTTTGGATGGGTTGAAAGACAAAATAAATTGAATATAGTTTCATTACAAAGTTTAGGTATTAAAATTTTTTAAAAAAGATGAATTTAAAGGAGGGTTTACAGAATAAAATATTGTATTTGAATTTATTATTCGGCCATTGATAGTAAATTACTACATAGATATTATGGTAATAATTTTTTTTTTAAAAGTAGGTATATTGAATAGGATTGAGCTATTTAAACCTATTAACTTCCTCTCTACACTCTCTTTGTAAATATTATTTTAATTTTCAAAATAATATTTAATAAATTACCATACTAACCCTTTATCTCTCTTTTTCTTCCAATTCTCCATGTTTTTGTTCTTAAGCACTTCACCATTCACTTGATACTTGTTTTTGTGGTGTAAAATTGCAAATGAATTTTTGATGGATGTCTCTCACCAATTGGCAATTGCCAATAAAGATTTGACTGTGGGCTTTCACATGTTTAGAGGAATAAAATTATCCTAATGAAATATGAAGAGTTTTTTTCCCCCTTTTCTTCCAACCATGAAAGTCATAAAAATTTATTTTCCTTCAAGTCTTCAAAAAGTAACATATGTCCCAACTCAAACACCATGAAGAAGATTATTTTTTAAAATAAAGAATAGCATTGATTGCAAAAATTCAACTTCGGTGGAATATTATTGTTTTAAACAACATTTCTAACATTTACATTTTAGAACAAAATTATGTGAGAAATAAAGAATTAGAACCAAATGGTTGAAATTTGAAAGAGAAAGAAAGTCAATATTTAGTTTGCAAGGGGTGATGGTAGAGACTAGAGAGACAATATTTGCAATCATGAGAGAGAAAAAGAGATTAATAAAGGATAGTTTTGTGATTTTAGCATTTTTAAATTTTATTAATGGATTTACTTTTAAAAATGAGTGTAGAGAAGAATTTAATGGGCTTAATAGCCCCACCCTATTGAATATTTTAGAAGGATTTAAATTGTCTCATCCATTTTAGTGAGCTAAATTAAAAAGGGCCAATAGTCTAACTCTTATTTTAAAAAAATAATTTGTTCATACAATAATTTTCTTTTTAAACTTGGTGTATATTTTTTTTAAGCATTAAAGCCTTTTTTTTCCCCATAAACATGATAATAAATTAAAAGTTATGGTGGGTACATTGGGAGATAAATGAGGACTGATGAGATAAAATGTGCTCACAAAAAGAAAAAAGAAACCCTTTTTTTTTTTAAAAAAAAAAAGTAATTGAAACTCTCTTGATGTTTTAAAACTATCCAAACCCTTGAGTATCAACTTTTTGGCTAATCTCCCATTTTACCTTAAGTGGTTGCTTAATTTTGGGAATATGAATATCTTTAATTATTTGATTGTCTAAATATTTTTTTAATCATAATTAATTAAAAATTAAATGAAAAATTATGGAAAGGGTTAGGGATTGACAAAAATTTTCAATTAATTATGAAAAAAAAATTCAGAATTAATTGAAAAATTAAATGTAAAATTAATTGAAAAATTAAATGAAAAAAATTTCGAAATTGGAATCATTGATAGCGTTTAATTTGTAAAATTAATACTCTTTCTCACCACAATTTGGGAATGAGAAATGAGAGACTCATTCCCAAGGGAGGAGGTGGGAAAGAGTATTTCCTTTCTTGAATTGACTATTTTGCCCCTCCCTAAAATTAAAAATACCCATTTTATTCTCATTTTTTATTAATTAATATATTATTATAATTAATTAATATATTAATAAATTATTAACAACTATTATTAATAATTATAATTTTTGAACTAATAATTACAATAATTAATATAATTATTATTATTATTTATATATTGTTAATAATTATTATTAATAGTAATTATAGTTAATTAATAATAATTATAATATATTATATAATTAAATAATTACTATTTATTATTAATTAATATATTTTTATAATAATTATTAATACAATTATTATAATTAATTAGTATATTAATATAATTAATTATATATTATTAACAATAATTAATAATAATAATTTTTTAATACAGAATCACTACAATTAAAATATAAAATAATAATTATGACAATAGTTCATTAAGTACTTTATAGTAATTTGTCACAATCTTACTTATTCCGATTCCAATTCCTAATTTTCTTTGATTTTACATCTAATGTATACACTTTGTATCAATTGTCCACCAAAAAGACATAATTACCCTTACAAAATGACAAAATATAGGCAAATACAAATTATAATATTGGTCATTTTGTAAGTCTTTTTTTTTTGGGGGGGTGATGGTTGATAATATTGAAAAATAATGGGTGTAATCGAACAAATTCAATTTTTTTAAATATTTTTTTATAACATGGAAATTTTTGGGTGGATGATTCGTAATTTCCCTATTTTTTTAAAATTTATGTACTTTAACTAAACATTAAAAAACAAAAAGTTTTGGTAATCTATGGGTATTAATTAGATGAGTTGGTAAAAGCTCTTGTATTGAAAACAACAATTTTGGGATATGAATCTGGCTTAATTTGGTGCAGATAGATTTGGATTGCATTATGCAAAATAAATTCAAAAAGAAAAAAAAGGTTTTGGTTATGTAAAGATATTTTTGAAACACTTAAAACATACTCTTAGCTTAAATTACAATATTGCATTTTTCTTTGGAATAGCCACCAACATCGGTGCAAACAATTTTAAGGGAAATTGACAAAAATAACCTAACAATTTTCTTAATTTTCCCATTTAGCCAACTAAAATTTTTTTTTATCAAAATTAGCCAAAAACAAAAATTTTGGCCTAAATTACCCTCTCCTTCCACAAGCCAAACCCTCTCTAGCCATCTTCAATAGTTCTACACGGGGAACGGTGATCGGTGACCGGGGAACAGTGACCGGCGACCGGTGAACGGCGACGTGATCGGCAACAGCAATGGCGAGAAGACGACGGCGAGACAACGACCTAACCTAACCTAAACAAATCCATACGAACCGGAAACAAATCCAACAATTACAAAGAATCCACAACCCAGGTAAGAAAACTTCACAATTTTCTAATAATTTGAGTGAGTTTGATTGGGGTTATAGAAGAATGTAATGTTGTTGGAGTGATGAAATGGAAAAATATTGTTGGAGTGATAAGTTTTAAAATATCGCATATCAAGTGTTTGATAAAATTACTCTAAGAATTAAGTTGTATAATGAAAGTGGAATGAAAGGATTATTTAAGTTGTGTTGGTTGTTATATGTGAGATGGCATGAAAATACTTGAAGTGTGGGTCTTGCTGGCGAGGGGAGAGCCCATGTGCGCGGGCTCCCAAATGAGCCTAGCCTGCCCTTCGCGTGAGCTGGACGAGTGCGATGGGCCAGCCAGCGCCTATGGGCGCGCTTTTCGCGGGAGCTGGACTCATGCAACGGGGTCGCCGGCGCGTGCCTCGAGCGCTGAAAGAGTGCGACAGGCTCGCCCGCGAGCGCCTCGCACGTCTTCTGTCTCTTGGTGAGACGGGCGCGTCTCTCACCAAGACACAGCGCCTCTTTTAGCACACCAAATAAGAGTTTTTTTTTTGTTGTTGGAAATTTTTTTATATGTAATTTATTTTTTAATTTATATCAGATAAATGGCGAAATCAAAAGTAGCAATGTATAATCCGCACGGACCTCCGAAAGAACTGGGAGTGATGAAGATACCTTACGGCGATCACTTTTTCGACTGTATCACAAGTATGTGTAAATTGGATACGGTTGTAAATGCCATTCGAGAAAAATTAACAAAGCGTCAGTTGAAGTTATTTAAGGATGACATATGTCGGCATTTCTTGGAGTGTCGAAGCTTTCCATTCAGTGGCGTTATTGTGCATGATTTGTTGCTCAGGCAAGTGTCCCATGGTGAAAGTAACCAGAATCATCAGTTATGATTCCAAATTGGTGAGAACTTGATACGCTTGTCTATTGGAGAGTGGTGCCTAGTAACGGGTCTTTACTATGGTCAAGATGTTATGCTGAGAAAGCATAAAACAACGCACCGGTTACTTAAGAAGTATTTTGGCAGATTGTTCCACAAGATAAATCTTGGCCAGTTTGATGAAAGATTTATGGACTTAGAATTCGAGGCAATGGATGATGATGATGAGCTAAAGATCGCCTTATTTTACTTTGCGGACAGAGTACTAAATGGAAAAAAGGATCATTGTAAAATCAATTTCAACTTGCTTAACGAGATAGATGACATAGATCACTTTCGAAATCGTCTGTGGGTCGTTTGTCATGGAAAACGATATATGAAAGTCTTAATAATGCATTAAACAACAAAGGCTACAAATTTAAAAAAGAATGCTCAGAAAAACTTGAGCATAAAATTGAAAAATACAATATTTATGGCTTTACGTCTGGAGTGCAGGTGTATTAAGATTTTTTTTTATTACTTAGTTTTGTTATAATGAATATTTAATGACACATTTAATGACCTTATTTCTCTCATTGTTGAAGGCGTTGATTTTTTAAGCAATTGGAGAACTACCATCAGAGTGGGTCATGAAAATTAAAAGAAAGATTACTCGGATTGTGCAGTGGAAGCCCATGTCTTCTTCCAAGATAAACTATGGTGAAGTGTATTCATATCTCAATGATGATTCTAAAATTGTAAGTAGTATATATCTATGTGTGTATATAGTTATCAAATACTAGATGATTATATTAATTGAATATTTGGTATTTTTTACGGCAGGAAAATATTTTACAAACCATTGAACCCAATGCAAAGGAGAAAGACAAAAAATTTTGGAAGAGTGTCGAGGAGTACGTGCCATATATCCCTACTTGGGTCCGTAATGTGTGTATCCTTTATTGCATCATTTAAAAGATAATGAAAACTCAAAAATATTTTCTGTGGTATTTACTAATTCTCTGTTTAACTTTGTGTAGCACCAACCTTCAATCAACGCACCATCTGTTAGAGGGACAAAAGAGGCAGATCATGACACTACGAGCCTACCAAAAGCGCATGACAATCCCGTTGAGGATGACTTTGCTGCCGACGAGCATTACAAATCTGCACAAGATGATGATGACACACATGATTCAGAGGTTATTTTCTGATTTAAGACATCAATTTCTCCAGTATTCATAAATGAGT
Source organism: Luvunga scandens (assembly GCA_030449905.1). Taxonomy (NCBI): domain Eukaryota; kingdom Viridiplantae; phylum Streptophyta; class Magnoliopsida; order Sapindales; family Rutaceae; genus Luvunga; species Luvunga scandens. The sequence continues at coordinate 3,037,931 of JASUUG010000382.1, read as the reverse complement.
TGTACGCTTTCTCAATACTTTCATGTTTCATGATAACAGTTAAGGACAAAGTTCCGCAATGATAATTTCATTCAACGGATGGACATGATAGAATGTTCCATTAATGAACTGAAGTCGGAATTTCAGGCAGAACACAGAGAACAACAACAGTATCGAGATGCTGTCATGAAATTTATGGCTTTATTTACTGTGAGATTGATTTTAAAAAGAGTGTGGACATAAATCCACTAAGGGCCCTTGAAGATCCAAGGTTATTTGAGCAGTTTGATCAGCGGTTTGCTGGCAGGATAAGTACGAATCGTCTGGTCCAACGGTGCAAATGATTTTTCAAAATACTCTTGGGCAATGCTTCAATGGGGTGGCTTGGTGATGAGGTATGTGTTCTTAGTAGTGAAAATGGCGAAATCATGTTCATATTACTTTATGTACGTAAAGCAATGCAAATTCACATCTTTCTATTCATACACAGCATATCCACGCATATTTCCGCTTGATTAGTGAGAAGCAACGACAATATCCAAATGCTTTACCTCAGCGGATCACGCATACGGAAACGTATTTTTGGGTAATGAGTTTACGAACTAATTAATTACTGATTATAATTTCTTATATTCTGCAATGTTGAAATCTTTTTAATTCGTTAATCGTTGTGTAATATTTTATACTAGGTGCTCGTAAAACAGTTATGGAACAATGAAGACTGTGATGTCCATTCATTACAATATAGCAACAACTTTAACAGCTATATTGACGGGCCAGAAGAGATCATGTCCAAACAGTTCATGGACATCGATGTGGTTCGTATTACTACTCATTCCTATGCATTGTATTTTGGTAACGATTTTAAGAAGTACCATTAGATAAATTTATGACTTTTTGTTTGTAGATACTCATCCTCGTGATTTTGAGCGGTGATCATTGGGTACTAGCTCGAGCAGACCTTTGCACGAAGAGGGTATGGATTTATGACTCGCTACTGACATATAGCAACGACAAAACGTAGTTGGGTCAATTCAAGCCATTTAAAGTCGTCTTCCCTCAATGGCTTGAAGATGTTGGATTTTACAACATCCGACCGGAGCTACAAAGCGACAACCCTTGGAAAGTAAGAGTTGTTAAAGATGTGCCACAACAAAAGCTTGGAACTGGTGATTGCGGAGCTTTTATGTTGATGTTTATATTGTATTTGATGTTTGGTCACAAACTTAATTTTGATAGTAGCCATGGCCAATACTTTAGAAAGAAAATTACTATAGATATATTTAACAACGACATTGGATTGTAAGCATATGTATGAATATACTATATTTTATTTATTAATATGCAATTGTAAACAAAAAAAAACTTTCCATTACATATAATTGTTAAACATACCAAAAATAAAAGTAAAAAAAACATAAATACTTCAAACGAAAGGATACAATTAGTTTCAATTTAATGCAATAGGATTCTTGCATCTCTTGTGATTATGGCCTGGTTCGTTGCACCTGCCGCATCTTACAGTCCTCCGATCAACGTCCTCACCGATAGAAGGTATTCTGATCTCTCGACGATGGCCAAGTGGTGGTGTTTCGATCGGTGGGTGAACCTTCATTTCCTGAATTTCGACTGGAATGTCTCAATCAGCCATGTCGCCAACCGGCTCTACTGGTTGTGTATATGCCATGACCAATGATTCTTTAAAGTAATAATTAGAACAAAGACTTATGTAATCCACTCGGACAGTCAAACAAGCAGCAATTGCATGTGCACAGACAAGCTGATCGAGTTGGAAAACTCTACAGGAGCAAGTCTTATTCTGTATGTCAACTATCCCTTCCTTTAAACCACCACCCAAAACATGGAATCGATGCTGAGACAAAGGACGAACAGTCATTCTTTCGGCCATAATTCTCCTCTCACTGACTACCTCGTCTGCCCATGTTGTTAGTCGAGTAGCCATTAATTCAGCCATAATTTTCCTATCATAAAATTATTGCTGTAATGTTTTCTTAAAGTGATCGACAAGATGAGTAACAGAAAATTTTCGGGATTCCCTCATAAAAGAATTCACACTCTCCGCGATATTGGTAGTAAGTATATTGTATCTCCTAGCTTCAAACTTAGACCTTGCCCAATTACACGTACTCACATTATTCTCTAAGTAATCAGCTGCCCCCGAGTGGAGCATCCACAACCCTTCAAGTTGTTGTTTAAATTCTTCATGTCCATATGCTTTTGTTGCATTAATAAAGGCAGACTCAAATTCATCCCAAAGAGCTTTGGACATCCTGAATTTTGCCTTAATGTTACCTTTGGCATGGTAGAAACAAACACCATGAGTGTGAAATACTTTGAGAACGGCTCTTTTGATGGCAGTGCATCGATCAGAGATAATTACTAACTCTGACCTATCGCCAATCACTTCGTGCAACTTCGTCATAAACCATTCCCAAGCATCATTATTTTCTGAATCTATAACCCCAATTGCTAACGGATACAATTGATTATTACCGTCCAAACATGTTGCGACGAACATGCTTCCACGATATAGTCTCTTTATATGAGTACCATCTACAGCAATCACAGGCTTGATGTACTGCATGAAACCCTTGATGGAAGATCCAAGCGATACAAAGTAGTATAAGAAATTGTCATCTCCATCCCGCTCAATATGAGTAACAGTACCTTCATTCGCTTTGGTTAGAACATGAGAGTACGACGGAAGTAAGTTATATGATTCTGCAGGGGTCCCTTGAACTATTTCAAGGCCAACTTTTTTGGCTCGATATGCCTGCTGATACGTTAACTGGACACCGTATTCCTGCTGCATGTCTGCTTTAATGTCATTTGGAGTATATATTCGTTTATCCTGGATAAATTTATTAGCGATAAGATGACCAACAACTTGACTCCTGACTTGACGGAGACCACCAGGCACTACCTCATTAAAGCAAGTGTGTTCATTGTCAACTCTTCTCACAACCCAAGGAACATTATGCTCATTTGAACCTCTCGTTGCTCGAATACGCTATTTACATGATTCCGAAGAACAATAGGCCTCAGAGCGTGTCGTTGTGGACCGTGCAATCTTGATATCAAATTTATCCCTCAAGGCAACTTTGCGGAGTTCTAGTATTAGCTCTTTTTTCTCAATGAATAATTTACCCACACCAATATCAGCAGAATTACAGCTTCGAACTAAATTTGGAGCAACCAAGTTTGAAGGTAAAACTGGAGCAAGACTGACGAAATGATCAACTGTTGTCCTTCTTCTCGAACGGGGCATTGGAGGAACATGTTGGTTGTCTCTGTTATTAATAGGAATATCATATTGATGCTCAGCCTCATCATTGATAGGAATATCGGAAGGACCGATGCCGCCATCATCAACAGGACTATCATTGCTGCGGAATTCATTGTTATGGAATGGAAAATATTGTGGCCCCAACGATGCCGTTAATGGTAACACTTCTTTTTCAAATCTGCTAACGTTATGCCGTTCCCATCAACAGTATCATTATTGTCATGGAGTGGAGAGCAACGTTGCTGTAACGACATCTGCTGAGGTAACACCTCTTCTTCAATATCCGGAATAGAGTCATTTGCTCTAAATGAATTTTCAGTTTCTATAAATGGTTCAGGATCTTCGGCCGGAACTCGAGGAGCTGTGGTGACAAATATAGGGATGTATCCATAGTTAACCACATCAGCGGCCATGTGCAACACAACCTTCACCATTTCATCATTATAAATGTCCATAGGTAGTGAACATGCATGATAGATTGTGTTACTAGACCTCAAAGTTATTTTCATCGACATACTATATTCGTTAGGATTTATCTGCAAAACTTTATACACTATTGCCAGGATTTGCTCAAATGTACAATATTTTCGAACTAAAAAAGCAGTATTCTTGCCATTCATGTACTCCACACGGCCATCTATGAACGTCTCCTACCAACTGTCGTAACACAATTGAAGCACAACTGAATCCATTAAACCTAAAGATCATAAAAAAAAATAAAAGAAATTATATTACATGCTACATAATAAGTAATAAGTTCAGTAAAATTTTTAGTTCGACCAAGTGAAAGAATGCAATACACAATTTTGGATTTCATTCATCTTGTCACAAGCTTCGAAACGGTATATTGTATGTTCAAAACGGACACATGTAGCCCACGATATAACTTTCGAAAAATTTCTGAAATTTAGTGAGACAGACAGTGGGACAGGTGCCTGTCCCACTAATCAATTCTGATTTTTTGTGAGACATGCACTTGTCCCACTGCTTGTCTCACTAAATTTGGTGAGACAAACGTCTTCAACAAGTGGGACATGCAGCCTGTCTCACCAAATTTAGTGAGACAGGCAGTGGGACATGTGTCTGTCTCACAAAAAATCAGAACTGATTATGCGAGACGAACACCTGTCCCATTGCCTGTCACACATAATTTGGTGAGACAGGCGTCTTCAACAAGTGAGACACGTAGTGCGACAGGTGCCCGTCTCACATAATCAGTTCTGGTTTTTTGTGAGACAAGCACCTGTCCTACTCCTGTCTCACTAAATTTCTGGGCTTTATTTTTTGCTCGAATTTTTGTTGTTTCCATTGTTTTTTTCATTTCTCAACTCAAATTGGAACTTTAACAAATCCCATTGTTTTATAAATGAAAAATAATAACATTTCTAACAAAATATATTTTAATTTTGAACTTATTTACTGAACTCTCAATATATTAAAAGTAAATATTAGTGAGAACATATACTAACCTTAATAAGCTTTTCAAGTATATATATATTCAGTTATACAATGCTTGTTTGATAAAATTTATTGATTTATGAAGAGTGATGGAGTTCGTTAAGACTGATGAAAGTTTTGGTTAATTGTTGAGGGTTGGGAGCTTTTAATTTTGCTGAAATTTTTCAAATGGTATGTGTTTGAAAATTTGTTGAAAGTGATGAGGGTAATTTAGTCCAATAACAAGGTATTTGGCTAGTTATGATCGAAAAAATTTCAGTGGGTTAAATCTAAAAATTGTGAAAGTTTTTTGGTTATTTTTGTCAATTTCTTTAAGCTACTATTTGTATAAAACGATACGAAAGGGATGGTAATATGTGAAGGATTATCCATTATGCTCTAAGAAAGCACAAATCAAAACAAGATGCCTAGCAGTAGCGTTATTGATTTTGTTAAGCTTAAGGAAAAGAATAAATATGAAGAAGCTTCTATTGTTTGAATATATTCCTGTCAGGCGCCACTCTTTTTGGGCTCTTCCACGCTGTTCACTTTTTTAACTCCATGAAAATTGCATTGTTATTTAAATTTCAATGTTGCTCTATTGTATAATCAAAATGTTTGTGCATGCTGTTCATATTTTTCCCTTTCCTTTGTGGTGAGACGCTATTAGAAAGTGATCATTTTAGAGTTTTCAAATCATGGACTGGACAGCAAGGTATTAAAAGAAAAGAGTTTGAGTCAAAAGATTTTTCATTTCAAAGCAATGAGGTTCAAATAAGAACAATAAAATAAAATAAATTATTTGAGAGACTTTTGTAATTAAAGCACTTTTTGTGGTACTTGATAGAATCATTTAAAGATATATCACTTAATTTTTAAAGACTTCTCTAAAATGAATTATAATTATTTTTCTATGCGTAAATGTTTTTTTAATTTAATAAGACACTGTAAAGTGAAAAAAATGGAATGTAATAGGAATTAATAAAAAATAAAAGAAGCCCATCATATTTATTACTCTGAGATTGCCAGTTTGCCGAACAAGAAAATTTGTTGAGCAGAAAGTGAAAAATAATTGAAATCTGTTCCTTGAGTTGCAAGTAAAAGTAAAAAAAACAAAAAAAAGGCGAAATTGGGGTCAATATTTGCTATCGCTTTATACAAAAGCCACCAGCCCGCGTAGCTCTCCTTGTGTGTCTTAAATTTATAAACCCATACAAAAAGCCTTCTTTTTGCTTCTCTTTGCTTTTCTTTATTCAATACAATGAACAAGATAATACTAGGAGGAGCAGCAGCTGTAATGGCAATGGTGGGCGATCATCAAAAGAGGCCAAAGACAAAGATTGTATGCACGTCGAGGTCCGTAGAGATGGCAGAGAAGCTTTTGAGGGCTGGGATGACCGTTGCTCGCTTCAACTTCTCTCATGGATCCCAATCTTATCATCAAGAAACCCTTGATAATCTTAGGACTTCCATGAACAACACTGGTATCCTATGCGCCGTCATGTTGGATACCAAGGCATGTTCAGATCAAAACCCGTCGTTCAAAACGCATCGTTTTTTTTTTCCGGCTTTTTAAGTTCTTCTAATTTCCTATATTCTGTATCATATTCTTGAGTTGTTATGTGCATAATATGAGGCAGGTTTTGTTACTGAAATTTTATGATGAGCTTTACAACTTTAATTGATATATGCCCATACAAATAAAAAGAAGAACTGCTACATTAAATCGTTGTTGCATTTGGTTTTAGAAAAAAATTAAAGAGATGTTTAACTGTAAATCAAATCACCTTACAACTTTTACATATAAAATACTACTTTTGATAGATTAATTAATTTAATTAAACAGGGGCACTCATAAGAATCTTCACCATCTGATTTCTACATTGTTTAACTGATTTATCAGTTTGGACCTCTATTGTTCCTTGGCTTGCTGCTTTACCAAAAAAAGTTAGTGTGAAAGCATATGATTCGCGGTGAAAACTTTGATTGATGCTTCTGAACAGTCAAATGACAGATTGGAATCGCTTTACGAAAAAACGCTAGTCTGAAGAGGCATATGACTTGTGGCAATTAGGATTTACTTTCCAATTTTTTATCTCGGTTTCTGAGGAACTTGACTAACAATGGTTTCTGCACTTGTAAATACTGCAGGGTTCCTGAGATTCGAACGGAAATTCTGAAGGATGGGAAACCCGTACAACTCTTGCAGGTCAAGAGATTACAATATCCACCGACTATAGCTTAAATGGAGATGAGAAAATGATCAGCATGAGCTACTAAAAGTTGGCTGAAGATGTGAAGCCAGGGAGTGTCGTTTTGTGCTCTGACGGCACAATTTCACTAACAGTCTTGAACTGTGATAAGGAGTTTGGCACGTTGTCGTTGTGAGAACTCTGCAGTTCTCGGCGAGAGGAAGAATGGCAATCTTCCGGGGGTCATTGTTTATCAAAGTTATTAAATTGTTTGGAAGCAGAGAAAATAAAGACGGAAAAAGAAGAGAAGAATCTAGAATTTTATTGAATCGATCTCACTCTTAACTGATTAATACAGCACTATTTATATACACTTGCTCTTGTAACTAACTTTGGTATCTACAACAGAATCTCATTAAGCTTAATTCTATAACCTGACAGCTGTCATACAGTTTATACTATATACAGCTTAATCCAGCTCTCCAGCTCAGCTAACTTGCTTCTTAATCCTGCTCAGCATCTCTGCTCACATAATGCTCTGCTCATATAATATCTCAACACAACTTAATCTAGCTTAGCAGCTCTGCTCACATAATATCCTCAACATTGTTGATCTCCCAACCCTAACAGAGAAGGATAAAGAGGATATTCTAAATTGGGGTGTCCCTAATAAGATTGACATGATCGCGCTATCTTTTGTTCTCCAAGGCTCAGACCTTAGGAGGTTTGAAATCTGCTAGTAGAGCATGCAAAAAATATCCTCCTTCTGTCAAAGGTTAGCCAACTTTTCATGTTCAGCGAGTCAGATACATATTATGATACACACACACACACATATATATTCACAAAGTAAAACATAGCCCTCCTTCATTGCTTTAACGCAAAACAAGGAATATGATGATACTAATTTAGACTTCATAAGTACATCAGATGTAGTAAATTGCTGTGGTTCCTTAAACAAGGAGACATCTTTGTAGAAAATAAGGCTTAAAATAGGAACATGACATTCAGTTTTGTTAGAGAAAATTCTATGCAAAGCTGAAAAAAATCAACATAGACATTAGTTTTTTTAGCATAAACATGCCTTCAAGTTTCATCTATATGAGCAGCCGTGCCTGCTGCTGATGATTCTGAATTAGAAGTTCCTCCTCCTTGAGATCCTGACATAGAAAATAAACCGTCAAAAGGCCATGGGATAGGAATCTGTTGTAATCTTTAATGGCTGATCACTAGAACAGATCCAATCTTTATCATCAAAATTGGATTGGAAACAAGATTAACAGAAAATAACAGTAACGATCAAAGAAAGAAAAAAAAAACAGAGACTGGATTACTAAGAACAAACATTGATGTTTGAAGGAAAAAATCACACTCTTTCATTAATCACAACTGATTACAAACATATCACAATCAAGGAGGAGATTTCAAACTTCATAAAGAAAGAAGAATGACACTGAATGAATGAGAAATGAGTGAGAATTAGCCTTTATATCAGATACTGTAAACAAGCATCGAGTTTCTGAAAAATTTCTAGAACTTCTTCTAACTAACTTTAACAACCCAGGCCACGTTAGCAGAGAAATTTCATCAACACCCTTTAACTGAATGCAATCTGCATAATGACCCACAAAGTTCCCACTCGATTTCACTTTAGTCCCTCCAACTAGTTATGCATATCTTCACACTCTCCACCTTGCAGATCTGATTCAGTTGATCAATTATCATGAAAGCTACTAAAAAACCTTCAAATGTTGTAGTTCACACATGATCTCAGCTTGGTTTGGTCACACATAATTCAAACTTGGTTGTTGGAAGAGCTTTAGTAAGCATGTCTGCTGGATTTATATCTGTATGTATCTTTGTGATCACCATAGTCTCCTTTGCAACTTCATCTCTAATAAATTGTAACTTTACATCTATATGCTTAGTCCTCTCATGATACATCTGATTTTTAACTAGCTGTATAGCATTTTGATTATCACAAAAGATCTGAATTGATTTTTGATTTAATCAAAGTTTATTAAGGATACCTTTGAACCACATAGACTTTTTAGTTGCTTCTGTAGCTGTTACAAATTCAGCCTCTGTTGAAGATAGAGCTACCACAGCCTGTAGAGATGATTTCCAGCTAATCATACATTTATTCAGCATGAACAAATATCCAATAGTTGACTTCCTTTTATCTATGTCTCCAGCAAAGTCAGAGTCTACATACCTTACCATTTCACTCACAGTTTGATTAAATCTTCCAAACAACAAGCCATGGTCTGAAGTACCCCTGAGATACCTCAGAATCCATTTTATAGCATCTCAGTGAATTTTGCTTGGACAACTTAAGAATCTGCTGACTACTCCCACTGAATAAGCTATATCAGGTCTGGTACATACCATTGCATACATAAGGCTCCCCACAGCCTGAGCATATGGTATTTCTTCTATCTTAAGCTTATCCTTAACAGCATATGATGCTTAAGACACCAAAAACTTGAAATGAGTGCCAAGAGGGGTTAAAACAGGCTTACAGTATTGCATATCAAACCTCTCTAACATCTTATTAACATACCTTTCTTGACTCAAGAAAAAAACACCAGCAGTTCTATTCCTAGTGATCTCCATCCCAAGAATCTTTTTAGCACTACCAAGGTCTTTCATCTCGAATTCAAAGTTCAACAGCTTCTTAAGCTTGTCAATCTCAGTTTTATGTTTACTTGCAATCAATATATCATCCACATAAAGAAGTAAGAATAACCCTCCATCTTGATCTGAACTACCATAATAAACACAGCTATCATACTTGCTTCTGTGATAACCATTAGTCACCATGAACTCATCAAATCTCCTATACCATTGTTTAGGAGATTGCTTGAGTCCATAAAGTGATTTATGCAGTAAGCAAACATATTTTTCCTTTTCTTTCTCTAAAAAACCTTCAGGCTGAGTCATCATAATCTACTCTTCAAGCTTCCCATTCAGAAAAATAGTTTTGACATCTATTTGCTCAAGCTCCATATCAAGTAACGCCACCATAACAAAGAGAATTCTGATAGAGCTATGTTTAACAAGGGGAGAAAAAAACTCATTGAAATCAACACCCTCTTTTTGTGTAAACCCTCTAACCACAAGCCTTGCCTTGAATCTTGAAGGTTCAACTCCAGGGATGCCGTTCTTTTTCTTGAAAATCCACTTACAGCTAACCAGTTTCTTATCACTTGGATTTGGAACAAGAGTCCAGGTCTGATTTCTCTTTAAGGAATCCATCTCCTCTCTCATTGCTTCAATCCATTTATCACTGTTCTTACTCTCAATTGCCTCAATGTAGCTTGCAGGCTCCTCAATTGTCATATCCTCTGCATTTATCAATGCATAGGCTATAAAATCTACATAACCATACCTCATAGGTGCCTTGGTGTTCCTTCTACCTCTGTCCCTTGCTAACTGATAGTTTTGCAGGTCAATTTGCTGTGTGTTCTGTGCTTTAACAGCTTAAGTTTCATTAAATAGATTAACTTCAACATCAGAGACACCCATTTCTTCATCCTTGGCTCCAAGAAACTCTACCTAAAGCTTAGAGGATTCAACTAGCTCATTCACATTTCCTTCAATATGCATATCAGCTTCTGTTATTTCCCTTCCAGCTTTAACCATAACTGCTTCATTAAAAATAACATCTTTGCTAATAATGCATTTTTTAGGCTGTCTACACAAGATTTTATATCCTTTAACACCATTAAGGTAGCCAACAAAAAAACCTTTCAATGCTCTTGGATTAAGTTTGCCCTGATTTACATGTGCATAAGCAGGACATCTAAAAATTCTGATGTTGTCATAGTTTGCAGGCCTCTCTGACCACATTTCCTCTGGTGTTTTGAAACCAATGGCTGATGAAGTACTCTTGTTGACTAAATAACAAGTTGTACTCACAACCTCTGCCCAAAATCTTCTCAGAAGTCTGGTGTTAATCAACATACACCTAGTTTTATCAACAAGGGTTCTATTCATCCTTTCTGCTAAGCCATTTTATTGAGGGGTAAATCTGACTGTTTTATGCCTTAAGATTTCATTCTTCTGACAGAAGTCTTCAAACTCTTTGTTGTAGAACTCCAAGCCATTATCAGTCCTTAAGGCCTTCAATTTCTTTCCATTCTGATTTTCCACCAAAGTTTTCCAGACCTTAAATTTTCCTAAGGCTTGATCTTTGGATTTCAGAACATAGAGCCACACCTTCCTTGAATAATCATCAATCAAGGTCATAAAGTATCTGCCTCCTGACAAAGATAGCACTTGTGCTGGCCCCTATAAATCAGAATGAATATATTCTAAGACACACTTAGATCTATGAATCCCTTTTGAAAACTTTACTCTGTGTGCCTTTCTGAAGACACGATTTTTATAAAAATCAAGGCTACTTATCTTGTTACCACACAACAAACCTTGTCTTTCAAGCTTTTGCAACCCTTTCATACTCATATGGCCAAGTCTAAGATGTCAAAGCTTTGTTTTATCAATATTAGACTCTGCTGTCATTACAGAACTTGCAGATATGGAAGAACCAATTAATACATACAATCCATTCTTCTTTTCACATTTCATTACAATAGTATCCCTTTTAGTCACTCTTATGCCACCATTATCAGACTTAAATAAATATTCAGAGCTATCTAACATGCCTAAAGAGATCAAATTTTTCTTTAATTCAGAGGCATGTCTCACACCATGTAAAGTTCTAATGACCCCAGCAAACATCCTTATCTTGACAGATCATATCCCAACAATTTTGCACTTATTGTTGTTTCCCATGAGAACTTTACCACCATCAATATACTCATATTCATAAAACAATGACTTATTAGGATAAATATGAAAAGAACAACCAGAATCTAACACCCACTGACTTTCAAAGTTACTATTTGATGTTATCAACATATCAGCACTGTGATAGCCATCATCTAAGGAGTCTTTTAAAACCATAGCTACATCTCTTAATTTTTCTTGGTGCTCTTATTTCTTTTTCTCTGCACAGTCTTTGATTTAGTGGCCTTCTTTCTTGCAATAGAAACATTTTCTTTTCTTTTTCTTCTTATCTACTTCTTGGCTCTTTACTTGACTTTTTCCTTGATTCTTACTCTTCTGTTCCTTCTTCTTTCCAGTTCTAACAATCAAGCCTTCTCTATTACTAACTTCATGCCCATTATTTCTCTGAATTTCCTTTAAGCTCAATGATGCCTTAATATCTTCTAGGGTTAATGTTGTTCTTCCATACAACATTGTATCTACAAAACCTTTATAGGATTGTGGTAGTGAACTGAGCCAAAAAAACGCTTTGTCTTCATCTCATATCTTCACATTTTCAACCCCTTTAAGATCAAGAATAATCTTGTTGAAGGTATCAATGTGTTATTGGATACACACACCCTCTTTCATTGAAAAAGTGTAAAGTTTCTTTTTCAAGAAAAGCCTGTATGCCAAATACTTTTTCATACACAGTGCCTCCACTTATTCCATATCCCTAGAGCTATCTTTTCTTCAGAGATTTCCCTTAAGATTGAGTCATCAAAATCTTTATTTTTCTTTTTCTCATCAAGCATGGAACTTGTAGCTCCATCAAAATCATCTTCTTTCAGAGCAGACTCAAGGCCCTGATGAACAAACAGAGCCCTTATCTTCATTTTCCAGAGTGAGAAATCACCACCAATGGTGAATTTCTCAATCTCTGATTTTGGAAGTGACATATCTAAGAATCACCAAAGCTCTTATACCACTTGTTGTAATCTTTAATGGCTGATCACTAGAACAGATCCAATCTTTATCATTAAAATTGGACTGGAAACAAGATTAACAGAAAATAACAGTAACGATCAAAGAAAGAAAAAAAAAGCAAATACTGGATTGCTAAGAACAAACTATGATGCTTGAACGAAAAATTCACACTCTTTCATTAATCACAACTGATTACAAACAGATCACCATTAAGGAAGAGATTACAAGCTTCACAAAGAAAGAAGAATGACACTGAATGAATGAGAAATGAGTGAGAATTAGCCTTTATATCAGATACTGTAAACCAGTATCGAGTTTCTGGAAAATTTCTAGAACTTTTTCTAACTAACTTTAACAACCCAGGCCACGTTAGTAGATAAATTTCATCAGCACCCTTTAACTGAATGCAATCTGCATAATTACCCACAAAGTTCCCACTCAATTTCACTTTAGTCCCTCCAACTAGTTAATCATATCTTCACAGAATCCAATATCTCCTCTCATTTCCTATTCTATCTTCTTCATTTGCCAACCTCAAATTGTTCTGCGCATCCTTATTCGCTAGACTCTCGTCTCTATTTCCTGACCCATTTCCTTGAATCTTGAAGTCATCAGATGGCACCTCGAATTGACAAACGGGGCTAGAGCTATGAAGTTCCAGCCATGGCATAATTCACTCGCCATGGAACTTATGTTTACATGGCATCTCCTTTGCTTCATTTCCTATCTCAAATTTCTCCAAACATATTGCACATTACAAATTCTTGTCAATGGTAATAGTTGGCATTGCTTTAACAATTTCTTTGTGTACCGGAGGGGATCCATATCTGTTAGGATCATTCTCGAGCAAATGTTGCAGCAATAAATCCAAACCAGGTCCCATAAGATACTCACTTAATAAGCTAGCTGTATTGTGGCCTTGAATAATTAATGCCTCTTCATTCATAGGATTAACCAAAATCAAACTACCACTCATCTCCCTAAGAGCTTCAGGACCATCTGATCGAGAAGTTATCCCAAAACTAATATCTTGAAGCATACGTGACAACGAAGCAGAGTACCAGTTTGAGCCCCATAGAGCATTATAAGGGTTTAATTCCTTCCTTAATTATGAAATAATTGAATAAGAACAATTTTCTTCTTTGTGAAATTATTGTACATACATGCATATATAGGTGTGTGTGAAAAAAAAAATTGCTCCTCACTTTCCATAAATGATTTTATTTCCATCTTTTAGCGCCTTTAGCAAATCAAATCCAACTTATTTTAACCTAATAAAATTTATAAACTTTTTGATCAATATAAAAACAATATAAAAGTACCGTCAGTAATTTTTTTTCATTTTGTAGTGCTGTTTTCAGAGAATTTTATTGGGCCCATAACGGGTACTTTGCAATATCTTTAGGTTATCATTCGTCATTTTACGCTGAAATGTATGGTATAATTGTGGCTATTGAAAAAGCAGCTAATGTTTGGTTAGATAGTGGCTTTATATCTTGCCTTTATAATCATAGTTTTGTTCTTCCATGGTGCATTTGTAATAAATGTATTAATAGTTGTAGCTTGATTAAAAATATGATTTTTAGGTGCTCTCATATCTTTTGATAAAGAAAATTTGTTTGTGGATGCTTGGGCTATTACAAATATCGTTTTATAACTCAACTTCTTGTGTATGATGCTTTTGTAGCTCTAATCTTTTATATATTTTCGGATTTTCATAAAAAAAAAGAAAGAAAAAACAAAATTTTCATTTTGATCAGGCGTTGCTACAGCAGTGCTAAAGCGTAAAAATATATTATTCAATTAATAACAAATATCTATATTGTCATGTTTTAATTTTTAAAATTAAAAAAATTGGGTCGGTTAGTGGATACCATAAGTTTCTCACTTTCTCTCTTTTCCAAACCCACAGGGAGCGAAACTATCATTCCTGCGGATGGTGTTGAAAGGTTGGATCCTGAGAATTTCCTGTTCCTGGATTTTTCAGAACCCTAAATCTAGACGGATTCGGTAAATCCTAACCAGATGGGGTTAGGCCCATTTAAGCAAAACGGAATTTTCGAATCCGTTTAGATTTAGGACAATGCTTAAGCGTTTATTATATATAAAACGAATCACGGGCTTTTTCAACCATTCACACAGCCACCGCAGAGATCACAACTACTCAGAGTTCCCCCGGAAGTACAAAAACAAGATGCCATCAGAAACGGAAACCACGACCACCTACGCAATCGATCTGCGATTTGATGAAGCCTTGAACACCAAGATCTTGAACATCCTTAGGAGTAAGAATATCTTAGAACCAGTGGAACCCAGATTGACTCTCGGGGTCGCACATGCAGAGGCACAAACATGTTCATCAGCACTCTCCATACTGGAGAATGTCCTCCGTCGATACATCACAATCCAGGAGCGGTTTCCAGTTCGGTTGAATGGAGTGGAATTAAATCACCCAGCAACAGAACCACGAAACTTTCTGAAACTAGGTCCAGTCTCCTCGTTGATGCACCTTTTGCAATGCTATGGCAACTTCCACGATGCTCTCAGAATGGAAGATCCCGATCATAAGCTTCAAATTTCCCAGGATTGCATGCCCCCAGATCGTTGGGATACGCATGCCAAAATTACCCTTTTTAATTCCAGAGATCAACTTTTTAAAGCCATTCGAGATCTGTGGCCGGTTTTAGTTAGCGAGTTTCCTCTCACCGGCTTCGCCCATCAAGTCGCTTTGGTGGAATTGTCACCTAATCCCAGAGACTTATCAGTCCTTCCTCTCCGGGAACGGGCTGCTTCTGATCACTTGGTGGACGCACAAGAATAACCCACCGACTTTCAAGATCGAGATTACATTTAGATAATAAAAGTATTGTTTTTGTTTTCTCTGTTTTTTTGTTTCTGGAGTTAGATCTAATTTTTACTTTTGTTTTCAATTTTTTTTTTCAACTTACAGAAAATTACGTGGCAAATGTGCAGTGCAGATTATTAATTAATTAATTATCCATCAGCCTCGCCATTCGTAAATATTTAAAAATAAAAGGTGTTAATTGCACATATCATTTACCATACTGGTTATCTGCGAAGAGGTATTTAGAAGCTTAAAACACGAGTGAGACAAATCGTTTAGACTCAACCGATTGGTACTGCTATTCTCTCGTAAACCCTTCAATTTGTTCTCAATTCACTGGAGTTTCGTGCTCTTGATCCTCATTGTTGTTTATAAGCCCTTGTATGCCGTTTCTATGTACTTCACATTTTGAGCAATAAAAGCCGAGACTTGAATTTGAGAGCTATTATTCATGATTAATAATATTAATTAGCCCTCTTTATATTACTCTTTATACTTCCTGTATTATCCTATATTTACAATAAAAGGGGTATTCTTATACCATCAGCCGTCAATTTCACTTAACCTATTTATTTTCTGAATTATCCTAAATTTTATAAATTGATACAAATTTTTATTCAAATTTTCAATCAAACGGGTCAAATAAAAATTTGTGATTTTTTAACCACCTTTTTCGACAGGTCGTATATCCCATATGCAATTGAAATAATTGAAAATTTGGTTGGTACGAGAAAATTGAAGAGGTTATCCAAGCTAAGCCTTTAAAACTCTCTAAAACTTCTCTCTTAAATGTACGTTATTCCCTTACTGAATATTCTATATTATATAAAAAGGATAAAGAGTTACGATAAAATTTTAATCAAACCTACTATAATCAGCATTATATGATTTAAAGAAAACAAGGTTCATGATTTGTTATGATTTGAAGGTGTAAATATAGTTTACATTAATTGAATTCATATTTGTCAAAATTATGATTCAAAAAATGGGGTCTTAAGGATATCAAACGGGTGGGAAAAGTATTACTCTAAATATCACAGCTCTCTATCATAGGTTATGAACTGTGATAATTAACTTCCTCTATACAGCATCCTTCACTCCTCAATTAAATAAATGTAATTATCAAAATTATCCATACTTTTTAGCAAGGATCATTAATAATTTTATTTTAATTTTCTGCCCACTCATCAGCTCTCTCGCTCAAGCATCACCATCATCTCCACCACTTATTTTCATCACCATCAATCCATCACCACTTGTAGAATATAATGAGTTTTTGTTGTTGGGTTTTATTTAATTTTATAAATAAGTAATGAATTTTATTGTTATTGATTGTATGGATTTGATGTGTGATGAATACATTAAAAAAAGAAAATCACCATATTACTTGTCTCTATTATTTCTGACCACCTCTTGAAACTCATCATCGCCATGAAAGCTGAAAAATAAAATCATAAAAATCCATTTTTTACTTAATTTTTTTCCTTGTTTTTCTTTCTTTTAATTTTTTTTTTCTTTCTTATGTTTCCTCCATTCTTGAATTCGACTTACAAAATTATTGATCATGATACCGTAAATATTAAGTTTGGTTCAGAAAGGAGCAAAGTTGGTTACTTCAAAAGTTAAAAGGAAAAAAACAATAACAGCGCAAACGAGAGCCAAATTTTTTTTTCTTAATAAGGATTATTTTAAAAATACATTGAATTAATTAAGGAGTGGTGGTTGCCATATAGGGTCCATTAACAAAATTATCCACTTAACCAATTAACCAACTTCAAATGCTCAGTAGCCCAATAAAACTATTGTTAGAATAATAATTTTTAATTTTAATAAAAAATTAAAGGGAATTAGGGATTTCTGGAATTCGCGCATTGCATAAAAGAAACCCTAACTAGCTACCCTTCTCAATTCTAGCTGTAGCCTTTCTGCTAGAATCTCGCCGCTTTTCTCACCGGAGCCTCGCCAAAACATTTAAGAGAATCGCACGCTTGCACACTGCTGAGTCAGGTCTCCACCGCTACTTTTCACTATTATTTACTGTTTTATAACATTTTGTTAATGTTAATTGACTTAATACTTTATTTAATAGTAATTAGCTATTGATTAAGACTGGTGGCTGTTGAAAGTGTTTGTCTTATTAAATTAAAATGAGTCATTTTTGTTTTAAAATATTATTTTTATAAAATTAATATTGATGATAATGTGGCTATTTAGAGCTGAGCTTTGTTTGTTATTTTTATTGTGTAAGCTAGCAGTGTTTTGGCTGAAAAGAGGGGAAGTCATACTTTTGAAGGCTTTGTTGAAGTAACGTAAACCTGATTGAGGTTCGGAATGATAGAGGATTAAACACTTGAAATGGAAGAATCACTGACGCCAGGGAAAAGGAAAGCACCTGAAGAAGATTCACATGTCACGGGAACCCCTAAGGAAGAATCGACCAAGAAGCAACGAAATCTGACACGCTCGCGTGTACATGAGGTTGCAGTACCCAGCGGCTATGCATTGACTAAAGATGAAACAATTCATGGGACACTTGCTAATCCGGTTAATAATGGTGAGATGGCAAAAACCTACAGTTTTGAGCTCGACCCATTTCAGCGAGAGTCGGTTGCATGCTTGGAGAGAAATGAGTCGGTTCTTGTCTTAGCTCATACATCGGCAGGTAAAACTGCTCTTGCCGAGCATTCGATAGCAATGGCTTTCAGAGATAAGCAAAGGGTTATATACGCTTCACCTTTGAAAGCTTTGAGTTACCGGAAGTACAGGGAGTTGCATCATGAGTTTAAAGATGTTGGATTGATGACTGGTGATGTTACTCTCTCACCTAATGCTAGTTGTTTGGTCATGACAACAGAAATTCTTTGAGGAATGCTTTATCGGGGGTCGGACGTCTTGAAGGAAGTTGCTTGGGTTATTTTTGATGAAATTCATTACATGAAAGATAGAGAATTCATTACATGAAAGATAGAGAAAGAGGGGTTGTTTGGGAGGAGAGTATTATATTTTTACCGCCAGCTATTAAGATGGTTTTTCTTTCCGCGACAATGTCCAATGCCACGGAGTTTGCCGAGTGGATTTGTCATTTGCACAAACAGCCTTTTCATGTGGTGTACACAGATTTTCGACCAACACCTTTACAGCACTATGTTTTTCGAGTGGCTGGGAGTGGGTTGTATCTTGTTGTTGATGAGAAAGAGCAGTTTAGAGGGTCATTTTGTGAAGCTGCGAGATACTTTCTCAAACCAGAAAATGGGTGGCAGGAGAGAAAATGGAAAAACAAGTGGGAGAATGGCCAAAGGTGGGAGTGGTTCTAGTGGTTCAGACATATTCAAAATTGAGAAGGTGCAGCCACTATTTCTAACTATTATTCTTGATTCAGTGTTGTCAGATGCCCTGAATTGATGTTCTGTTAAATTATGTGACTATGGCTTGTTACCATCTTTCTTTCATTCTTGGAGCAATTCTATTGGTAGCAATGTAACTGATGGTTAACTATTTCTTAAGGCCATCTTATATCCACTCTTATGCCTTGCGATATATTCTGTCTCAAAGAAATATGTCTTACTGGCATTTACTTATGTATAAGATTAATGAATGCAGGAATTATTGCAAGGGTTTTCTTTTGCACCTCCTAAGCTTGATGTAATAGCCGTAGATGGGATTTTATTTTTGTCATTCTAAATTTGGGCGTTAATTTGCACATTCCTACGTAGAAACTAAATATAGATTATCGAGAAATAACACACCATGAATCAATTAGTGTAACTATATATATATATATAGAGAGAGAGAGAAATGTTATAGTTCAAGATCCTAAATTTATTAAATGCTGTAAAAACTATTAAGTTGTACAGTTTAATAATATAATTTATTTTATTTGGTATTTTACTATCAATATTAATATGTAATATTTCATAAATAAATTAGAGGCGTTGAGTTTTCTTCAAAATAAAACACATTCCCACCAACCAATGACACTCACTCTCTTACGAGAAAAGCAAACAAAATTCCGTATTCTTAAAGCATCCAACAAGTTGACATTGATTAGATTTACTTATAATCAAGTAAAAATGATTGGTAATAAAGCCACTCAACCAAAAACGTCTTCATCAATTACAGAGGTAGAGGATACCATTCTATTTCCCCTTCTTGTTTCTTTAAACTTCATTACTTGGTTTATTTATCTTCTACAAATACAACACAACATTACAACCCACGTCCTAAATCCATATATATATATATATATATAATTCTTACTTTATTTGTCTCTGTTTTGTTCATATATTGTTTGCAAATTGTAGTAATTTAATGTCAGCACATATAATATCTAAACTTTGATCATATGTTTAAATTTGTTTTGCTTAAAAATATTTGTTGAAACGAATGTATGCATCATGATGACATTGTTTAGATGCTAGTTTTGATCAAGTTCATTAACCTCTCTTGCTTTAGAGTTGGTTTGTTTCTTTTATTTTATCTGAATCTTTATTATTTTGTGTTCGAATATTGACTGGATTTTTGCGTAGATAAGAGGTATGGGAGATGCAATGGTGAGTAGTTATTGATGTAACATTTGCTCTCAAATGGTGAATCCTAGAATGGAAGATGGGATCAAGTGATCATTTTGTGAGATTGGATTTTGTTGTGCGAGGAATGCAAAATCAAGTGCACCAAATAATTGCGAAAAATAAAAGATACAAGAATTTAACGTGGTTCGGCAATTATGCCTACGTCTACGGGAGCAAGAGAAAAATAATTGTATTATTAACAATTATTTGAGTACAATATTTGAGTAATAAATCTCACTCTCCATAACCCAAATATACCTCGTACTCTCACATACACTTGAAAGGAAATGTCTTTCAATTGCTCACACTCTTCGATTGCTCTCTCTCAACAATTTACTTGAATTGTTATGAACCTTTTAAACTGCTCTACACAAATGTTTTTAGGATGCTTTACAAATGAATTTTGCTTCTGTATTTATAGGCATGATTGATGCACTATTACACTAAATTCGTTGACAAATGCACGCGGCTCCAATCTTGATCAACTTTTGTGGCTTATGCATGTAGCTTTGGTGGTCACATGCGTGTAGCTTTAGTGGCCACCGAATCATGTGGCCTTTTGAGTTTTTAATAGATTTGTGGAACAAATGCGCAGCAACATCACTTAAGACTCCATCAACAATGGAATTCACTTAGGATCAAACCATGCACTCTCCCTATGGGCTCCAATTTTACTTCGTATGATGGTTGGTTTAACTCCTTCTCGTCCACACAACTTCTCATGAACACATTAACAGTAACAATTCGCGAATCGATAAGGCTAAACAAGGGAGGGAATTTGAATCTTTGCTACGGAGGGGGAGAAGAAGAAACAGCTCTGCTCCAATATCTAGCACTTCAACAACAAACCGTGAAATGTTTTAAAATTATATAAATATTTTTCAGTTCAAGATGAATTCTGCTCCTAGTCATTATTCAAGCAAAATGAAGTTAATTTGATAATTACATTTTTAATTTCCTCCATTATTTCAATATTTTTTTGTGTGTTTCCTTTTTTGAGATTAAATGCATAAAAATTTAAAGAAGACAAGAAAAACATCTTTTTATTTCGTTTTATCACATTTTAATTGTAAAGATCCTTCGTACAAAATTTTATTATCTTTCATGAAATAAATATGTTCGTATGTGAGATATGAAAGAATATCACAAGCAACTTATGATTCTTTTTCACCATTTTAGTTTACGATCAATATTTTTATTGCTTTCTTAAAACACAGATAGTATTTTTAAGAAAAAAATCAAAACGAAAACAGCTACAGTACCAGAGCTGGCAAAACGGGATGTACGGTGGTTTTTGTATTGTGTCAGTTTCATGTTGTGTCAAATTTAGGTCGACCATTTAATAATCGTATAAAAATATCGAGATCTAAATCTAACACGGAAAATAAACAGAGTTACCTAATAACCTGTTTGATATTATATAGTTAACAAATGTTAGTTATGCACAAACACCCCTCTAAAATATTATATATTTACACTATTAAAGTTTTAATCCTGTATATATAAATAATACTATATATGAATATCATAAGATATATATGTGTACCAAAATTTTACATATTTATACCATTAAAGTTCTAAATCTATGTAAAATTTTTTCAATAAAACAATCTTTCTAAAAGAATAAAAAGAGACAATCATGTTCAATATTTGGATTTTAACAGTAAGAACCTAGAAATTAAATAAAAAAGAAAATATAATTGTGTTATTGGTCAGATAAATTAATCAAAAACTTTAACCCTAACCTGACACAAAAAAAATCGTGTCAATTCAGACATGACCCATTTAATAACATGTCAAATTTGACGAACTATACCTATTTATTTATGTCGTGTTTATCTTAGATAATCAGATTGTGTAAAATTTTATTAGCTCTGACAATATCCAATTTTGCCTCTTTATTTGCTGCAATTCATTAAACCCCGACATGTTTTAAAATTACACCGATATTTTTAATTCATTGCTCCTAACAGTTCTAACATACATGCTCTAATTAATTTCTACATCACCAATAACAACAATTATACTTTTCAAAAAGAAAAAAAATAGAGATAATTTCTAATTTAATGTTAAAGGAAGATAGTGGAAAGATTAAAAATTACGTGGATGGACATTCAAAAGAAAATGAAATTTTCATAACACTAAACAGTCTCTTCGGTGAGAAATATCAATATGGATAGCAATTTCTATGCCACATTTTTTTTTTTAATATTTGGATGATAAAATGCAGTTATAAGGAGAAAAAAAATTGTTGAAAGATGGTTCGTAAAATGTTTAAAACGATAATGGATAAGAGTGACACTACTGCAACCCCATGGTTTTCTAATGAAACCCCTTTTGGGAATTTACAATTTTATCTGTGTGTAAAATTACATGAATCCCCCACACTTTCATCTAGTGCAAACTTTTTACACACACGAATTGCATTTTTCATATTACGAACTTTTGGTCCCCGGATATCAAATATCCTCTTATTTTTTTCCAATCTAATTCGGAGTACTCGAAGACGCGTGTAGTAAGAATTTCTTATCACATATGAGTTCGCAAATTTTATTATTATTTCCTTTTGTGTTCGTAATTTATTATTACGTTTGTGAAGAACGATTCCCCATTGTTGTCTTACTCTTTAAATTCTCGTAGTCATAGGCATCTAGTGTTGGTGCCTTCTACCTTCTGAAATCACATATTTGTTCTTTTCTTTTATATTCATCTTCGCTATCTCTCCTTTTTAAAATTACCAAGGTTATTTATGGAATCAGATAGTGTCATTACAAAGAGAATGTATTCATTTTAATATTTTTAATATATATATATATATAAAAGGATGTTGAGAGAACTTTTGAGGGGGTGCTATGGATAATTATCTTCACATTTGACTACGCTACTTTCGAAGCTACACTTTCTACACCCCTTTAATATTTTTCTAATACCCCATTTTGTAATCATAGTTCTATTGTACTAACAATTATATAAAAGGATAAATATGAATTTAATTAAACTAAAATATTTTTACAAATCATGAACTCCTAACTATTTTTTTGAATCTTAGTATATGATATAATTAATTTTATTGATAAAATCAAAATAATTTGGAAACAATGAAGATATAAATTACCTAATAATTATTTTTACTATGAAAAGTTATGTCTACAATTTTAATTATTTTTACTGTAATTTTGTGTTCTTTTTTGTGATTTGATAAAAGAAAGAGATATAAATATAAAAAAGAGGAGATTCTAAGTGTTTTGGAGGGGTATTACAAGCTCCACCCTAATTTATGGGAAGCTAATTAAGAACCCAAAAACGTGTAGGTGAATTGGCTCATCTAAGTTATGGACGATGCTTAATGGGGAGAAGCCACCAAAACCTCTAAATTTTGTTTAAATGGGCCCAATTTGTATGACTACACAGTCGTCAGTTAGAATGATTTAAAAAGAAAAAAAAAATTGGGGCAAAGTAGAAGAGGATTTTTTTTTAAAAAAAAAAATATATGTAATTTAATCTTTATCTTAAAGCTTGGTTGATTCTTGTGTGTTTCCTAAGGAATCGAGATAAAATACAGAATATAATGTGTTATATTAATTTAAATCTTTTACTAAAATTTTAAGTCATCAATCTTACACAGTTTAATAGTAAAAATTATAATTCAAATTAGTTTTTAATGATTTAATGATGTTAAGTTAATATTGCCCAATTGCTTAAAATCATGTTCATAATTCAAGTAGCCTTACTATCTTACATAGTCACATTTTTTCCTCTCTTTTTTTCTCTCATTTGGGATTTAATCATTTTATAATCGACAGTCTTCGGGGATTAATATGAAATAATTCATAAAGAAACTAGGGGTGTTGAGTTTTCTTAAAGAAGAAACAAGACGGTATCTCGTAAATAAATTATTATTTGTTAATCAAATATTAATGGAGATATCTCAAAACGGTATCTTTAGTGCACCATCATCCTCTTTGGTCTTCGGAAGATCAAATTTCAACTACCTGTTTATTGTAAAGAAAAATTCCCGTCATTGCTCCCGACGTGCATTTACTAAAATATAATATGTATTGTATTCGTGTTTGGTTTAAAGAAATTCTGCTTATTTAAATACACACACAAACACAAACACTGATTTATTCATGATGTCTTATTTCTGGATAGTCTGCATTAGGTTGATGTAGGGATGTCCAAGTTAACTCCCAAATTTAGGATGACAAAAATAAAATCCCAACTACAACAAATACATCAAGCTTAGGAGGTGCAAAATAAAAACACACAATAATTCTTGCATTCATATGCCTTTGGGAGGTGCACGAGTTATGTTATTTCAAAAGTTAATGATATTTAGACCCAAAAACTTGACATAACAAACGCAATGATACACACGGCCAGAGTTACTATCCGCACTCTATCACCCTTTTGTCTCTTTGCTATTTTATAATTTAATTTTACCATCAACGTTCATGGGTAATATTTCATAAATAAACTAGAGGTGTTGAGTTTCCTTCAAAATAAAACAAATTCCCACCAACCAATCACCCTTACACTCTTACAAGAAAAGCAAACAAAATACCCTATGTTAAAAATATCCAACAAGTTGACATTGATTAGATTTAGTTATAATCAAGTAAAAATGATTGGTAATAAAGCCACTCAAGCAAAAAAGTCTTCATCAATTATAGAGCTAGAGGATACCGTTCTATTCCCCTTCTTGTTTCATTAAACTTCATTACTGGGTTTATTTATCTTTTACAAATACGACACAACATCACAACCCATATCCCAAATCCATAAAAGGTACCAAAAAAAAAGATTCTTACTTCGTTTGTCTCTCTTTGTTCATTTATTATTCGCAAATTGTAGTAATTTAATGTTAGCATTTATATTGTCTAAACTTTGATCATATGTTTAAGTTTGTTTTGCTTAGAAATCTTTGTTGAAATGAATGTATGCGTCATGATGACATTGTTTAGATGTTAGCTTTGTACGATCATTATAGTCAACTTCATTTTTATCTGGATTTTTCTTGTTTTGTGATCGAATATTGACTAGATTGTTGCGTACATAAGAGAGATGGGAGATGCAATGGTGGGTAGTTACTGGTGTTACATTTGCTCTCAAATGGTGAATCCTAGAATGGGAGCTGGGATCAAATGTCCATTTTGTGAGAGTGGATTTGTGGAACAAATGAGAAGCGGCACAACTGACAACTCCATCAACAATGGAATTCATGTAGGATCAGACAGTGCACTCTCCCTATGGGCTCCAATTTTACTTCGTATGATGGCTGGTTTAGCCCCTTCCCTTCCACGCATAACCGCTCATGAACACATTAGCAGTAATAATTCACAAATTGAAGAGGCTGAACAAGAGAGGGAATTTGAATCCTTGCTACGGAGGAGGAGAAGAAACAGCTCTGCTCCGTTATCACGTATGATTCCAGATATCCGTTTTGGGGTAGCTTCTCGACCAGATGATCCTGAAGCTCTTAGGCAGAGGGGTGGGAATTTGATTTTGGTTAATCCCGTGAATGAAGAGGCATTAATTATTCAAGGTCACAATGCAGCTAGCTCATTAGGCGAGTATCTGATAGGACCTGGTTTGGATTTATTGCTGCAGCATTTGCTCGAGAATGATCCTAACAGATATGGATCCCTACCAGCACAGAAACAAGTTGTTAAAGCATTGCCAACAGTTGCCATTGATCAGGATTTGCAATGTGCAGTGTGTCTGGAGGAATTTGATATGGGAAATGAAGCAAAAGAAATGCCTTGTAAACATAAGTTCCATGGCGAGTGCATTATGCCATGGCTGGAGCTTCATAGCTCTTGCCCCATTTGCAGATACCAGTTGCCATCCGATGATTTAAAGGTTCAAGGAAATGGGTCTGGAAACAGAGAAGAGAGTGCAGGGAATGAGGATGCGGGGAATAGTTTGAGGTTGGCTAACGGAGAAGATAGCATAGGAAATGGAAGGAGAAATTGGATTCCTATCCCATGGCCTTTTGACAGTTTATTTTCTATGTCAGGATCTCAGGAAGGTGGAACTTCTAATTCCGAATCATCAGCGGCAGGCACGGCCAGAGCAGCAGCAGGAACAGCCGCTCATATAGATGAGACTTGAAGTCATGTATATGTAACAAACTATTATCTAAGTTGATTTTTCAGCTATGAAGAGTATTTTTTCTAAAAAAATTGAATATCCTTTTCATATTTTAAGCTTATTTCTGTGTAGATGTCTTCTTGTTCAAGGAACCACTATAATTTACTACATTTGAAGTATTTATGGATTATATCATCTTTTTTGTTTTAGCATGAAGGAGGTTATGTTTTCATTGTTTTCTACTGGATTATCCCCGCATATATACTGGATCACCTCAGAGAAGTGATGAATGTGCAACAGCATGATGAGGGTTGCAGCAAAACAATATGGGCTGAATGAAAAAAAAAAAGAATCATACACTATAAATGAAGACGTCAGAGTGCTAAACTCTCTGAATTTAATGAATTAGTGTTGCTATTCTAACCTTAGTCAATCTAAAAAGAAACTAAGGCCATGTTTGGTTTGAAGAAAGGGAAGGAGAAGAAAAAAGTGGAATGGAGAGGAAGGGAGAGGAAAGGAGAGGAGGAAAATAGTGAAATTAAATTTCATTGTTTGGTTTCACATAAAATTTTATAGGGAAAGGAATTATAATTTTTTTTCTTTGAATAAATTTATCTTTTACCTTAAATACTAAATTATTTATATTAGTAATGAAATAAAATTTAATATCAATACCAAACTTTTTTAATGTCAAAAAGTCTTAAAATAATTCATGATTTATTAAAATTATGTGTGTGTGTGTCTATATATATATATATATAAATAAAATATATATATATATATATATATATATATATATATATATATAAAAATAAAAATGATTTGGCGATTTTGGCATTAGCGATGTCCTGAGAATTCCTAAGAATCTGTTAATTTATATTTCTATATTTTCATATTAAATAAATAAATAAATAAGTTTATTTATTTTGTTAAGTTTCTTAAAACATTCATTAAATTTAATTAATATAAAATTATTTATAATATTAAATTGATAAAATAAAATTATAAATAATAATTATTAATGACATTCAATAAGTTAAAAAGTTGAAAGGTAATTTGAAAAGTTTTGGTTTCCAGTATAAGAAGAATTTAAATTCTTTACTCTTTAAGGTAGAATTCAAATTTCACATTATGATGGATATTAAATTCTAATGGAAATTAGATTCTTATACATTTTGTCTAACCAAACAATAGAAATAAAAAATAGAATTTAAATTATTTTACTCTCCTCCATTCTCTCCTCCCAACCAAACATCACCTAACAGAAATTAGAGGCCGAAAAGT
Source organism: Luvunga scandens (assembly GCA_030449905.1). Lineage (NCBI taxonomy): Eukaryota > Viridiplantae > Streptophyta > Magnoliopsida > Sapindales > Rutaceae > Luvunga > Luvunga scandens. The sequence continues at coordinate 3,010,469 of JASUUG010000382.1, read as the reverse complement.
TGAGTACACTCAACACAAATTACTCTTCTCTATAAGATCAATCGACCACCAAGATCTTTAGGACGGAAGCAATGTGCATACGGTGCAATGCCACAACAGAGTCTCCTGGCCGGCAAAGTCCCTTTGCCTTGGCATGTTGAAGGGCAAACTCTATAGTTTCCTCTGTTGATTCTTCATCAGAAGCTCTTGCAGACCCTGAGCTCAAAACAGGTACCAGCCCTCGGAAAATAAGGCTATGCCTCGCTGGAGCTTCATCGCTGCATGACCACGCAATTGAATCTGTTTTTATCTCTGGCACTACCACGGACAAAATTGGCATACTAGGTCTGTACTTTGACACCATCTTTGCTGTGGTTCCACCCCTGGTTAGGACCAATATCAGAGCAGCTTTAATGCAGTTTGCTGTCCTCACAGCCGAGGAAGCTAAACTCTCTAATGGACTCATTGGCATTGGTGCAGTTTCCATTATTTTCTTGAAAAGATCTCCGTAATTGATAAAGTTCTCAGCCTCCAAGCAAATTCGAGCCATGGTTTGAACTGCGATTTCAGGGTAGGCTCCTGCAGCAGTTTCTCCGCTGAGCATCACACAGTCAGTGCCATCGAGAACTGCATTTGCAACATCAGTTGCTTCAGCTCGAGTGGGCCTTGGGGATTTGATCATGGACTCCAACATCTGGGTAGCAGTTACAACAGGCTTTCCCTGAATATTGGCCTTATGAATCATTACTTTCTGAGCAAGGAAAATCTTTTCAATTGGAATTTCCATTCCTAGGTCACCTCGAGCCACCATGAATGCATCAGAATTTGCAAGAATGTCATCAAAATTAGCAACGCCTTCTTGATTTTCAACCTGTCAGAACCCAAACCCAACTAATCTTTTAATAAACAGAGTAATCCTGGCTTTACACATATTATTGTTGTAATATGAAGAAGTATGAATTCAACACACTAAACATGAAAAGCTGACTAACCTTTGACATAAGAAGGATGTTTTTTGCATGCACTCCTAGCAGATTTCGAACCTCCACAAGGTCCGAACCTTTGCGAACAAAAGACAGCGCGATCATGTCAATCTTGTTAGGGACACCCCAATTTAAAATATCCTCTTTATCCTTCTCCGTTAAGGTTGGGAGATCAACAATGACCCCAGGTAGATTGACGTTCTTCCTCTCGCCCAGAACTGCAGAGTTCTCACAACGACAACGTACCAAACCCAACTCCTTAGCACAGTCCAAGACTGTTAGTGAAATGGTGCCATCAGAGCACAGAATGACACTCCCTGGCTTCAAATCTTCAGCCAACTTTTTGTAGCTCATGCTGATCATTTTCTCATCTCCCTTTAGGCTATAGTCAGTGGATATCGTAATCTCTTGACCCTGCACAAGTTGTATGGGCTTCCCATCCTTGAGAAATCCTGTTCGAATCTCAGGACCCTGCAATATTTACGAGTGCAGAAACCATTAGTAGTCAAGTTCCTCATAAGCTCAGTCAAAAAAACTGAAAACTAAAGTCGAGATTGACGCAAATAATATGCTTTTCAGGCTAGCTTTTTTGTAAAGCTATTCCAATCTGGCATTGATGGTTCAAAAGCACCATCAAAGTTTATACCGCGAATCATATGCTTTCACACTAGCTTTTTTTTTCGTAAAGCAGCAACTTATAGAACATTAGAGGTTCTTAACGGATTAATAATTAAACAATGTGCGAATCAGATAGTGAAGACTGAAGATTCTTATGAGTGCCCCATGTTTTATTAAATTAACTAATCAATCAAAAATAGTATTTTTAAAATATTAACTTTATTTGATTTAACAATTAAACCTCCCTTTCTTTGCTAAAACCACATACAACAGGCGATTTTACAGTTAATTTTTTTTATTTTCATGGTCGAATAACAACTAATATTGTAGAGCAACAAAACCTGCCTCATATAATAAAAATTGTGCATATATATATATATATATATAAAGACGAAATTAAAAAAAAATTAAAAAGGTAAAAAAAAAAATTGTAGGGTTTTGATTTGAACATGCCTTAGTATCCAACATGACTGCGCAAAGGATGCCGGTGTTGTTCATGGCAGTCCTTAGATTATCAAGGGTTTCTTGATGATAAGCATGGGATCCATGAGAGAAGTTGAAGCGAGCAACGTTCATACCAGCCCCCAAAAGCTTCTCTGCCATCTCTACGGACCTCGAAGCCGGTCCCAATGTGCATACGATCTTTGTCTTTGGCCTCTTTTGATGATCACCCGTCATTGCCATTACAGCTGCTGCTCCTCCTAGTATTGTCTTGTTCATTGTATTGAATAAAGAAAAGCAAAGAGAAGCAAAAAGAAGGTGGGTTTTGTAAGGTTTATGAATTTAAGACACACAAGGAGATCTACGTGGGTTAGTGGCTTTTATATGGAGCGTTGGCAAATATTGCCCCTCGATTTGCTTGCTCTTTTCACTTTTACTTGCAACTCAAGGAAACAGAATTCAACTAGTTTTTTAACTTTCTGTTTAAAAGTTTTCTTGTTCAGCAAACTGAGAGAATCTCTAGTAATAAATATGATGGCCTCTTTTTTATTTTTTATTTTTAATTTGTTTCTAATTAAAGGATCAAACCCAATTGATTCTATGATTAATTCTGATTTATACCAATTGAAAATGTTATTATTTTATTTTATAGGGTTTTATAAAATAAAAAATTTTACCCATAAAAAACCATTATAATTCTTTTTAGAGAAGTGTTCCACAAAAAAAGTGCTGTAATTACAAAAGTATCTCAAATAATTTTATTTTCTATTTTCTCTATCTGAACTTTATTAGTGTGAAAGACCATCATATGAATCACATTCTTTACTTTTGATAACCCGTCCATCATTTGAGCACTCTAAAATCACTTTTCTAGAAGTGACACCACAAAGGAAAGGGAGAAAGTGAATAGCATGCATAAGCACCTTGAATATCTAATTATATATAGAGCAACGTTGAATTTTTAATAACATTGCAATTTTCATGGAATTAAAAGGAAGTGAATTGTGTGTGAAATTAAAGAGCCTAAAAAGAGTGGTTCCTAAGGAAAGAATATATTCAAACAAATAATAGAACCTTCTTCTTCATGCCTAGTCTCTTGCTTAACAATGCCAGTTATGCTAGGCATCTTCTGCTCGTCTGTGCTTTCTACAGAGCATAAGGGATAATACTTCGCATGTTACCATCCTTCACACAAGCTTAAAATAGTTTGCACCATTCATGTTGGTGGGATATTCTAATGAAACGCGCAGCCAAGAACGTGTTATCGGTTCAGTATTCAAATCAGATATTTTTTTGAGTGCCAAAAGAATCATTTTCCATAAAAATACTTGAAACATATTCTTCTTCCTCCTCCACCAACGTTTATAGGAGAGGTTGTCTATCCCAACCCAAGACTCAATTGAGATTTTAGAACAGGGGTTACTGCTTTGGCAATGACTTGACTTGATCGGCTACATACTTTAAACATATACTTAAGTTATATTAAAAACCGATCAATCATAGTATATAAAAATTGTAAGCATATAGTCACCGAAATTCTTTGTCATGTTTTAAAATTTTTTTATTAAAGTTTTATAGTTATCTCTCATTCTTCCTCTCTCTTTTGTTTATTTTATATTACTTAGGTAGTCCACTATTTCAATTTTCAAAAGATTTTCGAGAATGAAGCTTAAATCATCGAGTTGCTGCGAAGTGGACACCAATAAGTTCGAGTAAAGCTAATAAATTCGAGATTTTTTTGTGTGTTGTGGAAACTTTTTTTGTTTTAAAGAAAATGGGAGTAGGTAAGTTCAAATTAATTTTTATCTCCTCACCACTTTCAAGGTTTAAACCTGAGTCGGTGACTCCACACAAGTGAAGAACGATAGATTGCACTGCCAACCAACTCAGCTACACCCGTAGAGCATGTGTGTTGTGGAAACATGCTTCCTCTTTATTTAGGAGTTGACTTAAGATTGAACTTTTAAAATTGAAATTTAACATTATATGGTGAAAGATTCAAAAAGATTTTTGATGCACTTATCAATTCATTTTAAATTTATGGCAGTCATAAGGTAATTCCTAAGTTACATTTAATATAACATACAATCTGAAAAATCTCGTCCGCTCAAAATGTTAAAATGATGGGCAACTGGAACAAATGGTTTGAAGACTGTTTGTGAAGGGGGAAAAATTAAAAATCGAAGAGGGAATGCTCTAGGATTTATCAAAAGGGGTGTTAGAGAATATGATGGAGCTTGATCATGATGCAGAGCTTGATTACAGAATGTCTCATGTGCAGCTGATTATACACAGTCAAGAGTTGGTTATCTTTGAGTCAAAAGATCGGTAGCTAGTTGTGCATGTGTGTTGTGTGAGGATGAAGTTTCAAGAATATTCTCAGTTGTAATCATCTAAGTATAAATACAATAGCTTAGATTCATTGATGTAAGTTTTCAATATACAATAGAATAAATAAAGCTGAACAGCTTTTCTTTCACTTTCTTGTTTCTTTTCTCAGTAACCAAACACATGTTCTGATCAATTTCAACATGGTATCAGAGCCTTCTGCTAATTCGAATCAAATCAACACTACATATAACTTTGTAACTCCAGTTAAACTTGATCACAACAACTTTATTGTATGGAGAACACAAGTGTTAACCTCAATCAAAGGAAATGGTCTAGAAGGCTTCATTAATGGCACAAATAAGTGTCCAGATCAATGCATTACTCAAGATCTGAATGGTGCAAGTTCATCAAATGCTGGATCTGGTTCACGAACTGATAATTCTGCTTTCTCGGCTTGGATCAGAAATGATGTCTTCTATTCAAGAAAATTTGTTGTCATCAGTGATTCATTGTGTCTCATCACAAGAACTATGGGAATCCTTGACACGTATGTTTGTTTCTCAAACTCAAGCTCGTATAATGCCTATTAAAATGCAATTACAGACATCTAAAAAAGGATCAATGACCATGAATGCATATTTTGCTAAGATGAAAAGCTTAAATACTCTTTATTCTTTGGTAAACCTTTGAGCATACTTGTATATTTTAACCGGATTAGAGTCTCAAGAGTATGAATCATTAGTTACTAGCTTATTAGCCAGAGGAGAAAGCTTGAGCTTAGATGATTTATATGCCTTACTGCTAAGTCATGAGATGAGAATTGAACAGAAAAGAGGAAAAATCCAATCTGATGTTACTCATCATCTTTCTGTAAATTTTGCTCAGAAAAATTCAGGTTTTTCTAAAACCAGTTTTGGAACTCAAAAAGGTGATAAAAACTCAGATAATTTTACTGGAGATATGTCTAGTTCAGCTTCTAATAACAACAACAAAATGGAAATCATGATGTAATTGTCTGTCAAATTTGTTTGATACCTGGACATGGAGCTCAAAAATGCAGAAATAGATTCAATCCTGCATTTGTGCCTCAAAGATATCATGGCAGAGGTGGTAGAGGTGGATCAAGGCCTATCTATGGTTTAGGCAGAGGTTTTATACCTTATGGTGGAAATAGAGGTTTTATGCCTAGATCATTTACTGGTTTTAACAGAGGTTTTAATGGTCAAAATAGCTTCAGAGGATATGGTTTTCAAGGCAACATGGCATATGCAGATCCTAATTTTGTATCAGCTCCATATTCTTTTCCTCCTGGTGCCAGTTCTACTCCAAGAAATGATTCAACTTTATATAAAGCAAATAAGATCGAAACTTTCAAAAAATTCGACAATTTTTATAATCTTGGCATTCTTCCTTCACCCGAGGTTGTGGAGGATCCTTTTTGGTATATTGATAGTGGAGCATCTGCTCATGTTACAAACAATCCAGGTACTCTGTTTAACTTGAAATCCTATAAAGGGTCAGAAAAGTTACTTGTTGGTGATGGTAATGGCTTACAAATCACACATATTGGATCTGCTAAACTTGATACATTATCAATTAATGAACCTATTATACTGCAGCAAGTTCTTTATGTTCCTCATATTACCAAGAACCTTTTGAGTATTTCAAGATTACTCACTGATAATAATGTTGTTGTTGAATTTGTTGATAATGCCTGTTACATTAAGGCTAGAAATACAGGGTTTATCTTACTCAAAGGGATTGCTCAGAAAGGTCTGTATCAAGTTCAAGCAGCATCTTCCTTCTCTCAACATGCTTTATCAGTTGCTTCCAAAAATTTCCATCCACCTATTTCTCTTTCTGCTACTATGTCTAACAACTATGTGTCAAATAGTTCTAATTCTGTTTCTTTTAGTCCTATGTCACATTTGAATAATGATGTTCCGTATCAAAGTTTCTTTATTTTCAACAATGTTGATTTGCTTCATAAAAGACTTGGTCATCCAAATTAGTCATACACTTAAGAGTGTTTTAAAGTCCTGTAATTCATCTACGATGTTAATAAAATCCATAAGCTCAAAAAAAACCATCTTAGTCATTTCAATTCAGTTGATACCAAAACTATTGATCCATTGCAACTTCTTTATATAGATCTTTGGGGACCTTCTTCTACTGTTTCCACACAAGGTTATACTTACTACATGTCTATTCTAGATGACTATAGCAGATTCACATGGATTTTTCCATTAACTCGGCTCTTCCTGTCTTTATTACATTCAAAACTTTTATAGAACAACATTTGAACAAAAAATCAAGTCAAGACAAAACAGACGGGAGGAGAATTTAGGTCTTTTTCTCGCTTTACTTCTATCTTCCGAATTCATTTTCGACATCCATGTCCACACATTCATCATCAAAATGGTAGGATTGAGAGAAAACATAGACATATTGTTGATATTGGACTTACCTTGTTAGCTCAAGCCAAACTACCCTTAACTTTCTGGTGGAATGCATTTCACACAGCTGTCAACCTCATAAAAAGACTACCTACAACTGTGCTTAACAATCAAATTTCAAACTTTTTCAACACCAACCAGATTATAGTATGTTAAGAGTGTTTGGTTGTTCTTGTTTTCCTTATCTAAGACCATATAATAAACACAAACTTGAGTATAGAACAAGAAGATGTATTTTCATTGGTTACAGTCCACATCACAAAGGATATCGTGTTTACATTCATCAGGCAGAGTGTATGTGTCTAATCATGTTGTATTTGATGAGCAATCATTTCCTTATAAAAAAGGTGTTGATTTCTCTTCCATTCAAGAATCTTGTTCTGATGAGTCAACCACTTCATTTCAATCCAAAGATGTTTTCTTCACACTCAATGATAATCTGATCTTTATCAATTCCTCTCGAGCAGTAATCCTTCATGTTCTTTGCTATCCGGATAACTACTTACGCACCCTCGTAACCTAATTCTTCATCTCTTCATTTACAAATTCACTTAATCACATAAATCCTGATAATAATATCTCATCTCATGTTACTTCTAGACCTCATAATCTCCCACCAAAGACAAATGACCTGGTCATTCAATGATTACTGTCTAAGGTGATATTTAAACCAAAAACCTACCTAGTCGCTTTAATTTCTACTCCTTCGAACCAACATCCAGAAAACAAGCTTTAGCAGATCCAAAGTGGTTTCAAAAAGAGAGTTTAACTCCTTACAAGCCAATAAGACTTGGACTCTAGTTCAGCCTTCTTTACCTGTGAAAATCATAGGAAATAAATGGGTGTTTCGGATCAAATATAATTCAGATGGCTCAATTTCTAGATACAAAGCTAGACTTGTAGCCAAGGGTTTTGCTCAAACTCAAGGTGTGGATTACAATGAGACTTTTAGTCCAGTTGTAAAGCCTTCTACTGTCAGAATCATCCTAAGCTTAGCTGTAATGCAAGGATGGATTGTTAGACAGGTTGATGTTAACAATGCTTTTCTCAATGGTTTTCTTGAAGAAGATGTTTATATGTCACAACCTGAGGGCTTTATCGTTATGTGTGCAAACTTAGAAAGGCTCTTTATGGCCTAAAACAAGCTCCTTTGGTTTGAAAGATTTAAAACAGCAATGGTAACTCAATGGCACTTTGTCAATAGCAAATCAGATACTTCTTTATTCTACAAATGGAATAATGGTCATATTCTTCTGGTGCTGGTTTATGTTGATGATATAATTATCACTGGTTCAAATTCTTCTCTGGTTCTTCAAGTCATATCTGATATGCAGCTTACATTTGCTCTTAAAGATTTGGGAGAGTTACACTATTTTCTGGGTATTCAAGTAACTAAAACAGAGAAAGGCATTCATCTATCTCAGGCCAAATACATTGCAGATTTGTTAGTAAAGCATAATATGGATAAATGCAAACACCCATGGTCGCTTCTCATCATCTTGTAAAAACTCAGAACTCTCATTGATAATGGTTCCCAATCACGTAAGCTTGATTGAGCTCTTCAATATGTTACACTTACTAGGCCTCGAGATTGCTTTTTTCTCAATAAATTTTCTTCGATCACTGGCAAGCTTGTAAGAGGTTGTTAAGCTATCTTAAAGGAACAATTAATTTTGGCTTGGAGTTCTATAACTATGGTAGTTTGCAGCTCAACTGCTTCACTGATGCTGATTGGGCTTGTGACAAAGATGACAAAAATCAGAGTCATGCTGTTTTCTTGGGTCCAAATCGGTTTCTTGGTCATCTAAAAACAAAATGTTGTTTCTAGGTCCAAGATCGAAAGTATGAGCCTTAGCTTGACCACCTCGTAAATATTATGGATCCAAGCTTTAAAATCAATATCTCTCCCTCTTTTATGGTGTGATAATCAAGGTGCTATTGCTTTAGCAAATAATCCAGTTTACCATGCCAGAACTAAGCATGTTGAGCTGGATATTCACTTCATTAGAGAGAAAGTATCAGCTAAGCAAATTGATATTTGCTATGTTCCCAGTGCCGATCAAACAACAGACATCTTCACCAAAGCCTTGTCTTATGGTTCTTTTCATTATCATCGAAGCAAGCTCAAAGTTTTTCCTAGCACATTACGCTTGAGGGGGGATGTTAGAGAATATGATGGAGCTAGATCATGATGCAGAGCTTGATTACGAATGTCTCATGTGCAGTGATTATAATCAAGAGTTGGTTATCTTTGAAATGTCAAGTTTGTTATAACAGCATCGGTAGCTAGTTGTGCATGTGTGTTGTGTGAGGATGAAGTTTCAAGAATATTCTCAGTTGTAATCATCTAAGTATAAATACAATAGCTTAGATTCATTGATGTAAGTTTTCAATATACAATAGAATAAATAAAGCTGAACAGCTTTTCTTTCACTTTCTTGCTTCTTTTCTCAGTAACCAAACACATGTTCTGATCAATTTCAACAAGGGGAAAAATTAAAAATTGAAGAGGCCTCGTTTAGGCCTCTAGGGATTGTGAAGCGAAAAAATGAAACCATAAATTAAACTCTATCCGTGAACAAAATTTGCAAAACATGATCGAACCCGTTGACAAAGTCGTTGCCTATTCGTATGCAAGTGGTTCCCGTCGGTATTTCGTCTTCCTGCGGCTTGGCTGGTCAGTCGAACGCTGGCGAAAAGATTGCCTGCCATTCCGCCCCTTCATGGGGGCTTTCCGTTAAGCAAACATCGTAAACCAATCATCAAACATATCACATATGGATTAGATATATTCCTTGATCGATCCTTTCCAGTTGCTAATATTTCTTTATTCAAATGATTGCATGTTCCTTTCCCTGCGTTTACTTTTTGTTTTAAAAAAAATTATTTTTAAATTGACGTTACATTATTATATATTCTCGTTGGGCACTCTTGGTAAAAAGCAAAGATCATTCAGTAAGTATCCCCACCATTGCCTGCTTTGACCGCCGAGTGTACTGATTATCGTTTTTGTTGAATTATGTTCTATTTAACTTGTTTTCTTTTTATGTAGTTGCCCATTTGAGCTCTGATCTATGCTGTTGATTGATTTTGAAAATACTGATTTCAAAGTTGAATTAAGTATTTATGAATTTTCGTATTGGGTTTTGCTATTATATGTTGTTTGTTAAATAATATTTACAATAATAGGAAAAGGCATTAATTTGACTACACCATTCTTTATCTGCATGCTAAATTTGAAGAACAGAATCAACCCTTTAAGTAGTTGAAATGCCACTTTGTATGAAAATTTAAAAAAGTAAATAAGAAAATAGTTATGATTAAACTCCATCTCCCACCGTTTTATATGATAAGTAATGGAAATATAAATTAATATGATTTTGTTTACACAATATTACTGTTTAGGCAATAGGCATCTCTTATTTTGCATCATGTATTATCGTTATGAATGCAATTTGAAAATAGTTAACTTTTCTTAACCAGAAATATTGATGGCTAGTTTGAGTTTTTTCACAGTTGCCGAATTTGATGGTATTTTATTTACATGTAGTTGGTGAATAGGGGAAATGGGATGTAGTTGGGAAGAAATGAGAAAGAAAAATGGAGCAGTTACATGTGATGCAGTGGTCTCAAAAATGTTGGGCCCAACGGATCAAAAGCGTAAGATTCTTTGTTTGGAAGGTGAAGAGTGGGAAGTTGAGGGTGAAAAATGGACAAATGGAAGCAACTATAGGTTTGTATCGTCTTACAAAGAATTGTATTTGTTATTTTTTTGTTTTAATTTAGTATACGCTAATGTACTGTAAGGTAGTAAATGTCTGATGAAATTAGTGATGAAATCTTGAAACTTAATAGAAAAAGAAAGCATTACGTAAATTTAAAAGACAATGCGTTGGGACATATGCAGTAAAAAATCCACTACCAACACTGTTTGACCTGTTTTTCGGTTGAATAATATACTTTATTTATATTCATGATCTACAAATATCAGTTTTCATCCAACAATCTTAGGGTTTGGTCTGGATCTTGTCTCCTTAATCATCGAAATTGATGAGCGAAGAGAAATTATTTTCTATTATCTGCTCTTTATAGCATATTCAAGACCACAGCTGGTGCGGCTTTACTCTTTACTAGCTGCTGTAAATACAAAAGGTTGGTGACATGAAACTTTTGATGAAATCCATGAAAAAATATAATTTATTTGTTTCTATTGGATTTCTTTTAATAATATTAAAGTGTTATATGTACATGTTAGTCAATGCAAGTATTTCATCGAACTAGATACCCAAATCATAGAAATGTAGGTGAAGAGGGAGTAAAAGATTATTAATATATTAGAGTTGATTATGGATAACTTTTCTCGTCTCACATTAACCACTCCCAAATGGGCTACTACAGCTAGTGTGAAATTTCTACGGCATTTAATGCAGCTCAAACTACTGCAAAATTCTTTAAACACAGGAAACATGGAAACATTATGTATGTATTATGCATAATTTTTACACCACAAAAAAAATAAAAGCTTAGTTTATGGGTTTAAATTGATGGTTTGTAATTTATATCTTAAAAGTCCTTCGAGATTTTATGCACCTCTTTGGTGTTCTAAAAATTTCATGTGCCTCTTTAGTGTTTTAAAAATTACGAATGGCTTCCTCTTTATGTCATATTTCCAATAAGAAGTTAAATTGTACTTTTTGCTTTATATAGTTGCAATTTTTTTTTTATAATCCATTAGCTTACATAATTTTCCAATAGACTGGGTTGAATATACAACTTGCACTTTTTTATCTGATATTATCCAAGAAGTTTTTCGTTTTTGTTTTATTCTTAACATGTTCCTTTAGCTAGTTTTGAAGCTGAAGGAATTTAACTGTTCTTGACCAAAAATGAGATGGTAGCTTGAGGCGACTGACATCTAGTGGAATTAATTTTCATACATAATCTTGACATTCTCAATAGCCAGTTTGGTTGTTCTATTGAATCCATTTACTTATGCAGCTACTGAATCTTGATTGTAGATATGCTCAACATCTGAAAGGTTCAATGACTAGTTCTATTTTAGTTTGCTGAAACAACCAGTGGACATTTTACTGCACTTGGTTGTTATTGCAACAATGGTTTGCTAAATCGTTGGTAGCAGAGCAGAAAGAAATGGTCGAGCGAACTGGGAATAAACTTTACTCTTAGGATGAATTCCTCCACTTGGTTAGTTTTTCATTATTCTGGTTTTATGATTAATGTAATAATGACTGTAAAACCTTTGGCAAAAAGTATCATTATCTGTGGAGTTGTTTATTATGAAGAGATAAATTAGTTCTCTTCCAAATCCAAATGGACAATCAACAGAGCCTCTCTACTACCCATTTCTATTATTTCTTTTTTGTTTTTCCAGTTGGTTATGTTATGTAACCTTTGTTTTTGCAGGGTAAAGTTGAGAGATTACTAGACAATGGAGCATAAAGATTAAGCAAATATTTGAAAAATATTCTGTATTTAGATATTAAGAACTGAGTAATATGTTATTGAATTAGATTATTCGAAATCCTGTTGCCTCCTACTTTTTTTAATACAAATAAATCCTAGTGGCTAATTCTCCCTTGCTTAGTTGCTTTGATTTTTGCCTTTATTGGCGACGACATAGGGCAGTCACACAAGATAATTTTCCTTGTAATTAAAAAATAATAATAATAATATTTGTAATTAATAATGCATCTTTTACGCCTTATCGAACAGAATCAATATCCACATGGCCGAGGGATGGATTAATTAATTAAGAATATAATAATTTTAATTATAAATTAAAACATAATGTAACTCTAATAATAATATAAAAAACACTGAATGACTAATTAAATTTGATTATGCTTTTATTTAATAAAACCTTCCTCCTCCCATTGAGATTCATTTTAAAAAAAATGTATATAACAATTGGAACCAACGTACATTCATTAATAATATAATTTCAACACAATTTGGAATTGGATTTAAAGATATAGAATCAATTAAAGTAAAATAAATTAAAATCTTTTTAATAGAATAAGATAGTAATTAGACTAATTATAATTTTTTTAATTCAATTCTTCGGCGTACATTAATTCTTTTGATAGAAACAATTAGAATTCAAATCATTATTGAAGTATAGTATACATTATAGGATTTAACTATATTAAATTTAGTTTCATTAAAAGAATATGTTATACTGTAAATCGATTAAGCTTAAGCGATATTTGAAGTATAGCTACATATTCAAATGAAATTGCTAGTAAATTTACAATGATGAAAAATAATATAACTAATAATCCAAAATCAATATAATTAAACTAGGACAAATAAAACATTACTAGACTTTTTTGTTGTTGTATTTAGTCATTCAAAAAAATATGTTATAATATGAAACGCGTACAATTAACATTACAATATATTGAATTGTAAGAAGTATGGATGAGTTTGGCATACTATTTTATACTATATTATATTAGCTTTATCTCATTATGGTGTATTGTATTAAGGTGTATCGTTATTTGGTGTAGTATGGACTAGATGATATAAAGTAATATTATTTTATATTAATATTAAAATTAAATTAATATTATCTAATTTTAGGGGTTTATTATTAAATTTTGAAATTAAGTATAAAATAATTTTATATATATTAATTATATAGTAAAAATGATTTAATAATATACTATTATTAAATGATAAAATACTACATTATTATGTTATATTATTAATAATATACATTCATACATGCATATATAAGTATCTGCAGTGGTTTGCATCTCTTTTCACTTTTCAGGCATCAAAGATTCAAAGCGAGTTGGCTTTGAGTAGAAAATACTGTTGGCTGTTCAAGCATCCTTACAGAGTAGAAAAACTGTTTACAACCATTCAGATTACTATCTGTGAACTTCACTAAACAAAAAGTCTCTTTTTATTCGCTGTTTGTGTTCCCGATTACTATTATAGTTACAGCCTTACAGAGAGCTAGTGTTTCTTCGAACACTACGTGACGTACGTACAAACTCTGAAGTCTGAACTGAAAGACTCTTTAAAGCCTTTCTTCCGAATCTATCTTGATGCAGTTTGTTTCAACTTTTTTTTTTTCAAATTTTGGTCAATGTTCATCCTTGAAATAAATGAATAAATAGAAATAGATTGGATTAAGTAAACAAAAATTCTCTGTTTGGCTGTTTCTCTCAGATACTTCCCCTGAGATCCGCAGAAAGATATTACGGTTTGCCTCCAGCCTCGCATCCATAGTCCGGTAAGCGCTTTGTGAATTTTACTTAATTGATAGGTTTTGATAATCACATACTTAATTATTATTATTATTATTATTATTATTATTATTATTACAATTTCTTTCAGAGTAGCTGTCTTATTACCTTTTTTTTTTTTGGAATGTTTATTCATGTGAATGGTAGGTTGCCTGATAACAGAGTCAAGGTGGTTGCTGGTAGTAGATTGAGCTGGAGCAGAGATTATGTTGGCGATGGCGAAGATATTAAATTTATGAGTCCATGTACGGAGGAAAATTTCTCAATTAATTTTTAAACAGTTTTTAACGTACAAACGGGCTTGGTTTCTTTGGAAACTGTTATATACGTTAGTTTGCAGATGCCAAATACAAAACGGTTCTGGCCGAATCTATGTGTAATGAAGGACGGAAGTTACTCCTGGAAAATGCAGAACTGGACGATACAGAAATACGAAAAGGTGTTAAAATGGCAGTTGATTCGGTGTTAGAAAATTTAAGCCGCAGTGCACAAATGATCAGTACATCTGAAGCAATTGCCCAGGTTCACTTTCTCATGCACTTTGTCTTACTTTATTTAGACTGAGGTTTTGAAATAACTTGGTTATGAAATAGTTAACTTTTGGGTGTTGGATTATCAAATAACTGATTATTTGGCTTCCTCCCTCCCCCCCCCCCCCAAAAAAAAGAAAAGTGATTATTTGACAATCTAATAATGCAATCACAAGCATGCTATTGGTTTGATCTGTTAGTGAGGTATGATCTTGTTTTCTATAAAGGTTGCAACAACATCAATAAATGGGGACAAAGACATTGGTGCACTTGTGGCCAAGACTATCGAGCTTGTTAGAAGAGCGGAGGGTCATATATTCATCACTGTAAGTTCCTTGTTGCATTACTCATGTCTGCATACTTTTTTTTGGCTGCATTGTATTATGTTCTTTATTTTTAGTTTGATTTGTCAGTCATTCAAAAAATCCATTAACGTTTGACTCCCTCAAAATTGTTGCAGGAAGGGAAAGAACCATGTGTGAAATTGAATTTATACTCAGGAGTCAAGTGGGGATATTCATCATCTTGCTTCATCACAAATAAGAAGAAAAAACTATGTGTAAGCATTTTACACCCCCCCCCCCCCAAAAAAAAAAAAAAAAAAAGAAAGATACACACACATGTAACCTTGCATTTTATATCCGGTGGGCCATGATTTAAGGTGCAAATAGTGTTCAGCTTGTTGGTAGTCGCGATAAATGTAAATATGGAGTTTGAGGAAATTAATAAACTATTAAAAAATTCAAACATTAATGTTTTGAAGGATTAGTTTATTTGATGAAAATGAGGAGCTGACATTTTTGAATTAATGTTCGACAATGTGTTTAAAAGCATTAGACATTTTTTAATGGAGTTTTCTGAATCATCTCTTTGATTGTGTTTTAATTTAACATAAAGTATGAATTTCTTGTCTTCTTTTTGTACTTGAAATATTGAGAACAGCATTTAGAAAGTATACCGGCTAAGAAACATGACCTGATCAATTTGATAAAGGATTGCAACCGAACTAGTACATACATGCAGCTGGGACTTGGTTCCTTTCCTAAAGAAGTAACATTATTTCTTCTTGACACTGTGCACCTTTTTATTTTTATATCTTTTGGTGGTTCTTATAACTGAAACATTGGTGATGAGTTAATTGGGATGACATAGTTTTGCCTTAAAGATGTAACTCTGGATCATCTTCAATGTTAATGAAGTATTGGTTTCATTTTGTCAGGTTTTCAGTCATCCACGAATCTGTTTCTTTGCAGAGAAACTTTCAGACTTGAATGATGCCAAGGGTCTGTTGGAAGTAGCTGTAAGGGTAAGAGGATTGCATGTAGCAAGCGAAAGTTAAAGCCTATTTGTTAACAGATGCATTATATATTGAAAATATGACTTAGTTACTTGACCAATTTGTTGTTTTAATTTTCCTCAGAATCCTTTATTGGTTATTGCTGAAGATTTTGATGATTATCTACTAGATACTATGATCACCCGAAAGCTTACTGCTGGGGCCAAGGTAAATCTTGTTCGCACTGCAATTTATAAGGAATATCCGATGATATTTAGCTATATATCATGCAACTGCATTCCTAACATTTCATGTCTCATTAAATTATTAGTTTATTTTCAATGTGCTTTTTAATTATGATCTTTATATATACTTGGTGGTTTTGAAGGTTTGCGCCATCAAAACCAATGGGCCTCTGAAACTCTATATTCCCCCTAATTGCCTCAAGGTGAGATATAAATATTATTTGTTGGTGTTTAATCCTTGCCTTAAAGCATGTCAAGTTCAGGTTTTGTTTACAGATCAAACTGAAATATTTTGGCCCTCTCTCTTTCATTATACGCTATTGTATTGGAGAATGACACCTTTATCTTTTGAATGCCCATACCGTTGAAGAAATTGAGCAAACAAGACCTGAGGAGGTTTGTGTTGTGGCTGTTTTCTTTTTGTATGATTTTTCAACCAGATATCAGGCTTTCTATCGTGTTTATTTATTGGTGTATATGTGCAGTTAATTATAGTGCAAATATTTTTTGTGATTCTTTCTACGGGTTGTTGCTAGCTTTTGTGGAGTTTCATTACTAAGTGTAGTTTTTTGTCTGCCCGAAAAAAAATAATAATAATAATTAAATTGACGTGTCTGACCGCAGAAATTCTTTCCGAGAGTATCATATAAGGGGTTTCCAGGCAAACATTGGTTATTTTCTGTTTTAAAGGTTTGGTTGTTTTGGAGTTGTAGTTATATGCTAAGTGTTCGTTTATATTTTAGCATCTTAACCATACGGAATCCAACCTCTTATCAAAAGTACCATATTTTGACGGATGTTGTTCTGTTCTAAGGTTGGAGGAACTAGTAGAGCCGATACTAGTAAAAAGAAGAGTATGGTTACTCATGCCGTGAATGCTGCCAAGGCTGCGATAGAACAAGGAATTGTACCCGGTAAGCTTTCGTACTGCTAGAATTTTGTTGGTCCGATTTGTCTTTGTTTGATTGATGAATAACATTTATTTTAATATTTGGTATATTTTAGGTGGTGGTATTGCATTTCTAAACGCCTCCAAAGTGTTAGACAAATTGTCAACTGCAAACTCTGATCAAAAGATTGGCGTTCAAATCGTCCAGAATGCTCTTAAGGCTTTTATTTTGATTAAATTAAATTAAAAATGTTTTGCTTGTTTTCCTGCATCAATACAAGCTGCGAGTTAACTTAAAGCCTATTATTTGATTCTCCTATGCGTGAGCTTGAGCTTTATTCCATGGAATTATTATTTAAGCCAGTATTTGAGGTGTTTCAACAAACAGATATCCAAGGATGCCTTTTAACTTCATTTCACTTAAAAACTGTCATGAGCAAAAATTACTCCTTCATAAATGCAGTGTTTGTGGGTTGGAGAGAGAAAAAAATTCTAGTTTTGAACTTATTTTAATCTGCATCCGCAGATGACTGTTTACACAGTTGCTGCCGCTGCTGAAGTTGAGGGATCAGTTATTGTCAAACTTCTAGGGCAGGACAATCCGAACCTTGGATATGATGCTACTAAAGGTTTGTTTTGTATTTTTGCCTTTTCCCATATCTTTTTGGCAAAAAAAGGAAAAAAAAAAAGGTAATTTTTGTTGTTGGTTCTTGTTGTGAGTTCAGTTGATGAGAATGCTTTAATGTTGCAGGTGAATATGTAGATTTCATTAAGGAGGGAATATTGGATCCCTTGAAAGTCATAAGGAAAGTATTTATAGGAGCAACAAGGTAAACTAGCTAAATCACTTAAAATCTTCCTTGTGCTAGCATAATTTTTATTGCCCTTTTGGGAATTCTTCAAGCATGCGTCGCTTATTTCCCCATGCAGCATGCTTTTAAATAAGTTACAGGAGGGTCAGCTTGAGGATCCTGAGAGGAAGCACAAGAAGTAGAAGAAGAAGAAGAAGAAGCTCGATGATGTTGGAATAATACAAGGAAAACCTATAATTTAAGCAAGCCAAGTGTGGGGCTTGGAATAATATAAAGTTTCCTAGAATGTGGCAATAGTGATATTTATTCCTTTTTTTTTTTGTATTTTTATGAAAGATTTAGGGTGTCTGGTGAAACATTTCATTTTATTGATAACGGTCTGAATGATACATTTGGCTTAAAGGGTATGTTTGGTATTGTATTGTATTTTTATTTAGAGTATGCACCCGTGTCATTCACTCATCAGTTCCATCTAAAGGTGGCTAACGGGTCATGCCGTGGTTACTTTTTATTTCTTAAGTCTAGCCTGGCCCACGTGCCGTGCTAACTTGACTCATGCTGAGAGTTGTGCTGTGTTTAAGAAAAAAAGTCCACTAAGCTTTTTTTTTTTTTTTTTAAGATCACATATCAAGTTATTGACGTATTTTTTTTCAAGTCTACGTATCTTTTTGGATCCATGTGCTTTTATTCAAATTTAATTAATTAAAAAATTCAAAACTCAAGTTTATATTCAGCAATAATAAATTAATAATAATAAGAGAATATAATTTTAATTATTAAGTTTGACTTTATGGTATTAGAATTCTTTTATAATACTTAACAATAACAATAATAATAAATTTTTTTTAAGTGTTAACTTAATTGTTAACTTAAAATTACGTAGAATCAGATACATATCATAGTTCATAATAATATTAATATATATTTATAAAAACATGATATTTAAAATTTTATTTATTAAAATTATGATATCAATTATTTATTTAATAAATTATAAGCATAAATCAATTATAATTTTTTTGAAACTAAGTATTAAATAAATTTAAAAAACTTGAACTAATAAAATATATTAAAAGATTCAATTTCAAGTTATTTATAAAATCATAAAATTTTAAATTTACTTTCATTAAAAATAAAACATGCTTATTGTGTACTTTTTCGTGTGCCTTACTTTAGCCTATCTCTAATTGTTTTTTAAGGCCCGCGTGCATCAAATTGTAAGCCTGGCCTGGCCCACGTGCTTGCCGTGCCATGCCGCATGCTCCACCAAAACATGCTCGTGCTATGCCATGCTATACGAAAAAGTGTCGTGCTTGTGCCTCGTACCATCCAGCCTATTGACCACCTCTAGTTCCAGCTGAAACCACTCAAGTCAATTTGTTTGCAGCCTGAAGCAGCATCATTCTCATGATCATGGGTGTTCAGTTCTAGCTTTGTTGAAGATTGTGGCAACTTATACTCCTATAGAGACTTTTCATTCATTTTGTGCCTGCTTTAGGTTTCTCATTGGTTTGGTTCAGAAAATTCTCATCCTCATTTCTTGCCATGAATCTTCCCCTAGAAAATCTGCTGCTACTAATTGATGAATGGCCAATTCCTCTGTCCTAGCCTATTAAGGACGCTGTGCGCTGGGGGATCATTGGAACAGTGTTTCGGTTTTGTTTTTGGGTTGGGCTTAAGTTTCATTTTTTACGGTCCTAATGAAAATTACTTTTTCTTTTTTAAGTTTACACCAAACCTCGGTGTGTGACTTCTCGTCTTTTTCAAATAAACGGGCGAGTGATTGTTGAAAAATATTTTTGTACAAATTTTTTGCTTAAAGATTGTTGTGTAAATAAAAAATTTAGGTTCAATGTAATGAATGGGCTCATTTTATGTAGCCGTGATTAAAGTTATGACATCAATAACATAATTAAACATAAATTAGTAAATTTAACATAAAATTTGTAAATTTAACAAAAAACTTATAAATTAAACATAAGACTTGTAAATGGAAGATAAAACAAGTAAATTAATATAAAATTATTAATAGTAAACAAAATAAAAAACTTACAATATAACATAAAATTTGTAAATCAATGTTAAGTGCAAAATAAAACATAAAATTTAGAAATTAAACAGCAGATTTGTAAATGGAAAATAAAATAAGTAAATTAATATAAAACTAGTAAATTGATGTATTATTAATAAACGAAACAAAACCATGCAAATATGATTTAAAACTAGTAAATTAACACTAACTATAAAATAAAATATAAATTTTGAAAATGAACCAAAAGACTTGTAAATAGAAGATAAAACAAGTAAAAACTAATAAATTGATGTATTATTGGTAAATAGAATAAAAACTTACCAATATACTATAAAACTAAAAAATCAATATTAAGTGCAAAATAAAACATAAATTTTGAAATGAAACGTAAGATTTGTAAATGAAAGGTAAAATAAGTAAATTAATATAAACTAGTAAATTAATGTTCTACTGATAAACAAAACAAAAACTTGTAAATATAACATAGAACTAGTAAATCAATACTAACTGTAATAAAACATAAATTTTAGAAATGAAACATAAGACTTGTAAAAAGAAGGTAAAATAAGTAAATTACTATAAAACTAGTAAATTGATGTATTACTAGTAAATAAAATAAAAACTTATAAATATAACATAAAATAAGTAAATCAATATTAAGTGCAAAATAAAACATAAAGTTTGTAGATTATGCCTAAAACTTATAAATAAAAGGTAAAATAAGTAAATTAATATAAGAGTTACTGTAAAAAAAAAGAAGAAGAAAGATTCACAATTGTAAAATAAAAACTCGTTATAATGTTTATTATCTTATATGTTTATTATTATTTTATTTAAATTGAATAATGTTAATTTTTTATTTATATAATGCATTTGATGTTTCATTAAGGATGAAATTTATGTTGAAAATCGAATTTTGAAAAAAAATATTATTTTAACATATTTTATAGTTGTTGTAAGATGAAGTTATTTTACATCTTTCTATACTTCCTCAACAACAACCCTAAATAGTTTCCAAATACAAGTAAAAATTTTAAAACTACATAAAGTATGCATAAGACTTAAAATTAGATATGATTTTATTGATATATCATATATGTATCTAGTAATATAAAAATATTTTTTATTTTATTTTTACTTGATTCACATCAAGATAAATAATTGCGCTTGATTAACATATGTAATAAATAGATATCATTATAAAAAATTGGGGGGGATATACAAATGTTCTAGAATAAATATAGAATTTATGGCAACCAATTCAATAACACTTATTCCACTTTTTTAAGTATAATTTTTTGTTTAATTAATGAGTAATTTTTTGTTCTATTTTTACTTGATCCACATCAAGATAAATAATTGCGCTTAATTAACATATGTAATAAATAAATATCATTATAAAAAATGGGGGAAAAATATACAAATGTCATAAAATAAAAATAGAATTTATGGTAACCAATTCAATAACACTTATTTCACTTTTTTAAGTATAATTTTTTATTTAATTAATGAGTAATTTTTTAATTAAAGAATTTTTTTTTCTAAATGAATAAAATATCTTTCTCAAAAATTTCACAGAAACAATGTTAATTTTTTAAATAATTAATAATCTTGTATGCATTTATTAGTTTTATTTTATATTTATTAGTTTTAAGTGTAATTTATAATATTTATATCTATCACGGTATTGATGCCACAATTTTCATTATGACATTATGGAATTTTCCAATGAGTGAATTGGGTTATATGAAAATTATTGAATTAATGAATTGACAATACATCTAACTACATGCAAAGATTGTACAAGGGTTTATATCCCTAAAAAAATACTACATTAATAGTGTGTTTACTAATAAGTAATCGGAATGGAGTAGAATCAGAATGAGTTGGAATTGAAATCAGGAATGAGAATTCGAATAAGTTATTTATTTGAGCTATAGGAATCGAAATGAGACTCATTTTCATTGATGTGTTTACTTTGTCTTAAAATTGAAATGAATTATTTTAATTTATTAAAATACCCTTTGTTAATTATTGTCCTTTGGTAATAATAAAAAAAAGATTATAAGTAAATAATAGTAATAATTAATAATAATGAAAATGACATTAATAAATAATAATAATAATATTATTTATTAAAAGATTAATATTAATATTATTACTACTACTATTACTACTACTACTACTATAATTTATTAATTTCATCATCATCATCATCATCATTTTCTTCTTCTTCTTCTTCTTGTTATTATTATTATTATTATTATTAATTAATTTCACTAATTTTTTATTTGAAATTATTATTTAAATCAAGGATAAAAATGGAGTTATTATTATTATTATTACTAGTATGATTCCCAAGGGGAGTTGCGAATCATAACTCTAGTAATGATTCTTGAATTTTTGGGATTCCATTTTGATTCCAATTTTCAATTTAACAAGTAAACAAGTTTTTTATTCCAATTCTTCTATTTTGATTCCCATTTCAGTTTAGTAAACACAGTATAAGAGGGTTAAAAAGTTTGAGAAGACACATTATCAAATTTAATTGATTAAAAGATAACCTATCTCTAAGTGCCTCAATTTTCTTAATTACCAACATAGCAACTACATAGCTCAACTTGATGACCAGGGACGAAAGGTAAAGACAATCTTGTTCAAGAATAATACTTAATGAATTTAGGCTGCTTTTGGTTGGGAGAATGAAAAGCAAAGGTGAAAGGATAGAGGGATGGAAAGGAATAAAGAAACGAATTGGATTCCTTAGTTTGGGTTGTACCAGTAGTTGTAACGGGAAAGGCATAAATTACAATTTGACTGGATCATCGCCACTCAAAAAATTAATTAGCATTCGATAAGAAATGCTTTAATTATTAATTAATTTCTATATTGAATATGATTAATTAACTTTTGAAATTAATATCTAAATCATCAACATATTTAATAATTTTATATTAAAGGAACTTCTGTTGTGAGATTCCGTATTTTAGTTAAAGACGGGACAGCAGTCTTTTTTTTTTTTCAATTTTTTTCGTTGGGCAGTCGGACCCGCTTGTAGAGATAAAAAAAAAAAAACAAAAACAAAAACAAAAACAATGGATCCAGCTGTCAACATGCAGGATTTCGCATTGTGTTTATTACACACACAAAAGTTCTGCAGCTTCCTAGGTTTGCTGGCTGCAAGTTTTCTTGCTCACCTTAATGCCTTGTTTATTTGTCATTAATTAGAATAAGTTAAAATAGAAATAAATTAAAATAAAAATGAAAAATGAGAATCAGAATAAGTTATTTATTTGATCTACAGGAATCGTAATCGAAATGAGCTGAAATCCCATTAATGTATTTATTTTATCTTAGAATCGGAATCGAAATGGGTTGATTGTAACAAATTACTAAAAAGTATTTATTGAATTACTGTCATAATTAGTATTTTATATTTTAATTATAGTGATTATTTATTCAAAATTATTATTATTATTAATTATTGTCAATATGTATTAAAATATTAATTAATTGTAAAGTTTTTAATTAATTAATTAATTATAATAATCTACTAATTAATTATAATAATTATATTAATTATTATTATAAAAATATATTAATTATGGTGATTATTTATTCAAAAACTATAATTATTAATATGTTAACATAGTAATAATTATATTAATTAATTAATTATAATAAAATTATATTAATTATTGTGATTGTTGATAAAAATTATAATTATAAATAAATATTTTTTAATAATATCTAATGTAGTAACAATTATATTAATTATTATATTAATTATTATTATTATTATTAGTATATTTATTAATAGTAATAATTAGATTAATTAATATTAACATATGGATTAATTAAAATAATTATATTAATAATTATTATAATAGTATATTAATTAATTAATAATAATATATTAATTATTGTGATTATTTATTCAAAAACTATAATTATTAATAATTATTGTTAATAATATATTAATATATTAATTAATTAAAATAATATATTAATTACTTATGAATGAGGATAATATGAACATTTTTAATTTTGGGGAGTGCAAAATAGTCAATCTTGAGAATGAGATTCCCATTTCCATCTCCCCCCATGGGATTGAGAACTCTATTAATCATTCCCAATTTTAAGAGAGACCCACTATTTTGATTCACATTCCACTTTTTATTTAAAGTAGGTAAACACATTATTCATTCACAGTCCCTCATTCCTATTTCCATTCCCAATTAATAAACACACCATAAATGTGACTAATTTTATTCGACAAATGAGACAAACCAAAATTATCATATGGTTCGCTTACTGGTTGAGGTTTGCAAAATGGTAATTTCGTCTCTTAGTTTTGCCTCTGAGGAGATACACAAATTGATGTTTTCCTAATCCTAACTGAAACATCTGATTCTCTGCGTATACCACTAATGGTTGGTAGTTGCAAAGAGGTGAGATATTGCTATATAATTTTTATTGTGCCCATAAGCGTACGAGTCTGTTGGAGTATAAAGTAGAAATAATAAAATTGAACCTATACGGGTGATCAACTTTTAGAAAGTTAAATATAATTTAAGCTAATTAAACTACTCTAATTTGAAAGTAAATATTTTATTTTGATAAATTTAACCAAAGATGCAAGTGAAATTAAACGCAAATAAATTAACACGATAATTCAAGACAAATTGAAGCTACTGAGATTTCAAAATCCATCACGATTCAATTTAGTAATTATCTAATTATTAATCAATTTTAGAGTCAATTCGAAATCAATCTATGTCTAGTGTTTACTCACGAATATAATAATTACGTCCAAATAAAATTAATTTTATATAGCTTCTTTTTTTTGCTTAATACCTAAACATTCTATGTAAATAATATTGAATAATAAAGAGTTAAACTTTTCTTAAAAAATATTTGTACAAAATAATTTAATGAAAGCACAAAACAAAAAATAACTACATATAAAACTTTATACACCTAACTATAAAGGCATTTAAATATTAATTCTAACAATTAATAATATACGACAGAATTAATGAAAAAAAAAGTTAATAATATTTAATCAAATTTGTGAAACAAAAACGGTAAACATTAGAACACACATGTAATAAATTAATTGAATAAAAATAATTTATTTCGTTGGACGTAATATTATCCTTTAACCCTAGTATAGGAAAGTTATAAAGACATAAAAAGCCATTGTCGAGCCGCGGCCTCTCCTGTGTGTTGGTGTCGCCGCCTCTTCTCTCTCCCTGTCTCTGTGATATCCTCCAAAAGTCGAAATCTTTCCCCTGTATACTAATAAATTGCCGACCTCCGTCACAAATCCGAATCCTATTCGGGTTTATCTTTGTTTAACGAACTTTAATTTGGTCTTCACGTGCAAGGTATTAGCCTGGCCCATTTATTTTGCAATACAGTGGCCTAATTAAATCTCACGTGGTTGACAATACAGTGGCCTAATTAAATCTTTCTTGTGTAAATCAACCCACTAACCACAGCGCCAATAATTTCGGTTCTTCCCCATTTTAGTTATTTTTAAGCACGTTTATTCCATAATCTTTAATTTATTACCTTATTCGACAAAATAATTTAATCAATTAAAATAATAAAAAAATGATAAATATAAAATTAAAGGTAAAATATAACAATAATTTAAGCCCATCAAAACTTCAAAATGTAGCACAGATTTGCATCGTTGCTTTAGTACCAATCATTGCTAACACCGAGGGCTGTTTTTGTTAAAACAACATATTTTATCACTTCAAATTGTTTTATGTTGAAGTGACGAATGATGAGATGATTATCTGTGGTAGCCTAGTGAACATTGAAGATGGATGCGAACAGGTTTTTTCTGCATCTCTTTGTTATTGTTCTCCAGCAATTTATTGGCTTTCCTTTTTGTTTATTAGTTATTCAAAATCTTCTTGCGACTGCCGTTGGAGTGGAGATTCGCCATTGAAATGAGCAGGGAGGCTTCTAATGCTTTCTTCGAGAGTTTCTACTCTCGAGGTTCGGTCATTAGGAATTGCACATTTACTTCAGCAAATCAGCAATTGTTTAGTCGTGACATCTGGACCACCCATTCTCTTTTTAAGAACACATTACGTAGATTTAAGGTTGGTGGAGCTACCACGGCGAACTCGCGCAAAACTTAAAAGAGACTTACTAGCGTCCTAAATGCTGCCAAGGCTGCAATGGAGGACGGAATTCTACCCGGTAAGCCTTCCGTGCTTTGAATTTCACTTGGTCCATCTTTCCAGAATGACAGACTCAAACTTCTGTTTCTAAATTTATGCCATTAACTAGCATCTATTTTAGGGATGATAATTGGATCCATCCGTTGTAAATATCTAATATATCCATTCATATTGAATTGGATAATCATCTAAAGTTATATAGATATAGATATAGATATGGATATTGATATTGTAAGATAATATCTAAATAGAAATGAATAGATTTAGAAAATTATTTTTACTCGATGGATATGCACGTGCCCATATTTAAGTTTGCAAGTTTTTAATTTTATAAAATAAAAACTGAAAAGTTTAAAAAATTAAATTTTTAGAAAGATAGAAAAGTGAAGAAATACTAAAATGTCCTCAACTAAAATATCTAATGTCAAAGATTTCCTTAATGCACAAATATATGACATAATTGTATTTCAATTTTAGAAAATTAAAAAAAAAAAAGAATGTCAATGTTACTGTTTTGGCGCGATGACAGAACAAGTGACCAAATGATAACGAATCTGGTACCATCAGACTCCAATTTCCAAGATCTACATAGTGGTATTAATTTTTTTCGACAAAAAGAAATTGACGGAGGCGCAAATACCCCCCAAAGATTGCAGCAACATCTCGTCGCCGACCAACGGCGAATTGGTAAGATGAACCGCCACCTCAATCGTAGTAGGCTTCCGCCAAGTTTGATGGAGGTGGCGGTGGAACTCACCGCATCACTGTTAGCCGGTGACATTGAGTTGCCGTCATCTTTTTGGCTAGTACTTCGACTGCCATCATTTGTTTTTTGCTAATGACTTCAATAACATTTTGTAGATCTTGAAATTTCAAGCCTGATGATATTGGATTTTTCATCATTTATTCACTTTTTCTGCCGCTGGTGGTGGTGCCATCAGTGACAGAACAGTAACTTCGGTGATATTTATTTTATTATTATTTTTTATTCAAAATTATTTTAATTAGCTTTTGAATTAATGATTTTAGAATATAAATAAAGGTAAATAAAAATTTCTTAATGTAATATATTATTAATTAGTTTAAAAATATGAATTTATTAATTAGTCATATTATTTTTTAATTTAAACATATAAATTTAATATTCATAAACAGTCATGAATATTTATATCTATGTGGATAAAATCTAAATCCACATCCACATCCAATATTTAGAAATTAAATATGGATATGAACGTATTTATTATGGATAATTATGAATTTGTACTTTGATGGATGCATCCATAGTTGCGTATTTGTAATTCTTAAAATTCTATTGAGAATACATTTTGCATTCAATTATAAATGCTGCCAAACATTTAAAGAGGAAACATAATTTTACTTGGGGACAACCAGAGCTGTATGTTGTATAGACATACACGTTGGATTTAATGTCATTGGTCAAAAGGTTTATAGATGTGTAACTACTTGTGAATGAAAACGTGCGACAGATCATACTCCACAAGAAAAAAGAAAGGAAGGTGCAAAAAAGTAAGACAGGGATGAGAATCCTAATTGAAAAATTCATCTGTTTAAGAAACAATATTTGTTGTTTTTTTTTTTTTCCAGTTTTCCTTTCAATTACTCAATTCCATCATGGGATCCACCGGTTGCGGTTTTACACACAAAATACCAAATGCTGCACTGCAATGGGCTGAATCATAAAAATAATGCAAACAACAAAAGACTAGTTTAAAAAAATAATTTAATTCAAAAACAATTTTACTTTTATTTAAAAATTACAAACACACACTTAAGGGAACAATCTCACTTCAAAAAAAATTATTGTTTAATTATTGTTAAATTCTCCCATTATTAATAGATAAGGGCAATCAAATATAATTTCCTTTGTACGAATAAATGAGGGTAATTTTTACCCAGCACTCAAATGTTTTGACATACAACCCCGCACACCTATTTCCGTTTACTTTTTCGTTAATTGTAACGGGTCAGCTTGAAATTTGGTTAAATGACAAATATATCCCTATTTTGAATTCAAATACGTCCATTTACAAGTGAAATATTTACCATATTAGTTATGATTCAAGGTGTATTTACGCACGAAGGCCCACTATAGCTATTAGTTTACATTGACTATAATGCAGTTCGCAGAACGGTTTATTACCATTTGCATGTAGATTACAACGGTTATTAAATTTTAGCAATAGTTATATAATGTGGATATGGTCATAAGATTAGTAAAAAAAAAAAAAAAATTTGAATTGATGCATAACTATAAACTGTAATGTTCAACACACAAGTGCCCATCATCTTTACACCTCAATGACTGTCAATCTAAAACTTGGAAACTCTATCATTATTTAAGCCCACCAACAACTTACTGTAGCACACATCTTTATATGCCCTACTAAAATAATACAACTCTAGCATCATCTTCATATGCCCACAGAAAACAAACACAACGACTTGAAGTTTAGATATATTGTATTGCATTTAAGAAAGAATACAATAAACATGACATTTCAAATTTGAAGAAAATGTCCACTTCAAGGGATGCATCAAATTCATTAACCCATAATAAAAGAAGGAATTTACCTAAAATCAATTGGGAATCATTAAGTTATATAATAGAGTAAGCTAATGTCGAATCAGGGTAGAAATCAAGGTGTACAAATCTAAAGAAACCCCAACAAACTATATTATAGTTGTTGTAATGACCCATCTCATGGTTTCTTTAGATGGTGGAAGCCATCTACCAATGAGGTTATAGAAATTCAAGCAACATTACATAGGTTTGAAGAAGAAGCTGTAGACAACAATGCAAATTACAATAAGCAATTCGACATTGAGGACTTTCACAACAAGTTCATTAGCTTTAAAGCTTCACCAAAATAGGAAGTATCAAATTAATATCATGGTAATTACTATACTTGTATTAATTATATTGTATTGTAAAGAATGCTAGAACAATATGTAAAATGAAATCTTACGATAAATAAAAAGCATTTGTTTCTTGACATACACTATCTAATTAAATATGATATCAATAATGGCAATAAGTTTTTTTTTTTTATCTACAAATACATATTGGCAACAACTTACAATTGTTAGTAACATCTAACATGTTTACCTACATGTCCCAAAAAATAAAAAAACAAACATTAGTTTAATTGATGTTAGTTATATATATATATATATATTTTCCCTAACAACTTCAAAATGCCATAAACCCTTTTAATCATAGTTATTCGAGGTGATCACAAAATACAACTTTATAATTGTCAAGCTTAATGTCCAACCACTTTGAGTAATTTTATCTCCAAATAAAAAAGAAAAACAAAAAGATAATAAGGATATGCTTGTTCATTACTTGGTCACTTCATGCCAATTGAAATTAGCATCCGTATAGCTTTAACTTTGTGCCTAGTGGTTTGATGTGGCATTGTGGAAGGTGTCAAAAAATGATATTGTTGTCTCCACTATTTGTTAATAAGGAAGTTGTCAATGTCTCTATTATAGTGAAATATTCACGGCAAAACAAATTGTAAATCATAAATATCATTTCCAAAGCAATATCAATTTATATCAATAGAAAACTATTATTTTACCTTTAATAGGGGGAATGTTGGCATCTTTCCTTTGTTAAAATGCTTCATTTATGTGAGTTTTCCAACTTTATCCTCTCTCCTTAAGCTCAATCTAGCAGCTGACATTACCTTTTTACCCTGTACGTCTACCCATAAAGCTGCAGACATTACCTTCCCCATCTTCTTGTCGATGACTTCTTTTGTTCTTGATAACCCTGTTTGATTCTCAGCCTTGTGTTTTTTAGATGCAGTCTGCTGATCTTTTAATATGTTTTAGCCTTGTATAATTACTTGGACCAAGTTATTATCCTGGCTTTCCAAAATAATTAAGGTAATTTTATGAACTTGACCTTATAAAGTAAATTAATGCAACATGAAATAGACAAGGAATAAATTTCTAATCTAGTTTATTGATCTAAATTGATATGAATAAGTAATACAACATTAAAAGAGTCAATAATAGAATTAATAAATTTATCTCATACGTTTACTTTGCTTTCTGCTTGTCCTTGTCATGTACTTCTTAAGGTTATTCTATAAGAAGGCACAAACAAATAAGAACTATCATCATATGGGAGGAACATGATGCAACATAATTAAGTCTTCTCTCAGAAACATACATATTGGCTTTATATTATCGTGTTAGTAATTTGGAGGTTAACAAGGCAACCCTTTCTGTTGTGTCCACATCATTTAAAATCAGTGCATTGCATCTAATATATTTTATTATATGTTGGTACCTTATCAATTTATTTATTTTTTTATTCATTTTAAGCCTTCTAGGAGGTCTTCTCACTAAAAAATGTAGTATTTTATCACCATTAGCATCTAACTACGACGTTCTATATGAAATTAGATAAATTATTCTAGAATAACACCTTAAGTAAGTATCCTTCTTCAACCATTGGTTGATGAACTAAGCTTGATCTTTTAGACTATTCACAATACAAGGCATTGCATGCATGCATCGAATCCCATTAACTTGCCATAGTCACACATATGGTGTTCAAGATCAACAATGTAAGTCTTACTATTCTCATCCACTTCATACATCTATTCACTAACTCCACAGATAAGGTTATCACTTTTAATATATAAATGCTTTATCATTTGTACATAAATTCTTCTTGGAATATCACTATCTTAAGAAGAATTGAGATTATTGGCAACTTTCTTTAAATCCTAATCATGCATTAAAGGATTCAATCACGTTGTTAATGCAATAATCAAACATGTAATTATTGTCAAAGGCATGCTTAGACCAAAATTTTAGTGATATCCTCTTAAGTGTCTCGTATACACCTTCATTTGCTACTCTTATATTTTGTATAGCACTATCAAATGCCCTTCTGTCTACCCAGAAGTATGCCTTAAAGACAGATTAAAGATGTTTTGACCCTAGGCTTACTAAAACGTGTTTAACATAGAATTTGAGATATGGATTAAGGAACTCTAATGCAAAAGAGTTTTTAATCTCATTTCTGTTGATCACATAATCCCTGAAGTATCCTAGAAACTATTTCTAGCTGGCTATGCTCTCGATATTGCATACATAAAATGTAAAGTGGGAAGATTCCATTATTGGCATCAATGGCTACGATTGATAAAAGAACACCATTCTATGAACTCTTTAAATAGCATCCATCAATACCACTGAACGGTCTACAACCTTGGTTAAAGCCATCTCTGAGTGTATAGAAGGATATGACAATGCTGTCAAAGTAAGTTTAAGGTTAAATGACATCCATTAATACCAATGAATTGGGTTTACAACCTTGGTTAAAGCCATCTTTGAGTGCACAGAAGGATATGACAATGCTGTCAAAGTAAGTTTAAGGTTAAATAGCATCCATTAATACCAATGAATTGGGTGTACAACCTTGGTTAAAGCCATCTCTAAGTGCACATAAGGATATGACAATGTTGTTAAAATGAGTTTGAAGCTATTGATTGTGCGCCCTAAAACCTTAACCAATGCTAAGGCCTATGGCATCTTGGTAAGTATAGCCTAAGCATAATTTCTGTTTAGCCTATAACTGGACTCATAACCAACTTATTCTCTTTGTAAAACCTTCTTTTTTGCTCTATAAATTTTGTATTTATATATCTTAGTTTCATACATCTTTCTCAATTTACCTTGAATGCACTCAACCTTAGTATTTGGATGCTCAATTATAGTTACATCAAACTTGATAGCAATAAACTCCGTAGTGCATTTAGGGTTCTTTAAATCTTTTTGACATGTATGCACATTGTGAAGTTTCCTGACAATGAATTGTAGTCCAAATTTGGTTTTAGCAACATGTAAGAACCATAGGCATATGAAATTATTACATCCAACAATTATTTTGGACTTTTCAAACTTATGCTAATAAGCCTTGAACTTGTTCTCCATAGCATAAGTTCTTATTGACCATGCTAACTGTCTGAAGTTCTTAAAACACTACCTAATAAAAATTTACAGAATCCATTCTAACTAACAGTTGATCAGTATCATCATCAGACTCTTCCCAAAACTTATTGTCATCACTTTCACAATCAGACAACATATAATCTTCATCATCACTCTCACAATTAGACAATATATAATTTTTATCGCTGTCATTAGAAGGCATATAGCCTAAGTCAGCATCTACAAAAGGGTTGAGAGGAGTATTATTAATATTTAGAGTACTTAGTGGACAATCATATGAGTTATAATTT
Source organism: Luvunga scandens (assembly GCA_030449905.1). Lineage (NCBI taxonomy): Eukaryota > Viridiplantae > Streptophyta > Magnoliopsida > Sapindales > Rutaceae > Luvunga > Luvunga scandens. Next base: position 2,978,107 of record JASUUG010000382.1, on the reverse strand, counting down.
ACCAAAGTCTAGTGTAGTGGTTTTTTGTGAGTGGAAATCAACATTGCAATTTTGAACAATGTTACCAACTTTTACAACTCGTGATTGAGGGTTTTGAGTTTCTAATAGAAATGGAAACTCAGGTGGGTAAAGGGATGTGGATTCATTTTAAGATGCTTGCTATTTATGCTGTTGGATTAAAGTTTAATGAAAGGGACAAGTCAAAAGAAATAGAAAAATTTTACTGACACTACCTAGTAGGAGTCTTATTTGTAGTAAATGAAAATGTGTTATCACTATCACTATCACTATCACTATCACTAAGAGGGTACAAATTGTTTTTGGCTTTGGCCTGGGTAGCTGATTGGTGTTTACTGTTTTGGTCATAATCTGAAATGAGTCTTTAGAAGGTCTTGATACATGTCAGAGTTGGCATCTTGTTTGGTGTCAATCTTTAGTGTGGATTGATATGGTGGTATATATAGTTTAGTATTTGATTGGATGATATAGGTGCAACCATATACATTATCATACTACTAAATTTCATGCTTTGAATGACCATTAATGTTATATCGATAAGGATTTGTGTTGGTGGAGAGATCAAATGTATCTGGTTTGTTTAGTTTAGTAGTAGTTAGAAAGTTTGTTTTGGGATATGCTTGTAAGCTTTCTTTTAAGTGTAGAAACAATACCCTTATAGGTACAAACTAATAAGGTGGATGAATTTCTTCATTATATAGTTAGATATAACAGAATAACATCATGTTGTGCTCTCTCAACTAAAAAATAAGGTCATGATCAGACACAATCTTTACTTTCTTATGCTCCCATGGTACTAAAAAAACTTAGCATCTGAGTTATAATTAGGCCTAATCTTTTTTCCATTGGCTTTGACTGGAACCTTGTTGATTAAAATAGCTTTTCTTAATTTGTATCAATCAATTACACTAAGATTATATGTCTTATCCTTAAATGTATAAACAACAGTTGTATCATCATAATCATCATCCATTTTAACCTTATATAATCATTTATCTTTTAATTATTTATCATGAACATAACGTAAATAGTATAAGCGTTGGATTGATTGCATGAACATCATACTTATCCAAGGTATTTACCTAAAAATTACTTTTACATCCAATTCAGTAACATTTTACCTAAAGTCATTATCATTTACAGTAGTAGCATTAGCATTTACATCTAACTCACTAATATATACTTAAAAATCACTACTATTATGAATAAACAGTGAAACCCTAACCCCATGAAAACTCAACTGCTATGAGATGTATGCATGAATAATCACCCTAAATAATCAAATTTGTGCAATTTGTATACTCATAATCATCAATAGAAACGGAAATCAATAGTCGAAACACCACAAATCACATTGAGGTGTAAATTATCACTCATTCGATTAATCTACCCAAATTGTTTTGTAGATAAGCAAAATCAAGCTAAATATGTCCAAATAATCAATGTGTAAACAAAATGGAATGAATTAAAAAAATTGAATAAGAAAAGAAACTAACCTCAGCGTCTTCAATAGCACACCTATTGGATTTACTTCCCTTAAAGTCTCAAACCAATTGTTATTTTAGAAATTGAGCAATGGCTTTGAAATAGAGCAATATCATCTACGACTAAAAAAGTGTTTAGAGGTTGAAATAGGTTGCTTGTACCTCATATATGAATGATTTTGGCGCCAATTTGTCATCACCACCTCGATTTTTGTATCAATGAAGGTATGCCTATACTTCTTGATCTCATAAATAAACTCAGTGAATATAAGCACAGAGATTTGAAATGATTTTGGTGTAAACATTGAGTTTAGCTATTTTTTAATTTTAAAATTTTGATGTGTTATTTCAATTTTACCCTCACCCCTTACAAGTTACAATTCATGGAAAAATAAATGGAAATGGGCGCCCGGTGTTCATAGGCAAAAGAATTGGGTGTTGAGTAAAAATTACCCAATAAATAGGAAAAATTCATTAGAGTAAGAAATGTCGATAATAATTCCTCTACCATTATTGAGAATGTATGTTTGGTCAATAACTTGAATCATAACTTGTTTAGCATTAATCAATTATAAAATAAAGGTAATAAAGTTATTTTGACAAATTAAAATATGTTATTGAGAATACATGTGATGGTAAAACTCTCTTTGTTGGAAAAAAATGCATAAATGTGTATACCATTGATGTAGATTATACATTATTTGATGACAAATGTTTTTCGGCATTGCATAATAATAGTTGGTTGTGGCATAGAAGACTAGGTTATGTAAGTATGGATTTGATTTCAAAGATTTCTAAAAATGATTTAGCTAAAGGTTTTCCAAAAATTAGTTTTCAAAAGGATAAAGTGTGTAATGCATGTCAAATTTAGAAGTAGGTCAAAAGCTCGTTCATTAATGAAAATCATATCTCAACCTCAAAACCTCTTCAACTTCTTCACATGAATTTATTTGGACCATCTAAATATGCAAGCCTTAGTGGGAAATACTGTTTATTTGTTATAGGTGATGATTTTTCTAAATATACTTAGGTATTAGTTTTGGCAAATAAGGATGATGTCTTTGATGCTTTTAAAATATTTTGTAAAATGGTTTAAAATGAGAAAGGCTATGTTGTTTTTGCGTTAAAAGTGATCATAGTGGAGAATTTGAAAATCATGAATTTAAAAAATTTGGTATTGAATATCAATTTTCATCTCTTAAGACTCCACAACAAAATAGAGTTCTTGAAAAAAAAGAATAAGTATATTCAAGAAATAGCTAAGACTATGTTGAATGAAAATTCTTTAGCAAAATATTTTTAAATTGAAGTTGTTAATATCGCATGCTATGTTTTAAATCATGTGTTAATTAGATATTTTCTCAAGAAAACTCCCCATGAGCTTTGAAAAGATAGATAACCTAATATTGGTTATTTCAAAATTTTAAAATACAAACGCTTTATTTTAAATACAAAAGATAATTTAAGCAAATTTGATCTAAAATTGAATGTTGGCACCATTATTGGATATTCAAATTCAAGCAAAGCTTATAGAGTTTATAACAAAGAACTTTGGTTATTGAATCTAAACCTCCCTTAACTAAAAAAAATCTTGCTAATAATAATGTAGTTATAGAGAAAAGAGATAAAAAATTGTAACATAAAGAATCCTTAAAAGAAAATCAAGATAATCCAGAATCTAGAGGAACAACAAGGATAACAAGCTAAATTGGATCAAAATGATGGTAATTCTCAACCACTTGGCAAAGAGTAGAGGTATGCTTCTTCTCACATGGCGTAACCACTAAATTATCTATTCGGAAATGTGTAAGCATATGGTATTTATATCTTAAATTGAACCTAAATCTTTTCTTGATGCCAAAAATAATAAATCTTAGATTATGACCATACAAGAATAGTTAAATTTATTTGAGAGAAATGATGTGTAGAAACTAATCCCTAAACCGGAACATCAATCCATAATAGGCACCAAATAAGTATTTAGGAATAAGAAGGATGAATCTAGTGTAGTTGTATGGAATAAAGTTAGATCAGTGGCTTAAGGTTACAACCAAGAGGAAGGGATGAATTTCGAGGAAACATTTGCACCCATGGCTAGATTGGAGTCTATTAGGATATTTTTAACATTTGCATGTCATAACAATTTTGTCTTATATTAAATGGATATTAAATGTCATTTTAAATAGTTATATTATGGAGGAAGTATATGTTAAACAACCTCTCGATTTTGAAAATAAGAAATTTCGAAATCATGTCTATAAGATGTCTAAAGTCTTATATGATCTAAAGCAAGCTCCTAAAGCATGGATGATAGGCTTAGTAAATTTCTCTTAGAAAATAATTTTTCAATAAGAAAAGTGGATACTACTCTCTTTATTAAGCATAAGGATCAAGACCTTACCGTTGTTCAAATTTATGTTGATGACATTATTTTTGTTCTACTAATAAGCCCTTGTGCAAAGAATTTTTATCTTGAATGAGTAAGGGATTTGAAATGAGCATGATGAAAGAGTTGAAGTATTTTCTTATACTACAAATTAAACAAAATAATAAGTAAATCTTCATTAATCAAGATAAATTTGTAACAGACCTACTCAAAAGGTTTGACATTAATAATACCAAGATAAAAAATCACTCTAATGAGCTCAACAATCAAGCTCAACAAAGATGAAAAAGATAAAGACTTTGCAATCAAAACATATCGAGATATGATTGAATCTTTACTTTACTTAACTGCTAGTAGACTTGATATTATATTTAATGTGTGTTTATGTGCAAGATTTTAATTATGCCCTACGGAATCTCATTTACTTACGGAAAAAAGAATTTTTTGTTATTTGAGTAGGATTATTGACATTGGGCTTTGATGTCCTAAGGGAACACATATAGACTTACCATGCTACTAGGATGCCGACTTTGATGGTTACAAAGTTAATAGAAATAGTATCAATGGATTCTATCATTTTTTAGGACACTCATTGGTTTTAGGTTTAGTAACAAACAAAATACAATTGCACTTTCAATCATTGAGGCAAAATGTATTGCCACTAGTAGTTATGGTGCATGAACCATTTGGATGAGACAAACACTTAAAGATTATAGGATTAATCTTGACCATATCCATATCATTTGTGATAATACTAGTGCTATAAACTTGTCAGAGAATCCTTTGGTTATTAAATTTGTATTAAAATTTTCAAGTTATCTCTCATTCTCTCTTTATTTATTTTATTTTATTTAGATAGCTTCTATTTCAATTTTTAAAAAATTTTGGACGATGAAGCTTAAATTATCTAGACAAGTCAACCACTGTTAAGTGGTGGACACTAATAAATTCAAGTCTTTTTATGTAGTAGAAATATGCTTTCTCCTTATTTGAAAGCTAATTTCAAATTGGACATTGATAATTAAACTTTAACGATGATACATTGTAAGATATTTGATGCACTTATCAATCCATTTAGAATTTATAGTATTCCTCAATATAATGTTATGAAAATAAACCTACATTACACAAGCATCCAAGATTTCAGATCAATTCATTTACATATTTTAGTATTCTTAATCTATAATATTTTGAAGAAAAAAAAACCTACGTCATATAAGCTTCCAAGATTTCGTGGGCACAACTGCACAAACCCGTAGTGGGCCCATATACCCTCTTATAGTCGGAGACCATTAACAAAATGATCCACTACTCTATTAACCCAAGCCCAATCAGCCCAATAAAAACAAATATCAAATAATAATTTTTTAATTAAAAAAATTGAGGGAATTGGGGATTTCTGAAATTCGCGCTTTCCAGCAAAGAAACCCTACGTAGCTACTCTTCTCAAATCGCGTGCCTTGCTGCCAGAATTTCGCCGTTCGCCTTAGCGGAATCCCGCTGGAACGTTGTAGGAAATCACAGACAGACGCACCGGTGAGCCAGGTCTCCGCGGGCAACACTTCATATTAGTAAGTGTTTTATTAACATTTTGTTAATGTTAATTTATGTAACTATTGAATAAGCCTGGTGGCTGCTGAAAGTGTTTTTCATATGAAAAATAAATTAAGTCATTCTTATTTTTTAACCTTTTTTTTGCAAAATTAGTATTGATGAAAATGTGGCTATTTAGAGCTGATTTTTGTTTCTTGTTTTATGGAGTGTGTGTGTGTGTGTGCTAGCAGTGTTTTAGCTTAAAAGAAGACAGATATACTTTTGAAGATTGTGTTGAAGTAACCCCGAACCTGATTGAAGCTGAGAATGAGATAGGCTTAAACACTGGAAATGGAAGAATCACCGACGGCTGGGAAAAGGAAAGCACCTGAAGAAGATTTACACGTCACTGGAACCCCAGAGGAAGAATCCACCAAAAAGCAACGATATCTGACACGCTCATGTGTGCATGAGGTTGCTGTCCCCAGTGGCTATGCTTTGACTAAAGATGAAACAATTCATGGGACACTTGCTAATCCAGTGTATAATGGTGAGATGGCAAAAACCTACAGTTTTGAGCTCGACCCATTTCAGCGAGTGTCGGTTGCATGCTTGGAGAGAAATGAGTCGGTTCTTGTCTCAGCTCATACATCAGCAGGTAAAACTGCTGTTGCCGAGTATGCGATAGCAATGGCTTTCAGAGATAAGCAGAGGGTTATATACACTTCACCTTTGAAAGCTCTGAGTAACCAGAAGTACAGGGAGTTACATCAAGAGTTTAAAGATGTTGGATTGATGACTGGTGATGTTACTCTCTCGCCTAATGCTAGTTGTTTGGTCATGACAACAGAAATTCTACGAGGAATGCTTTATCGGGGGTCAGAGGTCTTGAAGGAAGTTGCTTGGGTTATTTTTGATGAAATTCATTACATGAAAGATAGAGAAAGAGGGGTTGTTTGGGAGGAGAGTATTATATTTTTACCGCCAGCTATTAAGATGGTTTTTCTTTCTGCGACAATGTCCAATGCCACGCAGTTTGCTGAGTGGATTTGTCATTTGCACAAACAGCCTTGTCATGTGGTGTACACAGATTTTCGACCAACACCTTTACAGCACTATGTTTTTCCAGTGGGTGGGAGTGGATTGTATCTTGTTGTTGATGAGAAAGAGCAGTTTAGAGAGGATAATTTTGTGAAGCTGCAAGATACTTTCTCAAAGCAGAAAATAGGTGGCAGGAGAGAAAATGGAAATGCAAGTGGGAGAATGGCCAAAGGTGGGAGTGGTTCAGGGGGCTCAGACATATTCAAAATTGTGAAGGTGCAACCACTATTTCTAACCATTGTTCTTGATTCAGTGTTGCTAGATGCCCTGAAATGATGTTCTTTTAAGTTGTTTGACCATGGCTTGTTACCATCTTTCTTTCATTCTTGGAACAATTTATTGGTATCATTGTAAGTGATGGTTAACTATTTCTTACAGCCATTTTATATCCACTCTTATGCCTTAAGATATAATTGATATAATCTGTCTCAAAGAAATTTGTCTGACTGGCATGGCTTCGGGGTTTTACTGTGGGAATTAGATTACTCTTACTAAAGAAACTTCTGATTTTCAATTCAACAGTTCTTTATTTTAATTATGTGGAATATCACTCTTCTCTTCAATTGAAAAGTTATGCCATAAATAGAGAAATTGGAAACAAAGGAAAAAAGAAGAAGAACCATGATGCTTCTTTGTGCTTCTAATAGTTGTTTCTCTCTTTTCCTTTTAAAATTTCTCCATACTTTTGTTAGTTGCGTGGAATGGTAGTTGGAAATTTACTTCTATTGATGGCATTATTACCATAAATGAGACTCTAAGTATTACAATAAATGAGGTTATAACTAAGTAAAAAAATTTCAGGTCAGAAAACTCATCTATATTATAGTTAGTCTCTTTCACATTCTTTTAAAATTCATTCCAAAGTTCTTATTTTATTTTCTTTTAATAATAAAGTTCAGAACATTATATGGGGATTTAGGTTCTGAATGGCTGTTTGCTTTTACAGTAGTTAAAGATGAGGTTATACAAAAGAGTCGATTATGGATGTTGATATAAATTCTTGATTCCAGAAAAAAAAAATCCCTCGATAGCCATTTGAGCTTTGAACCATGTTACTTTAGGGCTATTTTCTACACAGAAGGCTTAAGACCAGTCTTTAGACAAGTGATGAGCCTGTTATGGTTGTTAGTATTCTATTTTGTTTTAATTGTGTTTTTGGTGGTTGTCATAAACTACATATGCCTTTTTGTATCTATCACTATTTCTGATTCATTTGGTTTGGGCTGGAAACTTTGCATGGCTTGATGAGACCCTCTTTGATCTGTTTATGCAGTTTCTGATATGAATTTTCAATATTACCATTTTGGATGTTTGTACATTCTCAAGTCAGTTATGTAGCACATCAAGGGCATTCTAAATCTTTTATTCATTTTCTTTTCTTCCCTTCTTTTACATATCATTGTGGTATGTTGCTTGAGTCAGAATCCTTTTCCAAATTTCAGATGATCATGGAAAGAAAATTTCAGCCGGTCATTGTATTTAGCTTCAGTAGAAGAGAATGCGAACAGCATGCTATGTCTATGTCAAAGCTTGATTTTAATACACAAGAGGAAAAGGATACAGTTGAGCAGGTTTTTCAGAGTGCAGTGGACTGCTTGAATGAGGAAGATAGAAATTTACCGGCTATTGAGTTGATGTTGCCTTTACTTAAGCGAGGTATTGCTGTTCATCATTCTGGCCTTCTGCCTGTTATCAAGGAATTGGTGGAGCTTCTTTTCCAGGAAGGTCTTGTGAAGGCTCTGTTCGCCACAGAAACAGTAAGATTTTCTCCTTGCATTGTTTTTTCTTTATTTTTTCTTGAATCTGAGCCCTTCATTTTGGGTCTGTGGAGTTGATGTTCATTTTTTTTCAGTTTATATACTAATGTTGGAGAGCTCTTACATTTTATTCTCTTTGTCATAGTTTGCCATGGGTTTAAACATGCCTGCCAAAACCGTTGTGTTCACAGCTGTTAAGAAATGGGATGGTGATAGTCATCGTTATATTGGTTCTGGTGAGTATATACAGGTGAGTGACGACCTATTCTTTCGTCTGTTGGGATATAGACATACATCCTTTTTTTCGTATATTCAAATGCATAACTACTATTGTGTAAATCCTGTAGATGAGTGGAAGGGCTGGACGCCGTGGCAAAGATGACCGTGGAATTTGTATAATAATGGTTGATGAGCAGGTAATAAGTCACTTCTATTTAAAAAAGAAAAAAAAGAAAAAGAAAAATTCTATTTTGTTCAGGTTCTTTAATCAGCTGCTAGTTATCCTTTCCAAGTTTTACTTGAACTTAGCTTTGAGTGCGCAATAGTCTAATTTGATGTTACCTAGGTTTTTATTGTCTTAAGTGGCCATTTTGTCTAAAGGTTTAAGCCAATTGATAAGGGGTAGGCACTCTGACATATGCCATCAAGTGCAAATGCAAAGCTCAGGTGATTAAACAAAACCACCGCCGAAACCTCAGACACATACATATCTACTAACAAAAATACAACTTATTAAAGCTTTATTTAGATGGTGGGAAGATTTAATTAGAGGCCATTCAGTCAAATTGGCTTTGCCACCATGTAAAATTACCACTTGGCCTAAATCCGTTAACTTAAAGTAAGGACCCAACAACAGTATTTGAGCTCTAACGTAAGGTTAAATTTAAACTAATAACATCTGGTTTTGGCCTTAAGTAACTGCTTATTATGATTCCTTTCTAAATGTCTGAATCCAAGGAATAAAAATAATTTGTTCAATTGTTCTATTTCATTAAACTAATGTCTTTGTCATTGTTTTCTGCAGATGGAGATGAATACGCTTAAGGACATGGTTTTGGGTAAACCAGCCCCTCTAGTTAGTACTTTCAGACTGAGCTACTATTCAATTTTAAATTTAATGAGCCGTGCAGAAGGCCAGTTCACTGCTGAACATGTGATAAAGAATTCATTTCATCAATTTCAGTATGAAAAGGTTTCTTTTTTATCTCTTCTTTCTTTCATCAGCATTTAGGTTGTTGATTAATTGCATGTGATTTAATTGCATGAAATCCTTGCATCTTTTCAGGCTTTACCTGATATAGGAAAAAAAGTTTCAAAGCTAGAAGAAGAAGCTGCCTCACTTGATGCTTCCGGAGAGGTAATGTCAGTTCCCTTGGTTTTTTCATTAGTTCTTGTAATTTACATGAACTTTTGTTTTCTGGTACAGGCTGAAGTTGCTGACTATCATAAGCTGAAACTTGACATAGCCCAACTTGAGAAGAAGTTGATGTTGGAAATAACAAGGCCTGAAAGAGTTCTTTATTATCTTGGTTCTGGTCGGCTGGTATGTGCTAAGAACAACACTCTAGTTAGCTAAATTTTTAATATTTTTTTGTAATTGATACCGTTACATGTTCTTGCCCCTTCAATTTTTATGGTTATCTTCAAGGAAAAACTCGGAGGAGCTTCAAATATATGTTTAATTTAATATTGGTTGGAGATGTTTTTTCTGTCAAACATATAGTCAATTAAAACTTCCATCTCAGTAGATCATTTATGGACTCTACAGCTGTATCATTTAATGTCTGATGAAGAATATTCTGATTTGGTAAAATAGTTTCTATTTTATGTTTCAGAAGCACAATTTACTTGTTCCTGGCCAATTAAAGAGAGATTGTTTGAATGCATGAGGTTGTAGTTTCACATGTGAAAAAAAAAAAGGTATTTTTGAAGGTAATATGTAAGTGATTGATTAGTCCCAGTTTTTATGCTAATTTTTTTTAAACCTCGAATAAGCTCTTAACCCAAACCATAATGTCAAAAAGTGACTCTAAATTCGAAATAAGAGCATGGTCTTTGCAGCCTGTAGCTCTAAGAAAATTACATAAATCAAATTCAAGCTTGTTTTTCTTTTTCTAGATAATGTTTTACCTCAGGGATTTTTATGGTGGACTAACATTTTTGTTCATTTTTTGCTTTGAGGGACTTTTTTGAGGGATCTTTTGGTTTACTTTTGCACGTTGCCGTGAGATTTAGGTTTTTGGTACATTGTGCGATGGTTTGTTCTTGGGTAACTGTAGCACTTGCCAGTGATGGGTTACTTGATATTAACACATGGGTGTTGCTGTGGGGTGTGATCTAGTTTATTAATAGCAGATCATTGACAATTTTCACTAAAAACGGAAAAGAAGAAAAACTTGCAATAATTTATTTTGTCATTCATTGAAAAGACTAATTGTTTTATCATCTTAATTGCTGCCTTAAGTTGAGAATATCAGTTGTGGATTTTAAGAATTACTATGAGTTAAATATGTTCTCAATAACTTTTTATATGCTTGTTTCAGATCAAGGTAAGAGAAGGTGGAATAGATTGGGGCTGGGGAGTTGTAGTTAATGTTGTCAAAAAGCCATCAGCAGGTGTAGGCACCTTGCCTTCACGAGGTGGTGGTTATATAGTGGATACTTTGCTTCATTGTTCACCTGTTTCAAGTGAAAATGGATCACGGCCAAAGCCATGCCCACCTCAACCTGGGGAAAAGGGTGAAATGCACGTGGTTAGTTGACACATACCAAGACATGATCCTGCTTCAAGAATCTGAATTTACATTGTGGTGAAAGCATTATTCATGTCCATCTGCTTACAGGTCCCTGTTCAGCTGCCCCTAATTTCCACTTTAAGCAAAATCAGATTATCTGTTCCTCCTGATCTACGACCTCTGGATGCAAGGCAAAGTATACTTCTTGCTGTTCAGGAGCTGGAGTCTCGGTTCCCTCAAGGCCTGCCAAAGCTTAATCCTGTAAAGGTGACTAAATGTTTTACTCATATATCGTGAGATATTTAACATCAAATGACAGATAGTTAGATGTAGTGCAAATTTATCGAAGTATCTAGTTTGGTTTTTCGAGATTTTGTTCATGCATTGTGTTATTCTTTGGGACATGGCAAAGCTTGCCTTTGAGGTGATATTGTGTTAGCTCATTAATAGAATTCAAAATCGTTTAATCTGCACTCCTAATTGGAAGTCTGACCATGCTTATGTCTTTTGTATATCCTACCAGCATATGCAAATGTATCGCACTGTCATCTTCTTTATTTTACTTCCAAACTATTACAACTGAAAGCTCATATACAGATAACCTAATTTTGTTAGTTTGGTTGCGTGCATTCTGTTTAAAATTAATTTACTTTATCTAGGTTTCTGTCTTCTACTATTTCTTGCTCACAATGTACCTATCTGTTTACCCATTATCCATATTGATATAATCTTTCTTCAAGTGATTCAGCTATTGGTTTCTTACACTTCGTTAATTTTTTAATTCACTTTTCGTGAGCATTATATGTCTGCAGTGAAGTCTTTGAAACATTATTTGAGTTGTCGTTATAAGTGTCGGAAAGCATGAATTTAATAGTTTTTGCAATTGTTGAATCAAATGCCGTTACTTATTTATGTTTTATTTTAATTGATTTGCAGGATATGAAGATCGAAGATCCTGAAGTTGTTGATTTGGTGAATCAAATTGAGGAACTTGAGCACAAGCTGTTTGCTCATCCACTGAATAAGGTTGGAAATAGCTGTATGCTGTTTGATTTATGCCTCATTCTCATATGATGTTATTGTTGGCTTTGAAATACTACAGTAGATGGTGAGCAAAGGAGTATAAATTTTTGTTTTGAGAAGACCAATTCAATGTATAAGCGAGCCAATCTTATTGTAAAGTAATAGAAATAAGAACAATGATAGAAATAGTGACACCAGTTCTTTGGGAAAAAACTTTTTAGTGGTTTAGTGGATCAGGAAAGTACCATTGCTAGAGAATTTCATTTAGAATCTCGTAAAGTAGCAGATTTCAAAAATTTCCATAATGATGTATTGGGATTGTGTGTCATGGTCATGGGGAAAACTCTCTAAGCTTAACCAAAGCATCGGTGATGCTTACGTTTTCAGCATGAGCAGAGGACCACTTTTCAAGTATGGCTGAAGAAGCGCATCAATAACAGAATAATTTATTGATTGGCCCTTTATTAATAGCAGACCACAAGAGGTGCTAGGACTATTGTTACCTCTTTGGGCATGTGCCACTCTTCTTTCCTCATTTAATATATATTCTTAATTTATTCTCTAAATAAAAAAAATTGAAATTTATTATCACTACATAAAAAATAGCGACAGTAGTTTGAATAAGTTATCCCAAGCGTTGTGCTCTCTACTGACTCCTTTGTGCACTGCAGTCTCAAGATGAGAATCAAATTAGATGTTTCCAAAGGAAAGCAGAGGTGAATCATGAGATTCAGCAGCTCAAGTCAAAAATGCGTGACTCCCAGGTACTTTCCACTGCCAGGTTCTCCCTCAGTAGATCTGATGTGAGCTTGAAATAGCAGGATTATTGATACTATTACTCCCGGCTATGAAATTGTGTAAATATTTTGTTTTTATCACCGTTGTGACCACTTGAAATTGCATGTTGCTGTTTTTACATATTTGATACTTTTATTCGTTGGCATTATTTTGCAGATCCAAAAATTCCGGGATGAACTTAAAAACCGCTCACGGGTCTTGAAAAAACTTGGCCATATTGATGCTGATGGTGTTGTCCTGTTGAAGGGACGAGCAGCGTGTTTGATAGACACAGGAGATGAACTCCTTGTTACTGAGCTGATGTTCAATGGTGAATATTTAACCTTCTGTTCCTCATTTTTGTTTCCATTATATGCAGAATCTCATCTCACTTGTTGCCAAAATTTTGGTCAGGTACATTCAATGATCTTGATCATCACCAAGTTGCGGCTCTTGCAAGTTGTTTTATTCCAGTAGACAAATCAAGTGAGCAAATAAATTTGAGAACGGAGCTTGCTAAACCATTACAACAACTTCAAGAGAGTGCGAGAAAAATAGCGGAGGTTTTGTCTTTCTTTTAATGTCTTGCTCACTAATTCATTTATTAGAAAACATAATTGAAAGTTCCTCACATTTTCACAGATACAAAATGAGTGCAAACTGGAAGTAAATGTTGATGAATACGTAGAGTCAACTGTCAGGCCATTTTTGATGGATGTGATTTACTGTTGGTCAAAGGTTAGCACTTTATATTTTTGGGATTAACATTATTGCTTCACGTCATGCATAGGGAGACAACATCAACATGGCAACCTAAACTGATGTGTCTTATTTTTTGCTGTCATTTGGTTTTGGACAGTCTGCTGATATTTCCTCTGACAAGTTTCATGTAATTTTCGGTCATTGATGAAATTTTTATGACTACTCTTTGATTTATGAGTTGTGAGGTGTTCTGACATTAACATATGGTTTACATAGCGGGATCTTGCTTTATTTTGATTTTTGTTTGAGTTAGTTTGCATATCTGGTTATTTCTTAACTATTATTTGTCGATTAGATTCAGCTATTCCGTTCATATTTCTGTTCCCCAGGGTGCAACTTTTGCAGAGGTTATTCAAATGACTGATATATTTGAGGGTAGTATCATTAGGAGTGCTAGAAGACTTGATGAGTTTTTGAACCAGGTAAGGTAAAAATTTTTGAAATTATAGTCATGGAGGGCCATGTTTGTTAGAATATCACTCCATGTTAATCCTCCCCTCCATCTCTGATCATATTTATGAGTCCTGGGACAAGCAATAAATAAGGTACAAGTTTTCTTGTTAATAAAATTAGATTAAAAAACGAAAGTAACTAAGGCTTTTTACAGCGAAACTATTGTATACATGGTGGAAGAACTATTGTATATATATATACACCGTGGAATTTTTCTGTCATGGGAATTGTTGTATACTCAAAGGTGCATATTGCTCTTGATGCCTTGGCTTTATCTCTGTTGTCAGAGTACCTATCCTGTCCCTTTTCTTGTTTTGTGAATTTTGCTCCCTAAGGTCTCTCCTAGCCCTAGACCAAGGTTTCCTGTGAACATACAAGCCTGATGAAGGCTGGGGCCTTTTCTTAGGTGGCCCTTTATCTGGGATTTCCTAGGAGTGGTGCCAAACTGTAATGGCCTGAAACTGAGTCAAAAAAAGTTTCAAATTTCAATAGCTTCTAATGAGCTCTTTTTTCATTTTTACAATTTCAGTTGCGTGCAGCTGCTCAAGCTGTTGGAGAAGTTAATTTGGAGAAGAAGTTTGCTGCGGCCAGTGAAAGCCTTCGCCGAGGCATTATGTTTTCAAATTCCCTTTATTTGTGAAATATGTTTTTGCAGGTTATTGTAGACGTGGAATTCTCTAGCACTTCAGCACTCAAGGCTCCCTCTCACGGTACAAAGCTCTGGCGGCCATTTCATACATATTATTAGATGTGCCGTGGTTAGAAACTATGGGTTCCTCTTTTTCACCATGTTTTGTTTCCTTTTTCCTTTTATTTAATTGTTGTTTTTTCTGATAAAAGAAAATGTTTAGTTTTGTACTGAGTGTCTTTGCTGTAGTGATTTTGAAATTAACATGTAATATATAGCTTTTGATTTAGGAAAAATTAAATTTTCAATTTTTGTATTAATTGAACTTTATATTAATAATTCAAAGATGTATGCCTTTGTTATGACTCAGTGTCCCGTACATACCTTAAAAATTTTATGCGTCAATTGACTGCGGTAAGTCAAGCTTCTTGGGAGTTTTTAAGCCTAAATATGCCTTTTTTTAATTAAGAAAAGTACTTTCAATACCAATAAATGAATTTTCTTTCAGCTTCGTAATGCTTTTCCAACAAAGTAATATCAAATGTTAATTTAACAAAGCAATTTTTCACTAAGAAAAATGCTTGAAGGAGTTCCAAAAGAGTAGCATTGAACTACACTCAGTGCGTCGTAAAGCATCTAAATTCACCATATAACTTGTCGGAGGTTCTTTTACGAAAACATTCGAAATAGCAATAAAATATTAAAGCCTTAGTTACAGAAAGACCAAAATGGTAATGCTGATACATGACTAATATGTGCTAAAGTTGTAAATCTCTGTAGAGAGGAGGCATGTACATGGCTCTCACAAATGCCCATTGACGGAAATTTTATGGTTGATATTACAGTGTAAAGTCCTAGATTTGTGCATCTTATCATCCTCTTGAAGACGGAGAAGGTTGTGAATGTGATGAGACTGCCGCATGGTAAGAAGATGAAGCAAGTTGGGCTATGGCTGGAACAGCACCACCTAAAAATTTTCAAAGAGATGAAGCATATTAATTTCGCATTAACTCAGTTTTGTTATGTACCAAGGCATTTCAACATGGACTTTTTATAAAATTGCATAAAGATTGAATTTTCAAGGTACCAAATCATGAATTAATTTTCTTTATATCTCAATCAAATAGTCAACCAATTAATTGTTTTAACTAAAGTGATTAATACCAAAATCTCCTAAATACAATTTAGTATGCAATTGTCCACGACGACTGTAATTCTAAATTTTTCAATGAAGTTGTAAGCCAAACGAAGGTGAAAGGGTAACCGTCTAACCTGCCAATCCAGCACATGCTGAAGAGAATACTATCACAGGGGGTGCCTGCATGTTCATAAAGGAAGTGATGGGTGAATTTAACAAGATCAAAAGCAATAAGAACACAAGTCCAAATGCATATACCATCAAACATCATCAATTTTCAAGAATATCAACCTGCTTGCTTTAAAAGTTAAATCTAATGTCCATTATATTATATATAAAAGAAAAATCTAATGGCTAGGTGATGTAGTGAGTTTCCAGAAACAAAAAATAGAAGCTACAAAACTTAGTTACACAGATGACAAAACCATTAATACAACACTCTTGGAGGGAGAGACAAATACAGCTTTGCAAAGATTTAAATTATTAATCTGCGTTCTCAAGAAAAAAAAATATAAATATATACCTCCAAAACAAGGATGCAATAGAACTCTTCAGTAAAATGCCAAAAGAATTGATGAGCAGTCTTCTCTTCCTTTTTAGGTTGACAGTGTTTGTTTAAATAGTTTGAAGAAGCATATGGGAGAAACCACTTTACAACAGTTACATGTTACAACCGTCACAAATTTTTCGTTATTGTCCATAAATTCTTCGTTACTGGTCAAAACCTTTCCATTACATTTTCAAGCTTTAGCCTTAACTTGATAAGTATACTGCAAAATTGAAAAGTGAAACAAATAAGTTGAAAAGTGTAACGAAAAAGCTTGTGACAAGCTGTAGCATACAGCTATTTTAAAGCAGATAAACCCATTGCAGAGTTTAGAGCCTTGACTCTTCATGTTGTTTTGCATGCAAATTTCCTCCTTTTCTCTATCCCAACCAGCTTTAATGTAGGGGAGGCTAAAGTTCCTTGTAATATTTAATTCTTTTCCCCGTCCTAGGCTCAAGGAAGGACTATACTCCTAACAAGGAATAAAGACATTGGCCTAAAGCATGCTTGCCCACTAATCAGTCTGTCATTGTCTGAAAAGATCTTAAAAGCATTGAACATTTGTTATTTTGTTTGTTTATTACTTTATTGCTTAAAGATTTAGGTTCAACCTCTTAAAAGAAGCTAGGAGGGTCGTTCCGGATTCTTGTTTTCCATTGTCAGCAAAAAATAACTTTTCTTTTATGTTAATTAGCTTCCTGGATCTTTAAGGGGCATCAATTACAAAAAATGTACATATACTTCTTTTCTTCTTCATTCATAGAGATTGGGAGACTATTTGTCCTACACTTGGTTTTCTGAGTTGCACTTTGTCATTGCAATTGGTTTTTTGACGTGGACTGCTTATCTACCATCTTCATAGATATTTGTTTAATTATTAATAAAAAATATTTCATGTTTCTTGAATTGAGTACAGAGAGAAAGGACTGAACAAGGAAAAAAAAGAGAAAATATGGAATATAATAATGCACCAAGTCACTTACACCAACTAGGAAATGCAACCACATGGGTCCTTTTACCCATCTCCGGACAACTGGCATCACTGCATCAACAAATAAAGACTATGTGATTTTCAATTATCCGATAAAAATTCATAAATAGTAAATATGAGAAAATATTGACGCATCAAAGAAACTTATATATATTTTTTTAATTTAACATCCAAGAAATCAACCAAAGCGTTGAATCATTTAACATCCACTTTCCCAGCTTGTCACTCCTTTTCCTTTCTTGTCATTTATCTTTCTCAAAAAATTTTCTAATATTTTGGGATATGAATTATTTAGTGGAAATATAAACAAAGAAACAAATTAAAATATGAAACCTTCAATGACAAAAGGAAAATAACACTAAAATTTACCATGGTTGAATCCATAGAATGCACTTGTTGTACCACCAACAGCTGTGCCAATCTAAATTATTCATGGCAACAAAGATTAGGGAAAAAATAAAAAATAAAGCCCAACACCACCAACAAGACGCAACTGAAAAAAAAAAAATGAAAAGACACAAAGATGCAATCAAAGTTTTGAGGTGCACTCAGAATCATGAAATTCAGCTATAAAACAGGAATAGGATAGAATCAAAAACAAAAGACCTAAGTCTCCAATTATAATAAATTGGAATTCCAAAGCCCTAACTTCAGCCAACAAAGATAGCATTAAATATTATCCTAGCACAAGCATCCTCAATTAGAATTAACGAAAAAGATCCTAATTTTCATTACTCTTAAGATCCAAATAACAAATCCTACTATATTCACGCTGAATTAAAGTCTACAAACTCAAATAAGAATCCCATAGGAAAAATAACTGCACATATAAAAAGAGAAATACGAAGAAAAATTACCATGGAAAAACTATCCCTTATGAAAGGAGCCACTGTCCACTCACTTGTCTCCTGCAATCAAATTCCAGATCAGCCCAAAACTTCACAAAAAGGAATACAATAATTATAACAAGTATAATAATACGAGATACCATTTTCATTGAAAGCGGGCCTGCACAGTGATGGCATCGAAGTGTGTTTTGATCAGGATTTGAATCTGTTGCCATTGTTTTTGTTTTTGTTTTTGTTCCATTTGTTTCTGCTCTCTGCTGCCTGCTAAAACCCTCCATAGAAGTATAGAACCTCTTTCTTCAGCAGTAGCGTGAGTTGCGTGATCGTTTGTTTCTTGAATTTAGCGGAGTTTTGGATTCGGTGCGCCGGAGGATAGGGGAGTATAGTGAAGCTAAATCTGGAGCCTGTACTTTATCGCCACGTCTTGCATTAGAATCAGAAGGACAAGAACGAGATTCTCCATTACAAAGAAAGTGGGTCGGGCCGAGTTGTTTGTAAGGCCCTGGCCCCTCTTGAAAAACGTAAAGGAGGAATTAAAAGATCTTGATACTTATGCCACTGTCTAATTCGGTTCTCATATTCCTTAACTTGCATCACGTATAATGAGCCATCTTATTTGTGATAGCAAATACATAATTCTACCGGTTCTCTTTATATAACAATTTTTTAACATATATTATTTACAATTAGTAATCGTGAGGCGTTCATGCAAGATACTCTCTCTCTCTCTCTCTCTCTTTACGGAGAGTTTAAAATAAGATGGTTTCAAAATATAAATATAATTAGTTGAATAAAAAAATTTTCAATTCATTTATCAATAATTAAAATATGGAACCTCAAAAAGAATTGGCTGCACGTGTTCGCTTGCATATTTTTGTTGGCCCCAACCGATCATTTAAACTCATAATAATTAAAAATTTTCCTACATGAACATTTATCTAATTTTACAAAAATGGAGTCGGAACTTTCTGGTGCTCAATAACTTTTGAACTGAAAGGAATGGGTGGAAGTGGAGGAGCCGAGGCAACTAGAAATTGAAAAGATTCAGCAACGAGTATTATTGGACCAGAACCAACAAAAAGCTTTCAATTGCTTTACTTGCATATGCCTTTTTTCTGTGAACTTAGTAGTTTTAGCCAACAAGTTGGATTGCTAGCAAATGAAAATGGCTTAGAATATGTGCATGAAATTGACAAGCTTGACTCTAAGCTACAAAGAGAATGTGCCCCATTTATAGATAAATTAAAAAAAAAAAGTTAGCAATATTATTATTATTAACAACATGTTGTTAGTATTTATCACAGGCTTCACAGCTAAGGCGCACCCCATTTATAGAATTTAAACGTGGAATGAATGGTGTGTGAGAGAGTCGTTGTCCTAGTTGTCGTTACCAAAAGTGATCTTGATCATTCATCAGCCACAGAGTTTTAACATCTATTGGAATCTGGAAAATTGATTAATCTATATATTATACAGCGGACACAATCTAGTAAAATCAAGTCACATGCTATAAATTTTATTATTATTATCACTCGAACTCAGGTGACCACCGACGTAATTCATATCCACAGCCAAGTGAACTATGCTCAAGGGGCAAGTGGAAGGATGATTGCCGTTGCTTAATTAATTATAATGTAATGTAAATGGATGGTATTCAAAGAAAATTCTGTAAGAATGATCTGGAATAAATTAATGTGCTGAGATGATGTGCAAAATTTGCATTAAGGCATAAGGAATTAGAACAAAGTATTGATTACAACAAATTGGTTGTAAGAAAAATAAAAAATTTCAAAATTCTTTCAAATGTATTGAATTTACAAGTTGCTGTGAAAACTATTAGTAACTGCGAGTGACTTCTAGACCCTTTTGGATTTGATTTGTCATTAGTTTGAATTGCATTTTACAGTCAAAATGAAGCTACCAAGTTTTCAGAAAATATAATCGCTCTATTTAAAAAAAAAAAAAAAATCTTATAAACCCAGATAAGAGAATAATATATAGAGCATAAATATAGCCTATTGTTTTTAGATCTGTCTTTGACTCATAAACAATAATGAATAATTATAGAACATGAACATTAACTTAAAATAACCCCTTTGTATGTGTTATATTTCAAAAGACATCAAATCATACGACGTGTCCATCCTATTAAATAAAAGAAGTTATTTTGAGGAAATAATACTCACGTTATTTTGAAAAAATAACACCTAACTATTATTGGGAATAACACCCAAGGAAAAATTCCTCCGAGAGCTCATAAAAATGATAAGAAGAGATAATTAGTTTTGTAATCTATTAGTTCAATGAATCACATTCAACAGTCATAATAACATGAAAATATAAACATATGGAATAATTTTCTACGAATAAATTCACATTTACGTATACGGAAATGATGGATGACACATGTCATGATTTGGTGCTTTTTGGAATATGGCACCTACACCCTTAAATGAAAAAAGAAAAAAAGAAAAAAATACCAATATTTGTTCAAACATCACTTGTTCATGTTAGCCAATGCTGTAAGAATAATTAGAAGAGCGTATCCAGCAGCAAGATACGTGTATCATAAAAGCCTAAGCAGTCTCTAAACATAACAATATTCCCACAAAGTGGCTCAACTTATGAGCACACAGCTCTAATCATAAATTCTGAAGGCATCTATATTAGCTAAAAAGAAAAAGCTAAGGGGAACCCATTTTTTGTGGTTTTGGGTAGAAAGGAATAAGGAAAAAAAATAAAAATTCTTGACTTGAGAATATGACTTATTGGCTTTACTTTGAGTTAAGATTCTCATATTCCAAATTCCGGTGGAATTAAACCTTTATAGCTTTTGCTTCAATTTCAATTTCCTCTCTCCCAACACTGTTTGTCACAAGGAATAACATTCCGTGGTCATTTCTCACTTATTATTATTGCTCTAATGAATGGTATCATATGTGGTCAACAATGCCCGGCGAATCGCCGGTTTACACGTGTACTCGCTTATGATTGACTGGTCTTAAAAACATGATTCTCTTGTATGAAGTAGCATTTCTCTTTTCATAGTTTCTTGCTATGTCCTCAAAAGTAAAAATTACAAAATGAGAAGGAATCCATAAAAGGAAATGTAAGTACAAGGAAGAACAAAAATTCTTGCCCTCTATCCTAAAGTGAGAGAATAAGATCCATTGTTAGAGGAGGAAGGCAGTAGCAGTTAGATAACAGAGAAAAAGGAATAAAAAATATAAATAAAGTTAACTATTCCCCTGTACTACACAAAAACAATAGCATGCATACACAAGTGCATACGCATACACACACAGAGATTCAGAACAAGGGCAATTTGGAAACATCAAGGAAACGCTATTAGTACTTTACATGTACCATTATCGGAATGATCATTGTATTATAAGTCGTCAAGGAGACATGAGACGAAAGGCTTTAGCTCCATGTTTATTCTATTTATAGTTCAACACAAGCACTTTCAAACATCATATAAGTTGTTAGCTCTCCAAACAAGAACAGACACTTTCAGTCAATATAATACTAAAAGATCATAAAGTATGAATTATACATTGTTTAGTTGTGTCCCACATTTGCTAATAAATGAGAGATACTTTAATTTATAAGGAGAATAGATTAATCCACCCAATAGACTAATATTTTGGATTGGATACCTAAAAATCCTAAACTAAGCCCTCCAATAATTAGTATCAGAGCTAGACCCTAGTGGTGGAACAGCGCAAGTGTGTTCCGAGATACCTAGAAACCCTAGGACAACACCCGCCCCCCCTCCCCGAACATATATAAATTTGATACATATCTATATAAGAATACAAATCACTATGAGTTAACTTTTTAGCATATATACCATAGATACATGTACTAATAGACGGCGACTTTTGACATCTTTAATGCAGATGTTAGTTGAGATTTTGCTAAAATAACTAGGTCATTAGTTTCTTAATATGAATCCACGCTATAGTGACTTATGACATATTACAATCCATTCGAAATTCTCAACTGGTGCCATTGCTGAGCTCCTGTATATGCTGGAAATTGTGTAATTTTTGTAACTTGAAAGCTACTCAAATGGTGCCTCTTTAATTTGCAATTTATTCCTATCCACATGCCAGCAAACTATACAGGAATTTTTCGCTTTACTGCTTTACCCAAAGGCTTTGATAGATTCTCCAGAAAATGGATATAAAATATCCTCATTAATAAAATCAATTGATATTTTGAAAAGGCTGTTTTGACTAAAAATGAAAATGGTGATCAAGGAATAGGCATTTTCATTCTACATGCTTAAGAAATGAGTTCTTATAAATTTTTACATAGTCTGGCAACACTTGTTCCAAGCACTCAGTTTAATGGGCATCGGCATATTAGATGTGTCCTCATTTGTCAATAAATTTTATTTTTTCTGTCGTGTGGGTTTAATGTATATGGAAGATTTGGTCTTCATAACATAAAATATACGAATTTATTCTGCATTATATAGCTAGCTAGCTGTACTTGATCTGTTAGATATTATTCTTTATATTTTTAAATTGGTATATGATAATTCCTGATTATCACCTGAACCACATTCTGTATGCCAATGCTTGTGAATAGCATAAGCATACTGTACTTGAAGTTGACACATAGATAGCTTATGGGAATGCAAATCCTGATTAACAAATTAATTAAACTACTAAAAATTAGGCTACTGTGTCCTCTCTCATATTTATTCCATATACGCAGATGGCATCTGGCCTAGAGGGATAAAATCGCTGATGGTCTAGAGGGAATCTGGGTTCACTCTGCTCAAATACAGAGGATAGCAGCTGAAAATGACACTACATGTGCAAGCACAAGTCTGTAATCCTTGCAAAATTGGGAAAGAATATGTAATATGCATGGGCTCAATATTGGTTAATGGTGACAATGAGATATATGCTCGAAACCCTTGCTTGTTAAACAAGGTAATGAAACATAAAGAACAAGTAATCAATGCATATACATAGCAAGAAGAGTAGTTTATACAGATACAAAGGAATCTGCAAAGCTAACAAAGTCATGAGTCAAGGGCAAGTACTGTCATCTTCCCCGGACTTTGTAATGTCTTTCATCAAATGAAAGTATTGAAGCAAGTACAATATCCTTTTATTCTTTTTTTTCTTTTTTTTCTTTTCTTTTTTACGAGGTCCAGGCTGCTTAGGATTCGCCGGGGAGGGGCCGGCTGTCTTATGCCAATTGAAGAATGAAAAAGATTAGGGTCCCTCTTCTCTTATATTTTTATACTGTGTGGGCTGAATAAGTGCCAAACTTACCGAAGGAGACAAAACAGAATGTATTCCACATTCCATTCCTTGCCTCCAAACAATCTCCAAGAAACAGCATCTTTTGCCACCATTAGTTAATTTATATTTTTAATTTGTTCTTGTATGTATGTATCTAATTCCAAAGTTTCCCGGGTGCTCCAGTCAACAGAATCTTCCTCTAAAATTCTCCAAATATAACCAGTTAAAAACCTTCTTTCGTATCTCTATCTGCAATCTTTAATATAGAGATAAATATTATTTACAATATCATTAGTCTCGCAATGTACATTGACAACTGAAAAGTGACTCCAATAACAAAGAGAGGGATGGCGATTTATCAGTTCTAAGAATCTTCCTTGAAGGTGAGAGGGGCAAGGGCACCGGGTTAGCTTTGAAGGTCTCAAGACAAGATAGATAGTGGATTCCCCTCATCCAAGTCAGAAAAATGCTTCTATAAAATCCTGGGAATAAGATTCTTTAACTTTGCCAGAAAGACGAATACGAATGCACACAACAAAGAAAATTTTGGTGGGATCAATTCTGGTACCTAGTGCAAGTCCTGAGGTGTTTCTGAAAAGTAGAAGGGCTCAGGTATTCAATTGGCTTAGTTCTGTCTGAGAATGGAAAGTTGAGTTTATGAGGTCAGGGTCCCACTATTAACAAAGTAGGAAGGACAAAATATCTTTTCAAGTCGCTGTGAATATATTGAAATTGGATTGGATTGGATCGAGTGTTGTGTCATTTTTGTTCAAGATTCTATGCTTTCCTAGCTGCCCCCGCACCCCCTAGCTTGCTTTATAAATCCAGGTTTCTGCACACCCTTTAGCTTGTGAGAGTTGGCCTCGTGAGATAGGAGACAAGGAACAGCAAGTGCTGAAATTTCTATCTATATACTCAAAGCTTTGATTGTAGAAATTGAAGAATATCACATAGTGAAGTTACACATTTCAGGGGGTTGCAGATTGGATCAAGAGCAATCATAGCTCTTATCAGGTAAAAATATAGCTGGTCTTGACCAATCATTTGGTTTTTTGTAATGCCTTCCAGGACAAGTAAACTTACGTTTGTTTAATATTTGAAAGAGTTCAGAAGATGTACCATCATCACCAGAATCAAGGAAAGAGCATGCATTCTTCTTCAAGAATGCCTATCCCTACGGAAAGACATTTGTTCTTGCAAGGTGGGAATGGCCCTGGAGACTCTGGCCTTGTCCTCTCAACCGATGCCAAGCCAAGACTAAAATGGACTCCTGATCTTCATGAGCGGTTCATAGAAGCTGTCAATCAGCTTGGAGGAGCAGACAGTGAGTATATATAAAATCATTCGATAATAAAGTATCACTGCTAATGTATAAATAAATTCAGCTAAATTTGAATAATTCTTTTAATGTCACAGAGGCTACTCCAAAAACAGTAATGAAACTCATGGGGATTCCAGGACTTACCTTGTACCACTTAAAGAGTCATCTCCAGGTAAATTATCAGTGGTATAGACAGATTCATATTCAAATAATTATAGATTTGGAACAAAATAGTAGCTAGAGATAACTTTTCTTTTCTGTCCATGCACCTTCATTATGTTTCTGGATTTTTGGGTTACAGAGTCATGTTTACTTTTTAAGAGACATATACTGATTGTTGTTGTACCTTTTGGCTAGCAGAAGTACAGGCTCAGTAAGAATCTCCATGGACAAGCAAATAATGGCAACAACAAAATTGGTAAGAAGACGATATCTCAAAAATCTGCAAATTACCAGAAAGATCAGAATTGCAATGCATATTTAGCTTGTAAAGCACATACTGGGTTTGGAGGAATGAAATTTAAGTCATCTGGTGTAGGTCCGGTTGCTGTTGCTGGAGAAAGAATGCCTGAAGCAAATGCAACTCATATGAACAATTTAAGCATTGGACCCCAACCAAACAAGTAAGAGGATAAACGGTTTTTCACACTTTAAATATATTCATTTATTTATTAGATTTAAATTAATTTTATTACCATTTTTTTTACTATGCTAACAAATAGAATTTTGAAATCCAGGAGCTTACATATAAGCGAAACAATACAGATGCAAATCGAAGTGCAGAGAAGATTACATGAGCAGCTTGAGGTACAATATATATTCATACTTCGAAAATTAAAGTGCTTTTTCAAAATTATTTTTTTCTGATGACTTGTCTTGGATTAAACCACTAGGTACAACGACATTTGCAGCTTCGCATAGAGGCTCAAGGGAAATATCTCCAGGCAGTGCTGGAGAAAGCTCAGGAAACTCTCGGAAGACAGAACTTGGGCACAGCAGGCCTGGAAGCTGCCAAAGTTCAGCTTTCTGAACTTGTTTCCAAAGTTTCGACACAATGCCTAAACTCTACATTTTCGGACCTTAAAGAACTTCAGGGTTTCTGCCCTCAGCAACCACAAGCAAACCAGCCCACTGATTGCTCGATGGACAGCTGCTTAACATCGTGTGAAGGATCTCAAAAGGATCAAGAAATACACAATGGTGGGGTCAGATTAAGGCCTTATCATGGCACTACAACATTAGAGCCAAAAGAGATTGTGGAAGAGCCTATGCTGCAGCAAACAGAACTCAAGTGGCGCAAAGATCTGAAAGAGAGCAAATTTCTTTCCTCAATAGGCAAGGACAGAGGCCCTGGTGAATTATCAATTGGCAGCGGCAGCTTCCCTGAGGGAAGATTCAAAGGAAGTAATGAGGATGAACATTTCCAGGACCAAACCAACAAGCAACCCGAGGGAGCTAAACTAGAGAATGAAAATCTACTACCGGAGTATAGGCTGCCATGTTTTTCAACAAAGCTGGACCTGAATACCCATGATCATGAAAATGATGTTGCTTCAGGCTGCAAACAATTTGACTTGAATGGTTTCAGCTGGAACTGAGAGGGTGAAAACGGGTGCATAAATCTCAGTATTACACCTGGGGAAGAGGAAAATTGGCCTGGAAGCCGATTGCTCCTATGTTCAGGCCAGGTGGGTGGCCTTTGAACAACCGATTCAATCGGAATGTAATAAAATTGCAGCATCAAAAGTATTCGGCCTACATACATGCATACACATACATACATACATACAAACATACATACATATATACATATATATATATATATATCTCCATCCCAAGCATAATGTAATTTCCATTATTCCATATCTCTGTAGGAATTCATGGATTAGGAGTATTATGTCTTGATTAATTCAAGTACAATACACTGATTTCATTGCATCAATATCACTCAAAGCTTTAAATAATATGCATTTCACCTGTTAAAACTTGTCGTCTTAGCTACTATAAGCTTTTGGTCATGCGATTTCTCGAACATATATACGCATCAAAACGTTAAAGACAATTCGTGCTCATATTATGTCGACGAATTTACGTTTGCTGGCCTAGCGTCTATCTCTATCCCTTGGAATCCATAAGACCTTAAAATTGAATTAAAATTTGACATTAGCATTTGAATTAATATAATACGCGACTTCTCATCTGTATTTTGCCTTAGCAGGTCCCATACCAAACCTCTCAACAAATTATTTACGAAGCTGATGATAATTTTAAAAATACTATACAATCCCAAGCATAACCTTTAAGCCAAGAGTGGAACTATTGGCACCCCTCTAAATATCTCTTAACACCCATTTTCCTAATTAGCCCCATTAAAATATTTTAAAAAGCTATAATTTTTTTTTAGTATATTATCAATCCGATATCCGAAGACTATATTTGGCCCCGACTAATCCAAATTCAAGTCGGGTAGGACCATTAAGGCGACAAAACTCTCCTAACGAATATTTAATGCAGCTGCATTTCCAAGCTTCTAACCGAAAACCTTGGTTAAGCTAGATTATTGTGTAAATCCCATTTTCTAATTTTTATGATCAAACCCCATTTCAACAATAGAATCTATTTCATTTAAAAGAAAAAAAAACAATGGGTTTTTATTTTCTCCATTGTAGCTATTGATAGTAAATTTCTCACCTAAAAATTAAAGGAAAAAGCAATATTTTTTATCTTCTAAATTGTTAGATTTTTTAAGGAAAAAAATTATTTGACTTTTGAGGGGAGGTTTTATTAGAAATTGTTCTTTTATGAAATTTTAATAAAGGGTAAAATCATAAAATAATTAAAAGAGTTTTAAGAGATATTTTAAGGAATGCCAATGGTCCTAATTTTAAGCCAAACATTGATTATTTGTCGGTCATCAATATGCAATTTCCTTTTTTTTTTTTTTTTTTATTTCTACTTTGCAACTAAGCACCCTAAACCTTTAGGTGGTGTTTGGTTTGAAAAAATGATTAGAGTGGAGAGGAGTGGAAAAGAGGAGAAAAGAGGGGAGAAGGAATTCAATTTTTATTGTTTGGTTTGGCAAGAAATTCTAAATGGAAAGAGATTGATTAATTTTTACTTGGACAATTTAACCATTTGTGTTAAGATTTTAATATTTGTTATTAAGTGAAATTAAAAAATCAAAATAAATCTACAAAATCATAATAAGGAAAAAAATTCTAAATTATTATTCAATTATATTATCTAGAGATTTGAAATTTTTTTGGAAAAATATTAAATTATAAATTAACTTAATCTAAAAATAGAAAATTAAAAAAAGTAGAATTGAAAGAAAATTTATTATGAATTGATTTGATCTTTATTAATTTTCAAATAAAAGTATAAATAAATATACATCATATAGAAGATAATCTTCATTTAGTTTTCAACATTAAAATAATGAAATTCTAGATTTCTTTCCTCCATTGCTTTTATCTTTGTCTTTTATAAAAAATGATTAATTAATTAAGTGAAAATCTGAAGTTTCTATTTTTGTGATAAAAGCAATTCTAGGTTTCCCGAATGAAATACTTCTCATATATTTTCAAAAAAATAACAAGTCGAATGAGTAGGAAAGTCTCCCTTCCAAATAGAGGTTTCGAAGCAGCAAAATGTGAAATGAGCTAAAGCATCTGCTGTTTATAACATCTCCTAAAAACACGACGTATCTTTCTTTGACATTAACATGTGTCAAACTTCAGAAATGATCCAAAACAGCACCATAAAATATAACGGCTAAACATATCAGTTTTTATGTCTAATAAATCTCATATCTCCAATTTTACGCTAGCAAAGTTTATATTATTACAAGCACCATGACATTGGTTTTCCTTCTATTATTCTAACTTCAATCTCATCGTCATCGAGCTCCCTCTTATATACTTTTTGTGATTCGCTTTATCCTCGTCAAGATAACCTTCGCATAACCTCCTTAAAAACATGCTACAGGAGGAAATAATCCAACACACGGTTACTTGAAGAATTCCCAAAGGGGAAACAAATATTATGCAGCTGGCACAAGAAAGATTTTAAGTGGTTCAGCAAGTTCACCTTGTTGCCCCAACAAATCCTTTTTTTTTTTTTTTTTATAACTTCTATTAATCATATCTACATAGGCATCTGGAACATAAAAGCATTCTTATCAACGCAATTCACAATGAGAACCAACAATGAAAATTACTTTCTTTTTTCTTTTTTTTGTTTTGGTAGAAAGAAATGGGAAGGGCGAAAAGGCAAAACAAACGTTCATTAGCATCGTATCCAAAGTTTGAACTGTCCTGCTCTCTCTCGTAGCTTGCCAACAACAACTGACCCCTCAACTTCGCCAGTGGAAGCCAATTGTGTAAACAGGCATCTGCAGAAGCAAATTAAAATTAGTTCGAAAATTAAAATTTTCCCCGAATTCACTAACCCATAAACCCTGCTTTTATGAAAGAGAAACATTTTATCATGATAGTTTTTAAGTGAAATGAAGTCAAAAAGCACCTTTGCATATTAACGTTAGTTTAACCTGACTTACTGATATCTTTTTGGTTAAAACTAAATAGATTAAATTGAGTGTTTTAGTTATATATAGAAAGGGCTAACGCTTTAATCACATTTATTTGCGCTTGCCAAAGTTCCTCATGTGAACAGGTTATACCTTAAAATCCTCTACTTAATGAAAGGATAGGCCCATTCATTCAATCTATACACCAAGTACAAAAGATACACAGTTATACATCTAAAAGGTTCCCATTTCATCAACATGGGGCCTAAAGTATCATTTCGATCTACAACAAATCAAACTTCATACAGTTCACAATTTTTACCATCTTGCATAACATGCATATTGATGAATTTGAGGACTTCAGTCATGAACATGCATGTAAGAAGAAATTTTACTTTACCCACCCACCACACACACACGCACGCATGCACGCGCACACACACACATACAAATATACACTTTTTTTAGGCAGAAATTTTAGAATATATCAGAAGTATATAACAAGCAAATAATGATATGACATGTATATATTTATCTAGAAAAACTATTATGCAAGTAGTGGTTATATTAAATTTAAATACACGTGTCATACATATATTAGTTGGTTGTATTACCTCTGATGTATTCTATAATTTCTCCTTTTTAGGTGTGGACATGCATTAAAACAAAGCAAGTCTGGATAGATAAAATAAAATTTATAAAATATGCATGCATGCATGCACGCATGAATGTGCATATATTTACACACACACACACACACCTTACCTTACATCTTAATGGTCCAACAAATTCAAAAACCAGTGCATCGCCATTTTCATCATCGACCTAGAACTAGATCCATCATAATTTTTGGAAGATTCTCATTGTATATGAGAATATTTGGGAGTTAGTTGTAACTATCTCAAGATTCAGGTATCTTAATTCACTTGCAGATTTATTAGAACTCTCGGGATTTCTAAGTACTTAGATTTTTCCTAAAATATAGATTTAAAAATTAAGCATACATATCCTCAAAATTGTAATATAACTATTCAAATTTTATAAATTTATTATCCACTAATCCACTTCATATAAATTTAATTACCTTATAACGTTTGCACTATAGTTTTCCTTGTCAATTTCCTTACTCTTTTCTTTCTTTTTCTTTCTTTTCCACTCTCGGATTTTCTCCTTTCTCTCTTATTTCTTTTCAATTTTTCACTTCTTCATCTTTCTCTTCACGTTTCTCTGTTTTCTTTTCTTTTCTTCTGTCTATCCCTCTTTCTTTCTGTTTTGTATTTGGTTTCTCAATTTGCTTTTGGTTGCGAATGATCTCCATTGTCAAGCAGCTCTCAATTTTCAGCTTTATATAAAAACCGAATCCAAGCATGCAGGTGAAACCAACAGGTGAAACAAGTGAAGCAAGATGTTAAAAAAAAAAGGGGGTTAAGCATACAGCTCCTACTTACATAAAGCAAGCAGCTTGTCGCTTTTATTTAATTTAGCCACTTGGCTTTTTCGTGCATTACATACCGAGACTAGATCAAGGCAATGTTTGCAATTGAGATTAGATGATTGTAACCTAAAAGTTACAGTACTAAAGTATTCTGTAAATACTAATTTATGTAACTTGAAAACTAAGTTAATTTGATTTTACATTTATATGATAAAGAGCCTAATATATTTTTAATAATTTTGGTAAAATTATTATTTAAAAATTGTATTTACTAAGTACCATTAACATTTACCACTTACCATTAACTTTTATTTTATAATTATAATTTTTTTTCTACAACAGCCTCAATCTCAAACCGGACCCAAGACATGGATTTAGTCAAATGAGATCAAGGACAAGAAGGTTAGTCTCAATCTCTTTCACACGCTTTCTTCATTTTCGACTTGCGATAATGAATAGTTTTGAGATTAGGAGACGCGCTACTGTATGCGAATTATTAGTTTTAATTGTTTTATCTTAGTTATATTCTGCTCATGCTTAAATGCTGTAACCCCATTATTTTAAGTAGTTCATTAGTTTTGAACTTTATTTGTGCTGCCATTTTTTGTCTTTGACTAGCATTTTAACCGTAAAATTGTGTAGTTTATAGATACATTAGTGGTACATCAAACTGGATATCGTCATCAAAACTAAGGAAAATATAATGTGTTACCAAAACAATTTTGCCTTACGTATGTGTACTATTCTTAATGATTTATGCATCAAGGGAATTCGGATTATGGGGTTGGTCATGAAGCTATTATGTTTAGAGAAATCTATTAAAGATATGTTTTATGATTCCCCCACAGTTGATGATTTAATTTCATATTCATGAAATCAATATTTGCTTTCATATATGGCAAAGTTTATACTAATTAATCAGTGTGTTGAGTACAACTCCATGTTGCATTAGGGCTTTATGGGTTTATTTTAGGGTAGGCTGAAATGATAATGAAATGAGGCTTTTCTTTTCCCTGTAAGGAGCTGGAAAATAAATTCTGGAATCCAGGCTTGTTGGACCTTTCGCTTTGAGATTTTTTTTTTTTGAGAAAATTTTGGGAAAATCCTTACTGCCATTTGTTCGATTGTTTGTATTCAGAGCTGGGTAGTTTGATCTTTGCTTAAAATGATATTCCTACAAACAACATACACGCACACACAAAAAATATTAAATCGTGCCGCTACCTACATATACTTTATGGTGCCAAGGAAATTTTTGACATGACCCACCCCAAACTCCCAATGCGAATCGACCTAATTCTATATAATCATTCTGATATAATTTGATTAATCAGGATTCTACCAAAAATTTAGCAGAGTCTCTCCTATATTTATCATATAACTAAATCTGTAAAATTATAAATCAAGCACTCCCAAAAGAATTTCAAATATAATTATCTCTGAACAACCAATCTTTCTCAACAAAATACCAAATTATTCAATATCCAATATCAATAAATACATATGTTATCCGCAATCTCTGAAATGTAAAAAATTATATAATCTCAAAATATCTCAATAAATCAATCGATAACTCCTAACATCATAACGTGGCCATAATTCCGAAAATAACTATTGTTGCTGGGTTGACTGTTGTACCTGTGAATCTCCTGGTGGGGGGGGGGAAATATAATAAAACAGGATAAGTATAAAACTCAGTGAGCTCAGTGAGTGGATAATAGTTTTTTAACATAATTTTACTCTAAAATAATTAATCAAATCAAAACACCATCTCATCAAAATATCACAACAATTTAAATAACTTATTAAATCCAAATCATGTACTCAAATAACGATATCGCAAATATACGGTATAAATCAATGGAAATTCATAATACTTATAACATCAATACTGAAAATACCGAAAACTATCACCAAACAAGTACCCAGGGAAAATAGTCTCATCATATTTGGACCTCAACGGACGGGCAATGACGAACTATCTAGGTACAATCACGCCCCAGAGTTACACGGATAGATATGGAAGTACCATCTCATATCTCATCATATCCGGACCTCAACGGACTGGCAATGATGTACTATCTGAGTACAATCACACCCCGGAGCTATACGGATAGATAAAAAAATATCATCATATACCTCATTATATCTGTGCATATATAATCTGGTCCCCAAAAGACAAGGTCGCCCGAGTACACGGGCCAAAGCCTCTGTGTGTACTCAGACGGGCCCCAAAAGCTTGTATCTCATTTGTATCATATGTATCTCAATATCAATATCTATGTATTCCTTATACCACATACATATGTCATCTCATTTGTATCACTATATTTAGAGGGGAAGGGTACTGTCTAATGATTTTAAAAACGATCATTATGCTCATATTCATAAACTTTTGTACACATATACATAAACATATAATTTTATCCGAAATCTCACCCAAAATCTTATTCGAAATCTGATTTCCTTTTTCATTTAACATATCTTAAATATGCTTTTTTTTTCTTTAAAAATATTATCATGCATATTCAAAATCGGTAACCAAAATTATTAATCAAACATATTTCTCATAATATATACCAAAACACAAATAACATTCATTTCTATAAAATCATTAAATCGAAGCCTTTAAAATCAATCTCGTAAACATGCTTTATCATATTTTTAAATTAGAATAAACTACGATGAAAATAGGTTTTATATATTCCACTCACAATGACAGTGTTCGAACTCGGAATCGACAACGTCCGCGGGTTGATTCTCGTTCATGGATCTTCCTAATTTAAAAGAAATAACATAATTAATAACTATAATCACGAATTATAACTAATATGCTCGAAACGACATTTATACACAATAAAATATTCTCGTATTCGTAAAATTACCAAAATGCCCTCGACATCAAAATTCATTAAATTATCCTCAGAATTACATATTGTCAAACTATCCTCAATTCCGATTACAAAGGTATCCACAAGTTTTGAATTTATAAAATTACCCCCGAAAAAATAAAAAATTACCAAAATGCCCCTAACGATGTAAATTGCTGAATTACACCCGAAATCTCAAATTCCTAACTGCCTTGATCCGAAATTACCAAAATGTCCACTAATTTTATAATTACAGAACTACCCATAAAGTTTTTAAAATTATTGAATTGCCCCTAACGGTCAACGGTGATCGGAACTCAGTCAACAACAACGGGAAGCTCAGGTCTACTAGATCTGAACTCGGTAAGTCCAATGGTGTCAGCGGTGACCTCCCACGTGCGGCGGTGACGGCATATTGAACTCCCCAAAATCGTGAGCTTTCCGACAATCGATCGGCGGTAATCCGGTCATTTCAGGTGACGGGGTTGGTCGAAAAATGATGAGAGGAAGCTGAGGAACAAGATCTAAGGGGTGGATAGACCTAAAACCGGCGAAATCAATGGCGAGGAAAATAGGTTGAGCCGCGGGTTTTTAAGCTGGATTGCCGGCCTTCTGGCCGTTTTCCGGCGTCGGTGATGGCAGAATGTGTCGGCCAGTAGTCAAGCTTCAGATCGATACCAAGCGTGGCCGGTGGGGTGGCCGGAAACTCGAGATCGGGCCGGGTCTTGGTTGCGGGTCGAGCGGGTCGGGTCGGTCAACTCGGGTCAATGGCAGCTTCTTCTCTCTCTCTCTCTCTCTCTCTCTCTTTCTATTTTAGGAAAGCAAAATGCCTCTCTCTCTCATCACTTTCCATTTATAGTAATCGGCATTTTGTCTTTTTTTTTAAAAAAAAAACTTAATACAAATTAATCTAATTCCGAACCCGAGTGCCAAAATAAAAAAATTTGATTTCGCAGCTATTGAATTACGTCCGAAATGTCCCAATTTAATGTCGCGATAAAAATTTAAATTATTCGAGCGCAATCAATTTTAATAATTGCGACCGATTACTCGTAACGATTGTAACAATCCGACGTTTTAGAAATTTGCGACGAAAATAAAAATAACATCACACTCAATTGAATAAATTTTGGTGCATATGTTACAATTTTAGTGTTATGATGTTGGCATTTTCTTTGTTTCCCTATTTAATTTGCACCTTGGCATGATTTATTTTAAGATCAACTCAAGAGAATAAATGTTTATACACATCTGGCATTCCATTTCTGCCATCGATTTTTCAATTTCTTTAATAGCTATGTTGTTTTGGTATCTAAGCTATTTTATGGTCTTTATTCCACTTTGTATTAAAGTAATGTGAAACATTTTAATTAGAAGTTATTGATTTATTTTGGAGTCGGGGTTGGCAGTTAATCTTTTTCTTTTGGTATATTTTGACACAGGTCAGTGCCTCTTGTAAGCAGGCTTTGGCGGATGCTCGCGAGCTCATCGAGCTTGAAACGGAAAGATTTAAGATATAATGAAAAAGAGACCAAGAAAAATGCATTTTCTAAAGAAGTGTAGGAAAAACAACCCAAAACCATAAGTGTTGCATGGTATTTTCTCTATCTCCCCTACTTTTTATAAAATTTTTTTGATAGCCATGGGCAGATTATGGTGTTTTGTACAACGTGTCCAAAGTTTTAAGAAATTCTGGTTTCTTTGAGAAGGTATATGAGATTTTTACATCTGCTCTGTCTGAAGCTTTGGAGGAAGATAGGCGTTCTTGTTTAAAAAGGGTCTTTCTCCTATGCTTATTACTACTGCAGTGAAGCTGGCTTCTAGTATAAAAAAAATCCTGGCTGCACTGCTGTAGAGATCATTACGGTCAGCTTTCGACAGAATTTCCACTCATATTTTTGCTGTTTTTGTTGTTATCCTCTGTTGTCATCTTGTACACCTTGTGCATTGCTGCGACTTGCAGTTAAATTGATAATTATTTTTTTATAAGAGTATGTTTTGTAGCTTCAGTAATTATCTTAGGACTTATTTTGGATTGAAGTGCTGTAATTTTTAAATTACAACTACTGTGAAAAGAAAATTATAATTATAAAAAAAAAATTAATAGTATATAACAACTACAATTTTTAAATAAGAATCTGGATAAAATTGTAAAAGATACTGTTAAGCCAAAAACCAGCAAGTTACTGATCTTGGCCCCCCAAATATCCACTCACTAATTCTTGAATAAGCAAGAACAACTATTAACCAACCAGATCTTAATGAAACTGATCCATAGAATTAGATTAACAGCTATTAACCAACCACTGATCCATTGAATTAGAAATTAATCAATCAAATCTACGAAAACAGAATCAATCACACACACTGCACAAAAGATTTAAGTAGTTCGGCCACTAAGAGCCTACATCCACTATGAAAAGGGAGATGACTTTTCACTATTTCAGAGCTTTACAAGATACAATGATGAAGATAACAGATCACATTGCTTTATATACAAGTCTCAACCTCTCAGATAACAGATCACATTGCTTTATATACAGTAAATAATTGACCTAGGAAAGTCCTGTAATAGTCAGCCAGCTCCCTGAAGTGCTAAGACTTGACAAGTCGGTTTCACCAGCAACTCATGACCATCATGTCAGCCATCTTGCCAACTCCTGATTGGAACTTTATTTCCAACAGATAAAATAGATTTTTTATTATATAAGTAAAAAATTAAATCGACATAATTTTTAAACTACAGCACTTAATATTTATTAAGCACTTTAGTACTTCAATTCCAAACAGACCCTTAAAATGCTTCTATAATCAAATCACTTCTCATGTTCATTTTTTGTTTTGTAAACTGCTTTTGTAATTTATAAAAGATCCAAAGGAGAAGGACAAATCGGAGACAAGGGATTGGCTGAACAACTTGTTATGGCACCAGCCCTTTAGCTTAACTTTTATGCACTTGTTTCTGTGCTAAACAATGTCTTTAAATCAGTGTGGCTGCATATTCTGAAATTTTTTTTTTCCAGTTAGTTGCACTAATCATTTGGTCTGTACCTGGTTTACTTTTTGTTGAAACTTATTTATGCTTTTCCTGTGTTATGCATTTGGTTGCAACTGATTTTTTCTTTTTGATTATTATCCTTCTATACTATGTGTAATGACATTTGGCAAAAAGGTAGAAAGTTATCGAGTAGGCTGAGGATCAAGATATTTAACTAGTGGCACCCTTACTAGTGGCACTTAGGGTGTTATTCTCATTTTGTTTCTATGTGCTCTCTCTTTTGTTTTTCATTTTGCTTCCAATTTCGAGGCTATCAAATCATTATATGATGCATTTGTTGATGTTTCATACCGTAACTACATTCTACTTGATTGAATTAACCTTGCCTTGTTTGCCTTTTTTTTAAAAAGTAATAATAAATTTAAATCTCGTCTTAGCATATAAAGTGCACTATTGTAGTTATTTATCTTTAAAATTAGTTCCGTCCTTGAATAGGTTTGAGAGTTGAAATCCCAGAATAATAGTTTTGAAGCAGAGCTTGAAGGGGTAACTATAAAGAAAAGAAGGCCACCAACATTGGTTAGTCAAAATGGAAAAACATATCCTTTAAAATGGCGTAATTTGTGTTCACTGATTTGTTGACAATGTTCTCACTTTTGTCCTTCAGACACATATAGAGACTTCTATTACTCGACTCAAAGCTCACATAATGAAGTTAGAGTTGATCTCGAGGCTACTGGACATTGATGAATTGAGTCCTGAGTGGGTCAATGGTGTCAAAGACTTATCGGAAGATTATGTGGAACGTAATTAGGTCTTTGCACTCAAAAATTGATTTCGTCCATTTGGCTTGCAGTAAGCTGCATGTTTTTGTTCCGACCTTGGCAAGGATCTGCCAACCACCTCATTTATCTTTTCATTGTTTCATTTATTTGAATGAGAGACTATTTTTACGTGCTAACGTCTGGGTAACTTATAGAAGCTTTTTATTTGCTATATTCTTTCTTGTAGGAGGACTTCAAAGAATTTAGTGACGCTGATGGGCTTTAGCACTTGTTACCCCTGGTGAAGGTGGAATCTCTTTGAAGATTTGGTAAAATTGGTCCTCCTGGTATTGTCAAGGTGAAGTTTCTCTTTCATGTCATGTGGATTTTCTGGTTCTTATATTATATCAAAGGCTGAAAAATAATTGTTTGTTTTGTAATTTTTAACAACGTTATTCCTCTTTGTCATAGGGGTCTGGTAAAAGTTTGGAAACTCTGTTCGTGTGTGCACTTCTTGGTGGAGAAGGCCTGTTAATAATATTTTGCCTAATCATTGTCAAGTCCATGATTAATTCTTTTTCTCCCCCTGTTTAGCCAACTCTAAAGATATGACATGTCCAATAAAAGATTTACCACTTTCCTTGTACAAATTGGTCTGAAGAAAGTTTATACTCAATTGTCAATTTGCTTGCAGAAAATGTTTAACAAACGAAATATCCTTTTTGCTCCGACTGGGTTCTTGCTGTCTGTCTTGGCATTATCGTGCTTCATTTACCACCTTTTAATGTAAAATTCTGATAAATATTTCTGTTACGTCGTCGATGCTTTACTTTTTATATTACCAATTGTTCTAGGCATTGTCTATTCTGTGGATTGTGGCTTGTGGCTTGTTGCTTGATGAATTAACTGATTTGTCTCAGCATATATTAAATGCATTGGGCTAAAGTTCAGTAATGCCTTTTAGGTTCACCATTAGGCTTGCTGTGGCAAAATAAGGGTTTAGGTGGAGCAAAATAGCAACTTTTTTCTAATTTAGCCCTACCATTCAACAACACTTTGAAAATGGTCTCAATTTGTAATCACTAGGATCAGTTCACTTATTTGTCTGTCGATTTCTTTTAATTAGGGTTTTAAATCAAGCGCAGCTTGCTATAATATAATTTTGAATCTGCAATTTTGGCTCACTAGCTGTTTATGCTTCCTACATATGAAGGCGGAAAAAAATTCTCAGATCATAGTATCTAGTAGTAACTGATTTGATTTTCTGAGCTTTGGGATTCTATTGTGTTCATCTCCAATGAGAGTTAGCAAATTAAGTTGTCATTCTTCCATTTTAATTTATATGAAAATTTGTTGTTAATAAAATTCAACTTGTTGGCATGGTGCACTGCCTCTTAGCTTGAAGGCTTTGTAGACAGCATCAGGATCTCAAATGCTTGTAGCTTTTTGTTTGAATTTATTTGTTTCTAATGTTATTGAATCAGCATTATTACAGTGATTTGTGTGTTGAGCTTTGGATATGTTAAAGATATTGAAAAGGCAATAGAACATTAGGATATGGTCCATCTCCATTTGATTTGATTTGATTTGATTTGATTTATTACCCCATTAATGATTCCTGAGTGACTGCTGTGGAACTTTTGGTCAATTTCCTCCCCCCCCTTAAATATTAAATATCATGCTAAGGACAAAGCTTATGGAGTTGAGAGGTTTGTTAAAATCAGGTTAATATGGTTAGTGTCTTAATTTTGTATTATATGAGTTCTTATCTTCCGGGTTAATTAGTGGCTTGCATGCAGATCTTAGGTTTCTGTTTATTATTTCCTTAAATGTTATTTGGTTTTCGACGTGTTTCATTATATTTTAAGGCACCTTTGGCTGTTTTATTGTTTATAATTGATTTCAGAAAGTTTTCATTTGATTAAAAGCTTTTTATTTTTATTCTTGGGGTTTGTTTTTGGGTAGCTGAGTTTTTTTCCTATTCTTTTAACTCTGGACCTTGACAGATGGATTGTTTCAATGTCTAATTTTATTCTGCGTCTTGTTTTACCCATGATTTTTTATTTCGTGAATTTTTTTACCTTTTATATTGCGGTCTTGTGCAAGTATGGTACCTAGTTTCCCTTCTAGGCCACTGTCACTTCCACGCATCAGCAGGATCTCTCTCTCCAGGAGCAAGGCGAAGATACAGCTTCCCAGGATAGTAATTCAGATGTAGCTCCTAGAACTCCGCCTACAAAAAAACAGCGGAGTGGGTTCTACTGCATCGACACCAGCTGTTGATCCAGCAACTCCTATTTCCATCATTGTTCCAACACAGACTTTGACCAACTTATCAAACACTTCACTAGTCCTTTCAAGTTCAAGTACTGTAAGAGGTGTCTTCGATAATACAGGTCCCATTAGTTCCTCATCTCCTGCAAATCTGACAAGTTTTACAAAGGAAGAACTTCCCTAGTCGTACATCGTCTCCATCTCTCACAGATGTAAGGGGCATCGGTAGAGGTGGCCTCTCCAGCCAACCTCCATCTACCATCCCTCTTCGTTCTGCCACTGCAGTTCCAAGCAATGTCAGCCTTGGTACAGTTCCTTCGGCCTCTGATCTGGCAAAGAGAAATATTTTGGGAGGTACTGATGAGAGTCTTGGGAGTAGCGGCATGGTACAGTCTCTCGTTTTCCAACCTAGTAACTGAATGATTTTGCCTCAGGCTGCCAAAGGTAATGATGGACCAGGATTGGTTGATATCTAATAATGCTGGAAAGACTGTGGCTATGGCCGGCAGGGCTTTTAACCCCCTTCTACGGGCATGACGGTTTTTAAAAGCTTTTTACTGAATGTAATGCATATAAAATCATACAATTGGGTTGATCCTTTTGAATCAAATGATTATTGATCATTGCAACTCTGCCATCGTAGGGTGATGCTATTGTTATGGCCTCAAAATAAATATATCAAACATTACGTCATGTTTCTGGGTTAGAAATTTTTGGACCAAATTTTAAGAATAATTTGAAAGTGCTCAACAAAAAATATCCTCAGCATTACAGTTAATTGCATGTAAAAGTATATTTCATCAAAAGGTCAAAAGACAAATGGACCAAGAAAATTTGCAAATTATGCAAAGAAACAAAGTTGTTCACCTCTAACACGCTAATTTATGCTTTGCTAAAAGTGAAAAAACTTCAGCCACTCACTAATTTATGTACTTTGTTTCTTCTAAGTCACTCTATAAACTAGTGCTCTGTCTTGGGTGCTGGAAATGCTTCAACTATGTTTTGCTCTTCAATTTATATACTTTGTTTCTTCTAAGTTACTCTATCAGAATTTGCTGCGTCTTACATGCTGGAAATACTTCAACTGTGTTTTGCACTAAAACTTTACTAACATTAATGCTGCTTGAATTCAAGGATGGCAATGGAGTGGGGAGACTTGCCCCATTCTCCACTGGATCCCCAAAAAAATTTAGTGGGATGGGAATGGGGAATACCCTTGTGGAAAATTATTTCTCCATCTCTATTCTATTCTCCATTTACTCATTTTATAGTAAATATAGATAAATAATTTCAATAAAAAAAAAGAGACTTAAATAAAATCATTATCATATTATAAATTATTTAAAAAATACCTCCAAAAGGTTAAAACAATATATTGAAATAATATTAAAACTAAAAAATATTTTAAAAGAGCAGCATCTTAGAAGAGAAACAAAAACATAACAATATTTTAAAGTTGAACAAAAATTATAATATAGGGTTTTCCTTTAGTTATGACTAATTTATATTCGATAAAAATGAGAAGAAAATTTATTAACCAACATTGTAATTTATAAAACAAAAATCATAAAATAAAAATTTAAAAAAATTCAAATAAAAAGGAGACTAAGGTGGGGTGAGGAGTATAAAATCAAACCATGTCCCATTAAGAATTTGGAATTTTTTTTTTCATTCCCTAAAAATTATTTAAAATTCACCTCATTTGAGGTAGGCTCCTATAAGGCTTGACACCACTAAGTATTTATACTCTAAAG
The DNA here is from genome assembly GCA_030449905.1 of Luvunga scandens. Classification (NCBI taxonomy): domain Eukaryota; kingdom Viridiplantae; phylum Streptophyta; class Magnoliopsida; order Sapindales; family Rutaceae; genus Luvunga; species Luvunga scandens. The sequence goes on along the minus strand of JASUUG010000382.1, from coordinate 2,936,715 downwards.
TATAAAAGTGTCTAGCTATAATATAACTCGGTGAGTCTGGGGTTGAACCACAGAGAATTTAAAATCTAGTAGTCAATTTGTTGTAACAAAGAAAATTAACTGCTAGAAAAGAAATTGACAGGAATCAATTTAAAAATATGCTAATGTTACGGGATCCACTCTCGGATTTCAAAATTATGATTATAATAACTCTCTCATATTTATATTTTGTATTTTTTGTTTTGTATTTAGCTTACTAATTAATTATTATAGCATTTAATTTTTGACTAACTATTAATGTGATAAATATGGGACCAAGTACCTAATATGCTACAACTATATTGAAGTGTTGACATTATGTCAAAATACCATATAAATTAGGAAAGATCTAGTTTTATCAATTAACATAACATAAAAAAAATGGTAACGAAGAAAAAAATACAACAAATAAAATAAACTTTGAAACTTACTTGAGAGAATAATTTAATCAATAATTTGAATATTTGAGATTTACATTTCACCTCAGCTCAGAAAACTAGACACTCATAAATTTTAAACAAAACACTCATTTTATTTAACAAATTTCTTAAATATATTACAATAGAATTATTAACACAAGAAAAAAAAAGTAAGAAAGAATTCCTTAACTCTCGCTTTAACCCCCTAGCTTTTTCCCCTTCACTCTCTCTTCTCCATTCCTCATCACTGCTTGCATTTCCTCGACTTTTATAGGCGAGAAATGCAATCTGTTTTTTTCTTTTTTTTTTTCATATTTATTTTATTATTATAATATATATATACATAAAATGGTGTGATTGTCAGGTGGCAAAATGGCCACCTGACCATCACATCATTATTACTCATATTTCTTTTTATTTTTTATTTTTATTTTTTAATCTCCTCAATAATGCATTCTAATGGCTCTAACAATTTTTCTTTGTTCATGCTTTTAATTCCAATTTCCTCTTTATTCCTGAAATATTTATAATATAAAAACTTAATATACGGTAAATTAATTTTAACATAAAATTTTTTTATAGGAAGATTAAGATAATTAAAAAATAATGCACACATTAGTCAACACTGTAAGTAAAAAAATGATAATTTTAGACTTATTAAATGTACATTTTTTTGTGTTAATCGAGGCTCCAAACCCATGAAGAATTTTGACATCCTTCCTTGAATCTACATGACTCCACTATCTCCATCCATGAGCATTCTTTTTTCTTGGCGGATTTAGTTTTCCTGCATAGGAAAGGCAGTATATTATTAAATTCAAAACCTTTAAGAAGAAAGTATATAATGACATTATTATTGAAAGACAAAATTGAAGCATAGAGATATGTTGTAGGATATTGTGTTTACTATTAAGATAGTCGAAAAATATATTTTCTATTTTTTCTTTATTTTCTATCCAAATCTTATCTTTCGCTAAAAACAAAAATCTAATCGATCATTAGAAAAAAATGCATCGTGGATTACTTAGACTTATCACCAGCTCAAGTTCCTCAAGTTTTGTCCCCTCTACGTTCCAACCTGTAATTTTTTTTAAAAAGTAAATCAATATTTTCATTTGGAATGAAAATAAATTTAAGTGAAAGAAATTATTTTATTTAGTGACTTATTTCTCAAAGATATACATCATCGTGATATTCACAGTAAACATTAAGTCTATTATATCCTTTTCAATTGCTTCCTTAAACTTCTTCCCAGTACCCTTTTCGTTCATATCATTAATAAACTTCTCACTCATCTTTTTCTGTTGATTTGTATTCATTTTGAAAATAGATCAACACAAGTTCCATTGATGGAATCCTACAAATTTTGTTAAAAACATTTGTTACATCATTCAAGTGGACTTCATACCCATTTTGCTCTAATCAATAAGGAGCAATATTTTTTTAATCCATTCTTGAACTATATTTACACTCTCAAGTCTAGACTTTTTTTTATCATGTTTATACTTCCCTTGAAAATTCCTTGTCTTTTTACTATTATTATTCTTCTTATAAGCTTTAGAAAAAAAATAATCAACCTTTAGTTTAGAACCATCAACCACGAGTTTTGGATAATACAACTACTTCCCCTTCTCAAGTTTGTGAGAAAGCGAAATGTAATACAACTACAACCCCTCCAACAGTACGTGAGCATAATATACATAAAGTTTGTGTTAAAAGTGTAATACACGGTATACATCAAGTTTGTGAGCAACAGTCAGGTTGAACTTAAAGCTTTGAAAGACATTGTTATTACTTTGGCTGATACAACATTTTGATAGATCTGGCTATAGGCAACTCACTTAATTCTTCATAATATTTATTTTAATAAAAATTACATAATAACAAAATGTTAGCATCAATTATAATGTGATCAAAGTGAATATCAATTAGGAGTCCTAAAACATATTTTGTATTTTTTCTTTATTTTTCACCCAAATCTTAACTTTTGGTAAAGACTAAAATCTAAATGATCATCAGAAAAAATGATTCATAGATCATTCAGGTTTATTACTAACTACATTCTTCAACTTTTGTCCCCTCTATTTTTCAAATTGTAATATTTTTTAAAAACAATCAATATTTTATTTGGAATGAATATAAATTTAAGTAAAAGAAATTATTTTATTAAGTGGCTTACCTCCTTCAAGATATACTTCATCATAATTTTTATAGTAAACATTAGGCATGTCTCAGTCATTTCAACTCTTTTGTTGATGTCCTCCCCATGCATCTTTTCTTTCCCATCAATGATAAACCCCTCAGTCATCTCTTTGTTTTCTTGTGTTTGATTTGTGTTCATTTTGAAAACAGATCAACACACGTTTCATTGATGAAAAATTACAAGCATTGCTTAAATTATTTGTCACATTGTTGAAGTGGATTTCATATCCAAGTGGCTCTAATGAATGAGGAGCCGTAATTTTTTTTAATCCATTCTTGAACCACATCTGCATTCTCAACACTAGGCGTCCTTTTATCGTGTTTATACTTTCCTTGAAAATTTTGTCTTTTTACTGCCATTATTATGCTTATTAGTTTTAGGAGAAAAATAATTAACCTTTAGGTTATGACCGTTATCCTGTAATTTAGGATAATAGAACTACTTTCCTTTTTCAAGTTTGTGGATGTGGTATGCATCAAGTTTATGTTAAAGTGTAATACACGGTATATGTCAAGTTTATGAGCATCAGTCACATAAAAGTTAAACCTTTGGAAGACATTGTTATTATCTTGGGTGATACAACATTTTGATACAGTTCGCTATGGGTAACTCACTAAACTTTTCATAATACTTATTTCAATAAAAATTGCATAATAACAAAAAGAAAACATCAATTATAATATGTTGAAAGTGAACATCAATTAAGAGTCCTAAAACATAATTTTTATTTTTTCTCTATTTTCCATGCAAATGTCATATTTTACTAAATAGTAAAATCCAAACGATCATTAGAAAAAAAATATTTTATGGTTTATTCAAGTTTATCACTAACTCAGATTCCTCAAGCTTCATCTGCTTTATTTTTCAAATTGTATTTTTTTAAAAAAAAATAAATCAATATTTTATTTGGAATGAAAATAAATTTAAGTGCGACGAATTATTTTATTTAGTGAATTATCTCCTTCAAGATATACTTCATTGTGATTTTTATAGTGAACAATGAGTCTGTCCTCGCCTTTTCAAAAAGTGAACATTAATTATAATGTGCTCAAAATAGACATCAACTAAAAGTGTTAAAATATATTTTTTATTTTTTCTTTATTTTCCACCAAAATCTCATCTTTTGCTAAAGATTAAAATCTAAACGATCATAAGCTTTTTCACGGAAAGAAATGATTTTCCACCAAAGGCCTTTTCACAAATCAGGTAGGTTTATCACTAATTCAAGTTCCTAAAGTTTCTCATGCTATATTTTCCAAATTGTAACTTTTTTTAAAAAATAAATCTATATTTTATTTGGAATGAAAATAAATTTTAATGAAAGAAATAATTTTATTTAGTGACTTATACTTCATCGTGATTTTTACAGCGAACACTGAGTCTATCCCAACCTTTTCAACTGATTTGTTGAAGTACTGTTCACACCTATTTTTTTTCCCATCATTGATAAACTTCTAAGTGATCTCTTTGCTTTCTTGTGTTGATTTGTGTTCATTATGAAAACAAATCAAAACACGTGTCATTGATGGAAAATTACAAGCATTGCTCAAATAATTTGTCACATCGTTAAAGTGGACTTCATATCCAAGTGGCTCTAATGAATGAGGAGACGGAATTTTTTTTAATCCATTCTTAAACCACATCTACATTCTCAACTCTAGGCTTCTTTTTATCATGTTTATGAAATCTAAGCTTCTTTTTATTAGGTTTATACTTCCCTTGAAAATTCATTGTCTTTTATTATCATCATTCTTCTCATCTGCTTTAGGAGAACAATAATCAACCTTTAGATTATGACCATTATCCTCTGATTTAGGGTAATAGAACTATCTTCCCATATCAAGTTTGTGAGCGTGGTATGCATCAAGTTTGTGTTAAACTGTAATACACGGTATATGTCAAGTTTGTAAGTAAGAATGAGGTTGAAGTTAAAGCTTTGAAAGATATTGTTATTACTTTAAATGATATAGTATTTTGATAGAGCTTTCTATGGATAACTCACTAACCTCTTCATAATACTTATTTCAATAAAATTTACATCATAACAGAAAGTGAACATCATTATAATGTGCTCAATGTGGACATCAATTAGGAGTCCTAAGATATATTTTTCATTTTTTCTTTATTTTTCACCTAAATCTCATCTTTTGCTAAAGAGTAAAATCTAAACGATCATCGGAAAAATGTTATATGAATCATTCATGTTTATCACTAGCTCAAATTCCTTAAGTTTTGTCCCTTCTATCCTCCAAATTGTAATTCTTTTAAAAAAAATTAAATCAATATTTTATTAACCAACAAAGACTTTGTAACAATACTCATAAGTGAGGATATATTAACCAGCGTCGATAGTTTTGGCATCCACAATATCTGACCATTCCTTATACAAATGAGACTCCTTAAGTGGGTTTTGTGATTTAGAAGACTTGGATAAAAGTCTTATCACCCTCACTATGAATAAAAATATAAATATTTAAGGTTATGATCAAAATGATTTTTCATAAATATGTTATGAAGTGATAAAGTAAATGTATAAATTTACCTTCACCTATAGCAAGTTCTAATTTATTTTCAAACTATCTTTTGTATATGAGTCAACTAAGGGACAATGAAATATTAGAAATAAATGGTTAGAAAACAATCATACACTGATATAATTTTCTAAAAAATAAATAAATAAATTACATACCTTATCTGTTATGAGAGGAGGCTGCCATGTAGATTGGAATAAGCTCTTTTGCCAATTAGTATTTAATCAAGATGAAATGTGGCGAGACGTCATTAGAAGTAAAAGAAACAGCACCCACATGTATTTTTTTCGGACACGTGCCATAACCCCAAAGACCCCTCTCCTTTATTTAATGTAACTACGAACTTTAAGTTCGTCGATCACATAAAAGGGTGTCGGTCTACGGGTAAAATTCAAAGTAAAGAAGAAATTTGAAGAAAGTGAAAATGCAGTCCATGTGTTATGAGAGGAGGCTGCCATGTAGATTGGAATAAGCTCTTTGAATGCAATAAAAGCTCATTTGTTATGATCCTCATCTTAATGAGTGTACCTACAAGCATGATTCTCCAAAATATAAATTCAAAATCCAACTAAATACATTTGTTTAAACCAACTAGCCGAATACACAAGCAAAAAAGGCTACAAAAAAAAATACATGTTAACATAAAACAATAGACAATGAACAAAAAATTTCAACAAACATGTTAATTTCTATCAATACTCCAGGACTTTAATACAAATAAGCTAAAGTAATTTTACAAGATAGAGAGTGGAAACTGAATCATATTAGCAACACAGGCTTTGTAACAATACTTATAAGTAAGGACAAGTGAATTACTTTTTCCTATGCTAAGGGACTGATCTGTTTAAACTAACTAGAAAATACACAAACCAAAAAGGCCACAAAAAGAAAAATACATGTTAACATAAACTAATGGACGATGAACAGAAAATTTTCAGGAGACATGTTAATTTCCATTAAGACTTAGGGACCTTAATGCAAGTAAGATAAAGTGATTTTACAAGATAGAGAGTAGAAACTGAATCGTATTACCAACAAAGACTTTGTAACAATACTCATAAGTAAGGATACACAAATTACTTTGCCCATGTTAAATGATTGACTTGTTTAAACCAACCAGATAAGTACACAAATAAAAATGACCATATAAAGAAAAATATATATTAACATAAACAAATGGACGATAAACATGAAATTTTCAAAAGACTTGTTAATTTCTATCAAGACTCCATGACCATAATGCAAGTGAGCTAAAGTGATTTTGCAAGATAGAGAGCAGAAATTGAATCATATTACAAACATAGACTTTGTAACAATATTGATGAGTAAGGATAAATGAATTACTTTGCCCCATGTTAAGAGATTGATTCATTTAAACCAACTAAACAAATACACAAACAAAATAGGCCACAAAAACGAAAAATACATATTAACATAAACAAATGGATTATGAACAAAAAATTTTCAAAAGACATGTTAATTTCTACCGAGACTCCAGCACTTTAAAGCAAATAAGCTAAAGTGATTTTACAAGATAGAGTATGGAAACTGAATCATATTACCGACATAGAATTTGTAACAAAACTCAAGAAAAAAAATGAATTACTTTGCCCTGCTAAGTGATTGATTTATTTAAACAAACCAGACAAATACACAAGCCAATAAAGAATAATATACGTCAACATAAACAAATGGATGATGAACAAAAAATTTTCAAAAGACATGTTAGTTTCTATCAAGACTACAGGACCATAATATAAGTAAGCTAAAGTGATTTTATAACATAGAGATTGGAAACTGAATTACATTACCCACGTAGGCTTTATAACTGTTGATTAACTGATGAAACAAATCAGAAGTTGAAAACGACACAAGCTGTTGGCGTTTTGATGGGTTTTATAATGACAAGATAAAACGAATTAATCCAGTGCCGTATGCTTCTTACGTGAGTTACCAACTTTGCACGTGATTTACTAAGGTTGTTATAAGCCATTATCTGCATGTGTGTGTCACGTGAACTTTTGGGTTTTCATTGAGGTAGTTACAGAGTTGGTGTTTACAGCTGGTTCTGGTAGAAAAACAGAGGAGGACTGTGTTCTATATAAGAGGGGAAGTTGTATACAAAAAAAAGGCTTAATAGCACAGCTCTGTAATTCTCCTTTGTGAATCAATAAAAGCTGGTCATGTTGTTTCTCCATGGATGTAAGCTGAAGCAATTCAGCTGAACCACGTAATCATTCTTGTTTCTTGTTTCTGTTTCTGATGTTTCTTAAACTTTCTTTAATAATTTTTTTTTTCGTTTTAAATCACATTCATTAATCTTGATCTTGATCGGTAAGTAGAGGAGAATCTTGCTTGGTTTCTTTAAGTGATCTTGGGCTGCAATTGGTGTTTGGTTGAGTTCAGAAAGCATATCAGTTGCAACAATAACAATACTCATGAAAAGGATAAACGAATTAATTTGCCCTTACTAAGCAATTGATTTGTTTAAACCAACCAGATCAATACACAAAACAAAAAGGCCACAAAAAGCAAAATACATGTTAACATAAACAAATGGACGATGAACAAAAAACTTTAAAAGACATGATAATTTCTATCAAGACTCCAGGACCTTAATACAAGTAAGCTAAAGTGATTTTACAAGAGAAGGAATGGAAATTGAATCATATCACCAACAAAGGTTTTATAACAATACGTATAAGTAAGGAATATTAAATTATTGTGTTCCCTACTAAGGGATTGGTTTGTTTAAACCAACTAGACAAATACACAAACCAAAAAGGCCACAAAAAGAAAAATACATGTTAACCTAAACCAATGGAAAATGAACAAAAAATTCTTAAAAGGCGTGTAAAAATTTGTATTAAGACTCCAGGACTATAATGCAAATAAGTTAAAGTGATTTTACAAAATAAAGAGTTGAAACTGAATCATATTACCAACATAGACTTTGTAACAATACTAGTGAGAAAGGATAAACGAATTACTTTGACCCTTTTAAGGGATTGATTTGTTTAATCCAACCAGACAAATAGACAAACCAAAAAGACCACAACGAGAAAAATACATGTTAACATAGACAAATGGACGGTGAATATAAAATTTTGAAAAGACATGTTAATTTCTATCAAGACTCCAAGACCTTAATGCAAGTAAAGTAAAGTGATTTTACAAGATAGAGAATGGAAGCTGAGTTATATTACCTACATAGACTTTATAACAATACTCATGAATAAGGATAAATGAATTACTTTGCCCCTGTTAAGAGATTTATTTTTTTAAACTAACCATACAAATACACAAACCAAAAAGGCCACAAAAAAAAGTACATGTTAACATAAACAAATGGACGATAAATATAAAATTTTTAAAAGACATATTAATTTCTATCAAGACTCCAGGACCTTAATGCAAGTTAGCTAAAGTGATTTTACAAAATAAAGAATGGAAACTGAATCATATCACCAACACAGACTTTGTAACGATACTCATGAGTAAGGATAAACGAATTACTTTGCCTCCTGGTAAGGGATTGATTCGCTAAAGAAGTACTTGTCGTGGGCAAGCTTAGAGGTGATTGCCCCCTTCGGCCTCTCCTTTTTTTATCATTTTCTTTTGCTTAAGCATTTGAGAATAGACGGTTGACAGTAATCAAAGCTCTTTGACAGAGATAGAGAGATACGGTAGGGGAAATGGATGAAGATAGAGAGATCGAAGTGTAGTAGCAGTATGGTCTTAGCCCATTATAGCAAAAATAATAGTAATAGCCTATTTATAGGTTAGACCTTCTTTGTGAAAGTATTATTTTTCTAAGTATTTTGTTGTTTGAAAAATATTTTAGAAAAATGTACCTAACTTTTTTTTTATTCATATCTTATAAAAAAGTACCTAAATTTTTATTTAAAAAGGGATTTCATATATATTTAAAAGAAAAAATAATGGTCCAAAAAGGGTTTAGTTGGATCCGCTCATGATTACAATCTCTATCTTATTGTTATATATCATGGTGGAGTCTTCGACTGGGGTGAAATATTGTAACATGGTAGCCGTAGGGGAATCTATGGTTGGACCGAATCCTTTGTGATGGCAATGCCCCCTTCTGCCAACCAACATCGAGGGATAACTTACTTGCCATCGATCGATCACACAAGTAGGCATCTACTCAGCACATAACAAACAAAAGAAAGCATCCATCCTAATTTTTCTTCCTCAATTAAATGTCTATTAATTGATCCCTATTCATTTGGTCAATTATTAAATTAACTTTTTTTTCAAGGTCTCTCGACTTTGGAGTTTTCTTTTTCTTTTTCTTTTTTTTCTTTTTTTTAAGGAGTAGGTGGGTAATGGAATTTAAAAGATTTTTTAAGACAAATTGAGTTTTATGCAACTTACAATGCTGTCAAAATATGCATAAACGAGTAGCATTTAATTGGGCTCCTCATTAGTTTAACAGGGGTTGTAAGTTACACCCATGAGAAAATTATCTTGTACTAGTAACATTTGAAATTCGAGTTATGAAAAAAGAATTAATCCATTTCACTACATTATTTTAAATCATAAAGTAAACCGACCAATCCACAGAGGACATTAGCTAGAGTGGAGGGTGTGATATGTCCTTTCAAAGGGTTGCAATCAAATAAATACTAAGAAAAATGGTACCCAGGTTGAAAAGATCTTATGGTGTCCCTCTAAAGATGGATGGTTTAAGCCTAATGTAGATGCATCAACATTGACAGCTAGAAATGTTGCTTGGCTTGGAGCGATAATTCGAGAACCTACCAGGGAAGTTACGGCAGTGGCTCAATATGCATTGAGTTTATAAAAGGAGTGGAACTAACAGAAATTACTTCTTGGCAAGTTTCAAGATAGTAGAAATGCAGAACTCCGTAATTGTTGTTGTTGTTACTAGATTGCCCAAGAAATATTAGTTATAATTGTATTTCATGATCAATTAAGTTTCTTTGAAAAAACCCAGAAAAAAAAATTGCCCATGCACTTCTCCCATGCAAAGCAATACAAATTCATGCAAAGGAGTGAAGACCCATCTTTTTCATTACATTATTATAATAAAAAAGTCAACATGTTGGACTAAAATACTCGATCCCTTTTAGGTCTACAACATAAAGCACGTGACCCACATTTTCGAAACTTTGGGAAGAAACAACAACCATTTTAAATACTAACCACTCAAAAACACAATCAAATGAGGAAAAATTCAACAACTTTACCCGGAAACTATATAAGTCCAAGATTACCTTCAAATTTAGCACTTCAAGATTTCGTAGTGAACTTAGAGCATCCAAGGTCTCTTTCCGACACTCCTTTTTTATATTTCCTGAAACATACTTTCCTAATATTTAGGTTTTTGTCGTAATAAATTATTCTTCTTTTTATTATTATTATTTGCTGTGGGCTTTGTACTTTATATAGCCGGTAAACAGTTAATTGTGTCTTTTATTTAAATAGATACGATTAAATTACATATGCTTTAATCTTACTTGAGATTAAAAACTGTTGAAAATATATATGTAGTGTATAGTTTAATCAATATATTTTCAACGGTTGAGATTAAATTATAAACATACCCGAATTATTTCTCCTTCTCAAGTTTGTGAGTATGGTATACATCAAGTTTGTGTTAAGGTGTAATAGATGGTATACGTCAAGTTTGTGAGCAACAATCAAGTTGATGTTAAAGCGTTGCAAGATATTCTTATTACTTTGGGTGATACAAAATTTTGATGAAGCTTGCTACTAGTAGCCCATTAAACTCTTTATAATACTTATTTTAGTAAAAATTGCAATAATGTGCAATTAACAATAATGTGCTGAAAGTGAATATTAATTAAGAGTCCTAACCTTTTGTTTTCTTTTACAACTTACTATAAGATTTACTTAAAACAATTAGTTATTACCATCTTAACTTTTCAAGTTATAATCGATCGAGAAAGCCTTATTCACTATGAACTGTACAACTTGTAAGTGCGGTGAACTTTTCTCTATATCTCCCATTTTTTACTCTACCAGCTAATAAGAGAGCGTATAATTACAAAGATAGGAGCTGTAATGTGCCATATCCCTCATTGTACTGCATTTTTTTTATCTCTTTGTCTCCATCCAGGAAAAGAGAGATTTGATGTCATCATTTAGTAAAACAAAAAAATTCAAATAGTAAAAATGTCAATTATACTTAACATTATATCATGTTAAGACAAACGATTTTTTTTTTAAATGCAAATTCGTTCAATTCATGTATACTTGTAATTTAATCTCAATTGTTGAAAATGTATTGATCAATCTATACACTAGATACATTTTCAATAGTTTTCAATCTAAGATGAAAGTAAACTATATATTACATATAAACCAGAATTTAATTGCAGCTATTGAAATAAGAGAAAGAATCAATTTTTTTTCATTGTCCTATCTTTCTTAGCTAGGGGTGGGCAAATTCTGAGTCTGGATCAGATTTGGATTCCAATCAAATTTCAAGTTAATCAAGTTAGGAAAAGAGTTAATCAAGTTTATAATTTGATCGTTTGAATTGGATAAAAAACACTTGTTAAATAATTGCAATTTCATCTTCCGACAATGCCTTTAACACCTTCAAATCCCAAATCAAATTAAAAATAACATTGAATATAAAACATAAGTTATATTAGACTTCATTTAAGTTATATCACAACTTACAATACATGAATTATATAATACAAATAATGTAGTGAAAATTCAAAATTAATTATTTAATATAATATACCATGAAAAAAACTAGATTTGGATTTAAGAAAGTGGCAGTAAATCAAACTGTAATAGCAGTCATGGTGGCTGATAGAGCAAATTATAGCAACAACCAAAGAGTAGATCCCGTCAGTGCATCACAGTAGCCTACGTCTGTGTTGCTACAACAGCTCGCATCGATGACTGGGTCTATGTGTGCGTGTAGGCCAGGTTGAACTATTGGTGTGTTGTGTGCTACTGTGTGGCGACTAGTTATGTGCGTTGTGAGTGCGTGTGTGTGGTGTGAACTGGGTGTGGTGTGTGAACTGGGTGTGGTGTGTGAACTGAGTTTAAATAATCCATTAGAATTTTTTTAATTTATGTAACCTGATCATATCGTAATCGAATTGGATTTATAAAATGAAAGTATAAATTTACTTTCATAAGAAAGTTGTGATTTATTATTATACAATCCTTTGCATATGAGTCTAGTAAGCAATAACTAAATATTAGAAACAATTTGTTAAAAAAATTATAAACTAATGTAATTTTGTAATAAATAAGCTACATAACTTTTGTGTCATGTGAGGAGGTTATCATGCAAGTTAGAATATACATAATCATATTTCAAATAATATCGTTATTTAAAAGATCAGAACCACCAACTTATAAGATTTCCCCATATAAGAACTGGTTGAAGGAAGTGAATATGAAAGAAACAAAAGTAAGAAGGTATAGTAAAATTGCTTATTTATATTGTGTTATTTTTTATTGATTTAACTTTTTTTTTTAATTTATGTAATTTAATAAACTTTATAAGAGCTTGGGCTATGAAGGATCATGCTGTGTTTACCAAAGAAAGTGTGGGATTAAATGTTAAGGAACTACTTGAGTGTCTAAAAAAAGAATTGAGATGTATACTGTGCATAGATACTGATAGTTAAACACAATTACCAATATTACTTTTCAAAGTTATTTTTTTTATTTTGTAAAATGATAGACACATGGAAATTTAAGATGGTGACGACTATTTATTATACATATTAATTAAGAACTAATAAACCCTACAATAAATTTGTAAAAGAAATGTCAAAATGCTTGGACTCTAACTTAATGTTCACTTTAAGTATACAATTGTTAATGTTGACTAGGTGCTACACAAGCATTAATGTAATTTTTATTAAAATGGGTTTTATGAAGACTTGGATAAAAGTCTTACCAAAATTATTGTGGGAAATAAAAATGTACATGCATGAAGTTAAGATCATAATAATCTTTCACAAATAAAACATGTTAGAAATTCGTAACATATAAATATAAGTTTACGTTCATCTTAAGGTTTTGATTTATTTTTATACTATCTTCTGCATATGAGTCAACTAAGCAACAATTAAATATTACAAACAATTTTTTTAGAAGAACATCATAAACTAATGTAATTTTATAATAAATAAATAAATTACATATCTTGTTTTCATATGAGGAGACTACTATGCAGGTTAAAATAAATATTTCGATTGTGAAAGAAATACATTCGTTATAACTCTCATCTTAATGGGTGTCTCACCTGAAAGTGTCACTTTCTAAATAATTTTGCAGCATCATTTACGTAAACTTCATACCTATGTGTATCTTTTAGATGAGAAATCACATTACCATTTCACATTCGTGCACATCTCAAATAGAACACAACTGTTATTTGCATATTGAATTAATGTTATTTTTAAAATAACTTAAATCAATGTGAATTGATAAAGTCATGAATTAAATGTTTAACTATTATGTTTGGAACCAAACACACTTAAAAAATTCATACACCTCCAAACTTTGATTTAAATAGTGAAAAAAATGTACATTTACTTAGTAGGTATTTTAAATATAATTATGATATTTGAGTCATAATTAATGTGATAACTTAATTATAATTGCTCTTGGAATATTAGAATAAAAGTTTGAATTCCTAATATAATTATTATTGTCTATTCTTATTTTAATAAAATAAAAGATCCTTGTTTTCAAATATATTGTAATAAGGGACCTCTTATTTCAATATTATAAGAGATATGCTAAAGATTTTTTTTAAAAAAATAAATTTCAATACAATGCAGGACAAAAGATGTTGTACGAGTGCGCATTTTCTTATCTTTTTGCCAATCACTAACTCTAATAAGTGATTCCTTATTGAAAAATTATTATATAAATAGTTATTATCTAATATATATATACATGTTAAAGACTATTTTTTATCTATTAATAACATCTTTACATTGTTAAAATAAGGATGTCCTCATTAAAAAATATATATATACACACACAAACACTAACACCCATAATTGCTTATTCTTATAATTTTGTTTTGATGGGTATTCTTATAATCTTGTAACAAAAATAATTTTGAATGGCACTATTTGCACCTCTTCAATACCCTTTCAAAATCCCTTTCACTAGAAAAAAAACCTTATTATTAATTTTACTAACGTATAATTTCTAATCATACCCATTTAAAATGCCACAAATACCCGTAACCCCTTCTTTTTTCTTGGTAAACCTTCTGTGTTAATCTCTCTCTGTTATGCCCATTCTAATTTACTTGGTCAAAAAATATGTCATTAATTTTGAGAATTGATGTTTATTATTGGGTTTTTTTATGTAAATATACCTTATTTACTCCTAAATACCAAATCTATACCCTAAACTCTAAACCCTAAAACCCTAAAACCCTAAACCCTAGGAAGAAGTCGAGTACAAAGTTGGGTAAGTCAAAAATTTAGTTGAGTAAGAAGTAAAGAATATGAGCAAGTCAAGTATTTTTTCGGGTAAGAAGTTAATTAAATATATTTAATTAGTCAAGTATTAAATCGAGTAAGTTTTTTTAACAAGTCGAGTAACAAGTCAAAAATTTAGTTGAATAAGAAGTGAAGGATATGAACAAGTCGAGTAAGAAGTTAAATAAGTCTATTAAATGAGTCAAGTATTAAGTCGAGTAAGTTTTTTGAACAATTCGAGTAACAATTGTATTATTTTTTTTAAAAAGTCGAGTACAAAGTTAAGTAAGTCGAGCATTCAATCGAGTAAGAAGTGAAGTAAAGGAGTTGAGTAAGTCGAGTAGAAAGTCAAATAAGTATGTTCAATGAGTCGAGTATTAAATCGAGTAATTTTTTAAATAAGTCGAGTAAGCTCGACTTTGTGATTTAAATAATCAGTTCATTTTTATTATTATTTTATTAGGGTTATTTTTACACTCAGTTCAGTTTTGTTATGATTTTATTATGGTTATTTTTATACTTTCACTTATTTTTTTAATTATATATATATATATATATATATAATTAAAGATTTTAATATTTTAAGATATATTTTGAATATTTTGGAAGAAATGATGCATATCCCACGAGTTTTATTACTAATTATCATAACAATTATTACTAATTATTACTAATTATCCAAGAGTTTAAAGTTTCGTGTCTTTTCTCAAGTTCTTTAAAAAGAAAGAAAGTATCGGTATTGTTAAGAATGATAAGGACTGTATAGATTATTATTTATTAAAACATTGATTAAAAAAAAGTTTATTATTATTATTATTATTAAAAAAATTATTAAAGTGGTGTTTTAATAGGATTTAGAGGGCTGCTAATAGCATCATTCAATAATTTTTCATTGGGCCATGAAGGCGTACAGATCTTTAAAACGCCCGGGCCTTAACAAACACAAACAAACGAATTCTGGTCTAATCCTCCAGCGCCACGTCTTCATCTTCTTGCTTTCCCAGACCCTTAATTCAATCAATAACTCGAAATCAAACTGGACCAGTAATTCGAAACCCTAAGCGCTCTTTACATTTTTGAATGCTCGAAATTCCTTTCCAAAATTCGGTTCGTCAATTTTATACGATTCCATCGAAATGGGCGCTAGTCGAAAGCTTCAAGGCGAGATCGATCGCGTGTTGAAGAAAGTGCAAGAAGGGGTCGACGTCTTCGATAGCATCTGGAACAAGGTATTTGTACGCTTATTAGACGTACAGTTATACACATCAATATGCAGGCATGAATAAAGGCTGTAAAATTTATCGAAAATTTAATCAACTGTCCTCTTACATTTCGCTAAATCAATTTTGAGCGGCTTTTATGTTTCATCTTTCAACAATGTATACGTATTGCATTGCTTGTTGATGCATAAGAAGTTATGAATAAAGATTGTGTGTATTTGTCAAGTGATTGATTTGACTCTAGTCACTTGTTTCTCTCTTTTCTTTACTACTTGCACATTCATAGATGATTTGGAATATGTACACGTTTTTGTTAACTTGTCTGCACAACCTGAGCATTTTAGGGTAATTGAATTGGATTCCTTACTTTTCTTTGCCTTGTCCTATTAATTGTCTTTTTGGGGAAATTATAAATGGTGTTGTTTTGTATTTGTGAATTTTCTAATTCTCTTGTCGAATTGACTTAGGTTCTGTGGTTTAAATTCTGAATTAAGTTTATTCTCTTTATTTTTCTTTCAGTGTTCTCTTTTTGGCATTTATAGGATATTGGCAATGTGCTGCTTCCTATATTTAATTTATATTTCTCTCAATTTGTTTCTGTGTATGATTTGGATTTTTTGGTTTTAGGTTTATGATACAGACAATGCGAACCAAAAGGAGAAGTTTGAGGCTGACTTGAAGAAGGAGATCAAGAAGCTGCAGAGGTACCGAGACCAGATCAAGACATGGATTCAGTCAAGTGAGATCAAGGACAAGAAGGTTAGTCTCAATCTTTCTCATGATGCTTTCCTTCATCTTCCATTTGCGTGACTGTATAGTTTTGAGATCAAGAGATGTGCTATTTTCTGGGAATTATTAATTTTAATTGTTTTGGCTTGGTCAAATTCTGCTCTTGCATGCTCAAGTACCATAACCCTATTATTTTAATTAGTTTAGTATTTTTGAACTTTAGCTGTGCTGCCATTTTTTGTCTTTAACTAGTATTTTAACTATAAAATTGTGTAGCTTACATGTGTTTTTGGTACATCAAACTTGAAATATTCCTCAAAACTATGGGAAATATGATGCATTACTTATACAGTTTTGCCTCACATGTCAGTGTACTACGCTTGATTTATGCATCTAGGGAAATAGACAACAGGATTGGCCATGAAAGTATTTTAGTAAGGGAAAGCTATTAAAGATATGTTTTATGATTCTACCATGGTTGTTGATGATTTAATTTTACATTGGTGAAATCAATATATTCACTTTCATGTATTGGTCTAAGGCTTTACCAATTTATCATTTTGTTGTGTGCAACTCCTTGTTGCATCAAAGCTTTATGAGGTTAATTTTAGGGTTCGGTAGGCTGAAATGATATCTCTGACTTGCTAGGAGCTGGAAAATTTGTTTTGAGAAAATCCTTACTGCCATTTTGTTGGATTGTTTTTGTTCAAGTGCTTGAGTTGAGTGAACTGGGTAGTTTGACCTGTGCTTTAATATTATGTTCCTATAAACAACATACACACACTGGAAGAATGGATGGTGCATCTATCTACATAGGCTTTATAATGCCAAGGAAATTTTTGGGTTTTCATTCTTTTCCCTATTTTTTTGGTACCTTGGCATTATTAATTTTAAGATCAACTAAGGAGAAAAATGAATGTTTGTGCTGTAGTTTTTTCAATTTCTTTAATAGTTGTGCTGATTTAGCATATTAGCTATTTTATGGAGTTTGGAGTTTAGCAGTTAATCTTTTTCTTTTGGTATATGTTGACATAGGTCAGTGCCTCTTATGAGCAGGCTCTGGTGGATGCTCGGAAGCTTATTGAGCGTGAAATGGAAAGATTTAAGATATGTGAAAAGGAGACTAAGACAAAAGCATTTTCTAAAGAAGGATTGGGACAACAACCCAAAACTGTAAGTGTTGCATGCTATGTTCTCTCTCGCCCTTTTTTTTTAAAGAAATTTAACTGGTCAGCTTTGGGCAGATTCATGGTGTTTCATACAACTCATCCAACATTAATTTTTTTTTTTTTTTTTTTTTTTTTGGTAATGAAATTTTTGCACTGTCTAAAATTAAGAGGAAGAGAGTGAAGGTCTGGTTTAAAAAAGGACTTTCTTCCATGCTTACCATACTGCAGTGAAGCTGGCTTCTAATAGCTGTCTCTACTAGAAGAAAATCCTTGCTGTACTCTAGAGAGCATTCTGACAGCTTTCCATGGAACTTGTACTTATTATTTGCTGTTTTCCTTGTTATCCTCTATTGTCATCATGCATACCTTGCACATTGCTGCACCTTCCTGTTAAACTGATAATTATTTTTTCTAAGAGTATGCTTTGTAGTTTCAGTAATCATTTTGGAATGCTTCTGTAATCAAATTACCTATTACACCAGCTTTTTGTTATAAAATGCTTCTGTAATTTATGAAGGATCCAAAGGAGAAGGCCAAATCAGAGACAAGGGATTGGCTGAACAACTTGGTATGGAACCAGCCCTTTTGCTCAACTTTTATGTCTCTTGTTTCTGTGCTAAGCAATGGCTTTAACGTGGTGCAGTTATTTGTTTTTTAGTAGTACTAACTGCTTGGCTTGTGCCTGATTCAGCTTTTATTGGAACTTATTGTGCTTCTCCTATGTTAGGCATTTGGGTTGCAGCTGATTTTGTTTTTCCTTTTCATTATTATCCTTTTATACTAAGTGCAGTATCATTTGGTGTAAAGTTAGAAAGTTATCAAGTAGGCCGATGATCAAGATATTTAGCTAGTGGCACTCAGGGTGTTATTGTCATTCTGTTTCGTTGTGCTCTCTCTTTTTCTTTTTACTTTGTTTCCAATTTCAAGGATATTAAATCATTGTATAATGCATTTTTTTATATTTGATATTGAAACCACATTTTATTTGATTGAATTAACTTTGCCTTATTTTTCTTTTTCTTTTTTGTAAGGGAAAAAAATGAAATCTCATTACTTACTATATAAATTGCTCTATTGTTGTTAACTATATAACAAGTTCTGTCCTTGGGTAGGTTTCAGAGTTGGAATCCCAGATTGATAGTTTTGAAGCAGAGCTGGAAGGGCTAACCGTGAAGAAAGGAAAGACAAGGCCACCAAGATTGGTCAGACAAAATGGAAAATCATATCCTTTAAAATGACGTAATTTTCTGTTTACTAATTTGTTGACAATGTCCCACTTTTGTTCTTCAGACACATTTAGAGACTTCTATTACTCGGCACAAGGCTCACATTATGAAGTTAGAGTTGATCTTGAGGCTACTAGACAATGATGAATTGAGTCCTGAGCAAGTCAATGATGTCAAAGACTTATTGGAAGATTATGTGGAACGTAATCAGGTTTTTATCACTCAAAATTTTGATACATCCTTTTTGCAGCTGCATGTTTTAGTTGCAACATTGAGGGGGATCTCTGTAATGAATCTTCATAATTAATAAAATTTTGAGTTTCTTCTGAAAAGAAAAACACTGGCGAGAATCTGCCTACCACCTTATTTATCTTTTCATCATTTCGCTTATTTGAATGAGAGGCTATTTACGTGCTAACTTCCGGGTCACTTATAGAAGCTTTGTACTTTCTATATTCATTCTTGTAGGATGATTTTGAAGAATTTAGTGATGTTGATGAGCTTTACCACTTATTACCCCTGGACAAGGTGGAATCTCTTGAAGATTTGGTTGCAATTGGTCCTCCTGGTCTTGTCAAGGTGAAGCCTTTCTGCCATTTCATGTGTACTTCCTAGTTCTATTATGTCAAAGGTTGAAAAATGTGTGTGTGTGTGTGAAAGAAACTGAGTATTTGTATTAATAAAAAATGGTCAAAATACACTTTATTAATGGACCAGGTATTTATCGTGTGTGTGTGTAAAAGAAACTGAGTATTTGTATTAATAAAAAAAGGACAAAATACACTTTATTAGTGGACCAGGTATCTATCGTGTGTGTGTGTAAAAGAAACCAAGTATTTGTATTAATAAAAAATGGACAAAATACACTTTATTAATGGACCAGGTATCTATCCAAAATCAATCAAAAGTATGAGAAACAGTATCAGTTCCCAAAAGCCTGATTCAACTCACAAGAGACTGCCTAACCCTATACAAAAATGAGCAGTACACACCCCAAAACCCTAAAAATCCCCTTTAATTAATGTAGTAGTGGAGCAGGTTGAAAAATAATTGTTGGTTTTGGTATTTTAAGAATGTTACTCCTTGCCATAGGCATGTGGTAAAAGTTTGGAAACACTGTTAGTGTTTGCACTTCTTGTTGGAGATGGCCTGTCGATGATATTTTGTGTAATCAATGTCAATTCTATGATTCTTTCTTTTTTGCCTCAATTCATCAACTCTGAAGAGATGACATGTCCAATAAAAGTTTACCACTTGCCTTGGAAAAATTGGTTTGAAGAAAGTTTGTACTCAATTATCAATTTCCTTGAAGAAAATGTTTTTCTCTTTCTGGGTTCTTGCTATCTGTCTCTGCATTATGATGCTTCATTTACTGCCCTTCAATTTAATATTCTGATAAATATTTCTATAACATCTTTGATGCTTCATCTTTTACATTACTGATTGTACTGGGCATTGTCTTTTTTGTAGATAGTGCCCTGTAGCTTGATTAATAGGTCTTGACATATATAAAACGCATTGGGCTACTTAGGCTTGCTGCGATAAAATAAGAGTTGAGATGGAGCAAAAGAGCAACTTATTTCTAATTGGCCCTACCAGTCAACAATTACAAAATGGTCTCAATTTGTAAAACTAGGATCAGTTCACTAATTTGTCTGCTGATTTTGTTTACTTACGGCTTTTAATATTCATGCATATCATCCAGCTATAATATACTTTTGCATCTGCAAATGTGGCTCACTTCCTTTTTATGCTTCCGGCATGTGGGGGGAGGGGGGTGTTCTCTGGTATCTGGCAGTAACTGACTTGATTTTCTGAGCTTTGGGATTCTATTGTGTTCATCTCCCATGATATTTAGCAAATTAAGTCGTCATTCTTCCATTTTAATTTATATGAAAATCTGCAGTAAATAAAAATAAAATTTAACTTGTTGGCAGGGTGCACCGGCTCTTAGCTTGAAGGCTTCATTGGCAGCATCAGCATCTCAAATGCCTGTAGATTTTTCTTTTTTATTTCTTTGCTTTTAATGTTATTTGGATTAGCAATATCATGGTTATTTTGTCTTTTGAACTTTGGGTCTGTGAAAGAAATCGAAAAGGCAATAGAGCATCAGGGCAGGGTCCATCTCTATTTTGTTTGATTTATTACCCATTTAAAGATCTTGATTCCTAAGTGACTGCTGCCTGTTGAACTTTTGGTCCAATGTTCTCCCCCCCACCCCCCACCCCCCCGAAAAAAAAATCACGGTAAGGACAGCTTATTGAGTTAAGTGGTTTAATGAAATCAGACTAACATGGTTAGTGTTTTAAATGCCACCAAATTAAAGAGACCCTTTTCTTAATTTTGTATTATCGGACTTTTTATCTGTGAAGAGTGGCTTGCGCGAGGATCTTTCTGTTTATTGTTTCCTTGCTGTTGTTTGGCTTTGACTTGTTGCATTACATTTTAAGGCACCATGGCCATTTCATTGATCATTATTGATTCTGGAAGTTTTCATTTGATTGAAAAGCTTTTTATTTTTATTTTTGGGATTCTGGGGGTGGGGTTGGAGTTGAATCTTTTCCTCTTCTTTTAAACTTGGACTTTGACAGATGGATTGTTTCGGTTCTAATTTTATAATGCAACTTGTTTACTCATGTTTTTATATTTCATTAAATTTTTTTTCCCTTTTATGTTGCTGTCATGTGTAACATGGTGTCTGGTTTCCTTTCTAGTCTGCTGTCATTTCCACGCATCAGCAGGGTACCTCTGTCCAGGAGCAAGGTGAAGATACAGCTTCCCAGGATAGCAATTCAGATGTAGCTGCTAGAACTCCCCCGGCAAAAAGCAGCGGAGTTGGTTCTACTGCATCAACACCAGCTGTTGGTCCAGCAACACCTATTTCCATCAATGTTCCAGCACAGACTTTGTCCAATGCATCAAACACTTCACCAGTCCTTCCAGGTTCAAGTTCAGTAAGAGGTGTCTTTGATAATACAGGTCCCATTAGTTCCTCACCTCCTGTAAATCTGACAAGTTCTACAAAGGAGGAAGATGTTGCAAACTTCCCTGGTCGTAGATCATCTCCATCTCTCACAGATGTAAGGGTAATGAGTAGAGGTGGTCTCTCCAGCCAACCCTCGTCTAGCATCCCTCTTAGTTCTGCCACTGCAGTTCCAAGCAATGGCAACCTCGTTGCAGTTCCTTTAGCCTCAGATGTGGCAAAGAGAAATATTTTGGGAGCTGATGAGAGACTTGGGAGTAGTGGCATGGTACAGTCTCTGGTTTCCCCACTTAGTAATCGAATGATCTTGTCTCAGGCTGCCAAAGGTAATGATGGCACGGGATCGATTGATTCAAATAATGCTGGAGAGACGGTGGCTATGGCTGGCAGGGTTTTTACCCCTTCTATGGGCATGCAGTGGAGAACTGGAAATTCCTTCCAAAACCAGAATGAACCGGTTTGTCACTTTTTACTGTCTTATTTTGTTCTTTTATATGCAGTTCTGTGTTTTCTATTACATGTACGTGCATCTGCATCTGTGCTTTAAAGTAGAAGATGTTCTTTCAACCTTTTCTAGAATCTTTGTAACTCTTGAATATTTCTGAGTTCATATCACTGTTGCTTCAGCTGACCTGAGCATAGGATTATTTGGGAATACAATTTGTAGAAACAAGTGGTACTTGTAGAAGTTTGAATCTGTGGAAAATGGAGTTACTAGCCCGCTAAGGTTTTGTAGAAAGAATTGAAATGTGAAGTCTGTGTAACAATCAGTTAGCACGCTACTAAGATTTGGTAGAAAGAAGGGAACTAATACTTTTAGATGTTCAAGTCTGTGTAACAGTGAGTTAGCAGGCTGCTAAGAACTTGTAGTGTTTAGTATTGCTGGTTCTATTGGGTATTCCTCTGCCTTGAAAGAATATTTTAAATTTGAAAAACAGATAGCTGAAATGCCAGGAATTGCTTTAAGATATTTGAAGTTCACATATTGCAATCTATTTTGGTTTACAGATTAGGTGAGTAGCGCCTTTGGCGTTGAGGGGGATGGAGTTCTTTTTTATAGACTTTAAAAGTTTCTTTCCTCTGATCCTGGCTTTTCTGAACGTCTAGCTTACTTTTTGTAGTCCCCATATTGATTTCTAATATATTTCAAGTTTCATTTCTTCTTCTTCTTCTTCTTCTTCTTATTATTATTATTTTAAGAAGTTCCTAGCCCTTATAGATGTTAGAATTAGATGATGATAATCTGGAATTTGGTAGATTAGCGGTGTTATGAACCTATAAATGTTCTTAGTTAAAACTTTCGTGATGAACATTATTGCTACTTTTGTTCATTAAACAGCATCTGGTTGTTAACACGTACGCAAAAGAATAGAGGAATTGACCATGAGTTAGAATCCAAATTGGATGATAGATGTGTGCCTATTTGAATGTTGCATCCACATCCTATCAAATTCTAGGAATGTGAACAATTAATGTGTCTGTTGGTTGTAAAATTTGAATTACATGTTAATTTTTTTTTTCCAATCAACTGTTTCAGGATCTTAACATGAGAGATAATTGAAGATGATTTAGAGTTCTATTTGGAAGTTAGATTGCGTTGCCCAAACAGTAGCTGTCAAATTTTGGAAATGTGATCAGTTAATGTGCGTTGGTTGTAAAATTTGTAGCATGTGTTTGCTGTGCATGCTGGAATTGATAATTAGGTTTTCTGTAAATAGTCGATCATTTCCTATGGTGAAATGCTTTTATTATATTACTGCTAATACATGAAAATACGTAAATTATTTTCATTATTGTTATTATTATTTCAAAGAAGCAAGAGAACTTCTATCAAAATCAGACAAGATTTGCAAAAATGCTGTATAAATTGTCTACAAAAACAAGGATAATATGTCCTATATATCCTAGGAGGAAAAAGAGACTTAGCAAAAAGTATAACTCAGTTTGAAACTGTGCGTCTATCAAAAGGTGCTATTTTATTGTTGGAAGTTAAATTTATGTTTTTTCCAGGGGCAGTTTCGTGGAAGAGCTGAAATTGCACCTGATCAGAGGGAGAAGTTTTTGCAACGACTCCAACAAGTGCAGCAGCAAGGTCACAGCAACCTTCTGGGCATGCCTATTGGAGGAAATAAGCAATTTTCTTCACAACAGAACCCACTGCTGCAGCAGGTGCACTTCTGCTAGAGATTTTCAGTTGTTTGCCCTGCTTTCTTTGACACAGTCAATCTAATGAAAACTTGATTGCCAGTAGCATTTTTAGATATTGGACTTTGTGACAGTAATTTGGGAGTTTGAATCATACCTCTATAAGTAGTTAGTTCATATCATGAATGTTATGTCTTATTGTGAGTTGTTGTGAAGCTGGAATGGATCTCATTGCGACCTGTTATTCTACAAGTATACGCAAATTTGAAACTAATTTTTTATGATGTTATGATTTTTTTTAGTACATCTTGGTTACTTTTTGCTTCTATACCACTCTACGTAGGAAGAACACTGAGAGGAAATTTCTAAAAGTCCTTTAGCTGGATTGATTATTCTGTTGGTATATGCATATTCTGTAAATGTTGATACATACACGTCTGGTTACTTTGTTTTTTGCAAATATTCTGGATCAGCAATGAAGTTGGAGTAAATATCTTTGCTCATAGAAATACACTGAACTCTTAGTTAGAAAGAAGTGTATCTCGAAGTTTATAACACGATTTTTTTTTTTCAGTTTCATGAGGTAAATTCAGATGTATAGATGAAAGACAATGATAAATTTAACTTCTTCATTGGGTTATGATTCTCTATGCTTACAATAGTTCTGCTTCATCCCCTGCATTACTTGTTTATTGGTGTCGCAGAGCTTTGTTGACGAGTGCAATGATTGCTAATTGTTGTATATGCATTGTTTGATTTTAGTCTGCTGGTGTTTGATCGCTTTAGATTAAGATATCTGCAAGCTAATTCTATTATATCAGTTGTGTTATGATTAAAATAATTGCATGGTACTAAATGATGTAGGGTTACTTTAAACAGTATAAGAAGCTGAGAAACTGTAGTTTTTAAGTTGGTGTTGTACGTAGGGGTATGTAATTTATTTGTGTTGTTTTTGAGACAGTCCTTCCATATACACTTTCATCTGATTTTATAAATTTTATATATTGTTTAGCAATGATATACGAGTACTTTTTTTTCCTTGTTTTCCATGCGATGTTGTATTTGTACAGTTTAATTCTCAAGGCTCATCCATCTCTGCACAAGCTGGTCTAGGACTTGGGGTTCAGGCACCAGGTATCAATGCTGTTACATCTGCCAGCTTGCAACAGCAGCCAAATTCTATCCACCAACAGTCTAGTCAACAGACATTGATGTCTGGTGGCCAGAAAGATGCTGGTATTTTCTCTTTCTTTTCATTGTCTTCTATATTCTACCTCTAGTCTTTGCTTAAAACTACAAATAGATTATGTCATTTCTTTCTGGATACACTGCTGTTTGGTTCTTGGAATCTTGTAGACACCAGTACATCTGTTTAACTGAGTTATGCTGTTGTCATAACATCTCCTCTTTATATGTATTTGCGATTATATTCGCTACTTTTCTGCACCTACCTTGTTTTCTTTACCCTTAACAACAAGGTAAGGCTCAAATTCACATGAATATTACTACTGATGTACAAAGTCTATCTTTTAAATTTGAGTGAATTTAACATGAACCAGGGAACATAAAAGATTTATAAAATTATGAGAAGCATGATAGATAGTTTGCTTGAACCAATATTACTTTAGAAATTGAGCTGTGTTTGCTTGTTTGTGTATGATGCAGATGTTAGCCATTTGAAAGTAGAGGAGCCACAGCAACCACAGAATTTACCTGAGGAGTCAACTCCAGAATCTGCTTCTAGTCCTGGGCTCGGCAAGAATCTCATGAATGAGGACGATCTGAAAGCTCCATATGCAATTGATTCATCTGTATGTTGATTGACTCTTATTCATTGTATATTGTTCTCTGTCTTTAGTTAACGATATTTACCGCAAGCGGCATGAGCATTGATTGAATTTCATGTTTTGTGCTGCCTATCTGATCGTATTTTTAGGTGCATTTGGGAGTTTTAGGGCTTCTTTGATTTAGTTTTCAGATATAATTCCTTGTTTCTGACATGGACTCTTCAATGCGGGAAAAAGTCTTAAAATTGTTATATTCTGTGTGTTTTCAACTATCAGAATTACTGAGAATACAACTTAAATTTTTTCACATTTCAGATCTTGAACCAATTGCCACCTTAACCTTAGCCACGTTTTTAGAATCTACTGTCTAATTCAAAAATGTAATGTACAATTTTCGTCATAAAATGCTATTTATTTTTCCTAGAACTTTGTTTAGATGTTGTCTTAAATGTGGAATAATCAAAGTTTCTTGTAAACACTTCTTTACTGCAGACGGGAGCATCTGCCTCTTTGACAGAGCCTGCTCAAGTTGTTAGGGACACTGATCTATCTCCTGGACAGCCCTTGCAACCCAGTCAGCCATCCGGTGGCCTCGGTGTCATTGGCCGGAGAAGTGTTTCTGATCTTGGTGCCATTGGTGATAGCCTGAGTGGATCAACTGTGAGTTCTGGTGGCATGCATGATCAGATGTACAATATGCAGATGCTTGAATCTGCATTTTACAAACTTCCACAACCAAAGGATTCGGAGCGCGCCAGGAGCTACATTCCAGTACTATGCATAAAATATTAGTTCATTGAATGTTTTGACCTTGGACTTTGTCTATTATGTGGCTGAACAATTATAATTTGTTTGTCTTCTACAGAGACATCCTGCTGTAACTCCTCCTAGCTATCCTCAAGTTCAGGCACCCATTGTGAGTAATCCTGCTTTCTGGGAACGATTATCTCTGGACAGCTACGGTACCGATACACTGTTCTTTGCATTTTATTACCAGCAGGTGATTTTTCTTGTTACCTTCTATGATGTCATTCCTATTTGTGCCATGCATTTTTCTGTGATATAATTTCACTAGCTTGTTCTCACATCAACTATTATACGCCAGAATACTTACCAACAGTATCTGGCCGCTAAAGAGCTAAAGAAGCAATCTTGGAGATACCACAGAAAATACAACACTTGGTTCCAACGGCATGAGGAGCCTAAAGTTGCCAATGATGAATTCGAACAGGGAACTTATGTGTACTTTGACTTTCATATTGCCAATGATGATCTCCAACATGGATGGTAAGATGGATTTGGTATTTTATAATATAGTCAGTTTTTAAATGGGTCTAAATTATGTTGGTTGCATGCATGATTTATGGTTGTATGCTTGTTACTACAATAATTGGACCGACACAGGAAGTAACAGCCATGGAGAATTGTCTTAATAGTTTTGGTTGCAAAACTAATTTGATGGTAATCATAATCAATCATATTGGTTTGCAGGTGTCAAAGGATCAAGACCGAGTTCACTTTTGAGTATAACTACCTTGAAGATGAGCTTATTGTATAGCTACTGAGTAGAAGATGCTATAAGATTGACCATGGCCAGCAATGGAATTTGCAGCTGTACAATTTGTATTGATTACAGTATGTTTCATAATGGTATATAATTTGTTAGGCCGTGTTTCATATCCAGCTTTTACATGTTAATCGAACAGACTTTCCTTTTACCATATGACTACCGAAGAATATCAATGCATTTTCTCTTTCTAAACGTAAAAAATTGCTTGCTTTTAATTTTTACTTGCATAAAAAGAATTGTGTAAAGTTGAGGTGAACATAGCAAATTGAGATTATTTTTCAGTCATTAGCAGTAACAACAAACTTAAATACAAGTGATTGAGAGTCAATGTTTCAGGGGTGTTTTAATTTGTCAACGACTCAACGTGATGCGTTGTAGCTACTAGGTAAGAGAAAAACCCATTTTTTTATTAAACCCAAATTTTAGTTACGAGGCAAGTCTAGCTAATTACTTAAGAGCTTGTAATAAGTAAAATCACTAAACAATAAAATAAGAGTTTTTAAAGCATTATGTCTTTCGAAATTGGTGAATCAAGGTATCAACGACATAACCATGTGGAGTTAAATTATAACTGTACAACCTTTGATTTTTTTTTCCCCTCGTAATTGGGAAGAAAAAACTGTGGGTGTGGCACACCCATGAATCTGGATATCCTTATGTAATTTACAATTAATTGCCATCATTGTATCATCTTTAAACAACATCCTTTGATCACAAGGGTTGTTTGAAAAAGAAAAAAGAAAAACAAAAGAATTAAAAACCTTTCATGTTAAGCAATTGGCTTCCCATGAATCCTTCCCAGAAAGTTCATGGAATTTCACTCTACAGTTGGTTGCTAAAAAGATACAAATCCTTGTTTAAAATGCAATTTGTGCATTCCTTTATTCAAATTAGACAAACATTAATAAATAAATCTGGAATATTGATATGGTCATAGACATGCAAGCCTCCTTTCCCCCCTAATTGCACAAGAAAAACAAGAAAATTAGGTTGTTACTGCATCCCAAGTTGACCCATTAAACAATATTTGAAGAGGATTTTATAAAATTACTTCTTTAACCAAAAGATGACTTTAACATTTCTAGTGGAGTAGGATCCAAAGTATGCTTATTTACTGAATGTTGGTAAGATACATAATAATATGACTTACATCAGCCTAAGAATTGTTAATGAACAAGAAATTGATAACTTCCGATTAAATGATTATAACATTAAATTTTTATTGTAATTAATTCTGCAAAGGAAAGGCTTCATGCATTATTTATTGAACAATAATAGGAATCAAAATCAAGGAACCGAAATCGATAAATTGTTTACTTGTTAAATTGGAGTTAAAAACAAGAATAAGTTGTGTGGGACCTACCAAAAAATTTGGATTGATTGTTGGGATTATGATTTCTTCATTACATAACTAGAAAGAAATTAAAAATACAAATAGGCAGCAAAATGAATAAAACAGAGAGATGATGTTTCCGTCAAACAACAAACCCTACAACTAATTCCATATAAAATTAGCCATCACCAAATATCACATTTTTTTTTTATTATTATTATTATTATTTAAGGGGTCTCTATAGAGAGTTAAGTCAAAACAAAACAGGAATTAGAACAGATCCTACGCTAAGAGGAGTGAGAAAGTTTGCTACAAAATTCACCTTCCAATAAATATGACAAATTATGACATGTCAATCACACGTAACGACATCTCTAATGGATCGCAATAGAAGAGTATACTCGTTTGGAGCATCCACTAGTCGCTGTACTAGTTGGGCCACACATTGTCTATCCACTTCCACAATTACCCATCTAATCACATGCTGCCACACCCGATATTGAAACCGAAACCAGTGATCCAGTTCCCACGGTGATCACGGATCAAACCACCCACGCTGGCAGCACATTTTTATTGAATGATATTATTCTTTATTTCTTTTCTCATTTATAGGTATCTAAAATCCATCTTCCCTGAAGATAAAATCATTTTTAATTGATGGTTTTGATTTGTTATTCTAAGTCAAAATGTTCTATAACATAGAATGTCGTAACAATTACAAATAATACACCAACGCCCAAATTAATGTTTAATTAGATTGGAAAAATTTTATTAAAAAAACACCGTATTGTAATCCCAAAGATGAATGGCTTGCCCACTTTATGCACCAAACAAATTCAACCGGTGACAAAAGAAGCGTTTTCCTATAAACTTAAATGATCACAAATTTTTTGTTTTAATATCACAAATTTTCAATTATTAATAGTTTTTTGGTAACCTTTTTTGGGTAAAAATCAAATGCCCTGCAATTGTATACACACTTTTGACACCGCTGTGGAAGTTGATGTGGAATCTAGTCAGAAACTTATCCAAACAAGTGGGGAACGTTGGGAGAAAACTTGTATGAAAATTAATTAAAGGGAAGAAAAATTTATAGTCTCAATCAAAATGGATCAAATAAATAATGTATATTTAAGATTTAATTACAATTACCTTTAAAAAAAGAATTTATTTAAAAAAAGAATTTTGATTCGAACTGGATTCAAGGCACTTCATTTTAGAATTTCGTGTACTTTTTCATTTCCAAAGAAGGATCTCCAATCATAACACATCAATAACTTCAAGAAAAGAACCGAAGGAACTAAGCAAAACAGTGTAATAACTTCAAAAGAATAATAATGATTCATAGAAATCTGTATGGAATCCTATAATCTCAAAACTCAATTGAACAACCAAGAAGGAGTTGAATTAAAAAGAATTATCAAAAATAAGATGTGGGGAATGAGAGAAAGTTGTGGATAACTTTTATGGGTCGTTGTGGTGGAGGCCACGTACACTTGCTTAACTTCATAGTTTGGATGGATTCGGCACTTTCGAGAAGTATAGTCACATGCTTGGTCACACGACATTTTCTATCTTATTTTCCCGAGAAAGCGACACATTACCAATCGTCGTGTCGGCACTCGCACTTCTACTAAAATTTGGAGAGTCGTAGAGTATGAAGTAGCAGTTTTATATAAGCACATGCTATATGTTTGAGAAGTTAATGCAACAAAAAATGTGCAATCTCATTTTAGTTGTGTCACCCATAACTCGCACGCCTCAATTTCTAGGTTGTTTCTCAATAGTACCAGCACGAAGGGCCCTTGACATACCTTTTGTACGATACATAATTTTGCAATGTGATTTCTACTCGTTTAAAAATCCAACTAAAAAAGCAAATAAAAATAGAATAAAATGAGTACTTACAATTTATTTATTTCAAATCGAGCATTAAAAGGGTAATTTGGTAATTTGGAAGACAATGTCGGGGACCTTTCTGATTAAATAAATAAATGAAATCCTTTATCTGATAAATTGTAACAAAAAAGGGATCCAGCCGTTATTAATCCTTCCAAAGTTCACAACAGAAGGAAGCGGTCCCCTGATGACTCACCACCTACGAACAGCTAAAAAAATATTGAAACACGCGTCAGTTGCCTGCCACCTGTTCAGTTCGTTCTCGATCTCAAAAATGCGAATTCATCCAAGCCAATCTGGGCAGATCTTGTCGGCGACCGACCACTTGAAAAGTGAATTTACAAAACGTGACGTTAAAGCTATTTAACTTAAAAATTGAATTAAGTTAAAAATATCGAAAAATAATACATTAAAGCCCCCAATGTTAACTTACTCGAACACAATTCTAAGTAGCGGAGGCCTTACTTATTACAACGAATTGTGAAATAACACCTATCAATTTTAGGAACTCGAAATATAATGCATTGATTCTTTTGATAATGTGTAGAGCACTAAACTGATTTA
Source organism: Luvunga scandens (assembly GCA_030449905.1). Taxonomy (NCBI): domain Eukaryota; kingdom Viridiplantae; phylum Streptophyta; class Magnoliopsida; order Sapindales; family Rutaceae; genus Luvunga; species Luvunga scandens. Next base: position 2,905,434 of record JASUUG010000382.1, on the reverse strand, counting down.
TTATAATCTTTTTTTTTGAAAAAATACAAAAAGCTGAAATTAGATCGAACGCTTTCTGGTGATTCGACATCGGCCACTGTGCACGAGCAACGCGGGATGTCAGAAAATGGGCAACGTCATCAAATTTGAGATTTCCTTCGCTAATTTTTATTATTTTTTTCCCCTTCATTTAGAAGTAAAATTTGTAAGTTCAGAATATTGTAATTTGTAAGAGAGGAGTTAAAAGGGAATTTTTTAGGTGCCTTCCTCCGGCTTTAATTCATCACAAGTTAAGCAACGTGTTTCATTTAATATTCGTTTACCTCTCACACTGTTACGAAAACAAAACGCCCACCATTTTTGTTAATACGCGTTATTGATCACTATCCTATGCCTTTTTCGTGTAGAAACCATCATCGTTTGCGGCACTTTTGTCAAAATCTAGCCGTTAGAGGGCTCTCTAAATCCTCTGTTTTTGCTTCACAACGCTGATCACTCAACAAATTTTGGCTCCACCTTTTATCGTTTAGCCACTTAATCATTGGCCTTCAGATTCTTCTCTCCCTCGCTCTTGTTTTGTCATCCCATCAAATTCAACCCCACTTTTTGAAAAAAAAATAATAATAATAAACAATTTCTCTCACATTTTTCTGTATTCCTCATATGATCTCCCGTGTTTCATCACACGTTTTCATCTTTTGTTGTCCACCGTGCCAATTAGTTTATATTTTGATCCTTGATTCAAGACCCATCTTCTGAAACTGCTCAATGCTCAAATTCGTTTCACAAATCTTTGTGTTCCAAAACAATAAAAATACTTTCTTCTCGAGGATCTAGTCTCTGCTCTGCTTCTGTTTTTCCTCTGTCTTAAACCTCGAACTTTTAACTCGTATTTGTTTCTTTAACAACTTACGATTTTTTTTTTTTTTGCTTATTCTCTCTCAAATCTTTGAAAAGATACGAAATACAGAGCAAAATATCGGATTTTTTTTTTCGTTGATATTTCGTTGGTTTCTGTTTTCTATTTTTTCTCATCCTCCGTTAGAGGATCTCTTATTTTTCGCTTATCTCTCGTACCCACCTTGCAAAAGCCGTTGCTTTTCCCTCTCTTTTACAGAAACTCTATCCTTTTCTGTTCAGCATTCACTTGTGCAAAAAACACAATATTTCTCAGAAAATACTGATTTTTTCCCGGGAAACAAACAATCACAATAATGAATAATCCCCTGATTCTCGATTTGTTATTGTTTTTTGTTATTTTGGGGTCTTGCGTTAATGGTCTTGGTGTCAACTGGGGCACTCAGACTACTCACCAGTTGCCTTCAAAAACAATAGTGCAAATGTTAAAGGATAATGGGATATCGAAAGTGAAGCTTTTTGATGCACATCAAGACACCATGATTGCTCTTGCTGGCTCTGACATTGAAGTCATGGTTGCTATTCCTAATAAAGAACTTCTTGATATGAATAGTTATGATAGAGCCAAACAGTGGGTCAAGAGGAATGTCACTAGATACAATTTCAAAGGCGGTGTTAGCATCAAGTAAGTCGATTTTTTTTTTTTGGGATGACTTGATGATTCTTGAATTTGTGTTCTTAAGTGTGCTATTGTTGAAATTCATGAGTTGATGATGCATTAGAATTGTATATTCATTGAAAACTATGATGGTTTTGTTTGTTGATTTGAAAATTTTGCTTTTGTGGAGGATTTGACATGAAGCAAACCTTTTATTTTTTCTTATATAATATTATGCATGTGTTTGAATGCTAATAATTCTAGTGTCTTAATCTAGGCATCTATTTGTTACAGAGAAGTTGACTTAGAGATTAGACGCAGATGCTATTCTCTTTCTCAAATTGTGCTTTTTGATCTAAACTGGCAATAAGTTTGGTTTGTCATAATTTTTATTACTAGATTCTGTGTTAGCGTTAATCCACTTTTTAGGCAATACTTGATGCTTCAGAAATTCATACAATTGTATTGATATAGTATGAGAAGTCACATTATATGGATTCTTTCTCTTCTTTTTTTACCCTTTCTGAAACTCAGGTTCTTTTTGCTAATCAGTCGTAAAATCATAGACACAAAAGATTCCACTTCTGTACCGTACATCGAGTTCATCATTAATGCGTATTGATTTTGATGAGCAACTAGGAGTTTTTTTGTTAGTTGATTTCTAATTTTTTAATCTGACATTAGATGGTAGTTTAAGAATTTTTATTAGCGAAATTAATTGCTGATCTGGTGTACACTGAATGGATGCCTGTGACTTTGCTTTAAAATTGTGCCTATTTTTTTTTATTTTTCTTTAACTTTTCCTTGCAACTCTGATTTCAGTCTTTGTTATAGATCATAGCACATTCTGATATCTTTAAAGAAAAGGAAAGAAAATTAGGACACTTTGAGAAACAAACTCCAATTTGTTAAAGGTATCAGCCTTTTAATTTCTTTTCCCATAGGTAATCAACTGTCAGTTGGGGTATTAGATTCCTTACGTCAAGCTTTTTCTGAGGGTGCTTTCTTCTGGAAAGACAAAGTAATGGCAAGTGGAATATTGGTCACTTTAGAATGCTGACTGCTGCTAAGGTCAGTCACGGGAAAGATATGTATATACTTCATTTATATTTTTTTACGGAAAATGGCAATAATATTCAGCTGAAGGTAGTGGGATATTTTTGATGGATTGTTTACGGTTTAACTCTTCTGGCCAAGCCAATTTGCTGGCTGCTGGAGTAACTTAAAGGAGTGAAATACATGAGGAGTTTCCTTATTCAGCCTCTGGTTCTTTTGCTTATGTCCCTTTCATATTGTGACTTTCATCTGTGACTGATTTGTTAGTCCTCAACCAAGGATTTATCTATACTTTTTTAAGGGAAAACTGATTACGAATTGGAAAGGTTGTTCGTTTGTTTTGTGTGTTAAACACTAACCAAGAAATTTTCTATTTATTTTGAAATGCTACACATAAGTAAAAGGAATGCCATTAACTAGATTCTCCATACTCTACGGTCGAATGAAGTACCTGATTCTTGTTCACAGTGTTATTGTAAGAAACCATCATTGAAGGATGGACCTGGGAGCTTTTATTGTTTAAGAAAACCTTTGTTGTCCGTGGTGAAAGGAACAAGATTCCAGGCTTGTCTTTGAAAGTGCTAATTATTACAAATATATATATTGTATTATGGTTGTACCTCTAGTTTACTTGTAAAAATAAGGAATATGCTTGATTGATATCAGAGTTGCAATATTTGTTCTCATTCTCAAGACATTTGGTTGAGAAATTTATATTCCTCCATGAAAACATGATTCTTTTGTTGTTGCTATTAATTTCTTAACTTCTTTCTTGGTAGATTAATAGTTACAGTACCTGCATTAAGTGCACAATCTCATTTGTTTCTTTCTTTTTTGAAATTTTTGGACAGATACATTGCAGTTGGGAACGAGCCTTTTCTCAAATCCTACAATGGCTCATTCTTAAACACCACCTTCCCTGCACTTCAGAACATTCAAAATGCTCTCAATGAAGCTGGGGTTGGAGACTCTATAAAGGCCACTGTGCCATTGAATGCTGATGTCTATGAATCCCCAGAAAACAATCCTTATCCATCGTTTGGAAGATTCCGAACTGATATTCTTGGACAAATGACCCAGATTGTTGAGTTTTTGGCTAAAAACAATGCGCCTTTCACTGTAAACATCTATCCTTTCCTAAGTCTTTATGGAAACGATGACTTCCCTTTTAACTATGCTTTCTTTGATGGGGGTACTCCCATTGTTGATAGCGGAACTGGGATTCAATACACAAATGTGTTTGACGCCAATTTTGACACTTTGGTTTCGGCTCTAAAAGCTGTTGGTCATGGAGACATGCCCGTGATTGTAGGAGAGGTGGGTTGGCCAACTGATGGGGACAAGAACGCGAATAATGGTAATGCTTATAGATTCTACAATGGGCTTTTACCAAGACTCACAGCCAATAAAGGCACTCCACTGCGGCCTGGATATATTGAAGTGTACTTGTTTGGGTTAGTTGATGAGGACGCAAAGAGTATTGATCCTGGAAATTTTGAGCGTCACTGGGGAATCTTTGGATATGATGGACAGCCTAAATTCGCAATGGATCTTTCAGGTCAGGGTCAAAACAAAATGCTTATAGGTGCAAGTGGTGTGAAGTATATGCCAAGCCAATGGTGTATGCTTAATCCGGATGCCAAGGATATGACTAAACTTGTTGATAACATAAATTATGCTTGCACCTGGTCAGATTGCACAGCACTTGGATACGGCTCTTCTTGTAATAACTTGGACGCTAACAGGAATGCTTCGTATGCGTTTAATATGTACTATCAGATAAAGAATCAGGATGAGTTGGCCTGTGGCTTTCAAGGTTTGGGCAAGGTTACTACACAGAATCTTTCACAAGGGCAATGCAGTTTTATCATCCAATTAGATCCTAGCTATTCTCCTCAGTCTTCCTCTTATTCTTTAAGCCCCTCACTTGGGGGTTTAGCATTCATTATGGTCTTAACATTTATGCTATTATAGATTTAGTTTTATGCCATTTATGTATTTTTCTTTATTTCTTATTTTTTTCTTGTTTCTTCTAGATGACTACTTCTTGAGCTATATTACATTTTTTTTGGATTATTGATTATTGGATAAAGTTAAATTTTACCAATTTTCTCGGGCATCTTATTGTTTGTTTGTGCATGTTCCATGATGTTTTTGTGACGCTATGATTAAATTAATCCATTTTCTAGAATTTTGATCTATCTCTTTATGCAAAAAGTGCTTATTGCTTTGAGAGAGACTAAACATTAACAGACAAGAAGTACTTTTAGTTGGTTTGAAAATTTCTTATTTTCTTCTCGCGTGAGTTCTAAAAAGAAAGGGGTGGTTCATAATTTGTTGGTGCCTGAGTGTTGCACAAGTCAAGTTTGTTGCTGTATGAGTAATCTCTTTAATCGCTCTTGTGTTTAGTTGTTAAAATATTACTTTTACTCGTAAACTTGAATCAGACACCATTAGTAAGTGCACGTTGGTGGGGGAAAGTAGATTGTCAAATTTATGAGTATTATTGTTCAAAGTGTTTCTTTTGCAGAGACCAAAATACCCTTCTTTCATAACACGGTCTCTACTTTTTTGTTTTATTTTTACTTATTTATTTATTTCTTGAATAGGTTTAATTATTCAAGCATTTGTTTATTTTTTAAAATTAATTTATATATGTTTCCCAATTATGTTTTTTGATAGTCATAATTCAAAGAAAAATTAAATTAAAAAATTACTTACAACAGATAAATCAAGAAGATAAAAAAAAAGTGATGATACGGTCATAAACAGTTGTACAATTTTTTTTTGTACAAATTGATTTCAGTTTGTACAAAAAAAGTTTATACAAGAGTTTATAGCTATATTATTAGTCATAAAAAAAAAAAGAGGTGGCCAATAATTTTTTTTTAAGTGGCATTTCATTTATCATGTTTGTTTGGGGCAAATTTGGATATTGGTATGAACTAATGACTTGATGACACGTGACAAAGAATGTCGGTTAAATGAAGTTAGTTCGTTTGATCAAATGACAGTATGATTTTCAAAGGTTAGAAGATAAGCTCTCTAAGGAAAAGGACAATTTTTGTAAATATGTCTAACATTAAGTGGTATTATTAAAACTCAAATTTTGACGGTTAGAGCAAGCACGTAAACAATACATGCCATTGTGAGAAAGATTAAAATGTTTTTTTTTTTTTTGGCTAAGAGTAAGGAGCCAATATGAATAATGATAATTTTTTGAGCAAAACAATAGGGGGAGATCACATCACCTGTCCTTTGCTATCTTCTGAAAAGCAGCAAGACCACAAATCTAAAAGGTTTCTACCCGCCACCTATGGAAGCTAAAGGTTTTCTTGTTTTCTAAGCTCATGGATGTCATCATCAAAGGATAGAAAGAATAAAAATGTTAAAATAACCTCACTTGTGGAGGATAAAACAACAAAAATTCACTGGTTGTCTAAAATTATTAAAATACCTTTACAAACGCTTCTATGTAAACTCCACATGTTCAAACCTTGAGGGGACCTTAAGCTTTAATTCTCTCTTTTTACTCCATCCAACTCTATGCTTTTTTTTTCATGTTTAATTTCTTAAGAGACTATTCCATTTTCTTCTTTCTTTATTTTTATACGTTTATGGAAGATCTTGGTTAGGGTTGGCAAATTATAGAATTGGGTTGGACTTTATATGTTTGTTAACAAGGGCAAGACCTTTTAAAACGTTTGAATCGAATCTTAGGGAAAATCCGGTTAAAACAATGTTTATAAAATTTAGACATTTTCATGGCAAATTTTTACAAATTCCTCCAAATAATTAACAGCAGTCCATTTCAAATTAACTGCCTGAAAGAAAAACTAAAATAACAAAAAAAAAACCTACAAACTTAATAAATTCCCTCCAAATCCAAGAATTAAGAAAGGGGAACGTGTAAATGCATACAAATGTCACATAGCCCATCCATCACTAGACAAGTACCGTACGTGGCCGGAGATGGAGCCCAAGACGGCGCCGGCGAAGTCTTCACCACGGAACCGCCGGAGACATACGCTGGGAGAAACAGACAGATTCAATTAAAACATAAAAAAAAGAAAAAGAAAAAGAAAGATGAGTTAGGTGATTCTCTCAAAATTTTTGAAAGTTTTTACACACGAAAATATAGAACTAAATTTAGACTAAATATTCTAAATTTATATTTTCATTTTTATTTATTTGTTTCTATTTGTTAGCGTTTGATACTTTTTAATGGAATTTGTTTTTCTATTTTTCCGTTCTCTGTCATAGGATCTGTTGTTTTTTGCTGATTTCTCGTACGTAAAAACCGTTGCTTTAGTAAAAGTCGTTTCTTTATATATTGAACTTTCACTTGAACCCCAAAGAGCACACCGAGAAAAAATCCCAAAATGTTCATATATTTTTTTGTTTCTCGGGAAACAATCACATTCACGATCAACAAAATGATGGGGAGTTGCCTGTTTCTCAGAATCATATTGTTTGTTGGTGTATTGGGATGTTGTGTTAATGGCCTTGGTGTCAACTGGGGGACTGTGGCTTCTCACCAATTGCCTCCAAAAACTACTGTGAAATTGTTAAAGGACAATGGCATTTTAAAAGTCAAGCTTTTTGACGCTGATAATACCATCTTGGATGCTCTTGCCGGCAGTGATGTCGAAGTCATGCTCGCCGTTTCTAATCAAGAACTCGAGATTATGACCGATTTTGATAAAGCCAAAGAGTGGGTTAAGGCCAATGTCACTAAATACACTTACAAAGGTGGTGTTAACATCAAGTAAGTAGTCTTTTTTTTTTTCTTTTTTTTAATTTTTGATTTCATTTTTTTCCTTTGATGAATTAATAATTCTCTTGGATTGTTGCTCCCTGCGGTCATAGCTGGCCGTGAACGCGCTTTGCTTCCGTGGTCACCTGAGTTCGACTGAGGGCATATGCATGTGTTTGGCCAGATGTTTTATTGATCTATTAATTGCTGTAAATTGTTGGACAGGCTTGTTGCAGTTGGGAATGAGCCTTTCCTCAAAGCTTACAACGGCTCACACATAAACACCACCTTCCCAGCACTTAAGAACATCCAAAATGCTCTTAATGATGCAGGGGTTGGAGACACCATCAAGGCCACCGTGCCCTTCAATGCCGATGTATACGATTCCCCTGATAAAAATCCCGATCCATCAGCTGGAAAATTCCGACCTGATATCCTTGCGACAATGCAAGAGATTGTTGATTTTCTGGGTAAAAACAGAGCCCCTTTCATAGTAAACATATACCCTTTCCTTAGCCTTTACGGAAACGACGACTTCCCTGTTGATTATGCTTTCTTTGATGGCGGCAAGTCCATTGTTGATAGCGTAACTGGGAATAAGTACACGAATGTTTTCGATGCCAATTATGACACGTGTGTTTCCGCTCTGAAAGCTGCTGGCCACGGTGACATGCCCGTTATTGTAGGAGAAATTGGTTGGCCTACTGATGGGGACAAAATGGCCAACAGCGCTAATGCTTTTAGATACTACAGTGGCCTTTTACCGAAACTTGCAGCTGGTAAAGGTACCCCTTTGAGGCCCGGATCATACATTGAGGTGTATATGTTTAGTTTATTCGACGAGGATTCTAAGAGTATTGATCCTGGGAATTTTGAGAAACACTGGGGAATCTTTACATATGATGGTCAGCCGAAATTCCCTATGGATTTCAGTGGCAAGGGTGAAAACAAAACACTCATTGGCGCAAAAGATGTGAAATATCTTCCTAAGAGATGGTGTATGGTTAATCCTGACGCCAAGGATACGAGCAAGCTTGCGGAGAAGATGCAATTTGCTTGCAACAAGTCAGATTGCACATCACTTGGATTTGATTCTTCTTGTAACAAACTGGATGGTAATGGGAATGTTTCGTATGCGTTTAATATGTATTACCAGATGAATAATCAGGATGATAGGGCATGTGATTTTCAAGGCTTGGGCAAGGTTGCTACTGAGAATATATCACAAGGGACATGCAATTTCCTTATTCAATTAGAGCCTCCCCCTCCTCCTCCTCAGAGTTCATCATCTAGCGACTCTTCTTCCGACTCTAAATCTTCTTCTTCTCCTTCTCCTTCTTCTTTTGCTTACTCTTCTTCAAGCCCCTCACTTGTGGGTTTGGCGTTCGTTGCGGTCTTAACATTGATGCTTGTGTAGATCCATGTACATTTATTTCTTCTTTACATAGTTTTGATAGTTTCTTGCACCTTCCAACTTGCTGAGATACATTTATTTCTTCTATTGGCTATTGAATAAAATTGCACTTTTCAAAGTCCTTGTCATCTTATATTGTGTGTTTGTATTTTCACGACGGTTTGGTGATGCTATGATTAAACTTTTATTCTTCAAATGTTATATGTTTAATATCCCAATTAATTTTTACTGTTATGAATTGCTTATAATTTTTTTAACTAAGTGTATATTTAGTAAGACTTATCTAATGATCATAAATACTTATTTAATTCTATAAGTTTATTTTAAATTTTTTGTTATTGTTTGAATTTTTTTTGGGGAGCTTTTGAATATTAAATGAGCTATTTTGCTTTTATTACTAGCAACAAAAGCTTAATTTTTAGGCTTTTAGGGTAGAAATTACAAAGTGTTTTTTAATTTATAAAATACCTAAAATATCCTTTACTTATTTAACAATCTTGTTTTATTTCGTAGTATAATTTTAAAAAACTTACTTATTGAAGTAATTTGATAACTTTTAATGAAAGCTCATATTGATAACAAAAAAACTATTTTTTTTTTTTATAAAAGCTAAACTTATAAAAACTCTGCCTAAATAAATTATATTTGAAAAGGTATATCAAACGAAGCTCATGGGTACAAATATATAGGGTTCGTTTTGGATTGAGATTTAGTAGCTGTAACTTAAAGTTACGGCACTAAATTGTTTGGTAAACACTAACTGATGTAGCTTAGAAGTTATGCTGATATGATTTTTCACTTATATAATAAAAAATCTATTATATCTTTAATAATTTTATCAAAATTATTATTTAAAATTTATATTTACTATATATTACTAATTTTTATTTCATAATTACATCTTTTTTTTCACAACAGCTGTAGTTTAAAAGCTACAGCATCTCAACCCCAAACACACCCATAATTTGTTAATTATTTATTTTCATTTTTATTTCTACTGGGAGAAACATGGCAATCACTTTTACCACTTCTGTTAGGGACCTACCATTTAGGCCAATTAAGTGACTCTTTCGTTGAGACCAACTAATTAACTTTAATGTGATAGAATTTTTTTTTAAAAAAATAAAGAATAAGAGAATTCTAATTAACTTTAATGTGATGGAAATTCTTTAAAAAAAAAAATAGAGAATCCTATTATGGGAGTCACCAAACCTATCCAAATGGTAGGTTATGATTAATCAAGCACAGCACCCAGCCTGCTTAAGTATTTTTAATGTCCTAATAGAATTGTTGATTTAAATGAGCAAAAAAGAATCATCATTTGTCTACGATTTCTTTCCGTCTTACAATATCACATTTTAATGAATTTAACATATAGTTTTAGGGGGAAAATGTAAATTATATGAAAAAAAATAAAATTACAATTAAAATTATTAAAAGTAATAATAGAAATTTTCTTCTCATCCCTTATTTTCTTTTTATTTTTTAATTTTTTAGAAAGTAGAAGAACTGATAAACCTTAAATCACTTTTCATCTCAGGATTCGAATTTAGGTGACTGGTCAAAGAAAGTCCTCCCCTTTTTTTACTTGAAATCATGAATTTTATATAACCATAGAAAATGTAGATAAAAAAGGTTGAAAAGTTGGAGAAAATTAAATAGAATAATGAGTAGTAATATGTAGGTTAGAGATGTAACAAAAATATTAATAAAAATGTCTTTAGGATGTATCTATAGTTTGGATGAATTAAGTTTTAAAAAAGATGAAAACAATAAAACTGCACCCATAACGGAATGATATTATTATTTGTTTTCACTTTCAGATGAGGTTAAAATTGCAACGAAATGAAAGAAGTAATATTCCAACCATTATATTGAGAATCCGATGTTGACCAAATCTAATCAAATCATTATATTAATAGAAAATTTACCATTAAGGTTGCATTTACTTACGGGAGTGGGAGTGAGAAGTGTGGATTCCTCCCACTCCAATGTTTACTAATAAAAATAAAGAGAGAGTGGGATTCCCATTCCGTGGGTCCCATCTATTTTTAGAGTGGGGAGTGAGATTCCCACTCCCATGGGAGGGTGGGAGTGGGAATCCACTTCCCCCTCTTCCTTTTTTATCCTTATAAATAATAATATTAAATAATATTATTATATTATTTTATAAAATATATTTGTTAAAAATAATAATATTAAACTTATTTAAATATAATATTATGATACTTAATTAAAAATAATATTATTATATTCATAAAGAATTAATAATATTATTATATACTATTTTTATCTGAAAACATAATATTATTATATTTATTTAAAAATAATAGTATTATATTTATTTAATATTAGTAATTATTAATTATAAATATTTTATTCTAAAAAAATAATTTTATATTATATAATAATAATAATATTTTATTTGTGCTACTCTTATCAATAATTTTTTATTTACATAATTAAAATTAATAAAATAATAATAATTTACATAATTAAGAATGTTAATAGTTATTATTAATTTACAAATACAATAAAATAAACTTTTTATTTTTTAAAATATATTTTTTTATTAATTTTGTAATAAAAAACTACAATTCTTTAAATAAGGGTAAAATTATAATTTGAAACTATTTACTCCAATTCCATACTCTCATCCTAGTGTAAGTAAACAACTTAATCTCACTCCACTTCATACTCTCAATCCCCTCACAATCCTAAGATTTCCACTCTTCAGGATTTCCACTCAATCCAAAAAATAAACGCACCAAAAGAAGAATTATACTAACCTAATAAAGTAGGACTTTGCCATCCCTCTTTATCTTTAAATAGAAAATTTACCAGTAAGAAGAATTGTATTTGTATATAATCCGCTCAACATTTTTTTTACATAATTTTGTATTAAATATACACTTAACATCATTTAATAATTACTTGTTATGATATATGTAGATGTGACAAATACAAGCACGCTTGTACCTAATGAAGTGACAATTTTTGAATTATCCCCTTACTATTGCAAACATCAAGCTACTCCTAAAATTTATTATCTTTAATCATTGATTGTCGTTGACTCACGAAAGTATGAAAGTATCCTTACCCTAACAGAATATTCTTGTAATGGTTTTGTAAGGTCAACAAAAATAATTGATGTACAACAAGTCATTAGAAATATAAGAAGTTAACTATTAAAACATTAATATGTAAACAGTGAATAAATGATTAAAAAATAAAGTGTGGAAATGACTTCATGGGCCTGAAAAAATAATTAGTTTCCCTAAATTAGACATATTAGTTAGGAAAATTACAAGCCATGCCATCGATGCAAATTACGATAATGGCATAAAATTGAAATTTCCAATATTTTATGGGTCCATGTGTAATCATGGCATGTCCCACTAGTTTAAAATTCAAATTGACTATGCACAACATTGTCTCATGATTAAAAAGATACTTGTACACAAACCACCAGCTGACACGACTTAAAAATGATTTTTAATTTTCAAGTATAAGAGCGTTTTGTTGTATTATAGCTCGGTGAGTCCGAGGTCGATCAATAAAGAAAAGATTTAAATCGTTTATTTTATTTTTTTCTAAAAGTAAAAATAAAACTTGAATATATGAAACTTAATTTAAGTGAAACTATAAAATTAAATTAGTTAGGGTTATGGATTCACTCTTAATAGTAAATAAAATTTAACAAATTCTTTTTGCCATTTTTATTTAGATTTATTGCTCAAAAGATTAATTATATAAATTATTATTATTTTCCCATTAATTTTATTATAGATTAAGTATTTATTGTGCTAAAATTTAATTTGTCTACAATAAATCAAAATACCATGTTATCATATCTTATATTAAGATATTACGAATTTATTGTGCCAAAATCTATTTTTTTGTCTATAATAAATCAAAATTTCAAAATATAAATTATGTATAAAGTTAATTAGAAAATAATTTAATTTATATAATTAAAAATAGAATTTGATTAAATCATATTTATTTCTCAAGAGTTTCACCTTACCCTAACTATTATTATTTAACTAAGCATGATTGAAATAAAAATAATTCTTGAAATTAAATTAATTATAATTAAAAGGAAATAAAACAACTAAAATTGAAAATAAAACTAATATTATTTATGCAAATAATTACACAAAATATTAAAACACACATGGCAAAGAGGATTACAAAGGGATTGAGAGAATTTAAGAAGAAGATAGATGATTAAAACCACAAAAATGAGGCTCTATTTATAGAGAAATAAATTCATAATCTAGTGTTTTGCGGTCTATGATAAACTTGATGTATACGCTCCACACAACCATTAGATCAAGATCCAACGGCTGGTCAAACTTCAAAAGTCAACCTTACACGTGGCATCATATGAAACGTCCGATTTGATCAAAGAACAGTTGAGATTTGGCAGGTTAATGGGTGGATCGGGTCGACCCAAATACGTAGATTTGAATCCTTCAACTTGTTTCACCAATCACTGCCACGTGGCACAATCTTGGCCATTGAATAATGAACGATTGAGATTTAGACAAAATTGACAGCTATCCAATGCATCCATATCCATTGTAAGCTCATTTTATCATCCAATCAATACTTAGTCAACTGAAAAAGTCAATTTTTCTTCTAAAAGCTAGATTTTAAGTCTTTCTTGACCCATCCTAAGGTTTTCAGATCTCCGGAATCCAAATTTGACCTTCATTCTCCCATTTGTAGTCTCGAATTACGTGAACTCAATATTTTACCCAATAAATTCACAAAAATACTCAAAATTAAATATAATTATTAATTATTAATATATTACATAAATACAAATATAAATTATAATATATGTACAAAATAACATTTTTATCCATTAATAAATATATAATTTTTAACACTAATCACTAGCCTCAAAGTGTTGAAATCTAGCCATTACTACAAAAGCTCTAACAAAGCAGTGAGAATGCAATCCTCTAGGGGAAGCTCCAGCAACTGTTTTGATGAAGATGAAGAGAAGTTGCAAATGAACGGCAAGGTTATCAAGTTCAAAAACAAATCGTGTATTGATTATGGTGAACAAGTAACAATCAAAGTTTTTAAATCTACTGCAAATCCTAACAATCTTTATTACAAATGTGAGAGGCTAGGTGCGATTACTTCAGGTGGTGGGAACCATCTAGCTTTAAGTACAAGGTAATTACAAGAGGGTTGAGTAAGTTGCAAGATGAAAAAGAGAACCAAACTTTTCATCATGAAAATAAAAAGCTCACAACAATGACCACCAAGCTTGTTGCAAAATCAGACAAGATGAAATGCTTGTTGTATACCATCATCGTATTACAGTTATTGTGTATTATGTACATTTATCATCTTGGGTAGAAAAAAAAATAAATATGATGACTACAAGGCTTTAATAATAGAGCTAAATAAGTAGAACACAAACATAAGTAATCAAAATGATGTATTTCATCATCAAAAGCTGTAGTTCATTATATTGAAAGCACATGAGTGGTTGTTCCTATTTTATGTATTTGCAATGAATATTTCATAAAAATTTTGGTGAATGTCTACACACTTCTATTGTTGCTCCTTCTATCTTTGTCCAAAATATGAATTGCAACACATCCAAAAATTTAAACTAAGTTTCCTACTTTCCAACTGTCATATCATTCACTATCATAATACACTATTATAGATACAAAGTTACACGAAATGACCAGCATCATTTGTTAGTGGTGAATATGTAAAATGAATGATGTTGCCTTATACCTTTATCTCTAGCATACTTTGTAATAAAACCCAACAACAATACTTTACAAGCAATTTAACACAACATAGGAAATTTAAATACATCATTGCAAGGCATTTGAACCAAACAGTATATTAAACATCTTACAACAAATATAAAGGTCTGATTTGCCTTTTAGATCTCTTTTTGTCTTTGTTGTAGGAAAGGCTGATTGTGAAGTGCCTCTTGGACTAGCTATTTCTTCTGTAATTTGAATTCTTTTTATAGGTGGTGTTCCACATACAACTTCTAATATTTGTCTAATTGGTCATCTGTTTGTTGAAATTCTTGCTGGTACTTATATTTTGACCAGCAAACACAACACATTCATGAACATGTATTGTAAAAACTTATAACACATGTTATGTAACAATTTTTAGGTGCAGAAAATTTATCTACATACAAATAAAGGAAGGCATTTATTTTTATTTTATTAGTCAATGAAGAATAAAGAAAATACATAATAAAGAAATTGAAGTGCTGTAATTATTTATTTCAACTGATAGTAAAGCTTCAATTTATACTAAAAAAGCATCTAAAGTTTGACAACTAATATGATTAAAAAGCAAACATGCTCCTAAACGTATTCACCAAGCAAGTACCATATTTGAATCTTAGATAAAAGGAAGACTAGCAAACCTCAACCAAAATAAAATAAGAGCAATAAATAACTTAAAAGTGAAACTATAATAGTTGCTACACTAATTTTAAACAAAGTTACTCATATTATATTGACATTACATCTATGCTAAAATATATTAAAAACTAGCTTACATTAATAAACAATCAAAATCATTAACTACATCTTCTAGATATTGAATATATGTCATGCCTTTGAATATAAATTTTAAACAAACTTGATACAGCTTGAGCACTTCCTGTAGCAGTAGATGGTTATGTTGATGTCGGTGTAGGTGTTGTACTTGCTAGGACAACAAAACCCCTTAGTTGTGTAGGTGTGTTTGTCCCTGGCCTTAAGGCAAAAGCATTTATTCTTGAATATGATGCACCAGAGCTTGAAGCCGTAACAAAAGTCTGCCAGTGCGTCTAAATATCACTAATGTAATAAAAGGTCATTAGAGAATAATGAATAGTTGGTTGTAATTGAGTAAAAAACATAAATTTATCAGCACATAGTAGTGTAAGCTTTACAATAATTATTCTAGTTTTCTTACTTGTAGTGGTTGGATTATGAGGACAAAATCTTGTATTATACCTAATGCCTCTATAGTATGTACATGCAACTGTGAATTTTCTCCTGTGGGATGGTACTTCACCAGCCTCCCTTCTTCTACAAGTCTTAGGCCTGCCGGGTACTTTAGATATATTTGGCGTCAAGATTTCATCGACCTCCATATATGGCCACTTAGACTTGTCTAGTAGAGGATGAATAATGCCTAAATAATATTTTAGATAAGTCTCTTTTGTGAAGAAAAGAGTAATATATGTTTCACAAGTAATACAAGGCATTGCAGGACTGCATAGTAGACCACTAATTTGCCACAACCCACAGTCACACATATGATCCTCTAAATTAACCACATACGACTTCTTATTATTAGCTATATACGACTTATTGGTATAACATAACAGAACCTTGAAGCCTTGAATAATTTGTTCATCTTCTTATTGATGTAAGAAGGAACTTTAGTTCATCATCTCTAACATTCTATCTTTCTTTTTATGATTGCCTGCATCATTTTTTTTCTTATATGCTCCATCAAGGTTATTATTGGTGCCTTTCTCATATCTCCAAGCCATACATTCCAACTTTCAATCATGTTGTTTGTTATATGATCACATTTGACTGATTTATCAAAATCATAAACTAATCAGTATTTTAGGTTAACTTTCCTTAGCTAATTAAAAGCATATGCATCAACCTTCATTATATTATTCATTGCTTCTATAAAATTATTCTTGTTTGCAGCCTTAATAGCCTTCCAGTACTCGTCTCTGAGTTGTACATTGGGAAACCTTTGTGTTAGGTTGAAAAATACATGCATTACACAGTACCTATTAATGAAACAAGAACTCATAGTATTAATCTTGGGCTACCCCTTAATGAAATGATAAAACTTCAAATTGCCCCCTAAGTTTTAATAAAATCAAGTTACCCCCATAAACACTTCGACCATAGTTTATTAGATCATACAAAGCTGTAAATGTAGAGATGGCAAAAAACCAGCCCGCTACGATTGGACTTAGTTATAGGCTAAAAATTTAAAAGCCCACAGTGGATTGACCTAGATATGGGCTTATGGAAAAAGCCCAAGCTTGGCCCGTCCTTTATATTTTATCAATAAAATTTTTATTTTAT
This sequence comes from Luvunga scandens, assembly GCA_030449905.1. Lineage (NCBI taxonomy): Eukaryota > Viridiplantae > Streptophyta > Magnoliopsida > Sapindales > Rutaceae > Luvunga > Luvunga scandens. The sequence continues at coordinate 2,888,605 of JASUUG010000382.1, read as the reverse complement.
ATACTATGGGCTTTATATTTTAAATTTTATATATTTAAATATTATATAGTATATATTTTATGTATTTGTTTATTAGTCTATTATATATTGTATAATTAATTAATCACCTTTAATTTAAATGTTCCTTTATTTTTTCCTCAATTTTAAACTATATTAAAAACTCATTTAAAAAAATTTATGTAAGCCTAAGCCAGGCCCGAGCCTATGGGCTTTAGGCCGGAGCCTGGCTTGTCTAAGAATGGACAGGCTTTTGAAGGGCTTGGGCCTGCTATCAATAACTAGGCCCAAGCCTAAGCCTTTAAATTGCCATCCCTATGTAAATGTACAGAAAAAAGTTGCAAGTGTAAAATACACTAATAAAAATTAAAATTATATTGTTTCTAAGGTTTTATGCACTTATTTTGTGATCCATAGAACTCCAAGTTTAAGGCATTCAATACACCCTTTTGTCTATTCATCATGAAGGTTAACTCCATTGAATCAACCAAATACTTCTTTAAATGCCCCATAAATCATGTCCAGCTATCAGTGTTCTTAGATTGACATGCACATATTGCTCATAGAAAGATCCCTTAGTTTGCATCAAGTGTAACTACTGAAAACAGTACACCATCGAATGGTCCCTCAACTACTAACTCTAGAATTTTTCTTTTGGCCCTATAAGCCTTCTGTGGAATGATCTCAACTCCATACATCTATTTGATATCAATAACCATATTTTCCATAGAAAATGAATGATCAACAACAATTTTCTTCTGGTATTTCCTAACAATCCAAGTAGTTGTTGCCTCTGGATTTTTCACAATCCCTTTACATGTACGGACATTATGAAAACTTTTGATTTGGAAGCATTCACCATGTCTCTACCATTAAGTATATACCTTGAAAGAACACTTAAATGCATAACAATGACATAATATTCTTTTCTCTCAAAGTTCACTCTTTTACCTCAAAAACCTTCTTGAATACAGAAATCTTGAAGGGCTCATATAAAAGACTTCATGTTTCTAAAAACTATTTCAACCATAAACTCTATTGAATGTGTACCAGCCTCAAACATTTAACCCCATAATACGTGAGACATTACATGGAATGGATGTTCATCATCTGATGATTGCATTGGACCGAAGTTAACATTATTAGTTTTATAACCCTCCAACAAGCCATCACCTCTATCACTGCCATCATCATCATTAAATTTACCACTGTTATCATGTCTTGCTTCTTCATTATCGCCATCATTTTCTAAATCAGACCATAAATGAAATTTGTCTTAAGTATAAGAAGGAAGCAAATCATCCATTACTATCCGTGTTGAAGGACCAACACCTGATTAATTTCTAGTTCTCCTTGTCTTTTGTGGCTAAAGCCTAGTCTGAACAAAATCATTGTCTACAAAATTTAATTTTTTTTCTTTACACTTCTCTTTGAAGGCTTAACAGGAGCATGTTGTTTCTTCTGCCTCTACTATGCAATCCTTTGAGAAGCCCTTATCTGAACAAAAGTAGCTTTCTTTTTATTGGCACACAAATGAGATGGTTGCACTTTACTACTTCTCCCATTTATCGTATTTCACACCTTTATAGTTGTCTCAAATGCTTTAGCTTGGTCTACTTGAGATGGAAATTCAAGGTGTAATACAACTTTATAATCAGGAGTTGGTGTTTGTTATGGTGGTGTTCACTGCATAGGTTCAGAACTTCAAATATTGGCCAAAAAGATGTTAATATAGTAGGAGGTATTGGTATTGTGTAAGGTCTGAGATAGATTGACCCCTTCATAAACTATTGTCTTCAAAAATTTGGCATAATGATGGATTTATATAATTCGCATCCAGTCTAAGATCATCATCATCATTTTCATCCTTCATCATAACATTATAGAAATCATCAATTATATCATTATCTTTCTCTGGTTCAGATGTATGAGTAATTACATGTACTAGTGTTTGGTCAATTTTTGGGTTAACTGTTAAAGTAGGAAATGGAGTTTGGTCATAATCTGTTCAACTACACTTGACTTAAAAAATCTTCTCAAGAACCTGTTTTGTGGTTAATACATTGATTGTTGCTATTTTAGGTGGCTTAGGATAATATGTGGTTAATACTTTAGGAGAATCTACAACTTGTTCAACTTCATGTTCAAATGCAATTTTAGATTCATGTATTGACTTAGGTGCAGATGATGATGGAATGACAAATTTAAAAGTAGGCGTTGATAGACTGAGAAGATCGAATCCGGGGCCAAAGGTAGGTCTCTAACCTCTTCTTGTCTTCTTTGGAGCACTCTGAATATTTCTACTACTATTCTTACCAGATGATGGCTCAGAAGGTTATAGTGCTTCTACGACAATAATCTGAATATCATAATCAAATAATCTCTTTCAACCCACTACATCACATTCAACAGTAACACGTCCATATAAAAGTCGATCTTTGTGTACTTATTGTTAAACAACTGCCATACATGACATACTTTATTGTCATTCTCTATTGCCCCATTTTTTCCATTCTAGGACGATCTAACCTTAAGGACAAACCTTTCATAGGACCAGTTGTTTCTCCCAAAAGCTTGTCTCATTGCATTGATCACTATCACTCTACTTAAACAATTTAGATCTATTAGGCAACATCCCATCTTACACCCATAAAGTTAACAAACGCTAACACCTTGAATTTTATTTCCTATATATCACAATACACAAACAAGCGTCAAAATCCATAACCCACATATATACTACCAATCATATAATTTGTAACAAACTAATAATCGTAAAACATAGAAAAAACACAATAAATTTTCTCAACAAGTTATATATGTACATGTAAAAATGTGCCCACAGAACCAGCACATACAACCTCATTACCCAAATCATTCATTACAGTTGTTAAGATTAGTCAACAGTAAGCACAATGAAATAGAAAAATCAATCCACTCAAATTCCAAAATCATCATTTATACTGAGCCTCACAACCGTAACCCAACAATGGTAACTTACAATGCTCATAAAAACTAACATTTTTTTCTCACCTCAGCTGTCGTAGGAGGTTGTTCAGACTCAGATTCTCCATTGCTATGACTTGAGGTCATCTTGCTCCTTCCAATTTTGTCTTTATAGTTTGTTCAGTGCTGCTATCTTTTTTTTTTGTCTTAGTGAAGTATTGCACATTACGACTGTATGCACAAACGCTTCCCTTTACTTTAGCGCAAAAACAAAGCTTTTGTTTTTTATATCACACCATCTATTTTTTTCTTGTTGTTTTCTTTTTCTTTTTTATTTTTTAACACTTACACCACGCAGTGAAATAGAGTTAGGTTAAAATACTTACTGGTTTGATATTTCTTGCATATGCATCACGTGTCCCTAAGCTTAACAGTCATTATAGATTTGTATAAGTCTCATCTTACCCTTTCTGCCATTTAAATTAACAGAAAGATAATGAGTTTTTTAGGGTAGCTTGATGTTTTTAATAGTAAATGGGGTAATTTGAAAATTGTTAGTTCGTTGGGGCTACCTTGAAATTAACCCTAATTCGATTGAATGATTCTATAATTTAAATTTGAGAAACAACCACTAAATCTAAAAATGACAAAATTATAGTAACATATTAATTCACATAATCAATCAAAGAATTTTACATAAAATATAATTTGAAGATTCAAAACCAATAAAGCATAAGGAGCTTGCTACCTTATAGCTTTTGTAAGCTACAACCCCTAATAAAAATGGAGTGTGACATAAAAGTTGCGAATAGCAAACTTTTTTTTTTTTTTGGTTTGGCCAATAAAAAAGTTGATTCTTCTTCTTTCCTTTTCTTTCTATTCTTTTCGGCTTGATGGAGAGCCATTTGGGTGGGCATGTTATAGAACAGGCAGAAAAACAAATTAACTACGGTACCACCAATAATGGAGTCTCTCAAGTCTCATTTATGTGCCCTCGAAACCCTACCAACACAACAATCCCACATGGATTTCTAAACAAAAAAAAATTCTTTATAAGATCAAATTCGTTGTACATTATTTTTAAGTTTTACACATATTTACACTTCAAAAGAAAATAACGTATTTATTCATTTAGAAACAGACATTGGTACAATGCTTCTTATTCTTATCGATGCATTTTCATCATCCTTAATTAGGACAACTTTAATTATTAATAATATAAATATGATCTCCAATATAAACTTTGATTAGTCAACTTTATTTCAAAATTCTTAATTATAATTGATTAGTGGGGTCTTAAAAAGTCGTTATTGTCAATAACAACATCGTTCATACGAAGATATCATTTAAAGGGGTAGTGGCGGGAGTCTCTAGTTATTTTAAAATTTGTTTGTTTGTCTTATTTTTTATTTTGATTTTTTTTGTAATTTTTGAAAAAAGTGGTCTTGCTGACTTGTTTTACCTTCTTCATAGTTAATTTTTCTATTTGACTCATTAAATATCTACTCTATTTATTTAGTTGAGAATCTTATTAGAAAAAAAAAATTGATGTTACGGATATTTATTTTTACATGCTTAATAATCATGTTTTAAAGATGTTAAACATTTTAAAGATTAATGAATAGCATTGGCTAATAAAGATTGATAATGGAAAAGCTGATATTAAGTGAAAGTTGGAATGACTTATTGATGAGTTAATGGTATACGCAAGAACTTGCAAAATTTCAGAGTTTGATTGACTGAAAAAATATTAGTATAATTTTAACTAGGAATGAAATAAAAGAGAAGTAATAATAGAGCTAATAATTGAGATACAGAGACTGTGTAATTTAGACCCACTCCCTTCCTCCACTATGCAATTTTGTCAAGCTTGTTTTAATTTTCTGTCCCATATTAGTTGACAAAAAATGTATTGAAACCACTTCATTTTAAGAACAGTCAAAATTCCCAAATTGAAAACATTTCATTGCATGCTCACCAAAAAAAAAAAAAAAAAAAATTGTCGGCAATCATAACCTATTCGTTTTTCAGTTTCATAATGAAATTATAACAATCCATTTTGCACATGATTGTATAACCAATTATGATGTTTTAAAAATTACTCTAAAGAGATTAATTTTTTTTTCCCATTCCAACGCATAATGATCATAATCTAAAAGTTGTGAACTCAATCGTCACTTGTCACATAAACTATATACATCTCATTCCCAAAAATCCTTTCATACATTTAATATTATTTTGCTGCAAAGTGATGTTATATTGATATGTGTATATTTCCTTTATTAATTTGGTAGAAGGGTGTAGTTGTCAAGCTAAGCAATAAAGAAAAGGACCCCCTAGAGGGCAGAACCAATGGTGTATATAATATATATAACTCATAACCACCCACCACCTAAATAATAACTAACCTATTAAATTTATTTTTGTGGAGGTGATTCAAATTTGAAAAGTTGGGAATTGAAAATTTTTCTAGAGGAAAAAGGGGGTAAGATAAGATTTGCCCCTGCCTATGGCCTATCTGTCGAGCAGATGGAGTCTTCGAGCATAAATGTCATTTATCATAGAACATGCTTTTCTTTATTCTCACTAGTAAAAGAATAAAACTAAAGTGCACCGTCTTTGATTTTGAACAAAAAGGAGGTTTTAATTTTTGTAAAAAAGAGCAATTTGAAGAAAGATTTTCTCATGGTCAAAATGGTCAAATTTAGATTTAGATTGGATAAAATTATAATTGTGAAAATCTTTTCAAATTTAGGTTTATATATATATATATAAACCACTTGACTAAATCAACATGAATTAAGTTGTTAATTATGTATTCTAAATTTTACTTTTATTTAATGTAAAAATATTAAAATTTAGGTAATCTTTACAAATTGTAACCAGTCATTCCAGTTAATAAAATCTCTTGAAGTAAAGAAAAAAATTGAAGATTTAATTACATGTTTGTTTACAAATTGTACCCAATCCATGCCCCTATATTTAAAGACTTTTTGAATAAAAAAATTAAAATATTGGCTAAAGTACAGTTAATCTTAAACATTTTATAAAATTAGAAGATTGCCGGTTTTGGTATTTGGAAATGTTAACTCCTTATTTTAACCGGGTAGCTCTTTTTAATTGGTATCTCACCATTGAGTGTTAAAAAAGAAAAATGTCACCATTGGTCCAAGCTAGACGCAACAGTCAAACGACCGGTCTGTGTGCACTCGGCCCCAAGGGTCAAGTGCGTTATTGCAAGCCCAAACTGCGATCTCTCTAGCCACTAGCCAGCACCACTCCACGAGATAGGTTAGACCCTAACATTAAACATTTAATTACATGCTTTTCAACATTGCATGATGTACTCCCTATTTCTCCATGATGTTTTTTATTGTTTATTTTTTTAATTCAAATTGCAAGCGGTGGGCCTATGGTTCAAATTAAATAATATGTACTCCTATTTCTCCATGATTTGAATTCGAGCAGTCAACAGTCTATGTATATAAACCACTCGACCAAATCGACATGAGATGATTCGTTAATTATGCATTCTAAATTTTACTTATATTTAATGTAAAAATACTAAAATTTAAGTAATCTTTACAAATTGTGGCCAGTCAGTTCAGATAATAAAATCTCTTGAATTAAACAAAAAAAAAAATTTAGGCTCGAACTTTATTCATATGGATGCGAAGGATTAGATAGATTCGGGAGTTATTTATTAAAAATAAAACAAAACCTTCAATTAAATTATTGCATTATCTGACGCAGCACATAAGCTTAAGGGATTAAGCTTGTTTATATAACGCACGGACCTAATCCAATCTATGTAATTTGTCAATCAAAAGGACCCAGTCTGTGCCGTGCGCGTGCAAGAAATGTCATTTTTTTAATGCTGTGCGATATTAATCAATAGTACAATTAGTTTAGAAAGATTTAATATGACCCAATTGGGTAAGAATGTCAGCTCATCACATCACATTTTATTGTTGTTATTCGTATAAAACTAAAGGTCTGAGGATTTGGTTCGCAGGTCATAACTTGTGCTTGCACGAAACAACTTGATGTTTGAATATTTTGTGTTAATAACACACTTTTTCAAAGTTTCCTTTTCCTTCCATTTTTAAGACCTTGTGTTCTAATGTCGCCGACGGTACGAGGCGCACAATTCATCATGATTTTGATCTTGAAAGTTTCATCCCATGTAAGTGCTTTGAAATTCTTAAAAGTTTCATTCGACCTAAGTGGTTTGAAATTCACTTTTTTTTTTTAAAAAAAAAAACTATGATACAAGGATGTTACAATATTAAAAAAGATAAGGATTTAATACCAAAGTTAATTTTTTACCCAGCACTAAATATATGATTATTAAATAAAATAAAAATTTAAAATAACTTTAACCATTAATTCATTCAATGGTGAGATACCAATTAAAAAGAGCTCCCGGTTAAATAAGGAGTTAACATTTCCAAGTGCCAAAACCAGCAATCTTCTAATTTTATAAAATGTTTTAGGCGAACTACTTTAGCTACTATTTTAAATTTTTTTATTTAAAAAAAAAAAGTTCAAATGTAGGGGCATGGATTGCTGGGACCTGAGTGTGGAGTGCTTTTCGATTTTATTTTTTTTTTTTAATTTAATTTCGGGTGAAACGGAAATTACCGTTAACCACGGAGGGCATGTAAAAAATTACAAAGTGGGGGAAGAAAAAGGGGAGGCGACTGTTTTTGTTGGCGAGGAAAGAAAGGACAAGAATCTGTTCAATCTGTAACCCATTTTCGGGAGAATCCATTGGCATTACCAGCTCACGTGCATGCCTTCACTTGCCTTGATTCCATCAACTTTTCTTTCTTCCGAAATTACCCTTCCTTTATTTTTCTTTTTCTTTTTTTTTTTTGAAATTTCAATATCACCCAATTCAATAATACTATGACTGTTACAAATAATGGCTCCCATCTCTATCCTCTCTGGGTCAAAATATTCTTGTATAGCAGCGGCAACATCATTCTAAATGATGTCCTTTTCGCCGCCTTGTAAGCCGTAGCATAGAATAATAATAGCATTTGCTTTCCATCTTGCTATAAATAACCCTCGCTATTAAACTACTTGTTTGTTTCCCAAGAAAATCCAAAACAGAAACCCTGCTGCGACCGGGCTAGTGCTAGTGCCATCCGCATCTCCTTTTCTCTTGTTGAAAACATTGGAGGTGCTTTAAGAAAGAAAAGAAAGGTCAAAGAACACAAGAAAGAAAGAAAGAAACGGAACATTTTCGAAGCTCTAAAACCTCAATTAATTGATTAATAATACCCATAAAAATTAAATTAAAAGAAAATTACTACTAGCTACTGCCTACTAGAGTCGAGCAATACTAACTCTTGAAAGATTTCTGCATTATATATTTTCTATTTTGTTGTCTATCTAATAATAATTACTTGGGAAGTGAAGGAGGCATCAGAGCCATTCTCATCTCCAAGACTTTCTTGTGAGAATTGGAGTGCAAGTAGCTAACAAAAGTAGGGCTCTTGGCAGGCCTGTACTCAGGCAGTAACCTCCCGGACTTGTACCTCACCCCACATGCATTACACAAAGTCTTTGGACCCAACGGTCCTGCCCTCCACTGCGGCGTCCTTTGTGATAGACAATGACTGCACCTCCTTCCTTGCTGCTGGTGCTGCTGCTGCTGCTGCTGCTGGTGCGCAACTTCAACTTCCTTGCCGATATCTGTTTCTTCTTCTTTTGCCTCTTCCTCCTCCTCATCATCGCCATCATTAGCCCTTTTCGCTTTCTTGTTGCTGTTGGTGTTGGAGGTTTCTTTTTTGGGGAAAATGAGTTGACTGTCAGCAAGCCAAAAGGCCTGTTGGACTTGAAGCAGAGGAGGGTCATCAGAGTGAAAGAGTTGGGCATCTGCAGGGCTGTTGTTGTGGGCGGTAGTCCAACAACTAGTTGTTAACGATGATAATGACCTGCTTGTTTGAGCTAATTTGGTAGCAGCAGCAGCAGTGCTTGGGGCTCTCTTTCTTTTGCTTCTCGCCTTGCCTGGAACAACGAATTTTTCCAGGGACCGTGGCGGGCTTGGGGTGGTGGTAGTGCTTGTTTGCTGCTGCTGCTGCTGCTGCAAGGGTTTTGGCGTTGGTGCTGCAGTTGAGGTAGCTGCATTATTTTTGGTGGGCAATTCAGACGCTGGGAGACAAATTCCTGAACTCGATAAACAGTCCTCTACAAAAATTGAAAGCCATTCCAAGCTAACATCCACTTCCTGCAAGTGAAAACAAAAAAATGTGACCTTCAATAACAAGTGAAGCACTCAAACCAAGAGCAAAGTAAAGGCTTTTTATTCTTCGTCCAGAAGAATAAAAAGAAACCCGCAAGAGAGAGAAAGAAGAAGACAAAACAAAACCCACAGTGGTATGAGCAGGGAAAAGGTCATCGAGGGGGTCAGCGTGAGCAAGATTGGGGGAGGAAGAGGGAGGGATAGACGAAGGCGAGAGGACTTGGTCTTGCTGGTATTGGTCACCGGAAACAGCCACATTCCGGCAAAAGTCCATGCCTTCGATAGACAGATGAGAAAGTAAGAGAGGGTGAGAGAAAATGAAAGGAGGGTAATGTGAAGTGGGTGGGGGTATATCGGCTAAGGTATCTACCTATCTATATCTAGCTGTCGTTTTGAGCTGTTCGCTGTGGCTCTTTATGATTATGGCCTCGGTTTCTGTCGGCAGATAAAGCTAAAAAGCTAAGAATGGTACGAAATCAAACTGTGCAAATATTTCAATATTGAAGAAAATTTGAAATTTAAAATTGAAAATTTAAAATACACACCCCCACCCTCGCTGTCTTATTGTCTCAAATCTTCCATTTCCCTCTTTATGGTTCTTTTTTTTTTTTCTTTTAATTATTATTTTTGAATTTTGCTTTTTCTTTATTGGTTTTGTCAATTACTTTAACATTATCAATTTACTAATTACTACTACTACCATGGTTTTTTTTTTTATAAAAACTAAAGAGAAATTCACAAATGGTTTTATCATCGTATTGATTAAGTAGTTAATTAGGGGATTAGTTATTATTATACAAATCATTAAGGTTTTATCGACATGAAACGTTAATGCAAATTATGGGCCCTTACATATGTATGTATGAGTGTGTGCGCACCCGCACGCGGCATGCATGAATATTTTGTTCAAATACTTGCAGTAGTACCCACTCAAATTATAACTAATTTTAGTGTAACAAAATATTTTTAAATAAGCTTCAATTAGATAAAAATTAATTAATATAATATAATTGATTAAATAATTACATTGAGACCTCAAAATTTAAACTTGGCACGATGAGTAAACAAGTGTTATAAGTTTGACCTATTCAATAATTGTGTTATTTTAGTCAAACTCAAATGTTTTGTTTTTTTTCCTTCTTACGTGCTCACAACCCTAAGTATGTCATAAATATTTCTATATACTTTATAGGTCAATTGGTAAAAGAAAAAAAATTGTTTTGTATCATTTTTCAAGGGCAATTTTCAGTTTTCAGTAAACCAAAACCGTAAAAACATGTTTTTGTTAAAAATAATCAATAAAAGATGAAAATGCTGTTCTCACTTTTTGTACAAGAAAAAAAAAAAAAGAAAGAAAGAAAGGTTTGAAAACATCCGAATGGTGTTTAAAACATTTCTCATTTTTGTCTTTTGCATTCCTCTTTTCAAATATAACGCATCAAAAATCTTCTTATTTTCCGTTTTTCAATTACGACTTTAAAAACATAATTTTAAACACAACTTAACATTGTTTTAAACACCAACTTCAACTTTTCAAAGTGTCATTTTTTCAATTAAGAAAAGTAAATTTAAGTTTAAAGTTGAGTAAAGGGGGGTTTTTTGAGTGAAGAAGAAGTTATGAGTGGGGACAAAAATTACCAGGCCTGTGTTCTGTGCAGCTCAACTGTACACTGAACCGACTGCAGCAGCTGCTGTTATAAATCATAATAATCTTTCTTTTTTAAAAAAAAAATTTTCTCTGTAAAATCAAACGTCAAAAGAAGAATAATGAGAGATTTTATGGGGGACCAAAGTAAAGCTAAAAAGTACCATTGTTAGCGGCCTACTCTCTGCGCAATTTTAACTGCTAGATTCTTTAGATAAAATGTTAAATCAGCTTTTTCAGACCAGAAATTGCGTTGATCCTTAATTAATTAATTGCTGCAATACCCGGAGGCTTTGAGTAGGACTGGGAGTTGTTGCTAGGCATTGATTAAGTTTAATTAATTATATTATACGTTTCTTATTGATATTGCTCTAGGCTATACAGCTAATTAAGCTTGCTTAGCTGCTCAATTTCATGAATTTAATCATTTTGTTTCATGCTAGAAACCATCAGTCAATCTTTCATTATCTGCAAGTTTGGTGGGTTGATTCCAGCTGTTATTATATCATCCTAAAAAATGCGAGTACTTAATGCAACAAGTAATCTCTCTTGCAAGGGGGGATGAGTTGCAAAATCTTTAAGTCATGATGTCCCAGAACTGCTTTGACTCATTGTGGTAACCGAAGTGACAGTACAAAGGCTGTGAAGGGGGATTACATGTAACAGTCATAATTTTAGGCCGTACTGGATTGGACTTGTCTTTGTAATTTTCCCAATTCTCCTCTGCTACATGTCTCCATCACACTCAATGCTTATTCATCATCACCATTCATGATATATATCATACCATCTTCATCGCTATCATCTTACTAGCTTGATGCCTAAGTTAACACACTGTTTAATTGATCCAAAACTGTTACTTATTAAATTATGAAGCTAACTACTCTTTTATAGTATGACTGGAGAGTGGGTCAGGGCTGCATTTCAGTAAAAGGATGGGGGGTTGAGGTGGGGAGAGAATGACCCCAGCTGCTGGTCTCAAAGAAGAAGTAAGGACGCATTGCAAGCAATTATTGTTAGAGAATATAAATAACAATAATAATAATGTGAGGTGGAGGAAAAATGCGCCCCATGCATGTGATTCTAGTCAGTCCAGCGATATGCATTGTTTAAAACAAGTCCACTAACATCGTTCACAACACCTAATAAACAAAATTGCAGAATATTTCTATCTTGGAATTTTATCTCAATGCGCCTACCAAAAGATCAAACCACTTGGCCATTACGCATTCCATGAATGGATTAGAGAACAAGTGATCAATATCATGCAAGCTAGTTAACTTGTTAAATCAATTGCGAAAATTTTCATGTAAAGAAGATCAAAAATTAGGCGTGCGGATGTACAGGAGGAGGATTCAGCAGAAAGTGCATAGCTCAGCAATATACTCAATATGAGGCAAAATCAACATACAAGATGAGAAGCATCAAGAAGTCACACCAAGAAGAATAAATGAGACTAGCTAAGAATACATCATTCTATTTCCGGTTAAGAATTTACAGCAGATGAATTTATTCTGTTTTTGAGGCAGAAGAAAGTAAAATTTACGTGACATAAATCATGGGGTGTGGATCTTTTTTAGGCACTTTCGGATGACTTGAGCACCAGAAGTGAGCAGATACAATACATACGAAGCATGGGAATGTACAATGGTCCAATTGATGGATGTCATAACTCCAAAGACTGCTGAGGTAGATATTGCCGCCATTCATCTGGTGTCCCCTTTCTTACCCTCAGCATTCTTATAGCTGCACTTGTAAGGGGTATGGCAAGTATATCGTAGTCTTTTGGTGCCTGCAGGATTAAGGGGCATAAACCATAACTCCTCCGGTAACCAAACTCACATATTTTCAACGGCATGATTTTCCACAGCAGGGTAAAGGTATCTAACTAATACCTTGGGAACCCTTATGAGCTGCATATTTGCTTCCTCCAGAGTTTTTTTACCTTTCCTCGAGTTGCATTTGAAGCATGCTGCAACCTGTTACAAAAACAACATCAGCAAGAATTACAAAGTTTTCAGAATAAATAGTGGTTACGCATCAATAATCTTTATTATCATCCTTTAGCAGGAGTTTCCATGTTCCCTGCATTCGGTATATAAACTTCTGGGGAAAATCCCTGAGGCTGTTCTGAGGTGTAACATAAAGTCATCATACATTATCTACAACTAATTTTTAATATCACCGTTTTCTCAGTCATCCCCCTGTTAGCCATAAAAGGGAATCTAATTTACCTTTCCATAGAAGAAAAAGCTAATTTATTTTTACATTGTAATGTGTTCCTAGTATTTTTTTTATGTCATTTTAAATTCTAATCAGAAAAGCATATTGAGCTTTATATTGTTCAATTATGTGATTTCTGATTTTTATGTTCCAAAATACAAGTTCTGCATTTTACAAACAATTCCAATTGCAATCAAACATAAAGCGTAGCAAATGGGAACTGCAGTGTGTTAAGCATATAGATTGTGAAGCTCTATGTATGAGTTCAAAATAACCCAGAATCAAAGATCACTGTAAGTTTGAAACAATCAACAATGAAAGATAGTGGAAGCAAATGTGTCTCAGCAAAATTTTCACACCAGATTTTCCCATTTCCATTCTCCTCCTCTCGAAGCTGGCACAACATGGTCAATTGTCAAGTTCTCATGGGAAGAACAATACCTATCAATATAGGAAACACTATGTTAGTAAACAAAAACTGTTTTCCTATAATTTAGTGCACAACAACTATTTTCCTATAATTTTCTTTAGCGCAAGTAAAAACCAAACCCCTATACAATCAAAATGTGAGCAGTATTTGGACCTCAATCCTCGCTGGCCACTCCAAGAGATCTCACCATTTAATTGCACAGCTAAGTTAAAATTCCTTTTTCAGCTAAGGTTATAATAAATTTTGAATACAAAGTCTTCAAAACTTAATAGGAAATTTTTGAAACTTGACTCCATGTGGTCAACATAGAGTTCTCTCTCTCTCTCTCTCTCTCTCACACACACACACGTGTGCGCACACTTAGAAATGCCAGCAATTGTGTAGTTGGTGTCTACTCGTTTGAAGCAATGATGAACGAGTTCAACATGTTCACAGGGTACTTACTGGCACGTAAAGTTGTCACGATACATTATATTTTTACGACTGAGGTTGTTTCTTATTCTTCTCCGCTTAACCACTTGCAGCAGGTGTCGAACCTAGAAGAAGAAACGAAATGGACAGTTCAAGTTAGTTGGAATTCTAGTTCATGAAAGTTTTGTCAGAAAGGTAAAGCTCATGGTAAATAAACAAGGTGAATGAAATCAAATTATAGAAGAACTGCAACGAAAAATTACAACACAATGAATAATAAATGCTCCCTAATTGCATACCCTTAAAACAGCTGGTATGTAGAAGGATCCTTTCGGGGAGCTTATGGTCTGATCATAGTATTCCAGAACATCAACCTGGGTAGAAGCAATGACAAGAAATTTAAAATGAAAATAAACTATTTATATGAATGTTCTTGTGTACTTATGTGAATCAAGAAAATAGATAGATCTTGTATTTTTGTATGATTAAGGAGAAGCAACAGGTAATGTTGAGGATACATTTATGTCACTATTACAATATCATGTATCAACATCCGGTCTAAATATGCTTCCTAGGCATGCTTCATAACATCTAGCTATGCTAAGGAGAGATATTTCAACTTCCAAGTGTTCTTCAACGAATGATTTTCCACATTCTAATATATAACTGCCAGAAGTAAAGTAGACAACAACAAAAGCTATAAACCAAGCCATAGATTAATTACTACTGTCCAAACATCTAAAAAGAACCAGCAAGCCATGTTAGTCCGACCTTCTCCATGAACTCCAAACAAATAGCTCGTTTCCAGCAGACGACATTGACTGGCCTGAAGAAAGTCAATAAAAAATTAGATCCACATATGTTGAAGTTTTTCTAAAAGATGGTGTACAAAGAAACAGGGAGGGGAAAAAAAGAAAGAAAGAACTGATTTGAGCACTTTAAGTTCTGCGAATTGACGCCGGCTGAGAATTGAACTACCCTTTTCATCTTTAAAAATTGATTAATATTCAATTACATGTTATATTGAAATGACATTGGAAAATGAATAGAATATTCAAGAAATGAAAGTTAGAAAAAAGGGAAAGCAATCAACTTATAGAGCCACAGCGTATATGTTACATGCTATGGACGTCAACTAATTCACAGTAACCATTGAGATCACTCCAGTCAATACAAAGGGAAAAATCAAGTGTCTGAGACATTTTGACTGTTAGCTTGGTGTTCCAGAGCAACGACAATTAGTTCTGAGAATGCAACAGCTTGGTGTTCCAGAGCAAAGATAATTAGTTTTGAGAATGCAACTAGCAACAGATATTCATAACAAAAACCCAATTAACAGATCCGATGAGGTTGGCACATTGGCTACCAGAAGCAAGTAAGCAAGAAGCCTCAAAACTGAGTTAACCAAAACCACATTACATTACAAAATTTATTATCAACTTTCATATTGATCATAGGTGCTGTCAGTCCATGTTGATGTGTTTCAGCACCTGGACTTAACCCACATATACTCAGAGCACTTGATAACTATTCAATATAGAATCAGGAAAAAGGAAAAAAAATGTAGAACATTTTGTCTCCTGATCAACTTTATCAACGTCTTAGTAGAAAATCGAACTTCGTACACTTCACAAGCAACCCATCTGCTATAACAAGTACCAGATCATGTTCCTTTCATTCTTGGTAATTGGTATTCTAGTGCACTGCCGCTAAAACTTTTTCTTCTGTCAAATAATTGCTAAAATGATCCAACATCTTCAGCCGCAAAGAAATAGCTGAATTACCAAAAACCCAGCTGAAATAGACCCCTACACAACCTGTATAACTACAAATCTAGATAAAGCATGCTGCAAAATCTAAACCCAAATCAAAATTTAGCAAAAATCCATATTGCAAAACAAACCAACTTATCGAAAAAACAACAACAAATCATGAATGAAAGAATCAAAGCATAGAAACAATATTTAAACTTGCCTATAAGAGATGTCCAAAACCAAGCCTCTAAAACAAGCCAATTCATCGAACTCCTCATCACTATCATACTCTTCGCTCTCGCCGCTAATCCCCTTGCCACTCACATTAAGGCTTGCATCTACACTAAACTTGCTAGATTTCTCCTTATTCATAGAAGACCAAACTCCACCGCGAGACCTAATGAGCTTCCTCTTATGAACTTGGATTGATCTTAAGCCAGTACCAAGCTTGTACTGAAAAGGGTCTCTTGGTTCCACCCCAAATGATGATCCATCACCATTAAAGAGCAAATTTAAGCCACCTTGTGATGTAATTTGAGCCATCAACGTGGTTCTGGTAGTTCAAAGTTTTGCAGAAAGACAGTTAAACGTTACTCGAGTTTCAGTTATGTCAGATATTTGTTTACAAGTTTGTTTTTTTGTAGTTTGAAGAGGGAAGAGTGACGAAGAAACCGTTGCTCTGAAGTGTAAGAAAGAAATAAGGCTTCACGTAAAAAAACCGTTGCCACATGTTTTCATGTATGCTTTCAGAATATCTTGTAGCCAAAATGACACATTTGCCACGTGATTATTTTCATACAATTATTGACAATTTGCTTCATCGAAAAACAATTTCATTTGTAACGTTTGACGATTCATAAAATTTGTAACTCAACCTCATTTTAATACAGATGAAAATATAACTCACCTTGTTTCAAAAGATCAAAATTGGTAGCACTTCTATACAACACAAGGCATGCACTTTAACACGTCTTTTATGTAATTTTATTTTATTTTTTCAAGAGGTCATAGGTCACCATGCCGTCAAAATTGGAACAAGAAGTTTGTTATTACTAGAATCCACCAAAAATGTTTCTTCACATTTAAATAAAATCATGAAACAGAGATGCTCCTTTCATCTAAGCCCTTCCCGTCTCAACCAAATGAAAACTAATTACAGAGTAAACACTTCTTGAAGATCACCGTGTACCATTTTTATGGAGGGAAACTTAAATCCAGTTCTAATGACCCTAGCTAAAATCCAGTTCCCTAAGGTCCCAAAGCTTCACATATTCACATTTGAATCCACCACACCTTCTTCAACAGCAAAACCCAGAAAGAGAAGCAGTTCTTGAAACTTAATAATACTATCCACATTCCACGGCAATGTTGGAGCCCCCATTCAAATGTGTATTCATCTTGCTAATTCTGCAACCAAATCAGAAAAATAATATCAGCCAAAAGTTCCGTTTGTTAAAAGGAAAACAAACTTTTCACAATCAGGTTCTTGTCTTCTTCGGCAAAAGAAAAATGGCAGAGGACAGAGAGGTTATGCCATACCACTGTTGCACCTTCCTGAACTCTGTAAGGACAGGGTATATGTTTTCAAAGGCTGTGTAGGTTTCATCTCTTACCTACAAATGTTGAACAAAGAAAATTGTCTTGTCAGCCCATCCATATCATAATGGATAGGGCAAACAGGCCAGAAAGCTAATGTACCTTTGCTCCTGTAATCACAATTTTCCCAGAAACAAAAATGAGAAGCACAATCTTGGGCTGTTTCATGCGGTATATAAGGCCAGGAAAGAGCTCTGGTTCATACTGCATCAAAATAGTCGAAGTAAGTCCTCAACCTTAGAAACATCAGCAAACAAAAACTAAATCAATAAGAAAACTCCTCTTTTTAACTTTTTGGAACTTAGATAAGAATGAGAACATGCATGACATATAAACCAGTCTGTGTAAAGAAGTGACACATGAATTTTGTATATTAAACACAAACATGCACATCTAACAGAGACCATATTTAAATAGCAAAATCAGAGCAGTGAAATAGTGAAAGGTACCACTCACACTTGAAAAGGCACCATGGGAGTAGGCAAGACCTTCAAGCCTGATAGGGAATTTAACGTCACAGGAGCCAACAATATTCTGAATCTTGAAGTCCTGCATCATAATACCAACGTGAGGGAACCATATAAAGAAAAGATTAACAAGGAGTCTGCAGCCATGACAAGCACGGCCCTCATGCATTTCATTAAAGGGAGAAAGGGTACCTTGAACTTTGCAGGAAAACCAAGCTTCTGGATGATTCGAGCATACTGACAAAATACAAATTCAACGTCATGCAAGGAAAATTATACAAGAAATCCTCCACTAATAAAGATCCATTCAACTGAATTTCATAGGTGAGAATTCAAAGAAAATAAGAAGGGAAGCTTATAACCATTAAACGGCCTAAACAACTCTTCACCAGTAAAAGTCAAAATCTATAAAAATTATTCTACATTGATGCGACACATTTTTTTATTTAATTTACTATAAGTTTTTTGTTTTGAAGAGAATTACATCCACTCTCCTATCATGAATATGATTGCAAGCTATAAGCCTTTCACAGACCAACACACACCTTCCTTGCTGCCAGTTTTGATTGCTGTTCACTCTTGGCACCAGTGCAAACCTGAAATGAGAGAAGTATCTCTTTCAGTAAAAAAGGCCAAGCTGAAACATTAAATCACTTCGGATATGAAGCAACACCCACCATACACAGATGGCATATTCAACTACAGCTATGAAAATGATAATCCATAATCCTACAATAAAAACATAAAACAACAGCTTGATATGTCCTGCAGCGGTGAGAGAACTAATTTATCAATTCTAACACATTTGGAAACTATTTTCATAACAGAAGCATCAATTAGTAGAAGTGGAGAAAAAGAAAGCAAAATGAGAGAGCAAGAGAAATTAAACACACCACTTAACCTTGTTTAAAAATAGAATCCACTACTGAAAAAAGTACAATAACAGGAAAATAAACTTATCAGTATTCAGAACCATGATCTAGGACAGTACAAGAAGACTGACCATCTTGCCAGAAGCAAAAATCAAGGCTGTAGTTTTGGGATCCCTTATCCTCATTATGACGGCAGCAAAACGCTGTAGTAATATTCAAAAGAAATATTAGGCATAAACTCATAATAACAACAGCATGATGCTTAAGCAACCAACCAATACACTCTACATGACACAAAATAAGCAAACACAAGCAAGAGAGATGCATTATGCCAGGTGCCATGACCAACAGACCCAACAGTTGGGTAGGCAATCAAACTCCTCCATACCTAGCATAATACTAGAATAAATATTACTGTCAAGTTTTTACATACCTTAGGGTTGTATTCGGCATTACGAGCTTGCAGTGCAATTTGTTTAAGATCTAACTTGCAATCCAAGTTGACAGTTGATACAATGTTTCTAGAAAACAATAGCCAGTTTAAGTAACAGTAAGATTACAAATTTTTAATAAACAACTAATATGTCACAGCCAAAATTCCATTTGTACAGGATACTTTAAATTAAATTTTTCTTTAGTTATTACAAAAATCACATATACTTGACACATACTGACAGTACCTAGTATTAAATAGCAAATGTAAGGTAACATTTGAAACAATTTTTTTTTTTAGAAGTTGCAATGAACAAATACAATCAAGAACAATCTTCAATTACAACATGACATTATCATCACATTTTCAAATAAATAGTAGCCCAAGCTGTAATGAGACCTTATCGGTCAAAAAGAGATCTTGCTAAGCAACTGATAGTGCACAACTAGATCATATGGTAGTTGCACAAGTAAATGGAAAACAAAGCTTGTGCAGCACATGGAAATCAACAACCATTATAACTTCAAAAACCAGCTGAAAATAGACACCCCGCAACAGGACCAATACCCATACATACTGAGAATAATAACTACAACTTCCGCTGGACCTGTATATGCCAATGTATTATCCAAGCAAAAATGTCACTTTTGGACAGAAAAAGCATAAAAACTATTGAAAGTGCCACCTCATAAAGTAAATTCTTATCAATACTGAAAATGGGCCTTGTCAATAATGATTTAGCATTTGAAAAATGAAAAGATCTATTTAGCATTATGCCAGCTAAAATGATTCATAAACATTTACAGAATCCATAATTTTGCACATGTAGAATTATGTTTACAATTCCATAGCTGGAAAATAGTTCATAATTTCACAAATCTTGTCCTCTACATACATGCCAAAGACAGCTTCAATTACATTGCGATTATTCATGTTATAATTCCGAGAATAAACACTTAGTACCACAAAGATACAAAAACAAGTCGAATAGGAATCATATCAGCAACAAATTCACTTCTGCCATACTTTGACTTCCTATAAATAACAACCCTTCAACCTTAAATCTATGAACAAAACTTCATTCGTCCACCGTTTTATCAAATCCATCATTCTCCAAATCACTTGAATCAAATTGTACACACCATCACAAATAACCTCCAATCCATTAAATTTCCTCTAATAATTTACTGTAGACCTCAATCTCCCTTCTAGGTTAAAAAATTCAAAACCCGGACACTGAAGATCTACAAAATCATGAACCCGCATACGCACAAACCCTAGTTCCACAAATCCACCATCCATCAACTCCCCTTGAAACACAACAAACATGCATATTTTCACAGAAACAAATCCACACATATACTTTGTATATACAGATCCAAAAAGGGACTTACTGAAGAGTGGGAACAATGCCAGATGGGTGCTTAGAAAGATCAACCGGCTGGCTCCCTTCCAAACCACCTTGCTCAGCCATTTCTATCCTTGTTCCTCACTTATCAATAATTTTCCAAAATTATTCTTTAAAAAAAATTGTCTTTTTACACTTCTTTTCCAAAAAAATTTTTTTTTTTAATTTTATAATCCCGATTAAAGTCAGAAGACAACGAGAAACAATTTCTGGGTTTTTCTTTTCACAGCTAAAAGATCAAGAACCAGAAAGAAATTTGCAATCTTGATTGAAGAATCGATCTGGTTCAATTTCGATTAAAATTTAAAGAAATCTAGGGTTATTAAAGCTGATAAGAAAAGAAAAAACCCAAGAATTGGAGGGAAAAACAGATGAAATTAGAGGCTTATAAAGAGGGAAAAAAATTTAAAAGATAAGTCTTTTATAGGTTTTGATACAAAGGATTTGTTAAGAATGCTTTGAATTTGAGGATTTGAGAGGCTCGCGTTTGGTCTGCGGTCTGAACGAATGCGAGAGAGAGAGATAAAGAGAGAGAGGAGGTCGGTGACACGGTGATCTTTTGTACCCTAGTAGGGTATTTTATAGAGGTGACCGGGCTTAGTATGTGAAGAGCCGGTAATAAAAACTTGTTACCGGGTGGTTCCGGTTGCTTTGAAACGGTGCGTTTTGATGCATGGTTCTGGAAGAGTAGAATTGCGAGCGTGTTATTTGAGGTCGGTGATTTTTTTTGGAATGAACCACGAATGTACTATTATAGCCTCGGCACAGAGGCTTTGTTTGTTGACCTTGGAGTTTGTGTTCCGTAAAGTTATGAGAGGGCATAACAGAGAAAGACCATATCCGTACTGGGTTTTTATCTTTGAAATCCCTAAACTTTTACTTTTTCAATTTAAGGAGCTTTTGCCCCCTCTTTCCCGAACTAAGATCCTTTGTTCACCGTGTAGGATTATTCCATATTTGGTAACTTTGGGTTATGTTTAGGAAACAGGATTAACGTACTATTTATTTTTTAGTCTCAAGTTTAAATTTAATTTTTTTATATATTTATTTATTTATTTATTTTTAACTTATTATTTATTATTAAATAATTTTATCTGAATAGAAAAAGTAAAAAAATTCACTTTTATCTAAAGTTTGAAGTCTAAATAAAAAATTTTAATTTTAAATTTTAAAAATATCCTTAACAATTCATTTATTTCTACTATTATGTATAAAATTATTCTTGAAGTTATTTTTTTAATTGCTTGAAATTCTTATTCACATGATAACATTAATTAAACTAAAATATTAAACAAATCAAATTATATCTAATGTGATGAATCAAAAATAAAACAACAGTGTTGATTTTATAATAAAAATTAATGTTATAATTACATCTTTTAGTATAAAATTAAATTAAGATCAACATGGCATATTTTTTTTTAATGCTACCAAACTAATTAACCTATGAAAATTATAAATTGTGAATAATAAATATATGTACCACTTAAAAGGATATTTTTATCAAATTTTTAGCTTTTAAATTTTTCTCTTCAAATGTTGAAAAAAAAAACTTTTCATTAAAACATTTTCATTTAAACCTATTCAGATTTCATATTAAAAAACAAACACAACCTAAATGAGGGATTATCCTATATTTGTAACTTTGCTTGAATTGGATTAGAAAGAACTAAATTTAAATTTATTCCTTAAATCATGGGATTAGCAATCCCAATTTATAAATAGGTTTTGATAAGATTATAATAAAAGAAAAAAATCAATCATTTGTAATATTTCTTTCATATATAACATTATTTTTTTTATATATTACTTAAAATTTAATTATTATTGGGTGGTGATATTTCCACCCCACAAATTCTGTAAATCCACCCCATTTTTAGAAAATAATTATAAAAAATTCACATTATTTTTAAAAATTTAAATAAAGAAGAATTCTGAAAAAATAATCAATTAAATCTTTCTTAAATTCTTAATTTATTTTTTGTGAGTTAGATTTTTTTTTTGTTATATTTGATTACTACGATACTTCAACCTAAATTTAAATTGACTATTTTATCCTTAAAATGTAAAAATACAAAAAAATTTATTTTAACTTTAACCTTTTTTATTTTATACAAAATTCATTGTTTGTAAATGGTCAATTCTACTTTATTAGTATGATCATTAACTTTTAACTAACATATTGTCTTTATGAGTCAATACTCATGTAAATTATTAGGCTATCAAATTTATGTCATTTATATGTCAAATATTAAAAATTATTAGACTTTATTTAAAAAGTTAGATAATAAGTCACAAAATTAAGTACCTAAAGTATTAAATAGAAGAACACATTATTCTTTAGGTTGGGTTACTTGGGTAATTTTATGCCATAAAGATTACATAATTAAATAAAACTCTTATTGAAGCAGTTTTCGTAGTAAAAAAAGCTAAGTAAAAAAATATAAGAATGATTTGATTGATTAATTATAAATATATTTTTACTGATTTGTATTTATAAAAAATAATGTGTATTTATTATAAATACTCTTTAGAAATGGGGTGGATTTACACAAATAATGGGGTGAAAATATCCCCACCCTTAATTATTTTATTCATGATTTACTTGAAATTTATTTCTTATTTTGTTTTTATAATCTAATTAAATTGGTACTTTTACCTCAATAAAATTAACTATTTAATAATATATTACAATAATTGATTATATTCGATTTAATAATAACTTATGTAATATTAAAAATAATCATGAAAATTAATAATACCAGTAATTAACTGATTTTATATATGTTATTTGCTAACTTTTTGATAAAATAAAATATATCTAAAATATATGATAAACAATGAACTAAATAATTAATAGTTATATTAATTTATATTTTTTTGTAAGGGTTATGACTGCCCAGTAACTAATTTATTATATATTTGATGTTCTTATTAATTATCTTTAAATTAATTTCAATTAATATTCATAAATTTTTTTATATTTAAATAAAATTTAACATTGTCAAATCTGATATTGTACCAAATATAAGACAGTATTGTATAATCTAATTTAATATAATCTAATCTAATTTAGTCCGATCATGATATTTAGTCTAATATAATCTTATATACCAAACGCAGCCTTAATTACTAACGATTTAGATATACGGGCAAAATAGAAAATTTAATTGAAAATATCATTATGCAACTATCAATTTACAAAAGCTAAAATGTGAATCATAAATTCCAATTTGAAAAAATAAATATTATTTGCTAGGATTGAACTTATTTTGTAAATGCATAATCTTTTCCCTCTTAAATATAAGGTAGAAAAAACTCAAACACATTTTTTAGCCCCCAATCTTTCCATAATTTAGACTCAAGTGGTCAATTAAAGACAACAATTTGAAAATCACTTAGACAATCAAGCATGTGGGTTGGGGAATCCGAAAATATTTTAAATTCCAACAAAAATAAGAACTCGATTGACCATTTGAAAAAAAAAATTCGTAAAAACCACTCGAGCAGGAGGGCTTTTTGAATGCATTGATCATCTTTATTAATAAACTAAATAATAGCAATAACTAATTTCTAATTTATTGTTAAATAGATATACCATATACTTTTAATAATATAGTTCTATCTATTTTAGAGTTTAACAAGAAAACAAAACAAAAACAATCAACAGTAACATCTCATGTCTTACTTACTATAAAAATCTTCTCTACGCTAGGACACAATTCAGTAGACATAATTTTATTACATGGATATATGTTACACAATATACAGAAAATGCTCTTTTTAAACAATGAGAGAGTTCGAATAAGATGAATTTTTACATCATATATATAAGATAAAATACTTATTATGGTTTGAATTACTCGATTAACAAATTTAATGAACATGATTTTCATCAGACTACTAGGCCACCACTAGCACCAATAATGTGCCCATTAACCCATTCACTGTCGTCGCTAGCCAAGAACCCAACAATTTTAGCCACATCCATGGTCTCACCCAATCTCCCCGTTGGGCAAGCTTCAATCCACCCTATAATATTGTCCTGGCTCCTTCCAGAAAACAACATATCTGTTGCAACGGGCCCTGGAGCCACACAATTCACAGTAATGCCTATTCCTTTGAGCTCTTTTGCCAATATTTTTGCATTTGTCTCCATCGCTACCTTTGATGCAGCGTATGATGCATAATTTGGCCTCAATGAAACCACCACTAATGATGATAGAAGTATAATTCTGCCCCCACCTCCTCTTTTTAACCTGTTTGCTGCCTCTCGGAAACATAAGAATGTTCCTCTAGCATTGATCCTGAAACCAGAATTTGCTTGGTGAATGTGTGTATACTATAACGTCATATCCAAAATTGACCCTATTCATTTTCGTTGTACTGCATTGCCTAGGAGCCATAGGTTTAACAAGCTCTGATAGTAAACAACTCATTAAGGGCATCATTGTAATCAGACTCATTGCCATTCTAGTAAGGGGTCTAAGTCTAGGACTTTTAGATATCCAATGCAAAAAATCCTATTTAGTGGAGCGATCTACCTTAGATATAAGTTCAAGTAATTCTTTTTTACTAATTAATGTGAGATACAACTCAACAATCCCTCTCAGACAAAATCATTATCGAACCCACTCTTTTGATTTGATATTGATGTATAGCTCTGATATCACTTGTTAAAGTGTTCAGGCTTAAGATTTATAGGTATTCAATCTAAAAGACTAGCCTATTAAATAAAGTGGCCTATTTTAAAGTATAACTTCAAGCAACTCCTCTTTACTAACTAATGTAAGACACAGCTCAACACATTCATTTGGGGTCCATTCATTTAGTTGTAAATATCAAGGTAATGGATAAAATTTTCTTACTCTCTTTTCTCTCACTTTTCATTGTTTTTCTCAATAACCAAACACCCTAAATTCTCAAGAAAACAATGAAAGAAAAATCAGAACCCCTTCATGCTAAGTCACATATGATATATAAGTACGGATTAGTAAAAATCATGTAATGTGTAGATTAACAATGCCAGAGCTAAAATATTCAAATAGTGGAAGTAAGTTGATTAACCTAAAAAATTTGATTTTTTTTTATTTTAGTGTATTTTCATTTAATTTTGATTCTCATATGCTCATCTAATGAAATTTGGGACTAGTTATGAACACAATGTTGATTAGCATGTTTGTTAAATAGGTGACACAAATATGATGAGATCAATAAAAATGAGTGACACAAGTATGATAAGATCAATAAACAGGTCAAAATATTAGACATTAAAATTTTTGACATGATTAACAAACTAGTTAAATTATGTTCGCCTAAATTTGACACACAAAAAAAATTCATAAGTAACCTTAACTACCTGAAGATTTGATCAAAATCTTCAACAGAGGTGTTGGCGATAGAAGGAAACTTATCGTCCGCAATCCCAGCTGAGTTGACCAACACATGAGCCTGAGAATTAAACTCTGTTTCAGCAATGTCAAAGAGTGCTTCCACCTGGCTTTCATCGGAAACGTCGGCCTTGAAGGTGATTGCTAGTGGGGGTGCTTTTTTCAGGACAAGCTTAATTGATCTCCTCAGCCACAACTAGCTTGGACTGGATTGGAGCTGTGGTTGATCACAACTTTTGCTCCAAGTGAGGCTAAGGGCAGGGCTATGCCGCGGCCGATGCCGCGAGAGGCGCCGGTGACTATGGGCACTCGGCCTTGCAGCGGAAGAGATTCAAGAGAAGGTTTGGCACTTGTTGCAGCTGCCGTGAGTTGGTACCATGAAATTGGTAAGGCTCGTGCAATAAATAATACGAGGCCGGAGTTAGAAAATACCATGAAGTAGCTTTCTTTAATTTATTGGTGGCGTCATTTAATTGACATATGACTTCATGTCGCACGTCCAGTTGCCACCATGTGTTGCGAAAGATCGCTGAAACCCTTGAGGTTACTGAAATGTCAAACAGGTGAGAAATTATGAAAAAATTGAATGATTGATTACCCCATAATTTGATTAAGGCGACCTTTGGTATCAAAATGTTTCGACTTTAAGCCAAAGCTGCTACCAAAAAGATTTATATTTGTGAAATAAATCTTAATAATATGATAACTTTAATTTAAATAACAATATTATTAACAAAAATATAAGGGATATTATAATTTTTTTTTTAAATCATACAAGTAAGAGTTAAATCAATTTAACTTTTAAATTATTATAGCTTAAAAATTATGCCTGTCCGCCTGCAATAACAAACAACACATAAGACAACGCTAAAACATCTCTTCACCTAATTACTTAATTCTAAGCATAGCGACCTTCAACACAAATGACTTGCCCTTGACCCACTCACTATCGTCACTAGCCAAAAACCCAACAACTTTAGCCACATCAATAGTCTCCCTAATCTACCCATTGGGCAATCTTCAACAACCTTTTTCACAAACTCCTCACTCATTCCAGCATAGAACATATCCGCTGCGACAGGCCCTGGAGCCACACAGTTCACAGTAATGCTAGTTCCTTTGAGCTCTTTTGCTAATATCTTTGCCATTGTCCCCATTGCTGCCTTTGATGCAGTGAATGCTCCAAAGTTCGGCTTCAATGAATTTACCAATGATGTTGATAACACTGATTCTGCCTCCACCACCTCTTTTTACTCTGTTTGATGCCTCTCTGCAGCATAAGAATGTTCCTCTTGTATTGACTCTGAGTATAAAAAGTAACACTGTTAATAATTGAATGTTTAAAGATCATTTACGTCCAACGATTTGAATAAATAGAGCAAACTTCGATTATCATAACCTTAACCTTAAGTTTTTAATTATCAAAATCTTCCACAAAAGTATTAGCTATTGCTTGATGCTTAGCATCCATAACTCCAGCTGAGACAACGAAGATGGAAGCCTGCAAGTTAAACTCAGTTTCAGCAATGCCAAAGAGTGATTTGACCTGGCTTTCATCAGAAACATCAGCCTGGACCATTATGGCTCGTGGAGTGGTTTCAGGAGAAGCTGAATTTATCTCTGCAGCTGCAAGATCAGCCTAGACTGAATTAGAGGCATAGTTGATGACAAGTTTTGCACCAAGTGACGCCAAATGGAGGGCTATGCCATGGCCGATGCCCTGAGAGGCGCCTGTGACTATGGCTACTTGATCTTCAAGAGGAAGAGAATTCGGCACTTGGTTGGCAATGGTGATGGTGCTTGTAGCCACGATGAACTAGACCATAGTGGGAAACATCCGACAAATGAAATAGGTTCGTTCGATATCAAGATCGGAGAGGAGCAGCTATATATATGTTTTGCGCCAACTTCATTCAATGGCATCATATGAATCGTCAAAAGTTGCTGATAAGAGATGCATGCAAAAGACAAACAGATAATTTTTGCCTCTTGTATAAGAGTTGGGTACGTGGCTGCACTGCATGGGCTGATAAAGACGTCAAAAAAAATGTATCAAGAAAAACACATAATTAATACTTGATACAAATTTGGTTAAGTCCATAAACCCACGTACAATATTCCCACCTGTGAATAACAGTCCTACCAATTGCTGTTTATGACAAGTTGTGGGATACAATTGGATGATACGCAGTAGATGTACTCCTCGTAGAGAATCATAATATCTACAATTCTCCAACCTAGACATACCCACCATTAACACGAATTACTTGCCCATTAACCCACTCACCAGCATCGGTGGCCAAGAATCCAACAACAGGAGCAACATCCTTGGTCTGGCCAAGCCGATTATGCGGGCACTCTTCAATCACCTTCTTCACCATCTCCTCACTCTTCCCATCGAAGAACATCTCAGTTGCGATCGGCCCTGGGGCTACACAATTTGCTGTTATTCCGGTTCCCTTGAGCTCCTTTGCTAGTATCTTGGCCATTGTCTCCACTGCTGCCTTGGATGCTGCGTATGCAGCAAACCCTGGCTTCAATGAGCCAACTAGTGATGTTGATATCAGAATAATCCTACCTCCGCCACCGTGTTTTAGCCTATTTGCTGCCTCTTTGCAACATAAGAATGCGCCCCTTGCATTGACACTGCAAAATAAATATCCAGATTGAACAAGACAGTTGGGAGCTTCAAAGTAACAATATTGATTTTGCTTCATAATGAAAGTACTACTAGTTGTACAGCAGCTTCAATGTTCAATGACAAATGGTCTCTGGTACTCTGGTCGTAGGACGCAATTCATTCACTCTTTCTACAAATGCACAAATGTGCACACAGACACAAACTACCTTAACTAAGCAAAAACATGCTTTTGTAACTTTTTCCGGCGTATTTTATAAATAAATAAATACTATATTTTCAAAGATAATTCATAAACAAAACAATCACTCTGGATATGTTTGTAGGCTTGATTTTATAACTAAAATAACAAAAACAGCCGACTAATATCTTAAAAACACACACATCAAACCCAAGCATATCCAGCACTATTTTCCCCCGCTCCAAGTTACTTATTCAAAGCAATCAAAAAAATAAGAAAAAATTCATTTTCCCCCGTTAATTTTTAACATGTCCATATGAATACATCAGACCTACCATTTACAGTCGAATAAAGATTAGAGAAGCTAACATTTGTTTGAGACCGTTTAATATGTACATAATTTTTTTTCTAAAAAAAACCATTTTTTACATCGATATTTCATTTTTATCATAATCCCCAACAAAAAAAAAAATATTTTCCTCATCATAGATTACCTGAAAATACGATCAAAATCATCCAAGGAAGTGTTTGCAATAGCGGGGTACTTCGGATCCAGCACCGCAGCGGAGTTAACCAGGACATGAACCGGCGAGTCAAAAGCCCGCTCAGCCGAGTCAAAGAGAGACTTGACCTGGGCCGGGTCCGAAACGTCAGCTTGGACAGTAATGGCTCGTGGTGGACATGTGGCAGGGGAAGCCAACGAGTTAATTTCGGCGGCTACCACGTCGGCTTGAGCCGAGTTGGACGCGTAATTGATGACGAGTTTAGCTCCTAGTTGGGCAAGGTGAATCGCGATTTCTCGGCCGATTCCTCGAGATGAGCCGGTCACTATTACAACTCGATCTTTGAGTGGTAGTGGGAGTGGAAGTGATTCAGTATTCGTGTTGATAGCCATTGGGCTCAATTAAAAAATTATCTAAGGAGGTTGAAGCATTAAGAAATTGATATAGGCTGAAGGATTACTATTCTCTAGTTAATTTCGCCTTGCCCCTTTTAATTATTAATAAACATCAGTTCTCCCACATATATTTTAAAGTCATAAAGTCACCCCCAAACGGTTACTTGCTTACTTCTACTGTTTGAATTTGACGGTTGCCCATTGTTCAACAAATTACATTTTGTATCCTGATAATATCAAAGCAAGCCCAGCCGAGCAAATGAAAATTTGACTTTATTCTCTGACTTTTTTGTACTCAAGATAACAACTAAAAACAGGTGGATCACTAATTCGAAAAAAAAAAAAGAAAAAAAGCAGCTGGATCACAGATCATGTTGTCAGCCACGACGATTCAAATTTCTACAGCCAACGGTACCCATCACTATATGCATCCACAAAGTAATATAATGAATTATTTATTATTATTATTGTTGTTTTAACCATTAAGAAAGGAAAGCTTAAACAAAAAATCCACCATTCGCCCGCCCTAATAATTTGGCCGTTGATCCACTCTCCATCATCACGAGCCAGAAATCCCACAACCTTACTCGCATCCTTGGGCTCTCCAAGCCGGCCGAAAGGGCAAGCATCCACCATTCTGTTGATCGTTTCTTCGGTTTTACCAGCAAAGAACAGCTCTGTCGCTACAGGCCCTGGGGCAACACAATTAACACTAATTCCTGTACCCTTCAGCTCCTTTGCCGGTGTCTTTGCCATTGTTTCAATGGCTGCCTTGGAAGCACCGTAGGCTGCATAACCTGGCATGGGCAAACCAACCACTGATGTTGATATCAGAATAATCCTTCCCCCGCCTCTGCGTGCCAGCCGGTTAGCGGCTTCCTTGCAACAGAAGAAAGCTCCTCTGGTGTTGACATTGAATATCATATCCCAGTCATCTACTGTTGTATTTGCCAAAGTTGGATACTTTGGATCCATCACCCCGGCAGAGTTTACAAGGATGTGGACTTTTGAGCTAAATTCTTGTTCAGCTCTGTCAAAGAGGAGCTTGACCTGATTGGCGTCTGAAATATCGGATTTAATAGCAATTGCTCGAGGATGAGAAGAGGTACCTGATGCATTGAGCTCCGATGCTATGAGGTCCGCTTGAGTGGAGCTTAAAGCATAGTTGATAGCAACCTTAGCACCAAGGGAGTGGAGGTGAATGGCAATAGCTTTTCCTGTGCCACGAGAAGCACCAGTTATTATTGCTATTCGGCCATCAAGAGGAAGAGAAGTTGCCATGATGGAGATTCAATTAGTATGGAAATAATGATGAGAATAGAGCTATATCAGGATCTAAATGGGGTATAGTGATTCTCAAAAAAAAAAAAAAAACAAAGGAGTATAGTGACTGCTGTATTTACAGATAAGTGAGGAACCTTTCCGTAAGTGGTGACGTAATAAACTGAGGTGGTTCAAGGATCTGAATTAACAAACTATAGTCTTCTGTAGGAAGGTGCTTCCTCACAGACCCAATGCCTGACAATGCCAGCAAATGCCCTCAGTTGCTAATATAAAAACATAGCTTAAGAGAAAAAATTAAATCATTGTACCTGACAAACAATTAAACATTGAAGTCAGATCTCCGCGGCAAAGTTTGAATAAATTTAATTACCATAAACCTTTTCTATCCACTTTCTTATTATTATTTTAACAATTAAGTAATTTAATTTCTAATGCAAAATAAATGCATTAATTGAATAATCTTTAAGTTAAATAACTAAGAAAGCTTATCCTAACTTATCCCATGGTCTCACACCACATTAACTTGTCACCTACTGCCCAATCCCTATATGAACCAAACATGGGATAGGACAATTTTTTATTCAACCTAGGTTTTTATACCGCAACCAAACATTCAGATCAGACTGAAAAGAGTAAAATTTTAAAAAAATCAGAAAAGTTGAACACCAAAATGCATTCAACAAGTATAGGGTTTCTTCAAAAAATCAGTAGACAATTATGATGAGGATGAAAATGCACATTAACCTGGGCTTAGCATGGAGCATGGGATGCTCTTTTCCCAGACTGACAACCCCGTGGTAGGCACTGGGAAAGGTCTCTTTAGTAAGCTTAGTGTAAAACTTCTAGTAGTAGAGGTGAGCCAATATGATAAGAATTAGAGGTTCTCATCATCAACCACATCAGCTCGTACTGAATCTATCTTTCTACACAAATACAAAGAGAGTGAGAAACAGCAAATAAAATTGGGCTCTCCAAAGAGCAACTCTTCTCAAAATCTCTAAATGTATAATGAAAATATGACTGGGAACAGGCAGACACGATATTTTTAATAAAAAGAATGGAATACTAGAACTAAACATTTCAAAGCTCGGGCAATATAAAGGAAAAGGAAAATTCAGCTAAATCACTAACAACTCACAAAGCCACCAAGTGTTTTGAAGCATTGCTGAATCCAGAAAGCAGTGATTTCTAGACTGCAATACAATGGACTGGAAGAAAAATTTATTGTAGCCCTTGATTTGTCCAAATGTCTAGTAGATGCAGCGGAAATATGAACTTAAAAAGATCTAACATCATCACAAGGACTTGTTTATTTCTTTGCCTTGCAAAAGATAAGAGAAATGCAAACTATGAGAAAATAAAGTAATCGCTCTAATTTTGTGAAACAGAAAGAAATTTATTTAAATACACTTTGCAGGCATGCTGGATAATGCAAAAAAGAAATAAAAAATCACCAGCTATCTATATTTGAAGAAACTCGTACACTAAAAAGAGGCTAAAACCCTAAAGGAAGGTTTCAGATGGAAGACACAGCAAAATGGAGAAAAAGTTAATATAAAGTTTGAAAAAAAATGACCAAATCACTTAAGAAACAATCCCAAAAAATCTAACAAACAAAGTGAAGGCTCTTATTACCGCACTCTTCAAACTGAGTAGAAAGAATGACCATCCTTGGAGCCTCAAGAGTATTTTGCGCAGCCCATGAAATAAGGATTCTGCAATTACCTTTACACACTTACATTTACCAATAATCTTTACAAGAACAAACACCACTTTCAAAATGATGAAAGCGATTGGCATCTCGTACTACAATAGTGCGATTCGATATCTTTGACACAAACTTAATCCAATTGTGGCAATCATTACACACACGTAGATTCTTAATAACAAGTATGGGCATCGTGTCAGACAAACTAAGGAGACCAAAAGCAATAGCCAATTTCTCACTATGTATATAAACACATGGGTCCTTCTGCTCTTGCTCTAAATCACTCCAAAGGCTATAATGGCCTTGTACATAACCAATTTCAGCCGCCTTTTGATTCAGATTCCCCAAATAATCATAAATCTTATCTGCTAGTGGATGGAGTCGATCACCAACGAAGAATGCATGAATCGAGTTTTTAACCTCAATCCAGCTTTGACCAGGCTCTTTCTTCACACCCCTGTCTTTCATAATTTGCCTTATCTGATCTCTACAATCCCATTTCCCCACCACCGCATAAATATTGGATAAAAGAACATAAGTTGCTGAGTCTTCAGGTTCCAATTCTAGAAGATGATTGGCAGCATACTCTCCAATTTCCATGTTCTTATGAACTCTGCAAGCACTTAAAAGGGTTCTCCAAACCATTGCATCTGGTTCAATAGGCATCTGCTCTATAAATTCCCTTGCACGGCTCAAACAGCCTGCTCGACCAAGAAGATCCACTACACAAGCATAGTGTTCAGGTTTAGGCGCTAAGCCATATTCCTTGCTCATGGATTCAAAGTAGTGCAGGCCCTCATTCACTAAACCCACATGGCTACAAGCTGATAAAACTCCTACAAATGTCACATGATTTGGCATCACATCGTGCTTTTTCATCTTCTCAAAAAGGTTAATTGCCTCCAGAGCATATCCATGCTGAGAAAAGCCGGTGATCATGGCATTCCAAGAAACTTCATTTTTCTCAGGCATTTCAAGAAACTCTCTCTTGGCGTCATCAATGGTACCACACTTAGCATATAAGGTGATCAAAGAATTAGAAGCTTCAGTTTCTGAATCATAACCTGCTTTTATAATCATTGCATGAATCTGCTTCCCTTGTTTTATATTTGCTAAGTTGGCAGCAGCACTAACTGCTGAACCAAATGTGTATAAATTAGCTTGTACTCCTACTCTGATCATCTGAGAAAAGACCTGCAGTGCTCCCTCACAGTATCCACTCTGTGCAAATCCTGATATCAGTCCATTCCATGAGATATTATCTTTAGCATCAATTTTATTAAATACTAAGTACGCCTCTTGGATCCTACCACATCTGGCATAGAGACTAATAAGGGCATTTCCAATCGAAAGATCATCTGAAAAACCAGAGATATAGGATTGAGCATGCATTTGTCGTCCTTGATTGAGAGCTTGAATACCAGCACATGCGCTAATTGCACTAGAAAGTCCTATGTTATCGGATCGAATCCCTTGGTTTTGCATTTCTTCAAAAAGTTCAAGTGCTTCAGCAAACATATCATGCTGTACAAACCCAACAATCATAGCTGTCCAAGAAACTACATCATCCTCGGGGAGTCTTCTCAGTATTTCCTGAGCAGTATTTAGATTTCCAAGCTTAGCATACATATCTATAAGCACACTACCGACATACACATTAAACTGAAAACCAGTCTTTATGACTTGAGCATGGATCTGCTCTCCTAGACTGAGAGCTCCCAGCGAGGTACAAGTTCTCAAAATACTAGGATAGGTGTATTGATTAGGCGTTAGACCTTCAATCTGCATCTGCTTAAATATCTGAAAAGACTCGCTGAGGTCATCTAACTGGCCATAAGCCACCAGCATCACATTCCACAGAACAACATTTTCTGTCTCTGTCGTTAGAAAAAATTTATGGGCAGTTTCCACATCAGAGCATTTCACATAAAGATCAAGCAAGGAACCTTCAACGATGATATCTTTAGAAATCCCCACCTTTATTGCATAAGAGTGGAGCTGTTCTCCCTTGCGAAAAGCCCCAACTGATGCACAGGCACTCACGAGACTAGCAACTGTAACACAGTCTGGTTTCAAGCAGTCAAGCTGCATTTTCTCAAACAATTCCAAAGCTTTATCACTATATCCACACTGAGCTAGCCCGGAGATGAGCGAGTTATATGTAACGCCATCCCTCTGCTGCATTTTGCTAAAGATTTGTTCAGCAGATGTCAAATTCCTCGAGCGGGAATACAATGTCACAAGAGCATTACACACATATGTCTCTGAAGAAAACCCCCACTTGAAAATAAGCACATGAAACTGCTCTCCAATGTCAAACAACCCTATCTTAGTGCAAGCACTTAAAGCACTCGATATTGCATAAGGCGTAGGTAGAGTTCCCAATATGTGCATCTGGCAGAAAAGAAGAATAGCTTCTCGTTCATAGCCATTTTGAGAGAAGCCAGAGATCATAGCCACCCAAGATACACTGTCTTTGAAACATAAATTGTTGAAAACCTTTTTGGCAGAGTCTATGAAGCCATTTTTGGCATACAAATCAATTAAAGGATTAGAAATAAGTGGACTACCCCCAAAACCATGAGAAATAATCAAGCCATGAATCTGATTCACACACTCAACAGCAACATCACCCCTTCCAATGCTGGCCCTCAAAACACCCGCAAAAGTTGCTTCATTTGGAATCACATCATCATCTATCATTTGTAAAAACAAACCCAGTACTCTACCACTCAACTTCTTTGCAACAAACCCAGACATCAATTGATTCCAAGAAAACACAGTTCTATTTGACATATCGTCAAAAACCTTCATCACACTATCCAAATCACCACTAGCTAGATAAATATTAAAAATTTTATCACACAAAACTTGCTCTCCGTCAAAACCCAACTTCAAGATCTTCCCGTGAATCTTTTTAGCCTCCACTAAAGTTCCATAATTCAAACAACCCTCTAAAAGCCAAACAAATGTCTGACTATTAGCCTGAATCCCTCGCTCTTCCATCACACGTAAAAGCTCTATTCCCTTTGATTTCCATTCAGTTTCTTGATCATTTAATTCATTACAAGCACGACAAACTGCAGGGCTACTATAACAATTAAAACTTAACATCCTCCAACTCCCACAAAAATACTGTTAAAAAAATAAAACCAAAATTAGTTCTTTTTAATAAACAGAAAATGGGCTTTATGTAAAAGTTGTTAAAGGGATGATTAAATGAGTCATTAAGATTTACCTTTTGAAATTTTTTACAGGTGTAATTTCGAGAAATTTGTGGTTCGAGTTTATGATAAAAGATTGGAAATGAGAGAGACCCACGAAAAGAGATTGGCTTCAGAAACATGAATTCTTGTATTTGAATAAGCATTCAAGGGATGCAAGAATTTGAGAGGTGTGTGTTTATGGATTTCCAAAGGTGTTCGACCTGTTCTTGTTTTGAATTATAGTGGCGCGCCTCAGAAATTAGAGACAGAAAGAAAAGTTAGATGATACGGCATGTCGTTATAATCTGATAATTCTTGTCCATATTCGTATGTTTCTGGGTATATGCCCATATAATTTTTTTTCTTTTCATTTATTTTTGGATGATGCCAAGAAATTTTAATTGACTTTTTATTTATTTATTTGTTAATGTGACAAAAATTATAGAAATTTGCCTCTATCAGGTTCATTTGCATTTCATGAGTAAAGTAACTTTTGAAGTCTTTGTGACAGGTGATAAGTTGTTAATCTTATTTTTAAATATTTTTATGGCGTATTACAATTTACTTTGTAGTAGCGTGATTCAAAATTTAAGAAATAGAATTATTAATTAAAAAAATAAAATTATTTTAAATTATCAAAAATTATTTAATTGCACTGATAGATATCTCTTTTCTTTTTCAGTTTTCCCGCATATTTCCACGTCGGTCTTTGTGCACTTCAAAATTCAAATCTGCAAACAATTGGAAAAATGAAAAATAAAATTACTTTCTTGTTATATTTGGATTTTTTTTTCCCAAAATAGCAAATACTTCTTGGGAATAAAAGTTAGTTACTGACCTTACCATTACCTCCGCGCCTTTTCAACAGTCAATACTCTCGACACAAAACGACATCGTTGCAGTTTTATCTCGCTCGCTTAAGCAGTGAACCCGCCCCGCAAAAACCAAAAGCGAATCGCCCCAAAACCCTAGAAACCAGACACCGTACAATTTAGAAATGGCTATTGCGCGAACCGGAGTGTACGTCGACGACTATTTAGAGTGTAATTTTCCCGGAAATTCTTTATATTTATATCAATCTTTTTTCGTTTTTTCAATTTTCTTTCGATTGTAATTTCAATTTGAATTTTGATTTTAATTGCAGATGCTAGTACATTGCCAGCTGAGCTTCAGAGACTGCTTAATACCATCAGAGAACTCGATGAACGGTCCCACTGTAAGCCCCCTTTCAAAAGTTTTCACCTTTACATTTTTTTGTATGGATGCATGCATGCATGAGTTATAACATTTTAGATATTTAAGTTCATTTTTGTGGGGCTATTGTTCGACATGGAAGCATGTGCATAAACTTGTGTACAATTTGGTGAAAAGAGAAGCATATGTAGTAACATATTGATACATAAGAATAGTGGCGTTGAGTTTCTTGACCCTTTGCCTTAGGATTCGTCAGCTCTACTTCTTGGTGGGGGCAGGGATTGCTACAATTATTGGTATTGGTAGCATCATATTCAGGATTCCAAGAGCTACCATAGGGGTACGAGAAGCAACTGGTCGTATTGTATGCGCCAATTGCCATTTAGCTAGTAAGCCCGTGGATATTGAGTGTTTTGTGTGAGGTGGATTTTTTAATTTTAAGTTTCTGTACGTATTTTATTATTATTCTTTTTTGGATATTTCTAATATCCTAGCAAGTATAGATACCTCTGTATGAGTATGTATCTACAGAGTTATACTGCTCTGCACAATTTGATCTTTTCCAATTTTTCTTATCAAGTGATTTAATCATTTGTCTTAGATTGTTTTAAGGATGGTAAGATGAATTGGATATGGTATTGCCAAATTAAATGTCATGTTACTTGGGATTAAATTTTTTGCATACAAGGCAGAATGGTATTACTCATACTGTATATGTATATTTGAATGCTTGTTTTGAAATTTTAGTGATCTGTTGAAAGCTGGAAAAAAAAAAGAGTAAGCAGAATCCTAGGTGTGGGCATGTGATTATTGATGCCCATATATTTGATTATATGTACATATTGATTTGTGTACAGATTAACATTATGGTTCCATTATTATTTTTTTTGAATTTTTAATTTTTTTAATATGGTGTTAATTTGTTGGGCGGTTGGCTTTTGGGATGGAAGCAATGATAAACCAGACGAGGCAACAGACAAAGTACTGCCTGGGATTGGCATCACAGGGTAACAAGAAAGGCAATGGTAATGAAGAAGATGAGGCAATTGAGAAAATGAGAAAAGAAATTGAGGTGAATCAGGATAATGCCTTGAGTTTATGCACAGAGAAGGTTTTGTTGGCTCGGCAAGCTTATGACATTGTAAGCTTCTTTCTAATCGATGGTTTTTAAAGGCCATTTTTTACATTCAAAAAAATTTGGCTGCTTAACTGAAGGAAAAAGACAGGATTCCTTGGCATCACGCTATCTAATATCACTTCTAAGAACCTATGGCATAATAAAACCCAAGGATAAGATTAGATCTTAATTCATTCATTTTCCGAAAAGTGAACTGATAATAAGTGAGCTGATAATCCTATTTGTTTTACTATAATACTGCTTTGGCACAGTCCTAGAGACCAATAATATGATCCAACTTTGGAGCTAATGAAATGTCTTGTATCTTACATTTTTTTCAGATAGATAGCCATATTAAACGACTTGATGAGGATCTGAACAACTTTGCAGAAGATCTAAAGCAAGGTATGGTGTATTGTGTATGGCTGTATGCTGTTCAGGATGTTTAACTTTGCTGTTCTTTCCCTTGTTGTATCTACAGTTTTTAAAAGTTTGCAAAACCTGATACGAATAAAGTTCAGTGTGATTGGGTGGTAGTCTGTATTATTCTAGAACCAAATTTATCATATTGGGTGGTAGTCTGCATTATTCTAGAACCAAATTTATCATTTTGATTGAATGAAATAAATATGACCTGGCAGCAATAAAGTAGGTAATAAAGTACATTATTGAAGACACTATTATTACACTTATGCATGAGCTATACGATCACCTTTCTCATATTTTTTTTGTATTTATCCTGGCAGCAATAAAGTAGGTAATAAAGTACATTATTGAAGATACTATTATCACACTTATGCATGAGCTATAGGATCACCTTTCTCATATTTTTTTGTATTTATCCTGGCTGCTTTTGCAATATTATCAGAGGGTAAAATACCAGCAGATGAGCCAGCAATTCTTCCGCCTTTACCAATTATCCCTAAGATTGAAAAACGTAAACCTCTTTATGGAACACCTCAACCAAAGAGGCTTGATTTCAGGGATAGGGATTGGGATCGAGAGCGTGATAGGGATTTTGAGCTCATGCCACCTCCAGGAAGCCAGAAAAGGGAGTTCACCACTCCTATGGATGTTGATCAGCCCATTGATCCAAATGAACCTACCTACTGTGTCTGTCATCAGGTTTTGCTCTTTTAACTTTGTTAGTGTTCCAAAATCAAGTGCTTTTGGGCATTGTTGATATTTTTTTAGCTATATTTCAAAAGTTCTGTATCATTACTGAATATTGCATTACGATGATCACTTAGGTGTCATTTGGAGATATGATTGCCTGTGACAATGAAAATGTAAGTTCTCTTCTTTGCTATTATTTTCCTTTTCTGTTATCTAGTTGGGTTTCTTTACCTAGTTTCTTTATATTTAGCTAGCATTTATGCATTATACACATAAATTATCTGGCAATATAACACTTAGCACTAGAGTACAAGAAGATTTTTTCTGACAATTTCTGACAATTTTAGGATTAGTGTAGTTATACAAGGTATTTGCATAACATATTTGCCAAAATGTACATGCATTCTTGATGCTCAGTTCATGGAGTAAATGGCATATATAGCATTGCATGTTGCATTTTTTTTGCACTGGGAAGGCTGCTGGCAGTATATATTTACAGTGAATCATCTCAAGTAAAGAAGCTAATATTAATCAAAGTCTATTAACATCACTGAAAAAACAACCACTGAATTCTCCTTTAGCAAAGCTCTTCTTGCTTGAATGTTGATGTATGTTTTAGTTGAAGAAGTTAGAACAGGTTTACTTTTTTCTTACAGTCCTTTTACCTTTCTTTATAAATACACTCCATTTCTAATTTTCACTTGATAGAGAAAAAGAAAGTTCATTGTAACCATTCATCTACATTTTACATACTTGGCTACATGTTTCCCTTAATAAATCTCATAACATGTTTATTTTCTTTTTAACAGTGCCAAGGAGGTGAATGGTTCCATTACGCATGTGTTGGACTGACACCGGAGACTAGATTCAAGGGAAAATGGTATTGTCCAACCTGCAGACTTTTACCCCAGTGTCAATGATTCTACATAATCGCAATTTTAAACTCCTCAGGTGAATCATTTATTCATGTTCTCTCAGCATCTCTTTCACAGAGAAAGAGGCTGAGAGAAATTCTTGTCCCTATAGCTTTGATCAATAGAATTAAGTTTGCTAGTGCAAACTTGCTTAGCTGAAGCTGGCATAAAGAGAAAAATCAAATTGGTATAAGGAATCTCATTTCACTTGTTTGTGCTAGGCTTTCAAAATTTATCAATCAAAGCTAATATACTATAATGTAAGAAATTGTAATCTGAATGAAGCACCAAGGAAAAGAAAAAAGGAGGACGAGAGTAGAATAATTAGATAAATGAAGAGGGTAAGGTAGGTGTGGATTCTGCACCCAAACTTAGATTCCATGATCTCTTTTGCTGATCTTATAGCAACCTTATCTTTCGTTTTGGCGGTCAGTTTACATGTAGCTTTCGTTGTAACATAAAACATCGCGTGCAACGCAGTGAACTGTTCTTCTTCTTCTCATTGTCCATAATGACTTATGTGGCGTTTGTTTTTTAACTTAATAACTTAAAGTAACTTAACTTAATTAATTAAGTTAATTAGAGGTGTTTGTTTTTATAACTTAATAGGACTTTTCAGATAATTTTGACTTAATAAAATAAGTCAGTTTTTTTACATGTAGCAATTAAGTCAATTAATTTCTAATGTCAAAAATATCCTTATTTTATAATTTATTTTTCAAAAAAACATCGCTCATTTTTACAATGTGCAAATCAACTATTTCAATCATTTTGTTAGTTTTTTTTCTTATATTATGTGAAAAATTTAAAATTTGTTATTTTATATATTATAATTCTTCTTCTTCTCATTTTGTCCATTTAAATTTAATAAGGACTTAAAAATATATATTTTCGATTTTTAAGTTTAAAAACAAACTTATAAAAAAAAAAAAACACATTATTCGTATTCCTGTGTACATCTATTATTATTCCAATCTTATCAGAGATTCCAAAATGGAATGTGTTTGAACGTGCCTGAGTAGTTAAGGCAGTTATACTGCATAGCTTTATGTTTATGCCTTGAGAATAATAGGTGTATGAGCATTTCTATTAGCATTTGAAATGACATCTTTACCCTACTAGCGGAAAGTTAAGGGGTTGATGTAAAAATTTTCTTGAAGAAACTGTTTTGTGAAATGAACTTGAGATATTGAATTATGTGCTTGACAATATTCCTAATTTGTGTTTAGAATGAATTATTGTGTTTTTCAAATGTCGACCAACACTTCTTTTTAAAAAAAAATTATATGAAAAAAAAAAAGTTTTGTTGGAAGCTGAGGAAATAGGCTTAAATTGAGGACAATTTATAATAGCCCGATTACCATTTTTCTTAGTTTTGTAGTAAAAAATAGGCATTTTGGACATGAATACCCCTACATAAATTGTTGCACTAGATAGACAGTAGATATGTTGATCGCTCAAAAATTGGGTATTTAACATGTTGATTATTTGTTGACATTGTATTTAATCAGTAATCACTTAGGGGCATTTATGTTTGAAATGTTTATTTTTTATTATTGAAATAAGAAAATGGGTTGGGTTATTGGAGAGTGATAGACATTTCAAAATTTTATTATAAATTATATTTTAAATAATGTGCTATTCATTGAATGAGTGACAATTTTTATAATTATGTAGTAAATTAATTGTATTATCTCACTATCTAATTGATAAATAATACATCAAGATAAAATTTTGGGATGTGTTTTATTACTTTGCTTATTTTATTGAATTGGTCCCAAATTTAATCTGTTTCAGTAAATTTTCCAGGGGCTTTGAAATATAATTAAACTGAAATTGGACTTTTTTGGGCTTCAATTGTTGGGCCACCGCCAATGACCCAACAATTATGGCCATTGATGATCATTTCGCGTTTAGGCTGTTTTGTTGTTATTATTATTATTTTTTTAGATTACGAATTTTGGCTCTTCTGAGTTTTGACTTGTGTCCATGCGTCCTCTTTCAAACCCAAAAAAATGGGCGGGAGGCCTTTCCCTCCTCAATACTGCAACGTTGGAATCTGAAAAGTGTATTGAATTGACCAAACAGCCCTTGCAGAATTATGTAGTGGCACGCGATCCGATGACTGACTGTTTTGTGGATTTTTTGTCCTAATTCTAGAAAAAAAAAATAATTTAAAGAGGAATAAATTTTAACTTTATGTTTGTACTTTTATATAGGTGTAAAATTCCAACAGAATTCTAATTACATAAATGAAAATGAATATGCTCAAATGTTCATAAACAATGTTATAATGCTTTTGCACTTCGCTTATTTATTGATGGTTTTTTTTTTCTTTTCCGGTTTCTTTAAATAGTATTTAATACAGTCCACTCAAACTAATAAGAACTCTAATTTATTAGTGGATTGATTGTCTATGTATATATATATACACGATCAATCCCATTCATCTAATAAAAATAAATAGATAAAGGCATTATTATGATGTTATTCTGAGACTAAAAGCATTATCTTGTAATGGAGATTGCTTGTATTGAGAACCCAAATCCTCAATCATTAACAGTGAGGATATTGGGGTCCATCATTCTTGACACTTGGGGGCACCATTTTTCTATATACTTTAGCAATAATAAAAATTAATTTTGGCCCGTAATTATAATGATGTTGTTCAATCACAAAATCACGCTTTAGAGATATCATTATGAAAAGCGAAAACAACTATTTTAAGTGTAATTTTAGTATAACAAACACATAATTTGCACTTAGAAATTATTATGAATATAACTTATAACATAAAACACGATGTCTAATTGATACATCTCCATATTAATCTATCGTTCATCAAATAATAATTCTTTAATCTAACATTCATGGGTTTTCAATAGACCCGTATAAATATTAAACGATTACTGCCAGGGGAAAAATAGGCTAAATGGAAATATATTTAAAAAAAAAAGGCAGAAGTGGTATTTTTGTCCAACTATAGAAGTATACAGTGGGCCCCACAACAGTAGGGATAGCGGTGGGATTACAAGGAAAGATTTGAATTTCAACGTAACTTTGATTTGATTCATTTGCCAAATAAGCCAGCAAAAGAAAAAAGAAACTCGTCGGACAAGAAAAGCGAAAAATACGGAAATTAAGCATTAAATTTCTAAATGAAAACAAAGAAAAATAATCAAATCTTAAATACTAAATTGAGTGCGAGAGAGCAGGGGAAGATATTGAAATTGAAAAACCCTAGCTACCTCCTTCTACCTTCTTGAATTCCTTTAAAAACTTGAAAAAAAAAATTTTTAAAAAGAAAACATTTCCCCTCTCTATTGATTTTGTATTCTTTGTTTCTGTTTCGAAGTTCTTGAATTTGGAATATAGAATCTTTCTTGTCCCTTGACTAATGGTGACAGAGTGAAGTGTCAGCAGAAGAAGAGTTGAAAACAAGAGATTTTTTCTTGAAAAGGTGGGTTTACTTGTTTTTGCAGATTTTGTTCTTGATTTGTTGTTTTTTGGTTCCTTTAGCGGTGAATCTGAGATACCCATTTGGTGCTTTGAGCTCTTGTTTTCTATTTCAACGACAGAAAAAATAAGGAAATTTTTTTCCTTTTATTCAGGTTATCGTTATATTGTTCAGTAGAACCAAGGTCCTTTGTGAGTTCTTGGTAAGTATATACTGTTCCTGCGTTTTTGGTTTTGCTTTTCTTTTTTATTTTCTCCCTTTTAACATTTAAGTGTTGTTTTAAAACATAATATGTTACCTCACTTGCTGTTTTTTGCTCTTGTTTTGTTGTTTTATTCTTTGAAAGTTAAGCCCATTTCAGTTCTAATTTTGTAGTTAACGTGCATTTTGATTTAGTCATAGTGTATTAACACACTATATGAGATAGCTGCTTGGTATTTTATTTCTTCTGAGTTCATTTCAACGAAATGAAAGTTTTTTTGTACTTATAAAGGGCATTTTTTTTTTATTCTGTTTGGTTTGATCCAGCTGTTAACAAATGATTTAAACATAGTTTTTCTTTCTCAATCAGTGATTCTCACTCGGTGAAGATGTGACCTTGTTACAATTTGTGCATAATTTATGACTTATTGAAGAACCTGCATTGAAGTCCATACTGAGTTAATGACCCATTTTTTTATTGGTGTTAGATAAAGATGGGTAGATGTCTGAGTCCAATTCTCCGCCAAGAATTAGCAAATCTTGACAAAGATGCTGATAGTCGTAAATCAGCAATGAAAGCACTGAAATCTTATGTGAAAGACTTGGATTCCAAGGCAATTCCGCTGTTTCTTGCCCAAGTCTCTGAAACCAAAGAAAATGGGTCAGTGTCTGGGGAGTACACAATTTCTCTCTATGAAGTCCTTGCTCGTGTTCATGGTGCCAATATTGTTCCTCAGATAGATAGCATCATGAAAACTATTACCAAGACATTGGCTTCAAGTGCAGGCTCTTTCCCACTTCAACAGGCATGCTCAAGGGTGGTGCCAGCAATTGCAAGATATGGAATTGACCCTACTACCCC
The DNA here is from genome assembly GCA_030449905.1 of Luvunga scandens. Classification (NCBI taxonomy): domain Eukaryota; kingdom Viridiplantae; phylum Streptophyta; class Magnoliopsida; order Sapindales; family Rutaceae; genus Luvunga; species Luvunga scandens. Next base: position 2,844,004 of record JASUUG010000382.1, on the reverse strand, counting down.
AGAGGACAAGAAGAGGCGCATCATTCACTCTCTTTGTCAGCCTCTCTCAGATTCTCTCTTGGGTTCACAAGAGAGCCTAACTGCAGGTGCTGCCCTTTGCTTAAAGGCTCTTGTGGACTCAGATAATTGGCGATTTGCTTCTGATGAGATGGTGAATAAGGTTTGTCAGAATGTGGCTGGGGCTTTGGAGGAGAAGTCAACTCAGACCAATTCACATATGGGCTTGGTTATGGCTCTGGCTAAGCATAATGCTCTAATTGTTGAAGCATATGCCAGATTGTTAATACAGTCTGGATTGAGAATACTGAATGCTAGGCCTGGGGAGGCCAATTCTCAAAAACGATTGTTAGCTATACAAATGTTGAATTTCTTAATGAAGAGTTTGGATCCTAGGAGCATATTCTCGGAACTTGAGATGATTATTGAGGGGATGGAGAAGTGTCAATCTGATCAGATGGCTTATGTTAAAGGGGCTTCCCTTGAAGCTTTGCAAACTGCAAAGAGAATAGCTGCTGAGAATGGACCGAAGTTTGAGAAGGGTGGTTCAGTTATTGGGTCAAATTTTAGGAGAGACCATAATCGTCAGAGAAATTTATTGAATGGAGATAATAGGTCTCCTTCTGCCACTTCACCAGAATCACAGACTCTAAATTCCTTTGCCGAATATGATTCTTTCATAGAGTCACCAGTTTCCATGTCTCGGCTTTCTTGTGACACAGAATATGACCGTAGGAGTGTGAATAGGAATGTGAATAGGAAGCTGTGGAGCCTTGAGAATGGTGGGGTTGATGTATCTCTTAAGGATGGTTTGTTTACAGAAGTGGTCCAGGGACGTCCCATTCATAGTAATTCATATTCCAGTCATCATGAATTCAATGATAGTGGTGGAGATTACACAGATGAGTTTGCAGGGTTCTTTCAGAGAAGTCCTCAAGACAGAGCAACTAGAAGCAGTACTCCCAGTCCTCAGGTTAAATGCTCCCACATTCTTGAAATTGCATTCTCAAATATGCTTTTTTGTCTAAAAAAATTAAATCATAAATTTAGTCAGCATTGGATGGTTGTTGAAAATAAATAACCATATAAAGTAAATTGCTCATGCTATTTTGCAATTTCTCTTTCTTATCACAAAGCAAAAACCATCAAATAAGTAGAGAAAATAAAAAAGTGAAAGAACTGCTAGCGGATTCTCCAAATGTAAAATTGAAGTACTAGTGCTAGAAAAGGAGTTTTATAGAATTTTTATCTATCACAATTAGGTGCAAAATCAATTTGGAACACCAAGAAGTACATACTGCCTGCTACCCTCAAGATTGAAGCTTCCTTCATTATCTCTTAACTCTGGTTTCCTAAAGACCATGGTTGCCAATTTCAGGATAGTTGATTTGATATGCTTAGTTTGAATAATCAACTCTTCATCATTATTATTATTGTTATTATTTTCTTTCTGTTTGCTTGTGCTGTTAATTGCTAATATTGGAACATCGTTACTAGTGTATTTGTGCTGTTAGATTCTAATTGCTGCTGGTATAACTGCATTGCCCCACTCTCTTTTGTGTTTCAGAGGTCACATTCTCACATCAATGTTGACAACATTAGCATCTTTACAACTCCAAGGAGGCTGATTTGCTCTCTTCAAGATGTTAACTCGGACTTCTCTGAGAAACAATCCAGAAGGTTCAGAAGTCCATCCTCAATCAAGTATGAGCAGAGCCCAACTCCAAGGAGAAATGGTTTTTCACGTGAGGTGTTCTATGATGTGAAAAGGAATGGGAACTTACAAAATGAGGGCGAGCAATTTCAAGGTGTCTCTGAATCAGTGTCATCGACAGATGATGGTCCAATTAGCAATGATATGCAGGGGACTCAACAAGTGGTTTCTGGAAATGAGACTGAAATTCAGAAGTTGTGTGCCAAGGAAACCCCTCCAAAAACTGCATTTAAATTGGTATTTGGCCTCTTTTTTATTCTAATTGCAATTTTCACTTCGTTATTCTTGATTGATGGTCAGGAGAACGGCCATCATCTTGTTCCAACCTAATGCAGTCATTCCATTGTAACAAAATGTTTTAATTGTAACCAATTAGGATTAGTTGAACCTTTCTCAAACCATTCAGAACAATAATCTTGTTTGTTTTTGGTATCAATGTTTAGTATTCAATGATTCTAGCCATGAGCTGGATGTTTAGTACTCAACAGAATTAAAGTTAGTCATTCAGAATGTTGTCTCTTCCTTTGCATGATTGTTTATGTCATTTCAGCATAATATGTCCCTGAGCAACATCCGAACAACGTCATTGCTAGTATGGTTCTGTCTTTTGTTTGTGTATATAGTTTGCTCTACTTTGTGTGGCCACTGTTTCCAAGAAACAAATATGATATAGCTGCAACAATTTCAAAGAAAACAGTCAAAAGACCATTTGTCTTGGCTTTAGATTTGGAATTGGTTCTAGGAAATGTTGAATTCATATATTGTTTTGAAAACACTAGCCAAACAGGTTTGTTTAAGATTTTCAAAATCTTTTATTCTCAGAGACAACTATGTAGATTGCAAAACAAACAGCCACTTTATTTACTGGGGATGGTGTTTTGAACATGAACTCATATGCGTCATGGTTACAGGATTTGTTAATCTTTAACAGAGTAGTGTTAAGTTGCATTTTCTTGCACCCGTGGCATCATGAGTACAAGTAAGATGTACCAATTTCAGAGATTTGGGTTGTGTAATTGCTGTTCTCCTTTCCACACGTCTCCTGGTCTCAGCATAATTGGCTTGAGCATGGCTGATGCGCCTACACATATATAAGAATACTTGCTGTAGAATTCATGACTTGAACCGGGACTGAAAAGGTATAGTTCATCTAATCCGTTTCGTCCTGCTACAACCGAGTTTCTTCTGCCCTGTTAAACAAAATGCAAGAAATACAAAGCGATTTTGTGACAGAATCTGAAAGAGAAAGAGAAAAAATTATCTTTATGATTTGAAAAAAAAAAAATTGTTTCGCAATAAAGATTTATGTAATTTTTCAGTATCTTCGTTTTCCACTTCCTGATCGCACGAGCCTTCTAAACCGATTCACAGTCACAGCCGAGCCCAAGAAAAAGCTAGATCCTGGAGCCCTTACTGAGTACATCATTTCAGGTTACCGAAGAGTAATGATATTTTATTCCTCCGAATTGTCTCACCGGCCTTACTTTTTAATTTATTTTATTATATTTCATAATCATCCTTATTAAAAATTTTAAAAAAAAAAAATTGCTTTTTATATTATTTTATTCTCTTGCCCCCGCCCTCCCTCTTTGTAGCATAGTCATTAAGTCATCACCCCACCACCTACTTTCATCAACAAGTCTATCACTGTTGCCATCAGACCTATCTTCTTTATCATCAATCTATGTTCTCCCACAACATATGTTGAGTTGAGTTTTATTAAATTTTATGAACAAATAATGGGCTTTGTTATTATTAATAATATAAATTTTACTTTATATGATGGAAAAATCATTGATTCTCTCCCCAAATATAGGTAAAACATACTTGAACTCATATAAATTCACTTACCCATGCAAGTTTAGAAAATACCACACTTAATCCTATTACACTAACAAAAGTTGATATATTATATTAAATTATAATAAAAAAGTTCATATTATTTTTAATCAATTTATATTATTTTACAAACCGTAAACATCCATAAAAATGAAATATTCTCTGTATTTGATATGGCGATACCGTCCTTGATAGGTTAAGTTAATTACCTAATCTAAGTTTTTTAATTTAGAATATTGGCATAAACATAGACTAGTTGTATATTAGACTTTCTTGTAAAATCTTCATTGTATTCCATTTTCATCACGTCATTAATTATATTATATGTTAATTTTATTTCTTACATAAGACGATGCATTCTTTAATTAATAACAAATAAAATAAGCTTCACGAGACCTCCATATATCATACTATCCAATTTATTTACATTTTTCAAATTTTAAGCCAATAAAATATGAAAATAAACTAAATAAAAAAAAATACAAAAAGATACATAGATTATGTAATTAACTCAACTTATTAAAGACAACATTGTCATAACGCATACAAAATATTATTATAATTTAACAAAAAGAAGTGTGGTGTTTTCAAATTTGAACGGGTAGGTGTTGCAGCTTTTTTGAGTTGAGGTGTTAAGTATTGCTTATCTATAATTGAGCGAGGAATTTGAATTTTTTTCTAGGGTGATAATATAAGATTTTATTTAATTTCAATTTAGGATGTGATTAGGGATTAATATTTTATTCAAATTGCGAAGAGAGAGATGAAAAGTTAAATTTATCAAGAGATTGAGAGAGAAGAAAAAATATCTATTGTTAATTATTTTTTATTTTTTAATAGGAAAAAAAATTTAAATAAATAATAACCATTGAAAAACGAGGGTTGGTGAAATAAACAGAGCTCAAACATCACCATCTTACTAAAATTTTTGAGAACCGACTGTCCATATCCAAATTTGGTACTTTGGTCATTGTCCTTAGAATTATTGTATCCATAAAAAAAAATACCTAATCTTGATCACACCATCTCATCTGAATGAGGCTATCTATATACACTCCCAGGCTATTATATTATTACTCAGTAACCTCTATCTAGAATTCTAGATGTTCCCATGGCCTTAGGAAAGAGGGATCGATCAGATCCTCTACTCGATAACCCCCTTTTAATTTTAAAATAAATAAGAGGTTTATGATTCGATTTTTTAAAAAAGAGATTAAATTGTAGTGAAGTTAAAACATTAAACAATGATGACAATAATAATAATAATAATAAAAAGATATTGTAGTCAGCATCTCACTTTTAATTTTAAGATGATAAAATCACTTGAGTTATTAAAAATAAGAGGCGTGGAGTTTAATCACGCATGTACCCTTGTACGAGTGGGTTAAAGGAGGATTGAGTTTTACTGTGAGGTTAAATAATAATAATAATAATAATAATAATATCAACAATAATTACCATAGAAATAATATAAATTGTAACAAAAGATCTCTCACTCAACCTCTCACTTGGCAATTTTGTGGCTTCAATTTCCAAAGAATACTCAGGAGCCATTAGAAGATTCAAAGTGGGACTGGGGACAAGCTTTTATGGAGGAGGACACGACTAGATGAGGGCCCTCAAGAAATGGGAACGTGGGGGCTGGCTAAAAAACCACAAAGGTAAGATTCCAGTGGGTTGTAGATGGGAGGTTGGTCTGACGGATCGACTGAGAGGTAAAAGGCGAGGTCTAGCAATGGCGTTCACTCAGACTTACGGAGCTATTTACCTGAAACGTTTCAGGGCTTTTATCGTTAGCTGCCAACCTGGGAACGCTAAACTTTATGGAGACCTTGCAGAGGAAGTTTACATGGAGTTGCCACCAGGATTTGATATGGAAGGAAGTGGACTAGTGTGCGAATTGAAAAAATGGCTGCATGGACTGGAACAGTCAGCGATCGCTTGGTTTGATAGATTCTCTAGAACTATTCGACAGCCAGACAAGCTCTGAAAGACTGCACGTTATTTTTTAGTCACAATGATTGTAAGATCACAATCTCACAATTTATGTTGATTATATAATCTTCACCGGGGATGTTATGGTGGAGATGGAGATGTTGAAAAGATCTCTTGCGGTGGAGTTTGAAAGAAAGGATCTTGGATCCCTAATATTCTTTCAAGGGATGAAGGTGGCAAGAAACAATACTGGGATATCTGTTTATGAAAGAAAATTTATCTCAGACCTTTTGAAAGAAATTGGGATGGTAGGTTGTCAGCCTATAGACACACCCCTGGATTCAAATTTAAAACTGGGATGTTTAGAGGGCAGTAATCCGGTCGAATAAGGGAGATATTAGCAACTAGTTTGCAAACTCATTTATCTTTCCCATAGTAGACCCGATATTGTTTTTGCAGTTAGTGTTGTAAGGAAATTCATGCATGCACCATGTGAGGAACATTTGAAAGTTGTTTATCGCATCCTAAGATATTTTAGAGGAACGCCAGGTAAAGGTCTATTCTTCAAGAAGAATAAGGCAAGAAGTATTCACAGGTGATGGTTGGGCAGGATCAGTTAAGGATAGACGACCCACTTAGGCTATTGCACTTTGTATGAGAAAATTTGGTGACTTGGAGTAGCAAAAATTAATCGGCTGTGGTAAGAAGCAGTGCTGAGTACAGAGTTTAGAGCAGTGGTTGAAGGCATTTGTGAGTTGCTGTGGCTGAAGATGTTATTAGAGGAGCTAAAAATTGCAGGTATTCGATCTATGAAGATCTACTGTGACAATGAGGCAGGCATAAATAATTAAATATTTCTCATAATCATCTGCATCATGATAGAACAATCTGCATTGAGGTTGATCTAGATTTCATCAAGGATAAAATAGAGGACAGAGTAATTTCTATGACCTATGTATCTACATCAGAGCAAGATGCAGACCAGCTTACTAAAGGATTAGTCAAACTGGTGTTCAGAAAGTTGGTAGACAAGCTGGGAATGTTCAGTGTTTTCTGATTAGTATAATCTGGTTGTTATGTTTTTGAAGTCACTCTTATCCGTTCCTATGTGGTAGAAGTCAGTTAGTTTGATACTTAGATTATAACTTGCTGTGTTTATTCTTTCCTGCCCATACCCCGTTTCAGATTTCTCATTTTTTGTTTTTAAACCTTGCAATAAGTGGAAAATGCAACAATAATATTAGCCTTCATGGATTCATCCACATACATTCTTAAAATCCTAGATGCATGTATTCTGAATATGCAAGATTTGGATAAAAGTGACAAAAAACCACTAAATTTTTTTAAGAAAATTACCCGGTCGATGATTGTAAGGTTGGTAGGTGCACTGGTGTAAATCCTGCTCATTTTGTCTTTTAATTGCTTGTAGTTATCATTCTCTTCACCCTGCATTTCTTCATCACTTTCTGAGAAGCTGCTGTGTGCTGCATCAGCAACTTTCTCATTTCTTTCATCCAAGACGGACAGAAATCGCATAGGACTCCATACAAAGTTATTTTGCTCCGAAATATCAGGAGGATTTATAACAAAATTTGATGAAACTGGTGACATGTTGAAAAAATCTGATCCTTCCAATCCAACAGCATAATTCGCTTCTGGAGTGCTTACTGTTAGATGGCTTATAATGGATCCTGCCAGTTGAAGTGATGAAGATCTGAAATTTGAGACTAATAGTTCCAAGCTTAAGGAAGCTTCATTAAGAGTCACAATGCATCTTATTTCAACCATGTCCACCGTATCACTGGTAATAAGCTCAACCTGCAGTTTCATCAGTTCAATCACTTATGGAACCTGTAGTTGCAGACCCCAGAACTAACAAGAATATGTCAATAGTAATAACCAACAGAATCATAGTCAGACCTGAATGAATTCCTGAGGATTTCCTCTAATGTCATGTAGTGTCCAATTACATGGAGACCAAAACTCGCCATCACTGCCACAGCTAAAGGCTAAGGACACCCCTCCTTGTATAGCAGCAGCGCCATCCTTCCCCTCAGAGACTATTGTATGCAGCAGCTCGACTGCACCTCCATGCCACATGTGAGCTTTATATGATGTAATCAATCCACTTGGTAGCATCAGAGTTGCCATGCTTCCATTTTCTAATCCCATCTTGGTAACACAACTGCCATCAATATCTTCAAATGTGACTCCATGGCCACTGAATTCTTCCTCCAAGTAGTCCACATTGATAGGCTGATATGGGATTGAAGCCACTGATGCTAGTGGGAATACTTTCTTCTTGGCTGTGTTGCATTGAAGAGAACTAAAGGCAAGATTAATGGGTTGATAAGATATTTGAAGTCTAGTTGGTCTTGTGGTGAAAGTAGGTAAGGAGTTCGGTGAGAAGAGTGAACTGCATGCCATGCTTATTCTTTCCTGACATTGAAGGGAGATGATGAATCACTTTTCTACCATACAATATTTGGACAGAAAGAGATAGGGTCCACTTATCCTTGTCTTCTATTGTATTTGGAAACTTTTGAAGATATTTTAAACTATTCATCTTATGCCTTTCGGAAATTTCTGAAAAGTTATCCTTGTTTTGCTGCTATAATTGAACAACAAATTGTTGGCCAAGAATTAAGCCTTATCTTTTCAGATTGTAGAGAAAGTCAAACACCTTGCTCTTTTTGGTATTATTATCATCGTAAATGTATTAATCTTAACGTATGGATGAAAAAATGAATGTCTGCTACTTTGAAACAGGCGTGCCTTCTATATTGAATATAGCTCCTTTGCTGTTTAAGCAGAGAGTTGTTGGGCTGGAGAAATGAAAATGGTATTTGGTGACAGCTCCAAATACATTGTCATACCCTTCTTACTAGCATAAACCATCGAGATCTCCACGTGACATTCAACATATAAGCAAATTTTTTATTACAGTATTGATTTTATCCGAAAGGGAGAAGGAAAAAAAAATTCTCTGAGAAAATTGAGAAGAAAAAATAGAAATAATGATTTATGTAGCTGAAAATTGTAATTACAGGTTATCGTGTTCAATAACTTGTGCCCCTTTCCACTTTTCACCAGGCTGTACAACCACAGGCACCAGCATTGCTGCAGGACCAGTGCATATAAAATAGTGCTTCCCATACTTTTCTGAGAAGGAACCGGGGCTGCCCAAGTATATGTCTTCAAAACCAATCCGAATTATTCTGAAAAAGAGCTCGCGTCCCTGAACCAAAACAGCAAGAAATGAGGAAACCATAAATGTAAATAATGTAAAGATAGTAACCCGCTTAGATTGGTATCCAAATAATTAAAAGTATGGCATTGAACCCTAGGACCAAACTTGTTCCAGTGACAAACTTTGATGTTCTTTGTGTTTGCTAAATTTATTCCAACGCTAATTATAAAACACTAATTACAGCCTTTTCCATTAGTATCCAAATTATAAAAATCAAGGCATTGAAGAGTTGCCAAGTTCAAACCATAGTGTTGACTAAATTTACTAAATGTAGAAGCCTACTGATCCGTAACTCGAAATAACAGTAGCCGTGTTGATGTTACCTGATCAAGGGTTTCATATTTTGAAGGTGGGGTGTAATAAAATGCCTTTGATCTCTCTGCTGGAGGGGCACCATAAACTCTACTGAGCTTATCCTTCAATACTGTTATGGGAACATCTTGAACATTCCAAATGCCTTGTTTTTCATCGTTCTTCATTGCTTCCGATGGAGGCAAAAGCTCAAGAGGTGAAGACAAAGGAGGGTGTTTGCAGTAAGAACAGCCCTTAAGTCCTTTGATCCCAGTCCCATTTCGTCTCTTAAACAATAAATGGCTGAGTATGGCACTGGTTAGAGTCACAGCCTTTCGGCCATTGTTCTTCACTATAACTGCTGTTGCCATGCTCAATGGATACAGTGACACAACATAAGTTATATCAAGAGCTCCACTGGTGCAGCTCAATTCAACCTGCATAAAAAAAAAATAAAAAATAGAAGTATGAACACAAGTTTTACCATGTTATAAACTATTCCATTTGTCGCTCCATCCCATTCATGTTATGACATTTAACAATCCCACTATTATTAAAACCAACAGTAAATATACCAGTAATCGATCCCTGAACTTATCCATACTATGCAGAATTCAATCTTAAAATTCAGAAGACTAAAATTGTCTCCGAATTTATGCATCTTTTCCTACCAAAATGGCAGTAAGACCTGAACTAGTTTCAAGAACAAATTCTGACAGATACCTGAAGTGCATCAATAGCATCAGAATCAACATCCTTGACAGTCCATTGAGAGGAAGAGATAAGAGACCCTTTAGAGCCAGCTTCAGAAGCATCATTGATAGCTAAACCAATCCCACCTCTGGCTTTAGCCCCAGAGTCTGCTCCTCCAACTGTGTAAAGAACTTCTTCAAAGCCATCGTCTTTCCACTCAACTTTTGGCTTGTACGAAGTGACATGAGCGTCAGGAATACCCAGCCTTACCGAGCTTCCATTTCTGACTGTCAACTCCACAATTGGAATGTTGTTGGACTCCGAGAACTTGATGCCTTTTCTTCCAAACTTTTCATCAAGATTCTCTGGAATGACAACTGTCGTTGCAGCAGAAGCCGAAGAAGCCTTGATTATGTTTGGCTTGGGAAGAGAGAATGAAAAAAGAGAAGCCATTGATCGGTTGAAGAAAACTTAACAGCTTCCACACAGATAGTCATAGGTAAGCTCATCCTTGGTTTCACAATCAGCTTTTGTTTGCATGTGTAATTTGGCTTCTTACTAGCACTTTTTTCTTTTGTCTTTTTCTTTTTTTCTTGTAAAAAGTTTATTTACCAATTAGGCAATTACCACCACTTTCACGCCTCTCTCAGCAAAGCTCTTTTTCAACCGGCTAAGTAAATAAACCAGTAATGAGAAAATTTGAGGCAAAGCGTCACCCATGAAACCATCCGATCAAACTATATGCACATCTATAGAACATCATGAATATTTAATATTACAAATAATATATATGTTATGCAATTGATATATACTAGGACTAAATTGTTATATTAAAATGATTCTAGTTTCTTCGCAGTGAGTGTTCAGAATTCAATCCGATCTGTTTAATCTGTCTGATCCGTAAAAATTCAATCTGTGAATTGATGGATTAGATTTGGATTGAAATTTTAAAAATCTGCAACCGTTGGATTGGATATGGATGAACTTTTATAAATCCGTAAAAATCTGTGGATCTGCAAAAAAATAAAAAAATATTTATTTAATTAAATATTAAACTTGTAAATATGACATTAATACTTAATGATAATAATATAAAATAAAAAATAATTAAATAAATAAATATAACTTTCTAAACAATTAATTTTCACATACTAATCTAAATAAATGAAATTTTTTATTTTTAGTGCACGTACTTTAAAATTTTGAATATATTTTGTAACTTTATTCAAACAATTAATTTATTTAAATTTTATTTAATTTTAAATTTAATCTATAATAAAATTATTTTTATATTAAATTTTTTTATTTAATTAGTTCATGAGTTGGACAAAATAAAAAAAATTTTAGTCCACAAAAAAATTCACAAAATGATGAATTGAATATAAATTAAGTCAAATACACATCCGATCCGTAGATGTATGAATTAAATTTAGATTGAATTTCACTAATCCAAAAATTAAATTAAAAATTTAGAATTTATAAAATTATGAATCGAATATAAATTAATACTTAATCCATAAAATTCGATCCGCAAACATCCATAATTCGCAGTAGTAGTAATGCAACCTCACTCTTGACGGGGTAGTCATCGGAATATTCATTTAAATATGAAGTATAAAGCAAAAATGACTAAAATTAAAATATCATTAAGTTAAGATTAAAGCAGAAAGTAGCTGAAGCCTGAAAGAAGAGCATCGACATATTCTCGGTTCAAAACTAAATTGACACAAGAAATCACAGATCACGGACCAACTTCAACAACAATCTTCACACTGAAAATGTGGCATGTACAGGCATTGTTAGCATTTCTTCAACTGTAAACAAAACTTTTCTGGCCAAATTTTTGGCAATTAAGAAAGAACTAAAGCTCCCGAATCATGGTCGAGGAACCTGCCCAAAGGGACTACACAAGGTACAGAAATAATCAATTGCTATCAGTAGAACTAGTCCTCATCCATCCCCCCTCCAGGCTGCTGATCTCTCCTCGGACCACCTGCTGGTTTTGCCATTATAATCTGGAATAGAAAAATAGTGATGCACATTCAGCCTGATTATGTTAATGAAAAGTGTAAAGCAGATTCAATACAGATTCACATTAATGTTTATAATTCATTGAAGTCATAAATATACAGTGATTTTGCGTGCATGTGTGTGTCTGAAGTCCAAACAACCCCATGCAGCATGAAGTACAGAAGCTCATGAATTCAGGCAAAATTAACTAACAAAAACCTCCAGTCCTAATAATCATACCAGGTTTGTCCACATGATAAGAAAATTAGGAGAAACCAATGAGGGGCACCAGCATTCATTTAGTTGTTCTTAATGAAAAATTCGTTAGTCCTTTCACTCTTCATCGGTTACATGCCTCAAATTGAGATCGTGTAGCACCTTGAAGTTTAGTAACTACCCTTTGAGCCATTGGTCCTCTAAAACTGTCAATGACCAGCCCCATCTATTATACAAGAGAGAGTGTAACAAAAAGTACTCTAACATGCTGTCTCCTAAAATAGTCAGTTTATACTAAAGATTGAGCATAACCCCTTATACGAGAAAGAACAATTTAAGCAACAGGCAAACAAGCAATCACGATTAATGATTAAATCTTTTAGTACCTGGTCTACCCTTAACACAGTGCAGGCGGCATCTGCAGCATATTTGAGAGCAAAGAACCTGTGAAACAATCAAAGAAAACAATTACAACTATTTCATCTATGATAAGTCCAATGTTTGGTAGGTATATAAAATATTGAATATCAAACTAACCATGAACCTTCAGAATTTTAACCCACTTAAATGTTAACCATGACAGCCAATAATGAAGTGAAAAGATCACAATAGGAGGGGGGGAGGGGGTACTCAGCCCAAAAAGGTGGGACAAGACATCACTGAATCTATAAATTACAAATCACAAATGATGGATTAACACACAATCTGGTGCAGACTGCAGACAGCTTTCTCTCAATTTTTCCTTCTATCTACCTTCAAAATTGCAGTTGCTACCAACTTTTCCCTTCTATCTACCATCAACATTGTAGCTGCTAGTCATGAAAGAAGCTACCAATATTAATTTATCCCCTCCAACCACAGTTTCCACCAAAAGCAGACTCAAAGTAAGCTAGCATAGGTGCATAGCAAAACACTTACATTTACACACATACAACCACACAAGATACACACCAAATGTGATGCATAAAGAAGAATCGGCAAACCTGATAACTCAGGATTCCATTCAACCATTTCTCCCTTTGGGATTCAACATATCCCATTTTAAATATTTTTTAATAAGAATATCCCATTTTAAGTATCATGAAAGAAGAGAATCTCTAGAACATAATACAACAGGCATTATTGATGAGAGAGAGAGAGAGCGCAGTAAAAGTTGCACTGAACCGCAAGAAGAACCGGAAGACAGAAAAGGCAGCTCACTTGGTGACATAGAGATCCCAGACATGCATGGTTGAAATATCCGTGCAAATACCATTCTCCAAGTCAATGCCCACTTTGGTTTTGCCAGACGCATGTTCAGCATATAGAGAAGATATTATCTCCATTGCATTCAGCCCAGCATTTTCAGCAAGAGTCTTAGGTACCATCTCAAAACTTTCAGCAAATTTAGCAATTGCATACTGATCCAATCTGCACAGCCATTGAAAATTAAATATCAATAAATTCTCAAAGTTCATATCAATTCAAACAAAATAGAATGGATCACAACACTATGTGAATTGTGAAACAGCCTATGGGATTAGACAGGATGTATGATATGCCAGATCCCACTGAAATTCAGCTAATACACCCTTTTTTTTTAATTAATATCTAACAAAGAAAAGTTACATTTTTAATGCCGAAGAAAAGCAAATAGTACATAACTTAGAACTGACTAGAAGAAATATTCAAAAAAGGCAGCATAAGCTACAGCCAAATAACTTGTGTTTCATAGAATCTGTACCCATATGATTTTGTGTCCAACATAGCATATTCTGTGAAACACAAGAGTTATCATGATTCAACCCAACAGAGTAACAATTTTATGAACCCAAACTCAGAAAACCACGGTTAGCAGCTTGCAGTAAGAACTAAAATTCCTGAGTCAAGCACAAACATCCCAAACTTGCATCACATAGATGCTTATATCTACCTCATCATTGACATCCAACACTTTCACCCCCCCCCCACCAAAAAAAAGACAAACATGTAAGAACATCTAGGGATTTGATAGATTCAAAATCTTTTATTTATTTCATATGAAGAATTAAGATTCAAAACCCATAAACTTCACACAGATTCAGAGTCAATACCCATAAACTTCACAAGTACTCATTACTGATTGAAATACAATGATATACATGAGAAATAGGTAGAGAGGGAGAGATGTCTTTCTCTTTGCTATTGCAATCTTTTACATTCGATTGAATAGAAAAGAAGAGTTCGTTGATGGGTATCATTCTTTTCTCCCACAAATGGTAGTAAAGTTTCAACCAATATCAAATTATGCATACTACTAAAATTAACAAAATAAAAAAATAAACTACCCTGTTTCTTTGAAGGAGAATTCCTTCAATCTTCTAGCCAGCTCAATTTCCGTAGCTGCAGCTCCAGGTACAATGCGACTGTCCCTGCACATTGCCTGACAGAAAACAATAAACACTGACGTCATCTTTCTCAACTTCAATTCCAGATGAACAATTCAACAAACACTATAAAAACATCAGAATGGTAGGAAAAAGGGTCGAGTAATCTACAAAACCCACCTTGTATGTATTTACTCCATCATCAACAGCTCTTTCAAGGTCATCCAATATGCTATCGGTACTTCCTCGCAAAACCACAGTGGAAACAGAGTTTCCTCCTCCTTCGTTTCTTACAATAGTTACCTACATGACACAATCATTCATAAAAAAGATAGGCAACACAATCAAAATTAATAGATTCAACAGAAATAGATGAAACTATGACTAAATTGAGCTCTTTGAAACATACCCTAACTCCACCAATTTCTTCAACTGAAACAGAATCAACAAATCCCAAATCATCAGGGTTTGGTTGACAAAGCTTCAACTGTTGGAGGAAAGACAAAAAAGTTAGGGAACAATCAAAACAGTTTTATTGCACAATCAAGAGGGACTGAAATTATGCTTACCATAGCAACAGCACCTGTTGTACGACAAAATCGTCGCAATTCAAACTTTGAGCTGATTTTCAAAACCATGAGCCTTCAATCAAGAACATTAAAATAAGAACCGAGACACTTAAGGAGGCTCCAGAATAAAATCGAAAAAGCCACTGAAAATTGCATTATGCAATAAAAAAAAGATAAACAAACAGATTCGTATTATGGAGCAACTCTGTGCAATGAATCCCACAATAAACTCATATGCATAGATGAGGATAAATAAGGGAAAAATACTTGTAACGTTCACAGAAATGTAATGCCATTTCTCCAACTGCTGCTCCACTAACAATTAATTTGGCACCCGATTCTGCAACAGCTTTGATGAGTTCTTCAACTTTAGCTTCTTCAGTTTTAGCATAATTCTCAAGCTAAAAACAGCACCAAGAGAAACAGTTCAGCATTATAGCATGAAATGGAACTTTTCAATTAATTTCTAGAACCAGAAAAGCAACTGTAGTTCCAACTGAATATAGACAATTACTACCAAAACTATTGTACTGCATAAAAACAATCATGTAAGTACATGATACTACAAATTTGAAGGTGAAAAATGAGAAAATATAGCTTATTCCCGGTGAATATTTCATGTAACCGTGATAAAAAATAAAACATGGCAATTTGCAATAAATTTATGTTTATTACTTATATACAGAAATGTTTAGAGTGCATCATAAGAAAATAACTAGTTCATGTAATACCTCCCATCAACAGTAACACATAAATTAATAGCTTTCACCAAGTAAAAAAAGCAAAGACATAGCCTGACATGAGATAAACATTCATGCATACATATGTCCCACAATGTCATAAAGACAAGAATCGAAAAGCATTGAAAATAGATGTTTCTCGATATTTACCTGCTCAGCATTGTGAATAAGGACAGTTCCTTTAGTTTCAGTGGCAGAGGTATCAACACCACCAGCAAATACCGCAACCTGAAAAGTTCCAAACCCAAATAAACAAAACCTGGATGACTATGAATTCCCCCACTTTTACATCTACACTCTTCACTAACAAGTGAATAAAGTACAAGAATTACCCAGAAATTAACAAGAACTTGAAAAAACACACAGACACAAAAAAAAGAAAAAAGAAAAAATACATCTGAAGCACATTGAAATAATGAAATGAAACCAACAAGGGATCACTTTATATATGATCTTCCAGAAAAATGTTAACTTCTCCCAAAATTTCAAATTACTTCTCCAGAACCATAAAGAATTTCATTATAATTCTATAATGATGATGGCTCCTTTATGTCAGATGACTTCTCACTACAACTATTTCTAATATCTATTGCTATTATCCTGCAACAAAAATCTCTGGTATGTATCACTACCATCCTGTAATATCTCAACTGACCTAACCTTGACCTTATCCTCCAGTAATATTATGAACACCTTCGTTAAAAGACAAAAATCCTTGACCTTATCCTCCAGTAATATTATGAACACCTTCGTTAAAAGACAAAAATCCTTGAGATAATATTTACATCATGAGCTGAAAACACTGATATTATTATAGCTGGAACTCCACTCATTAGGAGATATCTGCTATATAGATGTTTCGTGTCGTGGGTTTTTTTTTTTGGGGGGGGAGGGGGGGTGTTTGGGAATATTGAAAAAAAAACTATTATGACAAAGGCCTCAGCCCCCTAAGATGTACACCTAAAATGAAAACAAAAGCCAAAGAATGATTGCTCACGAGACTACCAAACTCAATCCCTATCATGTAACAAAAAGATGACAGCATGCACCACCTTTAATAGACGGTAAGAGGGAGGAAGAATAAGAAGCAACCGCAGAGATTCATTATGATACTTAAATCAAACAGAAGAGAGAAAATGAGAAGTAATGACCTTAGCCTTCTCCATTTTCTTGATACTTCCAACAGCATCACTCTTCAAAACCATACCACGGACAATTGTAGAATTGTGCAAACCTCCTCCCAAAAGTTTTGCAACACGAACATTGTCAACGTTAAAGTTGGGTGGGTTCTTGGGGCATACTTGGATGCATGCCTGTAGTGCAACAAAAATGATAAGTACAACTTTCACCCAGGAAAACAGACAGCTAACTAACCAATAAACAACAAGGTTAGTCTCAAATAATTACATCAGCAATAAGCGGACACAAAATCTCCTCTTGGCCAAATTGCTTGCTAGCAACAGCAGCCTTCATTCGATAAATAACTTGCTCCGTATTTCTAACATCCATATTTTCAGAACCTTCCTCCACCAGTTCTTCTAAGATTTCAATGGTCTGCAATTATTTCAACAAAATAATAATAATAATAATAAATAAATCAGAAACCGCACTGGTAAGTTATTCCATCTAAGAAATGGTATTCCAAGTCAGGCAAGGCACCAAAAAACCTTGTTGATCGCCTTAGTGTATCCACTGATGATTTCACTAGGGTGTAGGCCCATCCTTATAAGCTCCTCGGCACCCTGAAGAATTTCCCCAGCAAAAGAAATTGCCAAATTGGCCCCATCACCAATTTCTTCCTGTTGAGCCTTTCCAGCTAAGACCAAAAGCTTGGCAGCAGGATGCTGAACCTCAAGTTCATTAACAATAGTCGCAGCATCATTTGTGACAAAAAGTTTGTCTAAATGATTGATAACCATCTTATTCATACCTGAGAACAAAATACATAAGAAATTAATCTACATAAATTTTATATAATGTTTTTATAACTTCAAAAAACATTGAGCATAGGTCTATCCATAATAAACAAGTCAGTATGATTTTCAGCAATTGAAACCTAATAACAATAAAAGATAGGGCAAATGACTCCTCCAAAATATCACTCCTGTTCACAAATCATTTATATCCAATTCATCCCCTGGAGATCTCTGAGTTTTCCCAACAAACTAAAAACAATCAGAACCACAATTCATTTCCTTAATCCTTCCACAACCCCCCCCCCCCCTCCCTTCTTTTCTTTCCCCTATACATATATATACATATATATATATATATATATATCCGATAACAGCACAAATGAACATTTTTCATGAAATTCATAAGATTTTTTATCTTCAGATAATTTACAAACATATTTTGCAACTACTTATTTTGATGCAATAGGAGTAATGAGTCGATTTCATCATATTGTGAGTATTTATGACACCATTTCTGGCCTATTACAGGTTTTATGGCAATCGTGAAATGGATCCCTCTCATGCGCTTTGCAAAGTAGCAACAAATCAACACTATCACGGAAATCTAATCACACAAAAGTCAAAAATGACTCATTCGTCTACATTCATCACCATGGTATAGTTAGCAATAAAGTTCAAAACTTTACAAAAACACCTAGTTCAAAAAACACCAAAAGGAAGAGAATGAAGTGATCCAGAGGTAGTAGTACCATTGGGTCCAAGAGACGTGCGAGTGATAGTAGAAAGCTGCTTGCAAGCATCGATGTTTTTTAGCACCGCTTCGTCGAGACCTGACAAATGCTTGTGCCCTTCTTTGAGCATTGCCTGTATCCCATATGGTTGCATTGAAAATCCCATTTTTTTCCTCTTCGTTACTTGGTTTTTTCCTTTTGTTTCCCCTTCTTTTTAAAGGTTTTGATTCAGAGAGATGAGAAATAAACCCTAAATCCCGAGAAGCTAAATGGGGCTTCTTCTTTGAGTGAGAGTGTGCGTTTTGTTTTGTTTTGTTTGTTCAAACTTTTAAAAAGAATGCCCTAGAACTTTTCACCGCAAAGGTGGAGCTTGAAACCCGACCCGCAACTTTGGACTGGACCTGAACTCCAAATTAGATGAGAAGCCCAAAACTGGGACCCAACAATGATATCATAAATTTTGGGAAATCATCGTCCAGAGTCCAAACATCCAAGTTTTGACAAAAGTTCCGGTTATTTCCACGGATACTAACAACGATCAGGATTCTTTTCCAATCCAATCCTCTGTTAAACAAATTTTATGAACGTGATTGATTATTAATAGATTAAAAATAAGAATAATTAAATTCTAATCATAAACTAGCACTAAAATAAGTGGCACAAAAGAACTCTTAGATCAGGAGAAAATTTTAGTTCAAATATAAAATATCTCTATTAAGTTCAAACAATCCTTCAAACCAATCACATGTCTTCAATTATCAATAACTTTCGATGATGGTTATGCGTGCCACCTGTAAATTGGCTGACATTATTTATCTAAAAAAGTAGTAAAATGTTCGTTTTATTTAATGGAGAATAAATAAGACTTTTTTCTTAAATGAAAAATTATCATCCAAATATGCACATCAACTTTATGATTTTTTTGTATACCCCAATATGAAAATTTTCTTGGAGTGTAATATAACTTTTGTAAAACGAAAATAGATAACCGTCAATGCAGTAGATTTGATCCATAGTTTTATTTATTGATTAAAATTTAAGATCGGAGCTTCCACTTTTTTTCGAAAAAATTATTCATATATATATATATATATATACATGGGCACATACAAATAATTGTAAACATAGCCCAAAATTAGCGGAAACTTCCGCATTATATTAAGGCAATGGTAAAACCTGAGGTCAAGCATTTTTTGA
This sequence comes from Luvunga scandens, assembly GCA_030449905.1. Taxonomy (NCBI): domain Eukaryota; kingdom Viridiplantae; phylum Streptophyta; class Magnoliopsida; order Sapindales; family Rutaceae; genus Luvunga; species Luvunga scandens. The sequence goes on along the minus strand of JASUUG010000382.1, from coordinate 2,824,561 downwards.
GGTGACATATGCTATTCAAGATTTGAGTATCGACATAACATTTGTTTATTGTTTGTTATGAACTAAAGGCATGAATGAGTTCAAACATCGCCCAAAATTGGCCTAAACATCTGTGTTGCATGTTAAAAATGTGACGTATTTAACATACAACTATGGTAGGCAATAAGCACTTGCAAAAGTTAATGTGATACAACAATATTAATTAAATATAAAATTATCACATGAACAATATTAATTAAATATAAAATTATCACATGACCCACATAATTTAACTTTATTCTATTTTCGTCCACTAATATTAGTGCGTCACATTAGTTTGTACAAAGTGTTCACAAAACTAAAACTACTCATTAACATAAAACAGCTCAGGCCATTTATTAGCATGGTACAGGGGAAGGACCATAGACTGATGGATTTAGAAGACAATTGTTATATGCTCAGGCGTGCAGCATGCTTGTGTTTAAAAGAAGCAAAACATCGAATGCTTATTCCAGAAAATGTGCATCATTTTCCAAGTAAATAAGATTGTGTTATTACTAGTTAGCGCAAACACGGGAATCAAAAGCACAGCATCCTAATTTTATTTGAAAATATATGATGGCAAAAAGCGCATTTTACCGAAGCGGATCAAAGAAACCAACAAGCATACAATGAAAATGGAGAAAATGAGGTATCCATCCTTAGCTGATCTGCAAAAGAGCAGTACAATAGCTGGTGAAAATACAAGAGAAGGAACAATGAAAATGGGTTAATGGGAGGACAAAGAGGAAGCAAAGTAACCTGTTTTTTTCATCAAAACTAGGAATCAAAATAGAAGCAACTAAATGGGTATTGGAACAGAAGACATTTCAAGTAATCTTTTAGGGTTCAAGCAGTGATCATGTCTCACAAACAACTATGTATAAGAAAGCTGAGACGGCTCCCGTCCCCTACACACCTTATGGAATAGCTAAACTTGTAAGTTGAAACCTAACCAACTTCAATTCTATTCTAAATCAAAGAAAGGGGGGAAATAAAAAATAGAAGACTACAGACCACAGAAAATTAGCAAGCGCTTGCAATCCCGTTAGAAGTACCCTTTTTCCCAGATGATACAGCTGATTTGGCACCTTTTACAGCATCTTCTACTGTTGCAGCTGATCCATTCTCCTCCAACTTCTTCACATCTCCAATTGTCTCAATCGGTGCTAGTTCCTTTACCAAAGTTTCTTCTTGCGATTTTTGCACTCTGTCGTTTGCTAAAGCCACATCTTTATCTTTATCATCAATTATAATGCCACTAGGCTTCCCATCCGATACCTGTTTAAGAAGATTGAAGTTTCAGGGAGATGATGAGGAAACATAAAAGAAACATATACCCATCAGACTCCAATAGCATATACAAAAGAACCACAAGGTAGAATCTATAAAAAAATTAGAAATAAAATGCAACTCAAGTTTTCCACAAAGGCAGGAAAAACACAAAGGGGTATTATACCAAACAAATTTGGATCTAAATAGTAGAAAGGGGCATGTCTTGCCTGTTTCTGTAACTGGTGTTGCTTCGCCTTCTTTTGCTGCATTATCCTCTCACGAGCCTCATAAAACCCAAAATCATCTAGGATGCATCTCCTGCTTGAATGACTCTTAAAAATTTTTAGAATCTGAATGCCTATCTCAAAATTAACCTACAATGACCCAAAAACATTTATACTCTGAGAAAAAAATAATACCAAAACAAAAAAGCAACAGAATGAAAATCAAAGACAAAAACGCACAAACCTCCTGGGTGTCCCTACTATTAGTGACAGGCTTGTTTTCATTGTTTTCAAGTGTTATATGCCTCAATGAACTATTCGGTACATCCTTAATAATATGCCACTTTAAAGGAAAGCAGCCAACCCACTTGTCCTGTTGCCAGTATTCCACAGTTTTGTCAAAGTCAACAGGGCCAACCATCTCTGCTACACCAACAAATTGCCCACTGGCATTGACCTGAAATAAAATGGGTAATGCAACAATTTAGAAGAACCTCTCAAATTTGCGCACTAGCTGACTGATCGTGGCAGAGGAGTCCAAAGTAATTGTACTCACAGAAAATAACAGAAATACAGGGCAGTCGCTGGACTTCTCCTTTGCTTCACGATATGCTGCATCTAGCTTCTTATTGCCATTAGGCGTGCTGGTCCACATATTATATTTAACACTTTTATGAACATCATCCTCACTGTAGGATTTTATGATGAAAAGCTTTGCATCTGAGTAACTCTCGGGAAAATCTTCTCCGCTGTACTTCTCCTTATCTGGAATAAGAGGTAGATTATCCTCAGGAGCGTTCTCACTAGATTTAAGGTTCTGTCCTTTCGCTGCTACAGTGACAGGATCAAACCCCTCTTGGTTCTTGAAACCCTTGGCCCTTGGCCCTTTATTCAGCTCATTCAAGCCGTCCACATTTTCCTTCCCAGAGCCAGAAGCACCATAGCCACGACCCCTGGGTTTGTACTTACTATCAACAGGATACCATCCACGCCCACTTATCCAGGAATCATAGCCAAATGATCCATAGCCTGGACCAGCTCGAAATGTGTTTCCATAGTGGCCATACATTGGGTTGTTTGCATACATCTGACTCATATAACCAAAAGCATCGCTTGTGGGTCTTGTGTGGTGAAAATTCTGCACAAAGTGTCAAACTTGGAGATCAATAAATTTATCTCAAATAATACATATTATATTATTTGGAAAAAAAAAGGAAAAGGAAAGAAAAGAAAAGAAAACAGCTTTAGTTGATTTCCACCACATATCAGAAACAAACAGTCCTCACATACCATGAGATGGGGACGATGATTCTGATTCCTCCCAGATGGAAAATTATTGGAATGCGATATTGGTGAAGTATATCCTGCATTTGCATTATGTTTGGACTGCCCACCACCAAATATTGAGGTATCTAACCAAGTAATTGGTGCATGAATACCATCAAAACTATATCCAGGATCTTGATAACTAGGAGAAGGAACCACTGTTGATAAGCCTCCTCTTCCGTGAGAACTATTTGGGTCGAAGTATGGGTACTGATAATTTGGCCTTTGCTGCTTCGACCTACCATTTCCACTCACACCAGGACCATTAGCCATGGGGTTGTCTTTATTTGATTCAACAGACAAAGACACTTTGTCTGCTATGACAGAAGTTGAACCCCCAACTTGAGGGGCACTGCCTTGGTTAGGCTGGTAATAAGGACTTGGATAATGGTATTGATGTAGCCCTTGCAGTTGACCATCACCAGTAGAAGGATATATTCCATATGGTGTATAACCATAGTTTTGGGAGTAAATGACAGATCCATTATCACCAAGACCCTATCAGTAAACAAGAAAGCATCAGCTCAGCAAGAAATATAACAGAAAATATTTATCCAGAAAAATTCCAAACTGCAGACCTAGCAAGAATGGAAAACCAATGACCCAATATAAGAAGTAAATTTTTGTTAAATTAAGTGGTCAAAGCTCCACCTTAAATCACTAACAAGTCAGAAAGCAACCACTTGGAAGACTCAGTTTTAACTGACTGTTGAAGAACAAAGACAATGCACAAAGCTTTCAAAAATTTACAGATCCTCACTCCGTTAAAATGCTTCAACAAATGTTGCACTGACAAATAACAATCACAACAATCTTTTACTGTTAAAAAGACGTCAAAAGGAAAATGATTGATAGGTTTGGGGTGAGAACAACTGAGTCATTCTAATTTCTTCTTCAAGCTAAGTAGCATAATCACAAACATATAGGAGTAAACGGTAGACTCATAAGCCATCTGAAGCTTGGCAGGAATTACATCTCTAGAGAAGCCATTGCACTCGTTACCTTAGCACCATAACCTCAGGAAGGATGACTACTACAACAGAATGATACTTCCCCTCTTAAACCCATAAAAGGGCATGCTGTGATGCAGTGTGAACAATTTCTCCCTTCAACGGCTTATGCCTATATATAAACCATATAACAAAGATCTCCTGACCACCCACCTCAATGATTGTATGAACTTCCCAGAAACAAGCAAGGACAACAGCTTACCTTTGACTATTTGAGTATACCTATAAGGTGTTTTCATCTTCTTCTTTTTTAATTAAGAAACTATAGTTCACCCATAAGGGTTTGTAGACCAACAAATGGCTTGGTTACACTCCTAGCCAAGTCATTTGCATTAATAGGCCAATACTTTAATTGCAAAAGTTATAACAACAAATTAACCAAATAAATTGATCAAGCATTCTAGTTTAACACATCAACAGTTCAAACAATAATGTAATCATGTAAGAATCAAAGAATACCTTGTTTGCATAGTCATGACCTGCAACTGCATTGGTCTCAGAATCCAATGACAAATTCTGCAGTATATCAGCAGCCTCTGTGACAATAAGAGTGAAGGAAAACAAGTACAACAACCATGATTTAATAATTAACTATGGGCATTTCATACTAATAAAAGAGTAAACTCGTATCTACGCTATCCAGACGAAACACTAAATACACAAGAAAACATCTCATAAAATAATCCCAAAAAGAATTATCAAACAATAATTTCTTATTTCATCCACATATCAACAGCATCAGAAAGAAGCAAACTACATAACAATGATTTGACTTTCATGATTTTTTGTTTTCTATTTGTGTGGGATTTCAATAACTTATTGCAGGCAGTTAGGTTTCTTTCTTCTCTTCCACCATCATATAATCCAAAGAAAAGCCTATGCTTGATTTTGAGAAATATAGAAATCCTAGTCTCAAAAACATTTATCCACCAATATCTGCTTTTCTCCATTTCTCTTACTTTCCGTTCTTTCCCCAAACATGTAGACTCAAAGAAAAAGAATACCTAAATGTAAATAACTGAGCATCTCATGACCAAATATACAATGTCTTCACAAACAAAAAGAAATCCACTGTTCTAAGCACCAAAAATTAAAAAACCCCATTAAGAAGAAGTGACTGTATTCAAACATATCATATAGAATGAACATAAAAATCAAATCTTCTACATAAGCAAAAATCCACACATGTGACCTCACCCAGCACACAGATTACAATCAACAAAAAATATCCATCCACTAATCGCATAAACTAACAAACAGATACTCCAAAACACGTGTGTATACAGAAACCCTACCAAAGCCCAGATACCTGAGTTCATCCAAAACACAAACCAGTATTCAGGAACCAATAATCAAAACTCAACAACCAAGATAACAAATGGACACTCCAGACAAGTCTACATACATAAACCCTACCAAAACCCCATAATCTAACCCATTCAGTACATAATTTACAGACCAAGAAAAAGAATTCCATCCACTTGAGGCGCAAAATAACGAAACGATATTTCCAAAAAGTCATCTTTACACATGAATCCCAAAACCCCAAATAAAAAAACCCACTCACCATGGAATTTACTATTGAAGAAACATCATTTAAACGTTGAATACAGAATCAGATACACATACTTCAAAGGAAAAAAGAAGAAGAAGAAGAAAACTTATTTTTACACATAAACAAAGCAAAGCCCACATAAAAGAGCTCATTCAATGTAGTATTTAAGACTCAGAAACCAATATTCAATCATTAAACACCTGAAAAGAAAACAAAGAAGCTAAAAAACTCGTATGGCTACGCATGTATGTGCAAAGTAAGAGCATATTTACTAAAACAAGGAAGTTCCCAGATGAGGAAACAGAGAAAGGATACGATCAGAGGAAGAAGCAACGGTAGCCATGACGAAATTTACGGTGTTGATGAAGAGAGAGAAAGTAAGGTCTTGATGAAGAGAGAGAGAAACCCTAGAAAGAGAGGATTTTTGTGTGTACTGAAAAGAAGAGGTGCTTGGAGAAGAGGTAGCCGCCAAAACCCAATTCTTGGGGTTTAAGAGACAGCCAATTTTTTTATTTTTTTATTTATTTATTATTTATATGCAATAAAAATTAAATTAATTCCGTGTACTTTTCTTGTGTTGTTTCATTTGCGTGAAAATGGTGATTCAAATAGGTCCACGGGGCTCCATAAATAAAAAGATCTTTTTCTTTTTCTTTTCTTCTCCCATTTTTTTATTTTTCTTTTATTCTTCTATGATTTTTCTTTTCTTTGGCATTCGGTTTTAGTCAATTTTTTAACTCGTGTTGTGGCTTGCGACCACTTTATGAATTATGAAATATAGAATACGGGCTTTTCATCAATTTTTTATAAAATTTTTTAAAAAATGGATTTTTATAAACATAGTGATTGTGGAGGTTTCCAGTTTCTTCTTGCACCGGGCATGTCTCTTTCATGCCGCTCGATTGTGAACTCGTTCTTCGATTTTGGGCTTCGGGCGAACTGATTTGTGCTTGGGCCTATAACTTGCGATCTCTCCTTTTCTCTTTATCATTGAACAATAATGAATATGAAAAGTTCAATATACAAAATTTAGAATTTTTTTTAATTAAGTTTAATTTTTTTATTAAATTTTACATTTATATATCTAAAAATATTTTGAGCAAATATTTTTATCTTTCCAAAAAAAAGAAAAAGAGAGTTTCTAATGAAATCGAAATATTTTTTGGTTAAATTGATAAGACTCGAAGGCTCTGTTTGATATTGTTTTTTAAATAGAGATTATTTAAGTAAAACTTTTATTAATAAAGCATTCACTAAAAAATTCGTAATTATTTGATAGCTAATAAGAGTTTTTAGTATGCAAGTTTTTTAAAAATTATGTTACGATGAATGTTGCATTTAATATAACTTTTTAAATATAGGTTATTTAATTAGAGCTTTTGTTGGTACAACTTTTATTTGCAAAGATTTAAAAAAAAAAGAAAAAAATTAGCAATCTGATTGTCAATGAAAGCTTTTATTAAAAATTATAAAATTATTTAAATAGGCAAATTTTTTAAATGTTATGTTATGAAATGAATGAAAAAAGATTATCAATTAAGTAAATAATATTTTAAATGTTTTAACATTTAAAAACCTTTTCAACCTTTTAGGCTTGGCAAAAAAGCCCGGGCCGGCCCAAGCCCGGTTAGGCCCGGCCCGGGCCCGCGGGCTTTGAGCCCGGCCCGCATGATGAATTTAATTTAGTAAAAAATTCAAAGGCCGTTGATAATGGGCTGGATATGAAACAATGTATAAAGCGAAATGGCTTGGAACTTTTTTATTATATAAAATAAAAAATTAAATTAAAAAAAAAGAAAAAGAAAACAAAAAATTAAATAAAAATATCAAAATCTAATAGTAGTTTATTTTTTATTTTAAAACATGGTTTATTATGTTTTATTTTTATTATTTTTAAGCTCGGGTTTTATATTATATAAAATTAAAAAAATTCAAATTAAAAAAAAAAAAGAAAAAGAAAACAAAAAAATTAAATAAAAATATTAAAATCTAATAATAATTTACTTTTTATATTAATGTTTATGATTTATTATGTTTTATTGTTATTATTTTGTATGTTAGATAATAATGTATTGCATAATCATTTATAATTTAAGTTTTTTTTAAGTTTATACTTTTATTAAAAATTTATTTTTAAAAATTTACAAAAGCCCGAGCCCGGCCCAAGCCCGTCTAGGCCGGGCCCGAGCCCAGCCCGCCCGACATGGATGGGCTTTGAGCGGGCTTGACTTATTTTTGTATGTGCGGGCCTGGGCCTGGGCTTGCAAAAATGTTTTAACATTTAAAAACCTTTTCAACCTTTACTCCTAAGTCCAAATTTTAAGCTTTTATTAATAGAAGTAAAATAACTTATTTATTCTTCAAAAGCTTAAAAAACAGACAAACAAACAAATAAACAATCAAAAAAAAATTAAAAAAACTTATGAATTAAAATAAGCACTTATGACTATTTTAGGTTATTTTAACATTTTTTTAAAAAAATTCAACATCTACTATCGAAATCCCAAAATTTGAGATATTACTAGTAGAAACAAATAGCTTATTTACCAAATACCCACAAAAAGTTTCCTAACAAATCAATTCATAGGAAGGTTTTATGCTAAATACATTGTACAATCGAATGTGTCAATTATTATTATTTTACCATCAAAACCTTAACAATGTCAAAAAATTTCTAAGGTCATAAGGTATTTAACGAATTTCAAGATGAAGTTATTTTCTTATTTTCTTAGTTCTTATCCAAATTTTTATTTTTTTTCTCTAGACATCCGATTTATGAGCTTTTTTTTTCTTTATTTCAGTTATTAAAATTTATTATATTAAAATGTTCTCACAATAAAATATAAGTTTTCTGATAGAGTAACAGTAATTGAAAATTTTTAATGCACCCATAGACAAAATAATTCATGATATCATTTCATATTACTATATTTTATTGGTTTAATAGTTATTAAGCTTAATAAGGTGAAATGTATTTGTAATATAATTGAGTTTCGTATGGTCAAATTTGATTGTACAAATGAAAATAATATTATGAATCAGTTTGTTTATAGATGCATGAAAAATTTTCAATTACCATCACTTTGTTAAAAAATATAAAATTCTATTTTGAGGATATTGTAATATAACAAAATTCTAATAATGGAAATAAAGGAAAAAAAAGACTCATAAATTGAAAGAGAAAAAGATAAAAATCTATAAAAGAATTAGAAATAGCTTTAGTTTGAAATTTCTCAAGTACCTTTATGACCTCAATTTTTTTTTTTAACAATATTATGATTTTAGTGGTAAAATAAGCATTAGACTATTGGCACTCCTCTAAAATCCTTTTAACCCCTCTTCAATCACAATTATATTTAGGGACAAACATTCTAATATATCTCACTTCAAACTCTTTTATTGTCTTTCTCAAAAAAAAAAAAAAAAGAAAGAAAGAAAGAAAGAAAGAAAAATCTTGTATTTTCTCTCTTATCAAACTCACACACTTTATCAAATTCTCTATATATTTTTCTTAAATAATGAAGACAATCTATTTATTATGAACAAAACACATTCTGAAAATACTAGATACCTTTTTCTTTTATGCTCATACTAAAACTTTTTACATTATATTCTTAAATATATTCTATTTAATTCATTGATTTTTATAAAGAAGTTTATCACCCATAGAATTTTTCTGTGAGGAGCAAGAGAATAATAGAAAATTGAATGATTCACAAATAAAATGTGTTTTTTTTAGAATAAGGATATTTTTGGTATTAAATTTAATATAATTGAAAAAGAGGTTCAAAAAAATTTTTGGAGGGGTGCCAATAGTTTAACTCGTAAAATAATAACAATTGAAATATTAAGTGGCAAAATGTAGTTGTCAAAAAATTTTAGTTATAAATTGATATGTCATGAAACTTAGGTGGGTACTTGATAAAATTCACAATAAAAAATAAAAAAGAAATTATTAGATTAAATAAATATTTATAGTCATTGGATAACACATACTAAAGAGGCATTAAAATAAATAATTAACTACTCTATTTATTGAATGAGATTGGCAACACAGCCTTTGTCACTTACTGCCACTTTTAATCCAGTGTAATTGTAACGTGCCTTACAATCTTGATGACCTGAGATAAAGTTGGTTGTTTTACATGTGAAATTTCTCATTCCCGTCTAAACTTAAAAAAAAAAAAAAAATCATTTATTGTCAAATATAAATTAATTTGCGGTAGAAAAAGCATTTGTAAATGCTTTGCTTTAAAAATAGGTGGAAGCACAACGCTAACCCAACAAGATCATAAATTTGTTTTAAATATCTTCACATCGCGTTGTCCTCACTGCTCCATACTAATTTTACATTGTGTAATATTTCAAAACTTTTTGTTTTTGGGAAAAATATCAGATTATTGAAAGGTTAAAAGAAAAAAGAAATGTTAACATTATTATTAAAAAAAAAAAAAAAAAACTGCTTCTTTTCAGACTCTAGTTTCACATTGAGAACTGCATAATTGCATTATTAAAAGATGGATGCATCGGATGGCATTAAAGGAAACAAATGCGAAGAACACATGGGGAGCTTTTAGCTGGGGGCAGCCTTTATGAAAAAATATGCTTCACTTTTTCTCAGCAAACAAATCATCAATATATTTGAAATTTGAGAGATTACAGGCATTTCAAATAGTAACCAGAGATCTCCTTATTCCAATAGTAATACTTGTATTCCACGTGAAACTATGATTTTTTATTTCCGGTATTAATTAGAATTTGTGCATGCCTACTTTGGAACATTAACTTCCCGCATAACTTTAGCAGCATCCTCAGAGAAAACAGGATTTATGTAACAACCTGTACCGATTTCGAAACCCCCTACACCGGCTAATTGAGGTACGATTTGTATAAACCAATGTGTATAAGCTAACTGAGTATCAATGGCTTGAAGTGGAGCTGTTTGGATCATGAAATTGAAAGGCGGGTTATTCAATTGCACAGAAATCTTTCTAAGCATGAGTTTCAGCAAGCCCCCAAGATCAACAGCCTGCAAAATTGTATATAAAACATTGGTGTAAGAATTCAGATTACAAAACAGAATGCTGAACATGCCCCCCAAAAAAATGATAAAGGCTGATTTGACATTATTTGACATCTCACATTTAAACTATGCTTCATAAAAATATAACCCAAAAGCATATCAGACATAGTTTATGAGCAAGCATTCAAACCACACCATTTAATGCAGTGTTCCCAGTATTACGAGAATCATAAGAACCTATGTCTTGAGTTAACAATTATATCAAATATCTGGCAATCAAACACAAAATCAATTCATTGGTGCAACTATAAAAACAGAGAATTAGAAGCGTTGAAACTCACCTTCTCGTTATCTAGCTCATGGAAATGAGAAGAGTGATTACGGGGAATAATCCATATCTCAAAAGGAAATGTGGCAGCAAAAGGAACAATGGAAATAAAATGTGTAGTAACAGCTATTTGAAGGTCCTTGGGTTGAACTTCACAAAGACAGCATTTTCCAGTCTGATTGAAATACTCCTTCATACTGTTAATTCTTGCAGAGATGGTGGGTGGAATGACTGGAAGAGCCAATAATTGACTGTGAGAATGACTCATTGATGCTCCTGCTGAAGCACCATGGTTCTTGAACACCTGAAAGCATAAAACCAACATTAGTTTCAAACACATAACTATTGGCAAAAGCAAAGCAACACACAGATGAACATGAAAGCAAACTACCATCTTCATGATCACCAGAAATTTAAAAACACAAACTATTGAAAAAAGCAAAGCAACACACATATGAACATGGGAGCAAACAAACATCTTCACGATCACATGAAGTTTAAAACCACAAACTATTGACAAAAGCAAAGCAACACACATATGAACATGAAAGCAAACTAGCATCTTCACGATTACCAGAAGTTTAACTGTGATCAGGTCTAATAGTGTCTGATTATTACTTATTTAGCAAATAATAAATGTGTGCTATGAATAAAATTGAAAATCAGATAGTATAATCAGGTGAAGATTCAATGGTAAAGCATCCCTTTCAAACTTGAAAAATAAGCACATATGACTTTTTCCCTTTGGAACACAGTCCACCTAAACAATTATAAACTGCAAAACTCAAGAATGGCCATGCCCTTCAATTTCCCTCTTAATCAACAATTTTACTGATCAAATATTTTCCTCACTTGCAGCTGAAATCATGCAAGTAGAGGCAGGATGGCCTGAGCAATAACAGAAGAAACATCTATCTTCTTGAGACAAGAAATGTGAAATAGGAAATACTTGGGACCTGATGAGAGTTTAAGCTTGTATGCAACCTATATTACTATGAGGTGTTGGAGGTTGGTGTTATCTTAACCTCAAAATGATTTTCAGTTTGAAAAGAAGTTTTACCTATAAGATTGAAGGCATAAGTAACCATTGCCCAATATGCTATTTATAGCTTGAACTCGGGTTGTGGCCCCACCTTATATATGGTAATTTAGTAAAGAAGTGACAAGTTAATATTATTATACCACTCTTCTGCTAGAAAACTCGGTTACTCGACAAGTGGGACATTGGGACATTGGTTAACTAGCGTAGCTCTTTGACCATCTAAGTCAACTCCTTCAAGTCTCACCAGTTGTGGCGTAACCAAGTTGTTAGACTCATACCAAGAGAATAAAATACCAGGGGTTTTGCATTATAAATAAACATATAAGGGAAATACAGGTTGGGGAGAAATCGGCAAGGGAAATTGCATTTACTCACAATATAAAACTTTTTCGAATTTCAAAACAAAACAAACCATACTTCCATTCCATTTCTGCAAAGCAAAAGAGCAAATCATAAAAGAAGTCACACGCAGTGTAAGAACTTATTAAAATACGTTTGAAAGATAAAGACCATTCTGTAGACCATTGTCATCATTTAAAGGAAATAAATGGGATGAATCATGCAATCAGCCTGAACCATTAAAACAAAGAAACCTAAAGATTTCAGCTGGGAACACCATATCATTACCATCAGCAAATCAAAAGATGTCAAACTTATTGCAGTTTATATATTTCAGATCAGCCATATTTCAGATAAGCCTGCATTTGTACCTACACGCACGCATGCATGCACGTACAGAAAACAGATACCACTAAACACAAAGGGTATGTTTGTAACTAGAAAACAAATACCACTAAACAGAAAGGGCAGGTCTGTAACTATTATGCTTCTATTTAATTTTGAATGAACCGCGGTTAACGTTTACCAATAGCTCATCTACTGATTCCAGTCCGCAACAACTATGGATTAAAAGCTACAACACTGCTACTCAGAAATATATCATTCATTAATCAAATCACATCACTGAGCAATTAAGCTAGAAACATAACGTCGAAGTAAACAAAAACAATAATAATAACAAAGGTTAAATTGAAACCTAATTGAGCGTTTAGAAAAGAAAAAAAGAAAACCTGTACGTATTTAATCAAATCGTACTCTTTAATCTGCTCGATCCTCTTCTTACAAGCAAGCAAAACCTCCCCAACTTCTCTCGGCTCCAAATCCTGCAGCTGAACCGAATGAACTGGAGACTCAATCACAACATCGTGAAACCCGAACCCGGTAACAACCTGACCCAAATCACCCGTACACCTCATTTCGCCATCTGGGTTACCATCTTTTTTACTCCCAATGTCCCTGCTCAGTGCAGGGTACAGATTCTGAATGACCCGGATCTTCCAATCAGATTTCGGGTCAGGCGGGAACCGGAATATCTCGGGTGCGCACTCGTGCTCGTTGCCTATGCAGAACGGACAAGTGGAATTGGAATTCGGGTTTTGAGGGGATTTGGCTTTGAAGTCAGTGGGTCGTTTAGCTCGAGCGGGTGAGAATATCACCCACCGGTTGTTAACCGAGTCTTTCCGGATTTCGGGGCTCCGATTTTGTGTTTGTGCCGATGATGGTGATGCCATTACTCATGTATGTTACGTCGTTTTGGGTTGCCTTGATCACGCTGTTAAGTTTTGTATCGTGTGATAGGCTTGATCGGCCGGTGAGAAAACGAAGGAAAATTTCTAAACTCAGTTTATCGAATCAAATCATCAAAAGATTTAAACCCGTTAAAGCCCATTAACCGGGCCCGTTTACTTGTTGGTGGTATTTTTAAGTTTTGAAGACAAAAAGAATAAATATTTTAAATTGCCTGCTTTACTATTACATTTGGATTTTGCTGGGGCCAGTCTTGCAAAACGTGATTTGTTCACAAATAATTTAACATCCATATTTTTAATTATTATTATATATTTGAAATAGTTTTTTTAACTGGCCATCGGAAGAGACTGAAGAGTTTCAAAAATTAATTTAGACTTTTCATTTTCCCACCTTTATTAATATTGAGATTTTTTTTTATAATGGATATACATAATAATAAGATGTTCAAAATATATTTTAGGATATAAATAACCTCCCGCTTAATCATTATCATCACTTATATTTTTTTTATTAAAAAAAACAAATGTGTTTATTCACAAAATTTTCATGCAATAGAAAGTAAACCCGTGTTTTAAAAAATTAAATTAAAAAAACCTCACCTCTAATGTAAAACTGTAAACTTTTTCGTTAACTTTATAAGCGAGTAATATTGGTGTCTCTCTCATTCCTAATCCAATTATCACGATCGATAAAATTTTTTCGAGATTCTAACTTAAATTAATTTCCTTTTATGAATTTTCCAAAAAGAACATTAATTTGATATGTTAAAAAACGAACTCCTAAAATCATAACTATTTATTTTCCATACAACGCTAATATTTTTATCACTAACCAGTCATTATAATCATGGTAGAAATTTTATTGATGCTTTATACTTTTCCTTCAATTGTTTCCTAGGTAATCATGAGTTTAAAAATGGTAAAGTAATGAACACAAGAAAAAAAATATAAACTATAATTGAAGAAAAATAAATGGTTCACGCCACAATGCATCTACTTGATGCACCAATTGGATTGACTTTGTTGTTTTTTCTTCAAAGCATAAATTGGATTGGCTTGACCAAACCAATATCGTGACTATGGTATCTCAATAATACCTTTAGAACCTTGACACGCAAGATTAATCAATTTTAATATTTTTGTTGATTATTTTGTTAACTATCTGATCATTTAATGGTGCTCCCACTATTGAGATAAATTAACTATGCATGTTAAATCAACTACGAATATATTAATAGTGTAAAAAAAAAAACATGAATATATCAATAATTTATTAGTTTAGTTGATTAACACCTCTTTTTTTTCAAAAAAAAAAAAATTTATGGCTGAGGATTTGAGTCTACTTATCGTAGGAGTCTACACAATATAAATACAAACAAATATCATACATAATATGTGACAATTTTCTCCTATCCCAAATCACACAAATAATAATAATGGTAAACTTTCAAACCAACGTAATTTTGATAAAATCCGATTAAAACACTTACAGAGTCTACTATCTTTACGTTTACGTCTCCTTATCTAAATTTCCACAATATACCAAGTTTCCAACCTCGTGATATCCTTTTGATACCTTTTTTATGATATTACTGTTAAGTTATAGACATGCATATAAATTGTATAAATTCGTGTATTCATTATCAAACTTTTAACATCAAATTCGAATATCTAGAAAATAAGAAGTATGTTTAACTTACATACAATCATATTAATATGAATATGAATCTACATAGCTACGTAAAAATATAATGGGAAATTATTAATCATATATTTTGATTTGTCTTTTCATAAAAAAAAATACTACAGTACTTTTAAATTGCATCATTCATCAACCCTAAATTTACAATCTATATCATTATTACGTTACGAGGGTAATTTAGATATTTAACATATTAAATAAAAAAAATAAAAGAGAAATAATTAATCATCTATCTTGAGTTTATTTTGTTATCAGAAATATTATAAAAGTTTAAATTTGTATAATTTTCTATTTTTAGTTTGTAATTTGTATCATCTATCTTCCACGAAAGCATAAATTATCTTTTATAATTAATGACATTACAACGGTAACTTAGACATTTAATATGCTAAATACAAAGTAAAATAATAGCTTAAAATATAAAATAAAAATATTTTTATTACCAATATTCAATTAAATAAACTTAAAACTACTTTTTTCCTTAATTAACAAATATTCTAATTTGTCTTTTTAAGTTATCTTCACAAATTTCTATAATCACACTAAACCCTCAAATTACCCTAAACCCTAATTCATAACACCCAATCAATCCAATTCTTAAATTCAATTTCTTAATAAAAAATAATTTATATTTTATTATTTTATGATGCAAAGTGAAAAATGCCCTTGAATTCTATTAAATAATTTAACGGCGTTAACATTTTAATAGATGTTGGTATAAATCATAAACTTATGATGAAAAACCAAACCAATCCAAATTTTTATAGTATTTTAGATAACATGGTAAACTTAGGTATATAATTAATTAGGATTAATGAAGTAAACTCCATTATACAGTAATTAGGAGAATTGAGAAATCTTAGTAAATTAAGGTTGTTTTCGGCATTGAAAAGGTGTGTAATAAGGGATCATATAATTTTTAAATATCTTAATGAGGTGTATTAAGAAATGGGATTTTAAGAGGAGTTTTGAGGAGTGCTAATAGTCCCACTCTAATTTTTTTTTGGACGAATTAGGATATCGAAATAATTGTATAAATGGTTTATAAATACCAAAATATTATCATGTAAATTATTAACATTGATGATGTAATAAAATGACTTAAAATGTGAAACTTTAATTTATTACATCAGATGTCAAAATAAAAACTCAATATACCATTTCACACATACAACGATGATAATAGTTTGATGTTATATATAACTATAAACTTTATGATGAAGTAAGTGAGAATTTTAATTTTTCTCATATTAAATTCAATATATACTATTTATTCTCTTATTGTTTTCATTATATTTAATACTCGTTTGTGGCATGATTTGATAGTATTAGTGTATTATACTTGTTTTTAGATACACTTTTAAATATTTGATATAAATTAAATAAATCATAAAAATATAAATCAAAAATAAAAAAATTTAAGTATTAAAAATAAGAAACATGTGTTCCAAAATGAATAAAAGTTAATAATAAAATACTTTTCTTGTATTTTTTATTATTTTCAATATTTTTTATAATATATTTATTTTTTATATTTCTAAAATAAATCATTAAGTAAATAACGTATCTATTTCTCTCTTTAAAAAAAAATTGGTGTTTCGGGAGTTTTTAAATATTATAAAAATAATAAAAATATCAATACTGAATGATGGTGAGGACGGAAACGACAAACTCCCATTAAATAAGCTGCTAGGTCTTTCTTGTAAGTAAAAAGTTGAAAATTAAAAAATGAGGTTCTTTTGATTAATGCAAGGCCACATTTGCATGTCTCATGTTCACTCATATATATAATAAAAACAACACCAAACTAAACCAAACAAAACAAAAGCATCCTACGCACCATCATCATCATCATTTATCATCACCATCCATCTCAATTCTCATCTACACTTCAAAAGCATTGAAATTCACACATAGAAAAAATAAAATAAAAATATTACTAATTTTTATTTCGAAGAAAACCATTGGTTTTCTTTATTTTTAAAAAAACCTAATTTTTTTTTTTCAAATTTTAACTTTAAAAGAGAGAGAAATGGACACATCCACATGTAAAACAAAACAACAGCACCACCCTCCACCTTCATAATCACCATGGCCATTACACAACACAACGCAACAACACATCGACACATTTCATTTTAGACCCATCTCACATTAACACAAACCCATCACAAACATCTTATAAAAATCTTCTTTTTCCCCTTCTTCTTCTTTCTCTTTTGAACATATATTAATATCTAGTTCAGGCAAAGGAAATAGAGAAAAAAAAAGAAGACTATTTTTTTAAAAAAAATTTGTCTCAGTTTTGTTTGTTTTAGGAATGCGTCAAGCGAAGAACGATTAGATCGGTTCTGTTTGTTTGATCGTATCTGGGGATCGATCTGCGAGTATGTTTTTATTTTTAAAAAACTTTTCTATCTGTGTTTGTTTTGTTGTGATTGCACTTTCAAGTTTGTTAGTTTGATGATCTTTTTTCTTTTTTTCTAATTTTTTTATGCTGTTGTTTGATGATCGGATTATACATTTGTTGCCCATCAGTGATGAATAATCTGATATAGGGTGTGAAATTTTCTTAAATTTGTGATTTTTACGTTTTTTTTTTGGTTTGTTTTTTTGGTTTTGAACATGATTGATAGCTTTGTTGATTGATCGTGTATTTTGATGTTGTAGTTTGTGTATCTGTTTATAAATCTGTATATGGCTGTGTGTATGCAATTATCGATGCTTGTAAATGTATATTTTTGGATAAAGTTTTCATTTTGGGAGGAGAAATAAAGTGATATTTTACAAGTGGAATGTGAAAATGCATGGATTATTGTATATTATTAGCTACATTCACTTTTCGACTACTGGGTTTTTGTCAAAAATGGTCCATTTTTTAAGTATATTTTGCTAAATATATTTGCTTTGTCTTGTGCACTGCTTTTTGAGTGCGCAATTTTGGTATTCAACAGCAACTGAGTGAATCTTGTGAGCATTTTGGTTCCCTTTTTCGAACTTTATATATGCTGACTGTGTCAGTTATAATGTAATGATGAAATAAGTTGACTGATGTGATTATAGGCATGTTGATGTGTTGGAAGTTTGATTTAAATGATTTTCTATGAATGACAATCATTCTTGTGCCGATGACATGCTTTTATGATATGAAAGTCTTGATGAACCTAGTTTATCTGCATTTGTATGTTTCACACAATCAGTTTTAATTGTTTGACATTTTTTCTGTAATATATTTATTTTTGTACTCATAAGATGAATTTGTTTTCCTTGTTGATAAAAGCTCGTTATTTGATTGTAGAATATCCAAAGGGATATATGGGGAAGTAAGTGGTATGTGATTTGCATGGGGTGACGATGCCAGAGTTGAGAAGTGGAGCCCGCAGATCGAAACGCCTTGATGATCTTCAGCCTCCTCCACAACCAGTTGATCAAACGGAAAATTGGTTACTGCCTGCTCAAAACAGGACTAGAAGGAGAGTTGGTGGTGGTAGAGGTAGGGGTAATGCCACAGCTGTAGCCAAGCCAGGATTACCCACAAGGCCAACTGCTGCCGGTAGGGGCCGGGGCATCAGGTTGATCGATTTAGATCCAGAACCTTGTGAGGTTCTTCCTGACGCTGCTGCTTTGGTGGCTGCTGAACCTGTTTACAATCCGCTAGAGGTTGTGGCGGATAAAGATATTGCAATGGAGGGTGGGAGCGCAGAGAAAATATTGGGCGTTGAAGAAGAAGCAAGTGCAACTCCTGTTCCCGAGAGGGTATCATGCATTTGCTTGTTACTCTTTTTGGGGTTGTTTATATATGGAGTAACCGATTAGTCATATTGATTCTCCTTTTATAGTAACTAGGAAGGCCGTTTTGACTTCTATTATGATCTTTATTTTTTTTTTCTTCAGAAAAGCTAAATCTATGATTTAAGATTTGACCGTACTAGTTTGCTGACATGGAATGTCTATCTTGGATACATTTATGTTTGCTGTTCAAAATGACATTGAATTTGTCATGCCACGTGAGCTAATGGCTAAATTTGAAATCACCTCTATTTTGATTAGTTACAATTAAGATGTGTTATATTGCCCGGTTGTTCACTCTTAGGAATCTTATGGTAGGGTTAATGGAACATATTTCTATTGCTGCGTTCAGGTACAAGTGGGAAATTCTCCTGTATATAAGATCGAAAGAAAGTTAGGTAAGGGTGGTTTTGGCCAAGTTTATGTTGGCAGAAGGGTACATGGTGGCAGTGATAGAATCGGACCGGATGCAATTGAGGTCTGACTGAATAGTTCTTGCTTATTCCTACAGATCTAATAAGCCAACACTTTTAAATATGATGTTTACGATGCTTTTCTTACAGGTTGCCTTGAAATTTGAACACCGAAATAGTAAAGGTTGCAATTATGGCCCTCCTTATGAGTGGCAAGTTTATAAGTGAGTTGACTCTTTAATGTCCAAATTTGCATATTTCTATTTGTTCGAGTGTTTTAGAATTTCTCGACTCTATTATTTATTTCACTCACTTTTGCCTTTTTTTTCTCTCCTTTTTTGGAAATTGAAAGTACATTGAATGGATGTTATGGAATTCCTGGGGTACATTACAAGGGTCGTCAAGGAGATTTTTACATTCTGGTAAGGTTTTAGTTGGAGCTCCTCATAATTATATTTCCATGTGCGCTTATCTCCTGAAATCCACTCAATAAATGTTTCAGGTCATGGACATGCTTGGGCCTAGTCTTTGGGATGTTTGGAATTCATTAGGACAATCGTAAGATTTAGAACCTCAGCTTTCTCTCTCTGTACATAACGTTCATGCTCAAATGCATGGATGCTTGTCAGTTTTTTGCCTATTGAATTTTATAGTATCTGTGACAGGATGTCATCAAATATGGCGGCCTGCATTGCAGTGGAGGCAATATCAATTCTTGAAAAGCTTCACTTGAAAGGGTAAGCTATTTGATAAATCATCCGTTCACTTTTGTGAATACATACTTCCTGCAGCTATAATTCTGACGTAGTCACAACTAGTTGTTGTTCTTTACAATGTTGTACTTTCTCTAACTAGGTTTGTTCACGGAGATGTGAAGCCAGAGAATTTTTTACTTGGTCAGCCTGGAACAGCTGATGAGAAGAAGCTATATCTTATTGATCTTGGTCTAGGTATGTTATTCTTCCTGATGCTTTTCATCTCTCTTGTTGTATGTTTTCCCTGAACTTAACTGTTAGCAAATTATAGATGTTCGACTTCAATCCTTCCCCCATCCCCCCTCCCCCTGAAAGATTTCTACTTGAGGTTTTTCTTTCCTCTGATATGCTTTAGCCACATAGAGGAAATGCTCTTTCTCTTATTAAACTAATGTGGAAATGCTCTCTCTTGAATTAATGTATCTTTTATATTTATTTTTCAGCATCTCGGTGGAAAGATGCATCATCTGGTCAGCACGTTGAGTATGATCAACGGCCTGATGTGTTCAGGTGTGTTGGATATTTTAGTTGTTTTCGATATTTTCGAAATCTAGCATAATCGGTATTGTTTGAAATACCTCTTTTGGCAGGGGAACAATAAGATATGCAAGTGTACATGCTCATTTAGGTCGAACTGGAAGTCGGAGGGATGATCTTGAGTCTTTGGCATACACATTGATCTTTCTTATAAAAGGGAGATTACCATGGCAGGGGTATCAGGTGAGCTTGTTTGTTGCTTTTTTGTTTGTGAATCCCAAGCGTTTAGTAACTATTTTATTTGTTTGATCATCACAGGGAGACAACAAAAGTTTTCTTGTTTGTAAGAAGAAGATGGCCACTTCTCCAGAGTTGATGTGTTGTTTTTGCCCTCCGCCATTCAAACAGTTTCTTGAAGCTGTTACAAATATGAAGTTTGATGAGGAACCCAATTATGCGAAGCTTATATCTTTCTTTGATAGCCTGATTGAACCATGCACATCATTAAGACCAATCAGAATTGATGGAGCTCTCAAGGTGATTGTGATTCTTCAAGCCAACCCTAAGTTTTTTAGAATTTATGACTTGCTAACCCCTTTCTTTTCTTTTTTCTTTTTTCTTTTTTTTGGGGGGGGGGGGGGGGGGATAAACAGGTTGGGCAAAAGCGTGGAAGATTGTTAATAAATTTGGAAGAGGAAGAGCAACCTAAGAAAAAAGTTCGATTAGGTAGTCCCGCTACCCAGTGGATATCAGTTTACAATGCACGTCGTCCCATGAAGCAGAGGTAAATTGTGTGATTTTGTTTAATTTTCATAGGTAGCTTTCTACCGCTGGTTGTGTAATGGGTAATCTCACAATTTATCTTTTCGTTATCTTTGTTTGTGGAGCATTAAACATATGAATGTTTAATTGTGATCTGCTTCACAATGGATGTGAGTGACCAAGTTTTTTCCAATCAATTTGCCCTTCATAAATTCTGAATTGAAGAACGTGCAAGCAGTGTTTTATGTGCATTTTGTGTCCAAGATGTTAAGCTTTTGCAGGTTTGAGAATGGCTTTTGTGCTCGGGCTCAGTTCAAAAGTAAACCAATACGTGATTTTCGTTTTCCAGTTAAAAATGTTCTCTAGTAATTTCAACAACTATTTTGTGCTCCTGAAGGGGGTCAAATTACCTGAAGAAAACTGAAAGTCATGACCATTTGTGATATTCAGAGTGAATTTCATATGATTGGCTCAAGTTATCTAGGCGTTTACCTATGGAGTAATATTTTCATGAATTGATAAATGATTTGATTTAGTAAATACATAAATGGATGCTGATGTTATTCTTTTGCCGCTTAATTTAGTATCTGCGCTGGTACCTAACTACGAAGAATTAATTGTACGCCTGTCTTCTTTCAATAGTAATTTCTTTCTTTTTTTTTCCTATTTAAATTTATTTTCTTCTTTAAATAATGATTTCTTCCAATAGTGATTTCTTCTTTCAATAGTGATTTCTTTCTTTTTTTTATTTGAATTTATTTTCTTCTTTAAACAATGCTTTCATTGGTAGAAATTTCCAAGTTACAGTTTATTTTATATTCTTCCTTTTGAATTATCTAATTATTTTCTCTTGTCTCGAGTTTCTTGTCGATATCATTAAATAAAATGTTCGTTTCTGCCATTCTAATTTTCTGGTTCAAAAGTCATGTTTGGATTCAGTGGATCTAATTTAATTTTTCATAGATTACATCACTTCATTATTTCCCTTATTTGTGGACATTTTCCTGTTTTGACTAGATTTAATGGCCCATACTTAATGCTACTGGTGTATTACTCTTTTTGTCAGCTTAGTAACAGTGAAGATCTTGCATTTAGTATTCCTACATTGATAAGCCTCTCATTTGTTTTTTGTTGGTTGCTTGCTGCCTTATGATCCAAACATAATAATCTGATCGCAAAAGTTGCACATGTGATGAGATGTCATAATAATTATCGATGCCAGCCTATTTTACTATGTATCCTCAAATAAAGACGACTTAATTAGAAATTTAATTCTGATTCTGGAAGTATTTGTTTTATTTATTGTCCTTGCTCACTGTAATTGCTTTTGAGGTGCCGTGACATTTGCCTTGTCCCTTGAGCAAAAAATTTCATATAGAAGCACAAGTCAAGTTATGACTGACGACTATTGAAATCATGTTTCTTTAAATGGGGAAAGTATTTGCTAAATTATTGTTAGAAAGTATAAGTTGTGTCTTTAAATGTTTACTGAGTGTAACTACATTAAGGCCCAACCCACTAGTGATTCTCGTTCGTCTTTCTTGACGTAATCATGAACTTTTGTTGGCATGTAGCTAAGCTTTTAGTCTGTTCTTGTTAGTATGTACTGGAATGGTTTGAGGTAATAACAATGTAAATTTGAACATGGCAATACATAGAAGGGGTAATTTGGGGTTATAAAAACCTTTAGTAGCACTTGTTTGAATACAACAGCAGTAGCATATAATGTCTGAAATAGTATGTCTGGCTTCATTTTTCGCCCCCATTTGTAGAACAAAAAGACATGGTTGTCTTACATTGACTGGGAAATTTTTATTTACCTATAAAAAGGCTTTTAACTTTTAAAATGAACTTTATTAAGTTATAATTTATGAACTCTTGAAATGGAACCTGGTTCCTCCCAAGGTTGATTGTTCATATGTGCGTTATATGGGAGTGACATCAGCTTAAAAGGTTATCGTGGACTGGGATGACATAGCATGCATCTAGTAATGATCTTTGGTATCATGTTATAATTTTCCTATGACAAATTTGAAGTCATCTTAGTTTCTTGCTTCTGCCTAGCATTAAATAAACCTTCTTTTTGGACATGTAGATATCACTACAATGTCTCAGATGCAAGGCTGCGTCAGCATGTAGACAAAGGTAATGAAGATGGGTTATATATAAGCTGTGTAGCCTCTGCATCGAATCTCTGGGCTTTAATCATGGATGCTGGAACGGGTTTTACCCATCAGGTTTATGAATTGTCAGCCATCTTCCTGCACAAGGTTGTTATTAAAACCATTAATTTTCTATAATGTTCTGCAAGGCCTATTTTTTCTACTTGAAATATTGACTCCCTCTGTTATTGTTTTGAATTGTTTTCAGGATTGGATTATGGAGCAATGGGAAAAGAATTATTATATCAGCTCGATAGCTGGTTCAACTAATGGGAGTTCTTTGGTTGTAATGTCCAAAGGTTGGCAATCCCAAAGTTGCTCATCAATATTACTAGTTTACTACTACTATTACGATAAATATTTTGCCAAGCTAATTGAGAGAGCATATGCAATCCCAAATTTGATCATGAATTTTCTGTAATTTTTAGGAACTCCCTACACCCAACAGTCCTACAAAGTGAGTGAATCGTTTCCTTTTAAGTGGATAAATAAGAAGTGGAAAGAAGGTTTTCATGTCACATCCATGACAACTGCTGGCAATCGCTGGGGTGTGGTAATGTCCAGGAATTCTGGATATTCTGAACAGGTAAATTTTCTGTAATTAGCTAATGTGTTAGTTTTATCGCAACCCTATGACTAAATTGCTGACCTCCCTCTTCTATTTTATTTTCTAATACAAGGTGGTGGAGCTCGATTTTTTGTACCCTAGTGAAGGAATACATCGGAGATGGGAGAGTGGTTATAGGATAACATCCATGGCTGCCACTGCTGATCAAGCAGCCTTTATACTTAGCGTCCCAAGGCGCAAAATGGTGGATGAAACGCAAGAAACTCTGCGTACCTCTGCCTTCCCAAGCACCCATGTAAAGGTGGGTAATTTTTTTTTCCACCCCATTCCTCAGGCATATTGGTTAAAGTCTAAATATTCTTTTAAGCTGCTCTTCTTGGTGTAAAACAAATATACGGTTTTTGAGTATTGTCCATCAGGTGTCATATTTAAACTTGCATGTTCCTGGCTCTTGGGTTTTCTCTTGATTTCTACTTGCATTTTGAGTGTTCTGGAGGGTATGGAACTCAATATCTGCAGATTCTAGTGCCTGTAGCATTTTTAACAAAATGAAAATAAATGTTGCAGTTGTTATATCGATTGTGTATTCTTTGTCTCTTCCTATTAGCAAATATTCATTTGCTAATTTACTTTAATACTTGCCTTTTGCAGGAAAAATGGTCAAAAAATCTCTATATTGCATCAATTTGTTATGGGCGGACAGTTTGCTAATATTGGAGTGTATTCTGTTGGTTGTATGCCCAAAAGCGGAAGTTCAAATTTTGAAAGCTGAGAGGGTAGTTTCATTGCGGAGTGGGTGGGTAGCTTTCTGCTGCACGAGGTTGAAAGAAAATCTAGGATTCTCTTACAGAATCCTAGTATTTCAATGTAAAAAAGCAAAAGAAAAAGATTAAAAAGAAAAAGAATTAACAGAATTGACAGTTGAAAAGCACATGTCCTGAGCCAGCATGAGCTAGTGGGCATCAGTTTGTTTGAAAAATATACATATGCAATAGTTACCTGGCTATTGAAGCCAAGTTATGCTTCGGAATTGTTGTTGTGCCTTAAATTATCTCAAATGTAGAATAAGTAAATTGCAGTATAGTTTGCGTCTGTTGCTTCTCATCATCTTCTTTATGATATAGTTTTATCGATCCCCTCCTTCCCGATAAAACTGAAGGTGCATGGTCGTATGCACCCATTTTGGGCTAATATTGTTGTGTTTAACTGTTCATTTTGTTTTTGGTTTCAGTGTTGCCAGCAATTAGTGAGCTCTCAAAGTTTTAAAACTTGTCGAATGTTAACAGCAGCTTTAAGTTTCAGGTCTGGGCAACAGTGCAAGAGCTTGAGTCACAATGAACAAGTAACTCCTGTTGCCAAGTGTTGTTTCACTTGTCATGGAGTCATGCTTCCACCCTAGAATCTTGTTTTTTGTACGTGGACCATTTTTTCCCCTCCTCACAGAACATTACTCTTTCCCACCTACATTATAATTCATCCAAGCTTATTCAATCAACACCTCTAATCAACTTAACCAATGAAGTTGCTCAAGGCTCAAGGGTGGAGCTCTAAGAACTCTGAAATCATGGCCGACTTGAGCTTACTCCTTGGAATACTATTGATTTTTTGAATTTTGATTAGCACTTGTCCTTGTTGCCCCCATGATAAGAAAAGGGCACCACTGCTGGAGTTCGGGCTGGAGTTCAAAATTCTGGCACTTGGAGACTCAGCTAATAACACTTCTGCAGACATATTGCTTGGAGGACTGGAATTTGGAAACATGGACTTTAAATTCAGATTGCTGTCAATATGGTAATGCTAAGATGCCGTTCTTGCAGTTATTGCAAATATATCGTCAAGATAAAGGATCAAAAGTTGAAAGCTACTAAAATACCATTATTAATTTTTTAGGAATAAGAATAGAACAAGAGTGATTCAAACAAGTTAAACTAAAATTCACATTTTGAATAACTGAAGTCAGGTATAAGAAATTAACGACTTCCGGTTTGGACAACATCATGAGTGATTCTGTAACAATGAACAAAGTACTTGTTCAGGTTTTCCCAACTATGATGTCACTTTATATGATGAATTCCTGAAAATTTTACACACATAATTAACCGTTAATTTTCAATTTGAAATGGAAAACTCTGGAGTAAAAAAGGTTGCAACTTTGCAAGTCAAGTCTTGTTTTCTATTATAGAATATTGCTTGATTGTTAAGGTCATGATCATCCTTTTTAAAAATATTTTTATGCGGAAACACGCTTTCCACTTGACCCATTAAAAAATTCTGTTCAAATGCAAGTCCATATTGCATTTTCACCGAACTTTTCTGGTCCATTCCTTAACTATAATGATTTATTATTTTGAGGTGATATATTGACTTAAGCAGTAAAAAAAAATGAGTCAGTGAGTGTGATTATTAGCGCGTGTCCATGTCATTAGCAGGGCTTATCATATGATAAAACCTTAAATATTGATTTCTTTATTGTTAAACTTGAAAAATCAACAATGACAAGAGAATTCATTATCAGCTATAAGAAAACATAATAGCAGAAAGTCTTTAGGAGATGAGGATGGAATTCTTTTTTTAAAGTTTAAGGATGCTTGCAATCAACAATGTCGTAATAAACAAGAGTCAAATCACCCATAGTAAGAAAAAACAAATGTAGCTTCCCTAATCTTTCCCACCAACATTTTAAACTCGTATAAGCTTATTCACCTATTGACTTCTAATTTATTATAATCCGTCAATAAACAACTCTAATCAACTTCATCCCATTGAAGTTGCTCAAGGGTGAAGCTCTCAGAACTCTGAGCACCATGGCCAACTTTATCTTACTTCTTGCAACACTACTCTTGAGTTTCAGTATTTTGAATAGCACTTGTCTTTGTTGCCCCCAAGATCAGAAAGCAGCCCTGTTGGAGTTCAAAAGTCTGGTACTCGGAGACTTAGCAGATAATCGTTCTGCAGACGCGATGCTTGCAGGCTTGGAAACATGGAATTCAAGTTCCGATTGCTGCCAATGGGAAATGGTGAGATGCCGTTCTCGTGGATCATCACAAGAGGTGACTGGCCTTAATCTTAACAATCTTTTTCCATTGGTTGTATTGGGTTCCATTGTAACTTCAGATGTTTTGACTCCAATTTTTCGAATAAGAAGCCTCATGATGCTTGATCTGTCCTACAATTCAATGCAAGGTGAAATTCCCGGAACTGGTTTTGCGAATTTAACCAAACTTACATATCTTGACTTGAAGGATAACAAACTCAATGGTTCCATTCCAAGTCAGTTACTCAGTTTGAGATATCTAGAGTTTCTTGATCTCAGTACTAATGCCATTGAGGGGAAATTAAGTAGCAGTGTTGCAGGCCTCAAGAACTTGAAGCAGTTGATCCTCGATGATAATTCGATCCAAGGACAGATTCCTGCCGAGATCGGAAACCTCACAAATTTGCACAAGTTGTCACTTCGCCAGAACAAATTCTCTGGAGGAATACCATTGTCATTGCGGCAACTGCGGAAGCTCGAAACACTGGACCTGCAAAGGAATTCGCTATCTGGGGAGATTCCAAATGATATAGGGACCTTGGCGAACATCACAACTCTGGCCTTAAGCAAGAATGCTTTGACTGGTGCAATTCCACAGTCGATTCGAAACATGACCAAGTTGGCAACACTCAGGTTGGATAGTAATGTTCTTTCTGGTGAGATTCCAACTTGGTTATTTGGTCTTCAGGATATGAAGAGCTTGTTTCTGGGAGGAAATAGACTTAAATGGAACGACAATGTCAGCATTGTTCCCAAATGTATGTTGACTGATTTGTCATTGAGATCTTGCAGTGTTAGAGGGCCAATTCCTCTCTGGCTTTCCAATCAAACAGAGCTTACATTCTTGGACTTGAGCGAGAATGAGCTTGAAGGAACTTATCCACAGTGGCTAGCGGCTGAACTAAACCTTGGAACAGTTATTTTATCAGACAACATGTTGACAGGTTCTCTGCCTCCCCCTTTGTTTCAATCTGGAAATTTATCAGTCCTTGTTCTTTCAAGAAACAACTTTTCTGGTGAATTGCCGGAAACCATCGGTCAAAGCACTTCAATAATGATACTTATGCTGTCCAGTAACAACCTTTCTGGGCATGTGCCAAAATCTATATCCGATATATATCGATTGCTGGTACTGGACTTGTCAAATAACAACTTTTCTGGTGAGTTTCCAGCTTTTGGTTCTAATTCATTAGTGGGATATATTGATATATCTTCCAATAGATTCTCTGGCGTGGTTCCCTCAGCCTTTGGGGAAATCACGCTTATGATATCGCTAGGCCAAAACAAGTTCTCCGGGCAGTTGCCTCGAAATCTAAGTAAGCTAAGCCTGCTCGAACACCTTGATCTTCATGACACAAATCTTACCAGTGAGTTTCCAGCATTTCTCTCTCAGTTGTCTTCTCTTCAAGTTCTTAATCTTCGGAACACTACCCTCGAAGGATCAATCACCGATGGCCTGTCAAATCTTACTAGTCTACAAATCCTGGACCTCTCCAACAACAACCTTACAGGAAAAATCCCATCAAGCTTCGGAAACCTCGTAGGAATGATTGATACTCCTAGAACCTTGTCAACACTGCCTGAAATTTTCAACTTTCCTGTTGAAATCCAAGATTTGATAGTCAACTGGAAAAGTTCCAAACGAGGCCTCTCCAGCGAAAACCTGGCAATCTATTCTCTTCTGGACTTGTCAAACAACCAATTATCTGGTGAAATTCCATCGTCTCTGGGCAATCTCAAAAGCCTGAAGTCACTTAACCTGTCTTACAATCAACTCGAGGGTAACATTCCCTCAACTTTCGGCAACCTGGAGATTTTAGAGACCCTGGATTTGTCACACAATAGCCTGTCTGGAAAAATCCCACAAGCATTTGCCAAGCTCCAGCAACTGACCTCGTTATACTTGAGCAACAACAAGCTCTCGGGCAGAATTCCTGAGAGCCCTCAAATGGACAGGCAGATTGATCCGGTCATATTTGCAAACAACAGTGGCCTGTGTGGGGTGCAAATACAGGTTGTTTGTCCTGAAGATGTGCAACCACCACCTGATTCAGTGCCAGAGGAGATGGAGAACGAAGAAACAGGAATGTTTTCCTGGAAGGCCACAGCCATTGGGTATCCTGTCGGATTCTTATCTGCAACTGCAGTTATGTATGCGATTGGCTACTTCAATTATGTACCAAAATCTTCGGTTTCGCGGCGTAAGTCTTCAGCTTCGCGGGCTAGGTAATCAAGAAGCAAGAAGTTCCGGGATTATGGAGCCTGGACCTAAAGAGATTAATCAATGTGCATGTAAGTATGGTCTAATTTTACTGAGCAGGAAAATTGCGTCCACTTGCAATGCAAGCAATCTTGTCATGTGAAGATGCGAACTTAACGCGTAATCACATGTTGGGATTAAATAAAATAAATGCAATTTTGCTCTCTTTTAAGGAGTTTTAAAGTTTCTCAAATAAAGCATGTGATAACTTTCATGAGCTAATCGCATGATCCAAAAATAGTTATGATGAAAAATTATACGCTTCTTAGAACGGCTTTTTTCAGACTAACAAGTTTCTAATGCATCTGTGAATGGATGTTTAATATCTTTTGTAATATAATGTTAAAAAATAAAAATTAACATTGGGAAATAATAAATTTTAGATTAAATTTTGAAATAATAAATTTTATAAAATATTTCATAAAATCTTTAATAAATTTGGATTATGAGACAAGCGTTTATGAAATAATGTGTTATACATGCTTGATAAATTAATTATGAAAATATGATGTGCGTGCATACATACAAAAAAGGACGTGCAGTTAATATGCTTTTATTGCATATTTAAATGCTTACAATATATTAAAAACACATCATGTGATCGATTAAAAAAAAATTCGCTAACATATATTCATTTTTCGTATGTTTCAGAATTTTGGCATGAGATTACATTGTTTCTTAACACTCAGTTTAATGGTCAAATTAAGTCCATAGACCCAGGTGTAAAAAATTTGAAATAATCTGGGTTTATTTGTCAAAATTTTGAGGCCATTGATTTTTCAGACTGATGGTTAAAACAATATGGACTATAGTGTTAATAATCCAGTCAAGACATCCATGCCATTAAATTACTTCTCAACATAAATTTTATTTAAAATAAAATAGACAGTTTGAAGAAATACACAACTAAAATTCAACACCCAATTATCAATAAATCTCAAAAATCACACAATTAAAGTTTAATACAAAAGTAAAATACCATCCACCATAAAGATAAACAAAACAAAAATAGGGTAAGAATATAATATTTACAATTATTATAAATTGATGTAACAACGTAAAATTAACATATATTAAACAAGCAAATGTGTGGGGGTATTTTTTTTTTTTTACATAAATAAGCAAATATTTATTTTTCAGTCTCTTTTGTTCCATTTTAATATCTTATTCTCGTCTATTTGAGTTTAATTTTATTTTTTAAAAAAATAACTTAGAGCACAGTGTTTTATGCAATTTGTAAAATCCAAATGAAATAGGAGTATGGGATAGTATGGTCATTTGGCAGCCAACGAGCCACTTCAAAACCCTAAACTAAAACCCTAAAGCTAACGCAGACGGAGTCGCATACTTGTAATAACACTAAGCCCACCCATTGTCGTCTTCTCCTAAAATCGACCGAAGCCCAAATAAAAAAAAAAAAAAAAATGAGACCCCCGAGAGGAGGAGGCGGTTTCAGGGGAGGAAGAAACGGCGGCCGTGGTGGAAGGGGCGGCGGCGGCCGTTTTAGTGGAGGCGGTCGTGGCGGTGGCGGTCGAGGTGGTTTTGGGTTCCGTGACGAGGGACCTCCTGCCGAAGTTGTTGGTTCGTGTTTCTTTCTTTTTTAATGCTGTTTTCTCTTGTTTGGTTGCTGAGAAAATAGAGGAAAAATGTTTGCTTTATTGTGCACGTTTGGGTGTTTGTGATATTGTTAGTTTGTCAAACGGGAGAGGGGGAAAAAAAGTGATGGGTGAAGAGAAAAAGGTTACAAAAAGACTTGATTTTCGTCAGTGAGTTGGAAGTATTTTAATTTTTTTTTTTAAAAGCAAAAACCTGACGAAATTTTTTCCTGTAATGTAATGGCTTTGAAAATGATTGGATAATGTGTTTCATTATTGTGTTATAACTATTTTTCTTGTTATTTGTAGAGGTATCGTCATTTCTTCATGCGTGTGAAGGTGATGCTGTGACAAAGCTCACCAATGAGAAAATTCCTTTCTTCAATGCTCCAATCTATCTGCAAAACAAGACCCAGATAGGGAAAGTTGATGAAATTTTTGGTCCCATTAATGAATCTGTGAGCAATCTTTTTGGTTTTCATGTTGATAATTTGTTGTACTATTAATTTTGATTAAGTATTGATGTGGTTTGTTCTACCATCATTGCAGTATTTTTCGATCAAAATGATGGAAGGTATTGTTGCAACTTCATATTCACCAGGTGATAAGTTCTACATTGACCCAAGCAAGCTGTTGCCTCTTGCACGATTTCTTCCGCAACCAAAGTGTGTTTTCTGTCCCTATCTATCATTTTGTTGGAACAATGATTTGTTTTACCCAGTAAAGAATCTAGTATGTTGTTCAAGTATCCCACTGGTACTAAACTCCTGCTAGAGTTGAACGTTCAATTTGCGGTGCCTTCATAGTCCAGAATAGTTCCCTCTCTCTTGGGTGAGAAATCACCTTCATGCGAGCATATGAGGTTATAATCTTTTAATTAACCAACAACAGACCTTTGGATGACCTGGCACCAGTTCAGAGGTGCAAGTCATTTCTAAGGAGTTTGGTTATTGCTTTGACTGCCTGCTCTTGCCTTAGTTGGCTTTTGATCAGTGAGGTAGTTTCTGTTCTATTCCTGATCGGCCAAAACATCTTCGCACAAGGCTGTCGTTGCCTATATGGTCCTTGAGTGAAGTTCAGTTTTTTTTTTTATTTTTAGAAATCAAATAATGATGGCTGCATTATTCTTTCAGGGGACAGGCACAAGCTGGTGCAAGAGGCGGCCGTGGAGGAGGCGGCTTTAGGGGCAGAGGAGGTGGCAGAGGTGGGGGCCGTGGTCGTGGTGGAGGTGGAGGTGGCTTTAGGGGCAGAGGTGGACCTCCTAGAGGCGGTCGTGGTGGTGGCTTTAGAGGCAGAGGAAGGTCTTAGAACACACTGTAGTTCTACTAGTGATTTTCTCCCTTTGTGTTTCTTATCTAAAGTCCCCATTGTGCTCACATCAAAAATTGAATTCTGATTGAAACATGAGCCGCAGTTTCCTATCGTACTATTTCTTGTTTCATGTTTATGTTTTTCTAGTTCTCCTTGCTAGTGTTGATGCCTTGAGAGTAGTTATCATCTTTGGAAGAAAGCCTGAATGGTCATTTGTGGATTGCAGATAACCATAAATAAAAAAATACCATTAAATTCCATGTGCATAAAAGTCGTTAAACTTCATGCACTCTGAATTCTTTAGCATAGATATGATATAGTCTGTTCGGCCGAGTCATAGAAATACAGAAAACCAGAACCAGAAAAACTCAGGGAGTAATTGAAGGTAAGGCAACATTAAATGTCAAAAACCTACAGTTAAATTTCTCCACATGGAGGGGAAGTAAGAATAAGGGCTCTTGTTGAAATTCTTACATAATTATTCAAAATAGTTAAATAACTACTCAAGCTTCCCAACCTCTGAGAACTGTGGCTCTTGCAACACGGTTAACTCCAAGGGTAAAAGCTCCCATACGAAGATCACAATTGTGGGTTTTGCACATCTCCTTCACATCTTTGAACCCTCTGGTCATGTAAGTTTTTAGCTCATTGTTCACTTTCTCTTCATCCCACATGAACCCTTGGATGTTCTGCAATTTGTACAAAAACATAAAATACATCAGTACATTTTGGACCAATCTGGCGCACAAATTCATCACCTGCTGTAAAAGAAAGTGAAAAACCCACTGGAGAAAGTTACCAATTAAACATGTGAATCTATGGGTGAGTATATATGGTTACCGTGAAATGATTATCAAAATCCCGCTTCGATGGTATGCTCATTTTAAGCTTGATAATTATTCCGATGTAGAAAACAAAATGTGGTTAAGCACATTTTTCTTTTACAAGTGAAAATAAGTTATATAGAGGCATCAATATTGCAAAAATGTTAAAGAAGCTGATTACTTCATAAAACAAATAGCAGGTGTCAAGCTTTTAGAAAACCAAGCAGAGAAATACAGAAGGTAATATTATACGATACCTGCACCCACTCAAAGTAACTAACAGTAACTCCTCCTGAGTTTGCGTATATGTCTGGAAGTATTACCACACCTTTCTTTGACAAGATCTGCATATATAGTGTGAGAATTATGGTACTAGTCTTGTTTTTTCCATGACACTATTACTCTAAGCTAGCACTAACCTCGTCAGCTTCTGGGTCAGTGGGATGATTAGCAGCTTCAACAATAAATTTGGCTTTGATGTTATTTGCATTTTCCCTTCAGCCAGACCATAGAACAACAATTAGGCACAATTATAGTATGATAACAGCTTAGAGATAAAACATTAAGAAATCATCATCATTATCTACATGAGTTTTGAAGGGCAATCTCTTTCTTTTTCATTTATCCAACTAGAAAAATATGAAGAAGTCTTTTTTTTTTTTTTTCCGAAAGTAAACCTATTAATGACACCCCCAAGGGCTGCAGGGATGAGAACATCACAGTCCTCGATCAATATCGAATTTGAATCTATTGAATCTCCACCACTGAATCCTTTAACACCGCGATGTTCCTTGACATGCTTGAGTAGACTTGGAACATCAATGCCTTTGCTGTTTTTGATGGCTCCAGAGATGTCACTTACGGCAACAATCCTCCCACCTTTTTCACCAATTAGTTGAGCAGCCCAGGAACCGACATTTCCAAAACCCTGAAATGAAATATATCCTTAACATAAGAGACTCTGAAGGATAAAAACAATTGTTTAAATCATTCCCTTCTCCTAAATCTTTGCTGAACCTAGAAAATAATCGATAACCTGATACAGTATAAACTTGCACCTGTATAACAAATCGTTGTCCAGCAATGCTCTTCCCGTGCTCATTGAGCAGGGCCTCCGTAGCAAAAAGCACTCCTCTTCCTGTAGCCGCATCTCTGCCTAGAGACCCGCCAAGATCCTAATTTAGATAAACATTGCAACATACAAATTAAATAAATTAAGGAGAAAATTTACATTTGAAATACTCCCTCCATGCTGAGGCAGTTATGACAAAAAAGAACAAATGTTCGCTTCAATCTGTTTCTTTAAATATACAATGAAAGAAATACGTAACAAGTAACAGCTATTTGTCAAATATTATTGGAAGAGGGCCCAAAAAGATCTTTTGATAAACCCATTCTGTTTCTTCATAAAATTTAAAACATCTTTCGGTCAACCCATTCTGTTTCTTCATAAAATTTTCAAAAATGACTTTTAGAGACTGGTGCCAACGATCAGTAACAATTGTGTATCAAAAAATATTAAAATTAAAAAATCATTCCATCAACCCATCCTGTTATTTATTCAAAAAAATTATCAAAACATAATTTGTAACAACAGGTGCCAATAATCATGAAAAGAATAACTCCAAAACCCCTGCCAATCAGTAGAAACATGCAATATCACTACTCCAAGTCCATAGCCTAGAACAATTTCGCAACTGCAAATGCAAAGTTTTATCTTCAATATATATAATACTTACAATGGGTTTTCCCGTCACAACTGCTGGAGAGTGGCCATGAAATTTGGAATACTCATCCAGTATCCATGCCATAGTCTGTTTAATCACACAGAAAGCAAATTTGAAGTATCAAAATCAGGACCAAAGTGAACATCTCCAACACAAGAGTATAAGTATTTCATTTCATCCCTTTTGCTAAAAATTAAAGAAAGAATAGAATCAACACTCAGCCATTTCTAAGCCTAAGGGAACTTTTCATACCTGGGGACCTGTCCCCATATCAGGAGCAGGAACATCAGCATGAATTCCTATCAGATCATGAATCTTTTGGGTAAAAACTCTGGTAAGACGTTCTAGCTCGGATATGCTTAAATCCCCCGGACTACATCCTATTCCACCTTTAGCACCACCATATGGGATATTTGCTACAGCTGTCTTCCATGTCATGAGCTGAGCTAATGCATTCACCTCGTCTGGGTCAACCTACATTGTCACAAAACCATCAGAACTGAAATAGGTTGAGATATCTTGCTAACTTCAGGCAAAAGCAAACAGAATCTTGACTTAACTATCTATTGAACTGCCCTACTTTTTTTATTTTCAAAAGGGGCTATGTAAAGCTTGATAGGATTTCAAACAGACGGACACTAGAATGCATACAACCTCAGGATGATATCTGATTCCCCCCTTCATAGGTCCCCTAGCATTGTCATGCTGAACTCTGAACCCAACAAAAGAGGCCAAGGTGCCATCATCTTTGGGTATAGTGCACTCAACCTGCAATTTCATATAAAATCCATTCAGTGTTAGATAAAGTATCAATGTGAAACTGGATTAATACTGAGTATCAAGTAGTTATACGGTACCAAATATGCAACTGCAGGGACCCAAACCAATTCAAGCATGTACTGAAAAATCACTAAATGGAAATCTAGCTCATTTGTTAATTTCATTAGATGAAAGTCGCATTCACTAGTAATGCATCAAAAACATCACCTTGATTTCCCTGAAAGGAATGAGTAAACTTTTCTCCAGCTTAGAGTCCAATCCCAGCAGCCTTGCTGCCAGCTTAAAGTTTCTGTTAGTAGCAACTAATGCATTCATGGTTGTACCAGCACTCCTGAAAGCTAAAGACAAAATATTAGACGTCTTGTTATGGCTCCAAGATGATGAAAATAAATCAATTTAAACCATCTTCCCTATGGTTAAGTCAACATCAAAGATGATGACATATCACACATGTGAGAGGGAAGAAGTCAGAATATTATTATACCATTACAGAATATTATCACATGCGATATATTCAAAACATGATGATTCTAGTGGAGATTGAACTACGAACATCAAAATTAATTTAAATTACAGGATAATCTGCTAATTACAAAGCAAGGGATTACTTGTTTATCCAAACTATGCTGTGCTACTCTGTCAGCAATGAATCAAGTTTTATCCAGAAACACATGTCTCACATTAAGAACTAATTTATCAGCAGATCTTTCCAGGGCCCCATCTAATATTTTAATGAACACTTGTATTAATGTATAATAAATAGCTATTCACTCCAAATCTCCACATAATTGCAGTCATTTTGGAGCAATATCTTCTATTTCAGGTACTACAGAAAATCTACCAGCCATCAGAACATGCTATAACAATTTATTTAACTAATTAATGATGTCTGACCCCATCAATCTGCATTATTTCCAAATCTCTATGCCTACTTTTTTTTTTCATTTGCAAGTTCTGGACACTTTGAAATGTTGATGTCTGTTATACCAAGTATATCAAGTATCAGCAAGGTGACCCATCAGAAGGTTATAAGCCATGCAAAGCTTAAACTACCAACCTTCCAGTAACCTCATCATTTTCGCTATTAGCATGTTTGGTTTGGCCTTTTCACCAACCTAAACCAGCAAAATACGCCTTATAAGGTTTACAGTTCTATCATGCTGTTCATTTTGCCTTACCATGTTTGCATTACCACGCTACCGTCATTGAAAAAGATTGAAGCAATAGAAAAATGGGTCGAATGATTCAACCATGACTAAATTTGGAGAAATTGTGCCATGCCTGAAATGTGACATAAATTAAGTTTTGATTTGACCACATGGTTGATATAATATCTTCCACAAGGAGAGATTATTAGAATTTTAAAAATTAAGTGGGGCCCTAAAAAATAAGGAATCTCTAGAAATATGATCTGTGTTTGAGAATTGATTTCATACCATGGCAATTTTTGTATTTAGAGGTGGCTGAGGGATATGATTAAGGACTAAAGAAAGTTCAATACAATTGCTCTGGCTGCTGACCAACCTAGAGTCTTAAAATATTGTAAAATAATCAAATTGATAAACTCTTGAGTTCATGATCACATCTAATTCCAATGGTAGTTTGTGTTTCACATTAGCATGGGACAGAAACGAAACAAACTGCAATGTGCAATGCATTTCCTTAAGAGTGGAGGCTCATTTTAGCACCACTTATACATCATCTAGAAAAGCCAATGTATAAAACAACCCCGGGGGATATCAATTCAAAAGCTTCTTATCTTGGAAGTAGAATAAAAGCTATTAAAATCAATAATCCAGCAAAGCTAGCTCTATTTTAAATTAAAATACACATAAAAAAGGCAAACCCAAAAAGCTTTACTAAAAAAAGAAAATCACTTCGGTATTCGTGATGGCAAGTCATGAAAAGGCAAATCATCACTAAAGAGTAAAGAATGACTTGGTGAAAATAAATAAACTGCCAAGACAACAATGCCAGGAAAAGGGCCTTAAAATTAGTGCATCTATTTCTAATGAAGTCAACAAAATTGATTATGTCAAACAAGATAAACAACAAGATCTAGAAAAATCTCCAAGACAAAGGACAGAAGAGTTGAAGAAAGCAACTTTAAAAAGCTCTTACCAAATATCAAAGAGGAAGCTTTGAACCCAAAACCCAGAAGCTGAACCCGATCACAGCTTCAACAAAAGGGCCGTAAATACTGAGCCTTAAGTTAAAACTTTGTGAATTAACACATAAATAGCCATGAACGAAATGCACAGGAACAGAATCAGAATCCAATTCCTCAGAATCCAACACCCCACAAAGTTCTGACAAATCTTTGCATACAAATAAATGAGCAAACCAACGTCACACAAGAATATATGCTTCTTGACCACTAGCTAAAGAGAGATGAGAATGTCACAGATACATACATACATACATACATACATACGTGGTAAGCAAAAATGTTGGCAGCACAAATTGTTTTACAGGTTTGTGAATCCTAGACGAAACCCATTTGCATGCACTGCAAGGCCACCATTAGAGGGTCTCTCGAGCTAAATTTAAGGCTTTTATTCGACACAGTTTCTTGATTTCTTTGGCTTTTATTTATATTGGGTTTCTGAATCAGGACAAGATAATGACCAAAGCAAAGCAATTTTTGGTTTTGGAAAACATTGTCGGTGGGACCACTTCCATGCCACCAGGACTCTGTCTATGAGCAACATGTTCTTCAGGAAGAAATTTGCATCCAACATGAAATTCCAAAACAAAAAGTAAAAAATGTATCAAACATGAAACTTTGACATGTCTCAATTATATTTGATACATTGGGAAATTTCGATCACCAGGGTACTTTTACTTTTTTTCCCCCAAACGAATATCATCGATACTAATTAAATAACAGAAGTAGTAAAAATTTTTTAATGGATCATAATCCTGTGTCAAAAGATTGTTTTGAGATGAATAGTAAGTTCAGGTCTTTCATGTTTTGAAATCTACACGGGAATATAACTTAAAATTTACTCAGGAATTCGGATTTATTAAGATTAAAAATGAAAAATTTTAATCGAATGCTTCCCTGGATTATATATTCAAGCACATAGTAATAATAAAAAAAGAAAAAAATGAACCCTCACATACATGCTTCCCATTTGTTTAAAGTCTTTATATTTTAACTTTAAACATGCCTTTAGCATTTTTTTTTTTTTGGTTTCTTAGACGTAATCAACTAAAAGCATGATACGATAATCTCCAAATAATTGAATATCAAGAGTGGAGATTTACAATACAATATCATATCAAAGTTAAATATCCCACATATCCCTTTTACTATGCTCATCCTTATTGATAAGGTAAATACTCAATGTATGAACATAATTTCTTTTACCTTACTAGTTCATCAAAAGTATGTGTAACAAAAGTCATTATCCTGAGAAGTTGGTCTCAAACGCAAAGACAGATAAAGAGGTATACCTTCTATATACATTGTGGATTTCTCTTTTTTACCATGACTGTATAGATGACATACCCCACCACCATGGATGTTTCAAATCCAAAATCTTTTCTGACATCATGGGTGCGTGGTGACTGCCTTGCACACGCTCAATCTAAATGACCTCACTGATTTTGGTTGTGGGAAGCAAGGAGGAGTGGAGAAGACATGAAAGCATTTGGGAAATTGAAGGTAATTGCTAGCTGCATGCAAATACAGTCACAAGCCATGGCACGTCATGGTATCTTTTTCCATCGGTATATGCTGATGAATTGCATCTCCTTGTTGGACCATGTTCTGTTGCTAAATGTGTGAATTGGGAACATTGGTTCTCAAACATATTCCTAAAAAGATTTGAGAAATTTTAAAGTGGTCCAAGTTCGATGATCAAAGCTGCTAATGGAAAAGAAGATTGATCAAGTCATGCTGTTCCCTGTCATGCATAGCGTGTGATGATAAAGAGTTGGTTTGTGCATCTAATCAAGCTTTGGCACCTTTCGTGGCCCCTTTCTCTTTCGGTCTTTCTCATTCTCAATCTTTTTGTTTTTTTGTTTTTTTGTTTTTATTTTTTATGTTAAACAAACAAAATTTCATTGATATGATCAAACTAAGTGCCTGCATGCGTAAAACTTCATATGATAATGAAAGACGACAATGACCAAACTATAAAGATGTCTATTACATTGACAGATTATTTGAATAGATCAACTTTCTGGTTCCTTCCAAATTTTAAAACTTTTTCAATATGCGAAGAGATGCTAAAAAAATTTGAGAAATAAAAGCAAGAAATTAATAAATTAAGCTCGGTTAGCTATGCTAAGAGGAGAAATTTTGTGATACAAAGAATCTAAACAATAAAGATAACTGGAAGGCTACGCTTCAATTATTTGATCTTTTTGGCTTGTTAGTGGATTATTTGGTAGGTTTTGTTGGTATCAGGCCATCGGCAAGTTCATTAATTCATTTTGAACATCAAATTGCAGATATTGCGCTGTTTAACTTTTTGGGCCATCTCGAAAACTTGAAAATGATAGCAGTCTTTATTGGTGTACCATTTTATAAAGGGTCACTAATGGTAGAAAATTTACTTGGTGTTTTTTTTTTCTCTCCCTTATAGTTAGGTGCAAGAATGGAAAATTACACACTCATTTTGAAGGAAAAAAATATTGAATAAATATAAAATAAAAACTAGTAAGTTAGGGCATGTCTGAGACTGTTTAGGGCATACTTGAGACTGTCCTGCTT
Source organism: Luvunga scandens (assembly GCA_030449905.1). Classification (NCBI taxonomy): domain Eukaryota; kingdom Viridiplantae; phylum Streptophyta; class Magnoliopsida; order Sapindales; family Rutaceae; genus Luvunga; species Luvunga scandens. The sequence goes on along the minus strand of JASUUG010000382.1, from coordinate 2,784,289 downwards.
CCTCTTATTTTATTGCCCATTTATACTTACTTTCACTTGATAAATAATGATTCTATCGTATAACAACAAATGTGATTAGAAAAAAAAAATCTTAGTATTTTAATCTCAAATATACCTTTAATCAACTACAATCATTAAAAAGGAGAGCCACATTTTTTGTATAAAAGATAAATGAGTCCCACAAGAATGGATTTGTCATCATCACACAAATAATGATTTATTTCATAAATTGTGATTGTGAACATTTCATTACTCCTCTTTCACAATTAAATTTATGTTCATGTGTTTCCAATTCAAACACTAAGTAGACCTATTCAAAAGGCTCACTTTTAGATGATGTTAATCTTTCCATTAACTCACCTAATCATCTTACTTTTTTACAAATTCTTCCCATGTTATAATTTCTTTCGATAATTATAGTCATTTCTTCCAAATTTTGAAAAATAAGTACGTCTTTTGTTAAAATAATTTTAAAAAAGTTATAAAAAAATAGGAAAAATAATTAAAATAATTTTAAAAAAGTTATAAAAAAATAGGAAAAATAGTTAAAATAATTTAAAAAAAGTTATAAAAAATTAGGAAAAAAGAATTAAGACATTATATAAGTGCTTTGGAATAAATGTTACTCTCAAAAATCCTTTTGTCTTTTTTCCTCTCTTTTTGAAATAGAGGGACTGAAACCAATAGAAATTGAGGGTCAAAACTCAAAAGGATAGATTCCACTAGACATTACAAAAACCCATGAGTGCTTGGTTGTTGCCAAAAAAAAGAAGATTAAAGACATAAAAAAGAAGATGAGAAAGTGCTTGCCCATTACATCACCCACTAAAACCCTAGCCCCCCATCTATCCACAGAAGCTTCTCCTTTACATGCAAATTACGTTACTTTATACATATCGTAGACCGACTCTAGAGTATTAAGGGTTGTGAAATTTTTTTATGAGACCTCCTTATATTTAGTAGCTTCAATATTTAAAAAATCATAAAAATATTCAAAATTTAATCCGTTTTTAACTATATATTAAATATTAACAATAAATAAAGTAATAAGACATTTCAAAAAAGAAAAATAATCAAGAATATTTTTTTCCAACTCCTTGAGATTATTAGTTTGAGAAACTATTTTTTCTTTTACTTCAAAAATAAACAAACAAATGTAATAATTTTCTTTATAGAGAAGACCGCAAGAAATTTTATAAGGTTAAATAATTAAGGTTTTTTTAAATAGAAAAATAATTTTTAAAATATTTTTCTAGGAAAAAAATAATGAATTAATAATTAATACTATTAGTTATAGTTCTTTAACATTAATGTTATCAAATATAAAATTCGTGCAAAAAACTTTAGTGGCAAGATAATTATCAATTTAAGAGAGGTCTAAAAAACAGGCTTTCTTATTATAAATAAATTAAAAAAATTAAATTAAGTATATGAAGAAAATAAAAAATTTTAACATATGAGAACTAGGCGGCCACAACGGGAACCTTTCTAACATATGGTGCTCTACGCGACCACCTAATTCGCCTATACTTAAAGCCGCCACCGACATACCTCATGTATATTTCAATTTAAAATCTTAAATTTGCAATCATAGGAGGACCCAAGAAACAAAAATGATAATTTCCAAAGTATATATGTTGGACTGTATATGTGGAAGTTGATTTGATATTTTGTTCCCACCAATTGGGGTCAGTAGCCAGCAGAAATTTTATTCCATAATTCCATCCTTCATGGGGTCAATACTAAGTACAGTACCCCACTCAAACAAGTTGATGGAATAAATCAAAATGTTTCTCTGCCCCAAAAAGATTGTTTCTTGCCTCTTTCAACAATTAAAATTCAACTGAAATCCATAAGTGGAAATTTTTAAATTTAGTGGAATATACTACAGAAAAGTGAAGAGGGCTTTTAACAAGACAAAGCAGGTGCAATGGTTGGGCCAAGATGCTGTAACAAGAGAAACCAACATAAGTAGGATCGCAACTATAACAAAAAGGAGTCTTGATGGAATTCCATCTCAGAATCTACAAAATTTCATAGATTCCAGTTCTCTAGCTAAGAAGCCACAATCAATCTTTATTAATATTGTTGGGAAAAGTGCGTGTAACTTGTATAACCTTAATTAAAATACTTTCTATAGCTTATAAACCTAACCATAATAAGCTCCATGGTGAATCTCTGTTTCTTATCTTGCTGCACATTGTTGTATTTCAATTGTCGTACCTTATCCACGTGCTGTGAGCAACGATGGAAAGAAAATTGATTAGAAAAGCATAAGAATTTTCATATGGTCCACCTACCTTTTAGTGAAAAGTTGAAAATACCCAAAATTCAAAAAATATATATATCACCAGTTCACCTGAGTTTTAGAATTGTACTAATAATACACCACTTTTCTATAAAAATCTTTGTGAAAAGACTATTTTAAAATAGATGAATGATTGTGCAATCATTATCTAGTGGAATCTGATTCAAGCAGATGCCACTTGGTCACTAAGTACCCCATCCTCAGTAGACCCAAGTAAAGGTTGTGTCGGGCTTTTCATTGTTCAAGCCGAATTGTACTAACCCAAAAAGAATATGGGCCTAATTGTTGAAGCTAAATACAGTTAGGCCACCGGCGCCTCCTAAAAAATCTTTTGAAACTCTGTTCTAAGTTTTCCCCCGTTAAAGTGTTTGAAAAAGTTCGCCATGAACATGTTTTTTTTTTTTTTTTTACGTTATTCTCCCTATTAGTTGTTATATTTATTGTCAAATTATATATCCTACATCCAACCTATGGCGAAGCCTAAAGTTGTTTTTGGCATATATGATTGTTGAAGCCTCAAAAGAAATGGTGAACATCCTTTGATAAGATGAAGAATATTGAGTTGCCTCTGTGCTTGCATGGCGTGTGTAAATAGTTCTAATCAAAATAAATTTTAAAATGTTGTTAATGAAATAACTTGTTCTATGAATTTTTTAATTGCTGTTAAAAAACACGACAGCAAAACAAAACATATTGTTTTGTTTTTCATTTTTTTTTTAAAAAATGTAATACACCTAACGAGATATAATACCTAGCAAGCCCTAAATTATCAGCGAGTTTTGATTAATTACGGATGCCTTTTTGTAACTTTGGCTGATGTCAAAGCTGTAAATATATGTAATAAGGGGGTTTGGTTCTACGAGACTTCTGAAGGGCTACCGATAGCTACATTGGCCTAAATAAAAATTATTTATACAATGAAAGTGGCCGCCGCGTAAGGGATTGTCACGAACACGAAAAGAATCAAGAGATGATGACCCACAAATGCAACTGGCCACCACGTCAGCCCACAGCTTGCTTCCTAATATATTATTAGAAAAATAAATAGATAAAAAGTATAAAGAAGATGACGGCTGAGCGCTGACAATTGACCATTACAAGTGCAAAGATAGCGAAGTAGGTGAAACAACCATCTGACTTTGTAAACCATTTCATGAATGGAATAATATTATCGTCAGTACACATCTGCATACGAAATCAACAAAATGCCGAGTCCAAAAGATCGTATAGAAACTTCTGTCAACCACAACGCGGTTTCCCGTATTCCACTCAATTTGTTCGATGCACATAATCCGAAAGGCCCAAAAGTGACAAAGACCATCATCCTCTCTTCTCTCGGTTGTCTTTATTTATATAATCTTAGAATCCAATCCGTCACATACCAAAGTTTTGTTCTTTAATATCTTGACCCTGATCTTGATCTTGATCTTTGCCCATTTGGGGCGAGGGTAACAAAATCATGTGCCCTTTGAGGTTTATATTGGTGTTCTTTTCGGCCGTTCTAGCAGGCTATTTTGCGTGGAGGACAATGCGCTCTTCCCCAGAAGCTGATATTAACATTCTTTCGGATGATTCACCGAATGAAAAAACGTCGTTCAAGGATAAAGCTGAATCAAATTTGACGAGGGTACGTTTTAATTTATTCATTACTGTTGGTTTTGGTTCTTTGTTTTGTTTCATTTTGCTTTCTTTTTCTTTTTTCATCCTCTCTTTACTGATGTTGGTTTTATCGAATCGCAGAGCATTCAAAATGGTTTCTGGGTATTTGTCGACATGGCCAGTGGAAGATACTTGTGGAGGAATCTCGGGGAGATTAAGAAACACTAGAATTTTGATCATTAAGCCTTGTGAATTTCTCTGTAAGCTGTATTCTGGAATTTGAAGCTGTCATCTGGGATAAAGAATTGTTCTTTCTAGCGCAGGGTTCTCATGCATACCACTATGTAGATGTCAAAATGTCAACTGCAAATCTCTCTCTAGACCGTAAGAATCTGTTTTGTATTAATAATCAAAGGTAAAAAATCTGTTTTGTATTAATAATCAAAGGTAAAAAAATTCTAGATGTTCTATTGAATCAAGCAGGGTTTGCCAACGGTAAAGCTTTTTGTTCAGGTGGCAACAATAATTGCATAATAAGAACTTGAAAAAAGAAACACATTTAGTTGGCATGCAATATCTAAAGCCAATCAGATTTTGAACATTCCATTTAAATGCTTTGCAACTAATTGACGAGATAAGTACTACATGCAACACAACAGAAATATGTACAAAAGAAGTTTGGGCAGATGTGCAGCCACAACCTGTAAAACCAGCAACTTTAGCTTGAGTCAGTTTGTAGTTTAAGGGACATGTACAGAAGGGCTATTAGGGCACCTTGTGGAAGTGGAGCACATCTGGCAAGATTGGAGCCAACCCACATAGCTACGACTACTAGAACAACAACACCACTGCTGGTTTTTCCACAAACCCAACTTGCAAATGACAGGCACAAAGTCAGCAATATGCCTCCCCTTCCACCCAATATCCATGCAATTAAATAGCCAATCTTGTATCCACCATCTAACTTTCCATCAAACAAAGCTGTTAGGCAACTAAAGGTGAGGGATAGTTGGGACCCAAAGACCTTGAGTAAGAATAAAGAGATAAATGCTGATCTTAGCACTGCAGTAAAGGAGCCTCTTTTATCACCTAGGTTTTCCTCTTCAACTTCCCGGGCTGGTGCTTTACGATAGAACGAAGAATTCTCTTCTTTTGAGTTATAATTTTTCCAATATCTCTCATATTGCATTTTTCGCCTCAGTTCAGCCCAAGTAGAGATTCTTACCCCATCTTCAAATTCAGTGCTGCAGCTCCTGTTTTCTCTGTATGATCTGTCTCTACCTGTTCGAAATTTGAGTGCCTGATCATACTTAATTCTTGTTACTTCATTAGATAATACCTGTTTGAATGAGAGATAAAACTTAGAAACCAGATCACCAGGTTTCCTCAACAACGTCGAGATCAGAAGAAGAGAAATAAAAGAGAAAAAAAAATTACTGCCGAAAGGAAGCTACATTCGAAAGTATACAGTAATCATGGTTTGGATTTGTGTGTAAATTCCCTTTCAACATGTTGATAAGTAATCAAATTGGCAGATTAATTGATTCATACCACGTCAATGCCTTTTGAATCAGGCACCATAATAAACAGCCAAACCTACAAATCCTTCCCCCCATCGCCAAAAAAGCACTCTCATCATCATATGACAGACAAGATTTCATCGAAACAAATGTGGCTTGCACTAGCCATGTATACTTGGGACCATGAATCAGTGATCAAAAGATTAATGATCAAATGAGGGTTCAATTACTTGTCCTTGTGACAAAAATTGGACTTTATGTAACTTAAGACAGTATTAACTCATATAGCTTTCACTGAATATCATAGTTTGTATCAATACTGAAGTAGAGGGAAAACATTTCTTTTCAGAAGAACAGATTAAGCAGCCATTAGAAAATCACAGACCAACATGTTTTTATCTCTACATAGTCAGATGTTCTTGTCACAGCAAATTAAAACTTGCTATTGCTGAAACAAAGAGCAGGAAAGGTTATAAGGAAGACTCACTTCATAAGCACGACGGATGGTCTTGAACAATTCAGCCGCTCGTGAATCCTTGCTAACGTCAGGATGATACTGCAATCAAGCCACATACACACACTGGTCACCACCATTACAATTGCAACCCTCACAGAGGTTTCACAAACACATCATCTTTTCAATTACAATGAAGCTTCTTAAACAGAAAACTTTCACTGGTAAAGCCTATGCTTGAATAAAATCTAACAACATTTCACATAAGAGAATCCCACTACAACATCTATCAAGCTACCGAGTAACGAGCTCAACTTTTTAAAATAATTTATAATTATATATTTTTTTAAAATGAAAAAAAGAGCAAAGCCCATTTTGCCATTCTTTCTACCAGACCAAACAAATCCACAAACATAGGATGACACTTCGCTTCACAGTTAGTCAGTTACCTTACGAGCGAGGAGGCGATAAGCCCTCTTAATATCAGCTAACGTGGCACTTTGAGCGACGCCCAGAACTTTGTAATGGTCCGGCTCGCCGTTTATGGCCGCCGCCGCGGCGGATGATGAAGCGACCACCAAGCGGTGGTGGGTTCTTCTGCTGCGGTTACTGCGGGTGCTGCTGCGGCGAGGAGAGGAAATCAGGAAACTACTTTTGATGATGGAGGAGAAGGCATCGGAGCCGGTGATGGGAGTTATGGGTCCCACCAGGAGCTGCGCCTGCATTATCGTTCATGCATTCGTTCGATTTCCAGTCTTTGGGTGCTTTGGATTGAATTGGTGACGGCAAATGAATTGAAATCGATTGTTTCCTGGTCCGGCCTGAATCGAGCTGAATATTAGGTTCCAGGCCCAATGTCCTTTATAAGGGTTTAGTTTTTAAGGTAGAGTTACTTAAATGGAGCCTAATTATCTAGTCTTTTTAAACAATTATATAATGACCAAAATAAACATAAGTTTTTATTTTTTTATTTTTAGAGTATGTTTAGTTTTATTAAAAGAACTCAATTAAAAAATTTAAAGTAGGTTTATAGATAAGTATGATATATTTATCTTTTATTAAAATCAAGGTTATAATAGAGATTTTAAAAAGGTATCAATGCCTTTATTTCCCGCTTTTATTAAAAAAAACAGTTACTAAATTTCTTTAAAAAATTTAATCTTAAAATAAGCGAACGCAAACAATAATTTAATAAAAATTGTAATAAGATATTATCAACTAACGTGTTATTAACTAATGGCTTTAATATCAATTTATAATAAAATATACGTTGTCAATTATGGTAAATGTTTAAGGCTTGAGTGGTTTACAAGTAGTTGTATTTGATTACTCACAAATTTGAGGGAGACAAGTAATTGAAAAAAAAATGATTTGCATTTTACCCACCCATTTATCTTTAAAAAAAGTACCTAAAAATTATCAAATTATAACAAAAAAAAATTGATCTAAATATAACATAAGAATAAAGAAAAAAAAACCTTCCTAAAAATTATTAACCTCATAAAAATATAGTTCGAGATAATACCAAGTACTTAAATTTTAAATTCATACTCTTTTTTTTTTATAAATTTTATAATTTTGTGAAAGTTTAAATAACAATAGCCTTATGCATATTTTTTGTTATTGGTCACATACATAGTAAATGTTCCGAACATGCGTTATTGGATGGTCACACACACACCGAACACACATATAACGAAAGTACGGTTTCCAATAACAAAAACAACAAAAGCGTTTGTTTTTGTTGTGCTAAAGCCGTTTAACAAAATCATGCGGATTTTTGAAGACCATCCAAACAATAGGAATCAGGCAGAACGGATAGAATCCAAGATAGATTTTTTGGTGCTCCTGACCGTGACAAAAATCAGTTGCTTCCGCCTTCATTCCATCTATTTTAAATCGGATTAATTTTGAATTACCATCTTTTTATCTTCAAATCACTTTTTTTAAAAAAAAAAAAATTAAGTTATTCCCTATTTTTACTTTAAAAAAAATTATCAATTCACCCTGAATTTTCCTTATCTTCGAAAAAAAATTAGAGATAACTTGAAATTTTTTAAAAATAAAAAATTAATTTTAAAACAACTAATTCACAATAATTGTGATTCGAAATTAATTATTTAAAAAAGAAAAAAAAACTCAAATCAAACAACATTCACTTCTAGACCCATAAAACAAAAGAGCAACAAGTGCTCACAGTTGACGCCACCACCACGTACTAGCAAAAGTAGAAAGCAAGCAAGAGGTGCTTCTCTCGCAACATAAAAGCAATACATGTCCAGATTCATTTTCGCACCAATTAAAATGTTTTTTCCCATTTTGTTGTTACACGCGTTGAATTGACCAAACGTATTTTCCATATGTATTGGAAAGATTTAATTTACTTCCATTTCTTTCTGCCTTAACACACTTTTGAGTTTTTCTTTTCCAAAAAAAAAAGGAAACGGAATAGCCCAAATGATTAAATATTTTTACTTTGGAACTATAAAAGAATAACCTTCTCACATTGTAAGTACAAAACAATCAGGTTATGCTGTGTACTTAATCTGAGTTACAGCGTTTTTAACATTACATAGGGTTAGGTGTCTAATTGCACACTATATTAGCTGTTCCTTTGTCGGAGGGATTATCCATAAATAGAAACAACTCCAGATTTTGGAATAAAAAAATATTTTAGGATCACATTATTGTTTCCTTGTATGTATGTACATATATAGACCGATTTTGCAAAATCCATTAAAAGCTTCCACCTTAATGCCCACCCCATCAGTTTTATAATCTCTTAAATGCCAACTCCACATTCACTCCCTCTCGTTTCGGTTTCCATTAGCGTAATAAATAAATAAATAGGTCCTCTCTCTCGCAGTTGCAAACGACCCGGGAAGCTCTAAGGTATTGGGTTTCTCTCTACGAATGTGAGTGTGTTCTTAAGTCTAAATTGTGTTTTTGTTTTGATGTTATTTTTGTGATTTAACAACAAATAATCTTTAGAAATGTGCACTTTTTTGCCGGTTACGTCCGAAGCATTGTTCCATTTCAAGCGTGTATAATTCACTGTTAGACCTCTAGATTAGATCAGGGTATATTCTGGGAAAAGCATTGATTTTTGCATCAGGCTATGTCAAGCACTTGGCGGAGGGTGATCTCTATTTTGGCATATAATGATTCCGTATTGCTATCTTTAGCGTTTCCATTGATTCTTTGGTGAATTGGTGTGTGGGTTGTTCTGTGAGAATATTTTCTTCTTTGATGAAGAAATCTTGATGGGTTGAAGCCATTGAATGAATTGAATGTTTGTGTGTCTGTAGAAGAAGGGGGAAGTGAAGATATAACATTTTTGTGATGGCTACTGTTGGAAATTCAACTAATATATTTTGGCAAGAATCTCCAATTGGGAGGCTTGAAAGGCAGAAGCTTCTCAACCAAAAGGGATGTGTTGTATGGATCACGGGTCTTAGTGGATCGGGTTTGTTTACAGTGTTCCTTTCCTGTTTATTCATTTAAGTTCTTGAAATTTTGGGTGTGCAGAGACTCTGTTTCGTAAAATTATTGTATGTCTAACACATGTTGAGGAGCCAAATTTGTATTTGCTTGCTAATCTCTTTATCTATTTTAGGTTATTGAACAAAATTTATATGTGGCAGAGCTGAATGGCCAATTGCAGTAACTTTCTCTTTGATGTCTCGTTCCTTTCTTGTTTCTAGATTTTGGTAAAATTTTCTCAATCTCTCAGGGAAAAGTACGCTAGCATTTTCGGTTAACAAGGAACTTTATTCTAGGGGAAAGCTGTCTTATATCCTTGACGGAGACAACCTTCGACATGGACTAAACAAAAATCTTGGTTTCAGTGCAGAAGATCGAACCGAGAATATACGTAGGGTTGGTAAGTGTGTTTTTGTACATAAATTAACCATTGGTTGGAGCTTAGGTTAGGTGAATTCAAAAGTTTAATTACATAAAGAGATTATTTATCACCAACAAGGCATAAAACTGATTTGAACTTGTGTTAAAAACATATGTGTCTGTTTGCTTGTGTATATAGGATGGAAACATATATGGATGACTCCAACCACCTGAATGATTGTATTCTCAAATGTTGCTTACAGATTCATGTGATTTACTATTCCAAATGATCATGTTGAAGTCTTTGACACTGATTTGGAAAGTCTATTGGTTTTAATTTTGTTCACTATTAGACTTGTAGTACTTCTTGCATTTTCTATTTCGTTTTCCCTGTAATTTAATCAATTTTTAAGTGCACTAGATGCCACATGCTTTGTCTGTATATTTGTCTCTGGGCGTAGTCTGATGGTGCTTTTGCCAACAAAAAGCTGATTTAGGGAATCTCCATGGAGCTCTTCTAAGTGCCTGCTTTTCCATCAATCACAAAATTTTAACATATCAAAACTTAATGATTTCTAGAACAGATGCAGAAGAACAGTGAGAGAGAGACTAGAGTTTTGGGCTATCTTTTCTAGAGCATTAGGTGTGCTTTCTACATTGTTTGTGTGCAACTTATTTAGTTTCAGTTGATTGTGAATTATTAGTTTTCTGTTATAGGGGAAGTAGCAAAGCTTTTTGCGGATGCTGGTTTAATCTGCATTGCCAGTCTGATATCTCCATATAGAAAAGACCGGGATGCTTGCCGTGCAATGTTGCCAGATTCGAACTTTATTGAGGCAAGACTTCTTGTGGATGTCTGTTATATACATAGACTTTGTTTACATCATTTTTAGGAGGGAATATCATCTTACCAGTAGATTTGCAGGTTTTTATGAACATGCCTCTGGAATTGTGCGAGGCAAGAGATCCAAAAGGACTCTACAAACTTGCACGGGCTGGAAAGATTAAAGGTTTGCTTCCACTTTTTTTTTCCGGCTACTATGAGAAATTAATACTGAGAACTTTGTTGCTTTAAACTTTTGAGTGAAGTTGAAATGAGGAATCAATTGACATCTTTTGCCAACAATGGTACAATTCTCAGAGGATTATGACTGGTTGCACACTTTCCTTTCCTTTATAAGATTGTGTCCGCCACCAATGAGTTCTAAGGAAATTGTGATTACATAAACAGGTCTAAGTTGCTGCATATAGAGCAGGAGGTCTTCTAAGTTCTGCATATAAAGGAGTATTCTAGTGATATTTATTATTTGGAGTCTGCACCATGAAGCTTGTTATGTCATTGATTAGAGTTCATGGTAGTGCTAATCTTCCTCATCAGCTGATTGGAATCGCCAACTAGTTTATTTAAAATGATTTCTCATGTTTTCCATAATTTCAAGATGCGTGATCAAATTGTGTGGTAAGCATAGAGTGGGCTTATTTTCCTGGTTAAATAAGTCACTTATCTGCAAGCTAATTGTTTTTCTTTTTTATCTTCCTGCTATTGTCAACACTCGGATAAATCTTTGAGGTTTTTCCAGATCACCAACCCCAATGCCATTTAAGTTCCAGCTTTTGAAATTGTGCACTTCATACGAGATGTCTGCTTCTGATCAGACATAGGAAGGTGCTTTGGATCACCTCAAACTTTCTCATTCTTTCACTTATCTTGTGAGCACTTCATGGTTTTGATTCTTTAACTCGTCCTTAGTTGCATGCTGCCTTAAGTTTTAACTCGACTTTGGAATTGAAATTTTAGCCTACTTCCATATATTTACGCAAATTTTGATAAAGAATAAGGAACCATGCTTAATCTGTAGAAAGTAAGTACGGCAATGCTATAAACCTATGTCAATACCTAATTATTTCATTGGTATTTTATTATCTTTTGAAGTCTCTTCACGACTGATGGAACAACTGAACCTTCTTTCTATTATCCTTTGGTCCCTTACCCAGTGATCATATTGTAATGCAGGTTTCACTGGGATAGATGATCCTTATGAACCACCATTAAATTGCGAGGTATGTATGTTTTGAGTTTGCTGCGCAAACTATCAAGGTCATATGCACATGGTTTCTTCAATAGATCAATTCTCTCTCTCCCTGAGCCATCAATGTTACATCTGCCATGTTAGCTCAGGTTTGATATGTTGCTGCTTGCTGCATTTGAACTGGATATTTTTTTTTCCTTTTGTCCAGATAGAAATAAAGCAGAAAGATGGAGTTTGCCCCACTCCCAATGGTATGGCAGAGCAAGTAGTGTCTTATTTGGAGGAGGAAGGATATCTACATTTTTAGTGATCTGCTCTCTCCCAAATTTTTTTTTTTTTTTGGGGACCATCCCACGTCTGCTACTCCCATGCTATTGAAGATTAGTTTGCACTAAGTGAAAACTACAGTATTTAAGAATAGTTTAAAATAGGAATATGCTGCTGCTTCTGCTTTTTTCCGAATAACTGTAGATTTCCATGTTAGGGTTTAAGGTTTGCGGATGCCTATTGTTGTCTCAGCAAGACCTTTTCATTATAATATCAACATAGATTCTATTTGAATTTCATACGTTTAGTTTGTTGTTACAGAGCATCCAAAAATAGGTTAAAATTATATCCAGCAAATGCTTCATCACATTGTTTATGAACATCGATAAAAAGTTCATTTCTGTTGTAAGATTTTCATATGTAACATACACCAATCTTTGAATTGTCACCTAAAATTAATGTGTTGTAGTGTATGAAACAGTTGAATTGTCATGGGTGACAACTCATTTTTTTTGTATATTACATTATATATAACATAATCTAGCCCACGAAATAGATTAATTGCTTTTAAAAAAAAAAATCATAAGTGCTTGTATTAATATATTGAATGCATTTTTTTGGGAATAAACAAAGTGATTTTATTAACAATAGTGCCTAAATTTTTGTGCATTTTATTGGGAATAAACTAAGTGATTTTATTAACGCGTAAAAAATTATTTTGAGAATATTTTTGTAAATTTTTTTTTTCAGTTTAATATTTTTTGAGATTTACAAAGAAGAAGAAGCTCAAGAGTCTTGATATATATACTCGGTTAGAAATGTTGTTGGGGTGCTTTTTTTTTTAAAAAAAAATACTTCTATACTTTATTCATATTAACACAAAAAATTATAAAATTATTTTAAGATCATGAATTGTTTAGGCCTTTCTTGAATGCTCGGTTTATATTTCAGAAACTACGCACTGATATTTAATTAGAAAAATTTAATAAAATGAAGACAAAATTAACGGTTAAATTTTTTTTTTTTAAAAAAAAAAAGTTTAAGTAATCAATTAACACTATTACTACAGCATTAGATATGTTAAAAAAAAAGTTTAAGTAATCAATTAACACTATTACTACAGCATTAGATAGGTTTATGGTTCATTTTGTCCTCACTCTATTTATCTTACAGTTATCTTAACATTTTTTGGTAAATGAATATTTATTTACGAAGGGATAGTGCGGCAGCATAGGACTGGTTTGGTAAAGTTCAACAAAATTACCGTTTATTGTATAAATAAATCAAAACGGCAGCAATAATTAGGATTTAAGAAAAGAAACGTTTTCAAATTCCCACTTGGAAACAAGACAACAAAGGCAGAGCCAACAAAGACCAGAACCTGCCAACAAAACATATAATACGGAATACTGTTCATGTATTCCTTCTTCTTCATATAGGAATTGAAAAAGAAAAACAGGAAGCCCAGGGCAAGGCAGAAAAGAAATGGTGATGAACAGCTCAGTGGTGTTAACAGTCGCAAACGTATCAGCAAACGTATGCCAATACGTGGCGTGCAATCCTGAGAGATTGCCTGCTGACCAAGTCTTCCAACTCCTCTGTTGCCTCCCTCTCCGCCATTTCCGCCGCCTCGCCCTCGCTTTTTGGGCCTTCCTCTGCTACTCCGACAATTTCTCCTGGTCCTCCGATCACGATTCCGACACCGACACCGACTCCGACCGCCACCACCCTCATTCGGGTTGAGTTCTGCGTATTTATTTATTTATTTATTATGGATATCCCATTTGTTGTAAGCAAACTCTGTTTTCTTTTTGTTCTGTCATGATTTCACTGAATTGAGAGATGATCTTTGGAGAAAATTGTGTACACATTGATTGGTTTCATTTTTTGTCTTTTGTATTTTTTATTTGGTCTGTTTGTTTGTGTGTTCTTATTTCTGTCTCTGTCTCCTTTTTTTTTTTTTTTCTTTGTTTTTGTTTTCTTCTTCCCCAGAATAGGTGTGTTTTTATCTTCTGTTTTGTAAATCTGGGGTTCATTCGGTTTAGGAAGGAACGAAATTTATAAGGGTTTCCTTGCTGAAAATAGACTATTATGTGCCCCAAAAAACGAAAAAAAAGAAGAGTATGCACGACTTATCATACAAGTTAATTAAATATTGATGACATGACATCTATGTGATATAACAAATGACAAGTCATACCAGACGGTGTAATGATTTTCAAGGAATACCAAACTTTTTTTCCCCCTAGAATCAAGTAATCAACTTTTTTAACACATTCACTGCCATCACTCCACAAAATCCCATGCCACGTTTCTCTTCGAATAATTTGGACCCATCTTTTTTGGTGACTGCTGCCAGTGCCATCGAAGCTAACCGATAGATAACCGTCTTCAATTCTTCATCAACGCTCAGGTCGAAATTATATTTAGGGAAAAAAAATCATTTGAAATAGATAAATATTTAAAATTTGTGATAAATTAATAAAGAGAAAGACTTTGGTAAGAGAAAGGCGGCGTTTGGTGGGTGACGCTGGAAATAAAAATGAAGACTTTGGAAGCTCCATGGACGATTTCTTTATTTTCACGCATTAACGTTAATAAAACCCCTCACTCTTCGCCAATGTTACGATTTTGCCACTCAACAACCAGACTCTTTTCCTTCTCTCCTCTCTCTTTCACCCTTCGTCGTCAGCTTTCCATGGCGTCTTTTTCAGCTCAGGTTGGTCGAAAATCAATCCTTGTTTGGTTCCCAAGAAAACCCATGTAGAAGAATTTAATCTTTATGAACATATGATGGCTTTTACTTATTTATTTATTTTTGGGATTATTTGATTTTTTGTTTTGATCAGGCTGTGTCAACTGGGGATGTTAAAAGTGATGCCAATGTCTACGAATTGATTCAAAAGCATCAGGTAATATTATTACGATTTTGTTTACAATTATTTTTCTTTTCTGTTTTTTTGCTTTTTAATTCTTCCTTTGATTACAATTATATCAGAATAACTTATGAATGTAAATGTTAAGATCATATTTTAGTCCTTTCCCTGTTTTATTTTTATACAAGGATAACATGTGGTTCATTCGAACAATGGAAATGGGAACACATGAATGACAGCTGAAGTTGATGTGGGGTTGTTATTTCAGGAAGCAGCTGCCCGGCTTCCTCCACTTGAGGAAATTCGTACTGTACTTGATCGTAATGTTCGCGGCATGCTTTCTACCTTTTCTCAGGTTTTGGATTCGTATCTGGTTGATTATTAACAGTTCTGAACTAATTAAGTGAGAAAAACAATAGCAATAAACTTACCGTGTTTGTGCTTTCTTTGGTAATGCTGGTTAAGTTTTGGAGTGAGATAGTTGTTGCTATCAAACAATTAAATTGCCACTTTGATGGCTCATTGACGTCATTTATTTGTGCAGAAGTATGAAGGTTATCCATCAGGATCAATGGTTGACTTTGCATGTGATGCAGATGGAACTCCAATATTAGCCATCAGCAGCCTGGCTGTTCATACAAAGGTTTGCCTGGAAATTTTGTTATGTTTACTCATAAGATTGTTCGTGCATATAAATTTACAAACTTCAGTTTTATAGACCAGATAATTATTTAGATAGAGAAATTCGGAAAGGTTTGATAGCAATGGCTTGATGGAATCAAATTGATAGAATACAAATGGAAGATGTAGTTATTAAAGTTCACAATAAGAGTTTGCTAGTTTTTCTTTGATTTGCTTTAGGATTCCTTTTTCTTGCCAAATTCCTATAATTAATTATTTCAAAAATTGCTGCTTTCCAGGACCTGTTAGCAAATCCAAAATGTTCATTGCTTGTTGCTAGAGATCCAGAGGATAGAGCTGATTTAGTCATCACTCTGCATGGGGATGCCATTTCTGTAAGTTGTTACTTCTTTCCAACTGTTGTATGGTTTCCGTTAATGATTCTGCAACTGATCATTCTTTTAGGTATGAACTTCTCCTTAATCATTTCGATCATAACAATTTCAGTTATGTTTTATCAATTACACAGGTTGCTGAGAAAGATAAAGCTGCCATTCGTGCTGCCTATTTGGCTAAGCACCCGAATGCATTCTGGGTAACTTGGTTCCCTCATGTTCTCTTGTCTGCTTTGTTAATCTGAGCTATGAACTGTCACCAACTTACTTCAGTGGAAATCTAAAACTGCTCCACCCATGTAAAGGTTGATTTCGGTGACTTCCAATTTATGCGCATTGAACCAAAAGCTGTCCGGTATGTCTCAGGTGTCGCAACAGCTTTATTAGGATCTGGAGGTTTGTCTCCTGTCCAGCATTTGTTTTTAAATTAAATTTGGATGGTGTTGTGTGCCGGGTTTTTTTCTCTAGTGCTTTGATCTTCAGAGAGAGGGGGAGAGAGAGTTAGATGATTCTCCCTCAGTTACTTGAGATGAGATGCTGATATTTCCAAGATACACCGTTACACATACTGATTTTTGTTTCTGCAGCTCTAATGAATTTGTTTGTTAGGTTGCTGCTTCCTTTCTACCACTATATTCCCTAATTAATTCTTATTTATCTTTTCTGTGCTTTCACTTTCAGAGTTCAGCAAAGAGGAATACCAGGCAGCAAAAGTTGATCCTATAGCTCAGTTTTCTAAGCCTGTTGCGGTATTGCCTGCTTGTTTGCTATTTATTATTTTTCTATCATTACTTCAGCAGTTTCTATCTTCTAATTGAATTCCTATCTCTTGGCAGTCTCACATGAACAGAGATCATGCTGAAGATACAAGAATCATCGTGCAACACTCTACATCGATTCCGGTAATCTAGAATTATATGGTTAACACTGTCTTTCTGTATAATCATTATTATATGATCAGATTGGCACTGGTTGAGAAGGAAAATGATAGGATTAAGCCCTTATTGCTTGTAGTCAGTATTTTGCATACCATTACTAAATGAATGGTTACATAAATAATGGAAGAAGTTTCAGTTGCTTGGTTATGAATGATTTATCCAAGATTGGTTCAGTTTCTCTGTTGCGATTACCAAAGAGAGATTGATAGGCTTTAGTGAAAAATGACATTTTTCAGGTGGATTCTGCTTACATGCTGGATTTGGATAGTCTTGGATTCAATGTTAAGGTACTGCTAACTGGCTTAAGTGGGCATGTCCTCAAGGGATTGATCTTGTTTTAGATTTTGTTGGTTGGCTTAGAATGTAATGACTTTGCATTATTATCAAGCCACCTTCCAGAAAAGGTTTTCTTGATGCTTCTCTGTTGAGTATCTTTCTTATAAATTCTCTCTCTCCCTTTCTTTTTAAATTATTTTGACTTTCATTTCTTTTAGGCTGGTTATCAAGGAAATACTTTCAAGCTCCGAATTCCTTTCTCTAGACGTGCTGAAGATAGAAAGTAAGAAATTTTATGCTGGGATTTCTCATCTTGTACAAATATTTACTGTTCCTTGACATATCAAAAGGGGAGAAATGCTTCTGTGATCCTTTTATGTATTTTCAGTTTTGTTTAGCTTTTCTAACCCAAACGTATGCTCACCATTCTTAATGACTTTATTATGACACTAGAAAACTGGTAAGTGATAGATAAGAGTGCAGGTAATGTTTCAGACGGTTGGACAAATTGCTGGAATTGATATGTAATGTTGTAATTTGTAAATCAATAGGATATGCTGATTTCGTATGAGGAATAATATATGAATATATACACTGGTGTGTTTCTCTCTTATCTTATACTTGGTTACATACTGAGATATCATATTCCTGCAATAGATTTGCCGAAAATGCTTGAGAATAAAATGATTTCCTTCTTGAACGATCTGGTTAATTACTTGATTTTCTTCGACCATAGAATCATTCCTAAACATGAGTTGGAAATCTAGGTTGGAACTTTCTAGCTTATCTTATAGCTGGAATATTCATTTGGATCCTTTATGCTTTACCTAAAGAAAACATGCAAAAGAATGGACAAATCTATGCTGCATATCATGTTTGAAGGCATTCAATTCTTTTTTCTGCTTATTATTATCATCTTTATTGTCCTTTTGTTGTTCTGTTAAGTTGCATTTTCTTGTACTCCTTAGGGATGTGAAGACCCTCATAGTGGAAATGCTTCAAGCTGCTAACTCCCAAAACTGATCTGACAAGGGTTAAAAAGAACAAAGAGGTATCAATATCCAAGTCTTTTGGTGATATTGTCTATTTCTCCAACTATAAATTATCTCAGCTTTGCAAGAATTTTGTTGTTCCTTCAAGGCTTACAAACTTTGGTTTGTCACCATCAACATCAACACTTTAACTGAATTGGGCATGTCTTCGAACAAGTCATGTCCTCAAATTGGGCATTCTAGCAGAATCTTATTATGATGTTTGAAGAAAGTGCAAGGATCTATTCTGGCATATTTTATATATATTTGCAAATTGAGCTGCATTTTTAGCACGTGAAGCTGAAGCATATCATATGCAAAGCTTTCGAATTACTTTTGATCTTCATCTACTTACAATCTTATGAATTCCACCTAATGTCCAACCCCTCATTTGTATTATCATGTACATGTATGCGCCAATAGGATTATCATTTATTAACTTGCCTTTATTGAGACCTTCATTGTGGGTTGTTTTCGTTGGCTTTGCAGGTTCCTGAATCACATCACAATCACTTTCTGGGGGATATGCACAGATTGAGCTTAAAAGAGCAGCAAATAAATATAAACTGCTTAAGAAAGACATTTAGACATACTTTGGCCACAATCATGTATAGCAAGAATTATTTTTTATAAATCACATACGGTAGTTTCTAAATGATCTTCTCCTTCCCACACCCCCCCCCCCTACCCCCACCCCCACCCCCCCACCCCCACCCCCACCCCACCAACCAACCCCCGCGGCTTTTTCGGGTGATACATATTGTAAAAATGAATTGTTCTGAGAACTCAATGAAGTTCAGAAAAGGAATGGCCTACGTTGCCTTCGATAAGATACGGATAAGCATTGCAGTTGATATATATACTATGATATGATTTTCTATTGACTCATTCGGATAAGATAATTGAATTCTATTGGGTTAGATATGGAAAAGATAATAAAAGACACAAAAATTATCAAACAATCATTAGCCAGTACTTGTCAGCACCAGTAGAGTTGGAAGGCGATGACAGTGCTTTATAAGTTCTAGAATTTATACACCTGTACGTTCAGATTTCAAATCTGGCAATGATATATTGTGCTTGATTGAAGACATGGCTTCGCGCAAATGCGCTCCTAAACTCAGCCGCTATTATTGGCACATAGTAGTAGAGCCAGATTTTGATTATTTTGGTAGGCCTACAAGAAGCAAAGGCATGACAAGATCACCCATAAAATTTGATCCGATCACATGCTCTATAATCTTATTATATTGGGTGCATGCCAGAGGAATCTTAAGAGCCATCGTGTCAGAATCCAAAATCATTTTGATTTTGTACACGAAAACATAAATAAACATGGAATCACTTCGAGAGCAAGGAGTGAGAGACAACATCGGAGGGACAAACAACAACAACTATAGTTTCTATAAGGACCGCTGGAGAGAGACATTATATTTTTTTTCCCTCATTGATAAAAATGAAATACTACTATACAACAAAACCAGAAGAGAGGCTGTTGTTGATTTTCTGCTCTTTTATATTTCCCATAACAAGCACTAACAAACAACTCAATTACAACAAATTCCCCCTCCCCCCCCAAAAAAAAATCAGAAGAAAGTGCTTCTGCTGCTGCATCACATCTTTCATTCTGAATCACTTTCCATGCTTCCCATGGCCTTTAATCCTCTTGGTCTCTGCATTATTTGGTAGCAGAGAAAACAAAAGAACAACCCATTTACTTATCTTTTCCCAGCAAAAGAGAAACCAAAAATAAGAAGTTGATCAACTAATAATGTTACCTTCTTAGAGCTTTTCTTCTCCCTAACTTCATATCTCTCTTGGCACATATCAGTCAACCAAGCCCCAGGACTCACCAACTGCCGCCACCAACCAAAACAAATAAGTAAAAAAATTTATATAAAAGCAAACAAACCCAAACCCATTAAACAAATCCAATTTGTTGTTAATTTTTCAATCAATAAAGGTCATAAATCTTGTTTGCATAACTTACAAGTAAACTTCTTTGAATTATCTTGGCTCTCTTTTTGGGCCTTTGAGGAGGCTTGCAACCTTTCATGGCCAAAAAATCTTCCTCTTTCTCTTTGTTTGACAAAGCGATGTAAAGCTTTGGCCAAACGGCCAATTTTTTATCCTCTCCATTTTTTCCATCCACAGAAACCTTGCCATTGCCATTCTCATCCGCTAGATAACCAGCCGATCCTCTTGTGGTGTAATATCTGTCTTCCTTCTCAGGGGAGGATGATTTCCTGTTCTCGTTTGAACCTGAACGCAGAATCGTGCCCTCAGAATTCCTGTAACCAAACATAAGAACAATTAAGCTTCCATTTTTTGAATCATCCATCAGTCACTGTTAAAATCAAAAACTCAACCCCATATCAGAACTCTTACACATCAACATCGTCATTTACTTTTCACTTTCCCTTTAATTTTCTGCTATATCTTTCTCAGAAACCAAACAGAAATAACAAGAAAAGCTCCAATCTCACTTTCTCTAAATCGTTAATTCTTATGGGAAAACCAAACGAAAATCCTCCAGCAAACAGAGCCTCACAACAACCAAAATTAGCTCTTTCAATTCTCATAACCCACCCACACCCCACCCCCCAAAAAAAAAATTCAAATTCTCTGCTCAACAACCAAACAAAATGATGACCAAAAAAATAAAAATAGATTTCACAAAAATTCATGAAATTTCTCATTGGCTTAGCTTCTCCGGCCAAATTCTTAGAATCAAAACAACAAATCGACACTTAAAATTCATTTTTAAGCAAAATATCGAAAGAAAAAACAAACAAAAAAGTTAAAAAATTCACAAATCATCTCACCTAGTGAAACGAGTGGTAGTATCTTTGTCAGAAGCAGTGGTGACCAAACATCGATCCACACGAGAAGTGATTTTGCGGCGAATGAGAGCACCGTTGGATTTCTGAGAGAGCTGCTTTTGTGGATCCTTGACTCTCACGCATCTAAGTCTCTTCTTGTTCCCCCACTGTAAGAAAAATTCTGGCTCCATTGATATTGACGTTGACGTTGATGCTGATGATAATCTACAAGCTCTTTGATTCCTCTCTTCCTTCTCCATTCCTACAACCAAAAAACCCACAAAAATTTCAGCTTGTTCATACATCAAGTTGGGTTTTCAAAACAGGCCAGAAGAGGAAAATCAAAGAAAAGAACAAATTTTTGGCTAATCCAGCAGTATTTTTTTCTAGATTAAAAACCCAGAAGTAAGGGAGGTAAAAAAGCAAAAACAAAATAGATGTTGTGAACAAAGAAGATAGAATTTTTCTTTGGCTAATTCAGTGAGTCTTCTTCTTTCAGAAAAATGACAGGAAAGAATGTTTAGCTTTCTTCAAATCAAAAGCTTTTCTTCAAGAACTCAAAAAACCCAGAAGTGAACATCAAATCAAATCAAGGAGAAGGTAAAATTGAAGATGAAGAAAAACAAAAAAAGATGGATTCTCCAATCTGGGTTTTATTTTATTTTTTTCCCCTTTTGTTGATTGGTGCAATTCAGAGGAGTCAGAAAACGTAAAATTTAGAGAGAAAATCAAAACTGTAGTTGACGGATTCGTTCACCAGACAAAATAAAATAACAACGGAATCAGAGATGATTGTATCAAATATCATCAAGATCTAGAGCTGGAACATGTAAAACAAATCAGTACAAATCTTCTTTCTCTCTAAAGCGAATCTTTCTCAGAGAGAGAGAAAGAGAGAAAGAAAAAGTAGCATAAGAAATACAATACATACATGTTATAGAATAGAAGATGTAAAGCTTCTCATGATAATTCCACAAAAAACAACAACAACAACTTGTTTATATCAACTCCTGGTTTTGTTTCTGTATGAACAATCTTGCTTTAAATGAGAAAAAAATATTAATCTTTAAGGATTTTTGGAGAAGATGATTTTTAGGCTCTCTTTGATTTTCACTCTCTCTCTCTCTCTCTCTCTCTCTCAAAAGCTTCGTTGTGAAATTTCTTCTGCTTTCTTCTTCTTCTTCTTCTTCTGCCATCTCCATTTTTTTCTCTATTTATCTCCTTGGTAGCAGCTAGCAAATAAGTTATGAAAATAGCTTCATTTTATCTTAACCGTTGGATTTATTATGTACGGTTGGATGAGGCTTCGGTCCAAGAGAACCGGGGAGGGAAACAGTAATACTTTGGGCTTCAATTTGGGCTTGCTTCGGCATTAACTTTGGGAGTGGCCCTAACATTTGTTTATTCACTATAAACATTTTAAAAAATAAAATAAAAATAAGCTGGCTTAAAAATACACAAGAAAAGTGGGGTCCTTTTGGCAAGAAGTGAATTGTTTAATGTAAAAAGTCCAAGCTTAATCTAATCTAGGTGAATTTTAGTAAAAAATTCAAGTTTAATTTAATCTAGGTAAATTTTACCATTATAAATTTATTAACAATCAAGTTTTTAATATAATTAATATGACTAAGGTGGCGTTTGTTTTTTAACTTAATAACTTAAAGTGACTTAATTTAATTAATTAAGTTAATTAGAGGTGTTTGTTTTTATAATTTAATAGGACTTTTCAGATAATTTTGATTTAATAAAAGAAGCCAATTTTTTTAGCTTTTTGCTGAATAGAAGAATTTGAATTAAGTCAATTAATTTCTAATGTTAAAAATATCTCTATTTTATAATTTATTTTTCATACATATTCCAAAACTCACCCATAGACGTTTATCCTACATAATCTTATCTTTCGTAGACAACTTGAGGATTTAAATAACAAATCAACTATTTCAATCATTTTGTTAGTTTTTTTTCTTATATTATGTACTATTATTGAGAATTAGTGATAAAATTTAAAATCTATGGTTTTTATATATTATAATTCCAAAATTATTATGTATTCACTTTAATATAGTTTTACTTATAAATATTAAAATATTATGGTATTTAGTGTATTATTTATTTGACATTTAAATTTAATAAGGGTACAAATGTAAAAATATATATTTTCAGATTTTTAAGTTTAAAAAACAAACAACTTAATACTTATTTTCAGAGATTCAGATAAAAAAAACAAACACATTATTCAGATTTAGACATTCAGATCTATTCAGAATTCAGACTAATTCAGATCTATTCAGATTTCAGACGAAAAAACAAACGCCACCTAGGGCTCCATTGGGGATTAAGTTTGGACAATTGCAGTTTAAAATTTACAATACTAAAATGTTTGGTAAACATTAATTACTATAGTGTGGAAGCTAAATTGATTTGATTTTATATTTATATAACAAAAAATATATTATATTTTTATTAATTTTTTAAATATTATTTAAAAATTATATTTATTATATACTATTAATTTTATTTCATAATTATAGTTTTTTTTTTTCCAAACAAACTTTAAACTACTTGTTGGTCACTAACTCTACCTCATGATTGAAGTCAAAGTAGAAGTAATTCCACCCCCCCACCCTTCTTTAAAAAGCATAGTAATATTTATTTTGGGATTGCAAAGGTTAATAAAATAAGTTACTTGTTTTGTGCCGATAAAATAAGCTATTGATTAAAAAAGTAGTTTAGTGTTTAGTAAACTGTATTGTTATAGTTGCAGTGAGTTTGAAAGTAAAATACATACGTTTGGTAAATTTTATTATGAAAGTGCTATTTTGTTAGATAATGATAAAAATAGACATAAGTTTTAATTATTTTTTTTTATTTTTAGAGTATGTTTAATAAATTATTTAGACATATCTTTTTTTTTTCTTAAATATGTAAAACTATATTTAAAAAAAAACTCAATTAAAAAAACTAAAGAATTTCATAATATGTTGCATAAAATATGATAAAAATAAATATATGACTATATATATTACAGTTTTTGAATGAGTAAGATATAATTATTTTTTTGCTAAAATCTAGGGTTATAATAGAAATTTTAAAAATATGTGGTAACTTATTAAATAAGTTGCTTATAAAAAGCAATCCCATATTTACTTTTAAAAGTAGTTGACAAAATGAAGAAAATTATGAAATAAGCTGTTTTTATAAAATTCACTAAACACTATTTTTATAAAAAATTATGATAATAAACAAGTTACTGAATTTCAATTTCAATCCTAAACTAGCCCTTAGTGGTTTGGACTTCAACGTGCTATATATTTTTAGTATAAAAACACATAAATATCATATATCAAGACAAATTTTGATAGAACATTTTTGGTGAACAAGCAAATTAACTTTTTAATTATTGTTTTATTAAATTTGGGCTTAATCGTGGTAGAGCGGACAAAATTTGATGCGACTTAATTATCTGATACGGATACAATACGAATAAAGGAGTATAGGTCATTAAATTTGACATGATTACTAAATGAATTGAGTTTGGGTTGATACTATTTTTTCATATTAGGTTAGAGTTAAAGTTATTGACCAATTTATTTAATTAATAACCAATTTTATTTTTTATTCTAAATCAATTTGCAAGCTCCCATCATCAAAACTCAAATATTAAATGTGATTCTCTCTTTTTTTTTTTTTGAGAGGGAGGGGTGGGGGCGATGAACAGATACGTGGTGTTTTATTTAAAAAATTATTTATAGATTTAAAACTTTAATAGTGCGAATGTGTAAAATATTAATAGACATATATATTTTATAATATCAATATATAATATTATTTACATGTAAATAATTAGAACTTTAAGTGTAAATATGTAATATTTTGATAGATGCGTGTATATATGTAACAAGTAGGTTATTGAATAATTTATTTATTTTTCGTATCAAATTGAAGTCTTAATCTTTTGACGTTATTATTAAATAAATCACATTTATATTAGTTTAAATATAATACGATACAAAATTGATAGGATATGAACACGTACCATGATCCATTTTGGCAACTCAGAGCCTGCGATGTCTATGAAGCCGTCAGTTCTATTTACCATGAATAAATAGATACGTTTTTCTACCAGAGAGCCCAGTAAATATATTTGCTACCGGTAAGAACTTGCTAATGAGGGCAGACAAAAATAGGCCCACACACACAAGAGGAGGACACACTTGTTTTGGAAGACAACAACAACAACAGAGGACTTTCACGGAAGCCTCATTTTTCACGAACATATGAATTGTGAGATCCAATTCCCCCTCCAAAACAATTACAGCTATGAAACCATACGTGTTTATTAGGTTTTGTCTTGCAATGTTTCATAATTTATAAAGACTATTCCAATTTGATTACGACCTATTAATTATTGTCCAAATAAGTTATTTACCGCCCATGAGAAAACCTTGGGTGGCAATTCAGATATGTGTGTGTATATAATATAATTTCTTGATTTGAAATTTTAAAGTGTAGAAAAAGTTTGAGGAAGCATTAAAATTGTAGAGTTTTAGAGGTTTAAAACTTAAAGTGCTTAAATCGCATGGTTTATATGTTTTCCCGAAGTGCACTTTAAAATTTTAGAGTAGAACATATATATATATATATATATATATATATATATATATATATATATATATATATATATATATATATATATATATATATATATATATCACTTTAATAAAATGAAAATGTAACTAATGAATAAAATATATATATTTCAATACACTAACAAATATGAAAATAGAATTTTTAATATATTAAAATCTTTATTTTTTATTTTAACAATATCTTGCTTTAACAAAGTGAGAATGCCCTCACTAAAAAAAAAATTTATACATACATACATACATACATACATATATGTATGTAATTTTTTCTTGCACTGCGAATTGGAATTTCAATAATTTGGAAACAAATATTAATAATATAGTATGAGTTGTTTGCTCATTTAAAATCTTTTCCCGCTAAGTCATCCATGTACGTTCATGTATCCATATTTTTTTCTTCATTTTTGTCCTTTTGCTTGAGATTGCTTTTGAGAGACCTAAAAATAATTTTGAAAAGTTAAAAGTTAATTTTAGTGTTTTCATAAATTTATTTAAAATCATTGTTGATAAAAACACCACATCCTACAACATATGTTTTACAAAAGGGAAGGAATAGATTTTTAAAATCTGATTATGAGTTTTATACTTTTTATAATATATATATATATATATCTAAAATTATCTTTATTCAATTAGAAAATAAAATTACTAAATTTGAAGAGATTATTTTATTAGAATTTATATTGAGATAACAAAATAAAAAAAATAAAATAAAAAAATTTTATTGTAGTTATCAATAATTATATATGCACAACAAAAAACATATATTTTTTTTTTGTGTAAGGAACCGTTTAAAATTTCATCATTATTCAATACAAAATGATATTGAATGTTTGAATAAAAAGGTAGAGCATGTTATAGAAATTGTTTCATATTTAATAAAACCGTTCTCATTGACCGTTATACAGTAATGGATTGAATAAAAAGATCCTTTTTGAGCCCAAATTGACCAACAGTTCCTGTGAAACGAGAGCAATATAATGTTAATTAAGACACTAAAATCCATTGAGGCTGGAATTTAACTGCGAGAAAAGCAACTGAAGCTCAAACTTGTTGTACATCGAAATTCTCAGCAGGGAAAAAAAAATGGATTACAGAAAATTGATGGGAAAAGGAAAATCTAAGAACTCGAATGAACGCGTATGCACGGGATCAGTGGTCTCGAAAAAGAAATTTTGACACATTCTGGTTACGGACACATTCTCGTGAGCCGTGAACAAATTGGCCTCTTGTGAAAATTTAGGTCGGTTTCGAATGACACGGCGAGCGTGCGGTTAAAACTTAGGTTTAATTGCCGACACGAGAGACTCTTGTAATATAATTCCAATTTCAGCCGCGTTAAAAACAAGTAATAATAATATTTGATTAATTGAAAACTTTCATTAATTCTTATGTGAATGGCGGCCTCTTGGGTGAATTGGGAG
Source organism: Luvunga scandens (assembly GCA_030449905.1). Classification (NCBI taxonomy): domain Eukaryota; kingdom Viridiplantae; phylum Streptophyta; class Magnoliopsida; order Sapindales; family Rutaceae; genus Luvunga; species Luvunga scandens. Next base: position 2,757,236 of record JASUUG010000382.1, on the reverse strand, counting down.
ACTCAAGGCAGCTCAACGGCTCGCCGCCCTCTTATTTTCATAAGCTAATTAGAACTTTTGGGATATCAGGACCCAACAATGGAAAATGTAAAAAAAAAAAAGCTTCTTCTTAAATGTAGATTTAAGGTCGCTGAAAGTCCCGAAGACATCCTTGTCTCACTGAAATCACAGCCCCCAAAACAATCTTTATTTTGAGGTCATAAGCGTCTTTCCATTGAATTTTGTTATGTTCGTATTAATTGCCCTAGAAAAAAAAAAAAGCATCACAACAAGGGACGTGGGACCCTTATGAAGAGGCCATGAACCGATAAACACAACAAAAGTCCAATTGCGAACAGCTGTATGGCAACGGGACACCCCATACAGCTGCACGACTAACTCATGGCATGGGTTGTTTGGGTAACCTCAGAGTTTTGTTCAAAAAATCACGGCACTTTCAGTTCAAAATTTTATACTTCCCTTGTATTATTGTTTTATGTACATTCATCTTGGTCGGTTGATAACACCATGTATATCATGTGATTGAATGGTACGTCGGAATTGTCTCATTTATGACCTTTTACTTGTTTTAATTAAAATTTATATCAAAATCTAGGCAACATTTATTCTCCATAGAAAAAAAAAAATTTGGTTGCCCATGTTTTTTTATTATTTTTAATTTAAATTTTAAATAGGTTTGAATTAGATTAAAATACGAATAAATTTGAATATAAATATTTAAAAAATATGTTTGTTTTTCTTTTTTCATTAACTTTTATGAAACGAATACATCTTATTCTCACTATATATGCATTACTTCAAATTTTGGCATGCATGCATATATTTTTAATATCTACTGATTTTATTGAAAATGTCCCGCCTAGATTAAACCTATGGGAATTTTGAAAACCCTAAATTAATCCGTGATGTACGAAGCAATTACTAAAGTTTAATTCCATTAATAATATGGTAATTTTTGCAGCACTTGTTAATGATTATAACCATCTTTTACGACCAAAAACGTAAAGCCATATGATGCATGTGGTATCGGAGCAACAGACCACGAAGCCAGCCTAGCCTTAACCACCAGTTAAGGCTTTTTGTCCTCAAGCAACTATATAAATAAGGCCCGAAGTGGCCATCTTCTGACGCTCAACACAATCTCTCTCGAATTTTGTCGCTTTTGCGTGCACAAAATTAAAAGCTTTTTCATCAAAAACAATTTTTGAACAAATGGAGGCAATGAAGATTGAGATTGTTTATCGCACTGGCGATTGTGATAATGGCCGTGTCAGCAGCCCATGGTGTTGCGACCGCTGATGCCCCAGCCCCTGCTCCTACTTCCGGTGCCACCACTATCTTTGTGCCCACCATTTTTGCTTCACTTGCAGCTCTTGCATTTGGCCTCTTTTTTTCTGAATTATATTTATTTTCATTGTGATTATATGTAGAGTTCGCCATTTGTCTGGGGCTTCTTGTGGCCCTTCTTGCATGTTTTGGGGTATTAATTCTTTTATTAGAGCATTACTGGTTGAACAGATTCATTTTGCTGTCATTAGTTTCATTTAATACATTGCACTGAGATGAGAAGTAATGAATGTTAGTATATGTTTGGTCATTGGTTATTTCAATTGACATTTTTTTTTTGTATGTTTGATTCTGTTTCTCTAAATCACTGAAACGGTTCGGATTATTCCAACTCAACCTTTCAATTTTTAATTTTTTTTTTCCTTCAGACCAAAAAAAAAAGAAAGACACAAATTGTAAATATACAACAATGTACTAACATCAAACACCAACTACAAGTAATTAATGTGTTAAGTTAGCATGTAGCATTTAGAACCCCACGTCTTTGCGCATTTTACAACTCTTGATTATATTACAGAATCTGTTAAGGACCGGACCGGACCGGATGTTTGTGTTTAAGATGTCCTTATATGAATATCAAATTTACCATTATTTTATGAAATTTTTGCTTAAATATGCATCTCTGTTAAATTAGCCAATGTCACAAATTTTTTTTTAATTTCCAAAAGACTAGGGGTGACTAGAACCTTACATTAGATCAGCTATGTGAGATCCTTCACGTTAAAGATTTTTTGTTCAATGTTTTTATCTCAATTTTTAGTTGGTTCTTTAAATTTTCATTTTATTAAAATTAGTTGATTTTTTCTTTTTAAAGGTAGAGTTTGCACATAGCCCAAATACAAATTTTTAACATTGTTACTTTTTTTTTTTAATAATGCAATCTTTTTCTTTTTTAATTTATTTCAACACTTTGGAAAATTGGAAATAACTAAAAAGTTTCCGTCGACTAGAGGCAAAAACTAAACTTTACGACGAATCTTTCAATTTCGATTAATTAAAAAAAAAAAAGGCCAATAAAAATGTGCGACGTCAAGACTCAGGCAACGCCCGCTAAACCCTAGAAGGCTAAAACGAGGGCACATTCTAGAAAATTAACTCAGTCATCTCTATATAACTAAGTGGGATGAAACCCTAACCCCAGCTTTGGATGTAGTATCCACCGCCTTCGGTTGAGTACAAGCCTGCACTTTTTGATTTTTTTTTTTTTTTATTTGGTACAAACCCATTTCGCCTCTTTGAGTAGCCGTATGAATGTATGAATGCATACGCAAATTTCATATTTGGTTTAGTTAGGAGGCACAGATTGAATCAAAAGGCCTTTTGAGGGGACTCTTTGATTTCTTTATCAATTCTCCCCCAAGCAGCCTCTTACAGTTTCAATGTTTTTTAATTAAAAAAAAAATTTGATCTTCAATGCCTCAGAATAACCAGAAGGTTAAATTTTTAACCAGACCGTTTGGTTCAGACAGAGGCTTATAGTAAAACCCCCGCAGCAGAAAGGTATTAATGATTCTACCCAATTCTTGTTATTGGGACTTTCTCCTTATAGCTTCGGATATTTTATTTTATTTTATTTAGATTTTGTTTCAAACCCTTTTGCCCTTTTGCTTTACATTGTTTAGTTGAATTCATGCGCCGTGCCCTAGGAAGTGTTACTGATTTTATCTTGTAGCTGGTCTTATAGATGTTAAAAGTAGCCTCTCCAAAGATCGGATGGAGGCGCCATTTGGTCCCGACAGAGGCTCAGAACAAGAGGGGTCTCCTCCTGACCCGGTTTGAGGGATAGGAATGTGTCGTGTCTGTTCCTTTCCTATGGAAGGTTATCGGACATTTTTCATTTTTTAGGCTCCATTAGTTAAGAATAGATTTCAGTGATAATGTATACAATTTGATAGTTTCTCCCTGCATTACATTGTCTTTACATTTGAGTGTGATTTGCTGGAGAAATGTGTTATTTTAGAGTTTGTACCATTGGTGTTCCATTTGGAATGTTCATGGATGTGCAAAACTAGTCATTAGGAGCGTGAAATTTGCAAATTATTAATACCTATTCCATGTATTATGTAGCGGTCGATGTTAATGGTCTATTTTTCCTTAAGGATTGAGAAACTTTTTGAATGTGAATTATTCACTTGTGCTCTGTTGTTTTGGAGCCCTGCTTAACAGCTGGGCTGCAAAAAAGATCAGCGCACAGAATCTGAAACACTTTGCAGCTGGGCTGGCGCAGCTCTTCTGCTTGGCAATGCTCCCAAATGCAGTTAGAGTCTTGGCATTGACTAAGGAGGGAATACTAAACATAAGCCTCCTAAGACTACAATATAAGGCTTTTGTCTATTATGTTGGTGTGATATGCTTTGGAGTCAAAGTTCATGTGCAAAGAGAAAGTAGCTAAATATTTATAATGTAGATAAGAGGAAGCATAAATAGTTGAGTGGAGTTTGCTGAAACTAGACAGAGTAGCTATGAGAAATAACTACGAAAAGTTAAAGTTCTTCCAGTTTGGTTGTCTAATTTTACTTAACTTTTAATGCTTCCTTTATTTACCATTTACCTTCATAAAAAAGTTGTTACTTCCTCTTGTTGAGTGAAAATTGATGAACACCAATAAATGAGAACTTTGCAGTTAGAACATCACTGCAAGACAACAGAAACAGTAGATTCTCTGACTCCTGGAAGTTAAGCTTCAATTCATATATGAGATTTCAAGTAGATTCTCTGACTGCTGGAAGTTAAGTTTCAATTCATATGTGAGAGTTCAAGTATGGTGGCTGTAGTTTAAAGTCTATCGGTATTTTAGATCAGTCTGGTTGGTGTCTGGTTTGTTTGTGGAGATTCGACATAAGCGTATTTTATGTTGAATTTGGTGGCTATAGTTTAAAGTCTCCAATGAAAGCTTCTTTTATAGGCAAGATTTGCCTTAAAAGTTAAGATAAATGGCTGAAATGTTCAAACAATTTAGCCACTCTTAAGATTTGAAAGAGGCGATCACCGAATTTGGTGGCTGCCATTCTTGACCTTTTTTTTCTTCAACCGTCTCTATCATGATTAAAATAAAAAATTTTACCATATTTTTTTTAATCATGGTGTAGATTGTTAAAAAAATAATTAAAAAAAGGGTCAAGAATGTTGTGGCTGTCTCTTTTGAATTTTAAAAAGTGGCTGGAATGTTGGAACATTTTAGCCACTTAGCTTACCTTTTTAAGTAAATTTTGTTTATAAAAGAAGCTCTTGTTTGAGAGCTTGTTATTAAATGTTAAGAGCATTCATTTGGTAAATCCCAAAAGCACGTTCACCATTTGGAGATTTGAGTAATTTAATGCAAATTAAGCATCGAGTGAGTATTAGGAAGTTTTATTATTTTGAGTATATTTGGGACTTGAGTGAAAGAAAATTATTTCTGAGAGTATGGTTGTAATAATGTTTTAGATAGCTTAGCCAAAAAAAAAAAATAATGTTCTAGATAGTGAATATTTTTCTCTAGTTGTCTTTTGATAATGATTGTGGTTTTTTTACCCATAGATTTGGAGTTTTTTCCATAAATTATATGTTGTGAGATTGATATTGTTCTCTATTTAATTTTTCTATTAATTTATTGTTTGATAAATTACTTGGAATGATTTTTGAGAAGGATCTCAATTTCTTAACATTTTAGGATAATAAAAGTATAAAACAATACAACTACTGAGGTCATGGTTTTTTTAAAATAACTTTTTTACATCTTTCCCTAGGTGAGTTTCATGTGGGGTGGTCAGTGTCATTCAGAAACGACATTTACCCCTATACTTTAAACTCATTGAGGAAAAAAAGTAGGGTTCCCAAAAAAAAAATTGATGTAAAAACCATTGGCTTAGCCAGATGGGATTGAATAATGCTATCTCTACAAAACATAGTGCAAAAAATAACATAAATGGATATGAGCTTTGGTGTTTTTATAATTTCATGATTGGGGTATTAGAGACTTGTGTGCTTTCTTCCCAACCTGTGGTTCACCTTCATCGTGGATGTTTAAGGCAATCTAGCTAGAGACTAGAGCCATGCTTAAACATGACCTTCCCATTTCTTTCTTGTAAGTTCAAAATTTTTTGTTAATTGTTTCATCTTATGCCTAACGCAGATGAAATTTGTTATAATAGGAAATTTGTTATAATAGGAAATTTGGAATGTGTAACGAAAAATTTAGGGCTTGTAACGGAAGTGGGAGGAGGTGTGCCTTAGTCTCTCAAGTCCGAAGTAAATTGTAGCCCGGCCACTCCGTCAAAAAGAAGGGGGATGAATGAAGAAAAACTTTTGAATGTTTATAAAAAGCAAATAAAGTTCATTTGATTTGATTATTCCTTTGGAAAGTTAAAGACTTCACGAGTAAAGAAAGAATGAAGAATAGACATGGCAGCTTCTTTGTGTCCCTGAATTCTTCTCACTCTTTTGCTTGAAGATGAAGCTGTCTACCAAAAACAATTTGTTTGTGCATACTAATCACGGCACCGGCACATGACTTGCGAACTGCTGCGTACAAAGTCATTGGTTTCTTGCCGTGCGAATGGTCATATGCGTTTTATTTCAAAATCAAATAATAATAATAATAATAATAATAATAATAATGTTTTATTGCACTAGTGCAATGTTTGAATTCAAGGGCCCACCAAATTCTTAATAAACAATTCACCCACAAAATTAAATTTATGGTCCAGCGACGACCGCAAAAGCAAGTGGGCCATTGACATTTGTCCTTTTTCTTTTTGAAATGTAATTTTGTGGAGGACCTTCCTCCTCTCCTCCTTTGTTTTTCAAAGATAACTTCGCTTTAATTAGACTCAAAATCCAAAGAGTTAGAAAGTTACACGACATGATAACTAATCGAATGGACATAGCAACGTTCGTGATTTTTCTTTTTAATTTTTATTTTTGTAAAATTTGACACCAAAACAAGAAAACGAAGGCTATAAATTCACATGGCCAACCAATACGTGGAATCAAGATTCCAATTATTGACCATATTCCGAAATCTTTCAGCTTTTGGAAGTAGCAAGCAGCAACTGGCAAGCAGCAACTGGCAAGCAGCAACTGTTCGTGCCTGGCAAGCCCACCTAGCCACCAGTCACCCCACTATCTTGAATAATTCTCAAGCCTACATTTGTACATGGAACTCATCACAAAATTCCAATTGGGTATATCACATCACTATTGCTGGCGAAGGCCATGCCATCTTTTTTTGTCCATAAGATATCAGGCTCCGTTATCGCATAATGATGTAATAAATTTTTCGGTGGGTCATGTCTCAATGAATTTCGTTTGGTGTGGATGGCTTTTGATGTTGCATGGAATCATCTTCATTTGCTATCAAGAACATTAAAAATATCTTCTCTTGTTTTGTAAAATTAGATATCATTTTGCCGGCCCTGATAAGGTGCCCATCTCCCTGTTTGATGGATAATCAATTAGGTGAAGTCAATCAATTTTTTTTTTTAAAAGAAAAAAGGGGGAAACTGAAGATAAGGGCTTCTTAACTACCAATTAGTTGAGAGAATCACCAACATTAATATTGTTAATTGTTTTTAGCCAACCCGCAAACATTATTTATAGGGAAGATATAAGGTGAAGATAATATAAAATAAAATGTCTAGAAGCAATGTTGCTTACTGCTTAAATTCCTCTCTCATAACAAAGAAATTCAATCATTTCATCTCATTACCTTGTTCAAGTCCCACTTGTCACAATCATATTGATCTCCCCCTTTTCTGATACTTTTATTAGTGCTTGATTATTAGACAACTCACCGAGACTAAAACTTCCACGAGACTAAAACAGATTGCACTATTAGAATTTAGAACCCAATTACTTTCTAATAACATTCTTTAATATATATATATCCGTCATATGCCATAACATAACAATATAGAACCTCGAGTTACAGACATGATTCAGAATCTACATACTAATAACAACCCCAAGTGTTGACAAAGCCCTCATTAGTTACAAAATATAGAGACCCTACACAAATATTGTAGAACTAATAGGAATCCTTTAGCACCAATTAAACAAATGCAGTGCTTTAAAGAGCATCATAATAGCCACCATAGGTTATGTGAGCTCTTGTAATTGGGACCCCTCTCACTGCCGAAATGGCTTCATTCAGTTTTGTTGCATGCTGGACCACTTGCTTAATTTTCTGCGGGAAAAAAATAATAATAACAACTAAGTTGTAAAAATCCCAAAACATGTCAAGAGAATGGAAAGGCAAACAAATTACTGCAAATTTGGGATCCACCTTGTCATCAGTGTAAATTTGGAATCGAAGCTTCTGATTCTGCTGATGATGTTTGTTTTTTTGCTGGTTTCCAAAAATGAGGACACAAACGGTAGCAGCAGCAACACCAAAAGAGCAAATAGCTCCGATCCCAGTTAAGCTCCACTTCCATAGATTGAGGCCGAGGCCATCATTCTCCAGGACTTCATCGTTCCAGCTTACTTGATCTTCGATCTTCTTCTTCCTTGGAGAACAAGTCATGTTATCGATTGCGGATTGATCATTGAATGTTGCTCCAGCATCAATCTGAGGGACGATATTGTTTCTAGGGGACTTTGGTGAGTCCAATATTTTCATGTCGACGAATTCATTTTCCTTCATTTTCTTGAAGAAAACTTGGGAGAGTACAGCATCCTGATCAGATTCAACGGATCCTATATTATTATTATCAGACCCGTTGATCTTCTTAGTGATTGCTGTAGGTAGCTTGATGATGACATGATCATCACCATCAGCTTCAGGATCTTCGTGGCCTTCCTTCAAAATTGCTGCTGGCTCCAGCTGAATTGGGACTGGCACAAGCTTTTTGGCGGTCACTTTCCTGGAAGAATTTCCTGATGGTGTCTCAATGACTTTCTTCGATTCTGGTGACGGACACATGAAGTAGTTCATGTCGAAAACACTTTTCGTATTCAAACTCCTCTGTTTTCCTGATAAAATTTTCTTCTCATCAGGATTTTCCGGAAAATCAAGAAACCTGGAATCAGGAAGAAATTCCCACTCTTCTTCATAATCCATTTTTTTTTAAACTCTTCAGGAAATTGATCAAAGAGAGGGTTTTTGTGAGTAGGAATTTTGGTATTGTTGATTTAATGAATTATTGGATCAAATATGGTGAGTTTTGTATGTTTGTTTGGGTGGAATTTTGAGAAGTAAGAGCTAGCAAGGCCACCACCATGGGTGTCCTAATGACTCTTTCAATCGGAGATTCAAGTAGAACCCATTAAGCAAGAAAATTATGAGGGAGTTTGATTGAGAGCTTATCGTCTCTAAAGATGACGATGAAGGAGTGGTCCAACTGGGGGGCCCATATTGTTTTTGCCAGATATTTCTTTCCAATTCTTTACTCATTATTAAATTTACAAGTTTTGATTACTTTGTTATCTCTTTGGAAGAATTTGAAGGTATGTGTTCAATATAGGGCAAAGAATACTTTTTTTTTCCTCTTTTGTTTTTATCCAAAATTGAGGCAGAAATTTGTTAAGGTTATTAGTTAATTTAAGCTTTTCATTAATAAGATCTATTAAAAGAATGTATTAAATAAAGAGTTTAAATTTCGCACATAATTAGATATAAAAGTGTTTAATTCAAAAATACTAATTTTTTTTTATATTTTTAAATTCTTTTATTCGGTTTCCAAATTGTTGGTTAAATGTAACCATAAACTGAAAAATGTAATAAAAAAATTAAAAAAAATGATAGAGAATTTGTATCTGTTAAACCTTTTATTTTCTTAGTTTATGTGTATATTCCTTTAGCCTTTTCTTTTCTTAATTTATATATTAAAGAGAGAGTGATTGAACTTTGTTTTTACTAGAAGAGAGATTATTTAATTAGTGTCATTACTCTCGTGACATGAAAAAGAAAAAAAAAAAAAAAAGAGTGTAGGTTAGGTTGCTTGTAAGAGTTTGCTTGGAATGATAGTGAAAGGATGAGGGTTCGAAGGAAAAAGTACAAAGAAATAGTGAAAGTGAAAGACCCACCCTACAACTGTGCATGTACATGGGCCGGTATCTTAATGGACTTTTTTCCACTAATGTTACGCAATTTGAGTCAAATCCTTTGATTCTTCTAGAATACAACCAGCTTGGCGGACACACGTTCTTTAGATTGTTTGAATGTAAAGTTTATTAGGGAACCACCCATTAGTTGGATGGTAGACCACTTGTCTTTAGTATAGATGAGAATAAGTTCGAGTTTTTATGGGACTCAAACTCCTTTCTACGTGTGAGAAAATATGTGATTTACTGTCCTATTAATGAGTGGTTCTTTTTTAAAATATGATGAATTTGCTATATAAAGGAACTCAAAATTCTTTCTACATGCGGGAAGATATGTGGTTTGCCCTCCTATTAATGAGGGATAAATATGTAGTTTATTATCTTATTAATGAGTGATTCTTTTTTAAAATGTGTTGTGGCACATTGAGTATAGGTATTCTTATTCTACATGGAAAAAATATGTCGTTTGCTATCGTATTAATAAATGGTTCCTTTTTAAAATGTATTACTTCAACTCAAATCATTTTGTATCGTGATGCTATTGATTATGGTAAAAGATTTGACATTAGTAAAAAACTCTATATTCTGGATTGCTTCTCGTATAAAGGGACTCAAGCTCCTTCCTACATGTGAAAAGACATATGACTTATTGTCCTATTAATGAGTGGTTCCCTTTTAAAATGTGATGAATATATCATATAAAGGAAGATGTGTAGTTTACTGTCCTTTTAATTAGGGATAGATATGTGATTTACTATCTTATTAATGAGTGATTCTTTTTTAAAATGTGATGTGGCACATTGAGTGTAGCTATTCTTACTCTACATGGAAAAAATATGGCGTTTATTATCGTATTAATGAGTGGTTCCTTTTTAAAATGTATTACTTCAACTCAAATCATGTTGTATCATGATGTTATTGATTATGGTAAAAGATTTGACATTAGTAAAAACTACTATAATGGTAGAAGAGGCACCCTAATGTAACTTTAATATGTTGAGTGCACATTGAGTAGAAGTATCTTTAGTGCTCTATTAATAATTGGTTCCTTTTAAAAAATATGTTAGTCTAACTTTTTTTTTTTTAAATGATATATTACTCCAACCTAAATCACGTATTATTATATCGCCATGATATTGATTAGAGCAAAAGATATAACACTATTAGTTGGTAAAATCTACTGTAACGGTAGAAGAGGTATCCTAGTGGAGCTCTAATATGTTGAGTGCACATTGAGTGGAGGTATCCTAAAGATTTGTCAGCTAGTCAATTTAGCTCGAACAACCTTTCAAGATTAACTGATACAACGGTTGATCAATTGTAATTGCTGAGTGAGATGACTTGTACAGACTAGAGAACATAATAACAGAAGATTTTGCAAACAATCTTCTAAGCGATCTTGGAGGTCAAATTAGCCAATGAGAAATATCAAAACTCGAAAGAATTGAATTTTCCTAGAACCAGCCCATTTTTAGGTTAATCACTGTTTCAAATGCCGGCAAGCAAGCCAAACCCAAGATAAAGTGGTCCTAATGCATAATAATGCAATAATATTTCAACATCAGCAGGTCTGCCATCAAAAGCCAACCTGTTCCAAGTCATATCTCAGACTGCTCAATTGTAGGAATGCCTGCTAAATTTTGGCACGAAATTACAAGTCAATCCCTATACGTGTGTGCGTGCTGTGAGAGAGTCGGAAAGGAGCAGTGACAGCAACAGCAGCGATTAATAAGATTACATTGAACTGACGTGTAGTATAGTTCCACGAAGGACAAAATAATTTACACAAAAAAAGTGAGCTGTTCTCAAATTTACATTGCTTGTTTGCTTCCTTCTCAAAAAGGCCCCAACTCAAACAACAGCTTCAGCTATCATCACCACAATAAAAACTCAAAAGACAAACATTAAACAAGAGAGAGAGTTGTCACCGGCCCTGAACGTCTTGTCAGTACACTATCTGATTAATAAGCTCCTTCTACCCTGATTTGGCTCATTTATTATGGCAAAGTTTCACCTTAGGATGATGTCCTAGTTGACGAAGATTCACCCAAGGAGACCGAAGCCAAGGAAGATGCCCAAACCCGGGCATTCTTTGCACTTTCATGAAAGTTCCTGGTCTTACAGATTCTCAGTTTTGTCAAAACCCTCCTAACATCGACCATGTGAAGCGCACGCCCAAATAATTGACTTGTCTCCCCAAATATTTCCAAGTTTAAGTGTGGAACATAAGAGACCCAGAAACCTTTGAGCCGGGATAACACTTCTGGGAATATGTATATAAGCACCCTCAAACAAAGGAACAATACAGCAAACACCAAATAGGGTTCTCTTTGGATAATCTCCCTCGATGATAAAACATACCATGGGTAGTCACTCCCCTCCAAGCTGATTGATTCATCTTCAACAAAATACTCCACGGGATCAAGTCCTGAAACAAATAGTAAGGTGAAGCAATTCACGGAAATGAACATTACACATCATGATTTCACTAATTTGGCTGAATCGAAAATGCTGGGTTTTTGATATGTATGCCCTGATAGAACATTGATTAAAGGATAAACAACTACTTAGGTTCCACAAGGGCGGTTTCAATAATCAATGATTTCCAATCACATTTTCCCTCTTAACTCAGTAAAGCTTCATATCAATTCTTTAGAGGTAGAGATCAAAAGAAACAAATATAGCTCAGGAAACACAACTTTTGGTACCAGAGAGAAAGAGACCTTTACCTGTGGTTTTCTCATAGAATTGGATGAGTGAATGCAGATCTTTCAGACCATGATACTGCAATCTTGATGTTTGGTTCACCAATAAAATTGAGGGCAAGCCATGGATTCCATATCTTGAAAATATACTGCAACAAGAACATGCAGCATCGATATCAGCAGACAGAACAACATTAGGAAAATTAGATACATAATTTCATAACCAGTAGGGATTCTTGATCATCTTTCAGTATGAAAAAGTATTGAATAGGACCTGCCAAAAAAAGAAAAAGGTTCTGCCAAAGAATTCTAGCAAAAGATAAACTTGCTTCCTAGCAGAAATTAGAGGGTGTCTACAACATCTGCAGAGCACTAAGTTCAAATTTCCATTTTCACCAATTGACATTCTCCATGATTGACAGGCACACCATCAGTAGAAACAAGTTTTCTACGTACTGAAGCTGCTTCTTTCTAACACAACCAATTAAAAACAAAAAAGAAAGGAAATAAAAAAGAAAGGACAGAGAAATCAATACAGGTTGAAAAAATGTTTCTTTCTTGAGGCTGCATATTACGTCTAATAGTACTATCACAACACTCAGCAACCCACCACACATTCTATGTCAAGCAAAATTCAGTTATCAAAATCGTACAACGAGGCCAGTCTAACAGAAATGATCTTTCTGCCAGACTATCTGTTATCCAGTCCAGCCAAAAGGAGACTGACAAGTAAGAAATTCAACAAATCACACCCAATAAAGTCATTATATTGCAAGTATGTCAGTAAGCACCTTGGCAAGGCTGAAGATTGTTCTATTGTGTAATGTTCCATTTGTGGGAACATTGAGCTAAGGGCTTCAAAAGTAGGACGCACATCACAAGAAAATGGGCACCAGGAAGCATAAAAAAGGACGGAAGTATAAGCATTTTTCTGTTTTGATGTCAAAGCTCTGTCTAGGAATTCTCCATCCACCTGCAGAAATCAAATCAGAAGCATGTATAATTACACAGAGATCTTCATCAAGTCAGTATTAGAAAGTGATGCAAAATGTGGAAATTTCAAAGCAAATGTTATGCAGCCTCAATCGATTTCCTAACGCTCTAGGAGAGAAGAAGATGGTACTTTTAAATAAAGAAAGACAGAAAAAATTGACAAAGAAATTGCAACAAAAAGAAGATAAAATTTTGAAAGGCAGGCTCATATTTTTGAATCTATTAAAAGGAAACCACAATAAAGGACAAAGTAACTACAAAGTGGAATTGACCATGACGAATGGAGAACAAAAATTTACAACAATATAGCTCCCTTTATCGATTAGTAATTTAGTAAAACTGGGATGCCGGAAAATTTGACTAAAAAAAGTAAAAAGAATAGAACTTCTTTACAAGGGGAGGAGGTTGGCAGAGACCAAAAAGTAGGATTGGTCAATGTTGAATACCTTCTATAGACTGTCCACAAAAGGAATATCAAACCAATTAATAAACATATGGTGACACTATTGAAATTCCATGTTACAGTGGCTTACAGAAATGTTGTAGACAAAAAGATAAAAAGAAAAAGAAAATCAAGAGCTCCTTCAGTACCCATAAACCAGCCAAACAATGTCAAATCTAGCATGAGCAACGGGTAAATGAACATCAAAAGAAAATAGGTGCCACATATGATATTATGGTATGACTCAAAGTTTCAGCCAAATGCACAGATGAAATCTCTGGTAATTTTACTCAAGAGCCACCAAAAAAACCTAGTAACTCAGATTAACTAAATTAAACTACCAAAATATTCATAAACATTACAGAATCGCTGAATTATGGTTTCTCATTAAAAAAATTTCATAACTCCTAACTTTCTAAAAGTGAATTACAACAGTCTTCCCATGATTGCATCTGATTGGGTGCATATGTGAAAACTGTTAAATATTTTCACCACAGATAATGAGTCACACAAATCAAGGAAAAGATATACCATTTCCTATCTTATGACTACACACTCACCAAAAATCAGAATGAGGGTTCTCCGCAAATTTCACAAAGAAAAAATTCATTCAATGACATAAGCAGCCTGTATTATGTAAAAGAAACCCCACAAAGAGAGCAAATCTGTCTACTATGTCATTATAGAAGATTTTCTATGGTAACTTACCATGAAGACAGTTTACAAACTTCTCTCTCTTAAGTCTTAACAGCAGAAAACAAGACAGCACAGAGTCAAACTCGCATGTTTCCCAATACACAAGTCAAAGACAAAGGATGTGCTCCTTATATCAAAAAGTGGCCTGTAACTCCACTCACCAGAATACGAGATACCAGAACCCCCAATGACAGTATAAATAGAAATCTCTAACATATGACACACGCAACGAACCAATTTCTGTCAGAAAGTTTTGATCCAGTACTTTGAAATGCAATTCTTCATAATAGTAAGAAGAATCAGAAAAATAGGTAAGGTTTGCACTGCAAAGGTAAACCAATCCGAGAGCAAAAATAGGTAAGGTTTGTACAAAAATATACACTCTCATAGAAAAGTGAATAAATAAATTTTCATAATCATCAAGCAATGTCATATGTTTACTCCATTACTCGCACTTCTGCAACAGCCAAGAGTCAAAAATGATACTTGTACAGACATATTTTCCAATAACAACAATTAAACCATAAATTCCTAACGGCCACCAAAAGTAAGACATAGATCAACGCCATGTCTCAGTAACTCCTGCATCAAGATCAAACCTTCAAAAGGTTGCTGCTTAGAGCTAATACTGTACATGCAAATACTACTTACCACTCACATCTTGACTCATTCAACCACTAGTAACATACTAGAGACCCAAATCAAAATTTCAACAAAAGGTTTATCATACAATCCTGCCTAGCACTTTTCAGGAACCATTTTTAGCTCATTATACTTGCTTCTACTTCTTCATGGCATAAACTACAATTTAAATATTCTAAAACCAAAAAATATGCAAAGTCCTCAATCTCAGGAGGCATTCAAAACACAAATCCAACTACATATCACATAAGTTGCTATTTTTTTTTTTTTTTGCCCCACTTATTGGATAATAGAAAAATCACTTTTATTCTGTCGACACAATCAACCACCCTTCAGTCAGCAAATCAACCTTTAATTCCCCTAACACAAAATCCCATCACATTAATCAAAACATAACATTTTGAACAAGAACCCTAAAAATACAAAACAATTAACAAATACCCAGAAACCAAGATCAACCAAATAGATCAAATACAAACACAAAAAGCCTACAAAGTAACAAATCAGACCAAGAAATGCAAGAACCCAATAATCCAGAACCAACTGCAAATTAGTCAAAATCAATTAAAACAAACCCACATGTAAAATCAACCCAAAAATTGAAATTTAATAACCAATTAAAAATCGTACCTCGATTGGAGGATTTGGAGAGATCCCAGGAGGGCACAGCGATTGAAGATTATTAAGAAAAACACCTGAATCTTGCGGACACAGCGATGCCGATGAAACGAATCGTATAGATAAGATAACACTACAAATGAAAATGAAACGATAAAAAGATGATGATGAAGAAATCATTGAGAGGGGTACGACGAGGGAAATTGATAGAAACGCCGAGGTCAAAATTGGCAGCCACAATAAACAAACAGAAGAGGAACAGAGAAAGAACCTGCTGATTCAAGGGAAAGGAAAAGGATAAAAAAACAAAAAACACAAGTGTAACCCTGAAATAGTTTCAGTTACGAGTGTCTGGTGATGAATAATTGAATCGATCGATTGATTATTATTGATTGATAGCTTAGCTATACTTTCCTGTCTTTTTTGTATTATTATTATTTTTTTATTTTGTGGTTATTTAGTTTTTTTTTTTTTATTTTAATGCAGGAAAAAGCATAAAGTTTGAGTTTTGATTTTCCAGCTCCCTAAAACCAATTATATTGGCAGGCTTTTTATTTATTTATTTGTTTGTTTATTCAATGGCTGCCTAGTGTAAGATGTTCAGATACTAACGATGATGTTTTTATTTTATTTTAATTTAAAATTAAGAAAATTTATTTTTAAAAAATTAATTTAAGATAATAACAATTGAGTCCCAATTTATTACATATTTTTAAATAAGGATGTAGATTGTCCATTTGTATCAAATAAGTTCCTCACTTTTTAATGACCGAAGTACCCTTATGCTAATGTTTTTGAACATACAATTGAGGATATTGCGTTATGGATATACCCAATTTGCATCGAAATACCAAACATGTGTTTTGACTCAGTTTTTTTTTTTTATTATTTTTACTCAATTACATCCTAAAATTCAAAGAAAATATAAGATATATTTATTTAAAATTAAATATTTACTCAACTTATTATCGGATTTATTTGACCCACTTAATTTACTTTCTTACTACTTGACATTATCATGATCATAAAAAGTAGAGTGAATATTTTTAACTTGAGTAGTTATTTTTATCAAGGTATGTATATTTTTTCTTGCTACTTGACATTATCATGAAAATAAAAAATAGAGTGAGTATTCTTAGCTTAAGTAGTTATTTTTATCAACATATATATATTTTTTCTTATTACTTGACATTATCATGAAAATAAAAAATAGAGTGAATATTCTTAAGTTAAATAGTTATTTTTATCAACGTATATACTTTTTTTTTTTACCTCATTAGAGTATATTTATGTAATAAGATTTAATGGGTATGTATTCCTGTATTAGTTGTGTTTTCAAGGAATTGGGGTATGTGTTAAATAAAAAGCCATGCTATGTGTCGACGTTGAGTGGTTGAGGGCAGCTACTTTAAGTCTTCTTGATTCCCTAGAATTAGGACTTATTTGATATAATTGGGAAAACTATGCCTTTCGAGAAATCATCAAAAATTATCATTACCTTGTTAAATGAAATGTTATATTTTTTTTTCGCTCTTGACCGCCTCTTTTGTTTTATATACATGATTTTTCGTTTGTTTTTTTAATCACAGCTTCAACAACATTATTCAATGTTGAACCATTATATATATAGTATAATATAGATCATGTTACTATTTACGGCATAAATATAAATAGAATAAACATCTAAAAATTTTATAGCGGTATGTGATGTTATACTCTTAATGGTGAATGATTTAAAAAAAAAAAATTAAAATGTATTATATTATTTTATAATTCTCCCTTGCGATTGTTATTTTTATAACAGTCAAATATTGTCGTAATAAGACATTCTATAAACAAAGGTAGTGTATGAATCTATAAACAAAGGTAGTGTATGAACTTAAACATGTATGTAATATTTAAAAAAAAACTAAATATTATAAATTTTTTTATGAGAAATTATTTCCATAATTAGTAGAGGGATTCGAATATTCCACTTTAAAGTTATTTGAAAATTAAGAAATTATATTTCATTATTAAAAAACCAATCGGTCTTTAGTCTAGTAGGAAATCTTTTGCATTTACAATAATAAGCGTAAGTTTTCGAGACTTTATAAAAGTATTATAAGAATAAAAGCATTATAAAGATCAGTTAGAGTCTCACTCAATTATTTAATAAATGAGTGGAGATAGTCTGAATATAATCTCTCCACTCACATTTTCAAATATTAAAGAGGGTGGACATCTTAAATAGTAAAGAGGGTTTAAAGAATATTAAAAAATTTAGATAGCATTAAAAAAGATTAATATACGTAGCATGAGGTAGGGGGTAGGCAAATGATCTGATCCAAATTAATCTGACCCACTCCGAATCAAAAAATTCAAATTTGGATTGGATTCAATGGAGACTTTAACCCGATCGAGTTGGATTTTGGCCAACTTGATTGGATTGAATCATAATTAGATTGGATCAAACTCAATTCGATTTGGAAAATTAAAAAAATAAAAGCTAAAACAAGCACAAATCTTCAATTTGATTTGAATATATTCGGATCGAATCTCAAGTTCTGATTATATTTTTTCTAACTCTATTGATCCAAAATCTAATCGAATTGATCTGAACCCGAATTCACCCAGTCTTAGTATGAGGAAATCTTAGTTGTAGTTGTATAATTTGGTTATAAATATCAATTATAATTTCTAAAACAGCCCTATATAATAGTATTAAAACAAAAAAATAGTCAAGGAAATGAGTTCCATAAGCCTCCGATTTGTTAACGAAAGATCCTATGAGTTTTCAAAAAATTAGATGGACAGATAGGTTAGCTCTAGGTCAGGAATAACCCAATCCGGTTTGCCAAACACACTAGCAATACCGAGTCATCTCTGTCTCTGAACAACTGTCAACCTCAGCCAATAATACGGTGCGTAGCAAGGCTACAAGACGCGACGACGTTTTAAGTTAAAAAGAGGCAAGACAAAGCACAGCACACGAAATTCAATAACTCCTTTTCTGTTCACTTCCTTGTTTGGTTAAAAGGGAGAAAATTAGGGCTTGGAGGGTGGAAGAACAAAATTAAAAAAGAAAAAGAAAATCAATAAATGGAAATAACAGATAAGAAGGAATCCGATATCAATAACGCACAAACAGTCGCCGATTCCGTCGATAACAATAACAAAGACGCTGAAGAACGCCAAGCTCGTGAACTGAAAGCCAATTTGCATCCTCTTAAGGTTGGTATAATTTCTGCTATTTTATTGAACACGTTTTATGTTTTTTATCTGAAAGGATTTTTTTTGTTTTAGTTATTATTAGTTTTGGTATTTGAAATTTGTTATTCTTTTAAAATTTCTATTCATGCTCTCAGAAAAATCAAGTTTGGCATGGATCTTGTCCGTAAGTAGTGAAATGAAAGTGATGTGAGCTTTCGTATGAACTCGTATGTACCGAAGTTTTATTAATTAAAAAAATATTTTTTTGATGTAAAGTTGTATAAACACGCCTTATGAGACTTTTTGAGGAATTGTAGAATTTTGGGCTAAAGTTGCTCGTGCTCATATTTTGTGATAATACTCCTTTTTGTTTTTATTTTTATTGTTTTTAACTGTGACATTGATCTTGTTGCATGCCGTGAATGAGAACTGAAAAGTTGGGATACTATGATTTTCATTCTAAAATGCATCAGAGTAAGGTTGTTGATTGGAACTCACACTGAACACTTTCCTTGTTCTGGTTGTTATAAGGCTATAATTACACTAAATATTTCACATATATTGAAGGGAGAATCTTATTTATAGGGGACAAATAAAATGTTGCCACATTTTGATCTATTTTTTTTTATGGTTTTCTTCTTTTCTGACTAAAATGTGTAGCCCTTTCTTTTAAAAATTTTATAATTGCTATGTTATACCACTTAATTTAGTTTGAAATTCCTATGAACAGAACAAGTTTGTATTTTGGTACACTCGTCGAACACCTGGAGTTCGAACTCAAACATCCTATGAGGACAACATAAAGAAAATTGTGGACTTCAGTACTGTAAGTTCTTTTATGATAAGATCCTTGGGCTACATGTGATTCAGTATAAGTCCTTAGCTTTATGTATGTGATTTTACCAGTTCAATTGCTGATCTGGCCTTTTAATATAATTCTTATCTAGGTTGAAGGTTTTTGGGTCTGCTATTGCCACTTGGTTCGTCCTTCTTTGTTGCCAAGCCCTACAGATTTGCATCTTTTCAAGGAAGGAATTCGCCCATTGTGGGAGGTAAACATCTAAAGCTTGATTTTCAATTGCTTCTGCTATTCAATAATCATTTGTTTGTTGCTTTGTTTGCTATGTTTGATCCCTAATATTTCAGAGGCTTGTAACTTTTGAATATTGTATCTAGCTGTGATTTTTGTAATCTTTGTTTTTTGTCAGGACTCTGCAAATTGCAATGGCGGTAAATGGATAATAAGGTTCAAGAAAGTTGTATCAGGCCGCTTTTGGGAAGATCTGGTAAGAAGAAGACTGGCAGTACCTTTTTTTTTTTTTTAACCCCCAATATATGCATTCTACAGCAGCCTCTTTCATAAAATTAATTGATTAAAGCTTTAGTTTAGTTGACTGAACTTGTTTGAGAGATACAGAGGAAGTGAAATCAGTGTGTCACAGTGTCTATGTGGAATAGAAAATGTTGGTTATCTGTGAATTTTGTTTGTTACCAGCCTTCATACTGTAAATTATCAATTTTTCATTCAAGTACAAGTTCCTGAAACTTAGTCCAAATAATTCACGTTTTCATCCTCTGTTAGGCTTTTCTTTTTGCTCTATTTGCAATAACAATAAATTGATATTTCAAACATGCTGATATTATTTTATTGTATATAGTTTGCTCTTCACATCACTATAATAGATGATATCAATAATCTCATAGCTAGCAATATCAAAATAAATTGTGCATACACAAACTGAAGTAGATGTCATATCCCCTTGATTTGCTTTGCCATTGACATATTGGGTTTTACTGTTTCTTTACATTTCGCAACACTTTGGCACTCTCGTATGAACCATCTGTTATCTGAATATTAAGAGATGCCTTCCACACTGCTTAATTGTTCACCGGGATGCCTGTTTTATTTTGATAATCATTTGTCAAAGACGTGCTGTTTATTTACAACGGCACATTTTTCCAGGTTCTTGCCTTGGTGGGTGACCAACTTGACTATGGTGATAACATATGTGGTGCAGTCCTAAGCATTCGATTCAATGAAGATATATTGAGTGTGTGGAACCGCAATGCATCTGATCATCAGGTTTGTGATTATTGACTTGCAACTTGAAATGACTATTATCTATTTCTTTCGCATGCTCATGATATATGATATCTCCTCCTGTTTTGATCAGGCTGTGATGGCTCTTAGAGATTCTATCAAACGGCACTTAAAGCTGCCCCACAGCTATGTGATGGAATACAAGCCCCATGATGCTTCTCTGCGCGATAACTCTTCATACAGAAACACATGGTTGAGAGGCTAGAATTCACTAGGCTTTATCATACTGCACTGATGGAGAAAGAACATGACACTAGGAATTCTTCTGTTTTTATTTCGTGTTCTGAATGAAGTTCTTTCACCCAATCACGCTGTTATCCGTGAACTGTGATGTGAGAATCATGTGGGCTGTGTCGATAGGTTAAAATCTAGATAATTAATTTTAGAATGTTACCATCTAAAGCTTTAAGGTTAATGATGGTTTCATAAAATGATTACTGTCTTCATATTTGGATTTCATTATATCTTTGCAGATTAGTTCAGATAAAATGTCTGTTAGATCCCGCTCCTGTTTTGCAACCCAAAAGACTTGCATGTGTAGTAAATTTGACTGTGTATTTAGCACGTACATAGTTATGATATTTGCTTGGAGGAATCAATGAAGGATTTAAGTTATTGGAGAGAAGATAACTCTTATTTGATGAGTTGAGGGCCCTTCAGCTCACAAAATTTGAGCTCCCTTTGTTCATGACTGAGAAGGATATTCAAAGCAATCAGAACGCCAACGAAATTCTTATTCATAAATCAACCTCTATCCGGCCATTTAAAACTACTTAGGAGTTGATGCAGAAGTAGACTCCTGGAGCTGAACTTGGCAAATCATTGCCCGGCTTCATTTAAGCAAAATTTGCCTTCCAGTCGAGTAAACAACCTGGATGCTTTGCTAAGGGACTGCCTATGATGGCTAATTACGTCAAGTCAATCTGAAAAGAGAATAAAGAGTTTTCATATATATTCTCAGCGATCGTCTCTCAGCCATCCCACAACTTGTTACAATGATTATCAAGAGAATATACGTAAATTTTATTATCTGGAGGTGATGCATGTTATTAAGTATTTTGACCATCGATCTGTATTATATGAAACAAGGTGCATCTAAACAGAGGACTGAATCCCAATGATACCTGCCAAAATGAATGAAATGCACAATGTCAAGCATCCGCAACTGCATAATCCATAGTTTGTAAACAGAAGGAAAAATAAAAAAAGAAGAGAAAGGAACACCACGGAATGGTTAAAAATTTAAAATCATTACCACATCCAACTCTGGCCCCCGCATTCCCAGTTGTCTTGCTCAGTTCATGTCCACCTGAGCATTGGTCTCTGCTATTAGTTAAAATAGACCGAGAAAGTCTAAACAATTTTGACTAGAAAAGAAAGACAATTGAAAATAGCAAATGTGTTATTACTGGGCCACAAGGATAAACAAAAGAGAAAAGTTTTGACTTATATAAATTAGGGGCATGTAAGATGATTTCACTGCAAGTAGTTCAAGAGCTCGTGCATGCATGTTTATGTTTGTATGCCTCTGTGATCTAAACATAACTCAGAGAAGAAACTGGATTTAGCTTTACTTCAAACATAGAATCTAAGACACCTTCACAACAAAGAAACCCACCTAACCAAGTAGACCAAATTAGATATGTATCTCCATCTTATGCAGGTGAGCACTTCCCTGTCTACAGCTTCAAACATTCTCTTCTTAGGCACATTCACCAATCCTCATTCATTAAGACGATCAGAAGTAATCAACAGTCTTCAAAAGCTATTCACCAAACTATAGTGGAGCATTTTGACTGAGAATTACGCTGACCAAATAACTTATAGAAACTTCCCAATGTATAAGATGTGTAAATACCCTTTGCCTCCATATGCAATAGATTAGATTGAAAAACTTCCTTTGACTCTATACAAGGGCACAGTCAAATAATTTTGCACTAAAGAGAATATAAGCGTCTTTGCCTACTACTACTATTTACAAGTTGAAGATAGAAACTTTCTGAGAGTATATAACCGATGTGCAACTCAATACACAAGACCCGCACTACTCAAAAGAAACACAATAACACAAAGTGCAAATTAAACAGCCCAATACTTAATATGGTAATTGCAAACTAATTGTGCACAAACTACACTCAATTTCTTACATTTAAAACAAAACTCTTTAAAGTAGTTGTAAAGAATCCGATTACCTGAAACTAAGAGGAAGAAAAAAAAATTGTGCATCCTTACCTAAAGCTTCAACCTGACATATTATTCTCCAGAAGAATTGACAGTTTAAAATAAACATACTTTTTGACAGTTTAAAATAAACATACTTTTGTGTACATTTGTACCAAGAAGCTGTATCCTTGTAATATACAAAGATTTGTAATTAAAATTAAAGAGAAACTACTAAACTTGCCTTTTCCAAGATCATCAGGATCAGCATGCACAACAACAGCCCTCCCCAATATTGAGTGTTGCCCGCTCAGAGGAATCTGCAATTGCAACATAGAGAGAGAATATAAGGAAAAGCAAGCAACTAGCTGAGAGAAGAATTTCCATGGCAGCTCACATCAAAGAAAACGAAACAATTGCATTCTTATCTGTATAGCATTTGTAAATTATACTGAAAGTTTTAGAAGAGGCCGCTGCACAATATGCAAGGCTCATGAATAATATTCGAAAGTAAAACCAAGTCAACTACCACTCATCATAGCAGAGAACGTATATACAGTTGAAGTCATGCCTCTAAATGATTTAGTGAAAAAAATAAAACCAATCTAATTTCATACAGCTAACAAAGCACACAGTGTGAAAGTATTTGTTTATTAATCCATTACCATACTGTCAGCAATGGAAACCTCTGCAACTCCTGCAATGTAGAAATTAATGCAATTACAATCAGAGAAACCGAACTCTTTTACCTCTCCCTATTATCATATGGCATCCAGATAAAAACAAAGTAGTTTATACCATCAGGGCCTGCAACAATGTTTCCCAAATCACCAGCGTGCCGCTCATTATCACTGGGAGCCCCATGATCCTTCTTCAATGGATTGAAATGAGGTCCTAAACCAAATTAACATGACAGAATAGCAATCATAAACCCACTCAAACAGAAGACAAACAAAACCTTAATGAAAGATAATCAAATACAGACCTATGGGTATGTTAACTAAGGCTGATGTGGAATGGAATCAAAAGTGGGTGTTTACCAAAATACTAAATAATACTAAATGCTGTTCTTCCAAAATTAAGCAAAGGCTTAACGGTTAAAAATATACCACATAGCTGCATAAACATTACAATCTAAGCGGAACACTCACCACTTAAATATAAACATAAATCAGTAAGGAATTGCAAAAGATTAAAAAATGAAGATCAAAGTCAACTCTTAAGAGAGAAAGAGAGTACCAGTAGAATTGCAACCATTAGTGGTATCACCAAGGGCGTGAATATGGAAGCCATGAAGGCCTGGCTTCAGTCCTGTAATCTTCCCTTTCACATGTGTAATTCCTGCCGATACATAGCTAATAGGTCATATGAATAATCAAAAAATACAAAATTTATTTTGAAAAATTATATTTCAAAGAGTAAAAAAAAAAGAACAGAGGTACCGTTGGGTTCTTGAACAAAGTGAAGAAAGCCTTTAACGCTGGTATCACCAGAAATGAGAGACACAGCTTTCACTGTGGCTTTTGCAGCCCCTGTTTCCATTTTTTATCTCTTGCTTTTTCTATCTGGGTCTTCTCAATATCAAATATTCATATTACATGATGGACTATATTTGATTTGTTTCTTCTCCTTGTAATTTATAATTTAATTTCGTGAGCTTGCGGTCTCTGTCTATCCGTCGCAAAACCAGAGCTCCACTTATTCCCTTTCATTTTTTATATTTTTGTTTCTCAGTTGGAAATTAGAAAAACCTCAACATTTACACTCGACTAAAATTGAATTATCTTAAATTTAATAAATATTACCAGTATTAATTTGATTAATTATTAGATAGAGATATTATTATTGGGTGGGGATGTTTTCACCCTACTTTTAGAAAAATAATTACAATGAGTTCAAAATATTTTAAAAAATACAAATTAACTAAAATCTTGTATAGTTAATTAATTAAATCTTTGTATTAATTTTTTTTCTTAAATTTGTTTGACTGTTTTTTTATCATAAACTTAATGTAAATTTTTTTACTAATTTATTTTTAAATATAAAACAACCAAATTGCCCTAATACACATGAATTATTGCTGATTGAGCACAGGTAAACTACAACATACGAGCCCATATATCTAGTCGAGTTATATAGGTGATTCTCGTCATTAATCGACCAGGTATTCTGGTCTAGGCATGAGTCGAATCGTTATCAGCGATAATTACCAGAACGTTGGTAACCACCGAGAAATACGGGTATAATACCCATGCAAAGGCAGTTAAGTAGGTAGTTAAACTCTCATTTCCCTATGATGAATAACGGGCCTGAGATATAGGAGATGAAGAACATATTGGAGATCCCGGACAGGGTATAAAAATAAGAAAGAACGAGGGTAAAAGGGTGGACAAATTTTCTCTAGAACTCATACTCTACTTGTTTCTTTAATTTCCTTTTTTTTTTCTTTCAGTAAAAAATATTTTATTCTGTGAAAAGGAGAGAATGCCGGGATCTATGGCCTAAATTTTTTCCAAAAGTAAAAACCTGAATACTAACTTGATCGTTGGAGGGTTATCACCGGAAAAACATCTAGCCCCCCTAACTGTGCATTGTGGATGTAGGTTTATGTTAGCTAGTTGTGATAAGATCGGTGTGATTATTTTGAGCAAGAACAGAGCAGAATTGTCAGAGGACATAGGTAGTTGGAATATGAGAGAGGCATTTTTGTAGACGAGAACTCATTATCAAATTTTTTGCATCAACATTTTGACGCCGTCTATGGGGAACTGAACGAAAAGCTATAGTCGTGTAGTTTCTACAATAAAGAGCCACGTCAAGATGAGTTCAGGGGGGAGCGGGTCGCAAGGGGCTGACCACAAAGCAATGGAGTCAGTCACACTTCGGGAGATTGCGAATAAGGCGAGGGAAAAGGCAATGCAAGAGCAAATGGAAAGGATGGAGAAACATATGGAAGCCCTTACATTAATTATATATGAATTGAGGGAGGGACAAAGGAGGACAAAAGGAGATGTCTCAATTGATAACAAGGATACCTCCAAGCCTTGTATGACAACAGGTCGAGGCGAATGTAGCCATTTAGAAGGAGCCCCTTCTCGGGGTGGAAACAATTTTACAGTAAAAAACCACCCTCGGGAAAATTTGAGCCTCGAAATTAGCGAGGGTAGAACAAGTGCCGAGGAAAGGGGGTTGAGGCAGCGCTTGTATAATGTTGAGCACGAATGTGATCGGATATTGTTGCAGAATCCTGGTCGGGCTGTAAAGCTAAAAGCAGAGGTTTGAAGGCTATGAAAGTTTATTGTTGAAATGCAAGGACGTGGCAAAGCATCAGGCTGGAGAATCATGCTCGACAATGAATCTCCCCTTTCAGGCGAGATTATGAACATTACAATACCACATGATTTCCGGTTACTTGATATTAAGTATACCGAAAAAAGTGATCCCCTGGTCCACATTGAGCCTTTCAATGAAGTGACTCGGGTGCAAGGATTGACACAGGCTCAGAGGTGCAGAGCATTTCCTTTGACTTTGGAAGAACGAGCACGGGAATGATATCGAAAGCTTCCCAAAGAAAGTATTGGCAGTTTTGAGAAGATGTGCCACGAGTTTGCAAAGCATTTCTGAGGGGTCGTAGCTCCTGAGGATGATATGATGGAACTGTTATCAATCAAACAAAGAGAAAATGAGTCCTTGAGAGAATTCTTGAAAAGGTTCCATCAGGCCATCCTTGATCTTGGTGCATATAATCATCCTCAGGCTTTAAGGGTGTTGAAAGAGGGGGTGAAATTGGACGGCTCTGGCATAATTTGAGAAATCCAGTCGTGCAATCATATTTTGTCGCCTACGAGCAAACTAAGAGAGATATAGAGATCGGGGAGAAAAATGAGGCGAGAATAAGAAGCGAGTTGTTAGAAGGGATGAAAAAGAAGGACAAGAGAGCACACAAAGGGAGTGGGCCTATGAAGAGGAACGATAGACCAACATCAAGGGGAATGGCGAGTGGGCGCGAGTTTTCATATCAAACCAGTAGGTGGTATCCCCAGCGGGAGAGCAGCAGAATAAATCCTGGTTATGTGCCCAACAGTAATTGATGAAGAGATCACGGTCACTCTTATATCCACCCACATCACAACGCTCCCGTTAATCAGGAGCAACATACCAGGCATGGCATACCAAACCCAACACCGAGGACCGCCATCTATAATGACTTCCCTAAAGACAGAGTCGTGCAGATAATTGAGTAAGATCCCTCATACGGGCAGTACACCCCCCTGAAGGTCCTTATAACGGAGTTATACCATCGGATAAAGAATCGGGGACTGTTATACGCGCTAACTCCTATAGCAAAGCACGCCAACAAGCATGACAAAAGCAGGTTTTGTGAGTTCCACGCTACACATGGACACACCATGGCTTAGTGCCGTGATTTGAAGAATCAAGTCAAGGATATAGTGAGAAACCGTTATTTAGATGATTATATTGAGGGAACGCATCTTGCTTTTGATGTGCAGACCAGGGTGACGGAAGACTGCAGCGAGGTCAGAGTAGAGTAGCCCACAGTAAGAGTAATAGCTGGAGGGCCTACACTTGTCGAAAATTCAAATAGGGCAAGAAAAAATTACTCTAGGTACAAGATGACTAGTAGGGATGTGCTCTTCAACATCCCTACAGCGAAACGAGCAAGGATGAGGTAAGTGTCAATTATGTGGACCGATGATGATGAAGAAGTGGTGTTGTACCCTCATGAGGACGTTTTGGTAGTAAAGGCCCGAGTTGTAGGATATTAGTTGATTCGGGTAGCTAAGTTGACGTCTTGTTCAAATCAACGCTTGATGATATGAGGATTTCAGATTTGAGGCTCGAGCACACCAATACCTCCTTGAAGGGCTTCGGAGGAGGTAGGCTAACCCCCCTTGGTGTAGTGGAGCTACCCGTCATGATAGGATTAGCCCCAACCGAAAAGACCATGATGTTAGACTTTGTCATAGTGGACAAGTAGAGTCCGTATCAAATAATCCTAAGGAGACCCTTTCTAAGGGTTAGTAAGGCTATAATGTCAAATTACTATTTGGCCTTAAAGTATAGAGCAAATGGTGTTGTAGGGGTGGTGAAAGGCGATTAGAGGGTGGCCCGTGGTTGCTATGCAACAGATACTAAGAAAACAATGCAAATAACCTCATTGGATACGAGGGCAGACTCGAGGAAGGAAAGACAATAACCTGTAGATGAATTGGACACAATAAGTATAAGGCCGGGAGACTCTCCGAAAGTCGTAAAGATCGGGTCGACAGTAAACAAGGGGGTAAATAGGGATTTGATGCATTGTTTGCGAGCACATTCAGATGTGTTCGCCTGGTCGCATAAGGAAATGTAAGGAATCGATTCAAAGGTTGCCTGCCACCGACTAGCGATAAAGAAGGATGCTCGACCAGTCAAACAAAAAAGAAGATGTTTTAACCAAGAGAAATACGAGGCGATCAACCTCGAAGTGTACAAGCTGTTGAAAGTGGGATTTATCAGATAGGTGAATTACCTTGAATGGTATCAAATGTGGTGTTAGTGAAAAAGCCAAATGGCAGTTGGAGAATGTGTGTTGATTTCATTGACCTCAATAAAGCTTGCCCAAAGGACAATTTTCCTTTGCCAAAAATAGACCAGTGGTCAATTCCACTGCCGGGCATGATTTGCTCATTTTTATGAATGACTTCTCGGGGTACAATCAGATCCTGATTTTTGAGCAGGACGAGGAGCATAAAGCTTTTATAACAAACTAGGGGCTGTTCTGCTATAGAGTAATGCCGTGTGGACTAAAGAATGCTGGAGCGACCTATCACAGGTTGGTTAACAAAATCTTTAGACCATTGATTGGGTAAACGATAGAAGTGTATGCGAATGATATGATCACAAAGTTTAAAGTCCCAGCCAAGCACATAATGCACTTGGATGAGACATTTGCGCTGCTGAGAGAGTATAAGATGAAGCTTAATTCAGAGAAGTTTGCTTTCAGAGTAGCTTCAGGAAAGTTCTTGGGATTCATGGTCAGTCATAGAGGGATTGAGGCAAACCCTGAGAAGATACAGGCAACAGTTGAGAGGAGATCCCTACGAAACCTAAAAGAAGTATAGAGCATTACAGGGAAAGTAATAGCCTTGAGCAAATTCATATTGAGGGCCACTGATAAATGTCACGCATTTTTCCAAGTGGTGAAGAAGAGAAAAAAGATAGAATGGACACCAAAATGCGAGGATATGTTTCTCAACCTAAAGGAATATCTGATGCAAGCCCCCATACTATCGGTATCGCGAGCAGGTGATGTACTGTACTTGTATTTGGCAATTTCAGAATATGCAACAAGTGCAGTACTGGTGTGGGAAGATGAAGGAGTCCAATACCCTGTATACTACATTAGCAAAGCCCTGTTCGATGCTGAGACTCGTTATCCAATCATGGAGAAGTGAGCTCTTGCTCTGATTATTTCTGAAAGGAAATTAAGACCATATTTCTAGGCGTTCCCTATCGTGATAGTTACCGACCAACTATTAAGACAGACATTTCATAAGCCAGAAGCTTTAAGATGCTTGGTCAAATGGTCTGTGGAGTTAAGCGAATTTCACATAAGCTATAAACCTCAAATGACAATCAAGGCGCAAACACTTACAGACTTTGTTGCTGAGTTTTTGGGGGCTGGATTGGATAGCGAGCAGGAGTATACTGAAAAAGGTGTAGATGTTGGCCAAGTTTGGAAAGTAACAGTGGATGGGTCATCAACAGAGCAGGGAGTCAGGGCATGGGTGATTTTGGAAAGTCCTGAAGGGGAATATGCATCTTATGTTATAAGGTTGGAATTTAAGGCCACAAACAATCGGGCGGACCATGCTTACGTCAACTCCTCAAAGTTTACTAGGCTTGAGGATTCCACTAAGTAAGCCTCCAAGGTTTCAACAACACTTACAATTGACTTCAAATGTGTCAATGAACCTTTACAACAAGAGATTATTCCGAATCGTTTAACCTAAGTGTATCCCAACACTTACAATCACTCAAAAACAAAGATTACAATAAACCAATCTCTCATACAATGTATATGACTACAATTGAAATCTTAAAGTGTGAATCATGAAACAAAAATAAGTTTAAAGCTCAAAAGAGATTGTATACTCAGAAGGAAGCTCAATGATGATTGTTGGATATCTTTTGATTTGAATTTGATTGAGTCATTTTATATTTGGAGCTGAAAACTAGTCGTTGTTGATTTTCTGAGAATAATCGGATTGTAGTTTTCTGCTGTTGGTTTACCATTTTGACTTGTTCAAATAGTCGTTGTGCTTAGATTTTGAATAAACGGCTTACCGTTTGATGTTATCAGATTACCGTTTATTTCTAGAATCCTGCAAAATAAATTTGGTTTTCCGTTTTTGCTAAACGGTTCAAGATTAGAAAGTTTTCTCCTTTCTGTAAATTATCGGTTCACCGTTAGTAATAAACGATTCATCGTTAATTTTCAGAATGCTCTGAAACAAGCCTAAGGACTAAATCTTTTCTGTAAATTATTGGTTCGCCTTTTATAATAAATGGTTCAGGGGTAATTTTCATAATCTATATTTTGACAACTTTTTATAGAAAAATAATTTTCCAACTCAAGTTAACGGTCATTAAGCTTCTTTACACATGTCTATGGTTTTAAAAAATTTATTTTAATAGCCCCAACATTTTAATCAAGAACATATAAGTTTTGTTATCATCAAAATTAATATTATAAGATTAACACATAGGATATAATATCTTAAAAATTTTAATAAGGTAAAAAGACTTTAAGTCTCAGAGTCTGTTTGAGGCGAGAAACAAAGTCAAAATT
Source organism: Luvunga scandens (assembly GCA_030449905.1). Classification (NCBI taxonomy): domain Eukaryota; kingdom Viridiplantae; phylum Streptophyta; class Magnoliopsida; order Sapindales; family Rutaceae; genus Luvunga; species Luvunga scandens. The sequence continues at coordinate 2,726,460 of JASUUG010000382.1, read as the reverse complement.
TACCTGACTATGTTACCGAGCAGACGACTCACTACAAGGTAAAAAAGACTCTTAGTCTCAATGCCTCATCGAGGCGAGACATAGAGTCAGAATTTGCTAGATTTTGCTCAACCCGACATAAGCGAGTAGAGGATCTAATTTTTCAAAATTTTTATAAGGTAAAAGACTTTAAGTCTTAGAGCCTACTCAGGTGGAGACACAAAGTTTGAGTTCGTCAGATTCTGATCATGAAAGCGAGCAAATGACTCAATAATTGCGAAATTTTTAAAAGGCAATAAAGACTCTAAGTCTCAAAACATACTCGAAGCGAGATAAAGCCTCAGTTTCTGAGTCTGGCCATATCAAATGATGATGAGCAAAGCATTCTTGTTAAAAAAGTCGTTTGCACAAAAAAGAAAAAAAAAAAAAGAGAGAGGTTAGATCTCGGTCTTTTATACAAATTGATGGTTATGGTTCTGGGATGGGTTCCCCGGTTCGCTCTGGTGATGGATTTTTGTCTATCTTATCTTCCTGTGATGGCTGATTTGTCTGCTCAGTTTGAGGAGGCTGATTCATTTGTTCTGCGGGAGGAGGTTGCTTAACTTGTTCTGTGAGTAGAACGACCTCGACATCTATTTGAGCAGCGGCTTCGGCTTTCGTATGGGTCACCTTTTGGCCTTTAGCTATATGATCTTACTCTTCACACCTTCTTCTAGTCGGCTCATAGTAAGATCAGGATATTCATTCTTTAAGACTGACATGATGCAATAATAGCTTAAGGCTAGCCCGGAATTATACTCATCCTCTACTTGTTTATCCAAGACATCTACTCTCTCCCTAAGCTAGAACATTTGTTCTTGGGAACAGTTCAGTTGATCCCTAGAGAGTCTCAATTGTTCTTCGTAAGCAGACTTTTGGGTGTCTCTCTTACCCCTAACAGTATCTAGCTCGGTGTTGGTATCAGCTAGCTCACGCTCAAGTTGGGAAACCTTGGATTCGGCAACTGCAATTTTCTCCTCCAGAGTTGAAAGTTGTTGACGGAGTTTGGCATACTTCTCTTCTGTGTGTTCTAGCTTTTCAACTTTCTTCTTAAGCGACTAAATTTTAGCTCGCCTTTACTTTTTGAGCCGTGCGACCTTGGCCTTGTGGTACGTGGCTGCTGTAGCAAGCTGTAACTCGCATTTTTGAATGGTATCTACCATCTCCCTTAAGTTCTGCTCCTCTAAACTTTTGACATAATTAAAGTCAACCATCTTGGCGTATTTCCTTTGATAGGCAACCAAGAAGTCTAACCTATCTCTTTTAGCTGGGGGCGAGCTACAAGCAATCACAGCCGGGCTGTCCTCAGAGACTCTCTCAATTTCCCTGTTGCTCGTGGCCTCATGGATTTGTATTGGAGCTAGTAAAACAGGAGAAGGTAGAGGAGGAGGGTTAGGTTAAGCATGACGTGCTTTCTTCGTTGGAACAGCCGCACTACTAGAGGTGCCCTTCAAAGAGAAGCACTTCTTTGACATAGCGCCGAGGATTCTGCGGTCCATGAGAGCAGGTAAAGTCACTAAACAAGACTCGACCAAACTGTGGGGCGATAATAGGTCTTGACACAAGCAAGCCTTGACAAGAACAGTATCAATGCACAACGATGACTCCTCCCCTAGAGGGTAGGCTAGACTCTAAGAATTTGGCAAGGCAAAACAAATGATGAAAAAAAAGTCAGTCAATAAGTAGGAATTTGAAAAAACAAGAAAGCAAATAATTTGGAGTATAAAAACAGGTGGGAATCTGGACAGCTACGGCAGGAGTCGAAGCCACCTGACCCTAGTTTCCCCTAACGAAGAAGAACTTATTTTTCCAATTCCCGCATGAGGAGGGTATGTTAGTTATAGGTTTCCTCTTCGCAAAGCTCGACATAAAATAGTACCAACTAGTATCTTTAGGGCTGCTCCTCAGCTGGTACAAGTTTTTACCAACTAGTATCTTTAGGGCTGCTCCTCAGCTGGTACAAGTTTTTAACCTCCTCGATGGAAGGTTTATCCATCTCACACCTCTGCCACAACACAAAGAGGCCAGAGAGCACTCTCTACCCATTAAGATTAGCTAACCTGAAGCTAGGTGCATTCTACCTAGTATTCTAACAAAGTATGGGTGGATAGGGAGCCTAACGCCCAACTTGAAACACTCCATGTATAACCTCACAAACCCTGGGGGAGGCCAGCTGGGGGTATTTCCTTTGCTAGGAATGATAAGCTCAATGTCATTAGGAATGCTATAGGTTTCTTTTAACCTCTCCAAGTCTCTCGGGGTGGTCTCACATCTTATGAAATCTATGGGATAAGACTCTGGTTCACTCTTATGGCTAATATGCCTTCTACCAAATGTCCTAGCCTCATCGAGGAAATTAGCCTCACCAGAAACCTTTTCATTGGAATCTTCTTTATCGGACTCCGTATCACTAGAATCTTCAGCTTCAGGTGAAATAAAAGTCCTAGAAAAGCTAACGCCCTCACCTTCATTACCTAATATCAACTGACCTTAATCTATCCCTAAGTGAGTCTCAAGGGCAAACCTTATGGGATACTCAATCATTCTAGAAAGATGTACAATCTCTACAGGAACTATAAGATCTATCTCATCTTTTCCCTCATCATTCTTAACCCTAGTAATTTTTCTTTTTCTATGAGACATGGCGAATGCAGAAATGAAAACCCAAAAAAAAAAACTCGAACAAGAAAGAACAATACAAATACAACAGCAACCAGAAGTGAAGAACATAAGTACTACCTGGAAAACCAAGAACTTAGCAAGGTGACGGTGGTGGAATTAGTGGTGGAAACAAATTAAGAAGACTTGAAGAATCCTTTTTCAGGGATTGTAAAGGCAGAAGAAAATGAAGAGTAAAAGGGGTCCCTTTTGATTTAGAGATTTAAAAGGGTAAAAGGAGAGAAAATGAAGCATTTTGATCAGGAGACGAGTTAGCTAAAAAGATATGTCTCGAGAATGGGAAAACCGCCATTTTAAATTTGAACGTACGGCCTAGAAGAAGCTACATTTACAGTATTTAAAATGATAGGACAGCATGTTAGGCTAGCTAAGAGAATACAAGGACAAATATCTTCGCTTCCATCAGCTCTCGTAGAGATAAACGCAACTGGATAAGGATTGAGATGACATCTTGCTCATATGAAACATATAGCCGAGCAGGGTGTCGTCGCTGTTGTACACCTTCTCTAGTTTCGAGTTTTACTCGTTTCACTTTTAACACTAGAAACTGGGGGATCGATGATTGAGCAGAGGTAAACTACAGCATACGAGCCCATATATCTGGTCGAGCCATGCAGGTGATTCTTGTCATTAATCGACCAGGTATTTTGGAGCCGAATCGTTGTCAGTGACAGTTACCAGAACATGGGTAACTACAGAGAAATACTGGCACAATACCTATGCAAAGGCAGTTAAGCAGACAGTTAAACTCTCATTTCCCCACTATGAATAACAGGCCCGAGAGATAGGGGATGAAGAACAGATTGGAGATCCCGGGCAGGGTATAAAAGCAAGAAAGAACGATGGTAAATAGTTTGGACAAATTTTCTCTGGAACTCATACTCTACTTGTTTCTTTAATTTCCTTTCTTTTCTTTCAATAAAAGATATTTTATTCTGTGAAAAGGAGAGAAGATCGGGATTTGTGGCCTAAATTTTTTCCAAAAGTAAAAACACAAGTACTGATTTGATCATCGGAGTGTTATCACCGGAAAAAAATCCAGCGCCCCCTAACTGTGCATTATGGATGCAAGTTTATGTTAGTTATATTGTAATAAGGTCTGTGTGATTATTTTAAGCAAGAGCAGAGCAGAATTTTCAGAGGACACGGGTAGTTGGAATACGAGAGAGGCATTTTTGTAGACGAGAACTCATTATCAATGATATTTTTCTGCATCAACAATTGCATTTAACAGTTTAGGTATTTAATTATGTACTTATAACTTAATATTTTTAAATGAAATCTAATTATTATTTTCACTAGCCTTACGTTTAAATGACATGACTTTGATAACCTAATAATTTAGGTAAGTATTGCGCCATAAAGACACTGTTATTTTAATTAAATTTTAATAATTATACTAATAAAGTAGTATTAAAAACAATGAACTTGGTATAAAATTATAAAAAATAGAAGTTAAAATAAATTCTTGGTAGTTTAACTTACAAAGATAAGGATTAAATAATCAACTTAAATTATGCCAAAACAATCTTTATGATCAAACATAATAAAAATAATTCTAATTTGCAAAATGCAAATTAAGATTTAAGATAGATTTAATTAATGAATTCTCTCAAACTCTTTATTATTTGATTTTTTAAAAAATTGTATGCACTTTTTGTTATTCTTTTCTAAAAATTTGGTAGGTTTACAAAAATTATGGGATAGAGACATCATCACCCTTATTATTTTACCATCTAATATTTTTTGACATATCACTTCATTATTAAAGTTTTCTGATAATTATTTTTTTTCTACTTAACGTTTTAGTTTTCAATATTTTATCATCAAACCGTTAACTCCATTAATGAATTGCTAATTTCATATGAGTATTTTACAATTTCAGTATATTCTATATTTTAAGAATTTTGCAAGGTATAGTATTTATAATTTTATGAATTCATTGTTTTAGATATATAAAATAATCAATTGATATAAGCATTATTTCTTTATATATAATTACTTTTACATTTTTTTCAGTTTAAGGAATAAAGTAATATGTCATAAAACTTTAGGTGATAAAATAATAATAATCCTATTAGATGCTTAAAATTATTTTTATTTATAATGGAAATGAATGTATATATTTAAATTTAATGTAAAAGTCGATGCCATGTCGTAAAGGTATATGGAATTTGTACAACAAGCGTTTATATGTCCAAAACAAATGTGCAATGTCGTACTATTTCCGTTGGAAATTGTGATTGGATGTAGGACCAAGCCCACAATTGCACCTATTAAACAGACTCCCACCTAATCCTCAAAATATATGATCAGCCCAACCCACACAAACTCCCCCCGGGGTAATGCTTTCCATTAATTTATAGAATTTGATTATCTAATAAAAGAATGGTGCATCACTGGAGATAAAATCTTCTAGCAAATAGCATATTATTTGGAGATGTAAAAATTGATAATTTATATATTTAAAAAAAATTAAAAATACCCCAAGAAATATTTATTCTTTTTATACATAAAATTTATCAATCCATCTACAAAGATATATAATCAACACGTTGAAGCATGAAACTTAGATACTATGTAAAGACGAAATGACCCAAAAAAATATACATATTATTTAAATTTATACATTTAGATTTTTTAACATTTTAGATCAATTTAGACATGTATTTATAAATTTGAATTAAGAAAATAAAATCTAACTAGTACCGTAAAACTTTTAAAATGAATGAAGAAAAACCACTCTTTTCAATAGCAAAATATCATTTAAGGCTCTTATTATATTGATAAATTATCTCTTGTACACTCTAGAAAGGAGAATGCATGTTGTCAGAAAATAAATCCAACCTAAGCGTAATTCATTTTTTTATTTTCTATTTTTATCTCTGTGAGGTTCATTTTCAGGATGCATATCACTGCTCTTCTGAAAATATTAAAAATAAAATGATTGGCGCATCATGCCATAGAATTATACAGATTCCATCTAAAAAATAGATTTTTTTTTTTTTATTAGATTATGATGAAGATATAATTGATGGATAGATAATTGATGCGACAGCAGAGATAAGAGTGGGAAAGCCAATTGTGTGGGCCGCACAAAACGACAACGAGCCTCGCTGTGTCAACCCCACAGAACATGGCAGTCGGCAGGGCGCCAGGTGGCGGGACCGATAGACCAACCCCTCATCATCAACTGTCATTTAATATCCAACGGGAATGAACAATCCAAAATGGGAAACGCTTTTCTTCCATTTCCTTTAATATATCTAACTAACTTTTTCTTTTTTGGTTCTTCGCCTTTGTGTAACGTTTAATAATAACAAAATTCAGGGAGAGAGAGAAAAAAAAAAAAAGCTTCCCTCGGTTTCTCTTCTTTTCATTATCTGTAAGAAATCGATCATAGATCGTAATAATAATACTGTGGGGTTTCGAATTTGAAGAGAAAGAGAGATGAGGGAAATAATAAGCCTTCATATAGGACAGGCAGGGATTCAGGTTGGGAATTCATGTTGGGAGCTTTACTGCCTCGAACATGGGATTCAGCCTGATGGAACCATGCCCAGGTACCCTTTTTTTTTTTGCCCCTTTTTGGTATATACTTATAGAAGAATGATCTAATAGACGTTGATGTTTCGATTGTAGTGAACGGCACTTTCACATTTGACTTGCTAATCTAACAGCTTAGCACCATTAGTTATGTGCAAACGAATACTTGTGTGTGTGGTCGTCATTGTTATGTTGAGATAGGTCATAGATTTTGTTTTTGATTATGTTGATTGTTTTCTGGATAGGGCTTATTCTGTTTTTGTGATTTTTTTTTCTTTTTGTGTTTATAGTTAGAATGATGTGTACATAAAGAAGTAATGCATACAATTTTGTACATATGTATGTGTGATCATTAATTTTGTGTTGAAATAGATAAGCTTTCTGATGAATTGGTTTGCTATCAGAGTTTCTATAAGCTGGATTTTATAACACCCCCACACCCCCACACCCCCCCCCCCCCCCCCAAAAAAAAAGGGGTGTGGTGTGTGACAGTATATTATGTTTTTGTTGCATGGAAGTGAAATGATTTGGTAAACCTGCATAAAATAGAGTGATTAATTTAGAATGTTATGAAGATAATTCTGTTGATTTAATAAAATATGATGATTTTATGCCAGAATTGCTCTTTCTCATTATGAATTTCATTATCTTATCTTTTCATCGAATAGGGTCATTTCCTTTTTTTTTTTCTGATTTTTATCATGTTAAGATTTTTTTTATCTTTAATTTAAGTGATCCATATCTATTGTGCTGCATCAATTCTGAGTTATTTGAATAAGCCTTTGTAGGTTCCTGGTAAATAAGTACAAAAACATCATGGTTCCGTTAAATTTGGTCGCATTAACAATTCGATACTATCAAATTTAAATCATAGATCCTATAGTAGAATGATATATTTGTGACTGAAATCAGTATTGAATAAAGCAACTCTGCTACCTGAGAGAGGAGTTGAGGTTGAGACTCCAATTTTAGTATTATGAATTTGACTGTAGCCTCTTTCCTTAGGTATCATTTTCTTAAGATCTATGCTGAGAAGTGTGGGATGATTATTTGGTTGTCATATGTATCTGTTTTTCCTCGGAGGCTATGCTTAAAATTTGTTGCTATTATCAAGTTCTTGTTTTTTCTCTCTGGTTTAATAGATTTTCCTGATGTACTCTTCCTATTTGCTTCCAGTGACACCACTATAGGTGCTTGCCATGATGCTTTCAATACATTCTTCAGTGAGACTGGTTCTGGGAAGCATGTGCCTAGAGCAGTATTTGTTGATCTTGAACCCAGTGTCATTGATGAGGTAAGAACTGGGTCCTATAGACAACTTTTTCACCCAGAGCAACTCATCTCTGGCAAGGAAGATGCTGCCAATAACTTTGCCAGAGGACACTACACAGGTAAATACTACATCACTTTCAAAATGGCTGTATTTCTATACTTAGTATATTCACTAAATTGTTTCCCTGGTGTTGTGTACTGCAGTGGGGCGGGAAATTGTTGATCTCTGCCTTGACCGAGTGAGAAAACTGGCAGACAATTGTACCGGTTTGCAAGGATTTCTAGTATTTAATGCTGTTGGTGGTGGCACTGGTTCTGGTTTGGGTTCTTTACTTTTGGAACGCTTATCACTTGATTATGGAAAGAAGTCAAAACTTGGCTTTACCATCTACCCATCTCCTCAGGTACTACCTCAAGAACCTTTGTATGCAAAAGAAAATTTGAGGAATTTTTAGTGGCTATTTTATGCACACAAACATATTCTCTTTTTAATTTGTCTAGGTATCTAATTAACAGTAACAAACTCTTAGGAAAGGTGAATATTAGTCCTTAAATACATATGCTTTTCTTCACTCTTTAGGTGCTTAAAATATTGGTACAAGATTCTTAATAAACTATTTCTGCATTGTGCAGGTTTCAACTGCAGTTGTTGAACCTTACAACAGTGTGCTTTCCACTCATTCTCTCCTTGAACACACAGATGTTGCTGTGCTTCTGGACAATGAAGCTATATATGATATCTGCAGAAGATCTTTAGACATTGAAAGGCCACATTACACAAATTTGAACCGCTTAATATCCCAAATTATCTCCTCATTGACTACCTCCTTGAGGTTTGATGGAGCCATAAATGTGGATATTACGGAGTTCCAGACTAACCTGGTGCCATATCCTCGTATTCATTTCATGCTTTCTTCTTACGCTCCAGTAATTTCAGCAGCCAAGGCCTACCACGAGCAGATATCGGTTCCTGAGATCACGAGTGCTGTTTTTGAACCCTCAAGTATGATGGCCAAATGTGATCCAAGGCACGGAAAGTACATGGCATGTTGCTTAATGTATCGTGGAGATGTTGTCCCAAAGGATGTCAATGCTGCAGTTGCTACCATCAAGACGAAGCGGGCAGTTCAATTTGTTGATTGGTAAGTTCACATTCCATGTGTTTCAGTTTTATGAAATAATCGAAATTGTTCAGAATTTTTACTGGGATGGGTAAGATAAGCATTATAATAATGGTTATGAAACTATTGTTGCAGATCCTAAGTTCATGGGACCACTAGATCTTTTGATTTTTCTTCCTCTAGTGATAGGGATCATGGTCTTAAACTCTGTTTTCATTATATGTCACACCAGTTTGGTATCTGTCATTTGCATAGTATTATAGATTTTATTATTCTTGGTGTACTGTCAATGACCAATATGGAAGCGGAGGCACATAAGTCTGTATATTACAAATCACATTTCTCCATATCTTTAGACCAAAGATGACAGTGAGCAGAAAATTTCTCATCAATTATTAAATTGGTGCCACATTTGTCCTTGTAGAAGATTAATATAGCAATTACATATTTGTTTTCACAACAAACATTAGATACTTCAAGCCATTTTAAATGTGTTATTCATTATCGTGATCATTAATAATCTTAGACAGAGGGTTGGTACACATGTAGTTTCTTTGTTAGGCAGATGTATGTTGTTGCATTATGTTTTTGGCATTCAGTGAACTGTTGCTAAGTAATTGTGCTTTTACATGGTATGATGAGAACTCTTCTCCCTCATGCTAGGCCTAAATATGTTTTTGTTCATTTCCTTTCTTTCATCTGAATTACAGTTGTATATGAATATGTTTCAGGTGTCCAACTGGTTTCAAATGTGGTATCAACTACCAGCCACCGACAGTGGTACCGGAGGGTGATCTTGCTAGAGTTCAGCGTGCAGTGTGTATGATAAGCAACAATACAGCTGTGGCTGAGGTTTTCTGCCGAATTGACCACAAATTTGATCTCATGTATTCCAAGCGAGCATTCGTGCACTGGTATGTAGGTGAGGGCATGGAGGAAGGTGAATTCTCAGAAGCTCGAGAAGACCTTGCTGCTCTTGAGAAAGACTATGAGGAAGTTGGGGCAGACGGTGTTGATGATGACAATGAAGGAGAAGATTACTGAAAATAATCTTGACGGCGTAGCAATAACTGTTTCTTTATCCTATCTCATCTCCCATATTTTTTCTCCAGCCATGTATTGTCTGAATTCCTATCCATTCTATTTATCTTCTAAAGTGCCTGTGTGTTGTTGTATGGCTTTGTAATTATGTTGGTTTTAGAAGAACAGTGTGAGAATCAACAGTCCTCATTCTCAGAAAAGAGGCATTTCACTGTCTAATAAAATCACTTCCTTGTGCGCCCGCTGAAGTGACTGAATTCCTAGCGTCTTTAATCTATTTTCTGGGCAGCCATTTTTGCAACATCATAAAACATTCTTTCTTGGTGGCGGCTAAATGCACACATGGTGTTCAAAGGATCATGACAATGAGCTAACATTTTGATTCGTCTGTGTCGGCCATTGCTGACCAGCTGACCCTTAAAGACCAGTGAAGAAATTTTAATTGGTATGCAAGCAGGATTGAATATGTTAAACTATTTGAGTATTTGGAGTATTTTCCGAATATTAAATTCTTTGGACTTCTCTAAGATTTTACCTTCATATTATTAGTTCAAAGAGCAGAGAGCTGCATCATGCGGCTACGCTATAATACAATATGCAGTTGAATTAGTTTATGGAAAAGTGTTTAAAAAAACAACCCAAAAAAAAAAAAACCTTTATCTTCGCTTCTAGATTCCATATGCAGTTGTCAAAGACCATGTGACAGCACACTAGATTTTTCATTTTTATCAGGGCATTGAAACTAAATCATCTATTAATGTCTACATGTCACTAGAAAGTGTGTGGAAGAATTTACAAGATATTTTGCAAATGATATCACTCGAAAGTGATTGGGAACAGCAGTACATCACCATCCGCTCATTCCTGACCTCAACTATTATGTTTATTAACCCAACTTATAACAGTAACACTAGATTTTTACGTTTGTTGTGTTCACATTCTCATCAGTTACACCATAGGCATTACAAGAGCCACTTCAACATTTCTCGAATTTACCACCTTTGTTCCGAATCTTCGAGTTCACATCCGAAAAGAGTCTCATTATCTGAAATGAACGCATCGAACTAATTGACTTTTGCAAGCAATTTTATGTTAAGAAGGAAAGCTTTCTGTTTTTTTCGTAACGAACCAAGCGTGTACCTAATGCAAAATAGAAAATAAGCAAGACTGGCTGGCAAAAGCATCACCAAATGATTTTTTTAATTAGTCGATTCTAGTGTGTCAACTGCAACAGCAACTACCAGGAAGTTTGGGTATAATGAACATGGAGGAAGACAAAAACTGCAACTAATTTGCAGTTGTTTGTTATATGGCCCAACTGGAGCTGTAACAAGAATACAAGATGCTGGATTTCAATTATTATTATTATTATTTGTTCTGTTAATGCCTAAAGATATTGACGGCAGGACTCTTAGTAATGTGGAGTAAAGATAATTAATTGAACATGATTGCTTACACTTTGCATTGTGTGATGAATGTGTTGAACTTCCTAAAACAGAAAAAAAAAATTCAAATTCCTGTGTTTAGCAATTTACATTACAAAAATAGCAAGAACAAGTTGAAGGATAAACTAATTAGCCTCTTTCTGATATTTGTTAATTCGGCAAACCAATCCTACAGTCATATACTCAACTCTTAAGTTTTTCAATGCAACGAAACGGGAACAAAATACTGAACAGAAACAGAACATTTCCATGGTGATTTGAACCATGCGGATCATATTTTACAGAACATATGAACATAGTGGTGGAAGATCCCAGATAGCTTCAGTAGGATCATGGACCGTGTCCATGTACTCTTGCACACCATTTATAGCATAAAGCGAAGCCGATATTTGCCTTTCAACCTTCATCCTTTCAAATTCTGCAAACTCTGAGTCAGTAATAGTCTCAGGCAACGCACCGTTCTCTGGTAAATCCAACAGTTCTTGAGTATACGAAAATCGGTCAACCCCATTTCCAAAACCCCAAGAATGATCAATCTGAGCAGACCCCAGTTCAAAATCCTCCGTGCAGTTACTCAGGTCTGGCTTGTATGCATCATCAAATAACCGAGCATCTTGAATTATGTCACTTGAAGAAGGTGAAAGTTCTCCACTCGTGGCACCACTGCTGCTGGTGCAACTACTATTAGAAGTTGCAGTACTAGTAGTGGTACAAGTGCTAGTTCTGGTGATGGAAGAGGCTTCAACACTTTGTTGTTGACATCCCTTTTTGTTGTTAACAAGGTTTCTTATCCGAGAAGCAAGAGGAGAATCAAAGCTTACGTTGGTATCAAAATTGGTACGAGTGTTTGATCCGCGGAGAAGGCAAGCAGCTTCATCGTAGGCACGAGCAGCTTCTTCGGCAGTTTCAAAGGTGCCGAGCCACACCCTTATCTTCTTTGTGGTGTCTTTGATCTCGGCTACCCATCTACCCGAAGGCCTTTGTCTCACGCCAACAAACTTGTTATTGTTGTTTGCCCTATTTCTTCCCTTGAACTTGCCCACTTTCTTAACTTGATCAGTGCTTGCTTTTTGCAGCTGTTTTTGTTGTTGAAATTGAATTTCCATTGAAATTTATTTTGCAAGAGAAAATCTAGGACTATGAAGTCTCTAAGAAGGGAAACTTTTATGTCTCCTAAATTTCTTGGTTGTCCTGTCAATGGATAGCCAGAAACTTATATGCAAGTTTGAGTTTAATAATAGGGATTTGTGGTCGCATTGCGGTGACATTTTCATTTGTTTTCTTGTGTTTGTTGTATAACAATTTGTTTATTTTGATGTACATAAAACTATTCCTCCACATATTTCTGTTTTTTTCCTAATATACCCTAAGTCTGACTTGGTAAAAAAATAAATAATTAAACCTTGATTTCTGGAAATGTGCGAATCAAATTCAAGGCGTCTGAGTTTAAAGTATATTACAATTTCATTTATGAAAGTATGGCCAAATGCAAAAAATTGGCATCCCAATTAAATCTTAATACAATTTCTCCTAAATAAAACCCTAATTATGAATTTCATTTTCACCCCCCCCCCCCCATTAGGGACACGAAAGTCACTTCCAGATTTCAGAAGCACAAAATCGTAAGAGAGGAAATCAAAATATTCCTTAGAGACAAGCTAGGTATGTTATTTTTTAAGGCTAAGGTATTGTTCTCTTTTGTATAACCAAGTCAATACGACACAAAATATGGGAAGGCAGGAAGAGCTGCCACGTGGAGGCAACAGAGACATACTTTGGATAGAACCAAAGAACTAGGGTTTAAGCAAGATTAGCAGTTACCATAACAAGATAAAGGCCACGGCATTTTTTTCCCAAGACCAAGTCATGATCCAGGCTTTGCTTAAAAAGAACGTCTCAACGTGCACGCTGCGTTTGTTCCAACCTCTTGTCCTATTCATTGCATCACCGGACAAAACTTCTTGTTTTTGCATTATATTATTCCTTGATTCTTTATAGATTATAAAATCCCTACCCCATTGCGTAGTTTGTGTCCGTAGATGACTGGAAAAGACTATTAAGCTATTCTAACAAATTCATAATTCCACGTATAAAAACTAAAATAAAAAGTTATTGTATTCTGTATCTTTAAGTATGCTATATTATGCCACTCGATCTTTTGCAGAGTAGTGATTGTTGCTCTCACATCAGTTTGAGTCTCTATATTAAAATATTTTGATTCAATTTCTCTCTTAATTAAAGAATAATTGAATGGAGGCAGTCAATAGTTATCTAATAAGGCATCAGTAGTTGTCTGATTATAATATTAATGTAAAAAAATGTTACATTATATGTAACATACAATAAATCTATGAGTTGTCTGTTTCATATGTTACAATTTTTTAATTTTGGGTTACAACTCAAAAGTTGCCACATGTTACATATAATGTTAATTTTGGGTTCAATTAATTTTGGGTTACAATTAATTGAACACTGGAAATTTGAAGAACCAACCCAAATAAAATCTCACGCCCAAATTCCATTTGTTTAATGTACATACGACCATAAAATATAAACAGCTTGGATATAACAATTAATATCGCTTTAAAAGTTTATGACTTTCATTTTCAAGATGAAATGCCTGAGCATTGATATTGACCGCAAAAGAGAATTTTGTTTGCGTGTACCATACAAGTGCAAGTGGACGTATACACGACTGATTTCTCACGCGTAAGAAGAATTTGTTGCTCTCATTCCATTTTTGTATTATGGATATTTTTGTCATACGTTAAAGGTTTTGAAAGTAACAGCTCCCATCAATTCTAAAACTACTAAGAGGCTACAAGTTTGTTTACAGGTACTTCCTTTTTTTTTATTTTTTCCCTTCTTGGTTTATTTACAAAGATTTGCATTCAACAGTTCTACGGTTTTTAATGGGCATATAAATTAAATCTATCAAACAAATCAGCCAAATCTTAATGATTTTACCGAGCAAATTTATTGAGACATTGCTCTAACTATTCAAAAATAAAAAATCTCACTCACCCACATGCATTCAAAAGATGAATCACCAGCAAAGTTCAACTAAAATAATCTCTAACGCAATAGTATGTCGCACGAAACCTTTCATTCCAGAACCCAAAAAAGGCCAAGATATACAACCACAACAGACACCAAAAATACAATGCCCCAAAACTTCTATAAAAATTTCCTGCAGCTACAACCTCAAAACAGAGTGCTGACTAAAACTTCAAACTCATCCCTTGACTGGACCTTTTAGACAAAGGAATTTACCAAAAATGCGGTCAAAAAATTATACAAACTATACTTTCCTATGTATTATTATACTCTCATCCCCAACCAATCAAACAAATATTGACATGCCGTGAAGAACCACACTACACAATATGTATAATGAAAAAGAATAGATGATTGAACACATCATTGACAGACTGCTCGCATGCAGCATCTTCACATCAAAAAGTCAATGACCAACACAACAATAAATTTCGCTTGATGAACCACTGGCCGAGAGAGGCCGAGAGAGATAACACGACAAGCCCAACAACAAACTTGACTACTGGACAAAAATGGCTTTTCACAAAGAATAATTGGAGTGCTCAAAACAGCAAAAGAATTCAAGATGTGAGGATGGATTGCAAAGCAAGCTGCTGCTGGGGCTGCAGGGATGACCATGTTGATGCAAGAGTGGAGGGTGGTAATGATTGTTGAAGTTGCCTCAAGAGATTAATCATTCTACTGGCAGTTTGCTCAGTCGCCAGGTCCTTACCCCCACATAAAACCTACATCAAGAATTTTCCCCCAAAAAGAATTTAAAGGAAAAATAGAGTCAAATAAACAATCTTAAAAAACAGAGAAGAGCATGGACATCTGAAGTTCAGAAAGAAAATACCTCTGCAAAAATTGTGACTATTTTGGGCAGGAATTGGTGGTTAGGCCCTAAAATTTCCCCATCCGACCTGTAAAGAGATGCAATTGTTTTTCAAAATTACTGTGAACAAAAATGGATAATTCTGCATCAAGAAAAGAAATAGAAGGAACATCAAGTTCAAGAAAATTCCAAATCTCCACCTTTCCACCATTGAACAAAGCTGGGCATGCACAACCTTGGCCTCAATCAAGTCACCTTTTAGAGGCAAGCAACTTAACCAGGCAGGGACAACCTGCCAAATAAAACCGTTGTAACAGTGTTCAACCTTTTTTGTTTACCTTTTGAAAATTCCAGAATCTAAATAAACACCTACTTTTGATATTAGCAAACCGTCAGTTCTAATGACAGTTTTCGAGGCAATGTCAATCATATATATTAAGAAATGAAAACTATTTAAGTACCTGAGCTGCATCTATACTATCCCGATGGAATTGGCAAATCTTTCCAAGAGCTGAAACAGCATTGTCATATGCCATCACATTGTCTGAATGCAGGGCATTTGGGTGCCTTATGACAAAATTTAATCTGGAAAGGGCTTCTGCAAAATGATAAGAAAAGGTTTACTAATATTACATAACACTATACTGCAGAGAAAACAATCATTCAAGTTAAAAACTACTTACCCCCAACAAGGGGTTTGAAAACAGATCCACCAAACTCAGCACAAACTCCAATCCCATAAACTGCAGCCTGAAAAATTATTGGCACTTACTTTCTCAGTGGAAAACACAATTGAATAAAGAAATACAAAAAGTTACAGGATTTATAAGAGTGCAAACCTGACGAACATCTGGATGTTCATCATTGCAGGCTTCCAGTAGGAAAGGAAGATAAGTGTCATAGTATCTGTTTCACCCACACAAATTAGACACATGCAGAGACGTTAACTATTATCAATATTCAAGATTAATCAGAATTCAGAATATTTTCTAAAGGTAAATTCTTACTTGAGTGCAGCTTCACGGCAGTGCTCCATAACATCATCAAATATACAAATGGCAATTCTCCTCTCTTCTGCTGTTTTATCCTTGCCCTAGTTTATCAAATGGCTAGTTAGCATTTATAAAGGCCAAGTGCCACTTCAGAGATGATCAAAATTGCCTTTATCATTTTTTCTTCACATTCAGTTTGCAATATATAACCAATGATTGTGCTTAAATGGCATTTCACGCAAAAGAGAAGTAAATATATATATGCAATTACGCATCAAGCCAAGTTCACAGGAGGTATTAACTAATTGTTTGCTTCATAAAAAATCAGCTAAACCTTTTATCAAGCAAAATAGTAAAACCATTTAAATAAATTAAATCTAAATAAAATAGTAAAACCATTTTAAATAAATAAATCTAAATGAAATGATGTTTCTACGTTTGGTTATCAAATACTATCTCATTGCAGTACACCAAATAAGCCAAACCAACAAGTAGCTTCAAACTGCTCACAATCAAGTGGTAACTGGTAAGCATTTAAAGCTGCCACAACATCCTGAGAAGGTTGGACAGTTGGTACCAGCACAGAACTCAAGCTGTGATTATGGTAGATAATTTTATCAATAAAAACATGAGACACAGGCTGGTGAGGGCACTAAAATATCTCCTTAAAAACCAAGGCTTGTATGCAAGGAAGAATAATAAAAAGGAGGGACAGGGAAAGTAAGACTATGATTAATATGTAGATTTAACATAACTCCTCCTCAGGAAAAGAAGACCAGGGGGGGGGGGGAGGGGGGTGTTGCGGGGGTGCAGAAACAGAAACATAAGATATAACTCACCCACATTGGTGTCAAGTAAGAAGAGAGCTCGTCAAAGAAAGTCAAGAAAGAGGCTCTGAATGTTTTGGTCAATGTACCCAAGCAATCGCCAACCTTGGATCAAGAAAAAGAGAAGCAATAAGCAAACAAGATCAGAACTTTAGGATAGTCACAGAGACAAATATAATCAACCAATGAACAAGCCAAAAACTAATGATGTATTGAATAACAAAACATACTCGGTCAAAAATTTCTTCTTCTAGTTCGTTTTCTTCCTTAAGCAGTTCCCCTTCTTCCGCATCGAAGTCCTCTGCTTTTGCCCTATCTGCCCTTTCTTGTTTTCTGGAGGAGCTGGCTGTCATCACCTGTTTAATCTCATCCACAATGCACCTTACTTGGCTTTCATCCAAAAGCTGGCCACAAATCTGAGGAAAGCAAATAAAGAAAGTTCAAGCTTCCCAGGTCATCAAAACAACAGAGAAATCTGAGAAAGAAAATGTTGTGGCTAAGGCATTGGCAACACAGCATTGTCAGCACACAGCAAGAAGAAAAAAGAAATTCAACAACATAATCATTTTGTCATGTGTGCAAACAACAAATGACAAAAGGATAAGCATAAGCTAACACAGCAATTATTGATACAAAGAGATGACAACCATAAGAATCTTCTTGTGATAATAACAAGAGATGTATTGCTGTTTCAGGAGCTAGTCAAAAAGCAATGGTCTTTCAATTCCCAACAGAGGTTGTCCAACTTCACTTATGTAGCCAAGAAGTTGAAACTCCAGGACAGTGTTATTGAAGTTCAAGATGTCACACTATACTTAGATATAAAAGTAAAGCAAGAAAAACATTCAGTGTCCACATATCCCAGGTTCAACTACCTCAACATCATAAAGTGCATATTACAAACCTGTATGCATTCATTCAATGCATCCAACATGCTTGCACAAATATCTATCTCAGGCTCCTGCAAGCCAGTTGCAAACTCATTAACACATAAATGCACACTAATAAATGAAGGAAGAAAAAAAACTGAAAAGAAGATATATAACTAAAAAGTCTGTGTTAGAAATGTTAAAAAATCAAACCACCAAAAACTAGAACAGAAGTATGACCTTGTGTAAAGCCTCCACCAAAGCAGGTATTATGTAATCAGTCAATTGCTTTACATAGGATTCATTGTGACCTTGGGATTGACCCTTCTCTACAGCTAACTTAGCCGAACGCAGCAATTCCGGCATGGCTGACAACATACATAAATATAAAACATCAAGATTTCCAGAGACAATCTGCAAGAACACATGCAGATAGAGGGGAACAAAAAATAATGGCCAAGGTAATACCTGAAACAGCTGCCTTCCTTACTTCTTCATGGAAATAAAACTTCAGAAGGGGAACTAATGTAGGAGCAACCTGCAATTATTACATCTTTACCTTGTCAACCTAGTATCCTTTTATAAGAAAAACTAAAAATTATTAACCTGACATAAAGAATGGACTAGAAAACCATGATATTTAAACCAAAATTGACCTGATCAATCCAAGGGAAAAACCCTTCCTTCAACTCATCAGCATAGCAACATAGCATATTACAAGCTGTAGCTTTTTCCTCCAGGACGCTAGTTTTTATCCCTATCCTTTTATCGCCAAGAGTAATTGTTTGGATGCTGCAAAAGGGAAATTGGTGGTATTAAAAACTAATGAACACCTAAAAAAATCCTAACCTACACTTATCTCCATCAAATTAAGCAGCGCACTTTACAAACAGAAGACTAGAAACGACATTATGGAATATATGGCAAGCACTCATATAATAACAAAGATTTACGAATGAGGAATCAACAAATATGCAAGGAAGAGTTTTCAAAACAAGGGGTTCATATGATGCTTTTTTGTCCTCTTAATAACATATTGCTGTTAACTACAAAATCATGACAATATATGTACAACTTTCAGAAAATTTAAAGTTACACAAGGTACAAGCAGAAAACAAACCTTTCATCTTCATCATCAATATCCACATCTGAATCTGCAGATGTAATGATCACATCAGGCTTAAGTTGAGCAGACTGAAGCAAAGGGGGCATAACAACACTCATGTAAGGGATAAATTCCTGTCCCAGACACTTGCAGAGTCTGGCCCATGCCTGCAACCAACTTAGGCAGTTATGTATTTCCCCAATACTATTCCAAGTAAACCTAAGCATTCATCAGTTGAGTAAATGCAGTGTGGGTGTGTAAACATAAAAGTAATATCATACTTGTAACATGTAGCTCGTTGTGGGGTCATCCGCCTCCATTTGGGAACCTTGTAACGACATTAGGACTTCCATAACCTATTAATACACAACAACAGTGAGGCCTTAGTTCAAAAAGAAAAAAGAATTTTTTACAGCTACCACAATCTAATATGTCCACAGACAAAATGTGCATAACCAATGGATTGCAAAAATGATGTCATCAACCATAAATGAAACCAGAAAATTTCAGTAAATTAAGTACCTAACTGAGATATAAAAGGTTAAAAGAACTGAAAAGTATCAAATAATCGGTGGTTTCTATAGATGTACTAAAGGTAACTTAGAGAATCTAAAATGAAGCGGATAAATAATAAAGCTTTGGTAAGAGAAAAATTCACACAGATTCTTCATCCACATAATACTAGAACCACAAACCAAAATGACCATCATAATGAAAATCAGCAATGTAGAATATTAATACTTATTGTCACCTGTTTAGCGTCATTCCGGAATTTATCCTTTCCAACAGCCATTCCGACCAAACTAATGCACTCCATAGATTTGGCACGTAGCATGCGGTTAGATTTATCATTTGCGTTCACCAAAATAGCTTTCAAGTATGGCATTACAGCATCATAATATTTTTGGAATTGCCCCTGTTAACAAGTCACATAGGAAAAAAATATTTGATATTATAATAAATAAATGAGGAATGAGGTCTACTAGGTATATTATCAGCCTACTAAGTACCTGAGATGAATCAGCAACTGATGCCAAAGCAGTCAAAGCCCCCTCTTGCACCATTTGCTTCCCATTCTACATTGCACACAAGCAAACCAAATAATACTAAGGTATCTTGCATCACAAAGGGAGGGGAGAAGATAAACAATATCACACACAAGGAAAACATGAGGCTAGGGTGTTCACTCATTGCAATACAAGAATAGGCCTTTCGGTTTCTTTTTAGATAGTAAACATAAAAAGGTATGTTTAGAAATAATTATAAAAGAAATACTCAGAGAAAAGAATACTCAGATGTTGCAGATAATGTAAAAGCATTGTCAAACGAATAATATCATGATTGTTCTCCTACCCTGAAATCTGTTAATCTAAGGCTGGCAAGTGGGTGAAAACTAAGCTTAAAAAAGAGCAAAGTACACATAATGCTGAAAGATAGACCTTTATTCCCCTCCCCAGAGCCTATAGATCCACATCTTCAGTGTCCACAGATATCTTTTCCATTATCTTCAAAAACTCCAAAACTTCAACAACAATGATTGTAAGCTGTATTTTTCAGATTTTTAGAACTACCATAAAAGTTGCAACAATGCTCACCAAGAGAACACCTCGCCATTATTTCTCTATCTCCTAAGAATATGATTCCATTTATCTGTGCCGAAATTCTCGAGACTGTTGTCACTCAAAACTATGTAAAAATTGAAGAAAATGATTAACTAGCAATTCTTATTAACTCTTTCAGTCACATTCTCAGTTTTATGTCCCCACCTTGTCGTATATATAAATGGGAACATCTTGTAACAATGAGTTTACTGGATGAGCTACCAAATGCTGAGGTAATACACCTCTTACAATGAATAAGTAAAAGTCATTATTCTGTCAACATTTTAACACCCTGGCAATGCCACTCAGTCAAGGAAATGAGTAAATTTATCATATTTGAGAATCAATTTAAACATTCAGATTTATGCTTCAAGACGAAACTAACAACATTTATCATTTTCAATTGAAGAGTAAATAAGAAGAGAATTTACATACCTGTAGAAGTACAAGAAGTTTGCTCACAATCCCATCCAAATATGGAGTCAAAATATCAGGGGTACAATTTTCGCTGAAATTGAGCACTGCTGATGCAGCATGAGCCTGTGGCCAGGAAACAACAACATTAAAAAAAAAAAATTGTTTCATTCAATAACAAAACAATAAGATATTAAAAAGAAACTATCATCATTTACATAGACACTGCTTCTTAAAGGTGAAATTCTCAGTGAAAGAATTTACAGAGACAACCAAAGACAAATCAAATTTTTAGAAAACAGAAAAATTAAAAAATTTAATAGATTAGAAAGCAGAGGCAAGTAAATCACTTTTAGCTACGGGATCAATTAACATTTGTTTCTTTGAAAAGCCTTACACAGACAGCCACATTTGCGTTGGAATGAAGGCAATCCTCACCAGACAATTTTCAACAAAGCACCAGCAAAGTTAAATATATTAATTAAAAGGAAAATTTTGATTTCTTAGTAAAAGCATGGATGATAATTCCAACACAAATGCGCCATTCCACAATGTTATTATAAAAGGATGCCTCCATTTTGAATAATCAACCCAGATGTGCAGGCTCAAAGATTACACATAGGACACTTATGAGACAAGTGACACAGAAAGTCAACATTGCTCATTCGTGAGATAATCACTAATTTTTATCTAAAAGAAAGATACTGCTAAAGGTACAAGCATATTATAAAAACACATATGTTGATCACCTGTACTCGTGGATTTTGGAAGTCATCCATAGCCACAACTAGTGCTGGCAACAGACGGTGATGAAATTGTGTTTGTAGTTCTGGACCCAAATCAGTGGACAACTGTCCAATCGCATTGATAGCAGCCCAGCGCACTCGAGGATGGGGATCTTGAAATGAATTCAGAACCATAGACACTACTTGCTCCAGATTCTTTATCATTACCTACAGCAAGGGACAAAATTTAGGAACAGCAGATATGTGAGTATATACCAAAAGTTCTCTAAGAATTACCAGTATAAATCATATTAGCCCAGACACACTGCAAGAAGACATACAAGATTCAAGAAACAAAACAATCCGCACAGCAATAACAAGCTGCCAACATATCTTTCACAAAGGACATATAGTGGGACTTGCATAATTTTTTAAGTATAAAAGCAGTCGTAGACCTGTCATCGGATAATCAACAAAACTTACCCTGCAACTCTCTCTAAAGAAAATCGGAATAGGAATGCAAATCAGTTCTTTTTATTAATCCTATCAATTTGTCTGGCTAAAAGTATATAGAACTAAGGTGGAGATAAAAGAATATAAAAGACTGCTTCTGGCAAACAGAGAAGGTAATCGATTCAAAAGTTTTAAACAGGAAGCAAACCGAACCATATATTATACTACCTAGTGCATCCAAGAAATCCCAACTACTAAGACACACCCAAGCAAGTAGATAAGACCTTAATAGAAGATGACAAAATTTGCTTCATCAGACATGTAGCTACAAAGATAAACCAAAATCAATGTAGGGCAGCATGTTTTCATTTTAGCTTCATCACGTAAAATGGGCACATATTGGGTCATCATGAAATTGCCTAAACAACAACAAAAAATCAAAAGCACAAGTACATACAAAAGTAGAAAAACACACACAGAAAAAAAAAGGGGGAGCAGATATGAATAACAGTTAACTCCACCCATCATACATGCTATCAACAAAGAGGAACTTTCATGGTAAAACCACACAAAATTCAATTTCCATATGCGAACCTGAATAAACTATCAAAAATTAATGGTTATATGCTTATTACCTTGGAACAACCCTCGGCAATTTGTGCAAGTGCAATCAGCACAGCATGGTGCTTCTGCCACTCAGAGGCAGCCAAAAACCCCGGAAAAACTGCCGAAGCAACAGGCAAAATCGTGTTTCCACCCAAAGATATTGCCAGCCTATCCAAACACTCCTGCCCAAACCCATAATTACTTGTCTCCCCAGCATCCTCGTCCTCAGTCTCTGCGCTATGCCATGTCGGATCATCCTCCAAATCCAACAACATATTCATCAACACCAAAAACAACCTCCTTATAAACTGCGGCAACTTCCTTATCATCCCAGGGGCCCTCTCACGAGCTTCAGCCAATGACACCACAAACTCAATTGCCAAATGCCTCGTCCCTTCTTCCAAACCCTCAGCCTCCGCAACCTGCAACATTGACCCCACCACATCTACCAACTGTTTCCTCAAAAACCGTGGCTCAGTAGCCGCCAACTCAATCAACAACTCCAACGCCTCCTGTGCCGATGACTCATTACCCTTATTCAGAGCCTCAGTCAAAGTCCTCATCATCAAAGGCAACAAATCAAGAAACCTCTCCTTCTCACCCAAACTCGGCAAACAGTTCATAATAAAATTAACAGTCGCCTCCAAAGCCGCAATCCTCAAATCAAAGTTATTACTTCCTAAAAACTTCGAAAACACGTCGTGCAAAGTATCAACATGAGCAATTAAAACTTCACCGACAAACTGACTCATCCGCGACAAAATCAACAACGCAGACTCCTGAATTTTATCATTGAATGTAACCAAACACTGGAAGACAAAAGGAATGAGTTCAGGCCAGTCCCCGTCGGGTAATAAGGAGGCCGCGAGTTCCGAAACGGCGTCGCATATCTTTTTCATTATGGACTTGTTGGTTTCGTTTTGGAGTTGGAGTAAGAGAGCGGATTTGAGATTGGCTTGAGTGGAGGGAGCAAGGCGCGTGAAGATGTAGGAGGTGGAGTCGTCGCGCGTGAGGTGTTTACGGAGGAGGATTGCTGACATGGCGCGGCACTCGGGGAGGGAAGACGAGGAGAGTATGCGGGAGAGGTTTAAGGCGAGGGCGTCGGGGTGGGACTGGCGGAGGTGAGAGAGGAGGACTTCGGCGTGGGAGCGGTGGTCGTTCGAGGATGACATGAGGTTGCATATTAGCGTTTCGAAATGGGCCGGGTTCGGCCCGAGGAGGAGGGCGAGCTCCTGCTGAGTTGAATCGGCGGTGGCCATGGCCGAGTTAATTATTAATTTGTTATTTTAATTAGGGTTTTAGAAGGGAGTTGAAAATTGGAAGTGAAGGATGGCGGGAGAAGGGTGGGTGGTTATATTGATTAGAGAGACGAAAAAAAGAAAATGGGTGCTTTTAAATGAAATGAAGGCAGGGACTGAGGGAGGGTTTGTTTGATTGGTGCTGTCAAGTTTTATATGGTACGGTTCGGTGCGGTGAGCAATGAGATTGTGCCACCAGCCACGTCAATTGCGCATGAAATAAAACCTTAAAAGATCTTCTTTTTTCGGAGATATTTTTACGGTAGTTTTAACTTTGGGTGGGTATGGTTCCAACCCCATTAATCTAATTTTTAGGAAATGAGTAGTAAAAGTTCATATTATTATTAAATATATAAATCAATAAAAAAAATTAAATAATCAATCAATTAAATCTTTCTTATTATTTTTATATTTAGGTGTCTTTATCATTAAAAATTTAAATTTGTTTTACAATAATTTTTATTTGATTATTTCATCATTATAATAAATAATGACTAAATTATCCAAATAAATATGAACTCTTAGATCTATAATAATTTAAGTATTTAATTTTATTTGATTAAATCTTTAAATTTTTTCTTTATTTAAAATTAAAAAAATAATGTGGATTAATTGTAATTATATTTTGAAAGTAGGTAGGTTTACAAAAATTATGGATGAAAAATTAAAAAAATATTAGCACCCTTGCATGTCGAGGTAAAATTTCACTCTTTCACTTTCATTTATTGATAAACTTCAAGATAGTTCCAAACTTATTGCAAGTCTATATTTTACCATCATATTGATATTCTTCATTGTTTAAGTCAACTTGTGGAGATAGTGTACTCGAGAAAAAAATATAAAAAACGAGATTGAAAAAGAGAGAGTAAAATGAAAAACTGTTTTAAAATTTTTAAAAGATGTATTAGTAATGTATGAATTTAATATTTTATTAGTAGTTTGTCATGTTTAACACTTAGTACAATAAAAATTGTATAAGGATAAAGCGTTGATCCACAGTAAATTTAGAGACATAATAAAGTTTGTTAATAAATACTAGAAGAGGAGTGATATTTACCCATGATTTAAAATGCGGACAGCATACCACTTAAAAATAATTGTGAATCTTTTTAAAAGCTAAAAAATATTAACTGAAAAGAACGTATAAAAAGTTCCGGAAAACAACTCTAAATGTCATTTCTATTTTTCGAAATTTCCTTATTCTAGTTAAATATTATAAAATATATGTAAAATGCAAAGTTTTTAACACAAAACGAGTGACGAAAAATTATAATTGTTATGATTACCTTAATCTTGTATTTATTTAGAATGTGAGCTATGTGATAAAATGTAAATTGATAATTCATCATATTATACTTTTTTAATCTATTTCTAAAAAAAAAAAAGGGTATAAATTCACAAACCCAAATGAAACTTTAAAGTTAAAAAAATGAAAATAAAAATAAAAATTGAATCAGGTAAAATTTAATTCTGTTATTTTATGAATTTTCTTTCATAACTGCCTAACAATTTTTTTGTGTATTTGGTTATGGAGGGAAACGCGGTCCGGCAGTCCCAGGGCAGACACCAGAGGAATATGCAAGTGCTTTTAGCCTTTACAGGTGTGATCAGATATCAACACCAACTCCATTTGGTCCCACTTACGATGATGAATTTTGGAGAATTGGACATATGCTTTGGCCTATTGACCCAGTGTGGACCATCTGATCTTTTGAAATAATCATGATGGCTTTGGAATCCAACGGCTGTAAGCCACTAAAGCCTTGATATGCAAGCTTCGCTTCACAGTGAGGTGTGGCTTCTTTTGTACATCATTGGAAACCTAATACTAAAAACCTATCAGGAATTTGGACAACCGAGTCAAGTCCAAATGAGCTTTCGCCCTTCTTAGAGAGGTGGGCTTGGGTCTCTCAGCGACCACTGGGCCTTTAATTGTTAGTTAACCATTTAATCATTTAATTTGAAATTTTAATTACTAATCACTTCTTTTATTTTCCAAGAAAGGGTATTTTTTTTAGAAATAGAATTATATTTTTTATGTTGGGCGAACTTCCGCATTGTAGCTTACAAAATCATATTCTCAAATATAATTAGATTTTACTTCCGCATTGTAGCTTACAAAATCATATTCTCAAATATAATTAGATTTTAAAAATCTACTCCCGCTCGCTTTCAAGAATCAATATAAAAGTCTTAATATTTAAGAATAAGAATATTTCATAATCAATTAAACAGAACAATTTTCTCTCACCCATCTAATTAATTTGTGTAATCACACTCCACTTAGTAAAATAAATTATAATAATTACGTTATTGGGTGAATAGAGTCTTAGAATCGTATAGAGGATTAAGCATAAACGAAATTCAAAATACAGTATCGTTATCTTTTTAGTACTTCCCAAGGAAGTATTATTACTAATCGGATTTATGCAGCAATGTCAAAGAGACTTCAAATGTTTTCAGATTTTTTGTTTTCTCAGTCAACACAAGAATCACATCAACATTAAATCCATATCTCATGTTTTCACCTTGCGTTGGATATGATACTATTGATTCATCTAACTTTGTTCGTGATAATCACTCCAAAGCACATCCTCGGACACAGCTCAATTGACTGTAAAACCGGGTGAGATTTCTTATTACATTCAAACATTTTAAACAGAAGTTTTGGGGGGGTGTTGAAGAGCAAGTACTTTTTTTTAAAAAAACATAATTCTAATCAATTGTACAAACTCCGTTATGATATGTGATGGAAAATTTATAAAATTAATCATAAAATTTTATTAAATTTTTAAACTAACCCCTAAACTTTATTTTTATCAACATTAGCCAAATGATGACTCAAGTGACATTTTTATCTCTATCATTCTCACCAACTTCCTCTCCTTCCAAACCGATCGAATTCTCTCATCCAACTGAGCTTTTCATCATCGGCGGCTTCCCACCATGTCGGAGTTCATCTACGGCAGCCAACATCACCAAGATTACGGTTAAAACTAACAAATTGAAGATTAGTTCCAAAACCCTAAATTATTATAAAAAATTATTGTGGGTTATGTTATGTTTTTGTGTTGATGATGGAAGATGGAAGTGGTTGTAATGTTTGTGGTGTGAGTGATGTTGTTGGTAGGGGTTAAGGCATGGTGAGAGTACTCATTGTTGCCGCGCCTGCCAACGCTGAGCTGCGTGACAGGTGCGGCCCAAGTGCGACGGGCGTGCTTATCACATAAATTTAGGCGACAGATAACCTATTGCACCATGAGATAGTTTTGGTGAATTTTTCTTTAGGTGCGAGAAGCAAATTGTCGCACAAATTTGGACTACATGCAACCTGTCGCACAAATTTGGATGACAGGCAATCATCACACCAAAAAACATACTCACTTAAACCGTCTCTTAGTGCGACAGGCACCACGTCGCACAAATTTAGTGCGACAGGCACCACGTCGCACAAATTTAGTGCGACAGGCACCACGTCGCACAAATTTAGTGCGACAGGGTGTCGTAGCAGCCTGTAGTGGCACCATAAAATTTTATGGTTTGTGATCTAGGGAGTTTGAAATTTGACTTAAATAAATAGGGCATTTTGGGCCAAAAGGGTTATCCTTAACTAGTTATGATAGAAAATAATTTAAAGGGTTAAGTATGAAAACTTGAAAATTTTTTGGGTTAATTTTGTAAATTTTCCATATGTGATAAGAATTGTTTCACTAATTATTAAATTAAATATACGTGAGAATCAGTACGAAAATGTCCAAACCTTTTAAAGCAATTTTGACATGCCTTAAAAATCGTAGAAGAAAGAAATATTGTAACAAAACTGAAATTTTTGAACATTAATTGGAAATTCATAATGAATTCAATCCTTGAAATATATTTTAATGAAACAAAGTTTTTACGTAATCCTTGTAAATTTAAAATAAACTAGTGTAGTTCATAGAGTGTTACCACTTGGTTACTTAGTGGCATGACTTTTTGTAGGAATAATAAAACGAATAAACAAATCGAATTCGAATCGAATTGTAAATAAATGGGGTTAACACTCTACTTCAAATTTGATTCCTTTATTTGAACAAATCGAAACCTCAAGATTCAGATCAATTTGTTTATTAAATGGATATTCAGTTCAATTAATTCATTTAGTAAAATTAATAAACAAATTGAATATGCATTTATTTACTATTTATTTATCTTATAACAAATCCATAACGAATGGAATTAAATATGAATTGTTTACAAAAATATAATTAATAAACAAAAGTTAAGAAAATAAAAATATAAAAAGACTACATATTGTTACATACTGTTAACGTCATTTGAGTGATACATTTTTCCACAAATATAGAAAAGTTGACAGAATTTTTTAAAAAGATGCAAACATGTGACAAATCATTAACTTTTGTTGTCAATTATAATGAGGTGAGGGTAAAATAGGAATAATTGATACAAATAACAAAGAACAAAGGGTTTATGTCACTTGGCTAGTACATGTTTTGACATCTATCATAACAGTGACTATTGTTTCAAAAATACTCTTATAGGTACCATACTTTAGAACGTCTTCAAAAAGCTCTATTCGTTTTACTCTTTAAATATCTATTTGCTTACTTATGTGGCAAAAAAGAGAGTAAAAAAATATATCATTCTCCTAAATACTCTTCAAATAGAAATAACTTGATATTATTTTAATCAAATAAATATTTTTTCAAAGGAAAAGTAAATGGTAATTAAAGCACTTTTCTCTCTCTCTCTCTCTCTCTTCTCTCTCAAATAAAAAGTAATAAAACATAAATTGAAGAAGGAGAAAACAACTCTACAAAATTGAAGAGAGATAATCATTTATTATTTTAAAAATCTTAATTAGAATGTCTTTTAGAGTCTTAAATGTTGATGTAGCTTTTCAAATAAGAAATAAAAATAAGAAAAATTCTATAGTGCCGTAATGAAAATTACGGCATCAATACCGTGATAGACATAAATATTATAAATTACACATAAAACTAGTAAATGTAAAGTAAAACTAGTAAATTCATATAAGATTATTAATTATTTAAAAAATTATCATTGTTTCTATAGAATTTTAGTGAAAACTATTTTATTCATTTATAGAAAAATATTTTCTTTAATTAAACAAAAAAATTATATTGAAAAAAAGTGGAATAAGTTTTTATTAATTTGGTTACCATAATTCTATATTTATTCTAGGGCATTTGTATACTTTTTTTTCCCATTTTCTATAATGATATCTATTTATTACACATGTTAATTAAGCACAATTATTTATCTTGGTGTGGATAAAGTAAAAATAAAAATAAAAATTTTTATATTACTAAACACATATATAATATATCATATGTATACTTTAAGTAGTCTCAAACTTTTATTTGTATTTGAAGATCATTTATGGTTGTTGAGGAAGTGTAGAAAGATGTAAAATAACCTTATCATATAACAACTATAAAAGATATTAAAATAATATTTTTTTCAAAATCCGATGTTGAGCATAAATTTCATCTTTAATAAAACATTATATGTATCACATAAATATAAAACTAACATTATTCAATTTAAATAAAAAATCAATAAATATATAAGATAATAAACATTATAATGAGTTTTTATTTTACAATTGTGAACTTTTTTTTAGCAGTAACTCTTATATCAATTTACTTATTTTAGCTTTTATTCATAAATTTTAGGCATAATATACAAACTTTATATTTTATTTTGCACTTAATTTTGATTTACTTGTCTTATGTTAAATTTATAAATTTTTATTTTTTTACCAGTAATACATCAATTTACCAGTTTTATAATAATTTACTTGTTTTACCTTCTATTTACAAGTCTTTTATTTCATTTTAAAAATTTATGTTTTATTTTACAGTTAGTGTTGACTTACTAGTTTTATGTTACGCTTGTAAGTTTTTGTTTTGTTTACCAGTAATACATCAATTTACTAGTTTATATTAATTTACTTGTTTTACCTTCCATTTACAATTATTATGTTCCATTTTCAAAATTTATGTTTTATTTTGTACTTAATGTTGATTAACGAGTTTTATGTTATATTTGTAAGTTTTTGTTTTATTTACTAATAATACATTAATTTACTAGTTTTATATTAATTTACTCGTTTTACCTTCTATTTACAAGTTTTTTGTTTCGTTTTCAAAATTTATGTTTTATTTTACAATTAATGTTAATTTACTGGTTTTAAGTTATATTTGCAAATTTTTGTTTTGTTTACTAATAATACATCAATTTACTAGTCTTATATTGATTTAGTTGTTTTATTTTCCATTTACAAATTTTATGCTTAATTTCTAAAATTTATGTTTTATTTTATACTTAATGTTGATTTATGAGTTTTATGTTATATTTGTAAGTTTTTGTTTTGTTTACTAATAATACATCAATTTACTATTCTTATATTAATTTAGTTGTTTTATTTTTCATTTACAAATTTTATGTTTAATTTCTAAAATTTATGTTTTATTTTACACTTAATGTTGATTTATGAGTTTTATGTTATATTTGCAAGTTTTTGTTTTGTTTACTAATAATACATCAATTTACTAGTTTTATATTAATTTACTAGTTTTACCTTCTATTTACAAGTTTTATGTTTAATTTCTAAAATTTATGTTTTATTTTACATATTTTACAGTTAATGTTGATTTATAATTTTATGTAAAATTAGCAAGTTTTTATTTTATTTACTAATAATACATCAATTTACTAATTTTATATTAATTTAATAGTTTTACCTTCCATTTACAAGTTTTATGTTTAATTTCTAAAATTTATGTTTTATTTTACAGTTAATGTTTATTTACATTTTTTATGTTAAATTTACAAGTTTTATGTTTCATTTATATAATTTATGTTAATTACGACATTGATACCGTAACTTTAATCACGGCATCATAGAATGACCTAAAGTTCTCAAACCTGATTTGATTCATTTAATTGGCCAATTGAATTGAATTTAGTTATTTATTAAATGAATCAATTTTTTGTAACCCAAACCTATTTAATTCACATCGAATCGAATCAAATAAATGAATCCTGATTCATATTGCCATTCCTAATATACTTAAATTAAAATCTAGATAAAATAAGCGGGCCATTTCATATAATAACAATATTTAATTAGACAAAAATTTAGAGAAATGATAGAGTTATAAATTATTGTACAAATTTATGTGATATAATTCAATTTTTGAGATTAAATAGCTCTTGGCATATATATATATAATCTTTTCATCCAACAAACAAATTTATGCTACATCAGTTTATACAAGAGTTTATAATTCTATCATCACTCCAAAAATTAACACAGATAAAAATAAGGTAAGAACGAGTCTAGTTTACACTATTAATTGAAAAATACTTAAAAAAAGATTAATTGGACCCGATTTTAACTTATTTGTTATGTTGGCGCTCCAAATTTTTATTAATATTTTGTAATTTTTGTAAAGAGTACAACAATAGTAACCTTTTGTTTATCTTATAAAAAAAAATTGTGGGGTTATCTACACTCTAAAAATTATTATGGGGTGAGAATATTTAAAATCACTAAATTTCTCTCTATATCCACCTAAAAATATATATGTTAATTATTAAAATTTCAAAAGCTTAAAATTACCCTTCACTCATTTTCCCTCTTTACTTTAAGATTTATATTTTATCTCTCCATTATCAAATTATAATCTTGAAGTCTCAGTTTCATTCTTTTGGCCATTAATTATTTCTCTTTTTAGTAAATCAAACTCTATTTCTTTCTTCGTATTACCATTATTTTCTTTTCGTTCATCTTAGATTTGTTGTTTCATGGACAATTATGAAACCCAAATAAACTTTTATGATTTTTAGAGCTTGTAAAAAATAATTGATATTCTTCCTTTATACTAGTCATTGTGAAACCTATTCGGAGAAGTTGTGAACTAAATATCAATATTTATTTGAAACTGAAAGAGAAAGTTTGAATTATCAACCATGAAATTGAGGAATTGTGAGAGAAAGAGAAGTAGGGTTATTAAGTAATTTTATAAAAAATTATTATGAAAATAAAAATTTATTTAGATATAGGGTTTTTAGAGAAAATTAAGGGGTTCAAATAATTCAATCCTTTATTATAAGCACTCAAATTTTAATAAATTTTTTATTACAAAAATATCCTCAATGGAATTTATTATTTAGACAATTTAATTTAAGCATAAATGCTATTACTCATTATAACACTTAGCACACTCATCCTATCCAATTATCAAACTCATTTCCAAGCACAGAAGATGCAATTTCAACTCAAAGGTTTGGAATGGTGTACTTTTTGGGGAAATGGATTTATTATTAATAATAAATGATAATAAAATCAATTATATTGTTAATATAATTGATTAATAATAATAATAATAATAATAATAATAATAATAATAATAATAATAATAATAATAATAATAATAATAATAATAATTAACATCTATATAAATAAGAGGGAAAGAAAAAATAAATTTACCAAATTAAACCCATAGAGCATGTTGAGACTTCATCTTCAACGAAAGTTTGAAAGAAAATTAGCTACTCCTAATTGAACTATGGGTAAAATGAAAATTTATTAAAATACGTAAAAAATACAAGATAGAGAATGAATTACAGAAAATAGAGTTCAAAATGGATTCAGAGCGTCAAATTAGGGGGAGAGTCCTCTTTTTATAAATACAATGAGTAAATTATGGCCATCGGATTAAAACAATTTGGACGCTCAGAATTGCGACACGTGGTAAGTTCTGATTGGATATAACACATCATCAAGGCTGTCATTTTGTGTATATACATGTAACAACGCATGTTTTTTTTAGTCCACTAACATACTACCATGTCACTAGTCAACGCCACATAAACAGTCAATGCCACATCATTCGTCCAATCGAATGCTGCCATGTCATCATACGGTATATATGAATAATAATGTATATATGAATGGTATCGTAAACAGTACCGTATATGTGAACAATGTTATTTATCTTTTTAGACTCCTCCTAAGGTTTTCGATTATCCTAAATTTAAAATTGTTGTCTGTTTTGCTATCTGATCTATCCTTCATTGTGAAATGACCATGATGCCCCCTAGAATATATAAAATACTTAATTAAAATAAAACATACATAATTAAATCATAAAGGACTTAAAGGCATAAAAGTATGGATGTTAGTAAGATTTAGAGTATAAAATGACGATTTTCTCTTTTATAAATACATACTTTCTAACACTCAACACTACCAACATAAAAATCCATACATAATGCACATAAAAGTCACGTAGTTAAATAAGTCACATAGTTAGATAAGACACGTACTGCATATATAAGTTCAAAATTCCCAAAAAAGCACAAATACATAGTTTCAACATCATAACTAATATCGAACTACATCTCATGATGAAGCATTTGCATCACATATCTTTTTTTCAAGTGATCGGGTAAGGTAAAGAACACAACGAGCAAATCATGCTTCAAGGCCAATATACTAGTGGCGTCATTTATTTCCTCATCAGTGAAGCCTTCAATTTTGCTCATTTCTCCATATAATTTACCTTGTAAATCAGTTATTTCCTTAACACTAGAAAGTGTAGTAATCAAATCATCTATCTTAGGGACCATTGCTACTACCGATTCAGCCATTGTTCCAATTCTTGAGCACATGTAATCAAATAATTTATTTTTACTCTTTTTTTCCTAGACCTAATTGTTGAACTACTTGGAGCGGAATCAACTTGTTGATGAGAAGTTGCATTTGTTTGAGGAGTGTATGACATACCATCATTAAAATCCTCCATAATACGCTTATTATTTGACTCACCTCCAAAATCGACATTATTTGATTTGGCTGATAAATTCACACTAAAATTTCTTCCTCATCATCATCTGCATTCCCGACATTAGTCCCAGTTGCCCGATCCCGGCCATAAATCTTGCCCAAGGTGTAATAATATGGAAATGGTTTATTAAACAAACCAACTGCATCTTTTCTTTTCTATTTAAAAAAAATGTATAAGTAATATAAAATCAAGTAGTATAAATTACATTATAAAATTTAAAACTTTATCGTAACATATTCATCAACAACATTCCTTTCACATGTTATCATCATCTTCTCATTATCTCACCCAAAACCGCTAAGAGATAACATATCACTTATAACATAATATTTTTGCTTCAACCATTTCACTCTAAATTCGATGTGAGGAGAAGCTTTCAAACCACAACCCGACAATTTCGCTTCTAGCTTGTTTTCTAATTGTTGCAAGTACTCATTCTTAAAATCACAATCTGACTTCCACATAGGATTTTGACTCAATTCCAACAACAAGTCAACTAATGCATTATCTTCGGCAATTGTCCAAAAAAGTTTGTTCATACCATGATCTCTAGGAGTTGGAGTCGAATTGGAATTCATTCTATATATTCAAATACAATATAAACTGTCAAACAACAATACAATTACCAATACAAAAGAACAATACAATATCCAACTTAAAAAAGTAATACAATATCTAATATCAAAGCATAATATAGTATTTATTGCCAAATAAATAATACAATATCCAAACCCAAAGAACAATACAATTTTCAAATTCAAACAACATAACATCTAATGTCAATAACAATACAACAACAAATGTAAAATAACAATAGAACACAATGTCAAACAACCCGAATTTTATAAGGTCCTACATAAACTCTTCATACTTGTCTACTGGCGAGCCATATGTACCACATCTCTTGGGACACATTTTGTCTCCATAAAGTCCACTCATTAGAGGGCTCAATGGTATTAATAATCTCCGAGTCAATGTCAATACCAAGAGGTGGCTCATTATCCATTTTCATATTATCGAAAAGCATTTCTTTTCTAATGAAGTTATGTAATATACAACAAACATATATTTTACTCCTTTGTGTTTTTATATCATAAAAGGCAGGACTTGTTAGTATAATCCATCTCTTTTTCAACAATCCAAAACATCATTTAGTGACATTTCGAGCACTTGAGTGCTTTATATTAAACAATTCTTTCGGGGTAGTAGGTTGTTGTCCATTTCTAAAATCACTCAAATGGTAACGTTGCCTCTAAATGGTAAAAGAAAATCAATCCCATTGGTATATCCATTATCAACGAAGTAATAATAACCTATTGACAAAAAATAAAATACAATTAAAAAAAGTCATCATAAATTAATTAATCTAAAGATCGAAACAAAATGATGATTAGATTTATTACCATGCGGAACTTTTAGACCATTTCTTCTAGACACGACATCTTTTAACACTTGCATATCATGACTCAAACCTTCCTATCCTGGCAACACATAAATAAATTGCATATCTTGTGAACAAACTCCTAAGACATTTGTTGTAATTTCTTTTTTCTTAGTTCTATATCTTGGTTTATTGACCTCTGGAAAGTAAACCTTTATATATGTACTGTTTAATGCTCCCAAGCAATTCTACATTAATAAGAAGAAAAAATTTTAAATTTATTAAAAAGAAAAAGTTTTGAAGTTATTATACATAAGTGTATAATTAAAAACAATATATATTATAATATTATATGTACTTTAAACCATTTTCATTTTGAGTCCATTGAATTCTCCAACATCGGTTTGGGTTTTTTACAAAATTCTTTTTGGCATCTAATCATTGCCTTTAAACACTCATGAAAACATTTATTGACTGTTCGTCCAGATCTTTTAAAATTGAACCCAATCACCCAATTCTTTATACGGTGTGCTAAAATATTCAAAAATATTGCAAGCATTTTCTCGGGTGACATTTTCTTACTACCTACCAAATCCCTTTTTTCACAAAGTAGCTTACATAATTTGAAAAAGTCTGTCTATCCATTCTTAATTGTGACAAATAATTCACATCATTTTCATAAATTAGTTTATATAAAACATTCATTTGTTGGGAAACTCTATAGGATAACTTAGATATCAATCTTCATTCATAACACAACCGAAGCTGGGCACACAGCCACAATCATTGCAACATCATCACTAAATTTTGTATAATTATAATGACTCTCTTCTTTCTGGCTAACAACCGAGTCATTCTTATATGTTTACATCACAAACAAATGCAATCATATTAATTAACTCTATCCACTGTATGTAAGTTCAAATTTTAGATGCAAAATCAAGCATCTCCACCATTACATTATTACTTTAGCAATTGTTTGGCTAAATCACCTACTGCTGCCACCATTGATAAAATAACCATAAAAACATTAAAAAAATCGAAATAAAATAATTCAATGGAGAATTAGATATCATGCATCTTCACCATTCACATGTGATCAAATTATTTAGCACAATCATTGGATGCAGCCACCATTCATATAAAAAAAATTAATCATCAAAATAGTCATCAAGCATGACAAATTTTTGTTTTCGGTAGTTGTCAATTTTGGTAATATTGATCTTCAATTCATATTATATTTTTGTGTTAAAAAAAATTATCTCATAATAAATCAAACAATAATCTAATAATTAAAGAAATAATAATATAATTAACTCAAAAATTGAAAACAATTAAAACTGCAAATTTTGATGATTGACTACCAAAACCGAAATCAAGTAATCATTTGCTCTAACCTTTTTTTTTTAATCTATGTTTCATAATTAAATACACTAACCATTTTTAAATTATGAAATTATAGCTTTTATTTAACAGTCTCAAACTAGCCAATTTTGCTCAAACCAGCTGCAGAACTTACATATGCATTTTGCTTTGTTTGGCTAAGCTCATCAGTCTTAAACAAGCCAAAAATTTACCACAAAAGGAAAATTTCATATGCAATTATTCAGTATCTAAAGGCTTCTTAACAATCTAATTTTCTACACAACAAAAAATCCAGCTCTAATGAAACAAAATTGACATCAAAAGCAAGAGCTGGCTTTTAAAACATTAATTCATATGTTTCTATTTTGCTCTTAGGACAAATATTATTATAGTACTACTGGGAAATTTTCAACAAAAAAAAAAACCATTAACAATGCAAAATTCAGTGATTGATGAGTATCGAAATTAGGTAATCGTTACCTGCAGCGATGATGGTGATGAGGGGAAGCTTAGGGTTGGCTGCGAAAGGGATTGGCAAAGGCAGCAAAAAACCGATGAGTAGGAGACATGTACTGCTTCAGTGCGACGGTCAAGAAACGAAGGTGAAATAGCTCAAAACCAGTAACATAGGGAATCGCTTACTGCTCCAATGTTGATGGAGCAGCTGTGATGACAATGGCCAAAAATTTCAGACCAGTGATTTCAGGCAGTGGCTATGGCGTCCCGGGTTAAAGAGAAATTATGCTCTAGGGATTTTGGCTTTTTTTTGTTAATTTTTTATATTTATATTTTTTATTTAAAGGAGGGGCATTTTAAGAATATTTATATTTGAGTGAGGACAAAATCAAAATTTTAGGAAATGAGAGATTGATTCTCACATTTCTTATGAGAATCAATCTTTCATTTTTCATTCTTAAATAATGGTGAATCCCACCATTCTAATTTTAATTACAACTTTATTTTTACAAAATAAAAACACTCAATTATTTTAATTTTAAATTCTAATTTCACAATTCGAAAAATAAACGTAGCATAATGCATGGGTTGTGCGAATGGGCTCGTAGCCCTTTGGCCTTTTATATTTTGTTCTTTTAATCTGAAAAAAAACTAATTAGTTAATTACTCGAAACCCCACAGTTTGTCTTCGAACGTTCGACTGAGAGGCAGCCTGCAATTTCTCTACCTCCCACTAAACTCAAAAGCCTCAACTCACTCACCACCCTATTATAACATATCAGATCTAGGGTTTTGCTCTTATCGTGAGTTATAGAAATGGCTATTTCATCGCAAACGCCTGATATTCTAGGTGAACGCCAAGCCGGCCAAGATGTTCGCACTCAAAACGGTGCTCGCCTTCTCTCGCTCTCTCTTTCTAAAAATTTGTTCGCATATCATTCATTTTCTTCCAAGTTTCGACTGAAGCTTGTTTTGTTTTGTTTATATATGTGTATGTAGTGGTGGCGTGTCAAGCAGTTGCTAACATTGTTAAATCGTCACTTGGTCCTGTTGGACTCGACAAGGTATTTTTCACTTCTGTTAATATTGCAAAAGATGCAATTTGAATAGCTTACTTGAGCCTAGGGAGTGTGTAGTTTTGGTTAAATAAAACTTTTTTTTTTCGATTAATCGCAGATGCTTGTTGATGATATTGGTGATGTAACAATAACTAATGACGGTGCTACAATTCTCAAGATGTTAGAAGTTGAGCATCCGGCTGCCAAGGTAGGATATAATAGTTACATTTTTCTCTTTGTATAGTATATGTTTGCTATGATTCTTATTTATTCACAGTTCCTTACGTTTGATTTTTCTTTTCTGAGGTGGCAGGTACTTGTGGAGTTGGCTGAGCTTCAAGATAGGGAAGTTGGAGATGGAACTACATCAGTGGTTATCGTCGCTGCGGAGTTGCTGAAGGTAATTGAAGCTAGTGTATTGCTAGTTGATACGCTGATACATTGTCTGCATTCTCAGCTTTAAACTTGCACTAGTTAGTTGGAAATTTTTTTATATGGGAGTATGCAGACTTGGTGGTAATTTATGATTTCGTTATACTTTTTGCAGAGGGCTAATGATCTGGTTAGAAATAAGATTCACCCAACATCTATTATCAGTGGATACAGAGTGAGTTACTCTTGTTTAACTCCTCCTTTTCATTATAGATTTATCCTCCATATTTCCTTATTTTTTTATCATATGGATAGCTTGCAATGAGGGAAGCATGCAAATATGTTGACGAAAAGTTGGCAGTGAAGGTGAGTCTCTGGTATTCAATCTTATATGTCTGATAAGCAGTCAATCATTGATTTTTTTGTTTTTTGGATAATTAAGCATTCGGGTATTTGTTTCATTGGTTAGCCTCTTTTGTGGTTTCTTTTTTACAGGTGGAAAAGCTTGGAAAAGATTCTTTAGTAAATTGTGCCAAGACAAGCATGTCCTCGAAGTTGATTGGTGGTGACAGTGACTTCTTTGCTAATTTGGTATGCTCTTGTTGCAGAAATATAGATTTCATTGAAATATATTCATATTCCTCTCATGCCTTGTTATAAGTTAATCCTGCAATCCTGCTTGTCGCTGAGCTGTATTTTGATGCTCCAGGACAATATTTTATTACTGCTACATCTATCTTTATCTTATCATAACCAAAAATAAAAGGAGGAAAAAAATGTTTATCTGTATTATGTATCATGTATTTTAATGGTAATTAATGTTTTGATCTCTTTCTAGGTTGTAGAAGCAGTTCAAGCAGTAAAGACAACTAATCAACGAGGGGAAGTCAAGTACCCAATCAAGGTTGGTATTTTATGATTGTTCAATATATTAACCGTATGTTGATCCTATTATGGGATTGAAAGATGTTTTATGTTTCTTTTCTTGGAGTTTCGTTTTCCAGCATGTAAAGTACTTATTTATTTATTTATATTTTTGGTGCTGCTTTTGTTTGCAAAAGTTGTAATACTAATAGTTGCTTTCTGCACATTCCAGGGGATCAATATTTTGAAAGCTCATGGCCAAAGTGCTAGAGATAGCTACTTGCTAAATGGGTATGCTCTTAACACTGGTCGTGCTGCTCAAGGAATGCCTCTGAGAGTTGCCCCTGCAAAGATTGCCTGTCTTGACTTTAATCTCCAGAAGACAAAAATGCAATTGGGTGTCCAAGTCTTAGTCACCGATCCCAGGGAACTTGAGAAAATTCGTCAAAGGTGATCCGACAGTGGATTGTAATTTACAGCATGGATTTTATTATGCTGTTCACTCTTTTAAACATTCTATATATCTAATTATGGCTAGTTTGATTGTTTTGCCTGTATAATTAGATATGGGAGCATGTGTGGTGATATTGTGGTCATATCCCACCCTTTTTGAACCTATTAATAGTAGAATGGAAGATTGTGTTATCAGATTAGAAAGAAACAACTATGAACTTTAGCTGGACTATGACTGAAGAAAGACTGAAGGTCTTTTTGTCATTGAACTGCAAATAGCTTGGATGATTCAGTTACTTTAGTTATTGATTCACTTGTTTGGGAATACTGTATCTTCTCTTCAAGCAGCAGTTGGGTTATAGCGTCAGTTGTTTTGTTCAATTTTCCTTTCTTTAATGGACACTTAATTTATGTTAATCATTTAATCTGTCTCTGATGATACCACTTCTTTCACAGAGAAGCTGATATGACAAAGGAACGTATTGAGAAACTTCTGAAAGCTGGAGCCAATGTTATTTTGACAACAAAAGGCATTGATGACATGGCATTGAAGGCAATCCTTTTACATTTTTCCGATTTTGTTTTGTGCCTGCTTAGCCATGTGACAATATTGTGTTATATACTCCACATTCACAAATATCGTGCCTCTAGCTTTGTGGTGTTTTATCCAAAAATATTTCCAAATGAACTGTTTATATGCAAAATCGATAATATTTTGGGAAATGTGATAACTATGTAAAATTAGTGATTCTGCATCAGTGTGCTCAGGATGGCCTCATCCCATGCTTAGCCGGCTGTACTTGTGTGCCTTGTTTTTATTTATAGTTTACCTTGTACCATGTGTGTGAGCCTGGCTTTGTCATATGTATAACATGCTTTTTTTTTTGGGTTCTCAGTACTTT
The DNA here is from genome assembly GCA_030449905.1 of Luvunga scandens. Taxonomy (NCBI): domain Eukaryota; kingdom Viridiplantae; phylum Streptophyta; class Magnoliopsida; order Sapindales; family Rutaceae; genus Luvunga; species Luvunga scandens. Next base: position 2,685,845 of record JASUUG010000382.1, on the reverse strand, counting down.
GTGGAGGCTGGGGCTATTGCTGTTAGACGTGTTCGGAAGGAGGATATGCGACACATTGCCAAGGCAACTGGTGCAACCATGGTATTTTTTTAAACCAGTTCAGTCATATCACTGACTTCCATAAGTACTCCAATCTGCTTTCGACCTCACTAAATGCTTGTGCTATCATTGAGGAAATGAGCTTAAAGGTTTATGATACCATAATTCTTATGTTTTGACTTCTGTATAGACTCTTCCTGAGCCCTCAGATTTTAATCTGTTTTTGTTGGAGAAATGACCAAATTGCTTCTGTTGTACCAAATTCTGTGAGTTAATCTGCATGTGGTCTTCCATTTCATTTATTGGAACCTGGAGGATTTCACTTTGCTAACTAATGAGTGCTAATGGTATGTTTGATTTTTTGGCATGTTGAAGAACCAACCTACCAGACTTGGGGTTGAGATCCTACTTTCATGTCATCTGTGTGGTTGACATTAGCATTTTCCTTCATAGATGAATTGATATTCTATTGAACATGTTGTTAACTGGTTGTTAATTTGTCAGGTTTCAACATTCGCTGACATGGAAGGGGAGGAAACATATGATTCGTCACTTCTTGGATCTGCTGATGAAGTGGTAGAGGAGCGTGTTGCCGATGATGATGTGATTATGATAAAGGGGACTAAAACTACAAGTGCAGTATGTGGTTTAATTTTATTGGCATTTTTAAATTTGGTGACTGCTCAACTTTAAAACCTTTTATAGCTCTTGGACGTGACTCATTTTAGGTAAAGTTCCTAGTACATCATTTTAGGTAAGGTTCCCAGTATCATTTTGACATTTCTATTCTTCTGGGGTGGTAATCAAGCCTAAGCTTTCAACTCCACCCAACCACTTTACCAACAGAGTTAAACCCAGGGTAGCAACATTTCCTATGTTTTTTATTTGATCGATACAAAATAAGTAGACAGTTTATCAAGTTTGAATTTAATATGGCATATTGGATTAATTATTGATAAATGCTTATTATTTTGATTGGGTGAAGCCTTAATTTTTATTTTTATTTTCCTCTAGGTTTCCTTGGTACTTAGAGGAGCAAATGACTATATGCTTGATGAGATGGAGAGAGCCCTGCATGATGCTTTATGTACTGTCAAGAGGACCCTTGAATCCAGCACGGTAAACTTCAGCACTTTCAGATTATATTCTTCTATCTACTTTTCTTAGTTTCAAATTGATACAGTTAAAATTTAGACTTTTTTCTTCATGTTTTTTTTCTAAGTTCAGATAATGGAATAGGAATATCTGGTGGAATGATATTGATTAGGACATGGGAAACCTATTATAGATTAGAGTATTGGTTTTTATGGGCCTTTGCCATTTAAAGTGTGGGTAATATTCATAAAATGAGCTCCAACTATGGAATCTGTTTGGCTCCCATAAATGGGTATTGAATAAGGGGAGTAGTTATTGTTATTCTTGTATTAACTGTTCTTTGTTCATCGTTGTATTGGTAATGCAGGTGGTGGCAGGTGGAGGTGCAGTTGAGTCTGCCTTGTCTGTCTATTTGGAATACCTAGCTACAACCCTAGGATCCCGAGAGCAGTTGGCACTTGCTGAGTTTGCTGAATCTTTATTAATCATACCAAAGGTCTAATATGAACGTTGGAGGCTCAATGCAGGAACTTTAATTTCTTATTTCCACTTGTCTTATTATTTTGAGACAGTTTTAATACTTCTATGCTGCTGCAGGTGCTTGCTGTAAATGCTGCTAAGGATGCGACTGAGTTGGTTGCAAAGCTACGGGCTTACCACCATGCTGCACAAACGAAGGCTGATAAAAAACACTTATCTAGGTATTCTGCTTTATGGACTATGGTTCATCCTCAACCAATAGTATCCTTGATTGTGTTTCTATTCTCTATTGTGTATGTGATTTTGCTTCGCCAAATTGATGTAGCATGGGACTGGATCTTGCAAAGGGGACCATTCGTAACAACTTGGAAGCTGGAGTCATAGAGCCTGCAATGAGCAAAGTGAAAATTATTCAGGTAATAATCATGTAACACATGAATGCTTTAGTTTATGGTGAAGTTTATCTTCACATTTTCCCCTGATTTTGTTTTCTTTCTTAAAATCTGGTCAACAGTTTGCAACGGAAGCAGCAATCACAATTCTTCGTATTGATGATATGATCAAGCTTATGAAAGATGAAAGTCAGAATGAAGAGTAGGATTAGTTTGCCTGAATTCTAAAATTGCATTATTTTTGGATTTCGGGCTGTTTACACTGCTGATTCGGTCGTATCAGAACCAGTTTTGTTTCACTGATTGTGGCCCTTGTAATTTTATTGTGTGATTAGAATTTTGGCACTTACAATTCAAAAAATTTTCAATATGCAAAACTCTCTCCAGAGAGCTTGACGTGGGGAGCAAAATCTCGAGCTTGCCCCCAAAACTTTAAAGCCTTATCAACAAGCTAGTAGTTGCGAAAACTGATGCTTTTGTTATTTTCCCTTTGGTGTAAAAGTTGTTTCGTTGCCTTTTTTAATCCGGTTCAATTGGTTTGATTGACCGAATGAGGCATTTTAATGGCCTTTTTACGTTAGAACGGTATTGAATTAAATTGTGCCTCTGTGAATTCTTGCTTTAATAAATCAATAATTGATGATTTAGATAAACCGATCGGCCGATTGGGCGAAGCGAGCCTACAACCCAAAAATGTTGCAGTTTGGGGCAAGCCTCATGCCTTTAAAATATGTGATAAATATTTTTAAGTACACAACCTTACCAAAAATCCGTTGTAGTCTAGTCGGTTAGGATATTCGGCTCTCACCCGAAAGACCCGGGTTCGATTCCCGGCAACGGAAACTCTTTTTGCGTTTTTTATCCCCTCTTTTTTCCTTTTTCTATTATTTGAAGTTTTAAAGCCTAAATCAGGTTTGCCAGAAATTCTGCTCCTTGTAAGACGCGTTCGTCTAGTTTTACTGATATTTTAACCCATCAATTATTTTACTTGAAAAGCACTTCGATGGTTCACTCATAAAAAATAAACCAAATGTAGCTTCTTCTTTTAATAGTAATTTCCAGACGAATCTTAACTAAAGTAATTAGTAAAATAATAGGTCAAATTTATGTCTAAACTTAGGCAAATTAGGCTCATCATCTCTCAATTAGATATTCAAGTATTTAAACCTACCATCAAAGTATTTATCAAGATATATACGGTATGTCTTTATATTTTTTGATATGATATCTCAATTACATGAAAGTTTCGTAACTAGGCATTACTTTTCAATCGTTAAACGTATCAAATTATTTCTAATATGAAACCACAACCAATATTCATTAGTTTTTTCATGTGCCACTTATTTAGGAATTAAGTTGTAGATTATAACACTATTGAATGCACAACTCTTTAAATTCATGAAGTGTCCGAAAATATCACTCTTGAATAACAATAATTGTTTTCACGTTAGCTTACTTCAAATAGTTTTTTACAACATTTTTAAATTTTGATTTTTCTGTAATATGACTCATGAAATGATCATCAAATCCCAAATTCATCATGCCCAGATCTTTCCTCAATGCTAATGAATTATGCTTTGTCAATTTATTTTTAGCCATACATCTATAACAACATCCAAATTTTGTTTATTATTAAAATTTATAAAATTATTGTAATAATAATATAAAATAAAAATTATTATAAAAAATACAAGAATTGTGTTTTTATGCAAGGAGCTACTAGTCATATAAAAACACAAATTGTGCAATTGAATATTTGTGTGATGGCCGCCGCCGCCGCATTATTCTCAAACTGCTACCAACATCACTCTCAAATTTTGTTCTTTACTAATGAAATAGAGCATAAAGAAAATAACTAACCTTAGTTCTTCTCATTGCACAGTTGATGTCAGCCAGACTATAATTTTAATGATTTGCTAAGAGAGATTTGGGTGACAAAAACGATTTTGATGAGATATTTGACAGGAAGCCACTAACGATGGGTGGATTACACTGCAGCGAGAGAGATTTTGATGAGAAGAACATTCTAGGGAGAGATTTGAATCTGGTCCATCAGTGACAAAATTGAATGTTGCACTTAGAAACTTATAATAGTTGCCACTCAGGCTGTTGTGTGGTGGTAGGTGGGTGCCCTCAACAATGTTAATGTCATTATTTTAAGTCCCTTTGTTGGAGAGCTTAAAACAAAATTTCCTCTTAAAATATGAGTTTGGTAAATAAATTTTCTTGAATAATGATGGACGTTGATAAATCTCTCATAAGTAACAGTAGATCGTATTTCTAATGGTTGTAAATTTTTAAATCATAGTTAGTAGATTGATTATAAAATTTGCAGTAACAAATTAAAAAAAAAAAGACAAAAACAAAAGTTAGAATTGATGGAACGTATATGGATAACTCAGTGCACATTATCAGACGAAAATAGTAATTCACCACACTTAACGCATAAGTTATTTTGCGTGGATCATTTCTATTTTAGAATTATCTTTACTTGAATCAATCGTTGCTTCTTCTTTCCCCTCGCGCAGCAGCTCTTCCACCTTAAATTTTCACTAAATCGAACTTTGAAGTCAACTACAGCAACTTAGATTAGATTGTTCAACTTAATTCCGTGTGTGTATATATATATATATATATATATATTAATCAGAATTAGGAATGAGAAACCCATCATCTTCATCGTCTTCCGACGGTACAAAGAAGATTACGCCATGTTGTAGCGAAGTGGGTATCAAGAAAGGGCCATGGACTCCGGAGGAAGATGAAATCTTATCAAATTACTTCAAGAGAGAAGGCGGAGGCCAGTGGCGTACCCTGACGAAGCGTGCAGGCCTGCTTCGTTGCGGCAAGAGCTGCCGTCTCAGGTGGATGAACTATCTCCGTCCCTCTATAAACCGCTGCTGCATCGCTCCCGATGAAGAGGATCTCGTTCTTCGCCTTCACCGCTTGCTTGATAACAGGTCCTACATATACTGTTGCTTTAACAATTTTAGGGTTTTCCGTTAATGGTGATAATTAATTAATCTCTGTGATTATGGTCACTAACTCACTCTCTTAATTAATTAGGTGGTCTCTGATAGCTGGAAGAATCCCAGGAAGGACAGATAATGAGATCAAGAATTATTGGAATACACGTCTTAAAAAGAAGCTCATTAGTCAAGGGATTGATCCAAGAACCCACAAGCCATTAATATCTAACCGAGGGCTTCATGAACAGCTTGCATCATCATCATCAACTTCAAACCCTAATCCTCCTTCTTTAGAGATCGTGGAAGAAGCTGGTGTTAGCAACACCCACGTAACAGCAGCAAAAAATTCCACAACTGATTATAATATCACTATTGACGATGGGTTGATGATGGGGTCATTATTACCAAGTAGTCATGGTCATGGATACAACAGCATTGAAGACTATATATCGACAACTGTGAAGAGGATACATTCTCTTCATTTCTCGATTCTCTGATTAAAGATTACGATTTCATGAATCATGTCGATGAACAGCAGCAGCAGTCAAGCATTTCCAGATTTAACAATATTGGTACCATTGATTGGGAATTCACTGATGTCCTATCCACAAAGGAGGGTTCAGATTACCAACATGGTGCTGCAGCCAGCTTGAATAATCAACTTTGAGTAGTGAAGCTGCAAATGACTGCACATCAAGATTAAATATTAGTTATATAATGACTTGATTATACATAATTTTATGTTTGTGATAATGTTATTTGTTTTTCTACTTGTTTTTTCGCTTACTTTAATTTCCCTTGTTGTTGTGTTCATATAGCAATTCTCTTGTGAAAACTCTTTACGTTTGCATTATTAATTGTTTCAATATCATTACCCAACGGTTGTGTACATATGTACGAATATGTGAATAATTTTTTCCCCCTCTCCTTTGATCTCATACAAAGAAAATTAGGCTAAAGATGAAGCGACGATGAATCACAGTAGTTAATCTTTCATTTTATTGTGTATAAGAGAACTTTCTGCTCTTTGTTAGCAATATATTGGTGGATCATAAATTAATATTTAGTTGTTGTTTCTTAATTATGAGATTTAGTTTGAAAATCCTATTTCTTCTGTATATTATATATATGCATGAGTTCATTTACACTGCTTTCGTTTTATCTTTTTCATCGCAGTTTATGTGTCCAGATTGTTTCATTGGCAAGGGTTTCTTTAATTTCAATCCGTTTTCATTATTTTTTTTCATCCTTACTTGATTTCTTTATACCAGACTTTGAGAAAACTACATGCATGAACTTGCTTTATTTTTTTTGTAATTCGTTTATGCTATTAGCTTAGCTAATATTTTAGTGTAATTTAATTGGGCTATTATCAGTCTAAATGTACTCAATTAATGTACATTTAGATTAATAATTTATTAGGTTATGCGGATATACTCAATCGTTTTTCACTTCTTCTCTTCATCTTTATGTTAACAGTTTAATATATAGCAAACTTTAATTCTCTCTTCGTTATCATGCTTGTTTATGATCGATCACTCTCTTTCTCATAATCTGCAGGTCTCATCTTTGTAAGCCATTAATTATATCTCTTGCATGATATGTTTCCATTTTACTTCTTATGTATATCCCAATAATTAATATAACATAGAACAACACATTTTGTATCCTTATATTAACAAAAAATTGAACAATGATTTTTACAAAATTGACCATAATTGATATTTAATTAGGCAAGAAGATAAATTTTGGTGTCTCTCTCTATGTATATATTTATTAGTCACCACATGATATGTAATTCCTTGGAGAAGCTATAAGAATGGCAGATGAATGATAAAGCATACATGTGTGTAAGAGATAAGTATATATTTGTAAGTTGGTGGATTGCATGCACGTTTGACCAATATTGACAGGATTTGGTGGTGTATAATTTTGTCATCTAACAATGTTCCCATCTCTTTTCATAACCACCAATGGAACAATTCATTCCCCGTCACTCATCTGATCAGAGTTTAAATCTTAGACCTCTTGTATCACCCTTAAGAGGTATTATCAATATCTCCAGTACCATCCTTGAGAGATGTCATCAATTATACTAATTAGCACCGACATACAAAACTAATTTATTAGAAGGGAGGTACAACATATGTGCACAATATGCATACATATGCAACTCACGTAGAATGTAAAATAAATTAGATATATATATGTAATTATGATAACATATAATCGCGGTCTAAATACAAATGGATTGATGATTTGATTTCTACGATTTAGGAAAACGGTTAACCTCTTCTGTAAGCAACGTACTTTGATAAATTTCCCCAAACAAAAGGATCAAGAGATGGGAACCAAAGCAAGCTATATAGTTTTTCTTGTAAGGCAATTTTCAAAGTTGTGACACATTTCTTTTTCTTTTAATTACTTGGAGATCATTTGGGGGCTTTTTTTTTTTTTTGGATGTAACTGTTTTCCCATTTGGTAGGAGAAAGAAATTAAAAGCACCGAAGCAGAAAAATAAGTGACTGACCTGGAAAAATGGAAACGCAAAAGCAAGCTGGCTGGCTGGGCAGGCAGCTGAAATGGCCTCGGTTGTTGAAGGGTATTTAATCATTAATTGAAGAAACAAACAATAGAACAGTTCCGATAAAAAGAATTAATGAAGTAATTCATGGAATTAAGGAAGAAAGAATAAAGAAGATGGGTGGTTTTGTTTTTGCCGCTGCGTGTAGGTAGAAGTTCAATTGTGCGAGGCGTTAGATTTGTGTTCCATGACAGCCAGCCAATTATTCACTGACCGAACGTTCTACTGGTTGTTTCTTCTTTCACACATATATCAACTAAGCCAGACCTATACCCTTCTCTAACTTTCAATTATTGTTATTTTTGTTGGTGAATTTCAGATTACAAATAAGATCTTTTATAATTTGTAATAATACATACAAGATCTAGGACTAGGAGCATAAACAATATTGAGATTACCCTTTTTAACACGAAAAAAAAGGTAGTTCAGTTACTTATGCCAATCGGAAATGGGGATCTATTTGGTAAAAATTAAAAAAAAATTCTTTATTTGAGATAATATTAAAGATACAGGGATCTAAATGTTATTTTGTGTCTGACGGGGACCAGTGGTCACCATGCTTGTTGGTTCCGCGCTTGTCCGCTGGAAACCCAATCAGCGCGCGTTACTTACTCTTATGTCGCGTGTGTGAGCGTCTGATATTTTGGCATTTATCGAGGATTCGAGGTTGTTAAGTCAACTTAACTCAACTGAAGAAACTGCCCTCTGTTTCTGGAACCTCTGCAGCTCGTGTCTTGGGGTTTCTCTGTAAATCTTTGAAGCTTCTTCAAGATTCAAATGGCTAATAACTCTTCGTTCATCCTCTATTTCTCTCGCAACCGTGGCTTATTCAAAACCTTCTTCTTCATTCCCACAACATTAGCTCTCATATCCACTCTCTTTATTCTTTTTTATATTTCCACTACTTCCCATCTCTTCTTCAATCACAACCAACGCGATCATCAACACAAGCTCACTCCTTTTATTTACAAAAACAACCCACCGCCACCACTCAAGTCCTCGCCAGTCCCGGTGTCGCTTCTCAATGTTTCTATCAACAGCTATAGTGATGGGAGAGTGAGGAATCCACGGTCTGTGAATGTTCCGCTGGCAGGTAATGGTATGTGAGCTTTGGGACTTTTGTTTATGGGTATGCATGTTTTATGAGGTTGTTTGATGATGCTTTGGTGTAAAGCTTCTATTTTTATGTGTCTAGAGATTCTGTTGGACTTGAATTTTGATATCATTTAGTGTTGTGCCTTTGGGTGTTGTTTGGTTTCCAAATTTGTTTGATATTTTTTTATGGGTTATGTGGTTGGCTGTTTTGTTATTACCATTGCTGTGTTAAAAGGGCAATCAGGACAATTGGAAGCGATGGATTATCTGCATTATTTGACAAATTTTAGTGGTTCAATTTTATGAATATTCTGAGCTTTTTTGCTTAATACTCGGTATATTTAAGGGAGAAAATATTGAATTTTTGGCTTGTACGGTTGCTTAGTTTATTTTGTTTTATTGTATAGTTCTGATATACAAACAGCATGAAACGTAAAGCTTCCTTTTGATCTTCCTTCACTTTTGATTCACAGTTGCCTCAGTTACCAATACTTTGCTTCTGGAAACATAAAATTTTTTGTAATTTGTTCATTGTTAGATCCATGGCATTGCTTTTGGAGTAGGTAGGGTGAACAGAAAGGTTGAAGAGACTTCAGTATATGTGTATTGAACTTTTATTTTCTTAATCACAGAATCTGGAAACTTCTGGTTTTTATGCTTCAGGGAACAGTGTGAATAAGGAGGTGTTCCATGACGGACATATCTTTCTGGAAGACTACAAACAAATGAATAGGAGCTTCAGGGTATATGTTTATCCTCATTGTCAGAATGATCCTTTTGCAAATGTACTCTTGCCTGTGGATTTTGAACCCAGTGGTAATTATGCTAGTGAAAGCTACTTTAAGAAGGTTTTCATGAAGAGCCATTTTGTCACAAAGGATCCATCAAAAGCAGATCTTTTCTTCTTGCCTTTCTCCATTGCAAGGATGCGGCATGATCCTAGAATTGGTGTAGAGGGTATTCCAGATTTTATCAGTCATTACATCTTCAATATTAGTCAGAAGTACCCTTATTGGAATCGGACTGGTGGGGCTGATCATTTTTATGTTGCTTGTCATTCTATTGGAAGGTCTGCCATGGAAAAAGCATGGGAAGTGAAACTCAGTGCCATTCAAGTTGTGTGCTCATCAAGCTATTTTATATCAGGACACATAGCTCATAAGGATGTCTCTTTGCCTCAAATTTGGCCAAGACAAGAAGATCCCCCAAAGCTTGGTTCGTCAAAAAGGTGAATGTACTTACTGCACCAATTTGCCATTTTCTCATTCGATACATACTATACATACTGAATTTCAAACAGTAAACTTTACTCCTAGATATACATTCACCGACTACAATTATGAGTACCATATACCAGAGATGTATTACGTGTTCAAAAAATCATTATATAATTTCTTCCATTTTTTAAGAAATGAAAATATGATTATCATTTACCATATCCGTTAATCTTGTTTCTGTTCACTCATATGCAGAATTGGAAGTCTCCTTGTCCTAGGGATTTTGTAGTTTATGACTTAGAATTTAGTCTAAACTAGACTATTTGTATATTAGAAAACCTCATGTGCTTAATTGCAATCTAATTTAGCTTATGGGGAATGTTCCTCTACACATCTGCATCAAGTGAAGAGGAAAATTTTGACTCTGTGCTTCTGGGCCAATTTCTTGATGCATGATTTTGCCAGTCTCTGCTCATTTGGAGGTGCTAGAAGCACTCATAACTACATGAACAAACATAATTACAACGTAGTATTTGATATATCCCACCTAGGCTGCTGTTGAATGTCACTGGAGCCTTTTTTTTTTTTAAAAGATTTGCAATGTATTGAGCCGTATATAATTCATTTGATAACCGTGCCAAATATTTCCTCCCAAAAACTGATGCAAGTTCACATGGCTATTTATATTATGAATAGATTTTAAACCTTATTCTTTGTTCTTCAGAGTTGAGGCTAATTCTTACCCTAGCATGATTTTTACTTTTGTAATCCTACCACCATTAAAAATAATGAAATTGCAGGAATAAGCTTGCCTTTTTTGCTGGAGCTGTCAACTCCCCAGTACGCGAGAAGCTTCTTCAAGTCTGGAGAAATGACTCTGAGATTTATGCCCACTCTGGTCGGCTCAAAACACCCTATGCTGATGAGCTACTTGGAAGCAAGTTTTGTCTCCATGTCAAAGGCTTTGAAGTAAACACAGCTCGTATAGCAGATTCACTGTATTATGGTTGTGTTCCTGTGATTATTGCAAACCACTATGATCTTCCATTTGCTGACATACTAAATTGGAAGAGCTTCTCTATTGTTGTGGCCACTTTAGATATCCCATTACTGAAGAAAATTCTAAAAGGAATCAGCTCAGAAGAATACTTATTGTTACAAAGCAACGTGTTAAAGGTGAGAAAACATTTCCAATGGCATATTTTCCCCAGTGATTATGATGCTTTTTACATGGTTATGTATGAGTTGTGGCTTCGACGAAGTTCTATCAGAGTTCAATGGAATACTTCCCTTGATTCCAAATGGTGATTATACGATATTTTCTCTGTTGATTTGGTTTGGTGCCACTGGCCGTTGGCTTTTGTATATTTTTATGACCGATTCTTTTACTCCTGATAAAGCTGGTGAGCTCAAAAGTCCAATTCTTTCGTGTTTTTAATTGATTATTCATAATGGACTTTTCAACAGTATATATGATTTTAATTACTATTAAGCAATAGTATTTTTATCAGAGGAAATTTTAAAATTTTGCGGATTTGTTTTGATTCTAAGACCAAAATGAGTCTTTAGGACCCCACAAACACATGCTCCTCAATTTTCTTAGCTTTGATGTATTTTATTGCTTTCGGAAAGCATGTTTGCTTTTGACTGAAATTGTTTCCAAAACTACACAAAAAAAAAAAAAAAGAAGATTGGAATGTTCAAAAGAGAAATTGACGACAGAACACAAATTTGGTGTCATTTGCCCGTGCCCTACGCATCAACTTCTTTGTTGTGGCTTTGTGAAATGGATGTAAAATCCGCGCATGGATATGCCCAGCGTTCAATTGAATAAGATTACGAGGACCAAGTGTTACAAGTTTGTTTTTATTTTTATACAAAAAATTTTACTAATAGAATTAAATAACACTGCCAAAATTTTAGATAAACTTTGGCAACATAATTCTAGAGTTTTATATGGACAATTTGCAACGAGTTCATTCTTCATTGTGGTGAATTTGGTTGATAATAGCAAAGGAACCAAGAAGAAAATTTACTGGATCATATGAGAATTCGAGGAGTTGATAAAGAACAATGGTCCTGTTTCCATTACCAAGATCATGTTCTTTTATTCTTTGAGCAATTGAAAATTTGCTATTATTTTTTGGAACTTTGGCGATACATCTTCAAGATAACATGAGCTTTCACCGGGAATTTAAAATTTCTGATTTATTATTATTTTATCATTTTTTTCGTAATAATTTGCTTCTACCTTATTTTAAGAAATAACCATAATCTTTTCATAGTCCCATTCCACATCAATTTCTTGTCATGGAAGAAAATTAACTACTTATTATTATTATTTTAGTGCTAGGATTGCAATATTTTATACTGGAGTAGCTGAATTTCGATAAAATAATTGTTATATGGGTTCTCGTATAATTTTGTCAAAGCTTTGTTAACGAAATCAATAATTGATTAATCAATGGTGATTCTTTTTTTTTTCCAAATACTTGAGAGAGTAGATTCAACTATTTTTGAAGCTGGATATCCAAATGGAATTGTAACGGTAGAGGCTGATGTGCTTTCAAATATTTAAGAATTTTCAAGAAAAAAATTAAATTAAATCATTGATATTAATAATGGACTCTCGGCGGAAGGCAGGGAAATAAATATAGAAATCTTGTAAAATGTGTTCCTTTTGTAGTATGTTTAAAGAAAAGGGATCTGGATGTTATTATTTGAATTTTTGTTTTGTACACAGAAGTAGTGAACAGTACTGAAAGCTATATTCCCTTGCTTGAATATAAACAGTATAATATTTAAAAAAAAGAAAAGAGAAAAATCTGTTCTGTTCGCAGTTCAGTTAACAGGAGAAACTTGACCAATATAAAAGAGGAGGTGAGAAAGTTCCATCCTCTCTCTACTGTCCACGCCCTAAAATGAAGTTTTCCCGGAAATTCATTTTCTATTAAGATTTCTCGAGAAACTTATTAATTATCCCAGATTCAGAACATCCCTTAACACCGTCCCCTATGTTTGGTTGCCAAAAGAATCGAGAGAAAATTAAAAGAAAGTCAAATCTTGAACCGAAATCTTACGATTTCACCCTTTTTAATACGAGTTATCTCCTAGTCATTACACTTTTCAGGTACTTCAAATCTCATTTCTTGGCAGTTCACTACTTTCTTGGATTTGTTAATTTTACCAAGACTTAGTTATTTATTCGTTTGTTCGTTTATTGTTTCAAGATGTGATTTTTGGCTCTTGAAATGTAATGTAGGGTTTGTGGTTGAATTTCGTTTCGAGACTGAGTGTTTCTTTCTCATGAGAGAAGATGGTTTTTAAATCTAAGATCAAATGGGTAGCTTTATTTGTGCTGGCTCTGTCAATGGGATCTCTTTTGGTGCATCTTTCTATCACAAAGTTTTCGGGTGCGGGATTGGTTCAGTACAGTCCATTGGCTGCCCTTCGCCAAGATTTTGGTTCTTTGATTGGTACCCAGGTGAGCTTTTCATCTTATTTTTTCTATATTTATGTTGATTTTGTCTACATAAACACACTGTTCCCTCTGTGTGTGCGTGGTTGCATCCATGATACGGTTAACTAAAATGTATTAGCTATTGAGTTTGGTAATGTTGCAGGGTAGTAGGAGCAAAAAGCTGTGGGGGAATGTGAAGGCTTTTGAGTCTTTGCAACCTTATGCGAATCCTAGGACCAACTATCCTGGTAATGAGTTTTCTTCAAACTGCCATTCATTTAATTGAATCCTTTGTTCTATTTATTTTTTGTATTGTACTTTTCTTCCAACTCTTTTCTAATTTTATCTGAGGTGGGATTTGAAATAGCTATAGTCTGGTAGAATAATGGATTTTTCTTCTTGAGAGGTGGCATCTAATTATGCTGTTAATTTTAAGCCAGATGGTTGCATAGATAGATATGTTAAGCTAGATTTGTTATTGACCTGTGTATTTATGTGAAGAGTGTTTTCGGTGGATTTTTTTTATCTGTAATTGTTATTTCGTTAAATTTAAGGACTGCCTTGTCTGTGACTGAAACAGAACTTTGTAAATCTTTATGCATTTATCTATTTTTGTTGTCTTTCCAATGTTTGAACCATCTTCAAAGTTGAAGTATAAAATCTAATAAATTAAATAGCTGTTGTCTTGTCATGGAAACGATGAATGCGATTCCGATAGGAGTTTATAATTTCATACTCACACGTGAATTTATTTTTATTCAGAAGGTATGGCTTGTAACAGTTACTCATTTAGTTTGTGTGGGCAGAACTGCAGAAGGGTCCATGCAAATTGAATTTATGACATTTAGATTAAAATTCACTTTGCATTTTAAGGGATCATCTTATGTTGGTGATTTCTGTATCACATAGTGAATTTGGTGAGCAAAACAACTTTACAAGAACCAGAACATTTTGAAATTGATTATTATTTGATTTTTAATTAAAACAGTTATTCAACTCAACATACTCATCCCGGCTTGTCAACTTTGTTTTTCTTATTTTTTATACAGCTCCAAATGAAGAGAACAATGGTTTCATCTATGCAAAAGTTTTTGGTGGCTTTGAGAAGATAAGATCTTCGGTATGATTAGTTCGATGAAATATATGTATCTTTGTTATATTTTCTATAGGGAGTTCATAACATTTTTGTTAATTTTCTAGATCTGTGATCTTGTCACCATATCCAGGCTTTTAAATGCTACACTTGTCATTCCAGAGATTCAAGAAAGTCTTCGCTCAAAGGGAATCAGGTGTTTACACTTGCTCTGTTAATTATTTGTATAATGTAAGTCTGGTGTGCCAGTAAAACTTACTGTTTTTTGCTTTTTACCCTTTGTATAATCATGCAGCTACAAGTTCAAGAGTTTTTCCTATCTTTATGATGAGGAACAATTCATAGCATCACTCATGAGAGATGTAATTATCGTGAAGAGTCTCCCTGAAAATTTGAAGGCAGCAAGGAAGAGGAATGAGTTCCCAACATTCAAGCCCAAAATTTCCACTTCTCCAAATTATTATATCCAAGAAGTTTTACCAAAATTAAAGAAAACACAAGTTATTGGGATGATTCTTACTGATGGAGGATGCCTGCAGGTATGTTAATATCTTAAATACATTAGTTTACTTGGACCTTTTCTGCAAATGATGTCATCTTCAGACAGTTTATAATTTCAAGTCTTATATATGAATTATGGGGTGGTTGAAGTTGTTCAGTATTACCGCTTTCAACTTGCTCATTGACATGTTTTGCTGATGTTGATTTCCACTTCCACCATCGTCTTCTGCTACATTTCTTTATTTATATATTTCAAAGAAAAAGAAAAATCCTGCTTGAGGATTTGGTTGTTAAGAAGAAAAGGGAGAAATTTCCCAACTTCCGGTAGCAAATACGGACCATCATTTCAAATTGGTCCTTGCTTCACTGTTGCAAAATAGTTTGATTGATGTTCTTGTGGGAAATTTGATGGTGTCCTCTGGTTTTCCATCTTAAAAGCCCCTTACTCAGGAATCTCATCTTGTAACATACCAAAGGAAAAAATACCTTATGACAGCAGGAAGAACACTAAAACAAACTGAGAGTGAACACTGTCAACTCTCCAACATTTGGGGACTCTTCCTCTACTTAAGCATATATAGGCTAAAAATTCAAACAGCAGAAAAAACCTCATGTTTCTTGTGCGTAGAGGGTATTTAATTCATTGAACTGTCCGCTTGAGATATTCTAGTCATTTTTCCCTACTTGTTGGCACTGTGAGCAACTTAGGTTAAGCACTTAAGCTAAGGCATAGGACGTAGGAAGTAAAAGTCAAGCAATCAGGAGCGCAGTGGATTCCCATGATTGTAGTCTTCTTGGTAGTTTTTATTGCATGATGGTTAAAGGCCATTATCGTCAGCTCAAAAGTGGATTTGGATGCCTTCAGTGTATTATGTACAGTTATGTGGTGCTAGTGCCTTTTGGTCACTCAGTCAACTTTTCAAGATTGGTTTGATTCACAGTCATAGTGTCTTTTTTTCCTCATTCAAGTGACGATTTTGGAGCACAGAAGTTATAGTGGAGCCTTTGTTCATGTTAGAGCTGTATTAGTTGCTTCTCAGTTAATTTTTGGTTTTCTTAATGTTGTTTGGAATCCTAGATATTTTTAGATGAAAATAAGTAGTGCTGCTGTTAAAGTATTTTCTTTCTTCTT
This sequence comes from Luvunga scandens, assembly GCA_030449905.1. Lineage (NCBI taxonomy): Eukaryota > Viridiplantae > Streptophyta > Magnoliopsida > Sapindales > Rutaceae > Luvunga > Luvunga scandens. Next base: position 2,669,788 of record JASUUG010000382.1, on the reverse strand, counting down.
TTCAGTCAATTCTTCCACCTAGCATGTCTGAGCTTCAGAGGCTTAGATGCAGGGTTGCCTTCCATGCACTCCAGTTTCGTCCTGAAATTCAGATTCTTGGCAGGCTGATGGTGGAGAGGTATAACTTTCTGATTTTGTGAAAATTTTAATTCACGTGATGAGTAAAAGTTGAGGGATACGCTTCATTTTTGGTTTAATTTATTTGTGGCAGTTATTCTGACAATGAATCTGACCGTGTGCCATGAATTAATCAATGAAGTTATACATTGAGTATTTGAACTTAATTTTTTTTCCTTTTCTATTTTGTTTTAAATATACTACCATGTTAGGCTATTTGTGTGCTTTCTATGGCTTAATATGCCAGAAATGTTTGCCTGCCCTTGATGAATCTTAGCCATCTAATCTTCTTTCCGCAGGTTACAAGCATGGGGCCAACCTTTTCTAGCTTATCATCCTGGCTTAGTGAGAGAAACCTTGGCATATCATGGTTGTGCAGAACTCTTCCAGGTTAGTTGCTTGAGCAGTTTACTTTTCTTACCATTTCTATGTAGAGTTGCATATTTCCTACCCTTTGCTCTTTTAATTTTGATGTAAAATTGGAAGGCCAACCAGTTCATGGAAAGCCTTCCACCCCCCCCCCCCCAAAACAAACAAATATTTGTCTTTGCCTCAAAATAGTCTGAGAAGGAATGAACAAACATGTTCATCGATTTCTCTGTAATTTTGCTTATCTTAGAATTCGGTGCTTCTTCTAGGATGTTCACACTGAACTCATACAATATCGAAGGGCGCAGATGATCAGACAAGGAATTGTTAATGAAGAACTAAGTGTTGACTCACACTTGCGCAGAGATAATGGTTCATGTCCCCTCACGCCTGAAGAAGTAAGTTAGATGTCAAACTTTAACTTGCTAATAATTTACAGAGGCCTTGTACTACTAGCATTGACTGGTTTATTTATTAGGTGGACCATGCTGATTATCCCAAGATCTTAATTTTTGGTTTTTGTTAATGTTAGGAATTCCATGTTCATTTAAAATCTAAAAATTAATGGGAATTTTAACATTGAACCTTTTCAGGTTGGAATTCTCCTTCGAGCAATGGGCTATCCTCCTAAAACAATTATATACCTTGCAGGTTCTGAAACTTTTGGTGGTCAACGTGTCCTAATCCCTCTACGAGCCATGTTTTCCAATTTAGTGGATCGCACTTCCTTGTGCAGCCAGAAAGAGTTGTCTGACCTCATTGGTCCTGAAACATCTCTACCTCAAGATCTTTTTCAACCACCTCCTGCCAAAAGTGATAAACAACTTAAAGAAGAGTGGAATAAGGCTGGTCCTCGGCCTCGGCCCCTTCCACCACCTCCGGATAGACCCATTTATCTACATGAAAAGGAAGGTTGGTATGGTTGGATCACTGAGAGTGACGCAGAACCAAGTCCTTCGGCCATGGATCTGAGGAATCAAGCCCACAGGTTGCTCTGGGATGCTCTTGATTATATAGTCTCAGTGGAAGCTGATGCATTCTTTCCTGGTTTTCACAACGATGGAAGTAAATGGCCTGATTTTGCAAGCTTGGTCATGGGACAGCGACTTTATGAGAGTGCTGCTTCTAGAACATATCGACCAGACAGGTAAGATGTGCATTGATGTTCTCAATTTCGATGTGTATTTGCTTTAAAGCACGCAACCAAACACATCCAGCTATATAGTTCCTGATATTCAACTTCCTTTGAGCACAATGACTGTTTACCAATGTTCGGCTACTTGTATAAGAGAAATTGATTCTTGGTCAGTTTGACTTTTGCTAAAATTGAATCAATTACGAAAGAGTAGTGGTAGTTGAATAAAATTTTTTTAGAGTTCTATTATGGCTTTCTTGATATTATCTAGATGTCTCTGTGACTGAAAAATACATACTATTCATTGATAATCATCTTGACAGCATCTCCACTTGTTCTGACTTTTTGCTTTATTTTTTTATTCTTAATGGACTTATGCTTATGTTAATGAAGCTGTATGTCTAAATTATAGTGAAAAATTATGCATATTGACAAAAGTTTTCTAACAATATTTTTGTTCAAGCAGAAAACTTCTTGTGGAATTTTTTAACATTACTCGTGAAAATATGTACCATCCGAAGCATAACTGGACGGTTTCAGTGAAGGATCATCTGAACAGGAGCCTGGATGAGAATGGGTTTATTAGGCAATCCCTGTTTTCGAAACCAGTCTCATTCCTGTCACACCCTCTTCCTGAATGTTCCTGTAGAACTTCATCTGCGGCGGTTCCAAATCAATTGAAAGGTAAGGATGGGCGATTCTTGTATGGAGGTGAAGATGAGTGCCCCAAATGGATACAGCGTGGGCAAGAAGCTGGTTCCTTGGAGTCAGCAGGTGGAAAAACTGATGACGGTGAATCATCAGACTATGATGAACTGCCAGAATCTGATGATAGTGACAGCAAAAATAGTACAACTTTAGTCTTTGATCGAGATGAGGAGTGGGATCCTAATGACTAGTGATATTGTTCCCTTGTTTATCATTGAAGGCGGCATTCAGTTTCCAGCAATTTCTTCTGGGCTGAAATTTTTGGGGAAAAAAGAATGTAACCTGCTAAGGTCTTTTTGTTTTTTCACATTTAGCTTAGTATTTCTCTTCAAATTTATTCTTTTTGAGTAGATCCAAGAAATCTTCCAATTACAGAAAAGAAATGCTTGTATACCTCATACTTCAAACATTTCCAACAAGGTTGGGAAAGATTTATGCAGTAAGGACAAGATTACACGCCATCGGGGAATCAGATTTTTCATTACGGATGAAGTTGTTAGTTCCATCCGAAATTCTGAGGTACAGAATTTTAATTTGTATCTTGTTAAACTGCTTTCCCTGTCAATAGTGTAAATTTTGCTTCGGGAATATTTCAATGATAAAAGAGTACATTTATTTGTTTACTTCTATTTTTCATTTTTCCACTCTGGTACTAGAAATAAAATGGTAAAATATATAGAAATGTCATATCCCTACATGCGGTAAATGTCGAATTTTAGCAGGTGCCGATCATGATGTGTCGGTAGGATGCCATGAAAAGCAAATATATAGTGTGATTGCGGTTATCATGCTAGCTGAAATCATTGATATGAAACAATTCATTTTCAAAACCAAACAAATTCAAATGTTACATATAAGTATGTCAAAGAATATAGAAATATATACTTAAGTTAAAATGGCATGACACAGAGTTGACTTCATGAGAAAAGGGTGAGGGAGGGAATGAAGGAGCTGCAGGATTGGAACATGGGGCTCGAATAACAGAAATTGGCGGGAAGGGTAAAAAAGGAAAATGACCATTGACCAAAACTCATATCTATACAAACAAATGTCGAGCAGCTAAGCACCTTTGTTGCTACTCCATGGCTTGATCACTGCAACAACTATGATTGCAACAATGATGAGAAGGATGATGATGGCGATGCACATCCATTTCCTGGAGTTCTTCTGTAGCTTTTTCGCCTTTTGGAGGGCAGTATTGCCCGACTGCACATGATCTACAGCACTTGACACCTGAAAAATAGCGCAAACGCTAACACCATTAATTCTACTTGATAAAAACACGAACAGGAATGTTAATGGATATAACCCTTTTCAATATAAAAATTTAAATGCATGCAGAGAATTTATACTAAGAAGAGAAGATGAGAATGAGTTTAATTTACCTGAGATTCTATATTATCCAGCATGTCTCCCTGTGCATCTACCAACACTGCCATATCCAGAAAGATCTGCATAAGACAAGTGATTAACAAATGGAATAAAAGATATGAGCTCTACTTTGACCATTATACTAGCCTCTCCAAACTTATAGAACCATTTTCAGAAGCATACTGATCCTATACCAGGCATCGGCTTATTGAAACTTCTTTTGATTTTGAAATCATGCTATTGAATGCCAGGCCTCTATTCCACCCACTGGGCTAAGGGATATTGTCTCACTGAAAGTAACACCAGACCCCCAGCTTAAGGATAATTTTACTTAGCTCATGGCTTGCCTCATGAAATAGATCCAGCAGCACTAGCAGCTATTGTAAATGAGAAATGCTACTCTTTCATAATTTATATTCCACTAATTTGGGCTGCTATATCATTTGCTACATTTCTGTAATCCATATATATAGCATTGTCACGTCACTTCGGATAAACTTTATTTTATAAACTTGAGAAGCATAGTACTAGCCTTCATTAACATCAAATTTGAGAATGATACTCAATTTAAAGAGTAAAGCAGGGTTGCCCATTTAAGCCATTAAAATTGAAGAGAAAATTGGGAAGTTTCGGATGGGCAAAACAACAACAAATGTTCAATTTAATAATTTGATCGACAAAATTCACTCTAATAAACCATTGAAGTACCTGTTGTAACTCAAGAAGCTTCCTTTCCAAATCTCTAACAGCATCATGGCGCTCTTGAATTTCAGCCAGAGTGTCCATTATCTGTAAACACAACATGTACCACTCAAGATTATCGACGACAAATTTTGTCAGATTAATCTTTCAGTAACTTACTGCCTACAGCCTTAACCATACTTAAAATAAACAATCCCCTAAGACCCTGCCCCCAAACCTAGTCCCTATTTCCTTCCCCCAAAAAATAAAAAACAAATAAAAATTACAATATTCAATGAGACTAAGTCCCAGTAGCAGCTAAATTGAGATGCAAATATGGCTCAAATTATTCAATATATCAGGAAAGAGAGGTCCTCCAGTAGAGAGAAGAAATTACAACTTGAGGTAGGAATAAAGGAAGAAAGAGAGACAAACCTGGCCTCGACCTTGTTCTTGGATTGCTTTCTGGAATATCTGTTCACTGTCTCCGGTCTCAATCAATTGGTCAATTGTCTGTACAGCATTGAATAGCAAGAATGGGCACAAGAATGCAGATAAGCTTGGAATTTCGTAGAGAAATGAATCATACCTCTTCATCAGCTCTTGTGCCCGTTACTAAGATCATTGCAACCAGTACACTAAAATTAGCCCCATTGCATAGAAAGTTTGAAACAACTTATGCAAATTGGCTGCCACGGATAAGCAGCAGGTGAAGGATTCAAACCTGTATAAACACGCCTCTCCACCACCTCTCGATACTCTTGATGGATGTTTTCCCTTAGAACCTGCAAAAAGTTTTGGAAACCATAAAATCAAGATACAAGAAACCAGAAAAGAGCACATCTCAAACAATTTATTAGAGAAAAAGGAGTCTTTGTCAAGTGCATTTATATCCAAGCTACCTGAAATTCACCCATTTTGTCTTTGAACTTCTTTTTCAAGCCACTGTAATAAAGTATAACAGCTAAATAAGTCAGTTATTGATCCGTCTCATAATAGCATAGTTCATATGGTAATGAGAACCGAGTGAAAGAGAGGGAAAGTGGAAGTGTAAATTACAGAGTCGTTGCTGTTCTTGATCGATCTACTCCTGTTCCTTTTCCACAGCCAGGCTTCTGCCTATTTGTTAAATTCTAGACCGTATAAAGGAGGACACATGAGAAATCTATGGACATGAATCACTAGAACAAAAGCAGCATTCTTTCCTTAAGCCAATTTCTAGCAAAGCATTCTAACCTCTCTATCCAGTTCTTCAATCTTTGACTTTATGAAACGAGAAATTTTCCCAACCTCATCAACATCTTTCTCCATTCTCTTCTTGATTGCTAACGATGAAAAAAAATTCTATCATAAATATTTATCAAATGTATGAAAGGCATATTCACCAAAAAAAAAAATGTGTTTGTGTGTTTACACTTGCAAATCTTCATTACATTTATGAACAGTAGGATAACATAATTACTGGACTTTCACCAACAAGGGAGAATGCTATTCCAGTTTCATGGACAAGGAAGAAAGTCTCTGTAATTCACAAACCTACTTAAACGGACAAATATGCAGAATGTTAAACATATATCTCTACACATGTCACTAAATGTCAAATATATATCTCTACATATGTTAACAAATGTCATTAATGGCTCGCAGAAACCAGAAAACAGCTTGCGGCTCAAAGATTGAATCATTAAATATACTTCAGGCCTTTGTCATTAGAAGCCTCTGTCTGCTAATAATTTGCATCCAACCAAGTCCAATAGGTTTGATACATTTAGTTACTTAATTTTAATATTTTTATTGAATTCTCTAACCACAAGACAATACAACCTGGGACTAGTCATGAACATGTAAGCGATGTGTGGTTTATGTAGTGAGAGTTATTATGTACAACATGATGCTCCAGCGTTCTCATGAGCAGTTTTGTTCCTTTCTGCTGAAGCACAGCTATAATTCTTAACTTACAAAAGAAAGAAAAAAAAAAACAAAGAAATAAAAGAATATCTATGCCAGACACATGCATGCTTGAAGAAATATTACGAAAACTGCACGAGGTTACTGAATACCTTTCATGGCAGGGGCCTTGGTTACAGACTTTGACTCCTCATGTGCACCCTGCATTCCAGGTTTGCAGAAAAGATAACAAAGCACATCTTACTGACAAAATAGCTCATTAAAGAGAATTTTCAAGATTTAGCACTTTCTTGCTTACTGTATATACAAGTTTAGCCCATAATTTTTAGAAAAACCTTTTGTAACTATCACAGTATTTTTTAGACATCCATTTATTTCCTCTCCTTGAAAACATGGTTCTGAGTGCAATGCAGATTCTTTTGATGTATTCTTGACCATGGAAAACTAACTTAGTTCTACATTAGGAATTTCTTTAATGCTTCTGCTCTTAATGTTGTTTTGTAAGTAAACATTAATCACTGATCCCAGAAAACCACTTATTATTCCTCCCAGCACCCCAGAAATCATATATTTATAGAAGACAAAAATTAAGTAAAACTTTCAAAATGAATGGTTCTCAACACCTTCTAATATTGGACAACTACATAGTTAAATGTGCTAGCGACCTACCAATAAAGGAAAATTCATACCTGTAGCTTTTTGAGTAGTTTCTCCAACTTGTCATATTCTTTGTCAATATCTTGAACCTGCCAAATAAACAATATATAGATATGGCATGACAGCATATTCGTAAACCATAAATTTTATTAAAGCCCATTCAGCAGAAGGAAGTACAGCAAAGAGAAACAGAAGGTAACTTTATTAATCATCCCTTCAGTCTGGCACATAAAGAACAACAATAGCAGTAAGAAGTCCAACAACACCTTTTTAAAGAAATTTTCCAAGCCAAGTTCTCCAGAATTCATTTGTGCTCCTAACTCAATATCTCCACCTCTGGAGCTTTGACCCCGAGGGAGCTCAAAAGAACCCTGCAAAACTCATGAAGTTAGTAAATATTAAGACTCTAGCCAACCAAACCTTAGATTGTAATTATAACAGTACCCACTCATCTACGAAGCAATATAGTCAGTACAAAAAAATTTTAGGCAATAGCAAAATAAAATACAAGCCTACAAACAAATAATTTACTGCTTTGCTCCTCGCATGTTCAGTTGGATTCAGCATCATTCCAGAGATTTAGCCAGCCTATGTATAAATTGAAAAGAACCCAATTTTCCAAAAAACACAGCATAATGTGACTGAAAATGTGCGCTAGGAACACAAATCAACGTAATTATGAGATCAGAAAATAAAGTTAGGATTGGGATACTGCTATGCATTTAGTTTACCACCTCTCCAATTTTAGAGTTTCCGAAGCTGATTTTCAATTCATAATTTAAAAAAATTAATTAATTAGTCCTTCTAATATAGACGGCCATTTGAATTTAACCATGTTTAATATGACCAAGAAAAAAAATTATCAGAATTTGACAAACAAAATTGGGTTTTCATACCATCCTTTTGCAAATGGCAGAGCAAGGATCCGCACAAATCTATATTAGAAATACGTTCAATTTTGTGAACAAATAAATTATCTCTTAGCTTAACAAAATACAATATTACATTCCGAAGTCCATGCTTATCAGTTAATCCCCAAGAACTTTATCTACCATAATAATCAACTCAATCCAATGCTTAAACAATCATTTGAATCCATTAATTCCAAAATGTATTATCATTATAAGAGTTCAATCCTTGAATAAGACACCAACAACATAAAAATACATACCATTAGTCCCCTTTAAAATTTTAGATTCTTCTTCAGTTATTATATTGGTTTTTCAATTCCGAACAACAAATCAATCACTCAAATCTTCAATTCACATTAAATTTTCCCATCTTTCTTTGATAGCATAAAAACAGAAAGTTTCAAAATAAATTTCAAATTCCTATTTATACAGCCCAGTTAAATTAATAAACCTATCATAATCAAACTCAGATCAAGACAAAACCAGTATAACAACAACAGTGAGGGGAAACCCAAAAAAAAATAAAAGGAGAACAAATCAACAACTCTACAACCAAACAAAATAAAATAAAAATAAATAACAAGAAGAAAAGTGAGCTGAAAATGTTACCCCTAATAGGTCGTTCATTGTCGCAAAGCTTGACGAAGAACCTCTAGAGAAGCTTTACGCGATAAATGACCAAACGAAATATATTAGCTGACAATGAGATGAGATCTAAAATTAAAATTTGTAATAGTGTCTTTGCTTTTTTTTCAAATTCAAAATTATTATTACCATTAGTTAGTTAAGACCTGGTTAATAATAACTTAAAAACCAGGTCTCTTTTACGGTTCCTCCGAGAGAGAAAGGGAAACGAAGAATGAAAAAGTTTCCTGATTTTCGTGTTCAAACTTGAAACAAAGAGAGAGAGCGAGAGAGCGTTGATGGTGGAGCGTGCAGACGCATTTTTCAAAAATAAATTATCTACGACGCGTTTTAGAATTTGGTCGAATCTACGCTGTCAGTTATGTGGGCCCCCCAAAATTAACGGCCTTAGATTCTTGTAATGACCAGGAAATAATAGGCACGTTGTATGAGAAGACTGTTCTGGTACTAATTATCTTGAGATGGAAATTAGTTACGTTCGAGACTATTTTAGCCCTACTGTTTGATCGTTTTAGCAAGCGTGGCTGCCTGTTGGTGAGGATATTTGTGTCATTAAGGTTCTGGGGGTGAGGCTGGATCTAATAAGTGGAGGTTGAGTGGAATTATTTCCTGGACAAAGCATGTCTGGTCCGAGTTGGATGCATGATGAGTTGATGACTTTCGTCTGCTTATAATAATTTTTTTTTTTCATTAAAATAATTAGCAGTTTTATCACGCTTTCGTAAATAAAAAAAACTTTAGCCTCATGTGGGCCCGGATTCCAACTAAGTTGAACTGGCACTAATAAGTCACAACGGTTCAGCTTCGCAGTTGCCACCTTGGAAATAGAAATACGGTATTTGATGCGATAATAACAATTTGATCCTTGATGTCTAAGTTTCCTTAACTGAGGATATATATTTTTTATTTTTAAATAAATAGGTCCCTAGATTTAGAGTCGCCACCTCCCGGTCCCGGAAGCCACGGTTGGAATACTCTTATTGGCTCTTGACGTTTCAAAGTTAAGAGTATGCACTTGATTATATGGACTTTGAAGTTATAGTTAAGCTCTTGATAGATTTTTTGATTCAATGGATTGTAATATAATTTATTTAAAGATAATAATGTTTTAATAAGAATTAGGACGCATTTAATATAAATAAAAAAATAATTAATGTATCTCAACGTTATTATTTTTTTTAGTACTATAAACTAATGTAATAAGAGGATGGGGTGTACTAAACAAACCACCTAATATTTTAAACTTTATGTGATATTTAATTAAATTTTATTTGTTAATAAAACTTGTTTTCTTTTTTCTTACAACCATCGATGTTCATGTATGATTATTGAGTTTACATCACAGATTTAGGTCCTGTTTAGAATTAAAGTACTATAACTTTTAAGTTTCAGTTATTGTAGAAAAAAAAATTATAACTATGAAATAAAAGTTAATAATATGTAATAAATATAATTTTTAAATAATAATTTTGATAAAAGTATTAAAGATATAATAAATTTTTTATCATACAAATAAAAAATTATATCAATATATATTATATGTTACAATAAATAATATTTATTAAATATTTTATTACTGTAATTTTACAATTGTTCAATTTCTATACTAAAGGCAACCTTAGATTTGCAGTAACGAATTTACATTTTACACACTTGGTAAAATTCGTTAATTTACTCGTAATCAAAGGATCTATCAAAAAAATGATTAACCACCTGTGTCATAACCACTGAATGCCACGTAGCATCGCCCACCGGATATTGACAAACCTTGGGAACTAAGCAGAAGGTGGAGGTGGGGTCATCTCGTCTCACCCGCGGTGCGCGTAGCCAACACTGTTTGATGAACCAACCGACGCCATGCAGTCTTAATTCTTTGCGTGTATGTGACCGTCTTAACGGTCCCACCAGAGTGACCCAACCGAAGCCCAAACGGATATAAATATTAAACAAATACATGCAGTACTTCCAGGGCTATCTTTGGCGTCAACTTCGGTTCCGGGGATCTCGTCTCCAAAGCAAACCACTAAATACTAAACTAAGGTACAAGCAAGCTCTTTTGGATTTTCTTTCCATTATTGTTACCGTGTTTGTTATTCTTTTGATTCAAATGGGTTGGTTCTGTTTTTTGATTTTGTGAGGTTTATGGTTTGATTTTCTTTTGTTAGTGGATCTTGCGTGGGTTTCTAGGTAGCTAGTTTGAGCATTGACTGTTAGATTAATCTGTTAGAAGATCGAAATTACGACTGTTCGTATTGATCTTTGAAAGCTTTGATCATGGGATAATAGTTTAGTCGTTGATGCAGATGTTTTTGGTCTGTTGATGATCAGCTCTTGGAATATGGTAGTAGTTGTTGTTGTTGATATGGGAAGGGTTGCTAATGATTTTTATATGATGTTTTGAAGCTGCAATCTAGTTTCCCGATTGTTATTATATTTACGGAAAGGACATAGAGACTATTTTTCGATCGTGCTGATAGAAAACTGAGGTCGAACTGTTAACCGTTACTAATAATTGGATTGTTAAGACATGGAATGAAACTGGTGTTCTGTAATAAAATCTGTCAGAATGAACAATTGAGACATTTTATCTCATTTTTGGATAGTTTTACTTTGCATATTCATATGGTAAATGGTCCATAGAGTTGTTGAAACCTCGGAATGTGGGTGGAATGAGCAACGCAACATTTTTAATCTGCAGTAGCACTCGTTTGTGCCTGCTGTACTTTTATTATTTTCAAAAAGATGGAAGCTCTTGTTTTTCTGCTCTGTTTCTGAATGATTTGAAATTAAAATAAAACAAGAATCACATTGATGTTTTTGCTCAATATATGAACCGATCTTTGGGGTTTAATACAACTATGCAAGAAGCGAGCGGTACATACCAATTACTGTGATATAGTTGTTATTCAATTTGTTCTTTTTTTTTTTAATACAAAATATTCTACATGGTTTATATGTTTCTTTCAGTTGCTTCATTGCTTTTCTGCTTACTTGCCTCCGGCAACTTTTTCAGGTCATCTAAGCTTCACAGAAAAGGATATAAATTGAAATTTCAAGTTTCAGTGTGAAATCCAAGGATGGAAGAAAACTCTGCATCCATTTCCGGGGGTGGTCAAGAAAAGGTCGTCAAGAAGGAAGAACTGCATCTCAAAGTCAAAACCAAGGATGTAGAATCACATGTTGGGAAGGAGCAGAAGCCTGAGGTGGAACTTGAATTGAAGACCAAATCAGTGGAGAAAGAAAAGCAAAAACACAAGGAGGACAAACATGAAGAGAAGGATGACAAGAAATCAAAGAAAAAGGAGAAAGAGAAGAAGGTTGATGATGAAGATGAGAAGAAGAAAGAGAAAAAGGACAAAGAAAAAGAGGAGAAGAAGAACAACAACAAAGATGAAGATTTAGATGAAGGAAAAAAGAAAGACAAGAAAGAGAAGAAGAAAAAAGACGAGGACAAAGAAGAGAAGATAAAGAGCAGTGACAAGAAGAAAGATAAGAAACACGAGGACAAAGCAGATGAGGACAAAGAATATGATGGTGAAGATGACGAGCAAGAAGAGAAAAAGGAAAAGAAGAAGGATAAGGAGATGAAAGAGAAGAAGAACAAAGATGAAGAGGGTGAGGAAGAGGAAGAAAAGAAGAAGAACAAAATTAAAGATGAGGAGAAAGAAGAGAAGAAGATGAAAGGTAAGGAGAAGAAAGATAGCAAGAAGAAGGACAAAGAAGATGAAGAGGAAGAAGAAAAGAAGAAGAAAAAGAAGAAAGAAAAGAAGCACAAGGATGAAATAGTGAAGCAGAAAGACAGTGATGGGGAAAAGGGTGAGGTTGTAGTAGCCACCAGGGAGATTCAAATAGAAGAAAGTGAGAAGGAATCACAAGGTGAAGGAGAAGACAAGCAGGAAGATGAAGGCAAAGAGAAGAAAAAAGAAAAGGACAAGAAGGAAGGCAAGAAGAGAAAACTTGATGGGAAGGGTAAGAGCAAGGATATTGGCAAGCTAAAACAGAATTTGGAGAAAGTTAATGCCAAAATGGAGGCTCTCATTGAGAAAAAGGCAGATATTATGAGGCAGATTCAAGAAGCTGAACGCAAGAGCAGTGGCATAACTGAGAAGGAGACAGAGAAAGCTGGCTGATTATCATATCACTGTAGTAGATGTGTTGCAGTTAAGCTAACTGTTGTAATAAAATAACATTTTCATGTATCTCCCCCATAAGACTGAATAAACCTTAGCACATGATATGATGAATAGAAAATGTCCATCTTTGTTTCGACGATGAATAAAAGTTGCTTGGCTTCCTTATCACGGTAACAATATTATTTACTTCTATGTTTATCATATAATTTTTGCATTCCTATACGCTCTTTCCTTTCACTTTTTGATGAAATTAAAACTCAGTGGCATTACCAACTGGAAGTAAACCTGATGGGTGGAATCAATAATGTCTCCGTAGAAGCTACATGTTGAACGATTGAGGTACTATTTAATGCAGCGCGTGTGAAAATTTGCTATTGTTTATCCAAAAGTGCAATCAGATGCTGGAGTGTTTGTGAAGTTGTCAATTTTAGTGGAACTTTTGTTTCTATTATGAGTTATGTATCAGAAAATGGGTACATGTGAAATCCAAGGCGCTTATATTTATAACATGTGCATACAATAGCAGTTACATTATAATTTGATTTGAAGTTGGCCCTTTACGATCACATGTAGCCAGACTTATTTACAAACTGCATAATGAAAATCTTCCTTGTAACACTCTAGCAAGAATTCTTGTAATCACTCCATCTAATTTATTTTTTATTCTATTAATCACTATAAATACCAATCAGAGGAAGTTTCTTATAACAAACATGAAAAAACTAGCTGGTCTCTCTAGATTTGGTAGTGAGGCTAAATCCAAATGGGAACAGAGGATCATAATGTGGATCCCCAACATTCATTGGCAGTTGATCAACACTCTTGAACCACGTATGCGGAAGCTTGCCAGTGAAATCGTAGTCACCAAACAGAACATCAGCAACACCTTGACCCTCAGTACCAGGGAGCCAAGCTGCAACAAGAGCATCAATGTTTGAAAGATAAGGTTGGATCACAACTGGACGGCCAGAGATTATGACAACAACACATTTCACAGCTCCACAAACATTTGTGACGGTGCTAGGACCAGGGTCGGCAATAGTCAGGTTCATGCTGTCGCCATTAGTCTCTGCATATGGGTGCTCTCCTACTACTACAACGGCATATGAGAAGTTGTTGGACTTCACAAAGTTGGCATCTGGATTCTCCTGATAGACAACTTCAGTTTGTCGATCAACTGTATTTTTAATGGCATTAAGTATTGTAGTACCTGCTCATTAGAGGGACAATGTTAGCTGGTCTTACACATACTAACTTGTTATATACATTTGCATTTGGCAGGAAAAATTCTTATCAGCAACATTAGCCATCTATTTTACCTCTAGTGAGGTTGTTGCCGCTAAGCCCCTGCCACTCAATTGTCCAGCCACCACACTGATAACCCAGATTGTCAGCATGGCTGCCAGAAACTAGTATCTTTGATGTTTTTTTAGGAAGAGGTAGTATCTTTGATGTCTTTTTGGGAAGAAGTAGTAATGGAGCCTCAGTTGAAGCACCATTCTTTAGCAGCACAAGTGATTTCCTTACAGCTTCCCTAGCCAGTTCTCTGTGCTCCTGAGTAGGCAACAAGATGAATGAGAATACTTTTGAGACTTTGTGCAACATTAAGGTAAAATAGTAGTTTGGTAGCTAACCTGACTTCCCAGCTGATCAACCAGGCTATCATCAGCCAACGGATTCTCGAATAAACCCATCGCAAATTTGACTCGCAAAATTCTCCTCACTGCGTCATCAATTCTGCTCATAGGTATGATGTTATTCTTCACTTGGAAGGTCAGATCGTCTATGAATTCCATATAGTTATATGGGACCATGACCTGGAGCACGTTCAAAGCAAAGAATTAAAATAGACTTGACGAAAATTGGTAAAAGTTTTGGTAAAGCACATTAGGCAAAGGCTATGAACTGACCATGTCAATGCCAGCCTTGATTCCTACTTCAACGGAATATGAGTAGTTAGCATGAGGTGGAGATGTTATCCTGTCTAGAGCTTCCCAATCTGTGATGACAAAACCCTGAACAAATTTTCCGCAATCAGTAATCGATTCAGTTGCTTCCTTTCCAAGCAAAATAAAGATACAGAGATGTCGGTAGGGTGTGTCAAAAGGACGAAATTTTTACTCTGAATTGAAGAGTATTTTTCAGAAAACCAGTGACAAGTTCCCGATTAGCATGCATTTTAATTCCATTCCAGCTAGAGTAGGAGACCATGACAGTTGAGACACCCTTGATAATTGAGCTGTAGTAGGCAGGCATGTGTATTGCGAGCAAACCCTGTCTGTCTATGATAGTGTTGTTCTCATTTATTCCATTTATTGTCCCACCATCACCTACAAAGTGCTTAGCACAAGCTGCAATCTTTGTTCTGTTGCAAAACAATCAAATCATCATTTCGTTATGCACATCCTATATAAATCTCTTTGATCATATCTGTCATTTGAGAGAGTAAGAAGATAAATAATATGCAATAAACATCTGCAAATTAGAGATGGTACTTCTAAATAGCTTACTTTCCGGCAACATAGGGGACACCCTTTGGGGAGCCAGCAGGAATGTCCCCCTGGAGTCCAGGTACAAACACAGTCATCGCCTGGACGATCTTGGGGTCTTCACTGTAGCTTTCGTAGCATCGACCCCATCTTGGATCCCTGCAAACCTGAACAAGATAAACAAAATAAGGAACTGCCATTTACACAGATGGATTTTCATTTTTTGTGTGTGTGCGCGCGTGGGTAAATCAGTACTTAAATCTGATAGTTACCGCAATACAAGGCGCAAAAGTATATGGAATGCCTGTAGCTCGAACTTCAAGTGCGGTTGCAGCTCCAATCCTTTTAACAAGATCGGGGTCCCTGGATGAATCACCAGAATGTTAACTCATGTCGGATTTACAAAACCAAGTTTAAAAAGAACAATATCATCCATAGAGCTACATCCACTTGCCTTGTAGCTCCCAGGCCTATATTGTGAGGAAAAATTGTAGCATTGTAAACATTGTTATGACCATGAACAGCATCAATCCCATAAATCATTGGAATACCAAGTCGCGTGGATAAAGCACCCTTCTGAAAATCATTGACCATGTTAATCCAAGTCTCAGCAGAAGCCTGTTTTGCCGGGGCACTCCCTCCTCCACTCAAAACACTCCCTGCCGAAAACTTGAGATTCTTTAAAAACCTTTACATACTTCTTTAGGCATATTCATCAACCATCAATCTGTTAGCGTTGCTTGCTTACCTATGAAGTATTTCTTCATCACCTCCGCTGAAGCAACACTGCGTTCAATCTGTGTCATTTGGCCTATCTTTTCCTCCAAAGTCATCCTGCTAACT
The DNA here is from genome assembly GCA_030449905.1 of Luvunga scandens. NCBI lineage: Eukaryota > Viridiplantae > Streptophyta > Magnoliopsida > Sapindales > Rutaceae > Luvunga > Luvunga scandens. The sequence continues at coordinate 2,653,821 of JASUUG010000382.1, read as the reverse complement.
AGGTCGTTCACTCGAACGTGTAACGGCTGCCTGGGATCTTTATATTTCATGTATTCCGCTTCTGCCAAGCAACACAAGAGCAGAAGCCCCATCAAGGAGATGAGAGTTCTAGCCATATGTTCGTAAACCAACCTTTTAAGCTGAAACAAAACCGCAAATGTCCATTAAATTCCCATTTGAGACAAGAGAAACAAAAAAATGTGTGTGTATATATATATATATAATTTGTTCTCTACATTGAAGGCTAATTAATTATAAGTGATTAAAATAAAAAACGAAAGAGACTGGCTAATTAACAAATGAAGATAAATATATGAGTGTGCGCATACACAAACACGCAGAAACCATAAAATGTAAAATTGAAAATTCAAAGCAGTGTACATTCAAACAAAAGTGAAAGGATATCTTTAGGTGATCATTTTATTTGGCTTTTGTAATAATGAAGCTTGATTATTCTTATCATTATTATAATTATTTAAACAAAAAAGAGTCATAGGGGACTCATGTGAATGAACCGCGTCATTCTTTAAGCACCAGAGGTTTCTTGTTTTCCTACATTTTCTGAGAAACCAAACATGGGATTAACTGAAAGTAGCAGTGCATGCACAGAAGTACAAGAGAATGCAAGAAAGATTACAACTTACGGTGAAACAAAGATACCCAAAAGATTAGTCTGCTTGTTCTGTTTCAGTTTCACAAATGGAGACTCAAGAAATTTTCTCCTTAAAATAGGAAGTAGCAGTTGGAATGACAATGCTGCAGAGTTTGAGCTGGTATTTATAGAAACTTGGTCCTCGATTTACTTTTCTTAACAGCATTGTTGTTGCGTGGAAGGCTGAAATTCAGTTGTGCAAGTGTACACTGACGGTCAACATATATCTAGAGAATTAAACGATCTAATTCTTTCGAGTTAATAGGTTGTTCAAACTTCCTGCATGTATAAAGAATCTTGAATCCAACTTAATTAAATTCATTTTCTTCATTTGAATATTAATTACAGCCTAATTTTATTGACATTACAACAACATCAAGTCGGTCACTTATCAGGTTTGATCCCCACAATGATAAAAATTGTTTGAAAATAACACCCTGGATCAGCACAACAATGACAAATAACGTAACTGGAAAAACTGTCCCAGAATCACAGGAAACCACTCGAAATATATTTTAAAAAAAGAAAAAGAAAAAGAAATAGAAAAAGAAATGCATCACAATTTTGACGATTGAACCTGAAGAAAAGAACGTGATTCAGACCAAGGTAATTAACGCAAACTGGCTTAGAGTGGATAGGTTTTATTACAATTCAAAGTTGGATAAGATACACAAACTCTACAACTGCAACAGAACAATAATCAAACTCACGTCATCATGCTACATCGAGTTTCAGCAGAATTTATTGATTTTATCCGCACAGACATCTTTTTTCAACCCTCTCCGTTTGATTTGTTTTCCTTAAATCTTTCAAAATAATCGCCTGTCTGTCTTTCTTGAGCTTCTCTTACAATCAAAGATATAAGATCGGTGTGACAAGTATTATTATTATTATTTTTTCCTGATGACAATTTGATTAATTAAAAATAAAAAATAAAAATTTAGAAAATTGGCAACTTGTGCGTGGGGTACTTTTTCTTTTTTTTTAAAAAAAAAATAAAGGTGGTTGTTTTAAACATGTTCGTAAAGTGAAATGTCCTTCCGAAACTCCCTATCAAACGAAATAGTCGTCAGCTTAATGCAATAATGCTTGTTGCCTGGCTTTCACCAAATCGATATTATTATATACGCCCAATTATTTCTGTTAAAAATAATCTAAAGGCCTCGTTTGTCCAGCCTAGCGTTGCATACGTGATACGTGCATTAATTATAAATGAATTAGGAGTTGACATTTAAATTACTTTTATCATCTCTTGTCCGAATTGAACACCCAATCTAGTGTAAATGTCATTTTACTCCTTACGGTTTAGTCTAATTACTTTACGTAACCTATCTACGTGCACACCGTTACTTTTATAAATGTTAAATCTGACTTTTTTTTAAGGATTTATAAAATAATATTTTTTTGTGATTTAAATTAAAATTCAAACAGAACAAATGCGACGTGCAATAAGTAAAAAGTAAATTAGAATCAAATAGATTTGAGCAGAAACACAAACGTGACATTTGCAGTAATTTTGAAAATACAAAATTAATCAGGCAATTAACTCAAACCTTTGGGACTATGGAAGCACACACTTATACACTCATCCAACATTTCTTTTTATTATTATTATTTAATACATTACGTACCCATCCGACTTAATTAACACAAAAGGGGAATCAAATTTGATAATGTCATCGGTCATCGAGTTGATATTCTGTTATACGTATATGAAATACACACGTACGTACTGAGGTATAAACATGATATGCATGCAAAATGAGCTTGTATGGTATTTGTTGATATAGACGACACGATGGACCGACGTGGCCAATAATCTTGAGATTATGGTTCATCAATACCCAGAATTGCTTATCCATTACACAAGAACACAATTCTAACTCTACTTGTGTTGAGTTGAATTATACACAATGCAAATATTCAACACAAGGTGCGATGATGAAGAGATGTGAAACCCCAAAGTGTCTGATACGATGTACTTCTTCTTTAAAAGACTGCACGTTAAGATTATGTTAGAATACATGTAATTTTGTGCCTAAAGCACAGATTATATATGTGTTCCTTGTTTAAGATGGTAGCACTCTAGACGACATAAATATGTGAGAAGTGTTCGTATTATTTATACTAACATAGATAAGTATATATTTTTGCATATGTTTTTTCATTTAGGTCGCCAATCACTTTCTACATCTGTACTCGCTGAGTGGAGACGTAAAATGGATGATATAAAATAGGTTACTGCTAATCTTTTCTATATTGGGGTCTATATTAATTATTATTATTATTATTATTATTATTATTATTATTATTATTATTATTATTATTATTATTATTAGCTGTTTATTTATTTTTGACTTATCCGTTGCTTGTTGCAAAGGTAAGTTTGGTTTGGTGCATGCTAGATGAAGACGTCACCTATATATCCAATCTACGAATGATTTTTAAAGATTAATATGTTAAAAATAAAATCTGACCTTTTGGTAAGCATCGAGCCCTTACAGTCAAGTGTGAATAATGCTGTGCTTCCATGAACATTTGAAATTTGTTTTGCTTGTTTTACGTATTGACTGATTCAAATATATGCTTAATTGGAACAATTTTGAGTTAAAGAATTAATTTAAGAATGAAATTAGACCAGAAGTTAATTTCTATCAATTATTTATTAGGGATTCAGTATAGTTTTATATTGCGTCTTGTGGATCCATTTAAAATTTTCCAAGGTGGACATTACCAAAAAAAAAAAAAAAGTGAAGATATAATATAAGAAGATAATGAACGATGACGATAATATTTCCAACTTAAGATCTTATCGAATACTGAAAAGCTATAAATTAATTTTATATTGGATATGACTACTAAGCAAATCCAGGCTAACTAATTAGATTTGTCACGCACTGGGATACAAGTTCTAGATCTTTAATATATGATTATTAAATTGATCTTTTTAGTTCTCAACGCTATGATTTTCAGTTTATTATTTTTTAGGAGAATTTTGTTTAGAAAACTTTATGATATAGAGATATACGTTGTATAATTGTCATTGCCAATCTCCAATACCAATTCTCCAAAATTGAAACGAATAAAGTTGATGTTGAATTTTTACTTTTAAGAAATTGAAAATTTTAGGTTATGATTTGGCCGCTATAGAGTTGAAATCTGAGTAAGGATGCGTTTGGGATTGAGATTAGATAGCTGTAGTTTAAAAGTTACAACACTAAAGTATTTGATAAACAATAATTACTGGAGCTTGAAAGCTATGCTAATATAATTTTTTATTTATATGATAGAAAATCTATTATATATTTAATAGTTTTATCAAAATTATTATTTAAAATTTATATTTACTACATATTACTAAATTTTGTTTCTTAATTCTATTTTTTTTCACAATAGTTCTAAACACATCCTAAATATATTTTTTTTAAATTTTAAGAATCGGTCTGTTATACGATATGATGGCACTAAGCATCAAATTTCTTGGTTGGAAAGCTCTTTGATACCATGATCGTTCAAAAAAAATTTTTTAAGGAAAAAAAATTAAAATGTGACAAATTATTGATTCAATCACCAAAAGTCTATTAGAATAGCAAAGAGTTTGAGTAGGGTGGGTAAAAAAGATTTGGACCGATTAGGCAATGGAATCATAGATATGGGTAAAAAAATTTAAAATCCATTGTGAACTAGTCTAATTAAAGGATTATAGAAAAAGTCTGGACTTTATAATTTATAAATTAAAAAATTATAATTTATAAGTATTATCTGTGGTCTTGTGTTACTAGCATTTTGTATATTGGACTATTAGTCAAATAATTATCTTTAATTTATAGGTATATTGGACACGTGGACAGAAGATTCTCCGAGGGTTTTATAAAAGAGTAGCTCCAATGTAGCATATGACGATATAATAACAAAACGAAGGCTCTAAAAAGCCCTGCGATTTTGTATTTTGGGCCCGCTCATAGGGATTGCCAGTAAATGACAGCATTGCCTAACAACTTTTACTGAATTACAAAATCTACCATCTCTTAGTTGTTCAAACTATTGTTTTTTCGTAGTTGAGGCCTGGTTCTGTCATGTCAAAATATAGTTGCGGTTTAATTGATGCACGCATATATGATAAGAAATAAGGACAAATCTGTAAAGTAAAATGGCCACAAAGAAATACAAAGTTGCCACCCACCACCCCACAGTTTATGCTAGCAAATTTCTGGCTAGCCAATCGTTCATTTACCTTTAAATGCAATTTTTGCTACATCAATATTGACAATAGTAGCATTCTTCGCTTAGCAGCTTTTGTCCATGGCCTTTACTTCAATTAGGTAGCTTTTTACACTCGTCTTCACAAGCCACAATTGCATAGCACTTGCCAAACGCTTTCCAATCAGAACCAGACTCGCATATAATATATAACTGTAGGAAGATAATCTATCCAACACTAGTGGCTACTATAGAATAGACACTTGGACACATGATAAAATTCTATGATTATTAGTAAATTATGTTAAAATTATAGATAAATCAAACAGCATCACATGTTATTGTTGCTCATAAAGTGAGCACCATCTGCCATTAAAACCGTATAATATAGCTATATATATAGTCCCACTTAAATTATAGTAAAGAGATTGATATTGGGGTGACAAAATCCTAGTCGGCAGTGACACAAAAGAAATCAACCTGACTTTGGAAAAAGCATGCTATCTCTTGCGTGCCCTCAAGTCATAATCTATAATTCATATATAACTGTTCATGGAAGGCCAAAAAGCAAAAGTCATCACATAAAAATCAATGAAAGACAAAGAATCTTCAGTACTCATTTCAAAAGTAAAGTGCCATCTTAACAAGCAAATGGGGGTCTAAAGCTGCTTCTTGCACATGAAGTTAACCACCTTTAAGAACGCAACCATTACTGATCAATTAACAGAACTCTCCTTCTCTCTTTTCACACCGATAATGCTCTAGGGTTTGTTAGTGAAAATGGCAGCAATCTAAAAACTGATCGTTGGAGCTGCTGATGCACGCGACCTTTTACCAAAACATGGGCACGGGACCTACAGTCCATAAGTTGAAATCGACTACTACGGAAGAGTAGAAAAACCCACACGGCGGTTCGTGATTTGAACCCGACATGGAACGGGGCACTCGAGCTCAACGTTGGTGAGCCATCTCAAGGTGTTCACTGATATGCTTGAACTTAACGTGTTTCATGATAAAGAGTGCGATCCTACTACAAGGAATAATTTCTTTGGTAAGATTCGGTTGAGTTCAAGCCACTTTGTTAAGAAAGGCGAAGAAGCGTTGATTTATTACACTCTTGAAAAGAGAGGTTTGTTTAGTCTGATAAAAGGTGAAACTGGGTTGAAAATTTATTAAGCTGATATTGTTCCGACGCCACCGCCAGTTCTGCAGCCAATCCGCCTGCGGAGGAAGTGAAACCTGATCCATCTCTTAAAGCTAAAGCTGAAGCCGCGAAGCCCAATGAAGAGCCAGCAGATGATCATGAGGCTAAAGTTGAAGCTGAAGCAGTAGCAGCACCAGAAAATAAGGGGCCTGAAAAGAACCCCAATGCGACACGTCAGCAGCTTCAGAGCAAGCACAAGCAACTGAAGTACGTACAAGCTCCACAACAGCCGTCCATACGGGGGCAATCAGATCATCATATTGAGTTCGATTAGAAATTAATACATAAATGGAGAATTTTCTATCTATTATAAATAAAGGATTCATTTTAATTTTATATTGTGTTTTATGGATCCATTTCAATTTTCCCAAGGTTTGAATCGAAATTAATGCATGAACGAAGAAACTAATAATAAGAAGAAAATAACGAATGATGGTCGATGTTAATATCTCCAAGACTCCAACGAAGGTTTTTTGGATTCTGTTGGCTACTGAAAAGCTGTGATTAATGTTCTATTGCATATACGGATCTTAAAAAGTTGTAGGCTTTCGATTCTTGCAAGTAATAATGAGACAAAATAAACAACAATGAAAATTTTTTCAATCTTATATAAATGTGTTTACGATTTTATTTGTATAATTTAGTAATAAGCATAGATTTAAGCATGGTGATATGTTATTGGATAATTAATGGGAATTATAAAATAAAATAGCAATGCTAGGTATCCAACATTTAAATCCCAATTTGAATCTTAATTGATGTGGCAATCAACCATTAGATGGTGGTTAAATGATTTTATTAGTTATGAATTCCATCATCTAATAAATAAGTGACACATAAAATTAATACTTAAGTTGGGACTCAAATATTGAAATTTCTAACATTATTGATAATTAAAATACTCTCTGTCCGCATCATCTAAGCTAACAATTTTTTAGGATCATTTTTGGGTTAAATGTTGGAACTCTCCAATTTCCAGTCAAATCCGTTGTTGTATTTGATGAATGAGAAAAAGGATTAAAGCCAAAAAAAGGAAACAATCATCTAGAGATTATTTTTTAGGAGAGTGCGTTAAAATACATTGCGTCATTATGATATAGAAACATATGTCGACTACATGTCAGAGCCAATCTTCACTACCACTTCACCAAACTCTGAAAATCCACTTTCAAAATCTTTGGAAATTGAGACTAATAAAAGCTGATATTGATTTAAAATTTTTAAGAATTTGAAAATTGTAGGTTATAACGTGGTTTCTTTTATAGTAGAGATATTTAGAATTTCATTCAATTCGTTCAATTAATCTAATTTGTACAATTGTAAAAGTTTAATTTGTGAATTAGTGGATGTGATTGGATTGAAAATTTGAAATCTTACAGTCCGTGGATTATATATGAATTTACTTCTGTAAATTATAAAAATCTGTGAATTCGCAAAAAAAATTATTTAATTAAAAAATAAAACCTACAAATGTAAGGATGGCAATGGACTAAATATCGGTTGGATCTACTATGCTCTAGATCCAGATCCATAAGAAAAACCAAGATTCATATCTGCTCCAAATCTGTCATAAATCCATGTTTTTCGCTCCATATCTGAATCCAATAAAGAAGTAAATATCTATATCTACTCCAAATTCAGAAAAAAAATAAAAATCCAAATATGTTCTTAATCTATCATGAATTCTAAAACTCAACAATAAAAGAGCAATAATTTTTTTAAATGAAAATTAAAGATTAAAATGTATTGATAAAAACTAAATTATATAATTTGTCTAAAAAATCTAATAAATATTGCAGCTTATGCTTTTATAGCAAAACAAGCAAATAAGAAAGATAATAAAATATCCTTCAAAAGTTAATTTTGAGATAATTTTTTAAATCAAAATTTTGAACCATTTGTGCTAGTCTATGGGAGAAATAACTATATTTCTTAAAAATTATTTGGCAAATATAATAAAATAATTTGTCAGGCGTTATTACTTAGCTTTCAATTTGAATATCGCATGTGCATGCTTTAAGGCTAGCTAACCTTAATTAAATTTGTACTATTATTATTTAAATTTATAAAACTAATATTTAAGTTGTGACATTTTTAAATACATGGTAAATACCACTAATATGTTATGAATGAAATATATTATCATTTATAATTATACAGTTGTTAAGAAATTTTTAAAATAAAATAAAATAAGAATATGGATCTAGATATTAAGATAGATTCAGACTTGCTCCAAATCCATCTTAGATCCGTATATCTATATCCAAATCTAATCCAAATTCATTTTAAACCAACCCAAATCCGATCCAATTAGATTTGGATCAAATTCGATCCATTATCATCCCTATACAAATGTGGCATTACCACTAAGTAGTAAATAAATAAGTTAAATTTATAAATAAATTAGTTAAATTCGAGCCCTCAAGTTTCAAATTTTGTATAGATTTAAATCCATAATTTTAGTTAATTTTCATGTATTAAACTAAACAAATGAGATATTTTCTTTTCGATGTAATATAATTTCAAACTTTAAATGTATTATTCTAGCTTTATTTAAATAATTAATTTATAATATCTTGAATTTGATAGGTCGTAAAATCATTTTTATAGTAGATCTTTTTATTTAATTAGCTTGCAGATTGGAGAGAACTAATAATTCTCAATCTATAAATTGATTTGTAAAATGATAAATTAGATATGGATTTGGTCAAATCTGCATTTAATTCAGAAACATGAATTAGAGTTGTATTGAATTTGACCAATTTGTAAATTAGAGATTTATAATTTATAAAATTATGAATTAGATATAAATTGATATTCCATCCACAAAATTGGATCCGGCAATACCCCTATTTTATAGTTGAAAGTTGAGTACAATATACCGATTTTGAGAATCGGCCATTAATATGATGGTAATTAACTTTGTGGCACTTGACAGACTATTGCCTATTGGAGTCGATCAATAAAGTCTGTTGCAATAACAAAAAGTTTTGAGCTTAAAATCCACTTGTGTCCGAGGTACAAAAGCAAACCTCATTATTCTATTTGGGGAGTTTGGTTACTAAGAGAGTGAGAAAATTTAGCAGATCTGGATAGAAAATTCTCCAAGAGTTACTAGAGTAGCTTTAATACAGCATGACCTATCAACTTTACCAAATTACAAAATCTAACTTCTATTAGATGTTTAAGTTATTTATTTATTTATTATTATTATTATTATTATTATTATTATTAAGTCGAGGCCTACTTCTGCCGTGTCAAAATTCAGTTGAGGTTTAATTTTTGCAAATATGATAAGAATTAAGACCATAATATATATGTAAAATTTGAGATAAATCCTCTTATTTATAATGTTTTGATTTTTTTTATCATGTCGTTGAATTTGTTCTACAAATTGAATTTGAATTTTTAGGCCAATGAAGTACAATTATTCCCTCCCATTCGTCTTTTTTCCAAAACTGCATCCATCATAAGGAACAATACAACTTCACAGCATCAAAGTCCTTATTAAATGTAAAAAGTAGATCCTGATAAGAATCATGGATAACTCACAAGATCACTAATGTGATTCATTGATTGCACCCAAGGAAAACAAAGTTGGTATCCACGCTTTTGCTTTTTTCTCATCACTCTTATGTCTTCAGTTAGCTATCTTTTTTCACTCGTTTTCACAATTGCATAGCACTTGGCACACACGTCCCAATAAATCCGGACGCATCAATAAATTTTGAAGTGTGTGAAAGAGAGTTGGTGGTCACCGATCACTGTATGTGAGTGTGTGTGTGTGTATATATAGCCCTAATGATGAAATCTGTCTTTTGACAAATCATATATATATTACTCAATTATTATCTATATATACAATCAAGAGATGGATATTGGGGTGACAAATTCCTAGTCGGTGTGACTCAAAAGGGTGCCATCTTTGAAAAAGAATGCTATCTCTTGCCTCTAGTCATCATCTATAATTCATATTAACTGTTCATGGACGGCCAAAAAGCAAAAGGCATCACTTAAAAATAAACGAAAGAATCTTCCGACTATAAAGTAAAGTATCATCTTAACAAGCAAATGGGTGTTTAAAGCTGATGCTTGCACATGAAGTTAAGGACTTTTAATAACCCATTACACTCAATTAACACTACAACTTCTCCCTTTTCACACCAATAATGCTCTAGGGCTTGTTAATGAAAATGGCAGCAATCCAAAAACTGGTAGTTGAAGTTGTTGATGCACGCAATCTTTTACCAAAAGATGGGCACGGGACCTCCAGTCCCTACGTTGTGATCGACTACTACGGGCAACGAAGAAGAACCCACACTGCGGTTCGTGATTTGAACCCGACATGGAACGAGGCACTCGAGTTCAACGTTGGTAAGCCATCTCAAGTGTTCACTGACATGCTTGAACTTAACATATTTCATGATAAAGCGTACGGTCCTACTACACGGAATAATTTTCTTGGTAGGATTCGGTTGAGTTCAAGCCAGTTTGTTAAGAAAGGTGAAGAAGCCTTGATTTATTACCCTCTTGAAAAGAAAAGCTTGCTTAGTTGGATCCAAGGTGAAATTGGGATGAAAATTTATTATGTTGATATTGTTCCGACGCCGCCGCCACCGGCACCAGCGCCAGTTCCACAGCCAGATCCGCCTGTGGAGGAAGTGAAACCTGATCCAACTGTTGAAGCTAAAGCTGAAGCCACGAAGCCCAATGAAGAGCCCGCTGCTGATCATGAGGCTAAAGTTGAAGCTGAGGCCGCGAAGCCCAATGAAGAGCCAGCAGCTGATCATCAGGCTAAAGTTGAAGCTGAAGCAGTACCAGCACCAGGAAATAAAGAGCCTGCAGGGGATAAAGAACCCCAATGCGACACGTCATCAGCACCAGAGCAAGTAAAAGCAAATGAAGAACAAGCTCCACAGCAGCCATCCATGCAAGGGCAATCTGACCATATTGAGTTTGATTTTACCGCATCCAAGGCGGGCCCGGAAGCTCCAGCGGCACCGTCTGATCACGTAATGGCGGCATCAGTCTCCGGATCTTTGCCGGAGGTCAAAGTAACTCCTCCGAGCAGCAGTCCACAGCCAATCTCAAGGTCAGCGTCAATGGCAAGCTTCGCTTCAGACACAACAGGTAACATACCGATCAACGGTCCACAACCAATCTCGAGGACAATGTCAACGGCAAGCTTCGCATCAGACACAACAGATAACATTCCGATCGAACGGTCGTCGTTTGATCTTGTGGAGAAGATGCATTACCTCTTCGTACGAGTGGTTAAAGCTCGGTTTTTACCCACCAAAAGCAGCCCGGTTGTAAAAATAGCCGTTGCGAACAGCCGCGTCGAATCGAAACCCGCCCGTAAAACCTCGTGCTTCGAGTGGGACCAGACGTTTGCTTTTGGCCGAGACTCGCCTGAATCCTCCTCATTCTTAGAAGTCTCGGTGTGGGACCCGCCGATAGGTGACGTGGCAGCCCCTCCTGGTTTCCTAGGTGGCATTTGCTTCGACGTTACGGAGATACCATTGCGGGATCCGCCGGACAGCCCGTTGGCCGCACAGTGGTACAGGCTGGAGGGCGGCGGGGCCTACAGTGGAGACCTGATGCTTGCCACTTGGGTTGGTACCCAGGCTGACGATTCATTCCCTGACGCATGGAAAACAGACACAGCCGGAAATGTTAACTCTAAAGCCAAAGTTTATGTCTCTCCAAAACTGTGGTACCTTAGAGCTACTGTAATAGAAGCGCAGGATATTTTGCCACCAGTAGCGTTGTTAAAAGAAGCCTCGTTTACAATCAAAGCCCAGTTAGGGTTTCAAGGACAGAAAACCAAAGTCTCCATTACGCGTAACGGAACTCCGTCGTGGAACGAAGATTTACTCTTCGTAGCTGCCGAGCCCTTTACTGATCAATTGATTTTCACGTTGGAAAACCGACAACCTAAAGGATCAGTAGCACTGGGGGTCACTAGAGTTCCACTAACGGCTGTTGAAAGGCGAGTTGATGACCGGAAAGTGGCATCGAGATGGTTCACGTTTGAAAACACAAATGATGAAAAAAGAATGTACAAAGGTAGGGTCCACCTAAGGTTGTGTTTCGATGGTGGGTATCACGTGATGGACGAGGCGGCGCACCTGTGCAGTGACTACCGACCTACAGCTAGACAGCTTTGGAAACCTCCGATAGGAACCGTTGAACTTGGTGTGATTGGGTGCAAGAATTTGTTACCGGTGAAAACGGTTAATGGTAAAAGTACTACGGATGCTTACGTGGTGGCAAAGTACGGGTCCAAGTGGATTCGGACCCGTACGGTTTCGGACAGCTTGGAGCCACGTTGGAATGAGCAGTACACGTGGAAGGTTTATGATCCTTGTACGGTGTTAACACTAGGAGTCTTTGATAGTTGGGGAATATTTGAAGGTGACAAGGGTAGCATGGAAACGACGCGTCCTGATTGTCGTATTGGCAAAGTACGAATACGTATTTCTACTCTGGAGACTGGTAAAGTGTATAGGAATACGTATCCTTTGCTTTTGTTGGGAAGTAATGGGACGACGAAAATGGGTGAAATAGAGGTGGCCGTACGGTTCACACGTACGAGTCCGACGTTAGATTTCTTACACGTGTACTCGCAACCTATGTTACCATTGATGCATCATATTAAACCACTCGGTATGGTCCAGCAAGAGCTGTTAAGGAGTGGGGCTGTTAAGATTATAGCCGCGCACTTGACAAGATCAGAGCCACCGCTGAGGCGTGAGATAGTGCTATACATGCTTGATGCGGATTCGCACGCGTTTAGCATGCGGAAAGTGCGGGCTAATTGGTTTAGGATCATCAACGTGCTTGCGGGTGTGATTGATATCTTACGGTGGGCGGATGATACGCGATCGTGGAAGAATCCTACGGCTACCATTCTTGTGCATGCATTGTTGGTGATGCTGGTGTGGTTCCCTGATCTGATCGTGCCCACATTGGCATTTTACGTGTTTGTGATTGGCGCGTGGAATTACAGATTTCGGAAGAGGGACCCACTGCCGCACTTTGACCCGAAGATCTCGCTGGCTGATACAATCGAACGTGACGAGCTTGATGAAGAGTTTGATGCAGTACCAAGTGCGAGACCAAACGAAATCGTACGGCTCAGGTATGACAAGTTGCGCACGCTCGGGGCACGTGTGCAGACTGTATTGGGGGATTTTGCAGCGCAGGGGGAGCGGGTGCAAGCATTGGTGACATGGAGGGACCCACGTGCCACGGGTATCTTTGTGGGGTTATGTTTTGTTGTGGCGATGATATTGTATTTGGTTCCATCCAAAATGGTGGCGATGGCATTTGGATTCTACTATCTGCGCCATCCGATGTTCCGTGATCGGATGCCATCACCAGCGTTGAATTTCTTCAGAAGGCTGCCTTCACTGTCTGATCGGATCATGTAGACTGATATTGGATTTGGGAGGGCATATTTTAATTACGTACGTACGTAGTACTAAATCCTCAATAAGTATCGCACGAAATCATAGCAGTAGTTTTATTTTTGCAAAGTCCTATAATTTGTAACTCGTATTATATCAAGAACATTTATTAAATAATAAACAATTAACCAAACATTGGGCTAGAATTTGCTAAAAGACTAAAACATTTATTAAATTAGCCAGCAACGTCTTGCTTCATAACCTCAACTTAGCAGTTTCTATCGTATGAAGCGAAATTGAACATTAGAGCATAATCCATATCATTTACCTTAATTTTGCAAGCAATTTTAGAATATTTTCCATTTGTTATGAATTGATTCGAATTTATCAAGCTATTGATTTCCTAAATGAGATGTAAAAGAAACTTCACATTTAGTTCCAAGCTATTGACTCAAGCCTATATGGGATGGGATGTAAACGAAACTTCAGATTTAGACATTAGGGTTATTTCTTAATTTCTGTGCTTCAACAATTTTCTAGTATAAATAAATCTAAAGCTATATATATATAAACAGTGTTATGAGTTAAGAACCTTTGTATATTGTCCAAGTCATTCTATAAGTGCTTAATCGACCAACTGATTGGTCCATGAAACACGGCACCACCGTACGTAAATTATCTGTGTTCCTTTTGATTCTTTCCCCAACCTTTTTCCTTCAAATAAAAGAAGTTCCAAATATTTCTTCTATATAGCTTAGCGGCGGTTTCACTGTATATACATGGTGTCTGTAAATGGCAAAAGGAATGAGTATTGACATAGCATTGATAAAAACAATGATAAACCAGCATCGATTTATTTTGTTTTTTCAATTAAGTGAGAAAATCGGCATTGGTTTGTTACTGCTTATACCATCAGCGTACTATTAAATTTTTCTGTGTCAGTATATTATCTTTCACACGTTAATCTACTTAAAAGGGGAAATAATGAATACATACATTCACCCACATGTATATATACATACATACATACATAACATATATATCATCACATCTCATAAGGAACAAACATGTCTGCAGCAAAAGTACATAGTTGTCAAAGAAAATCTGGGAAGATGCACCTCTTTTAGTGATAAAATTCAGTTATGTATGGCTAGTACAATCTACCATATAATGCACTGTCTCCCCTTTAATTTAACTTTCATTATTACCTCCGGCTTCTTCTTTCTCTCTTTCTCTCATTGTTTTTACAGATATACGTCTCAGTACTGCTTCAAATCGCTTGACCATTGCAGTAGCTCATGAACCTTGGTTGAGCAGTGCAGGCCATGATGTAATTGATAGACAGAACAATGTTGTATCGTTAATTAAGTATGTTTAGGAAATAGGAGCCATCCCTATCAATATCAACCCGCACACATATATAGGAGGAAACATGTACACAAGAAGAAACAAAAACTAAACCCTAATTAATATAATTAGGGTTAATTGCCATGATGGTTTAGAAGCCCATGGGCTTCATTCCCCTCATCACATGTATCCTATGCATCTTCGACTTTTTGTGTGTGTGGGGCACCAAGCTTGCATACTCATTCTTTTCATAGGAACTATTCTTATAGATGTAGAGTCGATGTGTGTGATAATTTAACAATGCGCGTGAAGCTTCTAGGAATTATTCTTAGCTAATGTGGGATAGTCTTCTTAACACTATAATGTCGAAAGATAATGCTGGCGTTATTATACAAAATTTTAAGCCTAACTTATACTCGGCTAGCTACCTCTAAAATTGAGGATTACCACAAGCTTATAAATTTTGGCACATAACTATTAATTCCCAGTCGATGTGGGATAATCTCCTTAACAAATAATATTGCTAAAAAATGAGATAGTAACATGTAATCTCTAAAAGATATAGCATAAAATTTTGGGAAACTATATTTCTCACCAACACTTGAGAAATATGGGAGCCCAAACATAAATTGAACGGAAAGTATATACATGTGCTAGTTAAAAAGAATGAAGCACTCCCAAGCCCCAATTGAAGTACAAATTATCTTAGTAAGAGCCGATGAAATTTTTGACAATAGTGTCCAAGCATGTTTGAAACACGCCTATTGAATAATGCCACATAGCCGAGGTAAAACTATTAGGTGATATACACATATCGCATCATTGCCTGATAAGGAATCTCTGGAGATATTAAAGTGAGGGATAAACCAAAAAACAAGTAAAACACACACTCAAATGCAATGCATTTTTTTCTTTTTTGTTTCCCGATGAGGTAAGTTAAAAGACAAGAAAAGAATATATATATATGTGTGTGTGTGTAATTTTCCAATGAGATAAGGACATTCTCATTAAGTCAAGATGCCACTAAAGTGAGAATGCTACTAAAATTATATATATATATAATTTTAATAGCATTCTCACTTTAGTAAAATAAGGATATTCTCATTAGAGAATAACTCTCTCTCTATATATATATTGTCTGTTTATTTCTTTTTCTTTTAAGACAATGTCACTCAAATTAAATACCAGTTCTGTTAGTCATTTTATTTTAATAACTTGGAAGTACTTTCTACTTCACTTCATATCACATAACTATACCATTAACCTTGTTAATCACTAATAAGTAATTTAATACATGAATGCCACCTATGTAACAGTCTTCTGATCAATGGTGTCGGCTAGGGTTTTTATATATGTAAAGAGCTAGAGAGAGCGAGATTGTGCCACACATTCATAACATATGAATAAATAAAGGACAAAAACAGAACTCTTTTGTTCTTTTCCCCCAGTAAGTGAATACATTATATTCTCTTTCGATCTGTTTCATGTCTTATATTATTTGTCTGAGAATCTGCAGTGCCCAAATTTCTTTCTCAATATGTTTTGCATGTATTTCACAATGGAGAGAGAGAAAGAGCAAGAGAGAACATACTTTTCATGACCGTTTAAATTTTCATCAACTATGTACAAGCTCGTAAGGATAATCAAAAGGGTAAATATTAAGTTTGAAATAATTGACACTTAGTTGATTAAAATTTGTCTCCTAATCAATCATATCAAAATATAAAAAATTTATACCGCGAAAGAATCAACCTTGGATTATCAACAAGGTACGAAGTTTTTTTTCCTTGTGTGGATCTATGCTTTGAGTGATCATGATTTAATTGTTCGACAGAGAGAGTCTACTCCCAAAAAAATAATATAACTACACCAACTAAGAAAGATAACAATTATAATCATGATTTTAAGTAGAAGTTATATAAGAGTTTTCTATTAAAGCCACGTATAGTTGAAAAATTGATTATTATTGGAACCTGTATAATAAGATTAGGGTTTTCTGATGTCATCAAAACAAAATATACAATTATCAATAGCCAAAACCCAAGATTTGATAACATACCTTTGCTTGGCAGTCCTGTGTATTTCAGCAAGGAAAAGCTTGGTGTGAGGAATGAAGCCTGGTCCGAGATCATTTTAAAATCGACAAACAAATTAATTTACATAGATACGTAAAAGGATCTTGGATCAAATCCATGAGCCCCTTTTCCTCCTTCCTCAAATATACAAGTAAAAAAAAATCTCAAAGAGCTAGCAAGGCAAACCTCACACTCTCATCATTGTACAATCAAAACCTAGAAAGGCATCGATTATTATTAAAATGAAAATAGATGGAAGAGACACAATAAGGATTTTGGATCGGGCTTCATTCCAGACACCTACTTACATTAATTTCTCAAGAAAACTCTCAAACAATCAAATGATTCAACAAAGCTCGAAAGTGGTCATCTTATCAAGTGCCTACTCTCTATCTTGAAAAGAAAAAAACACACAAGCAGAAAAGAAGTTAATAGTAATTAAATAGAGTGACAATATGATCTTGGATCAAACTTCATTCCAAACACCACTTTTCCTTCTTTCAAAGAACTCTATTTAGCTAGCTATTAGCTTTTTCTCATGATTCAACGATCGAATACCCAACAAGGCTGCAGCACTCAAGCACCTATAGCTCTCTCTCCCCCTTTAAAGAGACCCAGACACACAAATCACTATAATATAAGCAGATATGTAGAAGAGAGACAAAAGAATATGTGTAGGAAGGAAAAGAGAAAATAAACAAACAGATAAATGTAGAAAGCCACATGATGGACAGGTCATTTGTATTGATAAAATAATGAAAAGGTTGGTGGGTTTTGGAGGGATCATATTGTCTTCTTCTAAGTTTAACTTCTTAGTGACTTACTTTTACAGCCTATCTGTGCAAGGAAATCAATAAAGAGCTAGCTTTGCACTGAAAATAACGAAGCATGGGAGGGAGGCGACAATGTGGGCCTTCACATGGTGCAATTTATAATACTATAGTAAAGGGTAATCTTTTTTAATAGTAATTGTTTAGGACCATTATATGACATTAAAGTAAGGATCACACAAAAAGATTGCAACAACAGTGAACATATCATCACCACTGAGAACAAAGGGGATCACCGCCCGAATGCAAAGCATGTATGAGCACTCAGTCTCCTATTAGTGTTCTCACTTTGGCACAATATAGTACTTGTCTGTCTGTGCGAGAGACAGTAAGAGTATCTATTCTGTGAAGAACATAAATTTGTAAAAAGCATTGCTCCTCGAAGAATCCCAATGACATATTCTATTAGA